>OY728157.1:963228779-964587636 GCA_963277665.1 Viscum album
TCAGGAACAATGAACACATCACCTGACCTATAGGGGTTGTGAATATTTTTTTTAAATGGTCCCATTGAATTCCCAAATACCCAACACACCCTTAAGCATTCATTTTACAAAGATAAACTCACACCAATAAAAACATGAGCCAACTCTCATTCTATAACCTATCCATAAAAATGGATCTTACCCAAGACCATCAACCAGAGACACGATCCCATCATCATATCATTAAGAAAGTGGCCAAAGGTACTTCCCATATTTGGCTTTAATGATAATAAGTCAATTCAAAACTATGGTTCAATCCACCATTGGAATTGCCTTACAAGGATGCCTCTGAGTGTTATAATGAATCTTCTTGTGTGATTTATGAAATAGGTAAAATGATTGATCCCCATCGACCTGAAAGCCCATGTCAATCCATCTTTTCATGAAAACAACTGGTCAAAATTAGGCGCACTCGTATCCAATTTATGACATGAAGAAAATGATTTTTCACTGACCATAGACATTAAACAGGAAGAACCCTAAGTTGAGCCATCTCCGACTGACTATCTACAAGAACGCCTAACTTAGACAATTGACATATTCCATGCAGAGTCCAAATTCCTTCGTATATGGATCCTTGTGTTTAGCAATAAAAAGTTCATAGAATCCTACACCAAACTTCTGATGATGTTTCTAGGATCAAACTACTATGGGAAAATACTCACCCCATGTGCAACACTGAAATAGTTCTCCCAAGTAATCCCAATAACTGTGAAGCGTTAGCATGACGTAAGACTAAATTTCTCTCAGTGCATCTAGGATGACTTCAAGAGAGGGGAAATGCTCGTCACTAAACACAAGTGCACTAAATTTATTTGAAATACTTATTATTCAATCATACCTGACTACTAGAAGGAATAAAGGTTAAACCAACAACTTTCAACATGCATAGAAAGAAACTTGGCTTCACCTACTGAAAAAATCCCATTAACTGAAAAACAAGTCATTCTCCACCTAAGGAATCAGTTGATCATTAAAACTTTTCCACTGAAGTATAAACAAGACCAAAGGTGTTTATAAAATTTTTCATACACTTCCAACCTCAACAACATCATGATTCTTTACAAGTGCTACCATGTATCCAAAAATCACAAGACTCAAAGGAATTCAAGAAATCCCGACCACTTCCAAATGGTATATCTTGATGTGTTCCTCCAACATGGAAGGGTACACTTATTTTGACCACCATGATGAATCCCTCCTTAGGAGCATCGATGTTGTGTAAAGAAGAAAAGACTATATAATCATAAGTGAACTATTTCATAACCACCTTATACATACATGTAATACTCCTCTAATTCACACCCATTACATCATAGAATTATGAAAAAGTGCCAAAACAGTAAGAATGGCCTGTAAAAACACCCAACTATTCTAAAAATAATATATTGCATTGGGAAAACTTGATTATCAAATTCTCAGGTTACTCTACTTGGATATGACCTGAGACGACACACAATAGCTCATGAGATTTATTCTAGAGTCGTATTTCCCCATATGACCATTAACTTAGACCATGACATACCAAATAAACAACTTCCAAGGGAAAGAAAGGGTCAAAAAGACCTAGGAAGTAGCTGACCATGATCCAGGCATGCCTAAACAACTAAAAAGGAGCTTCACTCGATTCTCAATCCCATAATAAGGGACAAATACAAAATGATGACCTGTTCTAACAAGGGTGTCACTAAAAACTAATGTCCTACAATGGAAAATGGAAACAAAACAACACCAAACATCCAAAAAATCATAGAACAAACAAGGAACTAAAAAACTAAGGGTGTTACCAACCACAAGCTATATATTTATGAAGAACAAGCATTGAACCAATAATTTGGTCATGCCATCAGAAGTCACTAACTCAAGAGCCGATCACCTAACCAATGATTAAAAAAATGCCTATAGAATAAATCTACAGTTCTGTTTCTAGGAAACTCAAAGAGAAAATAAAAACTACCCATACATGAGGGTTTTAAATAGAGGACACCACTACAAGTTCCATGCCTAATCCCTTTATATTTAGTCACCATTAAATCTTTTACATCTGAAGGATTTAATTTCAAACATTTTGTACCATTTTCCAAACAGAAACATAATGTACATGATATTAACCATCCCAGGTTCAATGAAATGTAACCCAATAATAGTTGTTTAATCGTTATAGTTGAAATAAAGAAAATAGGTCATCACATACATACATTTACCAACTAACTAACTTGGGTCCATTTTCACTTTTTATAAAATAACCAATTCACTTAAAATTTGAAATCACACAACGCTTTATATTTTTTAACCATTTCAAAATATAACATAGTCACATATAAAGAATTTGACTACATGGGTTTCCACTTCCCAACTCATGAAGTGACTATACACTCCATGGATTGAGAAGTGGCTCCCATTACTCAAAACCAATCCCATTTCAGGTTATAGCATACTTAATTATATAATAGTCCGAAAATATGGATGGCCATATACCAACCTATAAATCACCCATACACTATATAGTTTGTCATTTGGATAACGTTTATTTAAAACCAAAAAATTTTTAAATATAAATTTATAAGCCTTTTCATTTTAACAAAATTTCTAATCATGTATTTAAATTACACACAAATGTTTTGAATACACGAGTTACCACTTCCCAGTTATAAGGAACCCATACACCTTACAATAAAAAATACATTCCTATTTATTTACAAACCATTTATTTTCAACCCATGAAACAAATTACATATTAACTAAACATAGAAAGCTATCATAAGAATTAACACAAAAGGATGACATATCAACAAATCAGGCTAAACAAGCTGCATGAAAATCTATAAATGCAACTACATGGCATGTAAATATATATGGAATGTGAATTACTATGTGCCTAATATGATGCATGCATTGAAACTTCCTTACCATATCATTACATGGATTACTATTCCAAAAATTCAATAAATAATTAAGCAGTTGAAAATAAAACAATCACTCAAGGTGAAATCATACCAACTATAATAGTCAAAAACATAAGCAACCATCCCAACCCTGAACACATGATCATTTCCCATATGTGGGGTGATTAATCCCAAGAGATACTATTAATAAAGTTCCAAAACATTCCCAATATCCTATATACCAATGCAAAATAGTAAGACAAAGGAAATAAAGCAATATCTAATACCACTTTGTAACATCCCAGCTCGACTTACCAACGAACCGGTAGCTAGACCGATGTGTTACATGGCCTCAATATCATCTTCCTATGCTCCAGAGGCTGTCGGCTAGTAGAGAGAGTATCAAGAGGTGATAGTGGGGAGACTATTCCCTCATATAATAGTTTTAAAAATAGTATAATAATATATAAATAAAAGACAAAAATAGAAGTATTACTTAACAATAATTGAGAAGGGGATGGCATATTTGATAAAATTGAAAAAAGTGGACAACCGAATATTATATAAAAGACGAATGAATGGCATGGAAATACTATGAATCTGAATCCGTAAAAAATAAAACATGCTAAAATACAAGATTCAAATAATGAAAAGATAGTAAGACCCACGGGTGATCTCCTTGAGCGTCCTGAGATCTTGCTCAATCCTTTGCTCCTAACTCTAGGTACAACCAACACAACAATCAACCTAGGTAATGCAATTATAAGGGTCTACTCAGGTACCAAGGGTACCTAATAATGATGTGAGATGCAATATTAGTAGGCTAACACCCATGGTCTCAATCCCAAAGTATGGTAATATAAATTAAGATAGTGTTCACGTATAAAGGATTAAATAAAAGAAACTAAATAAATAACTTTCACTTTTCTAGGTTCCTAAGGGACACTTGACGACTACACAAGCTTCGGTTCATTTCTGGAATAATAATCTAGTCTTGTAACTACACACACACACAAATATATATATTGGGGTTGATCAGGACATACCTTCGCCATCCAATTCTAAGGGAACTCTTACAGTCTGCCCCTAACCCAGGTCCAATAACCCTTAGTCTCCTAACCTCCAAGAATTTGATTCATGTTAGTGTGGATTGGGTCATACCACAGATATCCAAATTCTAGGAGATCTCACACAGTGTACCCCTAACCCAGTACCAAGAGCCCATAGTCTATTATAATGAAAACATCTTTACATATATCGAAAACATAAGTGGTGTGGGGTAAGAATGCCTCCCACCCATAACGAGTGAGGGGTAAGAATGCCTCCCACCCATAATCATTTATGTAGTACTGGAATGGGGTAAGAATTCCCCCCATCCATAATATATAACTGTAATGGGGTAATATTTCCACCCATTCATAATGTATAATTGGCATGTGGTAATAATGCCTCCCATCCATAATGTAAAACTCGCATTCGGTAAGAATTCCTCCCATCCATAATATCTCATATACTTTATAGAATTGTAATGTAATGTATAAGGCTGTACCTATTATGCATTTCTAATATAAATTCCATTTTAATATAAGAAACCATGTTCACATTTATACTTATAGTAAACCATATTAAGTATTTATATTAATTTAAGTATTGGTCACATGTTCAATTCAAAGAATGAGGAAAAGCCCTCTAATGTATGCTATCAGCCATTACCAATTCCTTTCATACTGTTTCAATTGAAACGTGGTGATTTATAAGCATAAGGTAATGGAATAGACTAAAAACTCATAGGTTTCCATGTTAACTAAATTCATAAAACTATCATTAGATGTTATTATTAGTCTATCACTAGGGTGTGTTTTCACCTTACCAATCTACTTCATTCAAAGTTTAACTATTTCATCTAAGATTTTTAATACCTTTGAATTTAAACAAGAATATAATGAGATGAACTTTTCACCCCTCACGATTCATTATATTTGCACATGAAATTATTCTAGGGAGTTCAAGTCACCATGAACATGAAACTCAATTTACAACATGTAACTTACTTTAAAAAATATGGGAAACTAGATTTAAATAGGCAAGAGGCTTGTAAATGGTGAAACAGTTATACAACCATTGAGTAAAGGAAAACTCCATTTAACAACATGAAAAAGCCCATATACAAAATATGTAATATATAAAAAATATCCTCAAATCAAAAAGGAATGCCACTTAATTAAGCTAAATAATCTAAATGACAAAAATAATTAAAGAGAGTTCTTCAGATAGTGCACCTCTGTTGGAGGGGTTTTATTATGAAATCATGACTTTATTTGTCAGTGAAAACAATTATCATAGGTAATATTTCATTAAATAACTAAAAACCAATATACTAAGTAGGATTTAGTAGGAAAATAATTCAATTAAAGTGTTATTTTATTTAATAAGGATAGAAATGGGACCCTACCGCATACAGTAGACCGAACCAAACCACTCCAGCACTCATCTGATTTATTAGTGACCACCCAGAACCACCCCACACATGCATGCACATTAATAAATATAAATATATATATATCCTTAACCCAATTAATTAATTACCCATGCCATGAGAGAATTCATACGAGGAGGATATATATATATATACATATGTATGTATGTGAGTGCGGACCATCAAGGATGACCAAAACCCCCTAAAAAATACATATGCATCCTAAAACATCAAAGGACCCAGAAATAAAGTGTAAAAGACTAATCCACCTCTATTAAACTTCCTGTAACCCAAACAGTTTGACCCACATGGTTTTCCAGATTGTGGGAAAACTGTGTGGTGTACAATATGAGGATAATACCTCTAGAGAACACCCTACGATCTAGGAGAATAGTTTAGAAAACCCTTCGAAGCCCATGTGAAATTCCCTTGTACCATAAAAATAAGCCGCATGATTACCTGTAGTGCACGACATGTTTTCAATTTCCCCCCTCTTCATCCTTTCAATACCCTTATTTTCAAGGTTCAATGCTCCTGAAACACCTTGAGATACGCATTAAACATTTCAAGCCTTCACCCAAGTCCAAAATCATCACATTGGAGTATTCCAAATCATATAATTCAATTCTGAAACTCAATTAAAAAAAAACCATTTAGTAATTGAAAATGTTAAAAAACCTTCACATTTTATTCCAGTTCAAAATGAAGATCATTACACCTATTTTAAAACTCATAGGGGATATTATTAGAATAATCCATGTTTTCTTCATAAACCATTATGACGAATTTGAATGAATAATATAGGTTACACTTAAGGTTATTTATATTGAAGATAAGTTGTCATGGTTTAAAAATCTTATGATTGATATTATGAATAAACCATTGACCCATGAAAGAACAATGTGGAAATAAGTGAAAAAATTATTTATGTATTTAGGTTGTATTGAAAAACATATTTAAAAAGATATTTAGTGATTAACATAATTTCAAGGATGTCTATCACAGTTATTTTTGAAATTATATTAATATGGTTTTAGAAAAGGAAAAACAATAAGCTGGGTGGCAACCAATCAAATTCAGTATGGTTGTGGGTCTTGAACCGATGACCAAAGGATGATAAGGGTTTCTTTCCAACCACTAACCTATGCAATGTCGTAGTTATTTTTTCATTCTTTTTAGTGAAACGATTTGATGAATAAATTTTAATGATTACCTAGTAGTATGAGTTTTGTTTATTAGAGATTAATCTATGAACCATATTGATTTTGGAAGATAGTTAAAGGAATGTTGTTAGAATTTAAACTCTTTTATAGGCCTTACAATCTTTAACAAATTTATTTTAGTGCTTTAGGCGTAAAAAATTCATTATTGTTTACTAATTTCTTGGAGTAAAGGAATGAATTATAATTTTATCTAAGCACAACCAAAAGTTAGGTTTATTCATCTGAAATTAAAACCTACAAATTAAGAATATTTATTTATATTAATGTTTAGTAAATGAATTTCCCAACAATGGGAAAATTAATTAAAATTAAATGATGTCCAAATAAATTAATTTCTGTTGAACCAGTGGTCTCTTAAATCATCACGAATTTATAGATTTGTGGCCCTCAACTTTCTATTTACAATTAATTTGTTTTTGATTGATTACCTCATTAAATCCCTATAAATATTTACACTTTTCATCCAAGTACATATCTCTACTTTCCTATAATATTATCCTACTTAGAGACCCAGTTACATGGTATTCCTTATGACCCTTTTAATTCACATTCTCTCTTTTATAGAGTATGTTTTACAAACCCTTATCAAGATATGGGAATTAAAAATATGAAATATAACAAAATATATTACCAAGATTGAGTTTAAATTATAATGATTCAATTTATTTATATTGGGGAGAATGTAACAACCTTAAATTCCAATGTACGACTTTGTATTGAATAGCATATATGACACGTATCACCAAATACATAAGGGAATATAATATCCTGAGACTCTAATATATATTTATTATTTTAAATAAATTTGATACATGATATTGATTGTAATGTACACAACACCAATATAGATTAAGTTACATGAAAGAGAAACTTTCATCAATATCTTGTGTTACATGCAACAATTACCTTTCTTCAATTTCTTATGTTATATGCAATACCGAGTTTCACTAAACAACGATATATTATTAAAATATTATTATTTAATATAATATTCTATAACTTGGCCGTTATGTTAATGGTTATGAATAATATTAGCAAACTTATTAAACTTTGTGGTTTATATAAATATAATATGAGTTCATTGATTACCAATTACCAAGA
Source organism: Viscum album (assembly GCA_963277665.1). Lineage (NCBI taxonomy): Eukaryota > Viridiplantae > Streptophyta > Magnoliopsida > Santalales > Viscaceae > Viscum > Viscum album. The sequence goes on from OY728157.1 coordinate 963,236,504, forward strand.
TATGAAAATAATAACCAATTAGTTATAAAAGAAATATTATTATTTTTATACTTCCAATGGAGTTTTGTCTTAACAAGAATAATTAAATACAATTAGATAATTATTTTAATGAAATTTTGATTTTATATATTAAATTATATATTTTTCATTTTCATACAATTTATTTTATAAGCATAAGATAATAACAAACTCTATTTTACACATAATAACCTATATTTGTTTATTAAAGTGATTTTACTACCTTTTAATGGTGCATCTATTTTAGATATGAATTTTGAAACATATATAATTTTAATTTGATGAAATAAAATTCATTTTTAATTTCATAATTTCAAAATTAGATTAGTGTGAATTTTCGGTATTTTTTTGAGAAATATCAATTTTGATGAACAGTGAAAATACTGCATTTTAGTTAGAAACTGTATTTTTGTTTAAATAATTATTAATCTTCAATTATATTTTATATTTGATACTAAGTCATATTAGATAAATTATAAATATATTAATATAATTTATTTTATTATAATAAATTTCACTTTGAAATTGAATATATAAACATAACAATATTTTGATCATTTTCCTACCAAAACTAGGTAATTAATAAGTCTGGGAGATTATCATTGATCATAATTTTGAATATTATGTGAATTGAATTTTGAAAAATTAGAATTTTTTTAATAAATATTATATTTAAAGTCTAACAAGAAAAAATTAATTTTTTACGAAAATATTAGTGAATGTGATTAAAATTTATTAAAATGATTAAAGTGTGATTAAGAAAAAAGGGATTAGACCCTAAATATAAGGTCCCAAATGACCTATACACTTGTCCAAAACCCATTTTATAGACTTATATCAGCCACAAACATACTAGTATTGAGTGTGTTTTTGGATTTTTAGGATTTTTTTGCTAAGAACATGGGTATACCTAACTAGTTTTCAAATATTCCAATTGGGTCCTCTTCCTTCCATATAAAAGGCCACCACCTCTCCCACTTTTTAAAACCTATAAAACCTATGAGTTTATGACCATATATGCCCAAATAGTCTCATAAAATCTATCCCCTAGAACAACAATCCTAAATTTGGGAATAAATATTTCCACGTAAGCCTTCTGGTTCAATCCAAAAGAAGTTACCTGATTAAGAGGTAACATCTTCTCTCAAGCTTTTTAGTTTTAATTCCATTATCATCTCCCAATACTCTTCTTATTATATTAATAAATAACAATAAAATTATCCTAAATATACTAGGATTTTTTATTTTAATTTTTCTATCGTAACCTTACACACATTCTATTTAATGGGTAACAATAATACAATTTATGTGAACAATGAACTATCACCTTAAAAAATGATGATTATTCATTCTTCCTTTATTACCTCTCATGGAGGTAATTATGATGAGAAATAAATTCATATATTTTATATACTTTATCGTTTATTTCTTCAACATTATTTTTTTTAAAAACACATATCTTTTTACTTTCCATCTTGTGTAAATGCGACAATTTTGTTTGAGAAAGTGTGGACTATCGCCCCCTCGAAGTGATGTGATTCACTCACACCATACATGGAAAAAAGAATAGTTTCAATAAACCTATATAACATATATAACATGGATATTTTAATATAATTATAATATAAATATGTTTCATTTATCTTTAATTATTTTAATATGACAAAGAAATGAGAGTAGTGTTCATGTAGACATACGACCTACCATCTACATGAATAAGTAACTTCATTTCTAATATCCAAATATTATAGACTTAAATAATACATTTATATTAGATATATATGATATTAACATATTTGTTTACATTTTGTAGATGATGAAATAATTTTATATTTAATAATAATGACAAATAACATGGTAAAACATACTCGAAAGACCAGGCAATTAACCAAATAATTAGTTAAAATAATGAATGGTTATTAATAAACGAATAGTAAGATACTATAAGAGGATCATATATGATATCATAAATATTAATATAGTTCTGTTATAAGTTAGTAAAATTTCTAAACCCACTATACAAGAGGATAAAGAACACATAACACAAATTATTTTAAGGTAAGATATTCTTGTCATACTTTTCTTTTCATTATGTATACACCACTTACTTATTTTTTTTAGTGTATCTACGTATCATTTTATAAATTATATCATGATTTTTTTTCTTTATGGTATGAAAAAATTTCCTTCATCTGGATTATTAATTAAATGTTTCATCTGGTATGGGACACTTTAGGATGTTTCACTATTAATTTCATAAAACATATTCTTAATGATAATCTTTACTATCTCACTCACTTTTGTGACTGTTAACCTTATCTTGTAACAATCACTTTATTGTAATCATTTTATATTAGAAATTTAATTTAAAATACACATTGTCATACAATGGATATTAGTATTTCCTAAACCATATTTCATTGTTCATATACTGTTTACATTGAAAATTATTTGATTAATTGGGAATTATTGATAAAATCCAAAATTTACATTCAATACAGTTATTTTACAAGGAATATTGGTTAATTTTATTATTCAATATAAGGAATGTTTAGGAATAGTCATGATGGATGGAGCCTAGAATTTATATAGCTCATTGATGCATCGACATGTTCCCATGATACAAATTAGTTGGCCAAATTAAATGGGTTTATATTAATTGTTTTAATGAATCTTATGAAAGGTCTTAATAGTAGTAGGTTTTCTTATACCTTAGACATGGCATCCAAAAATTAATCATTTACATAATTTATATCATGTTATTATTCATCCATGTGATTTTTCATTGACATATACATGGATAAATTTTATTCTCAGTTTATTGATTTCTATGTCATGAGTTTCATATTCTTACCTTACTATTTTGATTTTTACATATCTTGTTATTTTGAATGGAATGTTGTATGAGTTACATAAATTTCCATGTTAATTTATATATATTAATTTATTATTTTTTCTGTACTACTTACCATTATGTATCTTTATAGATCACCCATATTGTGTTTCTTTCCCCATGTTATGAAGAAGAAATATTTGAATAAGCGTTCATGGACAAAGTTCATTTGATTTTGTTATATAGAATGTTATATTTTGTTTTCCAAATTTATTTTGGGTATCATATATGTTATCCATTTTTATATGGATTTTAAAATTAATGGTCCTTAATTAATTAATTACTTTAAAAAAATGACAATTTAATAAAATAATGCAGTAGATATGGGCTTCTGGGGTCGGGGTGTTACAACAACCAAGGCATGAAATTGTTCTTACGATACAATGAAAAACAATGCCCTTGGTATATCAGTCACTTTGAAAATAATGATCATATTATGATGGTAGAGTATATATTGGTGCTTCATGATCCCCATTCATGTCCATGATGTTTTCCATGTATCTATCATAAGAAATAACATACATGATACTTAACATATACTGAACTCAATGTTCATACCGCTGGAGTATGATATTTATAACGAGGAAAAATTAGTTGAGATTATAGATCATATAGTTGATGTTAGAAAAATTAATACCACTCACATGGTCAATATTTTATTTAGAACTCACTATAATGAGTATGTTATGTGGGAACTCAAGGATGAAATGAGGTAAAAAATCATCATATGTTTTTTCAGAGTGATGAATTTCGAGGAGGAAATTTATTTAAAGGGTGGTATAATGTAACAGCCTAAGATTTTATAATTTTTTTTCAATGAAATTTAATAATTTATATATATTGAGTTATAATCAATCCCCATGTTAATCTTGTATTATACCCCAAACTATGTTTAACTTGTGTAACATGTAACCCAAAGTATAAACAAAATGTGACATACTCTTAAATAATTAATATATAATATGGATACTATCTTCAAGAAAATTAAATGGAGGGTATGAATAGGATTAAATAAATTATGAAAATATATTATTTAAACATGTGTATAAAATTTATTTCTTGGTAACCAATAAATTTGAAATAAAAAAACTATTTTAAAATAAATGAATTCTTTTTTTGAAAAAAATATTTTTACGTACACAAATGTGTTTTGCCTCAATTATTAAATAAATATATTTTGTGAATTTTTTTAATAATTTTTTTTTCTTCTAGATGAAATAAAATGTTTAACATTCATCATATGAGTTTTATAAATAAGAGATAAAAATTAATAGGAGATATGAATTAATCAAATTTTATTCTTAAAAACTATATTTGTATGAAAAATAGTTTTGGCGCCTTTTAAAAACCTATTTTAAAATTTTTTTGTTCCAATTTTTTAAAATTTAATTGAAAAAATAAACATCATTTTTTAAATAATAATGTAAGAGTTTTTATACAGTTATTTTTCTTTATAATTTTCATAGATGGTAAATTTTTGGATGAATAATTAAAAGTTGTAGTTTTTATTAAGAAATTTCATTTTTAACCAATTTAAATATATAATAATTATTTTAAATGATTTCTAATAGAGAAATTAGTTCATTTTTATTTCTATCAGTTCAATTGAGTTCATTGGAAGAAATTTATATTGAATTTTGATTTAAAATATTTTTATGCATTTGAAACATTTCTCTTCAGAAATCTTCTTTATAATCATGTCTATAGGATTAATTTTAAAGTAATATTTTCAATATAAATGAATGGAATTGGAAAAATGGATTCCATATTTGGAATGAGTTTAAATTATATTTTCTAATATATTCATTTTTATTTTTGACTTTAATTAATTGTTAAAAAAATAAATATTAATTACTACAATCAATGTGAAAGTGGATTTACTAAGGGGTTAACCAAATAGGATAAGGTGTAAAATTCTATAGAAACATTATCATATGTCATCCCACATTTTTGTTACATAAAAAAATAATTACACGGAACAAATAATAGGTTATTTTAATGTATAATTTCTCAGAAATTTGAAACATAATACATGAAAACATAAAACTTTATTTTAATCCACTTGGAAGTATTTTCCAAGGATTATCCTAAGATAAATTTTCTACCTTTCATAACATGAGGACATACATCAATGAAAAGGGGTGAGAAAGATTCCTAGTAAGAGAATAATAAATGGAAATATTTATCATGTGATCATAAGGAATGTCAATAAGAACCTGGGGCATAACAAAATTACTTGAACAATAAATCATGAAGAATATAATTATAAAACGAAACTAGAAAATAATAAAGAAATTTGGTTAAAAAATTTAAATGATACATTCTTAATAATATCACCAGGGTTTATCACTAAGTTGTCATTAATGAAAATTATCCAGTTTATTTACTATGGTATCATAAAATATGTCATCTATAGAGAATAAATTATTTACCTAATGCTTTAGAGTGATATCAAGGCACATCCTTAATATGAATTAATTATTTGTTATCCACATATAACTTAATAAATCATTTCATTAATAACCTATAGATAATAATTAATTTGTATTTTATCAAAATATTTGAATAAAAAATATCTTAAAGACATGATAATTACATCATTTTTTACCTATGAAAAGAGAATAATGGTTTCCAATGTGTAAATACCAGAGTAAAACAAATAATTTTTTCATATAGGTAAATAACCCTTGAAAATAAAGAGGTTTTGTTATTAAAAAAAAAAGAAAATAAAACAGAATATCTTATGTAGAGAGTGTAATTGGAGATTCTAATTCAGCAACATGATGGGTACAAAACGTTGTTTTAGAAAAGGGTAAAATAGAGAGGGGAAAATGGTTTCCAATTTATAAAATATAATTCCATAATAAGGTTAAGATTAAAGGTGTATTAAAAAGTATAACTATATCATTTTTAACACATATAAAATGTGGTTTTTGAATTGAAGAGTATAAGGCCTCAACCTTAAACATTACTTAATATTGAATTAAATGAATAATTCCCATTGGGGATCTTTTCAGGTTTAGAGTTTTAGAGAATTAGATCATTACTATTACATCTCAAAAGATTACACAGTATACATTTCTAAAAATTTTCTTTTTTCTTTTAAAACATGAACTCTAAAAAAAGTTATTTCTAGTTCCATGTTTAAGAAATCATGACTTTTCCTTGATCCAATAACTGACCATATTCCACATTATGTCTTGTGAAAAACATTTAAAAAAACTTGGGGTGAGCATAAAAAGCTCAGTAAGGGATACACAAAGAAGTAAAACTGTTAGTTTTTCAAAACAACAAGTAAACCATGAATACTTTATCAAAGTAATACTTTTCACCTTTATGGAGTAGTAAATACTCATCACTTAATAAAATATCATTACTTACCCTTTTGTAACCAAAATATTACCATAAAACCCATATAAAGAACACATAACACATAAAGGTAACTTGGGACATAAACATACTTAAATGGAACAACCATACGGTCGACATCCACACATATCACTTAATGGAATAGCCATACGGCCGACTTCCATACCCAATTCATTGGAGGTTATAACGTAACCACCCATCTTGGTATTCAGGGCACCACCCGTCATATGGTTTATCACGTAACCACCCGTCAAATGTCCAAGTACCATTATAAAATCATAAGACATAAAACAAATATAATGGAAAGAAAACATTTCCACATTTTGATCACAATATATCACTAAAATATATTGACATAAAATATCCATTATAGAAACCATTTTCAATACCAAAATACCTAAAAGAGTATATGGTATTTATTTACTTTTAAAAACACTACGGCTTATTGAGGAAGCCAAAGACCAAATAATACTCGCAGCGGTGGGGAAGGTCGTTGTCACCGTGTACATTAAAATAAACATTCCTTTTTGTCGTTTTGTAAAACAATTCTTAGAAAATGATTCCTTTTGTATAAAATTAAAAGTCAAAGGGGTTTATACACCGTATAAAAGAAAGTCTTGTATTAGAACAAAATATGCCTCAATGAAAGGAGATTGAGACGAAGTCCCTTACCTCGTGTCCGACGTGACTCGATTTTTTCTTTAATCTCCTGAATAATAAACTAAAGTTAATTTCTACTTGCTTAATAAACTTTTTTCAAGTTTATTATTCCTTTTATATAACATATTTCCATGTTATAAACGTTATGTAATCATTTTATTTAAAAAAGTTCATTTTGTTGATATATGGTACTTAAGTCAAAAATGGACTTCTTACAATTACATGTTGTTTATGTGGTCAAAGGTTCATTATATCCAGAATTATATTCATTATTTGGATATCATATATATCATATATATCTATAATATACATGTATTTTTAATAGTACATAACATTTAGAGGTAAGAAATGAAATGCACCGTTCATGGAGACGGTAAGCCGTACGTACGCATGAACGCTGCCTTCATTTCTATTTCGTATTTAATGGGGTGAAATCATAATGATATAAGGGTATATTATAATTCCAGTATAACATCATATATAATAACATTAACTCCATCCTTTATACTTCTCACATATGGCATTAACGAATCATATCACTTTGAGGGGGCGGTATTCCACACTTCCTAAAATGCAATTATCGCGTTTACCCACAACGAAAATCATAAAGGTATGCCAAAAATGAAAAATACAGAAGCATAAAGAAAAAATAAACATAATATATATCATATATAAATATAGTGGAATCTTAATGGCCACCATGAAAGCTGTTAAAAGAAGATTGAACAATCATCGTTTCGTGAGGCAGAAAATCGCCAACCACAGAAATAGTATGTTCTTTAACCATTAGACGAAGGTGTGTGTAGGTGTAGCTATAATAATTCTCATAAAAACATCTTAGTATATTTAATATACTGGTTTTGTGACAAAATAAAGTAATAAAAAGAGTTTAGGGGGTTGGAGAAGCAAAATAAAACATAAGAACACAAGAGAAGACATTAGCTTAAAACTGGGTAACTCTTTTTGATTTGAGCTCAAAGGCTTCCTTGGAAAGACTTAAGCCCAAAGTGAGGATTCTAGGGGTAAGAGAGGGATGTTTAGAGACAAAATGGGTAGGTGTTGTCCAAGCCAAAGGCTTGAGACGTGTGGGTAAGGTGGTAGAGGTGGGGGCCTTTTATAAGAGGAGAGGAGGGGCACTCTTGGAATGTCATAAAAGGTTACATTATTATAAAATGATTATCGTATTTTAAAGGTCCCAAAATTATATATTTCGATGATAAGGTGATAGGATTTAGAAATCCACACATACAATAGGTTTTTGACAAGTTTATGTCTTAGATTTTACATTATCGTTTCATTTAATTTAAATCTTTAAATAATGAGGTAATCGCTGCATCATCATGGTGTCATAAATAATTTAATTTATTTAATGTCTAAAAATTATAAAAAAATATCATTATGTAGGAAATATTTTTATATTTCTTATGAAGATTTATAGTCAAAAAGTTTACTTGTATAACCCCATTTAATTTTTTTTTAGTAAAACAACACATGTTTGTGACATTTTTATTTTAACATTAAATAAAAAGTTATTAATGTCATTTTCCTACCGAAGTGGCTCTATGGGGTCCCCATGTTGACCCATGGATTTTATTGGTTGGCCATGACACATCCAATAAGGGTAGGACATGTGTCAAGGTCATTTCATATTATTAAAAAATTATTTTTACCTTAAATTACACTAATTACCTCTAATGGCGATTAAAAACTTAAAAGTTACTATTCACGAAAAAATTATTTTAATCCCATTGAACCACATTTTACTTCCTAGTGACAACCATGTATGTCGGATTTTTGAAATTTAAAACACAGAGGTGGTAAAATTTCCTTTAAACGAAAAATCAGTTTTTTAAGTACCACTTAGTGGTTTCACTATTCATCAAAAATTGACGTTTTTTCAGAAAAATATCAAAACTTCACCCTAATATATATTTGATATTCCGAATTCAAAAATGATTTCTATTTTACAAAATTAAAAACATATAAGTTACATTAATTAATTTAACAATTAATTCCCGCTATCAGAACAAATAGCGTGTTTTTATGAAACAATATATATCAAAAGATTGACACTAGTTTAAGTCCAATTTCAAAGTGAAATTAATTTCAATGACCACCATTGGATTAAATGGTAAAAATATTCTCTAATTTCACTTTAAAACCATATCAAAATATAATCTAATCATATAAACAAATTATATTAAAAGAGGTTTTGAATTAAAATACAACATTTTTCACTATTCATAATAAAATGAACTTTATCGGAAAAATACCAAAAATTTACACAAAGTAAATTTTGATGTCACAATTATAAAGAAGAATTTTATTTGGTTCAATAGAATGTATAAGAGTGACCAAAACTATATTTAATGATGTTTCAGCATCAAAAAGCGATAAGTGGACTTTTAGTGAATATTAGAGTATATATGCCTAAAATTGAATTCCTTTCATATTTTAATCTTTTATCCTTTATTGGATAAATATAAAAACATTTAACAAACATATATAATCATATTTTAGTTATTTCTATTTATTCTTGCCAATACAATGGCTACGTGCTAACTACCATTTAAAATAATATTATTATATTACTAGTGTGCAACGTAAGATTTCAAAGAAACTATTTGTTGCGTATGGGGTACACTATTGAACATAGAAACCCCTTAAAAGTAAAATTAATATTTAATTCATAAATATTAATAAATATGAGATTGTATTATTCTTTATTTACCCAGGATGTTACATCCTTCCCCCCTTTTGGTAATTGCGTCCTCGTAATTTTATTCACTTATCAAAATAAGTGGGGGTATTTATCCCTCATAGCATTTTCAGATTCCCACGTTACCTCTTCAATCATATGGTTTTTCCACAAAACCATTACCTAGTGAATTACCTTATTCCGCAACACTTTCTCCCTATGGTCAAGAATCTGGGCTGGTTGTTCTTCATAAGAGAGATTCTCTTCCAACTGAACTACCTCTAGGCTCAAAACATGATATGGATCTGGCATATACTTTCTCAACATTGAAAAATGAAAAAAATTGCATACCTGAGATAAACTCGAAGGTAAAGCCACTCGGTAAGCAACTGATGCAACTTTCTCCAGAATTTCATATGGTCCAATGAACCTTGGACTCAGCTTTCCTTTCTTACCAAATCGCATCACACTTTTCCATGGTGAACCTTTGAGATAAACATGATCACCTACCTCAAAAGATAGATCCTTCCTCTAGTTATCCGCATAACTCTTCTGCCTGCTCTGAGATGTCCTCATGTTTTTCTGAATCAACTAAACTTTTTCTGCCATCTCTTCAACCAATTCTGGTCCCATCAGCTTTCTTTCACCCACTTCATCCCAAAAAGCTGGAGTTCAACAATGTTTACCATATAATGCCTCGAATGGATCCATTTGTATACTGGAATGAAAACTGTTATTATATGAAAATTCAACCAAAGAAATATGTTAGTACCAACTTCCCTGATAATCCATCGAACAATCACGTGGAATATCTTCCAAAGTCTGAATTGCTCATTTTGACTGCCCATCTGACTGAGGATGAAAATATGTACTAAAATTTAATTCAGTACCCAACAACTTCTGAAGGCCCTTCCAGAAGTTAGAAGTAAACCTGGGATCACGATCAGATACAATGGATAGGGGAACTCCATGAAACCTGACTATCTCTTTAAGATACAATCGAGAAAGTTGATCTAGAGAGAAATTATCTCGAATAGGAAGTAAATGAGAAGATTTAGTCAAGCGATCAACAATAACCCAGATTGCATTATTACCTCGAGATGTCTTTGGTAATCCCACAAAAAATTACATGGATACATTTTCCCATTTCCACTCTAGAACTGGTAAAGGCTGAAGCATCCCTTTTGGTAACTGCCACTCTGCTTTAACCTACTAACAAGTCATACACTTCACAGTAAAATTAGCAATATCTCTTTTCATTCCATCCCACCATTAATACTCCCGCAGATCTCTGTACATCTTAGTACTGCCAGGATGAACTGAAAACGGGGAACTATGGGGATCACATAACAACTCATTCTTCAACTGTGAATCACCAGGCACACATAATCTCTTCCAAACCTCAAAACAAAATCATTATCAATATTAAATTTATGCAACTTACCCTTCTGAACCAGCTCTACCTTTTTCTGCAACCCATTTTCTTTTTTCTGCGCTTTCTTAATTCTGTCTGATAGGGATGATCTCACTGATACCTGAAACAAAACAGAATAACTTCCTGCACCAACAACTTCTATGACAAAGTTCATCAAATCAGAAACCAAAGGATCTCGTTCCAAATGTAGCATGATTAATGAAACACTACTTTTTTGACTCAAAGAATCATCCACTTTATTTTATTTTCCCAGATGGTAATGAATTGTACAATAATAATCCTTGATTAATTCCAGCCATCTCCTTTGTCTCATGTTCAATTATTTCTGACTTAATATATACTTTAAACTTTTTTGATCAGTATATATTTCAAACTTACTCCATACAAAAGATGCCTCCAAATTTTTAGAGAAAAACAACAACATCTAATTGAAAGTCATGTGTAAGGTAATTTACCTCGTGAGTTTTCAACTGACGTGAAGCATATGCAATTACTTGATCATTCTGTATAAGGACACAACCAAGTCCCTTCGACGAAGCATCCCTGTATATAACAAACTCACCATTCCTGGAAGGAAGTGCCAAAATTGGAGCATTCACCAATCTTCTTTTCAACTCCTGAAAAAAATCATCACATTATTTTCTCCAGATAAACTTAACACCCTTCCGAGTTAGCTTAGTCATTAGACTAGATAACCGTGAAAAATTTTCAACAAACCTTTGGTAGTAACCTGCCAAACCAAGAAAACTACGGATCTCAGTTACATTTGTGGGTCTTGGTCATTCTTCAACAACTTTTTCTTTTTGGAGGATCAATAGTTATGCCATTTTTTGAAACAATGTGACCAAGGAAAGAAATTTTTTGTAACCAAAACTCACACTTTCTAAATTTTCCATACAGTTTATTTTCTTTTAAGGTTTTCAAGATAACCATTAAATGACATTCATGCTCCTATTTACTTTTAGAAATCACAAAATATCATCAATGAAAACAACCAAAAACTTATCCAAGAACTCATGGAAAATTCTATTCATAAGGTCCATGAATACAACAGGTGCATTGGTTAACCCAAAAGGCATAACTACAAATTCATAATGGCCATATCTAGTATGAAACACAGTCTTCGGAACATATGCTTCTTTTACTTTCAACTGATGGTACCCCGAACTGAAGTCAATATTCAAAAAATACTGATCTCCCTGGCGATGATCAAACAAATCATTGATATGAGGCAAAGGATACTTGTTCTTAACAGTGATATTATTAAAGGCTCTATAATCAATGCAAAGTCTCATTGAACCATCTTTCTTTTTAACAAACAAGACAGGAGAACCCCATGGTGATGTGCTAGGTCGAATGAAACCTTTATCTAATAACTCTTGCAATTGTTTCTTTAACTCTAAAAGTTCAACTTGAGCCATTCGATAAGGGGGTTTTGAAATTGTCTTAGAATCAGAAACTAAGTAAATAGTAAATTAAACTTCCCGATCATGAATAATAGCAGGCAAATCATCAGTAAAAACATCAAGATACTCATTTACCACTGGCACATCATTAATCTGAATAGTTCCTTTATTTTCAAAAATATGTGCAAGATAACATTCATTTCCATCTTTTACTAGTTTCTCAACTTCTTGATATGTTATCAAAAGAAAGATTTCATTCTTCTACACAAACTAATAATCATTCTGAAAAGAAACCATTTTATCTCTACAGTCAATCTTAGCATGATAAATTGAAAGCCAATCCATGCCCAAAATAACATCAAACTCTACTAGAGGCAAAACAATAAGGTTTGCAGGTAGATTATTTCTGCACACAAGGATAGGAAGGTTCTTATGATTTCTTTTCGTCTCAATGTTTCCTCTGGGTGTTTTTACCATAAGTTCAGGATTCATATCTTGAGATGGAATTCCCAATTTACTAGAAAACTCTTCAGAAATGAAAGAATATGTAGACCCTGAATCAAACAACATATTGGCATAATCTGAACAAAAAAACAGTATACCTGATACTATTTCATTCGACAACCCAAAATCTGCTGAAATAGTTGCAAAGGATTTCACCACCTCTTTCTTCTTGTAGTATGGCTGCTTTCCCCAAGTTGAGTTCTTCGTTAGACACTCATTTGCGTAATGACCCATTTCATTACACTTAAAACATCTTACCACTGGCTTTTCATTTCCTGCTTGATCATCTTCCTTACAGTTACGAGCAATATGACCTGACTTACCACACCGAAAGCACTTTCTAGACTTGGATAAACATTCTCCAGGATGCATTTTACCACACTTCTCACAGGATTGATATTTTGTTTTCTTATCTCCTTGTTTCTTTGATGAATTCTTCCCCTTTTCCTGCTAACTAGACCTCTTATTTTGTAGTTTGTCAAAGATCACTTGATCATCGACAAACTCCATTTCCACATTCTACGAACATCTAACAAGTTTTTCATAACTTTTGAACTCATGAGAATCTAAATCCCTTTGATAATTTGGATTTCACCCTGAGTGAAAATGGTTGATTTTACTATCAAGATCTCGTATGAAGTTTGGAGCATACCTTGACAGTCGAGTGAACCTTGCTTCATAAGTAGCCACTGAGTCATCCTCCTACCTCAATTCAAGGAATTGTTTTTCCATCCTAAGATGAACCACCTTAGGAAAATATTTCTCAAGAAACATACCTTTGAATTCGTCCTAGTGAAGATCATCAATCTCACCACTATCCCTAATATTTTTCATCATCGACCACCACTGATCTGTTTCACCTTCAAAACAGTAGACAACAACACAAACCTTTTGATTTTCTGAACACCCCATGACATCAAAAATATTCTCCAGTGCTTAAATCCACCCTTCATCTAGCACAAGGTCAGATGATCCTCTGAATGATGGGGGATGTTGGCTCGTGAAATGTTCCACCACTGACATGTTCCTCAGTGGTCGATCTGGCTGATCTCGTGCATGGATACCACCACCATTTATAGCCTGAGTCAATTGTCCCATCACTGCAACAAACTATTCAGTTCTAATTCCGACCATCTTAGGTTGCTGATTTTGAAGGTTGTCTTCCTCCTGATGTCTTCCCAACATAGCTACCTTGTTTATTCTGCGGAAAACCATTCTGAACATAGAAATGTCATAGGCGAAGCAACATGGTAATCTTTAAAATCTATATCATTTCAATCATACCATAAATAAATTTACAATTTAACAATTTTCTAATTCTTAAAGTTGTCTAAATCGACTTCTGATACCAACTATAAGGCCCTGATTTTAAACATTACTTAATATTAAATTAAATGAATAATTCTCATTGAGGATCTTTTCAGGTTTAGAGTTTTAGAGAATTAGATCATAACTATTACATCTCAAAAGATTACACAGTAGACACTTCTACAAAGTTTCTTTTTTTTTCAAAATATGAACTCTAAAAAAAAGTCATTTCTAGTTCCATGTTTAAGAAAGCATGAATTTCCTTGATCCCATCCTTGACCCTATTCTACATTATGTCCTGTGAAAAACATTTGAAAAAAAAACTTGGGGTGAGCATAAAAAGCTCAGTAAGGGTCACACAAAGAAGGAAAACTGTTAGTTTTTCAAAATAACAGGTAAACCATGAATACTTTATCAAAGTAATAATTTTAACCTTTATAGAGTAGTAAATACTCCTCACTGAATAAAATTTCATTACTTACCCTTTTGTAACCAAAAGATTACCAAAAAACCCATATAAAGAACACATAACATATAAAGGTAACTTGGGACATAAACATACTTAAATGGAATAACCATACGGTCGACTTCCACACATATCACTTAATGGAATAGCCATACGGCCGAATTCCATACCCAATAAATTGGAGGTTATAATGTAACCACCCATCCTAGTATTCACGACACCACCCGTCATATGGTTTATCACGTAACCACCCGTCAAATGCCCAAGTACCATTATAAAATCATAAGGCATAAAACAAATATAATGGAAAGAAAAAATTTCCACATTTCGATCACAATATATCACTAAAATATATGGACATTACATATCCATTATAAAAACCATTTTCAATACCAAAATACCTAAAAGAGTATATGGTATTTATTTACTTTTAAAAACATTATGGCTTGTTGAGGAAGCCAAAGACCAAATAATACTCACGGCAGCGGAAAAGGTTGTTGTCACCACGTACGTTAGAATAAACATTCCTTTTTGTCGTTTTGTAAAACACTTCGTAGAAAAAGATTCCTTTTTTATAAAATTAAAAGTCAAAGGGTTTTATACACCGTATAAAAGAAATTATTGTATTAGAACAAAATATGCCTCAATGAAAGGAGATTGAGACGAAGTCCCTTACCTCGTGTCCGACATGACTTGATTGCTATTTAATATCCAGAATAATAAACTAAAGTTAATTTCTCCTTGCTTAGGAACCTTTTTTCAAGTTTATTATTCCTTTTATATAACTTGTTGCCATGTTATAAATTTTATGTAATCATTTAATTTAATAAAGTTCATTTTGTCGATATTTGGCACTTAAGTCAAAAATGGACTACTTATAATTAAATGTTGTTTATGTGGTAAAAGGTTGATTATATCCAGAATTATACTCATGATTTGGATATCATATATATCATATATATCCAAAATATACATGTATTTATAATAGTACATAACATTTAGAGGTAAAAAATGTAATGCACCGTTCATGGAGACGGTAAGCCGTACGTACGCATGAACGCTAATTTCATTTCTATTTCATATTTAATGGGGTGAAATCATAATTATATAAGGGTATATTATAATTCCAGTATAAAATAATATATAATAACATTAACTCTATCCTTTATATGTCCCACATATGGAATTAACGAATCAAATCACTTTGAGGGGGCGGTAGTCCACACTTCCTAAAATGAAATTATCATGTTTACCCACAATGGAAACCAAGAAGGTATGACATAAATGAAAAATACAGAAGCATAAGGAACACATAAACATAATATATATCATATATAAATAGAGTGACATTTTAATGGCCACCATGAATGGTGTTAAAAGAAGATTGAATAATCATCATTTCGTGAGGCAGAAAATCGCCAACCACAGAAACAATATGTTCTTTAACCATTAGACGATGGTGTGTGTAGGTGTAGCTCTAATAATTCTCATAAAAACATAAAATTATATTAAAGATACTGGTGTTGTTACAAAATAAAGTAATAAAAAGAGTTTAGGGGGTTGGATAAGGAAAATAAAACATAAGAACACAAGAGAAGACACTACCTTTAAATCGGGTAACTCTTTTTGATTTGAGCTCAAAGGATTCCTTGGAAAGCCTTCTGCCCAAAGTGAGGCTTCTAGGTGTAAGAGAGGTATGTAGAGAGAGAAAATGGGCAGGGTTTTTACAAGACAAAGGCTTGAGAGGTGTGGGTAAGGTGGTAGACGTGGGGTCCTTTTATAAGAGGAGAAGAGGGGCGCTCTTGGAAAGTTATACAAGGATACTTTATTATAAAATTATTTTCAGATTTTAAAGGTCCCAAAATTATATATTTCTAGGATAAGGTGATAGGAGTTATAAATAAACCCATAAAATAGGTTTTTGAAAAGTGTAGGTATTATATTCTACATTATCTTTTCATTTTATTTAAATCGTTAAATAATGAGGCAATCGCTGCATCATCATGGTGTCATAAATAATTGAATTTATTTAATGTATAAAAATTATAAAAAAACTATCATGATGAATTAAATCTTTTTATATTTCTAATTAATATTTATAGTAAAAAATTTGACTTGTATAAACCCATTTAAAACTTATTTTAGTAAAACAACACATGTTTGTGACATTTTTATTTTAACATTAAATAAAAAGTTATTAATGTCATTTTCCTACCAAAGTGGCTCCATGGGGTCCCCAAGTTTACCCATGGATTTTATTGGTCGGCCATGTCACATCCAATAAGGGTAGGACATGTGTCAAGGTCATTTCATATTATTAAAACAATATTTTTACCTTAAATTACAATAATTACCTCTAATCGTGATTAAAAACTTAAAAGTTACTATTCACAAAAAATTATTTTAATCCCATTGAACCACATTTTACTTCCTAATGAAAACCATGTATGTCGGATTTTTTAAATTCAAAACACAGAGGTGGTAAAATTTCATTTAAACAAAAAATCAGTTTTTTAAGTACCACTTAGTGGTTTCACTATTCATCAAAAATTGAAGTTTTTCAGAAAAATACCAAAACTTCACCCTAAGCTATATTTGATATTATGAATTCAAAAATGATGACTATTTTACAAAATTCAAATAATATAAGTTACATTAATGAATTTAATAATTAATTCCCGCTGTCAGAACAAATAGCCTGTTTTTATGAAACAATATATTTCAAAAGATTGACACTAGTTTAAGTCCAATTTCAAAGTGAAATTAATTCCAATGACCACCATTGGATTAAATGGTAAAAATATTTTCTAATTGAACTTTATAACAAAATGAAAATATAATCTAATAATATAAACAAATTAGATTAAAAGTGGTTTTGAATTAAAATACAACATTTTTCACTATTCATTAAAAAATGAACTTTATCGGAAAAATACCAAAAATTTACACAAAGTAAATTTTGATGTCCTGATTATAAAGAAGAATTTTATTTGGTCGAATAGAATGTATAAGAGTGACCAAAAATATATTTACTGACGGTTCGCCATCAAAAGGCGATAAGTGGACCTTTAGGGAATATTAGAGTATATATGCCTAAAATTGAATTCTTTTCGTATTTTAAGACATTATACTTTATTGGATAAATATAAAAACATTTAACAAACATATATAATCATATTTTAGTTATTTATATTCATTCCCGCCAATACAACGACTACGTGCGAACTACCATTTAAAATAATATTATTATATTACTAGTGTGCAACGTAAGATTTCAAAGAAAATATTTGTTGCGTATCAGGTACACTATCGAACATATAAACCCCTTAAAAGTAAAATTAATATTTAATTTGTAAATATTAATAAATATGAGAATGTATTATTCTTTATTTACCTGGGATGTTACAAAGAGAATGGAATGATAATTCCCTCACCTTGAATAGTTAGTCCAAGATCATTATGAATATAACCTTGGAGATTGAAGTAACCTTGGTGGGATATTTAGGAGGGAAAACCATAAAAAAATAATGAATTATGTATTGGAGTGAATAGAAATGGATAAATGTGAGTATTTATGCAAAATGTGGATGAATTTTTTAGTTATTTCTATGTATAGGTATTGGAAAACTAGGTTGTAGAAAAAGAAAAAACATTTGTTTAACCGTGGTTTATTCTCATGATTTTGGAAATTTGGGTCACATTTTAATTTATTATATCACACCAAAATATGAAATAAATTTTTATTAATTCTTTCTTAATAAAAAAATAATTTTTCAGTAAAGTAATGTTTTAATGTCAAATTTTCCATTTTAGACATTGGAAAGTCAATTATAGGTTTTGGAAATTGATAAAAATATATAAAAATACATAATTTAAAAATAATAATATATTCATGTCATTGATTTTCATTAATTAATTTTTACATAATTAGGGAAAAAATATGAATTCATTAAACATAGCGAAAAATCAAATCCTTATTTTTTATTATTCATAGGTAAAAAAGTACTTTATAAAATTTTGATTAATTCCCCCTAAAATAATTTTTATGTGATTATTTCAAACATTGTGTTAATTTTATCAAAAAAAATTCTCAAAATATGATAATTTCAACTTTTAAATATTAAATTCTTTTTTATTGAAAAAATAATAGTTTTTATGGACTTATCAAATTTCCAACATTTACAATAATTCCCAATGATATTATAAAATTATTTTATCATATATATATATATATATGTGTGTGTGTTTTTAAAATAATATTTCATTAAAAAAATATTTTCCAAAATAATTTATTTTATATAAATTTATATATATTTTATAAAACTACAATTTGTTTCTAAAAAATTAATTTATCAAATTAATTTTAATTAAACATATATATAATTAAGGAAAAATTATTTATTAAAATAGAATTGATAGAATAAAAAATCATTTATAAAACCAATTGAACATTATGTAACTAATGCCTGGAAACATAACCCATTAAAACCCCTCTTATTTCTTATGAGTATGGTGTTCAATGGTGACAGATTTATGGGGTGGCACTACTAACATCGACCAAGTGGTAATTTTTACTATAGAAAACTTCTCCGTTATTATATTTCATTCAATATTCACTTGTTGAAACTTGCATTGGGATTTTTCAATGTAAAACCCATGTGATGCTACTTTCATCCCATGTTCTGTCAAATGGTCTTCAAATAGTTTGAATCTTCTAGGTGAGTTAATCACTTCTACTATCTATATTAATTATACATTGAAATCACTAATTATGATGTTTAAATTATTACCAATGGGTATAGTTACTAATTCTAAAATTCACCAATGTTTATACTGAATAATGCTCATACTTGACCAATGGTCATATTATGATCAAATCCCAATGGTCACATTTCCCTTTATACTCTATAAATACCACTTCATTATTTCACTAAATATTTAGTACTATTCATCCCAAGGTTACATGTTTTAATTTTTTTTATTTTTATTGCTTTACTAATATATTATTTTATTTTCGTATGGTTCACTATGGGGGAAATGATTCTAATAGATTAGAAAAATCCATATTTTCCCAATTTAGATTTTTCTATTTTATATTTTTTAACTAGTTGTAATGTTTGTAATTTTCATTTGTGTGATAGATGACTAATTTGATAATAATTTTTAATGATTTATGGTTTTGTGGTTCATGTATATTAAAAAAATTATAAAAAAAATTTCCCAGAAAAAATATCATTTCAAATGTTATGGTTTTTAGATTCTTTCTCTAAAATAAATTTCATCCCCAATGTTAAAACTCATATTCATGGTTGAGTAGAGGTGAAAATACTTCTACTTCATTATTTACACATGTTCCCATATTTACTCTTCATACTTATTATTCCTTCACAAAAATTTGACAAGACGGGTAGTCCTTATGCATAGAACCTTGTCTCCACAGTCCACTATCTCCACTAGATTCTCCTTATAAGAGAGGTCATGTTTCATTAGTACCACCTCTGGATTCATTACATGTGAGAGATTTGGCATGTACTTCATCAAGAGAGATATGTGGAATAAATCATGAAGTTGGGCTATATTTGGTGGAAGTTCTAGCCGATAGGCCACTACTTCTATGCAATCAAGAATTTCATTGGGGCCGATGTACCTGGAACTAATATTTCCTTTCATTCCAAAATACACAAATATATTCCATGTTGATATTAAAAAGATACATTTGGGGAAAAAAGAAAAACTTTGAAATTTTTTATCATATATATTCTACCACATATGAGTAGTTTTTATATATTATTGGAGGGAATGAAGATTTTCTATCATATCTTGGAAAATATCAATCCCAACCAGATTTCTCTCACCATATTTATCCCAAAAAGTATAAAATATACATCATATCCTATATAAAGGTTCATAACATGCCATTTTAATACTCGAGTGGAAGCAATTGTTTTTTGAGAACTCAAATAATGGAAGGTTTTGATCGCATCCACCTTTAAATTTCATTAATAATGTTATCAATATGTCATAATGTTTCTGAATATTCATTTCATATTGTCCATCAGTTTGGGGATGTTATGTCATATTGGAATTCAATTTAGTATTCAGATCTTATTGAATACTTATCCATAATTTAGATGTGAACCTTTTGTCATGATCAAAAATGATATAATGTGGCATCCCATGGAGCCTCAAAACATCATTTAAATATATATTAGAATGTCATTGATGTGAAAAATATTCTGAAATATCATAAAATTGGTATTATTTGTGATTATATCAAGTAGGAACCAGATCACATTGTTTCCATTGGATTTTCTTGATAGGATAATGTAGAAGTCCATAATGATATTTCCCCACATCCATGTTGGTATGGGTAGTGTTTTCAATACCCCTTTATAATTTTGTATCCCTACGTTCACTTGTTGACAAGCCTATCACCTTTTCATGTAGTTATAAATATCCCTTTTCATTTTATCCCACCAACAATGATCATGAAGGTCCCTATACATTTGAGTGATTCTAGAATTTATAGAGAATATAGAAGAATGATCTTTATGAATCATTTCCTTATTTATCTCTGGGATATATAGAACACGCATCCTTATACAAAATTTTAGTACAGTATCCGGATCAATATTGAAATCATAAAACCTGTCATTATTCATATCTAGTACTTTCTTTTGTATCCAAGGATCTTATCTTTGATCTCTCTTGATATTATTTAGTAATTATTATTGAGAAATCATTTGGGATAGGATTGATGATGTCCCTATCCTCATGATTACCAAGTCCAACATTACTAGGTCCTTGATTAGTGGATATCCTTGAACCCTCATCATTTCTAAAAAAATTGGGTCTTTCCATGTTAATGCATCAGTGACAATGTTTGCTCTTCCCTGGTGAAAATGAATTCAACAATCATAGTATTTAAGAAGTTTCAACCAAATCCTTTGTCTCATGTAACATTCCATTCATGTGAATATATAATTCATTTTTTTGTGGCATGTGTACATATCAAATACTTCCCCATAAATATTTTTCCTCCATATTTTTAAAGAAAAAATAACCGCATCTGTCTCCAGGTAATGCATATAATAATTATTCTGATGAAATTTTAATTATAGACGTGAATAAAAAATTACCTTGTCATCTTTCATGAGGACCCAACCATTAACTTTTTTAGATGAATCACTATAAATAAAACAACATATATGAAAGAGGGTAGAGTTAACAGAAGTACATAAACCAATCTATTATCTAGTTCTTGGAAAATTTCTTCATGCTTCTTTATCCAGATGAACTTAGCTCGTTATCAAGTTATATTGGCATGTATATCATAATTTTCTATAAATTTGTTCAAAAACCACTTATAATATTTTTATAAACCAAGGAAACTATGAATATTAGTCAGTATTATAGGGTGAGGCCACTCCTCAATAGCCTTTGTATTTCCATGGTCAAATGATATTCCTTAATTGGTTAAATGTGTCCCAAGAATGAAACTTGTTGTAATGAAAATTCAAATTTTATAAATTTTACAAATAGTCACTCCAACCTCAGAGTTTTAAATATAACCCTAATATTATCTTCATGATCCTCCTTAAATTTTTGATATATCATAATTTTATCAACAAACACTTCCATGAACTTATCATGGTACTCCTTAAAGACTCTATTTATCAAATCCACACATATAATAAGATACATTGCTAAGTAGAATGAAAAAAACACATAATGCCCATATATTTTTGGAAGGTTGTATTTGAAATATATTATTTCTTCACCCCCATTTGAGGATACTAAAAAAAGGAAAAATATTTGAGTTGGATTGATCACTTTGATGATGGTCAAATAAATCATCAATCCTTGGAAGAGGTTACTTATTCATCACCATGATCTCATTTAGTTCTTTATAATCAATGTATATCCACTTTGATTCATCACTTTTACATAAAAATATGGTATGTTCTCTATAAGGATAGACACTTGGTTGGATAATTCCCATATCCAAAAGGTCTTGAAGTTGTTTCTTTAATTTATATAGATTTATATTTCTATTCTATATATGATCATTGACATCGGCATAGATCTAGGAATGAGTTTGATGGAGAACTCTTCCTTTCTTTCTATGGGAGGACCAGGTAACTCATCCGAAAATATTTCAACATATTCCTAATCAATGGGGATATATTCTCTCCTCAAACATTAATTTCCTTCACACTCTTCATTGATCATGTACAAAAATAAGGTTAAAGTATGTTCTTCTAGGTAAATGACAGGTTGTGAAATATCTCCTTTTAAAATAACAGTTTTTTGTCCATTGAAGACAACTTAGATTCCAATTATTTTAAATATAATCATATAATTACTATTTGATATCTAGTATATCCCTAGTATAGTTTTGAATTCCACTATTATAATGAAAAGTATATTTGTAATGAGATTGTGATTTCCAAGGTTCGTACTAGATTTTCAATACACATTTGATTCATAGATAACCCCCAAAATTCATTAATGAAAACTCCACTTATATTAGATCATGTACCGATTCAATATTATTTGATAACATTGATGAATTAATGGATTTCATATAAACAGAATCAAACAATGTATGTTATAGATTTTAGAGCACAATGAGTGTGACTTCCACCACCTCATTTGAAGCCTCTACTTTAGAAATCATGATAGAAAATGTCCCAATATTATTCCATGGCCTATGATGAGGTTAATAGTGGTTTCCATCAATTATATACCAATTTAGAAAAAAATAGAAATGTTTCCAAGTGGTCTACACTTGAAGAAATGAACTTCAGGTTGGGCCAACAATGACTTCCCTTTTTCGATAGTGTTGAGAAGTTTAGGATTCAACTAAACATGGAATTTCCAAGATATTTCCTTCCATAATAAAGTAGTTTAATGAATTATTCTTCACCTATCTATTATACTTGATATGTTTAAATTTCCTTCCTCCACTTTCGTGATCATGGTTATAAGGACCCGACCTTAAAAATTACATATTATTGAATTAAATGAATAATTCACATTGAGGATCTTTTCAGGTTTAGAGTTTTAGGGAATTAGGACATAACTATTACAACTCAAAATATTACAAAGTAGGAACTTCTACCTAGTAACCACTTTTTTTTCATAAAATAAAAACTCTTGAAAAAAAAGTCATGTCTAATTCCATATTAAAGAGAGCATGGATTTTCCTTGATCCCATCCTTGAAACTATTCATCTTTAAGTCCTGTGAAAAACATTTCAAAACATGGGATGAGCATAAAAGTCTCAGTAAGGGTTATAAAATAGCAAATGAAAACATTTGTTCATAAATACATAAAAATCATGAACTCTTTTACTTACCTCATGAAATCATAAGATTTATGAAAGACACATAGAAATCATTAATCATAATGGTAACTTGCGGCATCCATACCGTACTTAAATTGTAGCTATCACAGCTACATAGGGAGTTAATTTGGAATACCCATCATAGTATATTACCTAAATATCTTAGGAGAAACATCCATGTTTACCTCCGTCACGTTACCCAGTGCATTGGAGAGCTATCTCGAGCTCACCCACCCTAGGTTTATCACGGAACCACCCGTATACGTAAATAATGCCCAAGAACCATAACATGATCTTAACACATAACATAAGCATAAAAGAAAGATAACATTTCCACATTGCAATAATAAAATATCATTTGAAGATATTGAAATAATAAATCCATTATCAAAATCATTTTCAATACCAAAATTTGTAAAAAGAGTATTTGGTATTTATTTTTCTTTTTAAAAACATTTCGGCTTGTTAAGGAAGCCAAAGATCAAATAATACTCACGGCGGAAGAAAGGTCATTGTCACCGCTTACGTTAAAGAAACATACCTTTTTGTCATTTAGTAAAACAATTCGTTGAGAAAAGATTCCTTTTGAATAGAAGTAAAAGTCAAAGGATTTTATACATCGTATAAAAGAAAGTCATGTATAAAACTAAAAATGCCTCAATGAAAGGAGATTGAGATGAAGTCCTTTAACACATGTCCTAATTGACCCGTTAATTCTTTAATCTCCTGAATAATAAACTAAAGTTAATTTATACTTGCTTAAGAACCATTTTAAAGTTTATTATTCCTTTTATATCACTTATTACCATGTTATCATAACATGATTTTCATGGAGACGGTAAGCCGTACGTACGCATGGACACTAATTTCATTTCTAATTATTATTTTAATGGAATTAAAACATAATGATACATAGGTATATTATAATTCTAGTATAATATCATATATAATATCATTAACTCTATCCTTTATACATCCCACATAGGGCATTAACGAGTCACATCACTTTGAGGGGGCGGTAGTCCACACTTCCTCAAATGAGATTATCGTATTTACCCACGATGGAAACCATAATGGTTTGATATAATTGGTAAGTGCAGAAGTATAAAGAAATCATAAACATAATATATATCATATATAAATACAGTTCCATCATAATTTCCACCATGAGAGGCGATAAGATGTAATTGAACAATTATTGTTTCGTGAGGCGTTAGTTTTCCATCCATAGAAACATTATGTTCTTCATCCATTAGATGAAGGTGTGTGTAAGTGTAGTTTGAATACTTATCATAACAACATCCTAGTATATTGAGGATACTGGTGTTGTTACAAAAGAAAGGAAATAAAAAGAGTTTAGGGGTTTGAGAAGCAAAATAAATGAAAACAATTTAAGAGAAACTGTTACCTTTAATTTAGGAAACTTCTTTTGGTTTAAACCAAAAGGACTTATTAAGTGCTTTCTTCCTAAGTCAAGGATTCTAGGAGGAGGAGAGGGATGTAAAGATATTAATTGGATAGATTTTGGATGAGTTAAATGGCTTGAGAGGTGTGAGAAATTGCATAGAAGTGCTCTATTTTTATAAGGGAGAGGAGGGGCTATTTAGGAAAGAGTGAAAATATTATTTTATAATATAATGATATTCGGTTTCTAATGGTCCAAAAATCATTATGGTCAAAGATAATATGACTCATAATATAAATAAAATCATCCAATCATAATTGGACATGTTTTGAATAATATTTTAATCATTATAATCTTATTTAATTAAGTCATTTATTAATGAGGTAAAAACTGCATCATTATTGTGTCATAAATAATTGAATTTATTTGATGTATGAAAATTATAAAAAAAATACCATGATGTAGAAAATCTTTTTATATTTCCATTGAATATTTATCATTAAAAATAGGACTTATATGAAACCATATAGAAATTAATTACTAAATGATTTTCGTTAATGTCACTTTTGTCTTCACATTAAATTAATTAATCTAAATTGTCATTATCACTCTCAGGTGGCTCAATGGGGGTCCCAAAATCGACCCAGAGATGCCCATGGTCGGACATGACTCACCCAATAGTATTAGGACACGTTTAAGTGTAATTTTATATTATTATAATATTATTTATTTACCCTTATTTACCAGATTTACCCTTTAACCACGGTAAATAAAATATTTAATGAAGTAAATATTTAAAATGTATAAAAATAAAATTTACCTACTTACACAATTTGAACCACATGATTCAAAATATGGAATCCATTTCTCCAAATTCAAAATACAGAAGTGGCAGAAATTAGTTTAAAATTAATTCCCGCTATCAAAACAAAAGGCGTGTTTTTAAGAATTAAAAACTATCAAAAGATTGATACTTATTTATGTCCAATTTCAAAGTAAAATTAAATCCAATGACAAAAATTGGATTAAATGGTAAAAATATATTTCAATTTCACTTTAAAACTAATTAAAGAAGTTAATATAACCATATAAATAAATTATATTAAAAAATAGTTTTGAATTAAAATACAATATTTTCATTATTCCTTAAAAATGAACTTTATCAGAAAAATACCAACAAATGACCCAATGTAAATTCTGATGTCCTCATTCTAAAGAAGGATTTTGTTTGGTCATATAGAATTTATTAAAGTGAAAAAATCTAAATTTAAAAAGTGTTCTCCATTAAAAGGCGGTAAATCAGCATTTTAATGTAAATTATGCTTAAAATTAGATTCATTTATATATTAATCCTCTAAATTTTATTGAATAAATATAAATAAATGTATAATCATATTATAGTTAGTTTTTTTAATTACATCCAATACAATGGCTAGGTGTTAACTACAATTTAAAATAATAATATTATATTATTAGTGTGCAACATAAATTCCAATGAAACCCGTTGTTGCGTATCGGGTACGCTATCGAACATAGAAACCGATTTAAGATAAAATTAATATTTAATTCACAAATATTAAAAAAATGTGAAAATACATTATTCTTCATTTAACTGGGATGTTACATCCTTCCCCCCTTTTTGAAATTGCATCCTCACAATTTTTATCCACTTATCAAAATAAGTGGGGGTATTTATCCCTCATATCATTTTCAGATTCACACGTTGCCTCTTCAACCATATGGTTTTCCACAAAACCTTTACTTGGTTAATTATCTTATTCCGCAACACCTGCTCTCTATGGTCCAGAATCTAGACTGGTTGTTCATCAAAATAGAGATTCCCTTCCAACTGAACTACCTCTGGGCTCAAAAAATGAGATGGATCTGGCATATACTTTCTCAACATCTAAACATGAAAAACATTGTATACCTAGGATAAACTTGGAGGTTAAGCTACTCTATATGCAACCGATCCAACTTTCTCCAGAATTTCATAAGGTCCAATGAACCTCGGACTCAGCATTCCCTTCCTACCAAAACACATTGCACTTTTCCAAGGAGAAACTTTGAGAAAGACATGATCACCTACCTCAAAAGAATGATCCTTCCTCCGGTTATCCACATAAATTTTCTGTCTGCTCTGAGCTGTTCTGATGTGCTTCTGAATCAACTGAACTTTCTCTGCCATCTCTTCTACCAATTCTGGTCCCATCAGCTTTCTTTCACCTACTTCATCCCAAAAAGCTAGAGTTCGACAACGTTTTCCATACAATGCCTCAAATGGAGCCATCTGTATACTGGAATGAAAACTGTTATTATAAGAAATTTCAACCAAAGAAAGATGTTGGTCCCAACTTCCCTGGTAGTCCATCAAGCAATCACGTAACATATCCTGCAAGGTCTGAATTGTTCGTTCTGACTTCCCATCTGATTGAGGATGAAAATATGTACTAAAGTTTAATTCAGTACCCAATGACTTCTGAAGGCCTTTCCAAAAGTTAGAAGTGAACCTAGGATCACGATCAGATACAATGGAGAGGGGAACTCCATGCAACCTGACTATCTCTTTAACAAAAAACTAAGCATGTTGATCTAGAGACAAAGTATCTCTAATAGGAAGGAAATGAGAAGATTTATTCAATCGGTCAACTATAACCAAGATTGCATTATTACCTCGAGATGTCTTTGGTAATCCCACAACAAAGTCCATGGATATATTTTCCCATTTCCACTCTCGCACCGATAGAGGATGAAGCATTCCTTTCGATAATTGTCGCTCTGCTTTAACCTGCTGACAAGTCAAACACTTCATAGTAAAATCGGCAATGTCTTTTTTAATTCCATCCCACCAGTAATACTCTCGAAGATCTCTGTACATCTTAGTACTGATAGGATGAACTGAAAACGGAGAACTATGAGCTTAACATAACAACTCAATCTTCAACTGTGAATCACAAGGCACACATAATCTCTTTCCGAACCTCAAAACACAATCATTATTAATGTTAAATTCAGGCAAATTACCCTTCCGAACCAACTCTACCTTTTTCTGCAACTCACTGTCTTCCTTCTATGCTTTCTTTATTCTGTCTGATAGAGATGATCTCACTAACACCTGAAACAAAATAGAATAATTTCTTTCCCCAATAACTTCTATTCCAAATTTCATCAAATCAAAAACCAAAGGATCTTGTTCCAAACATAGCATGGCTAATGAGACATTACTTTTCTGACTCAAAGCATCAGCCACTTTATTTTCTTTTCCCAGATGGTAATGGATCGTGCAATCATAATTCTTGATTAATTCCAACCATCTCCTCTGTCTCATGTTCAATTCTTTTTGAGTGAATATATACTTCAAACTTTTGTGATCAGTATATATTTCACACTTCACTCCATACAAATGATGTCTCCAAATTTTTAAAGCAAAAACAATAGCAGCTTATTCAAAATCATGTGTAGGGTAATTTAACTCATGTGGTTTCAACTGACGTGAAGCATAAGCAATTACCTGATCATTTTACATTAGGATGCAACACAGTCCTTTCAATGAAGCATCACTGTATATAACAAACTCACCATTTCTGGAAGGCAGTTCCAAAACTGGAGCATTCACCAATATCCTTTTAAATTCCTGAAAACAATCATCACATTCTTTTGTTCAGATGAACTTAACACCTTTTCGAGTTAACTTAGTCATCGGACTAGATAACTGTGCAAAGTTATAAAAAAACCTCCGGTAATAACCTGCCAAACCAAGAATACTTATAGTCTCAGTTATATTTGCGGGTCTTGGCCATTATTCAACAACTTTTGTTTATGCAGGATCAACAGTTATGCCATTTTTTGAAACAATGTGACCAAGGAAAGAAATTTGTTGTAACCAAAACCCACAGTTGCTGAATTTTCCATAAAGTTTCTTTTCTTTTATGGTTTTCAAGACAAACCTTAAATGACTTTCATGTTCCTCTTTACTTTTTGAATAAACCAAAATATAATCAATGAACACAACCACAAACTTATCCATGAACTCAAGGAAAATTCTATTCATAAGATCCATGAATACAGCAGGTGCATTGGTTAAACCAAAAGGCATAACTAAAAATTCATAATGGCCATATCTAGTACGAAAAGCGGTCTTTGGAATGTCATCTTCTTTTACTTTTAATTGATGGTACCCTGACCTCAAGTCAATCTTCGAAAAATATTGAGCTCCCTGGAGCTGATCAAACAAATCATCGATATGAGATAAATGATACATATTCTTAACAGTGATGTTATTCAATGCTCTATAACCAATGAAAAGTCTCATTGAACCATCTTTCTTTTTAACAAACAAGATGGGATCACCCCAGGGTGATGTGCTTGGTCGACTGAAACCTTTATCTAATAAATCTTGTAATTGCTTCTTTAACTTTAAAAGTTCAATTTGAGCCATTCGATAAGGGGGTTTTGAAATTGGATTAGCATCAGGAACTAAGTCAACAGTAAATTCAACTTCTTGATCAGGTATAATACCAGGCAACTCATCAGGAAAAACATCAAGGTACTCATTTACCACTGGCACATCATTAATCTGAATAGCTCCTTTGTTTTCAACAATAAGTGAAAGGTAACATTCATTTCCATCTTTTACCAGTTTTTCGACTTCCTGATATGTTATCAAAAGCAAGGGTTCATTCTTGTACACAAACTGAAAATCATTCTAAAAAGAAACCTATTTAGCTCTGTAGTCAATCTTAGCATGATAAAAAGAAATCCAATCCATGCCCAATATAACATCAAACTCTACTAGAGGCAAAACAATATAGTTTGCAGGTAGATTATTTCCGCACACAAGGACAAGAATGTTCTTATGTTTTCTTTTTGTCTCAACATTTCCTCCAGGTGTTTTTACCGTAAGTTCAGTATTCATATCTTGAGATGGGATTACCAATTTACTAGAAAACATTTCAGAAATGAAAGAGTGTGTAGACACTGAATCAAACAACACATTGGCATAATCTGAACAAACAAACAATGTACCTGATACAACTTCATTTGATGGCCCAACATCTGCTGAAGTAGTTGCAAAGTATTTCACCACCCCTTTCTACTTGTAGTCTGGCTGCTTTCCTTCGGTTGAGTTCCTTGTTGGACACTCATTTGCATAATGACCCATTTCATTGCACTTAAAACATTTCACTGACTGTAAATCAGATTTTGTCTTACCATTACCCTGATCTTTTTCAGTGCAATTACGAGCCGAATGTCCCATTTTACCACATCTGTAGCATTTACCTGAATTCAAAAGACATTCCCCATCATGATTTTTACCACAATTTTCAAAAACTATAAACTTAAGCTTCTTACCATCAGACTTTTTTGAAGAGTTCTTTCCTTTCGCCTGCCACCTCAACCTCTTATTTTGTTGTTTGTCAAAGAATACTTGATCATCAGAAAACTCTATTTCCACCTTCTCCGCACAACGAACAATTTTTTCATAACTTTTGTACTCACGAGAAGCTAAAGCCCTTCAATAATTTGGCTTTAATCCTGAGTAAAAATGGTTGATTTTACTATCAAGATCTCGTATGAAGTTTGGAGCATACCTTTCCAGTTGAGTGAATTTTTCTTCATAAGCATCCACTAAGTCATCCTCCTACCTCAATTCCAGGAATTGTTTTTCCATCCTATGATGAACCACCTTAGGAAAATATTTCTCCAGAGACATACCTTTGAATTCATCCCAATCAAGAGCATCAATCTCATCACTATCCCTGATATTTTTCACCATCGACCCCCACTGATCAGATTCACCTTCAAAACGGTAAACCGAGAGACTAACCTTTTGATGTTCTGAACAACCCATGACATCATAAACCTTTTCCAGTGATTTAATCCACCCTTCAGCTAGCACCAGATCAGATGATCCTCTGAATGATGGGGTATGTTGACTCATGAAATGCTTCACGACTGACATGTTCCTCTGTGGCTGATCTGGCTGATCTCGTACATGGATACCACCACCATTTATTGCCTGAGTCAACTGTGACATCACTGCAACAAACTGTTTAGTTCTGATTCCAACCATCTCAGGTTGCTGATTTGGAAGGTTGTCTTCCTCCTGATTTCATCCCAACATTGTTTCTCTGTTTCCTCTGCAAAAAACCATTCTAAACAAAGAAATATCTTAGGCGAAACAACATGGTAATCTATAAATGCTATATGAGGTCAATATTAACATAAATTACTTTATGGATATTAATTTAACAATATCCTAACTCCTAAAGTTATCTAAACCAACCTATGATACCAAATGTAAGGACCCGACCTTAAACATTACATAATATTGAATTAAATGAATAATTCACATTGATGATCTTTTCAGGTTTATAGTTTTAGGTAATTAGGACATAACTATTACATCTCAAAATATTACAAAGTATGCACTTCTACCCAGAAACCACTTTTTTTCATAAAATTAAAAAACATGAAAAAAAGTCGTGTCTAATTCCATGTTAAAGAGAGCATGGCTTTTCGTTGATCCCATCCTTGACCCTATTTATCATTAAGTCCTGTGAAAAACATTTCAAAACTTGGGATGAGCATAAAAGGCTCAGTAAGGGTTATAAAAGAGTGAATGAAAACATTTGTTCATAAATACATAGAAAACATGAAATCTTTTACTTACCTCATGAAATCATAAGATTTATGAAAGACACATAGAAATCATTAATCATAAAGGTAACTTGTGGCAACCATACCATACTTACATTGTAGCTATCACAACTACATAGGGAGTTACTTTGGAATACCCATCATAGTATATTCCCTAAATATCTTAGGAGAAACATTCACATTTACCTCCGTCACGTTACCCAATGCATTGGAGAGCTATCTCGGGCTCACCCGCCCTAGGTTTATCACGGATCCACCCGTATACGTAAATAATGTCCAAGAACCATAACATGATCTTAACACATAACATAAGCATAAAGGAAAGATAACATTTCCACATTTCAATAATAAAATATCATTTCAAGATATTGAAATAATAAATCCCTTCTCAAAATCATTTTCAATACCAAAATACGTAAAAAGAGTATTTGGTATTTATTTTTCCTTTTAAAAACATTCCGGCTTGTTAAGGAATCCAAAGATCAAATAATACTTGCAGCGAGGGAAAGATCGTTGTCACCGCTTACGTTAAAGAAACATTCCTTTATTTCATTTAGTAAAACGCTTTGTAGAGAAAATATTCCTTTTGAATAGAAGTAAAATTCAAAGGGTTTTATACATCGCATAAAAGAAAGTCATATATAAAACTAAAAATTCCTCAATTAAAGGAAATTGAGGCGAAGTCCCTTACATCGTGTCTGACTTGACCCGTTCATTATTTAATCTCCTGAATAATAAACTAAAGTTAATTTATACTTTCTTAAGAACCTTTTTAATGTTTATTATTCCTTTTATATCACTTATTACCATGTTATAATCAATATGTAATCATTTAAGTTAATAACATTCATTTTGTCGATATTTGGTTCTTGAGTCAAAAATGGACTTCATATAATTACATGTTGTTCATGTGGTAAAAGGTTAATTATATCCAGAATGATATTCATGATTTGGGTATCATATATATCATATATATCCAGCATGTACATTTATTTATAATAGTACATAACATTTGGAGGTATTAAATGAAATGCACCATTCATGGAGACGGTAAGCCGTACGTACGCATGAACGCTACTCTCATTTCTATTTATTATTTTAATGGAATGAAAACATAACGATACATAGGTATATTATAATTCCAGTATGATATCATATATAATATCATTAACTATATCCTTTATACATCTCATATAGGGCATTAACGAGTCACATCACTTTGGGGGGGGGGGGGTAGTCCGCACTTTCTCAATTGAGATTATCGTATTTACCCACCATGGAAACCATACAGGTTTTGATATAATTGGGAAGTACAGAAGCATAAAGAAATCATAAACATAATATATATCATATATAAATACAGTTCCATCATAATTTCCCCCATGATAGGCGGTAAGATGTAATTGAACAATCATCGTTTCGTGAGGTGTTAGTTTTCCATCCACAGAAACATTATGTTCATCATCCATTAGATAGAGGTGTGTGTAAGTGTAGTTATAATCCTTATCATAAAAACATACTAGTATATTGTGGATACTGGTTTTGTTACAAAAGAATTGAAATATAAAGAGTTTAGGGGTTGGAGAAGAAAAATAAAAGAAAACCATTTAAGAGAAACTTTTACCTTTAATTTATGTAACTTCCTTTGGTTTAAACAAAAAGAACTTCTTAAGTGCCTTATGCCAAAGGTAAGGCTTTTAGTAGGAGTAGAGGGATGTAGGGAGCTTAATTTGGCAGAGTTTGGACGAGTAAAATGGCTTGAGAGGTGTGAGGAATTGCATAAAATTGGTCTATTTTTATAAGGGAGAGGAGGGGCTCTTTAGGAAAGAGTGAAAATATTATTTTATAATATAATGATATTCGGTTTTAATGGTCCGAAAATCATTATGTTCGAAGTTAAGATTACTAATAATCGAAATAATATCATCAAATCAGAATTTGACTTGTTTTGGATAATATGTTAATCAATATAATCTTATTTAATTAAATCATTTATTAATGAGGTAAAACCTGCATCATTATTGTGTCATAAATAATTTAATTTATTTGAAGTCTAACAATTATAAAACAAATACCATTATGTAAGAAATCTTTTTAGATTTCCAATTAATATTTATAGTCAAAAATAGGACTTATATAACACCATATAAAAATTAATTACTAAATGATTTTTTTTAATGTCAATTTTGTCTTCACATTAAATTAATTAATCTAAATTGTCATTATCACTCCCAAGTGGCTCAATGGGGTCCCAAAATCGACCCAAATATTCCCATGGACGGACATGACTCATACAATAGGATTAGGACACGTTTAATGGTAATTTTATACTATTATAATATTATTTATTTACCCTTATTTACCTAATTTTCCCTTTAACCACGGTAAATAAAATATTTACTGAAGTAAATATTTAAAATTTCTAAAAATAAAAGTTACCTATTTACACAATTTGAACATCCTGATTCCAAATATGGAATTAATTTCTCCAAATTCAAAATACATAAGTGGTAGAAATAAATTTAAAATTAATTCCCACTGTCAAAACAAAGGCGTGTTTTTAAGAATTAAAAACTATCAAAAGATTGATACTTATTTATGTCCAATTTCAAAGTAAAATTAATTCTAATGACAAAAATTAGATTAAATGGTAAAAATATATTTCAATTTTACTTTAAAACCAATTAAAAAGATAATATAACCATATAAATAAATTATATTAAAACATAGTTTTGAATTAAAATACAATATTTTCACTATTCCTTAAAAAAAGGAACTTTATCAGAAAAATACCAAAAAATGACCCAAAGTAAATTATGATCTCCTCATTCTAAAGAAGGATTTTTTTGTTCATATAGAATGTATTAAAGTGACCAAAACTAGATTTAAAAAGGGTTCTCTATTAAAAGGCGGTAAATCATCCTTTTAATGTAAATTATGTTTAAAATTAGATTCATTTATATATTAATCCTCTAACTTTTATTGGATAAATATAAATACATGTATAATCATATTATAGTTAGTTTTGTTCATTCACTCCAATACAACGGCTAGGAGTTAACTACCATTTAAAATAATAATATTATATTATTAGTGTGCAACGTAAGATTCCAAAGAAACTCGTTGTTGCGTATCGGGTACGCTATCGAACATAGCCAACCCTTTAAGCTAAAATTAATATTTAATTCACAAATAATAATAAATATGAAAATATATTATTCTTAATTTACCTGGGATGTTAAAATGGTTCTTCTATGAGTGTGGATTTATAGGTTTCTTATTTTCATTTAACATATGTAGCCTCTTCAATTCTCCAAACTCTATTTCAACCTTCATAGAACACCACACTATCTCCGAACTACATTAATATTCTATATTTTGAAAATTATTATAAATGAGGGGTTTCATTCCATAGTTGAATCTATCAATATTTCCTTTAGGATCCATAGAAAATATTTAGTAGTATCATGAATGTCTTGAAAATTTCATTTTATAACTTCCCACTGATTCTTTATCCTTCCACTTTAGTTTAAGGAATTACTTCTTCTTTTTTGTTCATATCCAACATTGATAATATTTATTTAAATATATTCCCCTAAACTCCTCCCCCCTCTATAGAATAAATCTCCCAAAATAGCTTTGTGTTTTTAATTAGTGTCCATGTAATTACCTAAACTGTTACGAAAAATATTTACATTTTTTGTTTTAATTAAATATCTTATTAAGTAATACGTTAAAGGAAAAACATTCACTTATTTTGTTTTATTATATCCAATTGTATTTAACGTAATTTTAAGAATCATTACCATTGATAATATCTCTATTGTTCTATGAAACATGATTAGTATAAATATTGGGTTTTAACAAATCTAATTGTCATAGACAAAGGAATTGATGGCCAAGACTAGTAGGAATTTACCATATGAACCCCATTTATCAGTGATTCAAAGGGTTATAGCATATATGTGATTTTCCAATGACAAATACCAAGCTGAGATCCAATAACATTATCATGAGTAAAACCTTTTATTGGGAGAAGTTTAAGCTCATTGAGTTCAAGGACAAAACCATG
The DNA here is from genome assembly GCA_963277665.1 of Viscum album. Taxonomy (NCBI): domain Eukaryota; kingdom Viridiplantae; phylum Streptophyta; class Magnoliopsida; order Santalales; family Viscaceae; genus Viscum; species Viscum album. The sequence goes on from OY728157.1 coordinate 963,272,747, forward strand.
TCCGAAGAACCACCCCATGAAAATATCATCACCACACACCATACTCTCAAGGAATATAATGGTGTATTAAAGGGATATGAATCAAGGCCCAATAAATAGAAATAACTAAATTATTTTTATAGAATATGGAATATATTTTCAACCTATTATTTTTACTTTGTAATTTTTTTTAATTTGAAACAATAAATCAAAAAATTGTAATTTTTATTAATATAAAAATTTAATTAATAAACTTATGAATTAATTTTTTTCAAATAAATAACATTTTAATAAATTATTATTTTAAATAATCATATATAAATGATCATATAATTTTTATAAAGTCAAATGTAATTTTTTTATTAGATTTCGAAAACTTTTATTGTAAAAAACTATTCATTTTCAATAAATGGAAGAAATTAAATTAAAATTAAAAATTTACATATGATGAAAATTATTCATCTAAAATAAGTATTATTTTTTGAGTCATAATATCAAAAATTTGCATCGATGAATTTTTCATAATTTTATAAGGCAGTCAAATTTTTAAGAAAAAATTAAATACCATATAACTAGATTATCTGTTTTATGACATCATAATGACCCAAATGAGATTTAATAAGTAACATAAATGGGATAGATGACCAAATAAAATTTTTCATTTAATGTAATGTAATTTTATGATTATTTGATTTATTTTATAAATCCTTTGAGAATATTCCAAAAATTATTATATATTTTAAGGTTTTAAAATCATTTCTTTAATAGTGTGACTCACCTACACATCGGCAATGGTAAAATTTTTATAATTTCGGACTTGAAATTATAAAATAATTTAAAACACTCCAATTTGGATAAAACTATTTGAAAAAACGAGGGTATGGTTTGTGGGTTTGGAAATTTTATTATATAGAGTCCAAAACCTAAATAATATACAAACCCCCTCCTTTCCTATATAAACCCACCCAAGATCCAATTTACATTCACAAAAAATCATTAGATCTAATGAACCAAGCCTGATACACAAGGAAATTAAATTAATTTTTAAGAATACTTAATTCATGTCACAAACAGATGCCCAAAGACTGTATTAGTTTATTGTCATTAGAAACTTCGAACATAATCCTCTAAGTTGGTGAAAGATCTTCAACATCACCCCTAAAGATTTTACCCTTTTATTTTCCCACCTAAAACCTTTATTTATATCATGGTGAAAAGAAAACAAAAAAAGGGTGATCTCAAAGTAAGGTAAAATATTGAGAACATGTAACAAACCATAAAAAGAAGAATGTAAAAACATGAACATAAAGTTTAAATATCAAAATCATGATTTGTGAAATAAATCTTTGTAGTTCACAAGAAAAAGATCATAAAGGATTATTAACCATTATAAAATAGCATTGGAATAAAACATGAAATTATGGAAAACAAATAATAACATAATATCGTTTCCATAGTATCCAAGGAGTTTCTTCCAAGACCATTATAGTGGACAAAGTCAATTACTGAACTAGATTTACTTTCCATTCTAGCCATGTATTACTGACCCAGATTTACATGCTGTTCTACCCCTATATTACTGAACAAAATTAAATTTCCATTCCAGTCATGTCTATCTCATGAGATATAAATACTCACCCAATTCATTGGATATACCTCTCACCCATCTCACAGTGAATGCATTCTTACATGGTCCACAAAAAGTTAAATCACTCATCATAGCATAACCCATGAAATAAAATGGATTTTCTTAAACATACTTCCATCATAACATAATCCTTATAAAAGATAATTACATCATTAACACAATAAAATCATAGTAATAATAGGGATAAAAACATATCCTTATTTAAGAGTGTCATATTAGATGGAAAATAATTTTGATAAAACACTTGAACTTAATTCTTGAGGAAATATCCATTATTTTTCAAAAATATTTTGTTGTTTAAAAATGCCAGGAAATTTAAAAATAAAATATTTTTTTGAAAGAAAACTTTAAATATTTTAGATGAATTTTCATGTAAATACGGAATCACGAAAACATAAAAATCCACTCATGCTGAATAAGTTAAAAAAACATTCTCCTCATAATTTTTCATGAAAAGTTTAAAAGTAAATCGTATGGTAAAAACAAGAATGTTTCATTCCATACCATGTATTAAAAGTAAAAAATGGGTAAAAATGATAGTAAAAATTCATTTAACAATGTTAAAAATTTTATAAAAACATTTTTTATAAAACATGGATGATAAATATACCCCTAGTAAATACATACATATAAACAATCACGGAAACAAATGAGATTGAAAAATTATCCCTTACCTTATGTTTGATATGTTTTGTATGTATTATAACATCATATATAATAATTTAAATAATGTTACTAATATATTCTAGAATAATAATCATTTTTATTATAACATTTAGGATCATATTTTCATGCATTTCATAGTAGCATTTCATTGTTACTTGTTATTCTGGCATTAACTACTTTATGTTCTTATGCATGTTTTGTTAGATATGTTTTTATTAATATTTTTAGGTTATAGTTATATCGTTCAATGAATAATATTATTATAATATATATCATATTTATTCATTCAATTCAGGAATATAATCATGGTTTAATAAAGATTATGTAGAATGAATCACATCGTGTCGTGGAGATGATAGGCTGTACATAGTCACAATCGATGATATCATTCCCAAAATTATTGAATGGTATTGAAGTGGATGGTTTATAATATTTAATAATTAGTATAATTTTATAATAGTCATATATAGTTATTATTTACACCATTATACCCATCAGAGTATGGTGGTTATGAGAAACAAGTTACACCACGACGTGGAGATGGTATGCCATATGTACACATGCGTAATGATTTAATTTTTCATAGGATAGATAGAAGAAAAAATATGGTTGTTTTATATTTATAATAATATATCAGTATATTAGTGATAATTATGTTCTAACTTTATAATTAAATAACTAGTTAAGAGTAAGTAGAAGAATAAATAAGTTTTAATGAATTGATAGAAGAGGTTACCTCTTCCTTGACATGATTCCTCAAATATCTCTTCTTAGAGAACTAAATATGGACTTTGAAGATTACTAGAACATATATAATATAAATAGGTAAGTTTAGAAGTAATATTGGTAGGGATTTATGAGATTTAAGTCTCAAAATGAAGTGAATAGTTGAGGGAAGAAGTACTTTTGTTTTATAATTGAGGTGATGTGAAATTTTAGAAATCTCAAAAATATTAATATAAAAAAAATTCAAACCCCACTTAAAAACCTCTAAAATGTTCCAATTTTGAATATTAGATGATTTAGGGTTATAATCTCACCTTCCAATAAATTCTGGACAAGTTTCTATGTCTATTCAAACCTTAAAGTTTCATTTTAACACCAAGTTATTCTATTTCATTTTAACTAGGGTAACAAATATTTCAATATTAAAAGTGTAAAATATTTACTATTTTGATGTAAATTAGATCTTAAATATATAATTTAGATAATTTTTACCATATAATAAATATTATATATTTTTTAAAAATTGTTTTATGATTTTTAAATAATTTAAAAAAACACTGTTTTGATAAACGATTAATAGTGTCAATTTTGACACTATTCAATTTATTTATTTTTAAAAATATAAATATAACAAGTTAACCTCAAAAAAATATTTTATTATATTAATATGAGAAAAATTTATCTATAAAATTCATTTTATATATTAATTATCCAAAAATATATTTATTTTAATATTGTTAATAACATTCATTTGATATCTCAATTAATAAAATAATTACTACAATTATTTTATGTAATTATTTGAGATAATTATTTTTGAGTAAAAATTAAAATTAAAAAAAAATAATGCATAAAATTTAATATATTTCATGATAATATATGTAGTCGATTTTATCTTCCCAAAAACCGAACATTAAAAATGTTATACTTATTAAATTATGATTGTGACAACTTTAACATGACTCTAAGTAAAATTATATAAGGGAAATAATATATTATATAAGGATCAAAATGGTCACTAGATTGATTTTTGGATAATTATGGTTGATATATACTTGAAAAATAATATTTGGTCATGTGTTTGGACCTTTTTATGCTTATTAGGATTTTAATGAAAATTGTTTCATCGATTTCTCACCAATTAATTAATTTTTACATTATCAAAGAATAGAAATTTAAGGTAATTATTTATTTACTAAAAATTAAAAATAAATTACCATGATATAGGTAATTATATTATATTTCTATGTAATATTTAGCTTCTAATATATAACCTGGTTATCCCTATATTAAAATTATTATACTTATAAGAAATTTGAGTTTGACATTTTGTCACTTTCATTGGTTTTATTAATATCAATGTCGTTTTCATTGTGAACTGGACATTAAATAATTATGATTTGATCCTAAGATTTATTAGTATAATTTTACTCATAAAATGGGATTTTATAGGTTTTTTGGGTAATTTTATTGTCTTTATAATACTATTTTTACACTAATTTACTTGATTTACCTTTAACCGCGTTAAATAAAAACAATTGTTGTTATTATTCAAAACATTAAAAGTAACCTATTAACATAATTTGGACCCACTAATTAAAAATATAGAATCCATTTTTTCAAAATAAAAAACACATAAGTTATGGTAATTAATTTAATATTTATCCCATTGTTAGAATGAAAAAATGGGTTTTTGTTTAAAAGTTAAAACATTGCAAAAGATTGAAATATTTATACATATGAATTCAATGTAAAATTAATGAAAATGAATTAAATTTTATTAAAATATAAAAATATATTCTATTTATTCTTTAAAACCATTCAATAATATAATTTAATCTTATAAATTATTTTGATGACATTTTTTTCAATTAAAATTTAGCGTATTTCTTCTATTCATAAAAATTGGAATTTCATCAAAAAATACCCAAATTTCAACCCATTTATACTTTTATGTCCCTATTACAAAGAAGAAATTTATTTTTTCAAAGGGAATATATATAAGAATTAAATCCTGTATTTTAAATTGTCATTCTATCAAATGGGGGGAAAACTAAATTTTTTTAGAAAATACATCTATTATCTAGAAAATTGAATTTGTTCTTATATATTTTTCTAGAAAATAAATAAGATGAATTTTTCTGTTTTATAAAATTAAAAATATGGTTAATACTATTCAGAATGTCTATTTTATATCCCATTAAATAAAAATATTTTTATAATATATTTTTTTAGTGAAAATCGGTATTATGTACAACACAAGCTATCGAGGATGGCCACTCTTACATGTAACCAAAGACAAGAATAGTGTTGCGTATACAACAAGCTAATATGATGATTCATATAGCATGAGCTAATCTTGGTGTAGTATAGAAAATAAGTGATCAAAAAAATTAAAAAGAATATATCTCATAAAATATCAGGGTGTTAAATTCTACCCCCTTAAAAATGAATTGCGCTCTCGAAATTCATCAAGGTTATAAGTGGTTTACTACTTTAATGTTTCTTTCATGGAAACCCACATTGTAAAAATGGATACTAAAACTTTATTTTAAAAAGGAAATTTATAAACATAATGTTACCCAAATTAACTCATCACTGGTGTTCCATATAGAAGAACATAGGTGGGATGAAAAAACATTGATATGGACGAGAAATATAACCATCATGTTCTGACGGAAAGTGATAGAGAATATGGTTTGGATAATGTTAACTACCAGAAATCCATAAATCTATGATGATTTAATGGACCATATGATTCATCGAATAAGAAGGTATTGGAATAACATTTTTGGTTTCAATATCATTTTCCTAAAGTTGATGAAATTTTGAATGAGGAGAAATACTTACTTGATTTCAGTATAATATCACCATTGGTCGTTCCATGAAAATTTCCACTTCATCCCTTATTTAAAGAAATGAAGTAGAATATTTCATTCTTGAAGTGTTATCATATCATTTTATACAATGATAAGTCATTCCATCTGACTCAACAAAATGGTTAGAATAGGTTGCATAAGTGCACCTACTGTGAGATAATACATTAACCTAACAATAATTAACTATAATATAAATTATACTATCCATAAATGGATAACATTATAATCCTTTTATAAATAATAATTATAAAACTATATACAGAGGTGAACTAAATCTACATAACATTTATCTCCCATATCTCAAAATTTTGTTCATTATTGTCACATTCCAAACATTTGAATACCTTAATCATGTATGCTGTTGAAACATGATAGTAACATAAATTTCCATTGAAACTTAATTAAAGAATAAATTATTTCTAAATTAACACTTTCCACACACCAAAAATACCAAATATTATAAATACTCAAACCATGATATCACTTTTCCTTATATTAATCAAGATCTCATTAATACTACCAAACATCACATTATCTTTTTATCCTTTCATTATGCACATATCATGATCCTTCCCAAAATATTTTAATCTCTTTTCATGGTTACTGGTACCATATAATTATGGATAACCACAATGAACCAATACATAGACATTCAAATATTCCATAATACTATAAATGAGATTTCAAAACACTATTTTGGAATCCTATTATATAATCACTTAATCATTCCACCACTCCATTTTCATACTCCACATTGCCTATAGTGATCGAATGTGACGTCTATTTGGAATTTTTCCTTAAGTGGTTGTTGCCGCCGATCATTGTTTACCCTTGTATTAGATAATTGGTTCATATAATGCCCTATTTTCTTGCACTTTTATCATTGAAGTGTTGGTGGTGCATTCTATGTAGTATTTTATCTATTCAAATAATTAGAAAAATTTCTCCAATTAATTTTGAACTCAACTTCTTGATGAACTTTTTTACACACTTGAAACAATTTCTAGTCTCTTTAATACAATATCCACAATTATTATTTCCAAAAAATGAGATTGAGGAATCATTCATCTTCTTTTCACTATTGTTTTGAGATTTTCCCTCAAACACCATCTTTCATTTCATGTCAAAACCATGAGATGGATATATAACATGAAATTCTAGTTCAAACTTGATAGAAAGACGCACAATCTCTTAATATCTACCAAAGTCATGTATAGCTAACACCATTCGAAGACTTGGTTTTAAGCCACTGATTAACCTGTTAACATTACTTTCAGGTTAGATGATAAATCCAGAAGCATACCTTGAAAGTATTGTAAAATTCACCTCATATATTCCGAAATATTCATCATCCTTTTACATAAGATCACAGAAATACTTTTCCAATTTTTTTTGAATAATCTGGGGGAAATAATTATTGAAAAACAAGTTCTTGAACTCATCCCATTACATTGATTCAATTTCATCTTGCTGCCTTATATTCATAATTAGAGTCCACCACTGGTCTGCTTCACCATCTAAATGATAAATAACCAATATGAATTTTTCATGTTCTGAAAAAAGAAGTATGTAAAATATATTTTCAATGGTACTAATACATTGTTCAAAAACAAGTTGATTAGAAGACCCACTAGAAGAAGGTGGACGTTGCCTCATGATGGACTCAATAGAATTTTTTTCTCTTCTCTACACATTTGGAAGTCCAGAATGATTCATAGATTGTGTAAGTATAGAAATAAGATTTTTTATTCCATATCCCATAAAATTTGGTTTTTCATGAGGAAAATCATTGCATTTACCAGTTCATTGATCATTAACACAGTTCCTTCGGGTTCCATACATTGTCTAAAACCCAAATAGAATAGTGTGATATGAAAAAATAATACTAGGAAAAACACAATCTAAGGGGAGTAGTTTCAATATATAACATCTTAGATTTAATGCAAGGTTATTCATGATTGTTACCATAATTATAAGACTGTAACCTATAGTTACACTTATCCTTAGGAGAATCCATATACATACCGTAGAAATATCTCTAGGGTTCCCATTAATGCTTTTTTTCATCCTAGTTTCAAAAGTTTGACTAAAACTTTACTCTGATACTAAATCTAATGACCCAAGATTTATGTACATAGACATTAAATTACTTTTGTGGAAGAATTAGTACATGAAACAAATAGATTCCCAAAGAAAATATTTGGTTAGTGTCTTTGTAAACATGGAACATAATCTTCTAACTTGGTTAATGATATTGAATATCTTAGATAATGATATCCCCCTTTTGTTTTCCTATATAAAACTTTTCTTTATATATTGGGGTAAAGAAAACAAAAAAAGGGTGTGCTCAAATTCTCCGTAAGGGTAAACATTGAGAGCATAAAACAATCCATGAACATAATAATGCAAAAACATGAACCAAAATCTTAAATATCAAATTCATGAGTCATGAAATAAATCGTTGTAGTTCAAAAATCATAGATCATAAAGGAAAATTAACCATGATAAAATAAAAATTTCATAATGCATTGAATTGAGGAAAAAGAAAAAGCATATAATATTATTTCCCTAGCAGCCAAGGCATTTTTTCCAACACCATCATAGTGGAGAATGTCCATTAATGATCTTGGTTTAGTTGTCATTCCAGCCATGTATTAATTAATTTGGTTTACTTTCCATTCCATCCTAATATTACTAAACTAGATTTACTTTTCGTTCTAGTCTGGTCTATCTCATAGATATAAATCTTTACCCAATGCATTATAGGGAGATTTAGGTCCCACCCATCTTATAGTGAAATCATGCTTACATGTGCCACAAAAACATAAACTATTCATCATATCACATCGCATGAAATAAAATGGGTTTTCTTAAACATAATTACATCATAACATAATCTATACAAATATCATTCAATAATTAACATAATGAAATAATTCTAATTATAGAGATAAAAAAGAATTTCTTTGAAAATAAACTTGAAATACTGTTGAGGAATATTTATGGTAATAAGGAATCATGAAACCATAAAAATCTATTCATGTTGTGTAAGTTAAGAAAACATTCTCCTTATACATTTTCCGGAAAAGTAAAAAATTACCTTGTATGGTAAATGAAAGAAATATTCCTTCCATACCATGTAGTAAAAGAGAAAAATGGGTGAAAATGACTTAAAAAATATAATAATAGTAAACATTTTGCGAAAACATTTTATAGAAAAAATTGATTATAAATATACCCCTGGTAAATATTTACATGTAAACAATCTCAGATAGAAATGAGATTGCAAAATTATCCCTTACCTTAGGTGCGATATGCTTCATATGTATCTGAAAATCATATGTAATGATTTAAATAATATAAATAATTTATTCTAGAATCGTAATAATTTTTATGTTAACATTTATGATCATATTTTTATCCATTTGTTAGTAACATTTCATTGTTACTCTTTATTTGGGTATTAACTACTTTATGTTCTTATGCTTGTTTTGTCAGATAAGTTCTTATTACTATTTTTAGGTTATAGTTATATCATTTAAATAATGGTATTAATATACTTTATATCATATTTATTCATTAAATTCATTTATATAATCATGGTTTAATGAATATATTGTCTACTGAATCATATCGCATCGTGGAGACGGTAAGTCGTATGTACGCACGAGCGATGATGTAATTCCCAAAATTATTGAATAGTGTTGAAGTGGATGGTGTATAATATTTTATAATTAGTATAAAGTTATAATAATAATATATAGTTATTATTTCCATCATTATACCCATCCTAGTAAGGTGGTGGTGAAAAATAGATTACACCATAGTGTGGAGAAGGTAAGTCATACGTACGTACATGCGGTGATTTCCTTTTTCATAGGATGGATAAAAGGTGAAATATGGTTATTTAAAATTTATAATAACATATCAGTATATTATTGGTACTGATGTTATTATTTTATAATGAAATAACTAATGAAGAGTATTTAGAAGAATAAATAAGTTTGAAAGAATCGGTAGAAGATATTACCTCTTCCTCGATGTGCTTTCTCTAAATCTCTTCATAGAGAACTATATTTGGACTCTGAAGATGGATAGAACCTCTAGAAAAAAATAGGGAAGTTGAGAAGGAAAATTAGTAGGGGTTGGTTGAGCTTTAAGACTCAAGATGAAGTGAATAGTTGAGGGAGGAAGTTCCCTTTTTATAATTGAGGTGAGGGACACTCTTGGAATCCTCAAAAATATTAATTTATAAGAAAATAAAATCCCAATTAAAAACCTCCAAAATGTTCCAATTTAAAATATGAAATTATGTAGGGTTTTAATATCATCAACCCACAAATTTTATACAAGTTCCTTTGTATATTAAAACCTTATCTTTTCAATTTAATACTTAGTTATTCTATTTCATCTTTACTAGCGTAACAAAAATTTCAATATTAAAAGTATAAATATTTACTTACTTGATGTCAATTAGATTGTAAATAATTAATTTAGTCTATTTTTTACCATATCATTAATATTTTGTATTTTTAAAAAATGTTTAATGATTTTTAATTAATTTAATAAAACACTATTTTGATAAATAATCAATAGTGTCAATTTTGACACTATTTAATTTATTGATTTCTAAAAATATAAATATAACAACTTATCTTCAAAATAACTATGTTATTTTTTTCATAAGAGGTCAATGTTGTCTATAAAATTCATTTGACGTACTAATTATTCCAAAATATATTTATTTTAATATTTTTAATAACATTTATTTGATATCTCTATTAATAAAATAATTACTAAAATGATTTTGTGTAATTATATATGATACTTATTTTTTGAGTAAAAATAATAAATAAAATATCATAATGAATATAAATTTAATATATTTCATTATAATATATGTATCCAAATTTATATACCATCAAATAAATCTTTAATAATGTTATACTTATTAAGTTATGAATGTGACAACTTTAGCATTACTCTAAATAAAATAACATTAAGGTCCTAATCTATTATATAAGGATAAAAATAGTCACTAGCATGAAATTGGGATGATTATGTCGAGATATAATTGACCAATAATATTTAGTCATTTTTTTGATCTGTTTTGCTGTTATTAGTATTTTAATAAAAATTGTTTCATTGATTTCTCATCAATTAATTAATTCTTACACGATTAATAAAATAAGACGTTAAGGTAATTATTTATTTCCTAATAATTAAAAATAAATTTCCATGATATAGGTAATTATTTTATCTTTCTATGTATTATTTATTTTTGAAGATATCACCTATTTATCCATTTATTAAAATTATTATACTTATAAGAAATGTGAGTTTGACATTTTGTCACCTTCATTGGTTTTGTTAATATCTATGACATTTTCAATGGGAAGTGGACATTTATGAATATGTTTTTCACCCAATATGTTAAGAATATAATTTTATTCATCAAATATTATTTTTCTAGGTTTTTGGATAATTTTTTTATCCTTATAAAATTATTTTTTACACTAATTTACCTGATTTACCTTTAACCGCTTTAAATAAAAATTACCGTAGATATTATTCAAAACATTTAAAGTAATATATTGAGATAATTTGGAACCACTGATTCCAAATACAAAATCCATTTTTCAAAATTAAAAACACATATTTTTTAGTAATTAATTTAAAATTAATCCCATTGTCGGAATGAAAAAAACTAGTTTTTGTTTAAAAGTTAAAACATTAAAAAAGATTTAAATGTTTCTAAATATGAATTCAATGTAAAATTAATGAAAATGAATGAAATTACATTAACATGAAAAATATATATTCAATTTATACTTTAAAACCATTCAATAATATACTTTAATCACTTAAATTATTTCGATGAAAAAGTTGTTTTCAATTAAAATTTAGCGTATTTTTACTATTCATAATAATATGAATTTCATCCCAAAAATACCAAAATTTCAACCAAGTTAAATTTTGATGTCACGATTCCAAATAAGATATTTATTTTGTCAAATATAATATATAAATGTGTTAAAAACTATATTTAAAATTTATGTGCTATCAAAAGGTGGAAAAATTGCATTTTTTTGAAACATACTTTTATCCAAAAAATTGAATTTGTTCTTATAAAATGTTATAGAAAATAGATAATTTGAATTTAATGTTATATAAAATTCAAAATTTGGTTAATAATATTCATAAAATCTATTTTATATCGTATTAAATAATAATATTGTAAAAATATACCATTGTTTAGTAAAACTCGGTATTTCATACAATGCAAGCTATCAATGATGGTCTCTCTTGTGCCTAATGAAATCCAAGAATAGCGTTGCCTGTATTTTAAGCTAATAAGGAGTTGAATATAGTGCATTCTAATATTGGTCTAGTGTACAACACCATGACTTAAAGAAATTAAAAAGAATATGTCTCGTGAAATCTTAGAGTGTTACATCGGAGTATGCCAATACTCTTCACTCAACTCTCTAGAGTCCTCCCAAGTTTCCCACAAGATCTCAATAATTCCTTCCCAAGCCTTTGGAGTCACACATTCAAGTAAGGGACCTGTATCTACTCCTTTCAAATTCAAGAACCTTCATTGAAATTATTTCTTTTATTTTCAATTAGTTATTTGTATATTTGTTTAAAATCATTACCTTACTATATATTTGATGTTATTTTAATGTGGTATCATTTGTCCTCCCACATTTGGACCCTTACCTAAGCTATTACTATGCCAAAATTCTGTAGGGGAACTTCCCCTCCTTTCAAATTCTTGAAGTTTCTTGAAATTAGTTCTTGTAATTTAAAATGGTTATATTGTTATTATTTTATAATCATTAAATTTCTATCAATTTGATTTGATTTTATTTATGTATCATTTATCCCCCCCATTTATACCCTTTACTAATCCATTACTATGCCTAAATTTTATAATTGATCCTCTCATTCTCTTCTTTATTCTAGATTCTTTATAAAAAATTCATTTTCTTTCAATTTCCTAATATTGGTACTTGTCCTACCATGTTACTATTTTTGACCGTTTTATGTTTAAATTATTATAGATCCTTGTATCTTTCACCAACTATTTTAATGAATTTTTATGTAATGCTGTTATGATTCAGAAATATCACTGTGATTTTCTATTCCAACCCAATTGTGTACCAAATACCATACCCATTATTATATCAAGGGTATTCTCCTTTATTAAAATATACTTATTTATTAGGGACTTACATGTATTTATTAGACATTACTTGATCATGGAATAAATTATGATGATGAAAGACTCCATGTCACATGATCTATGTTGCACACTTAAGCATGAGAATGAAATGATTATGATAGGTGAACCCAAATAGCACTCCAATGAATTGGGTAACGTTTAGTATCATGATATATCTTGTTAGGATAAGGGTATACCTAATTCCTTTATATGAGATTTTCCACCATGATTCCTTAGTGGATTAGGCATGACATGTGTTTATGATTTAGTTTTTATATTGTTTCCACATTTCTCATGTTATGATTATCATAATATATCAAGTCTTATTATTCATGTTCCTTTTATTCCACATTGATATTACTATTGTCTAACATGTATCACTTATTCCATCTTTAATCCATTACAATGTATCGTATCTCACCCCTTTCTTATGTATGTCACCAGGTTATCCTATTTATTTTTAAGTTCATTGGAATATTGTGATAATATCAAGGAAGTGTTCAATAATGTTTTGTAATGAATGTTATAAGATGTTATGTAGTATACCTAATAAAAAAACACACTAATTCACAATATTTTGGGTTGTAAGAAGTGTAATTGTTTTTAATAAATCATGTTTTAATGTGTAATATAGACAAGCTTTGTCATAGAAGGTATTAGAGAAATTTTTTATTTACTTTTTGGATTAGGATTAGAGAACTATAGTAAAATCCTTAGGGTTAAGACTAAGTGTTATATATCACACCTGAATTTTGGTAAGTATATACTAAGTAGTTTATCTGGAAAATACATCCTCATCTAGATTCTACAAGTGGATGTGGTTCTGGAAAAGATGTACATAGGAGTAACAACTCTGACAAGGTGTTTTGGGCCTGACTCAGGGTAGCCTAGTACATGACAATGAGACTTACTGCTCACCTAGTTTGGACACTTGTGGGGAATGTTATATAGTAAAATCATAATCACCTTACAAACCATTATTAAGGCAAATAAGAAATACCTATAATATTATACTTTAATAAATATATCAGGGATAACATAGATTTAATCTTATAAATTCATATGTTAAAGAAATAAATGAAATTTATATTTTATCCCTTTATTGTAAATGGATTCCCCTTTATAAGATTAATATTTTAAAAATAATAAACCTTAATACTCTATTGGAAAAGTTAAAAATAAGAATAAAAAAGGTAAAGGTAGCATTATCAACCATAGTTCTGCAAATTACTTCATATCACGAATGTTTAGTTGAACTATTCAACCACCACCACAATGCATGGAAGTAGAGATGTTGGTGAAAATAGAAAATGGGTCAATTATGTCATCGTGAGTATAAAAATCCTCCTCTATCAACAATTTTGAGATAAAATTTCAAGTGTACCTTTTCATAATCCCTTTGGTGGAATTTGATTCAATTATGTGCATGTATTGGATTTTACAATATAGATCAAACATAAATTGTAGTGAAAATTGAATAACTCTCAGTATTGAGAATCGACCCACAATTTTGTACTAGTTCAAGGAGGAGGATTAATATTTTTTAGCCCCATATTTTCAAGAATTAATATTTTTTTTGGTGATAAATTATATCTTTCTGAAATAATTGGTTCTAAGGAAAGAAACATCCTTGAAGAAATTCATATTGTGAGGTAATACGTTAATGCATTTCACAGATAATTTCTTGGTCTTCCTCCTAGTCAAGAGGTTAATTTTCAATCAAGATTATTCATGGGGAATTTACATTATCAAAGAATCTATATTGGAGGGTTATTGTGGAACTTGAGGATATGAATACATAACTACAATAAAATCAAAATAAAATGGTTCACACTCCCAAGCGCTTCACCATGGGGTGAACCATTCTTCTTCTTCAAGAAGAAGGATGGGTATATGTGCCTTTGCATTGATTAAATTGAGGTAATAAAGTTCACAATAAACAATAAGTATCCTATTACACATATTTATGACTTGTTTGATTAGCTATGTGGATAACAATACTTATCCAAGGCGGATATTCGGTTGGGATATTATCAAGTATAGGCGATGAAAGAAGATATCCTCACGAACGCTTTTTATATAAGGTATGAGAACTATGAGTTCAAAGTGATTCCATTTAGACTCACTAATGCTCGAACAATTATCAAGGATTTAATGAATAGAGTATTTTGATTTTACCATGGTTTTTTTGGTATTCTTTATTGATGATATTATAATATACTCCAAAATAAATGAGGAGTAAGAGAAGAATTTGACCAATATGCTAAGGATATTATGAAAAGAGAATCATTGTGGTAAGTACAACAAGTGTGAGTTTTGGTAGACGGAAGGCTCATTCTTATGCAACATCATTACAAGTAATTTAATATCTGTGGATGTTCAATGAAAAAAGAAATTGAATGATGGTCGATGCTAACATATGTAATGGATATCCATAGTTTCCTTGGGTTAGCTGGGTATTATCATTGATTTGTGAGAAATTTATCATGATTATTGAATCCTATTACTAAGATAACTCATAAGGGAGTCAAGTTTTTTAGAATGGTGAATAGAGAGAATGAATCAAGGAGAAAAATAGAGGCTTATCCTTACCTTTGTGCTCATACTACCCCCAAGTGGAGAACTTCTTATAGTATTTAATGACTCATAGAAGAAGGTACTGGGATATGTGTTAATGAAGAATGATAAATTCATTGCCTATACCTCAAGGAAGTTGAAAATCATGAGAAAAACTACCCCAAATATGATCTATAGTTGGTAGCTGGGATCTTTTCATTGAAAATATTGTGATATTATCTCAATGGGGAGAAGTGTGAGATATATACTGATCACAATATCCCCAATATATATTCATATAGAAATATATTAATATCTCCCAATGAATATGGTTAGATCTGATCATGAACTATGACTTCTCAATTGACTACCATCATATTAAGACATTAAAGTGGAAGATTCCTTAAGAAGAAAAGATCGAACAATTTCATCATTGATTAGATGTTAGAAGGATCCAATATTCTTAGAATTGAATATGATGTACATGGGAATAATAGATGAAGGAATATCATCAATCATTTTCCCAAATTATTTCTCAGCCATCTATTCTGGATTGGTTAAAGGATGCTCAAAGAGATGACATGAGAATTAAGAAGAATGTTGAAACTATAAAAAATGGAAATCCTTAGAATTACATGTTAATAAAGAAGGAATTATGATACTTGGGACAAGGTGAAGTGTTTATGAAATCACAAGTTAATGTTGGAAAAATTGGATGTTGAAAATAGTTATAATTTATCCATTCACTCAAGAAACACAATGATATATCGAAATCTATGAGAACACTATTGGTGGGACAACGTGAATAAAGAGATTGCTGAATATACATCAAAGTGATTGGTGTGTCATCTAGTGAAGGATGAAAGGTAGAAGGATAAAGGGATAATGAAACCATTACACATACCAACATTGAAATAGGAAAACATCCCCATGGACTTTTTCATCAGACTTTCCAAGACATCCAAAAGAAACTATTCTATGTAGGTTGTTGTGGATCATATTATGATAACTACAAGTTAACTATGATTTGAGAGGATTTATCAATGGATCAACTTTCATTGATATACATTATATAAGTGGATAGAATTCATGGAGAACCACTATAAATCATGTCCAATTGAGACCCAAGATTCAAATCTATGTTTGGAAAAGTCTCCAGTATGATATGAATACTTACAAATTATCACCCTCAAACTGATGGCCAATCTGAGAATACTATCCAAACAGTTGAGGATATGTTGAGAGGATACTCAATTGACATTAAAGGATGATGAGGCTAACATATTCCTTTTGTATAGTTCTTTTACAATAATAATTTCCACTTGAGAATCAAAAAATCTCCCAATGAAGCTCTTTATAGGAAGAGGTGAAGAAGAATGACATATTAGGATGAGGTTGGGAAACACTAAATTCCAGTTCTTGAAATGGTTGAGGAATTGGTTGAAAATATTAATACCATTGAACAGAACATCAAGGATTCTTTGAGTCAAAAAATGATCTATGTTCATAATCATGGATGAGACCAAGATTATGAAGTTGGAGATATGGTTTTCCTCTGCATATCTCCATGGAAGAATGTGATAAGATTTTTTAAGAAGATAAAGATTAGTTTAAGTTACATTGGTTCTTTTGAGATCCTTGATAGAATTAGAATGGTCGCATATTAACATGAACTCCCACCGAACATACCTCAAGTACATGATGTATTCGATGTATCCCACTTGAGGACGTATAGACCAAACTCATCACATGTACTCAATCCAAAGGTGGTACCACTGGGGAATGAACTTTATTATGAGGATCATTTGGTGAATTTATTAAATTATAAAGAAAGAGTTCTATGAAATAAGACATTTCCCCTTTTCAAAGTGTTGGGGAGAAACCACATGTTTGACGAAGCTTATTGGGAACCAGAGGAGGTGATAAAAAAAATTTCCCTTATTTATTTTAGTATGATAAAAGGAAAATTTTGAGGGAAAACTTTCTTTGTAATGAGCCGAACTATTATAAATAAAATTATCTAATGTTGTTTTAAATAAATTTTTCATTAAGTAATATAGTTATAGAAAACACATGCAATTATTATTTTTTATATTCAATTGGACTTAATTGACCATTAAGAATCATTAATATTGATAGTA
The DNA here is from genome assembly GCA_963277665.1 of Viscum album. Lineage (NCBI taxonomy): Eukaryota > Viridiplantae > Streptophyta > Magnoliopsida > Santalales > Viscaceae > Viscum > Viscum album. The sequence continues at coordinate 963,290,570 of OY728157.1, forward strand.
TAGTCATTGGGTAGGGATCTCATGATTAGAATAAATTTATGGTTTAAAAAAATCCAATTGTCACAAACAAAAGATGTGATGGCCTCAAAAAGTAGGAATTTACACTATAAATCCCATTTATTGAAGATTCCAAGGGATACAGAATCTATGTGATTTATCTTTGACCATTCCCAAGATATTATTCAATATCTTATGAATGAGTGAAACCATTTATGAGATAATTTCAATCTCATTAAGGTAAAAAAAAACCATGTTCGTCGAACTACCCCATGAAAGTCCCACCATTGCACACCTTACTCATAGGGAGTATGCTGTTGTATTAAAGGGATATGTATGAATACCCAATAAATTAGAATATGTACAATATTTTTTATAGAATAGTGAATATATTTTCAACCTATTATTGTTACTTTTTATTTTTTTTTATTTTGATATAATAAACAATAAATTATATTTTTGGTTAATATAAAAATTCAATTAAAAAAATTATGAATTAATGGGGTTTTTAAATAGATAAAATTTTAAGAAAATATTATTTTTATATAATCAAGCACAATTAATCATACAATTTTTAGCACATAAAATTAAATTTTCAACAAAGTAATATTTTTAAAATCAAAGTTTCAATTTTAGACTTTGGAAAGTCACTTATTGGATTTGTAAATTGATTAAAATATATTAAAATAATTAATATTAATAAAATAGCTTATTTGGTTTGGGGATTGTGGATAATTTTTTAGTACATCATTTTGAAATAAATATGAATCCATTAAATTTACTAAAAACCCAAAACTATATTTTTACTATTCATAAAAAATTAATGTATTTTAAAAAAATATTATAAATTCACTAAAACATAATTTTAATGTGATTATTTAAAACATTAAGTTTCATTTATTATAAAAATTCAATATTTATGAAAAAACTAATATATAAATATAAAATACTAATTTATTATACAAAATTTGATTTGTAAAGAATAATCAAATTTCAAACGCTTATAAAAATTTACATGGATGTTAAGAACTTATTTTATCATATATATTTAAATAAGTTTGTTTTTAAATACTATTTCACAAAAATAAAAAAATTTATATTATCATAGTTTTAAAAAATTATATCTTTTCATACAAAACACAATTTGTATCTAAATAATCAATTTATCAAATCTGTCTCAATTGGAAAAATATTTTATTAAGAAAAACTAATCTTAAAAATTTAATTGATAGAATAAATATTTTATTTATAAAATTGAATTTCACCTTATGTAGCAAAGTCTAGGAAACATAACCCCTTAAAACACCAACATATGACCTATAGTTATGGTTTGTGATGTTGATAGATTCATGGGGTGGCTCGAAGAACAACAAATGAGTTGTAATTTTCACTAAATTGAAAATATACCTTAGGATATTCTATTCTAGATTCACTTTGTGAGGATAATCTTGGGATTTGTCAAGGGACAACCCCCTGATGCTACTTCCCACCCATGTTCAAACAAATGGGCCTCAAATGGAATGACTCTACTGGTTGATTCCATTTCTTCTAATTTTTGAATTAATTATGATTTTTCATCACAAATTATATTCAATAGTTATAATATTAATACTATTACCAATGGGTATAGTTTTTAATCTTCTAACAGTTTGATTGTTATACTAATAAACTATTATATTTGACCAATAGTCCTACAACGGTCAAATATAGATAGCTATATTTCCCTTTACACTCTTCAAATACCACATTATTATTTCACTCGAAATACACTACCATTTTTTCATGGTTACATATTTTTATTTTCTATGATGTTTATTGGTTTACTATTATATTTTTTTATTTGTGTAGGGTTTTATATGGGGGATATGACTCTAATAGAATGAATAAATCCGTATTTTTCAATTTCATATTTTCTATTCATTTTTAATTTTTAAAATTTTAATTTGTTTCATAGACGAATAATGTAATTATAATTATTAAGGATATATGGTTTTTTATATAATATAATACAATATAAAACACATTTTACCAGGATAAAATTATCATTTAAAAATATTGGGTAGTTACATTCTTCCCCCTTTTATAAATTTCATCCTCATAATATCAACTCTTATTATTGATTGGGGAAAGGTGAGGATACTTCTACTATATTGTTTCCACTAGTTCCCATGTCTCCTCCTATATCGTTTGGTTCCTACAAAAAATTACAAGGTGGGTAGTCCTGTTGCATAGAATCTTGTCTCTATCGTCTACTATCTTCACCAGATTCTCCACATAAGAGATGTCATGTTCCATTTTTAACACCTTTAGAATTAGTACGTGTGAGGTATCAGGTATACACTTGTCAAGAGAGATATGTGGAATACATAATGAACTTGATCTAGATTTGGTTGAAGTGCTCGATGATAATCCACTTCTCTTATGTGATAAAGGATTTCATAAGAGCCAATATACCTATGGATAAGCATCCCTTTCTTCCAAAACATTTTGACTATCTTCTATGGGGATATTCGAATGAACAAATTTTCACCAAAATAAAACACAAATTCCATTTAATTATTGTTATCACAACTCTTCTACCAACTCTGAGAAGTTTTTATATGATTTTGGATGCGAGACAAATTTTCTTTCATATATTTCACATGATCGGTCACAACCTTTATTCTCTCTCAAACTTCATCCAAAATAGTATATGTTTTAAAATTATACCCATATATATTTTCATAATGATATATTTAAATACTAGAGTAGAATATATTTTTGTATGAGAAAATAACTAATTGGAGGTGTTGATCCCATCGACCTTTAAATTCCATTGAGAATAATCTCAACATGTCCAAAAGTGTCTCAATAATATTTTCAAAATGACAATCAATCTGGGGGTGATAGGACATACTAAAATTTAATTATATATTCAGATCATGTTGATGAATTCTTTAAAAACTTGATGTGATCCTTGGATCATGATCAGAAATGATATAATTTTTTTCCCATATATATTTACCAACTTTTTTATGTTTTTCATAGAAATTTATTCAATATATAAATCTTCCTAAATAGTGATAAAATGGGTTTCGTTGGTGAGTTGATCTAGTATAAAACATATCACAGTGTTTCCTTCTTATATTTTAGATGATTAGTGACAAATTCCATAGTGATATTTAATCACATACATGTTGTTATAGGCAGTGGTTTCAATAACCCTTTCAAATGTTTTCTCTTTACCTTAACTTATTGACATAGCAATCTCTTATAATCATAGTCAGTAATCTCCTTTTTCATATTGTCACCCAATAATGATCAAGAAGGTCCCTATATATTTTATTTCTTCCATTATGTATAGAGAATGTAGAGGAATGAGATTCATCGTTCAGGTTATTCTTTATCTATAGGATATATGGAAGACATATACTTGTATGAAATTTTATCACACCTTCTTGATCAATACAGAATTGATGAAACTTCCCATTATTCACATCCTCTATCTTCTTTTTTATAAAATGATAGTATCTTTGTTTTATCTTTAAAATATATATTAATTATGATTGATAAATCATTTCGGATAGTATTGATGATGTACCTTCCCTCACAATCCACATGTACAACCTTACTAGGTCCTTGAACAATGGATCTCCTTGAATCCTCATCATTTCGAGCACAATAGGGCATTTCCCACTTAATTCATCAATGAATTTGTTTTCTCTTCAGGTGTGATAATGAATTAGACCTTTATAGTCTTTAAGAAGTTCCAACCATCTTTTTTGTCTCATGTTAAATTCCTTTTGTATGAATATACACTTGAAACGTTACTAGTCTGTGTATATATCACATTTCCCCCATAATGATAGAGCCTCCATATTTTTAGAGTAAAAATAGCTTGATCTTGGTCCAGGTGATGTGTAGGATATTTATATTCATGAGGGTTTAACTATCAAGATGCATAAGAAGTTAACCTATTATTTTTTAGGAGGAGGCACTGAGGACCATTCTAGGATGCATCACCATAAATAAAAAAACCTTCTCTAAAACAAGGTAGAATTAGTAAAGGTGTTGTAACAAATATCTTCCTTAGTTTGTGGAATCATTCTTTACAATATAGAGTCTAGGTGAACATAGTAATTTTTGAGATAAATTTTTTAATTCATTAAAAATCTCTGAAATTCTTTTCATAGACAAACTATAATATCCTACTAAACCTTGGAAACTATGAATCTCAGTTATTATTGTTGGGTGAGTCCAATTCTCCAAAAACAATTTAATGTAAGGGACAATTGAGATTTATTCATTGGTTTGAATTTTCCCCAAGAATGCAACTTGTTGATACCAAAACTCAAAATTTCTAAAATTTTCACATTTTATCTCATTTCCTAAAAGTTTTCAATATAAACCTTAGATAATCCACATTCTCCTCATTAATTTTGGAATATATCTAAATATTATCAATAAAAATTACCATGCATTTTTCAAGGTTGTCATTAAAGACTCTATTCCTAAAATCCATAAATATACAATGATAATTAGTAATGATTAAGGGAATTACGGAAAACTCACAATGCCCATGTCTTTTTCCAAAGGTGGTCATTGAAATATCATCTTTATTTACACTTAATTTTTGACACCCAAATCGAAGATCAATCTTAGAGAACTATTAACCCCCACGAAGCTGGTGAAATAAACCATCAATTCTCCGAGTAGAGTACTTTTTTTTCATTATGATCCCATTAACATATCTATAATCAATAGATAGATGCATTGATATGTACATATTCTTTACAAAGAGAACATGTTTTCCATAAGGAGACACACTTATTCAGATAAGTCACATCTTTAAAAGATTTTAATGTTGTTTTTTAACTCATCTATCTCCACATTTTCCATTCTATTCGGGTTCTTTGATATCAACTTGGATCTAGGTATAAGTTTAATAGACAATACTGCCTCTCTTTTTTAAATAAGGTCTAGGTAACTCCTCAAGAAATACATCAATGTATTCATGAACAATGGGGTCATTTTATGTCAATATACATTCATTTAATTCTTCCGATTCACTAATAATATCCATAAATAAGGGTAAGTGATGTGATTATCGATAATGGTTAGGTTGGTATATATATACTTTTAAAATAACTATATATTTTCAATTCAAGACTACTACAATTTCCTTACTTCTAAAATTTATCAAATAATCATACATTGAGATCCAGTCCATCAATACTATAGTTTCAATTCTAGCATGCAAATAAATGCTAGATTTATAATGATATTGTACTCTCTAAATTAAATACTAAAGTTCATATAGACAATTGATTCTTGGATAATCACTCTGAGAGTCTTGATATATAACTCTACTTCTAGTAGCTCAAGGATTCATTCTATATTCTTTACAAACATGGATGAAATAAGAAAATTTATAGAACCCAAATCAAGTAAAGTACTTGCTATGTTTGAGAGTATAACGAGTGTACCTGACACCATGTTATTTAGAGCCTCTACTTCAGCCTCCATGATATCAAATTACAGACCTTACTCCATTTTCCTATGTTGAGGTTCATAGTGATTTCCCTTCATTAACTTTTTATTTGGAGAGTGATTGGAAAAGTTCCCATACTATCCATAGTTGAAGCATTGAACTTCACGTTGGGCCTTCACTATCCTCCCATTGTCATTATTGTTGAGATGTTTTGGCCTCACCTAAACCTAAATGTTATGAGTAATATTCTGATCTCTTCTTCATATGTAGCACTTTCTACTTTCATACAAGTAGATCCTTTAATTATTCTTACAACATTAATTTCATGTGGTAAGTTGAAATTTCTTTCCTGCACTTCCATGATCAATGTTCTTCCCGGAGTTTGGATTCATATCTATCTTCTTTACTTTTGAACTACCGAACCACTTTGTTTCTCTAAACTATAATTCGACCTTAATTTCACTCCAAACTATCTCCTCATATCATTCATAGTCTTGAATTTCAAAATTCCCACCGATTCATTTTCTTTATAATTCAGTTTGACTAATTCCTTCTCCATTTATCTTCACTAGGAATTATAAAAATATTTAATGAAAAATATTCCCTTTAACTATTCCCTCTCCATAGAATTAGTAACCCTTTCTTTCTAAATTTGTTTAATTAGTTTCCACCACTGATCATAATTTACTTGTAAGAAGTATATTACAAGGGTGAATTTCTCTTTCTATGAATAGTAGATTGAAGAAAATATCATTTCTAAATAGTTAATCCATTATTAAGTAATCAATGGGCCACTATATTCACAAAAAGAAGGTTTTCATTGACACATGAAGGACTCACCGACAATTTATTCCCTTCGAACAGAATTTGGATGCTCAACTTGGATTAAGTTATTATTTATAACTCAAGATAGATGATTCACTATTCTCATGAAGTTTTACATTCTATCATCCATTAGAGAACCATCAATTCATTGTCCATTATGCTCATAATTTATGTGGTTCCTCTTATTTCCCTTTATTTTATAATATATTAAATCCTTAATGAGAAAAGTATTTATTTTAATAATCTTATGGTTCTAATGTAATTTAATGTCTTAAAACATCATCCTAAAAATGTTATTCTTTAATTTCAACTAGATTTTATATAAATCCATTATAATGTTTCATAAAATTCATGTGTTTATCCTAACATATCCCATGGGAGGGTCTAACTAGGTTTGTAGTTTGGCCTTTTTTCATGCACCAGTTCTCAATAGATTATAGCTAAATGCGTTGCATTCATGTATAACCCCCAAGTATATCTATGTTATAGCCACATCCACATATAGTAAATAAACATGGATTTATTTTCTTGAAAACCACTTAACAAATACTGCACCAAAGTAACGTGATGTTTTTATATATTTATCCTTTTCACTAGGGACCATACTAAGTATTTCTTTTCCTAATTTATAAAAATAAATAAAATTTCCTTTGATACCTACTATGGAATCCCACATTTTTAATATATAAATATTTTATTACATGGAACAAAATGGTGGATGTTTTAATGTTTAGTTTTTAGAAATCCGGAACATAATACATAAAAAAATAAAAAATTATTCTTATTCACTTGAAATGATTCTTGAAGTTTTCATCCAATGTTACATTTAATACATCTCATATCATGGGTATAAACATCAAATGAGAGTGGTGACCACGAGGCCCAACAAGGGAATAAGCATTGGAATCTTTTATCATGTGACCATGAAGGATATGAATAATAACATGAGTCATATAAAAATATATTGAAAAAGAGATAATGAAATATATAATAATAAATTTAATGTGAACCATAACATATAAATATGTCTATAACATTTATATCAAACATTCATAAGCATAAAACTATGGATTATTATTAAGGTTTCATAAATTAAAATTACCAAGGTTATCCACCAAGGTTTCATAAAACATGTCATCTCTAGAGGTTAAATTCCTCACCCAATGTATTGGATAACTATTAGGGTGAACCCATAATAAGTATTAACTCAATGTGATAAAAATAGATTATAATAAATTATTTCATTAATAACTTGAGGATAATAAGTAATAAGTTTCTTATCCAAATATTAGCATACAAAAGTTCTTAAAGACATGATCATTAAGTCATTTTTAACCCAAATAATAGAATGTGGGTTTCTTATGTGTAAATAACCAAAAAAATAAATATTCTATTCATCTAGGTGAATAACCCTTAATTATGGAGAAGTTTGGGTATTAAAAATTAAATAAAATAGAATTTATTTAGTACAGATAGAATTTTTAGAAGTAAATTCTGAAGAATGATAGATATAAAACATGGTTACAGAAAAGGGTGAAGTGAGAGGAGATAAATTTCTCCCACTGATAGTAATTTGGAAGTAAGGGCATGATCAAAATTGTAATAAAAGGGGGTAACCATAACATTTAGATGGTATATACAAAATCAGATTTTTAATTTAAGAGAAAGGAATGATAATTTAATTACCTTGAAGAGTTACACCTAGATCGCAAGGAATAGAACCTTGGGGGCTTGAGGAACTCTTGGGAGGACTCAGAGGGTGAAAAAACAACCATAATATCATGTAGGATGTGTAATGACCCAAACATTCATTAATGGAAACCTCTATTGATCTAATTAAATGTATCTTTATATAAAATTTTTATATAAAATGTCATCTTCTTTGGTTTTATGTTAATAATTGTGACCATTTCTAATATATCCATTGAACAGTGATCACATGATTAGTATAAATATAAGGTTTTAACAAATCCAATTTACTCAAACAAAGGATGTGATGACCTCATCCAGTAGATGTGCCCCATACGAATACCATTTTTCAGAACATGGAAAGGAGGTTGCATCTATGATATTCGCTCTTGACCAAGCCCAAGCCGAGCTTGAATATGTAATGCTCGAGTGGGACCGCCAACGAGTGAAGTGGAAGTTGATTGAGATTACCACCCGAGCAATGTTATCCAAGACACCCCAAGAGTCTGTCACCATTGAACCCCTTACTCTTTGGTCTTATGTGGGTGTCATAAGGGGTTATGTAAAAAGGACTTAGCACTATGGTTATGTACATTATTTTTTATATAATAATGAATATAATTTAATTTTATTGTTACCTAGTAAATAGTTTTTAAATCACAAATATTATTTTTAGTTAATATTCAACTAAGAAATATATTTTGATGAATTAATGGATTTTTGAATTAAATAATATTTTAATAAAACATTATTATTATTATTAATAAATTAATTTTTATTAATTATAAATGATCATATAATTTTATGAATGCAGTTGTAATTTTTATTAAGGTTTGAAAGCCATTTTATGTCAAAAACCCTGAATTTTCGATAAATGTTGGTTTTTATTTTAAAAGTGAAAATTAACATATTTAGAAAATTATTTAGATAAAATGATTATTATTTCTGGAATCAGGATGTCGAAATTACGCAATGGTGAAATTTTCATAATTTTCTAAGACAGTCAAATGTTTGGGTAAAAATTAAATACTGTTTGAATATATAATGTGTTTTATGGCATCATAAAGACCCAATAGTGAAGTAATAAAATATTATAAAAATTATGTTTTTCCAATATATTTTTACCATTAAATAATTTTATTTTGGGTTTGTTTGATTTATTTTACAAAGAATTGGTGGACCCTTCAAGGATTATTAAACATTTTGCCTTTTTAAATTGTTTTCCTTAGGAGTGTGACTCACCTCCACATTAGCAACCCAATTATTTTAAGAATTTAGGACTTTGGAATTATAAAGTATTGTTTTTCCTTTTCCTTTTACAAAAACAATGGGCAACAACAATGATATGGTTTGTGTTTTGGATTAGTTTAATGTGAGGTGTCCCAAACCTAAATAATAAAGAATTCCCTCACCTTTCATATATAAACCCACCCAAGATCCCACTTACTCCTCACTCAAAGCCTTTGGAGTTCATAAAACCTCTAAAATACTATGTCTAGAATCCTCCCAAGGTTCCCTAAGCTCCCAAGAAACCTCTCTCAAGCCTATCTCAGGCCTTTGGAAGCACACTTCCATGAATGGGTTTTTCTTCCTTTCTCATTTAGTCCAATATTCTTTAAATTGTTATGCCCTTTTAATTTCAATTATAAATTTTGAGGTATGGTTTTACACCTACCCCATACTTCCCTATTTATGTTTTAATGATGGGATACCCATTTATCTCTCATTAAATGCCTCCCACGTACACCCGTTACTATGCCAAATTCAATAAGAGATTTTTCTCTCCTCTTTTACATCCACGTAATTCATTTTTATTAGGCATCTAAATTCCATTATGTTTTTTTCGGGACATGTATATATATGAACCCCTTACTTTACATTTAATGTACATATTATGGGACACTGTTTTCTCTCTCATCTACGATTTTGATGAATCCTTATGTCACGCCGTTATGCTGCCAAAATTGCACCCCATTTTTCCAAGCCAAGATCATTGTGTAGTGAATACCATACCCATGTCTCTATCAAGGGTATTCACCTTTATGAACATATAACTATTAAATGGTACTTTAATTTATTTATTCCACATTACTTAATCGTGGAATAACTTATGATGTTGATTGTTTCCATGTTATATGATCCACGTGGCACACTTATGCATGAAATGAAATGTTTAAGAAGGGTGTGCTCTGATAGCGCTGCAATGCATTGGGTAAACTATTGTATCATGATACTTCATGTGCAATGGGTGTTGAATCATGCTAATTCAAGTGAAATGAAGTTTTACTTGTGCTTCATGTGCAATGAGGTTTTACTCATGCTTCATGTTCAGTGATCCTTGGATCATGCGAATTCCATGTTAAGTGTTGCTGCCAAATTTCCATGTTATGATTATCATGATTTATCATGCCTTTATGTTTATTTTTATCTTGTGCTCTATTAATATTCCTATTGTCTAAAATGTATTTTACTCCTCATGTTATTCCAGGATTATTCCCTTACTGGGCTTTATAGCTCACTCTTTTCTTATGCATGTCCTCATGTTATCTAATGCAATGCTAAGTACGAGAGAATGTAGTGGTCATGTAAAGGAAGTTTTAAATAAAGATGTTGTATTTAATGTTTTAATTTGTTATGTAATGATCCTAAGACCCAAAGACAGTAGACCTATTTATCATATATGTTGTATCATTTGAAGTTTATGTAATAAATTATGTTAAATTGTGTAATAAAAAAAGAAGGGTTGTCATAGTTGGTATTAGAGGATAGGTTTAGTTATTTTTGGGATTAGGATTATAAAAACATAGTAAATCATTAGATAAAAGACTAAGTATAATAAAAACAACTATAAGTTTTGGTGAGTATTGAGTAAGTGTTTTATCAAGAAAATACATCCCTGTCCGGATACCATCAGGTAGAGGCGGCTTTGGAACAGATGTATCCTAGGGGTAAAAACTGAAAACACCGCTTTGATCTAGACTCGAATGAAAACTGGTGCATGAAAATGGGGCTTGATGAACTCTTGGTTATGACACTCATGGGGGATATTCTTTGGTAAATTCACAAGGTCAGTATAAACCATTATTAAGGGACAAAAAATACCCTAAGAATATATGTTACAAAGTAGATCATGGATAACATAGAATGAAGCCAATAGATTTATATGTTAAGGAAATAAGAGTAATTTATAAGTCATCAGTTTTTTCCTTGTATTACCCCTTATGTATTACCCCTAACTTCCCTTTTATTCCAGCCAGTGGCTAGTAATAGGAGGACTCGTGCTAACAACCAATGTGATGATCAATGTGATGACTATACTAATAAGTTTCCAAATCCAATGGGAGTGGGAATCGAAATCTTTGTCTTGATTCTCTCTCATCTAACTCAATCTTTGAATAGAAACATGGGTCAAGAGGAACATTCAACCCCCCCCCCCAAGAAATAACAAGTTGCTATCGAGAGCTTTATGAGAAAAAGGCCTCATACTTTTAATGGACCTTCTGATCCCTCAATTGTTGAACAATGGATCAATTCCATTGAAAATATCTTCTTCATCCTTTAATGTTCTAAATAAGAAAATTTTCTCATGGACGATTATCTCATGGAGGGTGAATCTGATCAATGGTGGACATTGATCAAAAATATGAAGCCTGAGTAGGAGATCCAGGCGTTGGAATGGAAGGATTTCTGGAAGATGTTTTTCAATAAATATTTTTCGCGCACCCTCCGAATTAAGATGGAAATTGACTTCCTTTCCCTCAAGAAAAAAAGTTGATGGATCTGTTGGAGCTTATGAGGAAAACATTATGAGGCTTTCCCGATATGCTTCCAGAATTTTTGTTACCCCTGAGTGCAAGGTTGACCACTTCTTTGGGGGGCTGAAACCTAGCCTGCGGAAAGAGCTGGCGATCCGTGACTTCGACAGCTATGAGGAAATTGTCTGATATGCCCTCAAGGCTGAAATGGAGATCAGAGAATCCTAGGAGTATCATGGGGATAAGAAGCGTAAGGTGGAATTAAATTTTGGTGGTCTAATTGATAAATCCAACGGTGATAAAAATATCCAGCACCCTGCTTGCCAATGGTGCGGAAGGAAGAACCCAAGAAATTGCATGAAGGAGGTGAGGAAATGCTTTAGGTGTGGAAGAGAAGGGCACCTGACAATTAACTATTAGAAAAAAATACCTGTTGCTGTGATAGAGGAGCGGAAAGCTCCATTTGAACCTCAATGTGTGGTTAATTGCTACAACTACCAAGAACCAGGTCATCTTGCAAATTAGTGCCCTAAGCCAAGGGTTTTCAGAGGTAACCAACAACCTCTAAGGTATAAAGGGCGAGCTTTTTCCATTACTACTGCCGAAGTGAACCCCAACAATGAAGTAGTGACAGATAATCATTCAAGAATAGTGAACATACTATTTTATGAAGGTTCTATACATTCTTTTATATCTTGAACGTTTAGTAGAATAATCTCAGCACCACCACAAATCATGGAAGTGAAGATGTCGCTGAGTACGGAAAATGGGGCAGTCATTGCATCCCATGAATATAACTCCTCACATATCATAATATATGGATTAAACTTCCAGGATAACCTCTTAATACTCCTTGTAGTAGAATTTGATGCAATTAATGGCATGGATTGGCTTTCCTTATATAGAGCCATCTTAAATTTCTGTGAGAGGGAAATCACTCTTCATGTGGAGAATCGACCCCAGATTCATTACAAGTGCAAGGAGAAAGACGAAACTTCTTTAGCTCTATCATCTCAAGCGTGTATATTAATGCCCTATGAGCACGTGTATCTGGCTCAGATTATTGAGTATAAGGGGAAAAACATCCTAAATACATGCCTATTGTGAGGTAATTCATTGAAGTTTTTCCTGAGGAATTGTCTGGTCATCCTCCTAGAAGAGATGTTGAGTTCTCAATTGATCGTATATCTGGGGCGTTGCCGATATCCAAGACTCTATATAGAATGGATGTTGTGGATCTTGAGGAGATGAAGAAACAACTATAAGAGAATCTAGATAAAGGATTTTTACGCCCAAGTGCATCACCATGGGGTGAACCAGTCCTCTTCATCAAGAAGAAGGATGGGTCAATGCACCTTTGCATCAATTATCGTGAGCTAAAAAAATCACGATAAAGAACAAGTATCCTCTCCCATGAATTGATGACTTGTTAAATTAGCTGTATGGAGCACAATACTTCTCCATTGTGAATTTGTGGTTGGGATATTATCAAGTAAGGGTGAAGAAGGAAGATATCCCCAAGTCTACTTTTCCTACAAGACACAGGCACTATGAATTCATATTAATTCCTATAAGACTCATTAATACTCCCAAAAACATTATGGACTTGATGAATATATTCTTTAGGTATTACCTCAACAAATTTTTGGTAGTATTTAAAGATGATATTCTGATATACTCCAAAACAAAGGAGGATCATGATGACCATCTAAGAACTGTACTAGAGAGATTGCGGAAGGAGAAGCTCTATGCAAAGTGCAACAAGTGTGAGTTATAGTTGAAGGAGGTATCATTCTTGGGCTATCTCATCACAAGCAATGGGATATCTGTCTATCCCTCCATAACATATGAAATTGAGGAATTACCAAGGACTACATTAGTAACAGATATTCTTAGATTCTTGGGGTTAGCTGGATATTATCGACAATTTGTGAGAAATTTCTCCAAATTGTCCAACACTCTAACCAAGCTATCTTGGAAGAGTGTAAAGATTTTTTGGAGTGATGAATGCGAAGAAAGCTTCAAGGAGTTTAAAATAAGGCTTATCACTGTGCCCATTCTCACTTTACTCCCAAGTGGGGAACTTTTTCTGGTATTCAGTGATGCTTCAAGGAAGGGCCTAGGATGTGTGTTGATGAAAAATGACAAAGTCATTTCCTATGATTCAAGGAAATTGAAAGTTCATGACTAGAACTATCCAATACACAACCTCAAGTTGGCTGCAATGATCTTCACTTTGAAAATTTGGCTGCATTATCTCTTTGGGGAGAAGTGTGAAATATATACGGACCACAAAATCCTCAAGTATATCTTCACATAGAAAGAGTTGAACTTTTAACAACGAAGATGGTTAGAGCTGATAAAAGACTATGACTTCTCAATCCATTACCACCCTAGGAAAGCGAACAAAGTGGCATATTCCCTAAGTATAAAGGACCCAATTATTCTATCATTGATGAGAGCTGAAAAGGATCCATTCTTCTTAGATTTGAAAAATATGGACTTGGTAATCATAAATAGGGGAACATCATAAATCCTTCCACAAATGATTGCTCAACCATTACTTTTGGAAAGGTTAAAGGATGCTCAAAAGGATTATGTGGGAATTTAGGAAAAAGTGTAATCTATCAGAAAAGGGAAATCCTCGGAGTTTAATGTCAATGAAGAAGGAATTGTGAGATTTTGGAAAAGACTATGTGTTCCATCATGTCCGGAGTGGAAGAAGGAACTTTTGGATGATGCACATAGTTCAAATTTCTCTATTCACCTAGGAAACACAAAGATGTATCGAGATCTCTGAGAGCCTTACTGGTGGGATAATATGAAGAAGGAGATCATTGAATATACATCAAAGTTCTTGGAGTGTCATAAAGTGAAGGAAAAAAGACAGAAGTCTAAAGGGATGATGCATCCATTTCCCAAACCAGAATGCAAATGAGAGAACATCACCATGGACTTTTTCACCAAACGTCCAAAGACATCTGAAGGAAATAATGTAATCTGGGTTGTTGTGGATCATCTTACAAAGGCTGCACACTTCATTTCTATTTGGGAGGATTTCTCATTCGATCAAATGTGACAGATATATATCAGGGAATTAGTAAGGATTCATTGATTACCACTATCTATTATGTTCTATCGAGATCCAAGATTCACCTCTATGATTTGTAAGAGTCTTTAACATACTCTGAATACTGAACTGATCTTCAATATGGCCTATGATCCTCAAACTGATGGCCAATCTGAGCGGACTATCCAAACACTTGTGGACATGTTGAGAGCGTGCTCAATGAAATTTAAAGAAGGATGGGATCGACATCTTCCTCTGGATGAGTTCTCTTATAATAACAATTTCCACTCGAGAATCCAAATGGAACCATAAAAATCCCTTTATAGAAAAAGGTTCAGAACTCCGGCGTGTTGGGATGAGGTCAGTGAGCGTAAGCTGCTTGGACTAGAAATGGTCGATGAAATGGTGGAGAAGGTGAAAACCATTCAGTAACATATCAAGGTTTTCTAGAGTCTACATGAGAGTTATGAAGATAACCATTGATGATACCTTGAGTTTAAATTTGTATATATGGTATTTTTATGTATATCTCCGTGGAGGAAGCTCATGAGGTTTTTAAATAAAGGGAAATTAAGTCCAAGGTACATCGGCCCCTTCGAGATTCTTGATCGTGTCAGGGTTGTGGCCTATCGACTAGAACTTCCACCTACCATGGCCAAAGTACATTATATATTTCATGTATCCCTCTTAAGGAAGTACATACAAGACCCTACACATGTACTCTCTTAAGAGGTGGTATAGTTAGAGGATGATCTTTCTTATGATGAGCAACCTGTGAAGATCTTTGATCGTAGAGAAAAAGTTCTAAGAAATAAGAAAATTTCCCTCATCAAGGTGTTCTGGAAAAACAAAAATTTTGAATAAGCAATGTGGGAATTAGAGAAAATAATGAAGCAGAGTTACCCACATCTGTTTTAGTGAGGGAAAAGGAAATTTCAAGGGCGGAATTTCTTAAGGGGGGTAGATTATAACGACCCAAAATTTCATTAATGGAAATCCCTCTATATGTAATTAAATGACTATTTATGTAAAACGATTGTATAAAATGTCAACTTATTTGGTTTTATGTTAATAATTGTGACCATTTCTAATATATCCATTCAACAATGATCACATGATTAGTTTAAATATAGGTTTAAACAAATCCAATTTATTCAGACAAAGGAAGCGATGGTCTCATCCAGTAGATGTGCCCCATTCAAATCCCATTTATCAGAGCATAGAAAGGTGGATGTTCCTTTGGGCATCCCTCATGACCATTCCCAAGATGAGCTTGAATATGTTAAGCTCGAGTGGTACCACATACGAGAGAAGTGGAAGTTGATAGATATTACCACCCGAGCAATGTTATCCGAGCCACCCCAAGAGTCTGTCACCATCGTACACCTTACTCTTCAGTCTTATGCGGGTGTTATAAGGGGTTATGTAACAAGTCCTTAATACTATGGTTATGTACATTATTTTTTATATAATAATTAATATACTTTAATTTTATTATTACCATGTAAATAGTTCTTATAGCACAAATAGTATTTTTAGTAAATGTTCTACTAAGAAATCTATTTTGATGAATTAGTTGATTTTTAAATTAAATAACATTTTAATAAAATATTATTATTATTATTATATTAATTTTTATTAAATATAAATGATTGTATAATTATATGAATGTAATTGTAATTTTTGTTAAGGTTTGAAAGCCATTTTTGACAAAACTAAGAATTTTCGATAAACGTTGGTTTTTATTTTAAAAGTGTAAATTAACATATTTAGAAAATTATTTAGATAAAATGAATATTTTTTCTGGAATCCCGATGTCAAAATTATCCAATGGTGATTTTTTCATAATTTTCTGAGACCGTAATATTTTTGGGTAAAAATTAAATACCATTTAAATATATAATGTGTTTTATGACATCATACTAACCCAATAGTGATGTAATAAAATACTATAAACATTATTTAAGTCCAATATATGTTTTAAAATTAAAATAATATGATTTTGGGTCTGTTTGATTTATTTTACAAAGCCTTAGTTTACCCTTCAAGACTTATTAAACATTTTGTCTTTTTAAATTGTTTTCCTTGGGAGTGTGAATCACCTCCACATAAGCAACCCCATTATTTTAAGAAGTTATGACTTTTTACATATAAAATATTTTTTTCCACATACCTTTTTTAGAAACCATGGGCTGGTTTATGGTTTGGATTAGTTTAATGTGAGGTGTCCCAAACCTAAATAATAAAGAATTCATCCACCATTCCTATATAAACCCACTAAAGCTCCATCATCCTCCTCACTCAAAGCCTTTGGAGTTCATCCAAACTCTTCTCTCCTATCTATAGAATCCTCCCATGGTGCCCCAAGCTTCCAAGAAGCCTCTCTCAAGCATCTCTCAAGCCTTTGGAAGCATACTTCCAAGTAAGGTTTTTTCTTCCTTTCTCATTTTTTTCCAATATTTTTTAAATTGTCATGACCTTTTAATTTCAATTAAAAATTTTGAGATATGGTTTCGCACCTACCCCATATTTCCCTTTTTATGTTTCAATGATGGGATACCCATTTCTCTCTCATTAAATGCCTCCCATGTACACATGTTAAAATGATGAAATTCCGTAAGAGATTTCTCTCTCCTCTTTTATACCCAAGTAATTTTTTTGTATTATGCATCTAAATTCCATTACATTTTTTGGGACATGTATCTATATGAACCCATTACTATCCATTTCTTGTACATATGATGAGACACCCTTTTCTCTCTCATCAACCATTTTCATGAATCCTTATGTCATGCCGTTATGCTCCCGAAATGGCACCGCATTTTTCCATGCCAAGATCATTGTGTAGTGAATACCATATCCATGTCCTTATCTAGGGTATTCAACTTTATGAAGATGTACATATTGAATGTTACTTTCATGTATTTAGTCCACATTAATTAATCATGGAATAACTTATGTTTTTGATTGATTCCATGTTATATGATCCATGTGGCACACTTATGGATGAAATGAAATGTTTAAGAAGGGTGCGCCCTGATAGTGCTTTAATGCATTGGGTATAGTATATTATCATGATACTTTATGTGGAGTGGGTGTTGACTCATGATAATTGAAATGAAATGAGATTTTACTCATGCTTCATGTGAAATGAGTGTTTACTCATGCTCCATGTGCAATGTGCCTTGGCTCATGCTAATTTCATGTTAAGTGTTGTTGCCACATTTCCATGTTATGATTATCATGATTTATCATGCCTTTATGTTTATGCTTCTTTTTTTCTCTATTGATATGTCTATTGTCTAACATGTATTGTACTCCTCATGTTATTCCATGATTATTCCCTTAATCGGATTTATATCTCACCCTTTTCTAATGCATGTCCCCAGGTTATCCCATGCAATGCTATGTACGAGGGAATGTAGTGGTCTTGTAAAGGAATTTTTAAATAAAGAGGTAGTATTTCAGGTTTTATGTTGTTATGTAATGATCCTAAACCCCAAAGACACTAGACCTAGATCTTATATGTTGTTTCAAGTGAAGTTTATGTAATAAACTATGTTTAATTGTGTAATAAAAAGCAGCGGTGTCATATTATGGGTTGGTAATTAATAAAAATGGATAAATGGGTGTATATTTATACCAAAATTGGAGGATTTCTTTAATAATTTCGAAATATAATTCTTGAAATGCTAGGTTTTAGAAAAACGAAAACAATTGGCATACCCATATTTTTTTCTCTTGGGTTTGAAAATTTGGGTCATAATTATTGTTATTTTTACCCACCAGAACCATGAATAAATTTTTATTACTTCTTTTGGCTTGGAAAAATAATGTTCATACAAATTTATGTACTTAAAGGTGAAGTTTTCATTTCAGAATTTGAGAAGTCACTTATAAGTTTTTGAAATTGATTAAAATATATTAAAATATATATTATTAATAAAATAACATATTTTTTTTATTTTATTTTGGTTAATTATTTATTAAATACTTATATAATAAACATGAACTCATTAAACATACCAAAAACTCAAAAATATATTTTTACTATTCCTGAAAAAATTACTGTATTTTAGAAAATTTTACTACATTCACCCAAATGTAATTTCAGTGAGAAGCTTTCAAGGAATAATAATATTTCCAAATATTATTAAAATTTCCAAGTATATTATAAAAATATTTCATCGTAAATATTTAAATAAGATTTTTATAAAATACTATTTCAAAACAAGAAATTTTCTTCAAAATATTCTGGTTTTTAAAAATTTATATCATTTCTAAAAAAATAAATTTTGTGGCTTAAAAAATAACATTATAAAAAATTCCTCAATTATGTATATATATATATTTTATGAAAAATCTATTCTTAAAAATGAAATATATATAATTAAAATATTTTTTAAAGAAACGAATTAGATATTGTATAACTAAGGCCTGGAAAATTAACCCCTATAAAACACGTGTATGTATTATGGGCAAGGTGTGCGATGGTGATAGATTAATGTGGTGGATTGGATAGCACTTAGTGAGTGGTAATTTAAACTAAATGAACTTGTCTTGTAGGATATTATGTTATAGCTTCACTTGTTGTAGATCGTTTGGGGCTTGGTCCTAAGAGAACCCCAGTGATGCTACATCACTACCAAATTCTGAAAAATGTGATTGAAATGGCATGAATCTACAGGTTGAGGTCATCACATATCATTATTGAATTAAATATAATTTTTTCATCAATACCTATAAAAACTAACTATACTTTTAAAATATTTACAATGGGTATAATTCTCAACATTCAAATTGTCCAATGGTTATATTGACCAACTATTATATTTGACCAATAGTCCTAGAATGATAAAATCAAAATAACCACATTTCCCTTTATACAATATAAATAAAACATTATTATATCACTCAAAATTCACTACCATTTCTCCCAGGTATATATGTTTTCATTTTCTAATATACTAATTGGTTTACTAATATTTTGTTTTTTTGAGTGTTGGTCATGGGGGAAATGATTTTACTGGATTGGAGAAATCCATAGTTTAAAATTTTTTCTTTATATATTTTATATTTTTATTCCATTTTTAATGTAATGAAATTTAATTGGTTTTATATACAACATGTATAATGATTATTGTTAATGATATATAGTTTTTTTGTTTGTGTATAACATAAAACAACATAAAAAACATAAAAAAATTCCTTAGGAAGAAAATATCATTTAAAAATATTTGGTCATTGTAGTCCAACACCAATTTTCTAGACATAAATCAACCATAAAACTTCTAGGGTTTGATAATGTACCATTTTATATCCTTTTAGAAGATATAAAACATGGTTACACCATTATCTTCTTAAAAATTTTAATTCATACACTCACTGCATTAATAAAGGCCACCCCATTTCATCTCCTATTGTAACTTCCAAATCCAATTATTTAGACCACGAACTTCCCAAATAACTTCCTTAGTCCCTCATTTCATTTTAGTTTCTTTATTTTTTTCATGAATACAACCTATTAAATATTTTGGTGAAAACTAAAAAACTCTATCTAAAGAAGATGTAACGCCCCAAACTGAGCATTTTAGTAAATTTTTCCCCCACTTACATTAATTAATATTAAAAAATTCTAATATAATATCTCAATATATTATATATGTATATATTGTTTGTTTTTATGTTAATATAATAACGTATATCCTTATCTTATTCTATCAAATGAGACACAAAATCATCAATTATGTTTATGGAGGAATATAACCTCATAAATTTATGATATATATTTTCCATCACCAAAAAAAACTACTAGATATTATGATGGATTTAATGTTTATTATTAGTATTTTTGACATTATTATAACTCTAAAATAATTATAACACTTCTACCTTCTTATATCCAAATCGGTTGGAAAACAATAATGTCTATCATGTGTACGGAGAACTACTTCCTTACAAATAGATGTTTTCTGTTTTCTATTTTGTTATACTTAGATGTTAATAAGGATTTATTATATGAATAAATATGTTATTTTTAATATAATTATTATATATGACATACCTCATTACTTTAAAATTTTTGGGGGAGGCGATAACGTTGTTCATGTGTACGACGAACTACCTCCTTGTGCAATGATGTAATTCGTTTTAATGTACTATTTATAAAGAAATTAATAAGGAAAGTATTAAATAAACATAGGTGATATATGTGACATAAAACTGATTCTAAAATTGTAATATATTATGTACTTTTGTTTCTTTCAATCAATTATGAAAATAGAGACAACATACATGCGTACATACAACCTACCATCTCCAAGAACTATGTATTTCATTTTTTAAATCAATATTTTCCGAGGTAACACTAAATATATATACACACAAATATATTTAATATATATTATATTTATATAATGAATAAAATTATAAGTAATACAGAACCTTGATCAATGTAAGATGACAAAAAATAATGAACTGAAATGTACATAAAATAAATTAGTTGTTAACAAAAACATTATTTTAATAGGGAAGTGTTAAATGGGTAATAAAAGTAATCATTAAGTCAGATATGATATGATAAATATGAGTATGATTTGATAATTGAATTAAAATAAACTTATATTTAATATAATTTTTGATAAAAAATTTATGATGGAGGCCAAAATATAATGTAAGGTATTTCCATCTCACATTAATTTTCTGTGAGACACAAGACATATTCACAATGAGATTCATTTATGTGTTTTATATAATGACCAAGAATGTATTTTATGATTATTATCTTATATATAATGTATATTTATGTATAAATTTTTGGACCTTTCTCCCATGGGGATTACATTTAAAATGTTAACAAATCCATAAGGTATTTAGTACTTAAAGTATATTCTTGGGGACATATGTTTTGTTACGAACCTATATTATCAAATGAAATGTATATACTACCACTTTGAAAAATTATATCATGAATATATTTTTTTTTGACATTATAAGATTCATTTACTGTTATTTTTTTTGAGATTATGATTGAATATTACCAATGTGGTAAGATTTTTAGGTTACAATTTCAATATTTAATGGGAATGCTTATGATTGTGCTTCCCATAATTAAAAATATGATCTATCTCTCAAGAAATTCATGAATTTTATTATTTTATGATAATATCATTATAATTAATGTTTTGATTAATTTTATCCCTTTATTTATTAAATAATTTAGAATAATATTCATCTTTACTTATCTCTTCAGTAAAAAACCCATTTTATTCTAAAAATATTTTTTGTAAAAATAGTTTTCAAAAAAGTTTGTAATCTTCTTAAAATTATTTATTAATGTAATTTTTACCCATGTTTGACCTTTTATGAAATATTTTTAAAGGAATCATCATGCATATTTCCAAAAAATTCCCTTCAGGGTTTTAGGAAAAATGTGAAAGAAATCTTTATTTTAACGTCTACGACATGAAGGAAATTTACCACCATATTAAAATTACTTGGATTTAAGTTCATTTGAAAATTTTCAAAGTTATTTTCTTCGAAAATTTCTTTTACTATGTTTAATTTTATAATTTATTTTTCAAATCATAAAGTATATTTTTATCAAAAACTATTTTAAATTATTTTTAATATTCCTTTATAAGTTTTCAAGGTTATTTTAAAATAAATAAACTTCCACAATATTTTATTGTTATATAATTTTAATAATATATTTTCAAATAAAATGTTTTTCCTCAATATATTTTCCATGTGATATTTCAAAATAATATTCCATCTAGGATGACATTTTTTATGTTACTTATTCTTTACTGGGGATATATTCTATAGATTATACTATTTTTTCCATTTAATGATAGTTTATTTTAATGATGATAATATGTTTATGAAAACCATTTCTCATCCATGAGTTATACAATGATAGAATGATAATGAAACCCTCTTCTTTATCCAGTGGTTATTCTATGATGAAATGATGAGATGATTAGAAACATGTGTCTATTATATAGGTTATGTTATGATTAAATCTATATGATACCCATTTATTTTCACAGGTTATAATTTTTTTAATGTTTTGTTATATTAAGGAACACATATTTATGAATTTTTTTATGTGATGATGATTATTTTATAACCATGTATAGTGGTTATTCTATAACCAAGGATGATTTGATTGTTATAAAAAAAGATGGGTTGGACCTAAATATCCCTCCAATGCCTTGGGTAAAGATAGATATCTCATGAGATAAACAAGATTGGAACTCAGTGTGATGGATGTTTAGTAAGGTAATCTATCCAAAATGATAGTATTGGGAGTAAACATTGACTTCTAGGATGTTTTGGTGAGTGGAAACATTCCACTATGATTGTTTAAGAAATGAGACTTAACTACTAAAGAAATTATTCTTTATTATTATGTGTATTTCAGAAACCCATTTCTTATGTTAATTTTATTCTTCGATTACAGATGTTCTTTAATTTCCATGTGATTCATGTATTATGAACTATGAATATTTTTTTGATGACTTGAGATTTTTATCATTTATATTTCTCATATTTTTTTCATATGTTATTCTTATGTTCTCATAGCTTTATATTCATGTTATATTTACATTTTTCCTTGTTCACCATCAATGATATTCTAAGATTGCCATTTATTATTTTTAATCTCCACAAGTTATGATCATAAGTATCCGGTGTGACATGTCTAATAAGGAATATAGTTATGATGAACGATGTGGGATAAAATATAGTCCTATTATGGACCAATTGTTTTTGAATGCAAGTATCCAAAGGAACCACACCTTGAAAATCCTTGGGCACATTTTTTTATAATGAAATGAATATTCATATAATAAAATGTAATATCTACTTATTTTAAATTTTGATTACACATTAATTGTATTATAGGAATGTATTGATTCATATGATGTACCACAAACTTGTTAGCCATGAACAAATTTTTGTTAGGAAGTCCCGGATACATGGGTTAGAAGATTGTTACTCTAGAGTTTCACTATTATTATTGAGCTATATAGATAATATAATGATTTTTAGAGATTATTATTTAGATATTTATCTCTTGGAAAATTGATAAGACACTCATGTCAATTCATTATATTTGGAATGCAAGGTTCTATGACATACAAGTTATTGTGTATTTTTGTTTGTTATAATGGGGGTTTACTTTTCTAAATTGTTTCAAATAATTATTAAATTATCATATATATCATTTTGGTGTAAATATAATCATATGGAAAATTATATAACATTATTTTGATGTTCGTGTAGAACCTATTATCTGATGTACTCTTTTGGGTCAGTAAAAGAAATGGATTATTAAGGAATGATATGTGGATGGGTATGAGTTGCCTTGAGATTATGGGGTTAGTTATCTAAATTTCAAATAATAACCTAAATGGTATTTTCCCATATATTATATTACTAATTTTATAAATAACTAAATTGATTATGTGAGAAAATTTATGGAAATGATACATTATTTTAGATTGTGATCTGGAATGTTTTTTTGTATTAAGGCTTATTTCAAATGGTATTATAATTTCAATTCATGGCCCTAGTGGGTTTGGATGTGATTTCCAATAACAAAATGGGAGAATCATGCACACAATCATGGATCTAGAATGATCCCCATATACAGGGTAATCATATATCTTTTCTTGGAATAATTTATATTCATGTGGGGCATTGAATATGGTTTACCAATAAGGTTACCATATTCATCATGTTCGGAACCTGAGAATAGGTTTTTTAGTTGTCTATCATGGGAGATTGAGTTTGGTGTTACACTAAGAGTATAAGAGAGTTCACCAATTTTGATTAGATGAGGTCAATGTTTTTGGTTGGTTATTACCTATAAGATGTTTCTAGAGGATCAATTTTTTTGGTTGAGGAGTTTGAGAATTAAATAGGCTTTTGAAAAAATTCATGATCTATGTGGAAAGCTACACACAAGGTAAGCACAATAAATGATTATGTTATGGAAAGTGGAATGGTTATCATATTGGATTTTTGGGAATTATATAGGTTATGGATGAACCTATATGGTATTATGATAGAGGTGTGTTGGTTAGAAACTAAATTTCATGGAATATTAGTGTTATTTGGTCATGTTGATGTCCCTTAATTTTAGGATTCGACAACAGAAATCGATTGGGGTACCATGCCCTGGTAAAACTCAGTGTATCCCATGATAAACATTAAAAAGGCATAAAAATTGTTCATGTATTGTATGTTTATTAAGGAACATCATTAGGGGACATGTTGGGTTTGAAAAAAACCATTGGATATTAGAGGTTCCCATTTTATGTAGTTTGGGGATGATCCAGAATAGAGTTTGTACTGGATCTTTTTTATGAGTAAGATAGTCAAGTATAGTCATTTTTTATAGTAATCAATGGAGTGTGGGACATGATGTTTTGGTTTTTGGTTTTGTAAGTAGATGATACTGACACTCCTATAATAGAGATAATCATATTGATTGTGGTTTAATGACCCTAGTTTGAAATGGGTCATGGATGTATGCTGATACCTGTCAATCAATTATTATGGTAACAATGAGATACTAGTATCTATAAAGATTATTTGATATAATTATTCATGTAGAATATAAAATTCACGAATCAAATGATATTATATATGAATTCGGTGCATCAACAAGAGGATCAAGGTGGATTTGGTGTGTTCCAAGGGTGAGTTTAATAGGTTGTTCACTTGTGGATGGGGTAAAAAAATTATGACTAGATAATATGGTTGGTTATAAAATAGTATAATTAAAATCATTTTAAGGATAAAAATTTATTGTTTTTATTTGGAAGATCAAATTATGTCTGTAAAGGTAAATACATCATGGCTGGGTAGTTGGAGATGTGTTGATAGTGGAAACTAATAGTATCAAGGAATAATTTGTTATCATATTTATTAATCATTTTATAAATTAAATTTTATGTTTTAATTTGGAAACCACATTTTCAGTATTTTTTAAAATATAAATAATCAATTGATTGAAATTTGGATGATTTTTTATAATAGGAATATCTAATGGAAGGGACTAATATGGTCCAAAATCTACTACTGTATGTAGAATATAAATGTGGAGATCACAACATTTATTGAGATGAATCAATTAAATATACATTTCTATGTTCATAATGATGTGTGTAGTTAACACTATATTTTTGTTAGCATTTATTTTTATCTAGTGTATCAACATTTTTTGATTTGTGTATTTGGTTGATGGAGTTGCACATCGCAAACACAATTACCATTCAAAGGTGGAATGATGCAAGTTATCTATTAATTAGTGATTATTACATGTTAGGAGATATGGTTTGAGGATTAACATATATTATGAAGTATTAGATTCATTATGGTTTGGAGTTTGTAACACCATATAGATTTTTTGGACAAAAATATTTAGATGAATTTTTATTTTTTTCATTGGGATGGGTTCCACTTAAAAATTAGGGATAATATTGGCACTGGGTCTAGAAAAGTTTGAATTGGAGATCAGAAGGATTTGATGAATATGAAATTTTCAAATAAATCAATCAATGCATTTTCATGAAGTCAAAAAATTCTTAGAGTCAAAGTAAAAAACGAACACCATATTCCGTATAGAATGTTCCCTATGTGAGTCTGTGTACCACATAGTTCTCCTATATAGTTCCCCTAGAGATGATATTTTTATTTGCGGGGTGTCGTGACACATTATATCTCCCTGTAAATGGAAATTAATTTTCAGGAAAATGAAACCTTTTCCCACCCATCGTAAAAGAAATTTCATTTTTATGTTATGGTATCCTTTTCTAGAACCCCTTTAACAATTTTTTTGTTTTTGGGGTGAGTCATTTTTTCATCCCCCTGTAAAAAAAATTTACTATGGGGTGAGGCATCTATTCCTGGACCCATTCAATCAAATTTTCCTTTTCAAGGTGATACATCATTTTTAGGCCACACAAAAAACAAAAAACCGTTGTAGATGTGTCTTATTAATAGGTCATGATCATCTCGGAAGAATGGTAAGATCCATTCGCCTTTTTGAACCCCACACAAGGATGGAGGAAAGTGACAGAAGTGAGAGATAGAGAAATAGATACAGTAAGTATGAGTAATAAATATCATTCGGTAATTATTTTATGTATTTCAAAAAGAAACATAGGGGATAAGAATCAATCTGTACAACAAAAATTCTTTGCTGGAAGAAATCCACATAACAAATCCCTTTACAGACAGAGGCCCACATACCAAACCCCTTTGAAAAAAACCATCCACCTAGAAAAATATTTTATGGACCACCATTATATGAATCGTTTGCTGATGAAATATTTTCTAATCCCCACCCCGTATAGAAATATTATACGAGATGATTTCCTTTATTCTTTGTACACTTCCATGCAGTTTTCAGTTGTATCATGGCCCCTAGAAGAACTATTCATACAATCCATATTCCAACCTCTCCCATGATGAACTATACCCTAAAATTTTTACTTTTAAAAGTACCATGATAAATTACCTTCCAATCCAAAAATATATCCTCAAAGAAAAAGACACACCAATATGTCCTCTGGATCAAAAATTTCAATAGTAAATGAGGTCCTACTTGCATAATACATAAAAATGTTGGTCCTTAGAATATTCAAAATCATATATTCAAATTTTATTGATGATACCAAACATTGAGTTAGTTTTAGGGACCTCTCCATTCTAGAAAGTGAGGGGAGTTCCTTTCCTTTCTATTTCACAAGGTCTAGTTCCTTATACTACAATAATCATCTCTGAAATTGAAAAAAAATGAATTAATCTTAGAGTAATCTCATATTATTTCTTCCAGTATGTCACATCCATCCTTCCTTTCATCCCTCAGTTTTACCAAAACTAGAGAGGATATGGCTACATAAAATCTATTTCCCTCTCTCGTCACCAGATCTTGACCACCAACCGATGAAGGAGATTTTGTGGTATGTTAGATATTCTACTTCATCTTGTTTCTCACACCAATCATTACTTAAGTGGGCATATTGGTTAGAAATAATCAAGGAATTTTTACAATCAAATATTTATATTGGGATTATATTCCCATTACAGAGTATCCTATCACCATCTACAATGGGACTCCTAGAATGTGGAATCCCCAAAACAATGTTTCCATCCCCTATATAGGACATATCATATATGATACAAACATTCATAGGGTCATATTATTAATAAAGAAACTATTGGCCTCCTCTATAGGCGTAATCCCCAATAATTCTGAACAACATTGGATTTGATTCCCATAAAAATGGGATATGTATGAAGCTTCCATGATTTCCCAATACATCACCTAAAACTCTCCCTAATATTCTCTAGGTTATATCCCCTATAGGGTAACATCTATATTGGGAGACTACATCCCTCGGTTAATTTGGCCTCTTTGGAATAAGTCCAACACCAACATTAACTAGGAATCCTTCGCCTAAACATCATTTTCATATCATTCTAAAATATATGTTTTTTCTTAACACATGACCATAAAATGCATGATGTGTCTCATTACGTGCTAGCAAACAACATGTGTTCTAATTCCTTTTTGAAGGATATGTATAAATCCAATCCTATGGACCTGAGCCTGAACATAAAGAACTCTCATCTTCATGGATGATGATAAAATTTTAAGGGCCCTAATATGTGGCTTAAAACATTCATGATAAACAATATAAGAATATCCAATCCATCCAAAAAGGTTTCCATCGATGGAGGACCTCATATGTCTCAATCGATGAAGATCCATGCTATATACAAATGTTTCTAAAATCATTACATGTTAATAATCAATTGTTCATTAAATGGTGGCTTGTTTTATATTTATGATTTAATAAATGATTCATGAATACATATTAAATATATAAGAGAGTCATGGTGTAGGAAATAATACCCCACAAAATGATGTTATTATCCAAACCTCCCATCCTATTGACCAATACTTTTTGAAAGATTTCATTGGAAAAATCCTTCTGACCAGTTTCCTTTGGAAAGTAGATTTTAATTAACTCGAATCAATCAATAGAATGAAATATTTCAGAAAAAATTATGAAACAAACTTGAATCCTTAAACAAGATGACCGTTTCACCAATATTCCAGGCCCCTTTCATGTAAAAAATAAAATATGGCTAAAACATGGATCTAATTTTTTTTATTATATATGTGTTCATATATTGAGATGAAACTTTGAAGTGTTTTATTGTATGTATATGAAATATATCTATAGTCACATTTGGCATGAATACACTTGAATTCAATATAATAGTGTATTGTCAACCAACCCATACTTACGCGTAAGCTGTTATATAGGGAGGGTCCCAAATTAATAATAAGACACTTCCATAGACCTAAATCCTTCAATTCCTAGTTTCAGATGTTCTTTATCTGGAGTACCACCAAAATGGTACCATCCAACCCATTAGGGAAACATGACAAGCCTTGTAGATTTTGAATCCCCAATTTCTATCCACTCATTGATGTTTTATTTCCAAGAAGACAACGACACTAGTTTCTGTGTAAAATTATTTTGGAACTCTTTACCTAGAACTTTTGCACAAGGTCATCCATTATCCTAGGGAATCAGGTCAATAGGTTATTGATTGACTCACACAGAAAGCTAAGGGTTCCCTCCAATGGGATCCTTTTAGATGAATCCACTGCCGCCAATGCCGCATAACAACCAACCCTCAGATTGATGAGGGTGATGCCCTTAGAAGTTCGGCACAAGTCACTCAGACTTGTGAACTTAGGACAACTCACCGAGGGAAGTGTCTAAACCATAGGGTACAAAGTCCCATCTCTGTTCCCTCTTAGGGATCCCACCAGTCAAATATGGTAGAAAAATAAAGAATACATAAACTCCTACTGCTTCTACAAGGAATTCAAGTATAGTTTGGAAGAATCCAAATAAATATACAATTCAAATACAGTAAATAACCACAATTATGCACACACAAATATCCATATACATTAATACCACCAATACAGTTTGGGAAACACCTAGAAAAACAATCATGAAAACCCCAACTAAAAATAATGAATATACACAAATATCTACCCTAGACCATTATGATATTCAGTACATCCTAGTATAAAATGGAGGACTAGAGTAGGAATATATCCCAAATCTAGTAGGAAAATATTCATATATTCCTAGTCCAGCTGAATAAGTCACCCCTTACATTATGTAAATGATGGAGGGATATAAATATATTATCATTCACAATATACATGTTTTATAGGACGTAGTGGGTGACAACCTAAACCCAGATGCTACTTAATGGGTTCCCTAAACCGGTGGGCTACATAGCCTCAAGTGCATCTTCCTGAATGCTAGAGGTAGCCGACTAGTAGTGAGGTCCTTGGGTGTGTCTGTGGGAATACTATGCACTCATTAACAGAGTGCTGCACAATGGAAGGAATATAAAGGAATATAGAATAGCAGAAGAAATATAAATAATGTAAACAAACAATGAAAGATAACTAATTCAGTAAATAAATGAGAATAATAATAACTATATCAACTAGAACAATGATGATTTAATGTCATGTCACTAGAAAACTAGGAAACATGGACACAAGATAGAAGACATAACATGTTCCACAATATAAAAGAAAACAAAGGCTACTCCAAGAATCCCGAGATTCTACTCGGTCATATGCTATCAAGATTAACCCTATCAGAATGAAATCACGTGATGGAATATTTTTTCCTCCCTTTTTAAATACCTGAAACCATGTAATATACTTCAGGTACCAAACAAATCCCGAAGAGGGTGTGAGATAAATCCCAGTGGTCCACCACCAACGATGTCTATAACATTCGACATTTGAAATGGAATATATCAGTGTGCAGAAATTCATATATAAAGTAAAGCAAGCAATAAAATATGACTAAATACTCAAGTACCTTTTTCATACCTCCACTAGTGTTTGAAAATTTAACTAGTTCATTATTTATGTGATCTCCATTTAATGTTAATTGGTCAGGTGAGGTATAGCCAGCACTGACATCTCCTCCTGATATAATAAGCAGTGAAGGTTCCAGGACATAACATGGAAACATAAAAAAGGTATCCAGTGAGGGAGTTCCTGGGTAATAACCTAGGTAACATAAAACTCATGGAACACTAATGAAGGAGTATCTGAGTCAATATAAAGGTAAGAATGTAATCCAAGGAGTGTAATCCAAGGAATTCCACAATAAGGAACCTACTGAGTCCAAAGGTGATTGACCAATGTAAAATGAGGATAAGAAAAGATAGGGCCCTATAGGTTTTCACCATGGCACGTACTAGTCAATGCAGGATCCCAAGAGTGTATCTGAGTTATCCTGTAATAATGAAAATAACCCTATAGTAGTATACTAGCCATCTGGGGAATATAAAATAACTAGAGTCTAGGTGGGTATCAACCTAAGAAAAACACATCCTTGAATCGGAATGGGGTTCATGAGACACAGGGTATTCTCCTCTCAAAATTCAAGTTGATATCAAGTTATTAAATTCATATTTGATATTGTAATCATGTAGTAATTCATTTAGTTCAAGTATTTCATTCCATTAGTGTGGATAGGTCAAGTAGAGTTGCAACCATTTATTTATTGGTCCAATACTTTTCTTCTATTAGTGTAGATAGGCCAATTAGCTTTGAAACCATTTAATAATTTCTTAATTAAATATTAAGGCATATTCATCTAGATAGGTTCACTTCGTTACCTTTAATTAATAAGGAAAGGGGTGATACAAACATGTTACCCTAACCCAACTCCTTTTTTAAGGCCAAGATATATACTTAGTATAGTTTCCATTTCACATTTGACATTTATTAATAATTGGAAAGAACATACCTTAGGTGGGTCAAATGGTAATAATACATGGTACATTCCATTATGAAATTCTCATAAATAACAAGTCATTTATTATAGGAATATTCATCTTTAGAAAAGTCAAGAAAAGGCACACCTGAATGGTGGATAAAACATTCCAAAACAGTAATTCCCATTTATGTAATAACCTTCAACATGAGGTGGATTGAGTTGTAGGTGTAACCACTAACAACTAATCACATATTTGGAATGGTCATAACCATAAGATTATTACAATTATAACCATGGGATGAAAATTTAAGAAATAGATTCCAACAAAACATGTGGTCCCCACAAAAACATTTCAAAATCATAAAACCTTAGGGATAAGTTATAGACCACCCACCTTAGAGTTGTATGATCTTTATCTTCTAATATTGGCCCTTGGTTTTTATCATATCAGAGTAGATCTAAGAAAAGGTTATAAATTATCACATGACGATATCTACGTCAAGAGAAAGAGAGAAGTGGAAAGGAAAAATTGGACTCGAGTAAATTCCATTATGCATCAAACATGATGAATGAAAGCTCGATCGGATGCCGGATGAATGGGATCTCTTAATCCCTTAGTTTGGACTTAAAAAACCTCCATATTGAGAGAGAAATAGGTCACTCCTGCATAAATTCATCTTAGGGACGAAGGGGTGGATCAATTAGATCATTATGGGAAAATTAGAAAATTTACCAAGAAAAATAGCATGCACATGGTTTTTCCACAGGGTTTGTCAAACCGTGCCCAAACCATGTGGGATGAATCTTCTTAAATGGTTTGGTCTACATAGTTTTTTAGACCATGAAAAAACCATTCATAAATACCTAGAAAAAAGGGGCACTCACACAATTAAGAATCTCGACCATGTGCCAACCATGCGAGGTAGCTATGTCCAAAAAAACACAGTCTACACAGTTTGAAAAAATGTGTGGAAATACCACATAGTTTTCTCTAAACCATGTGTATTGTCATTTTTCTCCAAAAAGATGTGTTCTGGGTTCCGAATAAACCCCAGAAACCCTTGTAACCTTTACTAACACATTAGGAATCCATATTAGGTCCAAAGTAAGGATTTAGAATAAAAATTAAAGGATCCATACTTCAGTATAAAATTAGGTTCTTACTATCTTCTTCCCTTAAAAAAACTAACCCCCTAGTTCTCTTTCTGAGGTTAAAGAAATACTATCTGAGAACAACTCTAGACACTAAGTATGTACATTGGATTCCCTCTCCCAAGTCTCATCCTGTAGTTGGACATGTTGATATAATACCCATACGAGAAGGATAGACTTTCCCCGAATAGACTTTGTGCTTCAGTCAATGTTGCGTACTTGATACTCCTAAAAAGTATCATAAAATTCTACCTCAACTTCCTTGGGATCAAAGGTATGAGATGAGAAGACATGATATTGGAAAAGATGTGAGACATGATGGATGTTGTTCATGGCATAGTACCTCTGAGTTAGTAGTGACCGATAGGCTACCGACCCAACTCTCTCTTGAATTTCAAATAGACTGATGTAACGTGGAGATAAATTTCCCTAGTTCATTAATGTTTTATTACCTAGGATATGAAATAATCGATGAAAAAGACAATCCCCAACATTGAAATGTAGGGGTCATCAACAGAGATCAACATAAGATTTTTGTCTAGAATGAGTAGTATTCATATGATTTCTAATCAGCTGAACATATTCTGGAGTCTGGTGAATGAGATGAGGAACTTTTAGGGCTACCTCACCCTGCCCCTAGACAGCATAATGTTGGATGACATGGCCTACCATACAAGGGCTCAAAATGATCCATACATATCATCACCTGAAAACTATTATTATAAGAGAAATTGACAAGAGGGATATTATTCTCCCAAGAACCACTAAAATCAAGGACACTTGCATGAAGCATATCCTCTAAAACATGTATTGTCTATTCTAATTTTCCATCAATCAAAGGGTGAATGGATATTCTTAGAAGCACCTGAGTTCCTATTTCTTTTCGTAAACCCTGCCGTAATTTTGAAGTGAAACAAGAATCCCTATCTAATATGATAGTATGTGGAACCCTGTATAGTCTTTTGATGTCACATACATACTCTCTTCCCAATTCATCAACAAATAATGTCTTCTGAATATGAATTATGTTGGATGATTTTTTTAGTCAGTCAATGACTACCCAGATAGCATCAGTATCCCTCAGTGACCTAAGTAAGCGGGCTATGAAATCCAGAGCAACATCTTCCCATTTCCATTTCGGGACTGGAAGTGGCTGTAATAAGAGTGTAGGTCTCTAGTGCTCCTCCTTCACCTGCTGACAAGTGTAACACCTAGTGAAGAAGCCTGAAATGTGAAGTTTCATTGCGGGCCACCAATACTGGTTTCACATATCTTGATTCAACTTCGAGATTCCAGAATTATCTTCCCACTAAAAATCATGGTACTCTTTCATCAACTACTCTCTCATATATGCAAGAACCTAGATATGTCAACGTAAACACATAATGTTGTCTCTGTCCATAGACCAATCCGGAGGTGGGTTATTTCTTAATATACTCTCACGGAGAACCAAACCTTCTGGATCAAAAAAGTACAAACTCTTCACCTTAGCAAGGATGGAAGGGATAACTGTTATGGATGATTGGTAAGACTACTCATGATTGTCCTGAAACTCTTGAAGAATCATAGAAAAGATGTCCATTAACTTCCATTTATCATTGGATCCCTATACGGTTTGCGTTTGAGTCATCCAACTAAGTGCATAAGTGACCAAATTTTCCTTTACAGGCTATAGGCAAGCTCAAAATCAAAGTATATTCTATATTCAACCCATGTTCACTGTCTGAGGTTTAAATCACACTTAGAAAAGATATACTTGAGTCTTTTGTGATTGGTATACACCACAAAGTTCTTAATCACCAGATAATGTCTCCAGTAACATAAGGCATGTACAACTACTACTATATCGAGGCCGTGCATCAGATAATTTCTCTAGTGAGTCCTTAACTGCTGAGATCTGAATGCAAAGAATTTGTCTTCATGTATCAACAATGCTCCTAGTCCAATTCCTAATGCATCACAGTAGATTATATAACCTTTGATGGGTTATAGAAGATTCAGAATAGGTGCCAATAAAAGTCTTCCTTTCAACTCTTAAAAGGATTTCTCACATGCTTCTAACCACAGGAACATAATAACCTTCCTTTTAAGTCTATTAAGAAGTGACGTAAGACGTGAGAAGTTCTATATGGAATTCATATAATATCCAGAAAACCCTATTAAAATCCTGATATCAAACACCTTTTTGGGATGCTCCTAGGAAACTGTAGTACTAACCTTATCAGAATCAACAGATACTTCTGATTCTAAAATTATATGACCCAAGAAGTGGACCTTGTTGATCTAGGAGTCTCACATAGTAATATTTTCATAAATATGATTCTCTATCAGTATACATAGAATTATAATAATATGTTTGGACACTTTATTTTAAGTAAGAGAATACACCAACATTTCATCCATAGAGACCACAATAAAAGAGTGCAAATAGTAGTGAAAAAACCAATTCATCAAAGCCATGAAAACGATAGGAGCATTCATAAGACCGAACAACATAACAAGATACTCATAGAGAACATATCTACTAAAGAAAGTTGAATGAGGTTTGTTTGATAATATGACATGGACCTAATGATAATCCAACCTCAGGTCAATCTTAGAGAACACATTTACTCCTTGGATCTGGTCAAAGAGATCATCTATTCGAGGAAGTTGATACCAGTTCCTGACTACAAGATAGTTCAACCTTCTGTAATCCACACATAGATGTATGGTTCTATCCACCTTCTTGAAGAAAAGAATGGGTGAACCCCAAGAGGATATACAAGGCTGTATAACACATTTGGCCTCTTAGTACTCTATATTCCACTTGAGGTAATGAAGCTCATTAGGTGACATCCTGTATGTAGGAATGGACACTGGAGCTTCTCATGGAACAATATCAATTGTAATCACTGCTCCTCTCTTAAGAGGTATGCCAGAAAAGTCATCAGGAATGAATTCCCTAAAATGATAAACTACTTGAGGGAAATCAGTTTGATGCAAACCATGAACCTCCATGAAAATATTTAAAATATGGGTAGTCACCTCACCGAGCCCATGATGATTCAGTCTAGATCTCCCAACCAAGACATCCCGCTCACCTTTGAAAAGGTAACTTCTACCTTCAAGTGATGTAAAAGTGACCCTACAGTGATTGAAATCTACAAAGGCATGATATTGGACTAACCAATCTATCCTAAGAATGACATAAATGACTTCCATATTTAGAGCAAAGAGATTATACAAGAAAGGGTAACTGACAACCCTATGGGGACAGTCCCTGCACTGGCATATGTCCTCAGTCCATATTCCCAATGGAGCATCGATGGTCATTACACCATATTGATACTATATCTCTAATCTGATTCCTTCCATGATAGATACACAAATAAAATTGTTTGGAGCACCTATATCAAACAAAGTAGAGATAGTAGTGGAGGCTACTAGAATAGTACCTCGTATTGTAGATGGTCTTACAGCCTAATCTGTGAGTATCAACTATAAATAATGCAAGTGACCTGACCCACGACCGTATTCTATAGAAGAACTACCACAATCATGGATGATATGATGGAGATGCTGGTGATTAGGTGTTAGACTACCACGAATACAACCTCCTTCTCATCCAGACCTATCGGTGATACTTCAACTCCTCACTTGATACGACACAAAATAACTCGCTTCTGTAGGTGGAGAATATTTTGATCCATTTCAACTCGAAGCTTGTGGAAAGGTCCTACAGAAATGATGAAGATAACCCATAGATCCACAAGCCCGACACTCCATAGGGTGTCTATCACATTGGGGATTTTTAGGAACCAGTCATACACACTGATGACACACCGCATAGCTATCAAACTAGATACTCTGGAAGATGTTGCCCTGATGAGAAACCTCATGGGAATGTTTCATTCCCTAAGAAGAAAAACTAGAATGATGTGGTACAGGTCTATTAAACCTGGTACTTATGCCATGCCTCAGGCTATGTTTAGTGATAAGGTCCTGATCAACTATTTCAGAAAAATTAGGTAGGTTAAAGACATTCACCTGAGTTCATATGGAGTACTAGAGCCCATCCTCAAAATGTCTAGCATGTGAAATTTCATCAATGACTAAAAGTGGTGGAAAGTGATGTAAATCAATGAAATGTGATGAATATTCCATAAATTACATAAAAACCTAATCGATATGCATGACCTCTCAAGCTCTGTCAGCTCTTAGTTCCAAAGGAACGAACTGATCATATAAGACAATTTTAAAATCATCCCATAACATTCCCTAATAATGACTAGCCAAAGTAAACACATCCCCCCAATTTTTGGTGGAATCTTGAATCATGTCTGTAAAAAAGCTTGAATCTCTACTCTAGAGGTGTTTCCAGATGCTCAAAGATAGACATCATGGCCTCTAGCCAAGACTCAGAAGCCTGTGAACCTCTATCCCATGAAAAAGAAAGAGGATCCTGCTACTGGAATTCACGGGTCAGATCAACCATAGTAGGTGCAACTCATGGAGAACCAGGCATAGACTACATGAGATGTTGTAAACTATCATGGGCTTGATCATCAATGCTTGAATAGGGTACAACAGGTGGTTCCTCAAGTGGCACTCTTGAAGGTAAGACTAGTAGCTCAGGGCCCACCAAGTCTGAAGTATGATGGTCACCACCTTCCTATAAAACTACACGAGGGCATTGTGGAAGAATTATTATACAAATAACAAGCACTAGCCTCAGAACAAGCATATAAGCATAAAATAACATCACTAATGGAAGATGAATGTAAGAAAACTCACAATCCAAGGAATATTATCCCAAATACCTGCTTAGATGTCCAGATATCGGTATGTTCTGAAGTACAAGTTCCATGTCATTTTTCAGTTAATTTCTAGGTTCACACCTTTAACTTTCATAAATATGATAAGGAGAGATAAGGATATGAAACCAATTCATTTTATCTTTCAGGATTAACATTATAATGGATATCCATTTCTGATGAATCAATGCCCATACACCAATCACCTAAAATGACACCCATTTTTTTATAGTATAATAGATTGACATAACATATTAATCATCACAACCTATGAGGGACAATACACCTCATGAATTAACACAATAAATCACTTAATCACACCCAATGTAATACAAGTAAAATCAAACTATCACAACATCACTCAACACTCACAAGCATTCCAAGAAATACAAGATAGTGAAGTGAACCTATATGGCATGGAAATATGCATGACATGTGAATTATAGGGGCCTATAACGATGCATATAGAAATTTTCCTTGTCCTCATATCATTGGGATGATGATGAAATAAATTTGAAACTAGAGTAATAATCAACACCACCACACAACATGTGTGTCACCTAATGGTGAAATAAAAAATAATAATAGGAAAAATCAGAATAAAAATTATAATTTAGGAAACATGGTTATTAACCTGAACATGGGTTCACAACACCCAAGACCAGCTTATGAACAAGTCCCAAGCATTTTTATTCTCAAATATATTGTCTCCAAATAGTAAAGCAAGAAAAGAAAACACCTTTGATACCACTTTGTGACGATCCAAACCTAGATGCCACTTAAGGGGTTCCCCTAACACGATGGGCCACATGCCCTCAATAGAATCTTCCCAAATACGAGAGGATACTAACTAGAATTGAGGGCATAGAGTGTGTTTATGGGAAGACTATTCTCTCATTAGTAAAGTGTAGCATAACAAAAGAAATACAGAGGAATAGAGAAAAACATAAGCAATATAAATATTGTAAACAAATTGAAGAATCTAACTGATGCAATAGATAAATGATAATAATAATCACTATATCCACTAGAACAATGATGATGTAAGGTAATGTCACTAGAAAACTAGAAAACATGGATACCCAACAACATGAATAACATGTTCCACAATGTAAAAGAAAACCAAGGCTACTCCAAGCATCCCAATATACTACTCGATCATCTACTATCAAGCTCCATCCTATCAACATGAAATCGAGAGTTAGAAGTTTTATTCTTCCCTTTGTCAATACTTTAAACCATGTAATCTACTTAGGTTACCAAACAACACCTAGAGAGGGTGTGTGATAAATCTTAGTGGGCCACCACCAATGGTGACTATAATATCCGACCTATGAAATGGAATACAAAAATGCCCAAAAATGCATATATAAAGTAAAGAAAGTAGTACAATATGAATAAATACCCAAGTACCTACTTTAGTACTCGACTGGTGTCTGAACATCTAACCAATTCATTAATTAATAATTCTTCATTTAATGTTAATAGGTCACGTGAGGCATAACCAGCACTGACACCACCTCATGATAGTATATGTAATGAAGGTTCTAAGACATAACATGGAAACGTGATAAAGATATCCAGTGATGGAGTTCCAAGGTAATTACCAAGGTAACGTAAAACACACTGAATTATAACTCAGGATTATATAAGTCTAGCTAATGTTTAAGAGTGTAATCCAAGGATCGTAATCCAAGGCATTCCTCAATAAGGTGCCTACATAGTCCAGGGTGATTAACCAAGGTAAAATGATGCTAAGCAAAGACAGGTCCCTATGGGCCATCAGCATGGATCTTACTAGTTAATAATGGATCAAAGGAGTGTATCCGGGATATCCTATGATTATGAAAAGAACCCTATGGTAGTATACCACTCATCTGAGAAATAGACAAGAAACATATTCTAGGTGGGTATTAACCAATGAAACCACATCCTTAAATCCGAATGGGGTTCCCGAGACCCAATGTATTCTCTTCTTAGAATACAAGGCGATATCTAGTCAATCTATTCCTATTTGATATTGTAATAATGTAGTAATTCATTTGGTTTATGTCTTGCCTTCCATTAGTGTGGATAGGTCATGTAGAGTTGAAACTATTTTTTTATTTGTCTAAGCCTTGTCTTCCATTATTGTGGATTGTCCATATAGCATTGCAACCATTTAATCAAGTCTTAATTAACCATTATGGAATATTTAATTATAGAGTTTCACTATGCTACCTTCCGTTAACATGGAATGGTGTACTAAAAACATGTAACCTTAATTCAACTCATTTGTTAAGGCCATTCAATATACTTAGTATACATTCCATTTCACAATTCACATTTAATAATCATTTGTAATCACTTATATTAGGAAGGTCAAGTGGTGAGAATACATGGTACATGCTGTAATGCAATTATCATCAATAACTAGTCATTTATTCTTGGAAGACTCACCTATATAATGTTCATGAAAAGGCTCACCCAAACAGTGGCTCAAGTATGTCGAAACACTAAAACCCAATTATGGAACAAAATTTGACATGAGGTGGGTTGAGTTGTGGGTGTAACCACATATAACTAATCACATATTGGGAAAGAGAAAAACCATATGATTCTAACAATTATAACCATGGAATGTAAATTTAAGAAATGATTTCCAATGAAACTAGTGGGAGCCACATGAACATTCATAAATCATTGAACCTTAGTGATAAGTTATAGACCACCCACCTTAGGGTTGTACAATCCTTCTCCCCCATTATCGACCCTTAATTTTTCTCAGATCACCGTAGATCTAGGAAAAGGTGGAAAACACTAACATGATGATATCTAGGTCTAGGGAAAGAGGGAAGAAGGATGACTAAAGTGGAATTGATTACTTAACTTTTCACATCCAACATGATGAACAGAAGCTCGATCAGATGCCTAACGAAGAAGATATCTTGATCACTATCTATGGCCTTCAAAAAGATCCAAATTACGATATAAATAGTTCAATCCCACATAAAATTAGATTAGGGAGTAAGGAGTGTCTTAATTAGATCATTAAAGTAAAAACTATAAAATTTCCCCATAAAAATGTAATGTTCATAGTTTCTCTGCACAAATTTTCAAACGGTGCGCAAACCGTGGGGGACGGATCTCCCTAAACGGTTTGGTCCACATGGTTTGTCAAACCATGAACAACCCATACATGAATACATGGGAAAATGGGGAACTCACACGATTATTATGTATGGAAATGCACCAACCATGTGATGTGGATCTGTAAGAAATAACACTATCCACATGATATGGAAAAACAAGTAGAAATAGCGGATGCTTTTCTCTAAACTGTGCTCAAGGTCAGTTTTCTCCAAGATGGGTTTCAGACTCCGAACAAGCCCCACACACCCTTGGAGACTATAAAAATTCATTATACATCCATATTAGGTCCAAATTAAGGATTTAGAATAGAAATTAACATAACCAAACCTATGTGAAAAACTAGGTTCTTATGTAATGACCACATCAATGGTGATTATAACTCAGGCATACTGCACCACCTTTGTATTTGAAATCACTCAGCAGTATAATACGAGATTAACTAGGGAGAATATGAATATCTATACTATAGTACATGAGGGTCATGAACATAATATGATGAAAATGGATAACTCGATAGGTCCCATATCACATTTCCTACTTGAGGTCATTGGTCCATCTTGGTGTTCATTTTATGGTAGGAATAAACCTCTTCCAAAATTCCAATGACCTATCATAAAATTTCCGTACTAACAAGGGAGATAATCAAATAGGATTATATATACATAATATATCACCCAATATATTTTCCCAAATAATTCATAAGAAATTATCTAAAATGAAATATCAAAAAATATGACTGGAAAGTGAACATACGGTCTATAATATATCTCAGGTGAATTTTGGTGTTCTTATAGGATTCATATGTCTACCAATGGTGGATAATGATACAAATACTTTTATAAAAGATTATGGATTTAGTAGAATAAATTATTAAGGTCCATGAAAAATTTTAGTAATAGTTTCCAAAGGTTCTCCTTGTATACATTATGAATAAGGCTTATTTCATGTCTAGAATCTAATCGATAATTAGTTCCCATATCATGATGAGTGTCAGGGTAACCCTTCTCATGCATATAAGATCAAACAATAAGAATATAATCCCCTATCTACCATCCACCTGTAAGTTCTTTCCTAGGGTACATACTGAAAACATTTTCCTTGTATTCAGAAATCAAGATGTGTTGGTAGTCCTCCCCATGATGAAAATTATTCAAATGGTTTTTGACAAAACTAAACTTCATTTCATCAAGAAGGTAATACCCTTGTGGAATATAAAATGTTAAGTCCATTTTATCTTGAGGTTATTGGGAAATTTAGTCCACTCATTATTGAATCCTCATCATGGAAAAGATATATTTATTCTCATCTAGAAGATAACTGAAGGTAATGGTCTTTCTCGAAACCACCCTAGAATCACCTATCTTTCAATACAATAGTGAAAATCCCTTCTTGAATGGTTTTCTATGATATAGAAATGGTAAAACATTATCTATGGTTATTTATGTTTGAGTATGATCTTAAAAAAGATGAAGGATACATATTAATAATAAATATATAGTCCTATAATGAAGAAATACCAGTGATGTTATAACCTTTAACCACCCCCAATATAGAAATTTAGGGGCATTTTTGGATGATTTTGTGCATGAAAATAACCTAAATATATAGGTTGTTAATTTTAAATTAAAATAAAAATTATTACCTTATGATTATTACCCAAATTACCTCATGGTAATAGAAAATATATACGATAAATTCAAATTAGTTTCCCTCATATATACAAAGTAGATGAAATTCTAAAAACATAAAGGATCCTTCCAACGTGCATGAATCGATGCATTAAAATAATTATGTTAGCTCAGCATTGAATCCCTATATTATGTACATATAAAATGGTTGAAAAACATAGGTAATTTCATTTTACTTATCCTGTAATCATCAATTCGTAACATAGGTTATATCATTTAATGTTATATCTTCAAGACAAGTCCAATAAATGAGTTCTTTAAATAGTAGATTAAACACTCAGTAAGAACTGACCCATGAAAATTCTCAAAGATGTGAGGAAAGAAGAGGGTGATCCAATGAAAGGATCATATATCAAGAATATGAAAATATTTATCAAGACTCCAAATTATGGTAAACTAACTTCTAGAGAGTAAAAAGCCCATTGGAATATGATGGATTAGGTTCAAATCCTATAATGCACACACCCCATGTTCAAAAAAATCTCTTTTGAAGTAGAATAGTATCCACAATATCTATAACAGTGAAAATATAAGTGAAATCCCAACCCATAGGTTTGGGGGAATTTTTATAACAACCATTAAGTCTAATAAATGATGCCTGAATTATTGGGAATGTGGAAACACAACATCCCCTGCACACAGGTTTGGGTGAATTTTTACCTCTTCCACCTCCTTAATGAATGTTAGTATTTTCTTGGTTGGGATGATTTCCATGGAAGAAATATTATTATGTTTTCCTATAACATTATGCAACTTCTTCTTCAAGATCGTAGAAAACAAAATCATCTAGAGGATCCATTCATATCTCCTTTTACTAGAAAACAAAAAAGTAATCCTTGAAGGAAAGGATGAGATGCCTTAACATTCAAAAATAATAATTTACTATGAAGATCACAACCAATCATTAAAATAA
The DNA here is from genome assembly GCA_963277665.1 of Viscum album. Classification (NCBI taxonomy): domain Eukaryota; kingdom Viridiplantae; phylum Streptophyta; class Magnoliopsida; order Santalales; family Viscaceae; genus Viscum; species Viscum album. The sequence continues at coordinate 963,333,916 of OY728157.1, forward strand.
AAAATATTCAATTGGATTCTCCAGGAGAAAATTCCTCTCCCATTATCTAGATACTAATGAAATACATGAATTTTAGTTTTCATTAGTAAACCTCACGGGCACAAATTTTGTCAATTCTTTATAACATTAGGAAAAGGTGGGAGAATAGGAAGATGATATGTCCATTTTAAATAATGTCTAAACTAAAATAATAGAAAAAGGTGTGTTTACTAGTAATCAAAGTATTTCAAAAAAATGGAATTCCTTTTAATTCCCCATTACCTCCTCCTTGATGGGAATGGCCAAAGGAATGGGTAGGGATATAGTCCAACCCTAATTTTTACCCAAGGGTGATAAACCCCACTCACTCATCGAATGATAGGCTTAGTTTGAGAGAAAAATATAGGAACTGAAAAGGATTAATGTCGAACTACATTGGGTTAATATTCCCACTTGATATATTCTTCAATCATAACCTCATTTCACTCCGCCTACTAACGTAACTTGATAATATGATCGCATCATACATTAAAAATTATATTCCCAATGTTCTCTTATTAGAAGAGAAAAGAAACCAATCTTTTTGAATGTAGTTATACAAGAATTCTGATAATTCTCTCTATTGGCCGAACAAAATGACCAATTTAATTTATGTTATAGTCATATATCTCAAGAACAAGCATAGATAAGAAAAACCCACCCATTTTAGCTTGTCGTTCCCATACTCCAATGCCTACATAGTTAGACATTCCTAGAAGACATGTTTACACTATTGAATCGTTGGCATCCTAGTAAAAAGCTATGAATGGATAAGGATAACACTATATATGGAAATAAATCCTTACCCAAACATGTTATATGAAACTCTTCCCCTGACTATTTATAAAAATTCTAGTTTTAAAACACTCAATAGTTTGGGAGATCCAAACTAGAATTTGGAAACATTATATTTCTAATCTGATCCTATGATGGGGACTTTATTTCAAAAATATACTTCTAATCACATGTGTTTTGTAAAAACCCTACAAGAAACGTCCTTTATTTTTTACACTATTTTACTCCCAAGTACAATCAAATGATAGAAAGAACTCTACTACAAATTCCATAACAATTCAAGTCAATGTAGTGGAAGATAATGGTCCTTGACAACTCAAATTATATACAATGAGAAACAGAGAGAGTCTTTGAATTAATTAATGGGTGGAGGAACCTTACTAACTCCTTTAATTATTAGATTCCACAAGAATATGTGGTTGGTATTTTCATATAAAACATCCACATTGAGTTGTGAAAACCACTCAACGCTGTATAATACATGGGTGGGTTCTAAGAACATTCAATAGTTTAAAGATGATTGGGATATTTAATTTTGTGAACTAGAGCTAAATATAGTTCAGTACTAATATCCCAAAACAATATGACTAGAAAAAAGGAATATATAAACATCACTATAAAACTTGATCATCTATTGGATCCTACTTTTAATCCTACACCATATAATGCAAAACCCCTCCAGGATGGAGAAAAAGAAACAACAACACCTCATTGGGATAAAAGGAGAGAGATGATATGATCCCATTTTAAATACTTTAAAACAAGGGTCTATTCCTTTTGAGATTAAATGAACCCAAAATACTTCTTAACATCTTTGGAAAAAAATCTTCTAACATAGATATATCCTAAAATAACTAATCATTTTGGCTGTAAGAATCACTCAAATGCATTTCCCTTCCAATGAATATTGGGGAACCCATTCCAATAATGTTTTGTTTTCAAATATATCTTGAAAAATATGTATTATTTTGGTATGGTGAAACTTTGTAAGACACCAACATAGGTAGAATGAGTTTCCCCCACCATAATGGAATATCTGGGTGAATGAAAGCAAGTTACTAGCAAGAGTTCAGATAACTTCAGTGATTGGATGTGTAGAAAAATAATCTAATAGAATCCTTATATATTTCATGAAAAATTAAAACAATCAATTATGTTCCCAGTATGTTATGAAATGACACAAATAACTCCTTCAACATCACAAATTTCTAATGTTCAGCCTTAAAATAGATTTCAAATCTACAATGACACAAAACAAAAGAAAGAAATATGAACCTACACCTAGTACAAAGTTTTCCGTAACTATCTCAAACACCATGACTTTAGTTCCAAGAGAGTGGATAACACACTTCTAAATGGTATAATAGAAACTAACCCATCAAACAGAGTCCTCATTTGATGAATAATTAATATTAAAAATCATTAACATCAATCATTTTATGGATTAATTGTTAGGCGAGGAATATTATTATGAATCTCATAATAAAACACCAAATTCGGTAGTTATGAATTATAATCATAGGAGGTGAGAAAAAGAATAATAAACAACAACATCCAACCATAATATACTAAATTAATCTCTACTAGAGGATTATATGTTGAAAAACCCCAAGGAAGATAAATTCCAAAATCCCCGAAGGAGTTGGAAGATTCCAATACACATGTGAAAAAATATTTGAGACCAATCATTTTTGGATGACTAATTGATGAATAAGAGACAACCACACTATCCATTGAAACTGGGTAGGCTTAGGTAGACCAATACTACTGTAGAAACAAAACCTTACACATCTTCTCAACAACCCACTTGCTATGACCTATGAATATCTTCTCAAAAAATGCTTTATAGAATGAAATTCCCCATAGGGAAATATTGAAACTTGGACCAAAAGTATTATTTATTGATGAATGTGGCCATATTTATTTGAAATATTTCAATTCTAGATTCACTCAATGTACCAAAGGATCAGTGGAAAGGTCGTGGAGAAGCTCTATTGTTCCCTCAAGAGTTCAAATATAATGTTAATTCTGTTTAGGTATTTATTTTAGAGGATGAACTGATAAAATTTCATGTACATATATCATTAACTTAAAATGATGGAGATGATACTATACAGGGACACCTTTGGACCCTATATGTATATATAAAATTAGATGACATTGAAATCCAATGGGATTTCATTTACAATGGCTCATTTCTCAACCTAATTAACGTTATAATTATTCACCAACAAGGATGAATTAAAGCTAGTTTATCCCATTTTTATATAATGCTTTAGGGATATAATAAAATAAGCATAAACCCATCAAATGCTTAAAGATTAGATATAAGTTTTGAGGTCTTATGTTTGGCTCTGAGTTATTGGTCATTCAGTAAGAAAAATCTTTCAATGTATTTATAGGAATGTCGTGGTTTCATAAGATTGGAATGATCACATATTCATATCACCAGTTCCTTATGTATCGTAGAAATAGGAAGTTTGATACATTACATGGTGATAAATCTCTATTTGAGTAATTTAACTGTCAATATAATTTTTTAGGATTATACTGATGAGAAGGAAATAAAATCAAAACTGATGGTATCTCTAGGGTTTCCACACCAATATTTTTTGGAAATAATACTAGTAAACCATCTCAAAGACCTCATTAATGAATATATATTGCATATAAGTTCGATCAATTACATCATCTTTGATTCATAGATGTGATCATTGGTATTCATGATATCATCTATATTAGTAAAAGTCAAGGGAATTAGAGAAATTTATTATTCATCCATTTACAACAACGCCTCAATAAAAAAAAATATTTAACATTATCCTCATAACTTTTGTAGGACAATACTTTATTTGATGAACCTACCAAAGTCATGATTTCACCTTTATAAACTAGATACTAGATCAATAACCTTTTTACTAACATTAATGATTCCCCATCACCTCTCATCCATTCTAACATTGATATAGGAGAAGAGAAAGATGAAAATGAAGAAGATAATAAAAATGACATCATCGACACTCCTCTAACATTCTAGGAAGGAGTCTCCACCACTATTGATGAACTATGATAGATAAAACTTGGTAAAAAGAAGTATCTATGACTATCATTGATCAGTGAAACTATTAAACCCAAAAACAAAATATATTGAAATCACATTTCTAAGAAAAACCATGAAATGTTTTAATATAGTAACAAAGAGATTAATGGACTTTTTAATAATGTTTCTATCCATCACATTGGATTTCTAAGAGACCACCATAGTTATATGGATGTACCTAAAAGGACATATCCAAAGCATATTATCATGGTTGAAGCTATTGTTTAGAATCCATCCAATATTGATATCATTCGAGAATCCCAATACAAAAAATCTATCCCCAACATTGACCCTATCAAGAAAAATAATGCGAAGATCTGTGTTTGCATTATATTTAGAGAACTTGAACCGTATTATTGAAATATGATTTTCCCATTCCAATCACAAATCGTCAAATTAATGTATCAACTAGATATCAATCCACCTCCTTCATAGATGGATATTCATGGGGAAATAAAATCCGAATGACTCAAAATACTAATAATATACCACATAGATGTACCTTTAGGGAGTATTCACATACCAGGTGATTCGTTTTGGTTCAAGGAATGATGATTCTACATATTAATGTATAACAAAACCTAGATTTTAAATATTGATAAATTTTTCTTCTGTTATATTGATGATTTGTTGGTAAAATCATGAAAACATTCTAACTAACTTACCAATTTGAAAATCATTTCAGATAAATATTAACAATGAAGTCTTAAGACGAATCCCCTGAAATCTTCTCCTGGGGTTACATCATAAAAATTTATTGACTTTTTCATATACCGTCATGGCATCGAAGTCAACCCTGAAAAGAACATATAAATTCAAGGTGTGTTACCTCATGAGTTGAGGGGACTAGTGGGAAACCATTATTACATTATATATTTAATATAAAACTTCATAGGAATGTGTTTTACCTTATCTGGATTGATTAATAAATGGGTGTTATATCATTGGAATACAGACTACCAAGAAGCATTCATCAACCTATAGAAAAATCTCATTATTATTCTAGTGTTTGTTCATAAGGTTGTTGTAAATCCCCTAATTCATTATATGAATAACCAAGAATGATCTATGGGTGACTTCCTTTCATATAAAAATGTTGATGGTAGTGAAAAAATCCTTTATTATCTCAGTTCCAAAAGCTTGAAACTAAGGCTTAGAAGTAAGATATCGAGAAGAACTGTTTGATGTTGATTTTATAAATTCAAAAATTATTCCATTACCTGATGCACCAGGAGGTAAATATGATTTCTTTAAATTAACCTCTCATATATATCCTAAATCATCACTTGTTGATTGGACATTTGGTGTGATGTGAAGTAATTTTTCTATATTTTGACATCGAGTTCATGCCATGAAAGGTGATAAAGGGGAAGGCCTTAGAAAATATACCAATAGAATATCCCAATGTGTAAGAAGTTTTGATGAGTACTAAACTACTATATGAGGAAATATTATCTATTCATGACTCTAACTAAATGTGGGAAATTTATTTTGATTTTTCCTTCATAATCCAAATAGGAAAGTGAATGGAAAATCGAAATCTCAACAAAGTTTGGTTGGGAAATGTTCTCATTTATCTAACAAAGGAAGTTCTTCCACACTCTTTTCCTCTATCAAATGGTTCACCAATAATGAAACCAAATACCATTCCCTCATTATATACTTGCAATTAGATTTGAAAATACTAGTAACCCACATAAGAATCTATGGAAATTCCGAGTTGGTAATTATATAGTGCAATTGTGATTACAACATTAGGAAAGAATTGCTGACCCCCTTTTTTAATTATATTCATGGGTTGATGGAAGAATTATCTGAAAATACAACACTAACTCGTGTCCCATTTTCATAAAAGTCCTGAGAAAATTCATGGGAAAATGTATCTACAATCTCAGTAGATCTGTATTGAGGTGAAACAACCATCAACATCTTCCATCGTAGAATAGAATATCTATTTGTTCAAAGTGTAATAGAAGGTATAAATGTGACCAAATCTACCCCCAATATAGATAATTGTATAAATATGTTGATGATGACCATCATGTAATTAGTCTAATATGGTTCCCTTCATTAAAAACAGAGCTATAAAAGAATATATCCAATGACGGGCGGCCAATTTCATTATTTAAGATAGATCAAGTCATTAAAGAATTAACTATAATAAAATCTTTGATGGAATTATCATCATATACCTTAGTTGATGGGATATTATCACCACCATGTAGGAAGTTCATGTTGTTTCTTGTGGTTCCCATCAGTTCTAAACCATATTTTCTTACCAAATTAGGAGTCTCAAATATTTCTGGCCTTTGATGACGTAGGATTGAAATCTATATTTGAATACATTTCATTCATTCCATTTGTATTATATCTTCTTCCATCGACCTAAAGAGATTATCCATATAGCTAAATACTCTTGTCCATTCACTAATTGAGGAATGCATATCGTAGCGTCGTACCTTCTAGCTATGGGCAAACAATTCATATTCATTCATATGGATACCAAAGTCTTATCTAAATGTGCAGATGAAACACCTACATAGGAAGTCAGAAAAAAAATTGTCATTTATTTCATGATGTTAAAAATCATCCCAATATTTAGTTTCCCTCACACAATACTGATGGAAATGGAAACAAAATTCTCTACTTCTAAATTGAAGAAGTTGTACCATGTGTACAATATAAAATCCATCAATTCTTCCTATAAACATGTGATATAAAATCCATATATTCTTCCTAGAAAAATCATTAGAAAATGATGTATAGAGAAAGGAAACCCTAGACCGAAAAATCACCTACACACCTTTTAGGAATACTAAACAACAATTCACACTAAAACTTTTGAAACCCCTTATTCATTGTTTATTGAACAGATTCTATGCTACTCATCGAAGTCCAATTTCTCTTATGAAAAAAATCTCTCTGTGAAAAAATCTATGTTTATTAACAATCACATAATCTATTTTATGATTTAGAGAGACTTGATGAGAACAGGTTGTACACCCTATAATACAATGAAATATTCAATAACCAAGTAGCATGAGCCTTCAATAAGAATCCTCATCTCCGTTTGTTCCTTCAGAGATAATTAGATTTGGATCTAAATAATTCAATGATATATGGGAAGAAACCCCCAATGAATAAACTGAAGTGGGATATACCTTATATAACACATAAATTCAATCCCAATGGAGCTTACTAAATAATAAAAATGGATAGGGAACACACTAATACCCTAAAAATATAGGATTTAATAATAATTACTTCATGTGAAAAATATATAATACCATCCTTGTTGTATGATGTTGAACTGAATGCTTTCCATTGATTTTAATACATGATATTAAACTACATAACATCCTTACTCCTGTATGAATAACTATAATAGGTACATGTTTTTCCTCATAATAAAAAATAAAATAAAAAATAATTGGTCCTAGATTAAATAACATAATAGCATAACATATGGTCATAATCATACATACTAAAACTATAAGACACCATATTCTAAGTTTAACCAAATGTCTAAGTCACAAAATTTTAAACTATAAGTAATAATCATTTCTAATTGAAATAAAACCTCATGATACATATTCTATTTACCTAACATAAATATGTAGAAAATTGCATCCCCTTTTTGATAATATCTCAACCTTTAGTGCCGATCTCCTTTCTCACCTCCATTATAGAACTATATATGGATTGATTGTCATATTAGTAGAATATGTAGTGATGATCAGGTAATATTTCACGCTCCTTAACACAAAATAATAAAAATACCCCTGCTCATAAATATAAACAAATATCTTTGATGGGTATTTCATACTTCATGACCAATGCTAGTTGAAATTCTTCCTTTATACTCAAATTCATTACCAGAAAAAATCATAATCCTTGACATGAAAATAATGGGGTCTCCATTAAATTTTACTCCCCTAAAAAATAGAATTTCATATTCCCGAGGACACGTATATTTTTTAATATGCATAATATTCCTTAGTTTTTCTCTGCATTAATCACCCTCAAAATTCCTATCAACCCAACGAACATTCTTCCTCTGGAGAGACCGTTTCTATCACTATATCCCAAATGGAATTTATTCTATAAATTGAATTTAAAACCTAGTACTTAGTGATTCATTGTGTTATTGTCTCTTATCATTTATCCTGATTAGAGAATGCCCAAGATTATGGTTCTTGATTTCATTCTTCATAAATGAAGTATTTCAGAACATTATTTACTTGGAAATGCCTGTATCATTCACTGTTTCCATGATTCATGGTCCCAGCCAAATATCTTGAACTATAAGTTATGATTTAATCTTTTTTGAATGATTTTAATCTTCAAGGTTAACATCCTTATTATTTAGTTCCAAAAGTATCTAATAAATGTGTACAGTTTGATTCTCACCCCTATAATAAATTTAGCAATTCCCAAATCCTACATCTTGGTCCAGCCACCAAAAGATCAAAATTCATATATTCTTCCTTCTATTTACCTCAGTGTTGTGAAATAAACCTTTTCCACACCCCGTTTGATGTGAGCAGAGCTCAGATGGTCTTAAGAGTTTGGTAAAGACATCCCTGCATGATATAGATATATCAATTCAAATCATGGTTAACATGGTCCTAGATGAGAGACCTTAAAAGACCCATCATGCATCTTTAACATGTGACATTATAATGTGTTGCTGTAATCTCTTGTGTGATGTAAAATTGTGCATTACTGTAGCCCTCATACTAGAAGACCACAATGATGGGTGTTGACCTCGTAACACCCATATTTCCTAGAACTACATGGGTATAATTTTCTATTAGATGATATACATAGTGACGCTCGAACCCTGTGTCTCGGGCCAAGAAGAAATATAAAAAATATCTCCCACTAATTTATGTATAAGGATGATCTGTATAGGAAGGAACTGTAAAGTTTCTCACCATGCTTTTGAGCCCATATTGAAAGAGAAATTACCCTTATCTAGAAAAAATTTAAATCAGTATGGGGGAATATTTAACTAATAGTGTGTGTATTGATTTTCGATCTAATGAGATATGTAGTGATGCCAGAACCTAATGTCTCAAGCCAATCTATAATAAAAAATATTCTTTCCTATATATGGTTTAGTTGTATGCATGAATCTTCTTCCCCATTATGGTGTGGTTTTGACCAGAAGTGCTCCTCCCTAAATTAGGAACCTAACTTATAGAAATGAAACACTATGTTTGGGGAAAATATAAATATCCATAAGCATTCTATGGTCATGATTAATAGAATTTCATATTCCTAAGGACTAATTTGTTTTAACTATAAATAATATGACATAGTTTGGATCTTCAAAATATTCTCTTAAAGTATTTTTTTTTGAGATGTAAAATCATCCTCAGGGGATACCTATTCATTCCTTATTATCCTCAAAAACATTATGCTTGTAAACACTTTTCAAAAATGTTCTACATTCATTACTTGTATAATTTTCCCATATTACTCTTTAGATCTATAATCTCCTTGATTATAGTTTTAAAACATACTTCTTCACACCTGAAGCTTGATGGAACATTCTTTGTCAGATATTCATGGAATGGAAAATCATTAATCATTTGGTTAAAGGCATGTGAAATTGAAATAGAAAAAAATAATACATCCCTATAACAAGATGTTAAACTGTATGGACCATGTCCATGTCACAATGTAATTAAACTGTATGAGAGTTTTCCAATCCATACAATACTAAACAATAGGCCAAGTCCATTTTAACATGACCATAAACTATAGAACATCTCTTTCCTTGTATCATGATTTTATACAACATGACACATTTTCAATTCTATATGAACCATTACCTACATTAGATCTATATCCATTTAATGGTACCTGTTATAAAATCCCCCTATATAAATTAATAATAGGGTTGAAAAATCCATTTATTTGGAGAATCATACTTTTCCAATCCCATATAAAGATGAAACATGAAAATACCTTTCCCTATATATGATTTTAATCTATATAGGTATTCATACTTTCTGAAGGATTCATTGGTAATAGTTTCCAAGACCAAAATTGAATTGTAATTTTATTTAATAATTCCCCTCCATGAAATCCGATCGAGGTGAAAATTCCATCCCTTGTCCCCTTTCAGATAATCCCATGTGGATTTAAATATTTTTTCCTAGTTGTCACTTGTGTCTCATGCTGAACATGATACATTTGAGCTTATAGAGAACATAAATTTACCATGATTAACACAATGGAGTTTAATTTACTATTCAAAGATATGAAAAGTAATCCATGTGTTGATCTTAAAAATTATAGTATATGTCCAACCCATATGGATGAAAACAACATGGGTGGCCAATTTATTATGGCCTATCCTTTCCATTTATAAGAGCTCCCCCATGTAGCAACCATTGAAAAAAACATTGAGGCCTTAGAATATTACTACTCTATTTATAATGAATTAGTTTCATCTACATAAATAATTCTGAAATGTGTTTCTTGGTTTCTGGAAACATGATATGAATGAAATGGACCTCCCTACATATGATTCTAATATATGTATAGAGTTTCATATTCATGTAATACAAACCTAGATTGAGGTTATTCCTCTTGCATCTACTTGTAAAATGTGTTCAACCAAAAATTGTTTATGCATTGGTCACTTTTGAAAGACCCTATAATTGACAATTAAAAGATATGTAACACTCATCGAGATAAAAACCTACAAAGTGAAATGTAGTAAAAATACGATTCTCATATCTCTAGGTCATATTACCTATGTATAATTTTCATTATTTTTCATGTTATCATTATTAAAAGTTTAAAACACTAAATGTTTTATATTATAAAAGGTCATCCAACTACATTATTATTGATAAAACTGAAATAGAAATATAGAATTAATACAAGTTGATTACGAACCAAAAACCTCTTTAATTTTTATATTTTAGGAAGATATAATAACATTCTAAAATTGAAGTCTCCCCATATAAGTGAATATTTTTTTGGAATATTTGCTCAATAGATTCATGTATTTGAATAATTATATGTTTACAGTCTTATGCCTATCAATGTATCTTTGAAAATTTCGTAGCTTCTGTTTTAACATCGTTTTATAAAACCTATTCCCTCTAAATTTGAACTATCCTAAACTTCTCTTCCTCTTGTACCAGAAGCTGCTTTCCATTAGTCATTTCTTAAACAAAGGTAAATTATTTATTCAGTGGATTTATCTCTTGATGGAGATATTCCACCAAGGTTAACTTTTTTAAAACATGATATTGGTGTTAGGATTCTAATTTGTCTTGTTTAGAGGCCTCGTTAAGTGGGATATTTATAGTTTTATTAAAATGGTCAATAGAATCAGTTGTTGCGAGTTGAGATTAAAACCCACTCACCCTCTCTTAGAAAACAACTACATCTTTCACCTTTGTATTTTTGGAGTGGGAGTTAAACACCCCACAATCGAGCACAAAGAACATCTAATATAACATTGGAAATATAGATTTCATATTTGATAGAGGGGTTTGATAATTGAGTTTCCATATATTCCTCTACCCTATTTGATGAGTGATGTTGAATTTATCATGATTCTTCTGATCTACATCAAAATTTCTCACGAAGGAAAGATTTTTTTTGGGATTAGGTTATGAGGGGAAGAAATATCATAAAAAATTTACAGATAAGATTAATCCATAGCTATTTAAGTTAGGGTCACCTCAATTGATTGGAAATTATTTGTATCTAGGATTTCATATACTCAGACCAATTCTCCTAAAATAGCTATCTAGTAATCAATACATTTTACAGAGAAATATGTGATGGTCAATAAGTCCATAGACTCATTTATATTTTATGAGGCACTGAGCTCCTCAGCTATCATTACCTCACTAGTAGAAATTATAAAGAAATACCTATCCATATTGTGGGTTAGCTATATAAAAAAATCTATAGGGGATGTATTCATAATGAGTACTTGTTAATGTGACTTAGAAACCCTAGAAAGGTCCCTAAATGGAACTGAGCTAATAAGGATGAACATCAGAAAAGTTTTTTAAATAGATTCACTCAAAACATCATGAGTCTGGGTTAGTACATTTCCCATCGTTGTGCCATTGGTGGGAAGGAGGTTAGTTGGTCTTTAGGATTGAGTGTTAGAAAACTTACCCTCATCTACACAATTAAACCTATCAATCCTAGATCTACATTTATTTTTTCTACATTGGAATAGTTTTTCCCAGCACATATGACTCGATGAGAAAAGGGGAAAGTGGCCTCCAAATAGTTTTCATCTTTTAACTTGTGGATCATGTGTCAAACCATGTTCATGTTCATTAATTAAAAAGACATGACATATATCCTATTTTTTTAACAAGGATACAATTCTTACATGATGTATTAGATCATATGTGAATTTCTACCTTATTTACCTTCCAATGACTCATAGTTTCCAATAATGATAATACCTTAGGTAATATAGTAGCTGGATGAGGGTTGGGATTAATCCTATAGGATCTAAAATCACATCATGTATATCTTTGTCTATTCCAAGGTAGAATTCATTGAATAACCTCTTACTGATAAGAACGTCCATTCCAAAAATAGTTCCTCACTACATAAATTCTAGTGAGGTAACAAGTGATGAATCTACCCTCCCCTTAGTGGGGGGGGGGGGGTAGAGGGATTAAAATATTATTGTGAGATAAGAAAGAGAGTCTACGTAAGATATTGTGGGAAATATTCACCAAAATTGACCAATTTTGTCATTTCTACCACCATTTCTTGAATTTAGTTGGACCAACTGATCATGTTATTGAATGAATGGATGGAGGCATCCATCTATTCAAGATTTAAATTGAATTAATGAAAATTTTCTCAGAATGAGATATGTTTATGTGTGGTAATCAACTCATATCCAAGAAAATCAATCTCTTCTGCTTGAATCAACCCCATATTTCCTCAGTATATGGATTCCTTCCCAAAGAATATCACTCTATATAGGATTTGGGAAATTATTCCAAGATAGGGATGAATAATTCACAGGAATATGATATTATAGGTAGGGTAGGATCAAGTTATCACATAGGTTTCCATGGGATCACTGTTATCACTCCACTTAAAGAGAAGTGATTCCAAGGCCCCATTTGTGAGGAATAATTCATACCATCAGGTTTGCATGGGAATGGTAAATCTACCTCATTAGTCCCCACTAACCTTCTACTACTATCTTCACACTCTCTTTGGAATGTTCTCAACATTTTAATTACCCAATAAAGAAGTATTAATTCACCTTTATGAAAATTATCTAGGGATTTATGTTCTTGTGTGTAGGCTTCTACTAAATCAGTATTATCTATATAGGAAATGATTTTTGGAATAGATATTCCACCATACCCAGTCAAAATTATTTATTTCTCTTGAAGGAAGCACAAATACCAATAATATGAATATAATTCATCCATGTTTCCTACTACCTACAAGAAATAGGATACAGAACCTCTATTGGAATAGAAAAATATGGGGATTATTTTTTAGCTTTTTCAACAGTGGCCTAACCAATACCATTAATATGAATATAATTCATCCATGTTTCTTACTACCTACAAGAAATGGGATACAGAACCTCTATTGGAATAGAAAATTTTGAGGATTATTTTTTAGATTTTTCAACAGGGGCCTAACCTATGCTTTTCATGGCTGGACCCCATATCATCAACCAATTATTCACCATTTTAGAAATTGGGATTTTCTCAGTGGAATCCCCTTCCTCACCCTCACTACCCCAATTATATGATCCATTCAATCTATGGACACAAATATTCCTAAAAATCAATAATGGGAACTAGTTTTTGAAATATTAAATTTGTTGATGAGCAGATACAAGATTCTACATACTATTTTAGAAGCCCTAGATTGATATTTGTTGGTGAAAGTTCAATATGAGAGCATATCTCTTCCAATGTGAACATAAACCTTATTTTACGATTTTCCATTAGAATCATTTCATATCATCTGTTTTTAATTAATGATGGAAACTTATTTAATATTTATTTTAATTGGAACACAAATTAGCTGGTAGAATACCATTCTCATATTAGTTTTTCATCCAATCCAGTAACCAAAAATTGATCCTTTAAGGAATTGAGGTAACCCTACATGGTATTATTTCAATTTTTTTAATTTAGAAAGGTAACAATGGTAGAATAATATGAGGAATATAGAAAATAGTTGTGATAAATGACCGGTTCCATTGCATACTATGCTCTAAAGTTTAATAGGTTCACCTGACTTATGAATTGTATATATGGCTGGAACTGATCCTCTAGGACCCATTAATCATTGATGAACTCATATCCTCCTATTTAATCTATGATATAGCTCCAGAGAACATGAAACGGGCCAATAAATTGATATGGGGACATCCAATATATTACAAATCCCAGCCAATGATATGTATTTTAGAGTTCTAGAACTTTAATATTAATGCACCTCCTAGTGACCAATTAGACTACCATCATGAAGGATGTAACTCTAAATTGAATGATTTATTTGAACACTAGTAGTATCTACCAACTTCTAAAAATATCCCCAAAAGTTGTAAGTTGAGGAAATTAGATGAAATATGGAGAAACATTCTAACTCCACTGATTAATGTGATAATAGTCAAGGATTATCTAGTAGAAACCATCACATATTTAGGTGAAATGAGTAGGAAAATTCCATGGCAACCATACATGATGACCATGTCCACATGGTATGTAAAACACTTGAATGAAATCAGAAAAATGGACATCTTGACTAGGATTTGGATCAACCTCCTAATGATTCTATGTTATGTTGAGAAATTCCCTCTCATGTAGAGGGGTCCTCTCTTGGTCATCCCATAATGAAGAACAAGGTAGGAACTAATCATAAATTTCCCACAAAATTTGAACCCCTGATATCATAAAAAGACCCTAGATGCTGATATCAACATCCCCAAGCCTGAATTTGAATGTGGTGGTATCAGTGATCTACCGATTGAGCAGTTAAGAGACGATCAATCTTTTTGAATAAGAAAAATTTCATGATACCCGTGAAATATGATATAGTCCTACTGCATTTAACTCAACATTGAAAACTTCATAGGTCTGGTGAACCCAAAAAGGGTACCCTTGGTCCAGAATAAAAGAACCCCTAAGGTGAAGACCCCATTTGGATGACCATCTTAATGAACCATTGGTTGTATATTTCATTGTAATAGAATGATAAAAATGTATATCTAACTTTGAAACACATAATATTTTCTCCAATCTTAAAAGGGTTTAATTTATAATGAACCCATTAATGTAGGCCTCATGTATAAAAGTGTCTGATCGATAAGATATTTTCACATGTTGTGTTTCTATAATTGTTTGTATTGGACAAGAATTGAATTTTCTGACACATTTCTGATTTTGGAGAAATTGGTAGCATCTTGAATCCATAAAAGATAACTTATTAGAGACATGATACCCCTAATGTTCAAACACCCATAAGTCCAAATAAAAATTGATGATGTGGGATGACAACACTTGTTTCATTATAATTGACACTTTTAACCATGAAATTCCTCCATCTATTGGTATCAGAAGAAACTTGTGTAGGATAATTTTTTTTATCTTTCTTAAAACAGAAATAAATTCAAAAAGGAAATTTTAATCTTAAGGTATAAAAACTCTACATTATAAAGTTGGTGAACCAAAAATGTTGCTACATAGTCTATTAAGTGAATAAGACTCTATATGAAGTACATTATCATTACATTGGATTAATTTGAACTCAATGTAAAATAAAAACATTTAAGAAGATACTAGTTCATAGATGAAATTATTTGATGTGCGGTTGGTATTTTCATAAAGGAAGTTTCTATGTTGAGAATATTTTTGTATAGTATTGATCGAAGAGTACAAAAAATCACATTAATCACTAAATTACATGTAATTCAAGACTGACACGTTCTATTATCTTTCTACCTTATCTATAAACACAAATACCCCACAAAAAACTATAAAAATCAATCAATAGGATCAAATTCTTCATTAGAATTGACTCCTCTTCATGTTGATCCTACCCCATTCTGATGGGGGAATTTTGTCGAGTCTCAAAAAGTTAACAATGAAGATTAAAATGATTTTATGAATTATAAATGGATAATTAAATCAATAAATTAATTTTTATAAATTCAATAAATGGATAAAGATCCATAGATGTGAAGGGAACTCCTATTTTTCATATCACATTTTTTATGGAAGTCTATGTCTAGAAAAGTGGTAGCACAAATGTTATTTTTGTTTAAGGGGTAATGAATCACATTTTCGAACCCCAAAAATTAAAATTTCATTGTTGGGAAAGGATTCATTTTTTAAGACCTGAAAAATAATTTTTTTGTGGGGACGAGTCATCTTTTAATGCTTTCCGCAAAATGGATTTTCATTTGTGGGGTGATACATCATTTTCTGTTTTTTCAAAAAAAAAATACATGACATAGATGGTGTTTAAATAGTTCCAATGAACACAGTAGAACTATTACAAACACCCCATATAAAACCCCACATAGGGATAGATGAATGAGACTTGAAGGAGAGATGAAGAAATATAGAGAAGAAGTCTAAGAAAGTGATTTTAGCATGTAATCACTTACAATATTTTAAAACATAAAATAGGTAGTATGAATCAGCTTTTAGTGAAAAAAATTCTTTTTACAAATATATATACATATTAAATTGCTTTTAAAGTAGTGGTCTAGATACCGAACCCATTTTTGAAGATCCATTATCCTAGAATATCTATTTATGAACCACTATTCTACAAACCATATGTGGATTAAATCCCTTTTAACCAATACCCACATAGAAAATAGTATATGGGATGGGGTGATTCAGTATCAGTACCCTTCCATATATAATTTTTCAATATCTAGTCCCGTCCATGAACTACTCAAACAAACCTCTCTGTCAACCTCTCCTCTGAACTCTTATTCCCTAATTCAGTCCCTTTTCAAAGTACCATGCTATGGAATCCTCCAAAACCTATAGATATATATCATTAGTTTAAAGGAAACATTAGCATGTCTTCATAATAAAAAATTCTCTTGGTAAATGAGGTTCTATTGGAAAACTAGTTAACAAAGTTGGTCCTAAAAAATATTCTCAATCGTACATTCATATAGTAATGAGGGTCACAACATTAGATGTAGTGTTTGAGACCACACCATTTTAGACATTGAGGGGTGTCACTTAACATTCCATTTGATGAGGGATAGTGTGTTATACTTCTCATATCTCCCCTAAAATTAGAAAAAATGAAACCCTCATAGAGTAATCCCTTATACATTCTTGTATGATGTCATAACCCTCATACCTTTCACCCCCAAGGTTACCAAAACAAGGGAGAATATGAGTACATTAAAGCCCTTTATCTATCTCATTTCCCTGAACTAATCCCCAAAATAAAAAATAGATTGTGTATTTTTTGTGTCATACTATTACTCTTTTTTCTCATATTTTGCATGTATCACTTTGGTTTAGAGATTAGTGATGATCCTGACATCCGTACAATCAGATACCTATTTCGGTAAGAGATTATTATTTAAGATCTTCTTCCCATCATCGAAAATATTCCTCCTACTATGTGAAATCCCCAAAACCATGTTAATATAATCTTAATTGGTCATATTACTAATGAGATAAATGTTAAATGTTCCTTATTCTTGATTAATCCCCTACGTTCCTTCTCCATATGTATAAGATCCCATAAATCCGAACTATTTTTCTTTGATTCTCATCCAATTGGGAAGCGTAAAAAGCCTCCTTGATGTCCAAACCTAGAAAACGAAACTCAAAAATCTCTTATCTAGGTAATTCCAAATATGGAAACATCTATCATGGGAGAATATATCCCTCCTAGGTTCCTCAGACCACATTAGTGTAATTCCCACAACAAACTTGACTAGGTAACTTTCTTCTAGACTTCATTATTGTATGATATTAAACTGAATTATTTGGCCCTCTTCACACTACCATAAAAGTTTGATAATTCCTATTAAGTGGATTAAAACTACATGTGTTATTATTTATTTCTCAAGGATATGTAGGAAGTCCATTTTATGTGCCCAAACCCAACATCAAAACAACTCTTTTCTTTATAAAGGATGATTAATTCAAAAGTGTCATACTATATGGGTCAAAACCATCATCTTAATCAATATAAAAATATATAATCTATCCATAAACAGATATCATAGATGGATATACTCATATACATATATATATCCCCATATATGAAGATCCCTAGTTTCATATAGGTTAAAATAAAATCAATACATGCTAATAATTGATTATTTATACATGGGAAACTAATCTTATATTTTAGATTTTTGAAAGGATTCATGAGTACATATTAAATATATAATAGAGTATTATAGTTGGAAATAATTTCCCACAAAAGAGTGTAATGATAATGACCTACAATCCTTTCAGCTATGAAGTTTTCTAATATGTCATTAGAAATGTCCTAGTGACCGCCTGCCTTTGTAATGTAGGTCTGCATTAACCCAAAATTATTGTGGCTATGAAATAAATAAGAGAAAAATGGTGTAATAAGTGTTTTTATGTCATTATATTTTTTTGGACATATAAAGAGGCTTGGTTTCTCACTCAACTAATCAACAAGATGTTGGTTCTCTGTTTTCTTATCATTGGATTTAAATTTACTTTATTTTAGATATTCACGATGTGAACCATTTTTTCAATCGTGAATGGGGTGTATAGGGGTTATAAATCCTATTACATGAATTATTTAAGATTAAAACCAAGTATTATAAAATTAAATAATTTGGTAGTAGTGTAATATTGCATTATTATAAAAGAAATACTATGTTCAATAATGTACTAGATACAAAACACTAAGATCAAATGAATCATGAAAAGTTATTTTTAAATAAGAGAATTATAACCTAGGCATTGAATAAGAGGATATGAATTGGATTAATAGAATTATTAAATACTTATAAAATACCTACAGAATAAAAATTTATTGATTAATTATTATGAAATAATCATCATATTATTAGAAAATTTATTTTATTTTTGAAAACTATTATTCATCAATAATTGTTTTAATTACATTTTGTGAGTGTATAATATTATTAATAAGTTGAAAATTAATAAATTTAATTTATGAAAAATAATTTTAATTTTAAAATCATCATGTTAGAAATATCATAGAGTGATTTTTAATGATTTCTCGGAAAAAATTAATATTCCAATGAATAGTGAAAACATATATTTATTGAAGAATGTATTTTTTTCAAGAAATTACAAAGTTATATTTGATTTTAAAATGGATTCATTGAAAAATAATTTTTCTTATAGTAATAATTATCATTTTTTTCATTTAAATAAATTAAGTGGTTGAACTATTTATACAAACAATTGTATATATAAAAGGAATTTTTCAAAAAAAATATTTATTCTGGTTTGTGTTTTTTATCTTAAATTAATTTCACCAACTTCTAAATATTTAATATAGAAAATAAATACAATATTTGGATTTTTGAGGTCTAAATTTTGATAATATATCCCTTTAATTTTTTGTCAAAATGATTAGAAATGATAGTAATAATTTGTTAACCTTATAATAGAAAATTTGGCTAATTATGGTTAAAAAGAATTTTATATGAAAATAATTCATTAAAACACATCCTTTTACCTATTTTACTAGTCAATATCATCGATAATTACAAAAACATCTAAAATATGACTTTTTTATTTTAACATTGGTATCAGAGATTGTAATAATTATGCAAAAAATAATGTAAATATTATATATATATTTCTTTTAATATAAATAATATTTTATCATGGGGATAAAAACAATATACATTTCATTAGAAATATTTCATTGAGATACGAATGAATTTTTTTAACTTGGTAATTTTTGAATTATTAGATAAGGAATAATTATCATAAATTATTATGCAACATTAACTTAGTTCTTAAGCAAGAAATAAAAGATATTTTTAATGAATTTTAAAGAAAATTAATATTTTTTTGGGTAATTTAATGATTTCAAAAAGTTTTGAAGTTTCATATATCGTATTAGGTTGTTGTTAGGCTTTTATATTATAATTCAATTTTTGTTATGATGTTTTCAATGTAAAATTATTTTAATAGTTATTTTAATGACATTAAAAGAGTTTTGAGTTAAATATATTTTATTAATTTAAAAAAGAATAATAATGATAATTTAATATGAAAATTTTGATTTTTGGGGTCTAATATTTTAAAATATGGAAATATATTATTAAATTATTACTTTATAATAAAAATATAAACCTTTAATATTAAAAAAATCATTACCCTAGTTAAGTGTTGAATTGAATTACCATGATATTAAACCAAAATATAATGTATAAAATGAATGTTATAAATAAAATAATATGATTGGATGAATATATTAAGAAAATATAATTCTTTTGATATAATCCATATCATTTTGGAACCATTTTACATGAGTTATAAAAATATAATATTACAATATTTTATGTATTTCTAAGAATGAAAAAAATTATATTTTTCTAATAAGTAGAATTTTATTTAATTAATTAAAATTCATAAATAAATTTTCATTTTACAAGTGAATCATATATGGTTTAAAATTTTATTTATTTTCTATTTTTATTCACTTTTCTTTATCATGGTAACTTTATTAACCCATAAATTAGGAAAAAATTGATATCATGATAATTTTCAAATTTGATAAAGAAGGGTTAAAACTAAGAGAGAATGAAAAAACCATTAGAAAAACCTATCCAAATCTTATAGGATGAGGATAATTATATTCATAATCATAAAATATTTTAATCATATCTATTTGGATACAATTTTTTTGAAAATTAATTTAAATTAATTTCGTACACAAAATTTTACAAGTGTACCCTTCTCCTCATTTATAAATGGTATCATTATCTCATCTCTTCCACAAACATTTTGATCCCCATATCATGGCCATGAAAAACCATAATAGCTTCTAAGTTTCATTTCAAAAATTAATGATCAATATTTCAAAAAATAATATCAACCCATCCAGGCCGAGGTAAAAATCCAAAAGATGTTTATCAATGACGATGTATAACTCTTAACCACAACTTTTAAAATTTATTTCTTGACTTACATATTCTAAACATATGTACCCCTTCAAAAAAATGTCTTTAGTATATTAAATTTTCTAAATTTATAACATTATCATGTAATAAACATTATCCAAATTCTTACCATATTCTGTAAAATTCCAAATTTGCTCGTGTGTATGTGTAAACCAGCACCGCCACAAAGAGACATGGTTAAATTATTCATCCTATTTTACATGTATTATAATAATAATAACTTTAATGAATATATATACTATTTAGGATATAATAATTATTTGTTAAGTAATAATTTTTATTTACCTTTATTTAACTCCATCAATCAGAGACTGAAAGTATCATGAATGCTTATGTTTGACTTTCTGAATAAATGAATGGTGTAATTATTTTTAATATTTATAATTTTAAATGATGAATATCTTTATATCTCTACATATATATAAATTTAATATATATGATATTAATATAATTGTTAAAAATATAGATATAATGGACCTATGACCAATGTATAAACACAAGGGCTACTGAACATAAATATTAATAAAAAATGAACCAGTAATCACATGGAACAATGATTTTATATTGAATTATTAACTCATGGGTGAAAAACTATTATAATTAAATCACACATGGTATGAAATATATATATATATATATTTATTAGGTTTATAAATAATATGTGTTTATTATACCTGAGGTTCAAATGTTTACAATGTGGCATGAGACTTGAGGTAAGGTATTTTCATCTAATTTTTATTTCTGTGAGACACATTCCATACTCACTATTTTCTGATTTTATGTTGTTTATATACATACCATTAATGTATTATATGAATATTATAAAAAATTATTATTAAACACAAATCCCTCTATGGTTATAACTTTTATGATATTTTTATTCGAAACTTATAAAAGTGTAAAGGGTTTTAGTATTAAATAAAATTTAAATTATGATAATTCATTCTCAAATATAAATTTTTAAAAATTATCTGATTCCTATCAGGTTAAACCATTTTATTTCTCATATCATATATTTATTCCTATAATATTTATGTTTTATTACCATATTCCTATTTTTAGTACTCAAAATGACTCAGAATGTTTTCAATGAAATTCCATCCATATTTCTCCTCAATTGGTCTGAAAAACATTTTCATCTATATTTTTAAAAATGTTATAAGTAATTTATTTTAGTATTAATATTTAATTATTTAATGTTAATTTTACCCATGTTTTTATTTTTATAAATACAATAAAATTAATATAATTTTCATTTTCATAATGTTGTACTTTTTAATTAATTTTTGAAAAATGTCATTGAATTTAATAATTATGTAATAAATGAAATTTACCTCCATGATGATCACTAAATTATTTAAAGATTATTTTATTATTATCTATGGTTTATTTTAAATAAATCGGCCTCCTTATTTTTTGAGAAATATTTGGATTTTAATTATGTTTTCTCAAAATGAGAAGGATTTTTCCATGATGATGTATTCCATTTGATCCTTTAAATGAATATTTATCTATTATCACATCATTGGATTTAACTTGTGTTTCACTAGGGAAATGATTTTATGCTACCATACATATTATTTCAGTTGACAGTTTATGATAATTTTGATGATATGTTTAAGAAACAAATTTCTCTTCCACCGTTTATGAATCAATAAAATTATGAATTACTCATGAAACTTATTTACTTTACATAAGTTATTATATGATTATATGATGGTTATTTTGTGATCTTTCGAAACACATATATATGTATTTCATTATATTATGAGGGTCCACGAATTTTATGTCCTTTAAATTCATTGGGAATAATTTTATATGTCATGAGATACTAATAGAATGTGAGTTTATGTTATTGGTCCACTATTGTAAATAGTTAGGGATACCTGGTCCACTATGCGATAGAAATTGTTATTCTAGATCCACTTTGGGAAATAAGTGATGATGCATGATCCATTATGATATGGAAAATAGGTCTCAATAGTTAAACTTGGAATAATAAATGTTTTCTATACCTATTATGGGGGAAAAATTATGGTATATTTTTGTACATATGATTTAAACTTTTTTATTGATATTGATTACTGAAGACTTATTACTTTTAGGAATCTTGTTATCAAATTGAAAATTTTTATACCATGAATCTTGACTATAATCCATGTTAAAATAGGTTTTTTAAAAATAATTTATGATAATAATATCATAACCTTTTACTTATATTACTATTTATTATGTTCATCAAATGATTTATCCCTTCATTACCCTTATAAAGAAGCTAAGCTTGCCTCATTCTATTGTTTCCATTTCTTAGGTTATGGATAATTTTTTAAGCAGAATATGTCAATGATGTTCAATATATGGGAAGATCGTTGAGGGAGACATTAAATATGATTTAAGAAATATGATAATTGTGTGTCTATTATCCAAAGTCTCTAAACCATTATAGTTATGAAGTTAATCATAATGTTCTTGATCTACAATTGTGTAATATTTTTGTATGAAAATCTTGGGTCATCATTGTTTTTATAATATAATTGCTTATCTAGTATTTTTTGATTAAGTTGTGAAAGAATAAGTGAGAAACCTAGGGATATGTTTATGTATAGTATAACCTCTTGATATATTGTGATGGTAGATGTTAAATAGTTTTTCATGGAATATATACATTTCTGGCTATAACATGTAGGCATAATTTTGGAATAGATTAATCTAGGGATAGTAATATGGAATGGATTTGGTCGAGTATATCAGTATGATAATTCTAGTTCACTATGAATATTCTCTTATTGTGAATCTTGTTAGTCAATTCCAGGATATATTCATGGGTTTATTCCCATTTTATTTATAAACCATTATGATGAATTTGAATAGATAATTACCACAAATAACCACAGTTAAACGTTATTTTTCATATATATGAATTAAGGTGATTTGATATAGAACTATTAGGAATCATTTTTCATGATAATTTTTCTCCCACACTAATTATTTTAGCTATTTTGTTATATGTTTCATTTTTTAGTTAGTGGATAGAATTAGAATACATTGTGAAAATAGAAAATGTGACAGATAATGTAATTCTTTCCCACTTGTACAACCAGATTTAATAGAAAAGGGATTGGTAAACCTTGTGATTATACATAATTATCTATCCTATTTTTTATTGACAACCTTATCATGGGTGAGTTTCTAAACCAACATCAGAAGATAATTATGGAGTATCATGGAGACCATAGATGAATGGATAATAAGATTCTTAAATGTCAATAATTCTAGAATAAGAACTCAATTTAATGTATTAATGGATTAAAAAGATATTTTCTATAAGAACTATATGTGTATAAAACAAGTAATTACTAATAAAAATGAATAGTAAAATGGAGGGAAATGAGTTTGCAATTAAGATACGATTTATTGTTTAATTACATATTTTGGGGGAATGTCAGAATTATTTGAGCCAGTACTTAAATACAATGGCTAAATACTTTTCCAAGGAAAGAACTATTATATGAAAATAATTAAATTCAAATTATTGTTTTCCTTACATATTAGGATATGAGAATAAGTATATTATAGATATAATAATCATGAAATATCTATGAATTGTTTCAATTTAATTTTTATTTTAGGATTTTAAAACATATATTTAATCATACTGATAAAAAATTAAAGATATGTAGTGGTAACATGATAATAATTAGAAAGGATAAATAGGTTATTTTCATTAATGAAGTAAATTGTGTAGAATTGGTGGAAATATAATTGGTTAGGTAATTGATGAGAATGTGAATAGGTCATCTTTGAGCATGTTTACTAATTTTTTGGAAATATGAAAAATAATAAATAGTTTGTGATTAAATTTTAGTAATATGGATCATTTAAAATTTTGAAAGAATATCTGTTTTTATTGAGGTTTTCTAGTGAATCAGGTGGTTATTTTTTTAAGAATCTACTCTAATGGTATTGACACATTTGTTATGTGAAATTATGCGGTACTTTATATTTTCCAATGATAAATACTATCATTTACCATAAATATGTCATATAATTTATTTTATTATTGTGTTTTTAATTTGGAAAAAAATATATTAGAAGAGTGTGATGCTTAACTAATTATGGAATATTTTTGAGATGAAATGTTGGTGTTACTATTGATGGTTTTATAAATTTATGTGTTCTATTCATCTAAATTGGGATACATATAATAAATAGTTTATTTTTTTTGGTAATATTTAATGTTAGAAGAGATAAATTCTTATACATATATGAATTATTTGATCCATTAGAAGTGTGTTTTATCTCTTTAGTAATGAAAACCTTTTCTGGAATACTCATATTATTAAAACCCAATGATATTGAATAAAAAATTTATTAAAAAGTGGAATTTAACATGTTTTGTGTAACATTCTATTAGTGTTTTAAATTATTCATAAACCCATATTTTTACCATTATCTGGTTGGGTATTGTTTGGGGTTTATTTTTAGGTGAAAAATTTAGAAATTTTGAAAATTTCTAGGCTAAGAATAGTTGCCTCACAGTTTACCCAAACCACACACCCTCTCAAGGAAAACTGTAAAAACATAGGATATGAGGTTTTCATAGTTAGTGTTTGGTTTGGAGAACCCTCTTCCCAAATATGAGAAACCGTGTTACCCATTAAAATGGGAAAAATTCAAGGGAACATGGTTTTTCAATACAATAAGGATATTCCTATCTAATTGTACATACAATATTTTTAATCTAAAAGGTGAATTTTAAAAATTCTAAAACAATATATTTATACCCCTGATGAACATGTATGACCCATATATGATTTCTTATTTTCTAAGAGCTCCCAAAAGAAACCATTTCCCCATAAAACCCCTCTTGAAGTGATTATAATCTAGGTGAATGAATTTTGTTCATCTATTTGTAGGATTCTTATTTCTATTCTCTCTTCCCCTGTCTTCCACCTCTCCTCATGAGGGTTTTTTGGATCGTGATGTTGTGGGTGGATTTTATAAACATTATTTTGGATCTTAAACCAAGGTTTAATTCATGGAACCTTGTTTCTGTCATTTTTCATTGTATAATCCCACTTAGGGATTTGTGATTTGAAATCTAGCGATCCAATACTAGGCTTTTCCATTTTGATTGGAAAATTTAATTAAGCCTAAATTTATTGATTTGACTAAATTGATTTCAATTGAATATGTGGGATTTAGTTCTTATGGAATTAATTTTCTTAATAACCCAATTCCATTTAGTTTGGGGGTTTGATTTTGTAAATTTAATTTTAGAATGAAATTAACCCCCCCTCCCCCAATTCTATTTAATTGGGGTGTAATTGTGAAATTGATAGAATTCAATGGAATTTGAATTATTGAATTTAAATATGGAAATTGATGAAAATTGTTTGAAATTTAAAATTTAAAATTTATATTTTAAAATTGAATTGAGAAAATTATTTTTTAATTGAGTTCAAATTATTATTTGTGCGAAATGGATGAAATAATTTTGATTTAAATATTTTCGTTTTATCTTAAAAAGCATGTTTTTTTATTACTAACGTATTTTTGGTTTTTAAATGGAAAATTTTAATATGTGAAATGTGGAATAGGATGAATTTTATTTTGATAAGTCTTAAAATAAGTTTCCTATAATTTTTTTATTAAATCACTTTCAAGCCATAGGTAGTTATTGAGTTCTTTGGACAACACTTTATGAATTAAAACGTTCATACACATTAATGTTGTACATCACATCCCTGATGGGATGATGATGATTTAATTACAACTATTGTTAAAGGGGGTGTGCGTATATAGATATTTCCTTATCACCTTGAGTTTGTGGAGTCCTATAGCCACGAACTATTTTCCCCTTTTAGAAACATGACCTTGTTTCTTACTTATTTGTATTTTAAATGAATATATGCCATTTTTATAAACTGTTTTACTAGAATTATGATTTATATAAACTATTTTATATAAAATTTTCATTCATAATTTTTTTATTAGTATTTTCATCATTTAAAATGTAAATCATGATTTTTTAATTATAATTTTGAAATTAAGAATCTATATGTTTAAAATTGAAATCCCTATTTGGTTTATCTAATGTTGGCATCTATTATAGAATCATAGTTTAGAACATTCTAGGATTTTAGCTAACACCATACTTGTGCCTTTGGGTTTTTGTATATTACCTCCATACAGGTTCGTGCAGGGGTAAAGCACCACTTACAGGTGATTCCTGTTGTTAATATATAGACATATAGAGTTTCTTCCATTATGAATTAGGTTGTCTACCTTATTGTTTTTCTAGTACTTGTTATTGTACTATGGGTTGTTTATTCTTGTTTGAGTTCTAGTACATGAATCACCATGGGTTATATTTTTTTTATTACTTACTTATTGTGTTGATTTAGTAATAATTGTGGAAAATTAATTCCCACAACCATTCTATATGACACCAGGTGGTAGTCTCTATCCTGTATGGATCATGATTCCCTTTAGGCCATGTAAAGACTGGCTTAGTTATTGAGTTACCGGGGTAACAAAGAAGGTTAGTTAAAAAGTGGTATCATAGATCAAGGTTGAGCTTATTTTAATGTTAGTATGCATGTTTTATAATCTATTCAGGATGATGGAGGTAGTTATGATTTTCTTTCTATCCCTCTCTCACCGCAACTAACATTATGTCATGAGGGGTAGTTTGAGAAAGACATCTTGAGTATTAGTTCGGGTGTTTTCCCTTTTATTTATTTTGATATTGTGAAATTCAAATATGTTTATCTATTTGTTGGGATTAATTTCCCCATTTTTCTCTATTTGAGTGTTAATCAAGTTTCTTATTTTTTTTCTACTAATGTTGTGTGGCATATTACATCCATGAAGATATGTGAATCATATCCAGGCAGAATATTTTTATGATCCTAAAAGTTAAAATACTCTTGTGGACCCGAATCTAGTTGATTTTATAATACATACTATCCAAGATATGGGATATGAACCACTACCAGCTCTTGGGCAGGATCTAACTGTGGAACCTTAATGGGATGATATCTAGAATCATTCTCCAGAATTCAATTTCCAAAATCCTATAGTGTCAGAGTTATCAAATGATCCATAATAGGATGAGGAATGTTTGAGAAGTATGGAGCATTTATTTGGGTCTTGGAGACACCTTATAGAATTAATTTGAAGTTTATCACATTCGTTCTTGAAGGAATGAGGTGGAGTTTGTGGGAAAATATATTGATGGAAAAGAAGAATGTGGGATTAGAGTGGAAAGACATGAAAGTTTTTTTCAATGGAAATTTCTATCATGATTCCTGTTTTTGTCTAAGGATATGATGTTTATCATACTTGATCAAGCTGACAGGATCATTACAAATTATGAAAACCATTTTTCTTTGCTTGCAAATTTCACACCTGAGATAATATTGAATGAAAAGATGTAGGATTGATGGTTCAATTTCGTAATTTGGTCTGATATTTAGTGTAATGTTTTATTATTGAAGGTGAAATCTTATACTGAGGTGATGGATATATATAAAATAGTAGAAATGTACATAGATTACAGGTTAGGGTTTTTTTGGGTTTCATTCACTCTTAGTGGTGATGAAAGTTACTTGAAAGGAAAGTATACATGTGATGATTTTCATAGTGGTTCTCGATATTAAGGTTTTTATAAACCACCTCTAGTTCTTAGAAGATGTCCCTTGATCAATTACTACTATGTTATTCTAGGTAATTCAATATGTGTTTTCACTGAGGCACCTATTATATATGGATCGTGTGGATTCTCAAGTCACTCAAAGAAGTTATTCCCAGTTTATCCACTCCTCAATGTGGGACATAATCATTAGTACCTACCAAAACTATGGGTAAATCAGATGCTTCATGAGTAAAGGGGTTCTAGCCATAGGCATCCTTAACAAAGCTTCTTCACGAAGTGGAAGAGTATCTAGATGAAGCATATATGGGTCTAGTGACTGCGAGTATTACCATTACTATAGCCTCATTATTAGTGACTTTTTAATTTAATACTAGTGAATATAACCCCTTTTTTAACCTTTATTATTAATATGCTAAATATTTTAAATGATATTTTATCCTATGTAATGGATACAACTACACCCATTTGAGAAAAGAGAGAGAAGGGCCTCCATACCTCCTCTAGTGCTTTCCCTTAAATAGTTGTCAATCTTACTTGATGTTTTATGGTTCTCGAAATGAAAATGATTGTCCCCATATTTAGGATGGATTGGTTAGTTTACCATAAATACTAGATTGATTGTTAAATTCAAAAGGTCTCCTACACTACACCTGATGGTGTGTGCCATGTATTCCAAGGAGAATGAGACCCAAGGTTGAGTATGGATGGACCTTATGATCATAATTTATGGAAAGTGACATATATGGTTTATTTTCATCACTAGTGTAAATATTTGGGTGGTGACCTCCCTCTAGTTGTCGTTGAGTTTTCGAATGTGTTCCTTTATAAATTCTCCATATTTCCACCTATAAGAGAGGTATATTTTTTCTATCGAACTAGTGCCTGGTACTCAATCACCGTTTATTATTTTTTACCACATGGAACCATCTAAAATGATGAAGTTGAAGAATCAGTTGGATGATCCTCTAGAGAAAGGCTTTAAATTCCCCTATGTGTCATCTAGGGTTATGCATGTTCCCCTTGTTAAGAATTCTAATGGTTATATTCACCTTTGTGTTGATTATATAAAACTCAATCGGGTAACAATAATGAAAAATTATCCATTTCCACAAATTGATGATCTATTTGATTAGTTGAAATGGTAAGAGTGGTTCTCATTGTTTAATTATTGGTTTAGCTACCATTAATTGCGGATAAAATAATTCAATGTTAGGAAAACATCCTTTAGGAGAATATAAGACCATTATGTGTACCATGTCATAACATTGGGTCTATCCAAATCTCCTAATGTCTTTATGGATTTTATGAAAATGATTTTCAATGAGTATTTAGATACATTAAATATAGTATTTGTGTATGACATCCTAGTTTACTCTTTGACTAAGGAGGATCATGTGCTTCATCAGAGAGATGTTTTGGAATTGTTGAGAAATCACTGACATTATGCCAACATTTTGAAATTTTAGTTTGGGATTCAGGGTGTGATGTTCCTGAGAAAAGTGGTGTCAAAACACAGAGTATCAATTAATCCTAATAATGTGAAGGTTATTATGACATGGGCACAAACACAAAATTCTTTTTAGATTAGGTGATTCTTGGTTCTTGATGGGTATTATCACTGGTTCCTTAAGAAATTCTCAATGTTGGCTTCTACGATGACTGATCAGACTTAGAAGGGAGTAATTTTTTCTTGGTATGAAAAATGTTAGAGTTATTTTATTGATTTGAAACATCTTTTTACTATTATTTTGGTGTTAACTATTACAGAGGATGGGTATGACAACATGGTCTTCTATGAAACAATGGGTTTAGGTTTAGGATTCATTCTTATGAATGGTATTCATGTTATTGGTTTTGGATCTCATAATATTGGGACATATGAGAATAATAATCCAACCCATGACCTTTAACATGAATCTACGATTAACACATGTAAAATATGGTGACATTACATTTACAGATAAAGGTTTACAATTTATTCAGACCATAATAGATTGAATTATATCTTCTCTAAAAAATTATTGAATCTATGTTAGAGGCATTTGGTGGAATGAAATTAGTAATTCTATTTCCACATTGAATATACCTTGGGGAATTAAAATGACATTGAAATTTACTCAAGCATGAAACTTCTGACACAAGTAAGGAAGGAATCATCAAAAGAGTTGTACCTGATGTCACTCTTCACACAGTTTCATATTGTATTCCAGGAATTAGGTACTAAGGATTCCTTATCTAGTGGTCATTTATCATATACTGTTATTGATATGACTATTTAGGAAAATAATTTTGAGGAAAAGTGTCATAGCATTAGATACTATCTATATGGTAGTGAGACCATTCTTGATTGGCCATTCTCCATAGATGATATTCCATTCTATTAGAATATCTTTGTTGCACCGTTAGTTGTAAGGAAAACTGTTATGTGGGATTTCAAAAATTAAATGTTTTCAATTCACCTATAAATTAAATGATGTTCTATGACATGAAGAATTGATTATGGTGGATAGGTATGAGATGGGGAATTTCTGAATTTGTCTCACTTTATTATACATTCCAACAGGTCAAGGACAAGTACAATAAAACTTTAAGACATATTCAGCCACATATAGTACCTACAGAGAAGTGTAATTTGATCTCTATGGACTTTGTGGTTAGGTTATCATGACACTTAAGAAGAATAACATGATATGGGTTATGACCGATGAGTTATAAAAATTAGCTGTCTTTATACCCATTCATGATAAAACCAATTTTGAGGAGTTGGGAAAACTATATGTGAAAGAGATTTTCCATTTTCTATTGTGTCTCATATGTTTCCTTTTTTCACTTATAATTTTTTGAGAGGCCTTCAAGAGGCCCTTAGATCTCAGTTCTGTCTGATCATAACATAAAATCTATAGTCGGATATTTAGATAGAAATTGAAATACAGAGTCTTGATGATACAATATGTGCTTGTGTTATGGATTTTTTTGGGGATTGGTATGAACATATGGAGATGATTGTGTTTTCTTATAGCAATAGTTACCATTATTTGATTGGAATGGATCCTTTTGAGACCATGTATGAACAACATTGAAAATCTATATTGTGTTGGTCGAGTATTAGTAAATGTTCCCTAGATGGACAAAACATTGTTCCAGAGACAACAAAATAATTTTTTTTCATTCATTAGAAAATCTTTATGGTAAAAATAATGTATAAGTCTTATACCAATTACCGCTATAGACTATTTTAATTTTTAGTTGATGACTAGTTGTTAATTAATGTTTCACCCAGGATGGGTCATCGATATGAGGGGAGGGAAAGGAGACTTAATCCCCATTTTGTGAAACTTTTCAGGTTTTTGAGAATGTTGTAAAATTTTCTTATCATTTATTACTTCTACGACAACATATATCGACACATAATGTGTTATAGGTATCAAAACTCAAAAAGCATCTATCTGATCCATATCATGTTCTGAGATAGAGTAATCTTGAGGTTGAAAATGTGTTATCCATGACAGAACCGCCATTCAAGATATTTGATTGTAAAATACATACTTTATGTGAGGGTGATACCTTTGGTTTGTGTTCCATGGACACATGGTTTAGATTCTAATGAGAGGATGGAATTGGAGGTATAGATGTGGGAAAAATGGCCTCATCTTTATATAAGGGAATCTTATAAGTAAGATTTTAGGGATATAATGATTCTATGGTGTGAAGGTTGTAACATACAATTACTATTTTTAGTTATTCCTAAACCCATATTTTTACCATTAATTGGATGAGTTTCATTTGGGGTTTTTTGGTTGAAATTTTTTGAGATGATGAAAATTTATGGCTTGTGCATGATTGGAACATAGTTTTCCCAACCATGTTCCATCTCATGGAAAAAATTAAATCCCATGAAGTTGGGGTTTGAATTTTTGGGGAATTGTTTGAATAACTATGTTCCAACTAAGTACAAAAAAAGAAACCCATTAAATGGGGGTCTTTTCTAGGTTCCATGGTTTTTTAAAACCATGAGACTCTATCTAGCTAGTCATGAATATGAGTTTTGTAATCTAAATAATTAATTTTAAAATTCCAAAAACATATTTTTATAACCCCGATAGACATGTATGACCCACATAATATTCATTTTTCACAAGAAGATCCAAATAGTTATTTATCCCACACACCCTTCGAGAAGTGAATTTATGTTAGGTGAGTGTTCGATCTTCTCCTGGTAGGCTTCCTCATCCTATTCTCTCTCTCCTTATCTATCTTATCCTCCTGAGGGTTTTAGGGATTTCCCTATAATGGGAAGATATAATAATTTTTTTTGAATCAGAGACATAGGTTGATTCATGGATCTTTATTTCCTTAATTCTTTATTGGGGAACCATGGTTATGACTTTGTCATTACAGATCTACCAATACCAAGGTAGGTGTTTCTCCTTTGATGGACCAATATAAAAAATTCTAAATTGCATGATTTGATTAAATTAAATACAATTATAGATGTGTGATTTTATTCCTAGAAAATTAATTTTTTTAAAAACCCAATTCCATTGAATTGAGGGGTTTCAATTTTCAAAATTTAACTTTGGCATGAATCTGGGGAAAACATCCAATTCCATTAAATTGGGGTGTAATTATGAAATTTATGGAATTTAGTGGAACTTAAAATTTTGGATTTATATATATGAAATTGATGGAAATTGTTTGAAATTTAAATATTTTAATTTAAATTGGGGATTTTAATTGTGAAATTGAATTATGAACTGATTTCAAATTATTATTTGTGAAAAATAGATTAAATGGTTTTGATAGAAACCATTGAGTTTTTTCATGGAAAATGCATCTTTTTATTAAAAACCCAATTTTATTTTAAATTGAAAATTGTAAAATTTTTAATGGAGATTGGGATATATTTTATTTTTGATAAGTCTTAAAATTAGATTCCCATCATGGATTGTAATTTGATCAAATGAGAGCCTTAGGTAATTAGTGGGTTATTTGGACAAATTTGTTTTAATTTACAACATTTAAAAAACAAAGATGCAGTATGTCACATCCCTCAAGGGATGGTGATGAAGTCCCCTTGATCAGTGTTAAAGGGGCTTCATATATCCACATACTATCATGTCACCTAGAGTGTGTGGATTCCTATCCCCTAGAACTATCATACCTTTCAAGGTGTATGACCTTGTTGCTGAATTTTTATTACTTGAAATGAATATTTTACAGTGTTGTAAATTGTTTTACACGCCTTATGATTTATATACACTATTTTACAAAAAAAAAATATTAATAAATTTGTTTAAATGTAATTACATAATTTGAAATTTAAAGCATGATTTTTTTAATTATGATTTTGAAATTTCATACCTGTTTGTTTAAAATTGAATGATATCTTTGGTTAATTAAATTATGGAATCTATTATGGAATCAATGGTGAGACCATATTTGTATTTTAGATCATACCCTAACCATGCCTCTCGGTGTTTATATATTTCATCCTTCCATGTTGGAGCATGGGAAAATCACCACTTGGAGGTTGTTCTAACTATTGATCCATAGACATAAAGAGTTGTATCCATTGGGACTTGTTCTTTTTAACATGTGTTTTTTTCTAGTACTTTTGGTTGTATATAATTATTTGACTTCTGGTACTCTACACCCCATGGAATTTCTTTTGTATGCATGATGAATTGTTGTGTTTCTTTCATATTTTTTTTGCAAATTAATTCCCAATATCTATTTTATGAATCCAGGTGCTAATATCCAAACTGTGGGGTTCCTGAACACCCTTCCAGCTTTGTTAGGACTGGCTTGGTTATCTGGTTACTAGGGTACCAAGACTAGTTTTTGAAGTTATATAAGTGTATTTTATATGATTTTTTCCTAGATGGTAAAGTAATTTTTTGACTCTAGGAAATGGATATTGGAAAAAATCGATTTATTACATTAATTTATGATTTATGGATAGTGTTTTTCTCACCTTATCAACTTATAGTTATTAATATTCTCATGACCATTTACTTTATTAGAATCAACATTCTCTATCTCTCTTAATCATTATTCTAAAAATAAACATTCCCTCTATGAATATATTTTTAAATCCCACTAGTTTTTCCATATTTATAAATATAGTTACTTTTTATTAAAAATTTAATTCATATTTCCCTTTTACACATTTTAAGAGGATGTTTTATTAAACATTTTTATAATGTGGGTTTTAGAAAAATGTATTTTTAATATTTAAACACCAAATTACCTAGATCAAGATGAAATTGCGAGGATGATATTTATAAAAGGTTGGAATAATTTTATATCATATTATTTTAAAATAAACACAATATTAGATAGCATACAAGATATAAAATTTAGAACATAAACAAAACACTATATATTATTATTTACTTTTATTATTATAAAAAATAGAATTCATGGGTATTAATATGAATAAAAAGAGTGTGAAATATATATTTAAAATAATTATTCAATACAATTGTATAGATTAATTTTTAGGAAATAATCATTCAATTTATAGTAAATTCATTTCATTATTTAATAAGAAGTTTTATTAATTATGGTTTTTAATTCATTTCATGGGTGAATATTATAAATTATTTATATAAAATTTTCAAATTATTGTTATAAAAGGATTAAATTTTTAAATTGAACATATAAAAATTATACTTGAGGTAGTTTTTTATGTTTTTCTTAGAATATTGATTCTCTAGTGAATAGTTACAAAATAGATTTTTATAGAAAACAATGTTTTCAAGAATTTAGAAACATCCATTAATTCTAAAAAGGACAAAAATTAAAAATAGTTCTATTATATCATTAATAATCCAACTATGTTTATTAGACTAAATCTTATGGTTGAATTTCCTAAAAAAATTTATATATATAAAAGTTACTTTTGGAAAAAAAATTCATTTAATTTTATACATTTTTGTTAAAAAAATTCAAACAAATCTAGAATATGGTTCATGAAAATGGATTAATTATTTGGACACTTGTGTTCCAAATTTGATAAATAAGAAACTTTTATTTAAAGAGGATATGAATACTAACGATAGTAAATTTTCATTTCCATAGTAAGGATAAAAATGTATAATTATGGCTAAAAATAATTTGGAATGGATTTAAATTAATTATAAAGCATTCCTTAATTTCATTGTATGAATATATTTTTTTATTTAAA
This sequence comes from Viscum album, assembly GCA_963277665.1. Taxonomy (NCBI): domain Eukaryota; kingdom Viridiplantae; phylum Streptophyta; class Magnoliopsida; order Santalales; family Viscaceae; genus Viscum; species Viscum album. Next base: position 963,369,857 of record OY728157.1, read on the forward strand.
TCTATGAATCAAAACCTTGACCTTATTTTATAATTTATCTATGAATTTTTCGTCTACAATATTTATTTATAAGATTGAAATAAAAATTTAACTTTCTATATTAATCATTTATAATATTTTGTAATAAGGATAAAAAGAAAAAAATATTTTGTATTAATGGTTATTTAAAATAAAAATTAATTTTTTTATCCTGTTAATTTTTTTTTATAATTTTTAGTAATTACAAAATTTTTGTTTTTATTTCACAACGTTAATATTGTTCTTGTGAAAGTACTAATAAAGTGAATTATATGAAAAATAGTTAAAGTAATAAGTTCTTATTTATTTAATGATTTAGATGAATTTTGATGATGTATATATCATATTAGATATGTTTTAATGGTTTATATTTAAATTTTATTTCATTTTTTTTTCAAGGGATTGTTGGGAGAAAAATTATTATAATGTAGTAAATTGTATTTTATGATATATATATATATATATATAATGCTAAATTCTGTAAAATCATAACAATATTGGGAGAGTATTAGTAATATGATAAATGGTCTAGACTTTCACCAATTTTCCATCTATGAGAAAATTTATAACTTATAATTAAAAATACACCCCTTTAATATTAAAAAAATCATTATGATGGTTAACATTAAAAATTATTAACCATAGGGTTAAACCAAATGATAAAGTTTGAAATGATATCTAAACCAATAAAAATTTTATTAGATGACTCTATTTATAACATATCTTGCATATATTATAATAAATTTAATTTTGTACACATTTTTTATGAGTTTGACATATATTATATTATAATATTTAATTTATGCACCAAAATGACATTAATGATTTTTTTAATGAACAATTCGTTATTAAATGAAATGAAATTCATCAAAGTACTATCATTTTCCATTTAACTATGATATAGTGGAAGAATAAAGACCATTGTACATTTATATGTATAAATATATTTTATATCTTTCTTGAGCCCTAATGAGTAGATGAAACATTTATATCACTGTAATTGGTAAGAGTGTTAATAGAGGGTTAATTCTATGACGTAATTCTGAAGAAATAATTGAAACACTTCCGAATTTTATTGGATGAGAGGATCTAGAATGATCATCATATTATCTTGGAATTATAAAATTTTGGATACATGTGTTAATAATAATAAATTTATATTGATTTGAATTATATATTTAATTCAAAGTGTTCCCATCCTTTATCATATAAAAGGCCACATAATCTAATCCACTTATTATATATTGACCCCTATATTGAAAACACCATAACCCTAGTTTCCCAAATTCTATGTTTACTTTATTACATTAGAACTATATACCAGAAGGTGAATCCTAACGAACTAAATAGTTTAGTTGTCTTAGTAAAATTGTGATGTACATGAAATTATCATTATATTTAAAATATTAAAATAAAACATAGAATTTTATTTTAGAATTACATTTTTCTACTTATAATATCCATGCATAACAATCATAAGATATTTACTCGTATATTTGGGAAAATAAAACCTAAGAAGTATGTGAGGTCATATTCACAGTAAGAGTTAGTGAATAGATGACGTTATCATGAATTCATATTCATAATAAATATGGAAATGAAAATAAGATAAAAACATTAATTTAAACAATAACTTGAGAATAATATGACACAAATAAAGGATAATCAAATAATCCCTATGATAAATAATATAAGGTAATAACATATCCATGGATATTACAAATAATAAAATAATCCCATGGTCATAAATTACTTATTATATAATGATTGAATGCATAATTGTGGACATATAAAACATACCATTGAGTCATTTTCTAAGAAATTTTATTATACCATCATGGTCGTGTTCTATGAGATAGGAATAAATGGGAATAGCATCATAAATCACCATGAAATTTTATTTCACGAGACATATATATGAATATAGGGGATATATTAGGACCATCCCATTATATACTAAGTCTAATTCATTCCAAAAAATGAATAAATAATACATGTTATTTGATATTCCATAACCAAATCAATAACCGTCTACATTGGAAGAAATAGTCATACATAATATCAACACATTCCCCAGTCAAATTGATCATAAAACATCTAATGAAATTTTATGAATGGAATCCTTTGAAATAATTAAAAACATAATATTCATTAAATGAGTTTGACATAGATTAATATACATTAAATTTTTCCCCTGGAAAATAATTTTTTTTATTGAAACTAAATTTTAAAATATACAATATATGAGCATAATAAAGAATATATTTTCTATGGGAAGAACCTAGATAAACTGAAATGAAATATTCATAGCATTGAGGCTTCATAATGATGTGAAATTATATTTATGTTGTATAAGTAGAAGTAATATTTATCTTATCCTTTTTAAGAAATGTAAAAAATTACCTTCTTCAAAAAATGACAAGAATATTCATTTAGAAACATTTTGTAAAAAGATAAAAAGGTTAAAAATTATTTTATAAAATTTGTAGTGAATATTAAAAACATTTTTTTTTAAAATATGTACAAGGATGGGAAATAACCTCCCTTGAGACATAAAAACAAATATTCCTCAATAATGAAGATATTGTGAAATCACCCTGTAGAACTTGGATTTTTATTGAATCGTATGACCCATTAAGGAAATAAAATTAGATTTAGCATTAAATTACATGAATAAAAATTTATTAATGATATAATATATCAAAGGGGAACTATATACACCCCAAAAAATAAATAAGAGGTGAATATGGAATATTTCTCGCATAAATAAAATTTAGATGAGAAACCCTCATCTTAGGTTTGAATTGCATTGTATGCATTCAAACCCACATTATAATTAATAAATATTGAATTTACATATAATACATAACTATAATCATATAAACCATAAAAAATATGAATTAATTATAATATTTCATCACCCTTTTTATTAATTCATTTTAAAAATTAATGTTTCTGGCAGGAACTACTTCATTTTTCATATAAGACTTATTTCAACAGTCTTGGTAAATATACATTGTTCAAGGTTCTGTAATCTCCAGAATGTTAATAACTAAATAAATAACATATATATTAATGATATAGATATTTGTATTATTAACTAATATATATATATATATATATATAGAAAATGTATTCCAATATCTAGGGAGGTTATACGATGTATATACAAATGATTGCTAATTTTCAATGTTTAATGGATGGAATGAAAGAAAGGTAAATAATATTTTACTTTTAAAAAATAATTATTTTACAATATATATATATCATATATATTCTTTAAATCTTTTCTTTCTAACATCTATGTAAAATATATATGAATAATGAATCACATTACTTCATATAGGTGGTAGTCCACACATATGCATGAGCTATGTTATTGTTTCCAAACAGATTGTATGTTAAGAAGGTAGATATGATAATATCTTTTAACATGTATATTAATTTAATAATTATAATATATAATCAATATTTAAATCTTTATATCTATCCAATTAAGGTTTTGGTGGATAAAAAATTGCACTGATGTGTCAAGACATTAAGCCGCACGAACTTTGTAACCACATTTTCACTTTTCATAGGATAGAATTGAGATGGAATATAGTTGTACCAATATCATAATAATATATCAGTATATTTATTACACTAGTTGGATTATTATTTTATGTTTACACAACCTTAATATAATGTAAAAGAATAAATAAAAATGAAATTTTTGTAATGAGGAGTACCACTTCTTTGATGAACTCCAATTAGATATCTTCTTAAAGAGACCAAGGTTGTCATTTTTTTAATCCGAAAACATAAATAAAATGAATAAATATATTTATAATACAAATGAAAATTAATTTATCAAGATATAAGGATAAATTTTTATTAGATAAGTTAATGAAAGGGTTCTTAATTATAATTTATGGGAGGGGAATTCATAAAATTTTTAAAAAATTAAATTAATATAAATAATTTTACTTGATCATATAGATCAACATTTATATAATTATAATATAAGTTATTGATAAGTATAAATACATTCTTCTAATAAAATTTAATATGTTTTGTAAAAAATTTCACCATAATCTAATTGTTTTAACCCCTTATTATCACTTTTGAAAATTATTAGGCTATAAAAATTTACTACTCCATAAAGTAGATCATTGTTACTATAAAATTACAAAAGGCCCATTAATAAACCATTGTTAAATTAATTAACCTTATCATGTTCATTACACTAAATATATATTTTTTATGATTTTCATATTATTTAATAAATTTTAATGTACTATTAAATACCAATAAATTAATTTTTTTTACTATTCAATATTTTGATTTAACTAAAATCAACAAAGAAAATCAAATTACAACCAAAAATTTTATTATATTGTAAAAATGTTATAGAAATATTAAAAAAATTCACTGATTAGATTATTCATTTAAAATTATATTACTTTTAATATTTTAAATATCAATTATTTTATTTTTCAATTAATTGAATAACTACAACTTCAGCGTGGTGAAAGAAATTATGTTAACCATTATTTCAAAACAAATTGGAAAATGAACATTATAATGATTCAAATTTTATATTGAATAATAATTTTTATTATTGAACATATCCTACTGGGAAACCCATTTTAAAAATATTATATTTATTAAAAATAAGAGTATGAAATATTTGACTTTTCATGAAATAAAATATTACCAAGGTCATAATATCATCCTAAGAGCCATAAAATTTTATATAAACAAATCATAGAAGAATATGGATTAAATATACTCATACAATAATATTATGAAAAATTTTAAGGTCATTTTATAGTCCCTGAAATTTTATTTTTAACTTTAATTACTCAATTTACCCATTTCCTTGGAAACAAGAATTAGTAAGGTTACTATTCATATTAACTAAAAATTTAAAGTCTTTTTGTTAAATTTATACATAATAAATATAAATATAGACTCCTTTTTTAAAAATTTAAAAACAACAAAAAGGAAGATTATAATTTTAAATTAAAATACAAAATGCAATGATTTTTTTTAAGAAAAATGAATTTTTCTGTATAAAAGTGGTTTTATAGTAAATTAAATCATAAAAATTATTTAAAAAAACATAATTTTATTAGTAATTATATTAAATTGAAATATTTTCTTTTAAACTACTTAAAAAAATGTAACTTTTTAATTTTTTGATAATAAAATACAGTTTAAAAAAATATTTCATTCAAAATTCACAGGAGAATATATCTTTTTTTAAAAAATATCAGAAAAACCATCTGAATATAATTTTTTAATTTTGATTTTAAATTTTAAATTTTTTTTATTTTAACATTATACTAGTTCCAGAAATTAATTATATTATATTATCATAAAAATAAATAAAAATCAGTTTTCAAGAGACATATTTCAAATGCATAAAAAGATTAATTAAAAACATTGTACATATTTCAAAATCATTAATCAATGAAATTTTATTGAGATTGTAAATTATATATATATTTATTAATTTATTAAATATTATTCATACCCTCCAATTTAATGGCTATCTTATAATAGAAAATATTAAATATAATATTTTGGGGTTTATTTAAGCTTGGTAATGCATATTTTATAAGTTATTGAATGTAGTGTTCTTTTAAAATATCACAACATTATATTCACCCCAAGAATAGTAAGTTGTGCCCTAATAATTTTAAATTTTAATTGATAATAAAAGATTTTAAATTTTTAAATACGTTTTTTGGAAATCCGAAACCATAAAAAGGGTTAATAAATCATCCACTAAAAAAAGGCATTAAAAAAATGTGATAGTCATCACAAAACTAGGATTCCAAATATGAGAAAATTGGTTGGAGGTGAAAATATGCAAATTGAGGAGAAAAATAACACTAAAAGGATTAATAGAGAGTAATATATATTATGGTATTGATAATGTTTTCCATCACAATAACATAAGTTTGTGATGAGTTAAAAGACCATGGATTTCATGGTAATAATATTAAATAAAGAATTTTTTTTCAAGGTCCATTTTCCTAATGATTAGGGGTTATTTTACAATCTTCATAAAGAATTATAGAAACTAATATTACTTAATTCGTTCCATTTTTAAGAATAATATCAAACCTTTATTGTGATTCGATATATTTCCACTTTCATATCTTATGCTCAGAAATTGTTATTTCAAAGGAAGGTTTGATGCCAAAAGCACTTTTAAGGAACAAAAAGATCCAAAATTCATTCCTTAAACCTATAACTATTTTACAAACCCATTGTACTTAGCACAGATTATCCAATATGGAGTATAATTATTTTACCAATAATAATAATATCTGAAGTTTAAATTAATCCATTCCATAAGAAGTTAAAAATATGGATCCTCAAAATAAGTCTAACCAAAAAAAAAAAAAATTAAGAATATAATATCTATATTTACATTATCAAATTATCATTAGTCCCCCATAATGTATATCATAATGTAACATGTGAATTATTTGATCATATATTTCCATATTACATGGTAATAATTTCGATCTCCTTAAAAACAAGAATGAGTCCATAAATTAACCCTCTCATTATAAAATCTCATATTTCCATATATATTCCATAAATATAAAGGTGTTGTACACTCCATCAAAAATAAAATCACCATTAATTTTCATAGTCACCAATATTATACCATTATCATCATTAATGTGAATCTCCTCATTGTATTGACTACACATTATTAACTCAACATTATAGACATATTAAAGTTTATAAATCCCATATTCCAAAAATATTACCTTAACACTAATCACTTTCCCTAGTTATCATTCCATTTTTAATATGACTATAAATACATAAATAAAACCATTTTAGTACTATCTAATTCAATTTAATGATTCTTATATATAGAATATCATTCATAAAATATTTTTATAACATATTTATTTTAAACAATTACGCAAGTAATTTTTTCATTCCACTTCAATTATAGTAATAGAATTATCTTGATTATGATCCCTTTTCTTTTTCTAAGATATTTTCCAAAGAATCTTGTTTCATTCATTTTCTAGTTCCCCATCTCCTCAAAATTATAACACTAGATATTTGTGTTTTATTTATTACCCTTTCATTCACAATACATATTTCCTTTCTCTCCACAATTTTAGAAAACTCGCATTCTATTTAAGCAAGTATTATACTACTTCCTTCAATAATTTTAACAAGAGGTAAAATCATTCTCCCGCTTTGTTTCATAATATTTTTTTATCTCCATCCCTTTTATTTTATTTTTTTCACAATAAGATCATATGACATATAGAATTAATTATCTATCATGATAACACAAGTTACTATATCACCCTATATTGAGAATGTTTTGGAGACTAGTTTCATTCATGAGATTATCTTAATACCATCAAAAAAATGATCACCCATTATCTCTTTATTACGTACATAGTCCACAGGATGCCTGTCTAACATTGTAATGTTTTATTCATATAGAGATACATTTTACGCTTCCCTTTTTGGTTTAACACAATAGTTGTTTTCCCATATCTACACACTGTTTTTTGGGAACATATTTTTCCATGATCATTTTATTAAAATACATCTATTCCATTCATGAAATTTCCTCCCCATCCTTATTGTTTTGAATAAATGTCCAACATTGAATTGCATCCAATGAGAGATGATAAACAACTATACCAACCTTCTCCTCGATCTTTGAGTCCATAGGTTTAACATAGGTTTTCTATAGTAATTCGAAAATCTAGTGGATGTTATCCTATACTTAAACATATACATAAAGTCATCCATAGGGTTATATTACCTAATCTATATTTTCATAAATATAGTTTGTAAGGAATCTACTCTATTTTCTCTAACAACAACTATAATGACCTTAACCCAAATAGTATAGATTCAGTGGTTACTTGATTACATTGGAACTATATACAATCAATCTCATCCAAAGGGACTGAATAATTTAGTAGTATTGGTAAACTACACACATACATGAAATTCAAATTTCATTTCAATACATAACATACAAAATAATATATTCTCTGATAAAATGATTATTCACTATATAATATCTCTGTATATAAATCATGAAATAGTTCTAAGATTCCTAGGAACAATTTTACATACGAAAGGCGTAATATTAGATGATCAGTAAGGGTATGCATACAATAAAATCTATCATAAATAAATATTCCTTAACAATATGGAAGGGTAAATAACATAAAATCATTCTATTTAAAAAATAACTTGTATACGAGATTTCAATGGTAAAGGATGCTAAAATAAGAAAAATTAATAATAACATAAGATAATAAAGTATCTAAGGATATTCTAACCAATCGAATAATCTCATGGACATTAATAAATAACTTCACAATGATGGAATTTATAATTATAGATATCTAAAATATACCCTCAAGTCCTTTTATAATGCATTTGAAAGTACCTTCATGGCCTTATGGGATAAAATATGAATAAATGGGTAAGGCCTTCACCAATACATGTTGTTGTTTTTTTCATTAGATATAATAATTCATCGAGACGAATAGTTGTACCATAAATTACTTACTATGTCTAGTGCATTCCTCACATGGATAAATAATATTTCAAAATTTACATGCCTTAAAAAATCAATAACTATCCAAATTTTAATAAGTCAACATTCAGTAAAACAAAACATTACTCAGTCAAAATAATAATAATTCATCCAAAGATACACTAATGGAAATATCACTTATCCCAACGATTCCAAACTGTTGGGATAGCCCCCAAATCGTTGGGATATGATATCCCAATGGTTTTGGAAACCATTGGACTGTCTTCCATTGTAGTATCCCTATACCAACACTATTCCAAAGGTTTTTCTTAAACCGTTGGTATATATATATATATATCAAGGGTTCAAGAATTGTAACACCTCCTTGTGAACCAATGGTTCTTGAAATCGTATCCATACTTCCCAAAAACCATGTATACCAATGGTTCTTGAAACCATTGGTATATATATATATAAACGTTTCAAGAACCGTAGCATATACTATCCAATAGCCTTGTGTACCAATTGTTCTTAAAAACCATTAGAATATATGGGGACTTTCCACTGTATACCAATAGTTTACAGAACTATTGGTATATCCTATTCCACCCAAAAAACACAGTTCCATATGATATTTGGAGAAAAACATCCTACCCTAGGGAGGTGTAGTACAAACAATGTACCTACTCTCAGTATATTGTGAGGCTAAATTAATTCCCTACTGAAAATTTGATACAATAGGGGTATGGATTTTGTAGAAAGTAGAAACCAAAGCCTTGTTTCCAAAAAATGCATGAAAAAAACTAATAACCATGTTATGGAAAATACCATTCTTGAAGTTCACATCAGAGTTTTATAATTTTGACAGAAATAATGTTGCAGCAACAATAAGAAAATCTCTACTAGGACTAAATCAATAGGGACTTTCTGGGCCTTATGTTTATCACTATCTAAAGGTTGTACCATATAATTTTATATATCTAAATATGGTTATTTACCTGGTAATTTGGTTTCCCGATCCTCCATATAAGTAGGGAGAGGGAGAATAACCCTTGAATTTTTGTAATCCAATATTCTATATAAAGAACCAATATCAATTTCAATAGATCAAGTGTCATTAGAAAAATATTCTTCAACCTTACCAATTTCTAGAAAATAAATACACTTTCAAATTTCCCCCATTCAAGTGATGTTGGGGCCATTTTGATTTTGGATTTCAATGTGGTGACTGACTCAATCTTATTTGTTCCTCCACAAACCTTGGAGGCCTTCACTTTCTATTTCTTCTACATACTAAAATAAATATTATCTGTTACAGAGATCTCCTTAGCTACATAACTATCATCAGTTTCTTCATCAACATAATCATCCTCGGATCCATTATCAAAAGTATCTCTAAAATATACAATATTAGAAATGTGGGACACATTTACCATGTCAATACAAGATATATTAGGCTTATTATTTTCTTACAGGTCAAGAGAGTTCACTGACCTAACTCTATCACAAGGATGGGTTGGATTAGTCTAAGGAGTGCTCTTTGCACACCCATCCATATTATCGAAAAAATCACCATTAACACCTTCATTTTCCTATTCCTTAGAAGGCCTATCTAAAAAATCATTGTTTTTATCCTCCATAGGATTTTTTATTTTCATGTGCAGGCTGGATATCCCATATGTAATTCCATATTCATCATTATGTGACTAAAATACCCATAAAATAATCCATAAATGGAAATATTAATAATGTTCTTCTTCCTATAATTAATCCATATTCCTTGTGAGCTACCCTTCCATGGTGTTCTATATTTAATTCAAGCAATCCTTACTTGAAGGGAAATATCCCCATGTGACATATCTCAATGGTCAATATTCCTAGAAATCTATTACTTCCACAATATTTCTTATTCCCCAAAAGTCATGGCAGGAGATGTATTAATTCTCCCATGGTATCTTTTTACACTGAGTTTTAAAATTTTAAATTTTTTATATTGTTTATCATTATCATAGTTTGTAGGTTTTTATTTGGAATGTCTGCAATTATAGTAAAATATTTCATGAAGTTTCATAATGGGTTATCTTATGGTAACCATTACCATAGAATATTAATTCTTCTCATGCCACTTGTTTGAGTCATCCAAATGATATCCAAGATGAGGATAATGAAGTTAAGACATGCAAGGCCTATTCCAATTTTGATTGTTCCATGGTAGAAAATACAGATCATATAGTAAATTGGTGTTACTACACCTTTTGGGTTTATACATTTTTTTAGACGGTGAGTTAGCCAGAAGCGATGTATTTTGTATACTTGAAAGCTATGGAAACTAACCCAATGATCATTTTGGATGGTTTGAGTCAAAATACATGAGATGTTTTACTAGAAGGACACATTGGCAGTAATGTCAAAGCCATGTAAAGTTGATTCGGGATAATATTCTACAACCAGAAGGTCCTTTCCTAGAAGGTACATTTTTTAGAGGTTCCCTAAATTCCATAAGTGATAGGGGGTGGATATCAATGCAACCAAGTGTTTTATAACTCATATAAATTCATGGAATGTTGATTATGGGGGATCTAGTCACCCAATGTCGAGAAGGGGTGTAGATATATGATATAGAAAACTAAAGGTTGTAGGAGATTTGGTTCTATCAAGTCAAGGGATATAATTAGGAGTGTTTCATGATCCTGGTTCATCTAATGAAAACTTCTAGGATTAGATAAATAATGCAAGATGTGTCATAAAGCATGGGACTCACGTTATGGGATCCAAAATTATAGTTTAATGTGGAAAGGATTTCTAGATCTAGAAGGATGATTTAGAAGGGAAATTCCATGATGTAAAAGCATATTAACCATAGATGGAGTTAGTTTCATGGTTATCATGTGTATATGGAAGAGTTAAGTGAGAATAAAAACATATAAAAGTTATGTGATCTCATAAGATCCATTTTATAACTAATTACCTTCTTTTAAAAAGTGGCATGCAAGTATAGATGCTATCCCTAAAACCACAAATCTAAGAAGCATCAAAACCTTTTTTCAAGATAATCCATGAATGAAGAAGTGGATTTTATGATGATCTAATATATGAGAGGTTGTGTATTGGTGGGTGTTTTGAAATATATTCTAGGTGAGATTTCCACTAGTTTGAGGAGACTATCCTAGAAACACAGGAATTGTATCGTACAACAAATATCTGTTTTGTCGGAATCTTTTATAGGATCTATAGGGTATCCACTTTGTTGAAACATTGCCCGATGATGATTTCATGTAGCACATTCCATAAATGGTGTATTATGATGCTTATGTGTCAATATTTTACATGTTTCAATGATATTTCAATATGTTCAGGGAAGAAACTTCCAAAGATACTCTATAGTCCATAAAATGGCCATTTTTTATTCTCTCATCCATAAAGTCTTCAGTGAAGTCAACCAAATACATTATAATGTTGAATATAGAAAAACCAAGTCTAGGTCATCTGCTATCTTGTAAAGGTTGTTGATGAAGTCTTTTCTGAATTCCAAATCTATGATTTTTTTTTTCATAATTCATCAGTGAAATAGAAGGACCTTAAAAAAGTTATTGGGTACTGAATGGACTGGGACTGAGGCTAGATTTATTGGTATAAAAAAGGTCATGTATATATTAGTGATGTTGAAGGAAGACTTTAATGGGAGTATATTTTCAATGATGTATGACATTCATGGTGTTAAAGGTTTTAATGGCCGCTAGTTTTATTATTATGGCTAGTGTTTGATGTACCAGCTATTGAAATATATGCAAGCTCATGGGAAGAATCTTCAGATGAAAATTTTACTAGGATTATAGCCGTGGATATTGTACACAACAAAATCACATGATTGGACTTAAAATGTTTCTGATGTAAATCAGTCTTGTTTTATTTGGGAGAAATTCCATGGAGGGAAGTAGCAACATTTGGTGGAAAGAAAAAAAGATATACAACTAATAGGGGTGTGAGAGGCACTCACTCAGGATGTTGAATGTAACCGACCTATATGAGTTTTTGTCGGCAAAGACGACTGAAAATGAACAAGACAAGGCATCTGAAAATGTCATCAAATCCTCTGGGCAGATTTAAAGTTACGGGCTGACTAAGAAAGAAAAATTGCAGATAGACTCAAACCAGGTAAGAATTAACAAGGAAGGCACAAACACAGAGGAGCCAAAGAATGAGTAAAGAACTAGTATGAAGTGAGGTGTGAACATGATGTTTTCATGAAATGAATTTTATTTTTCTGTTGGGACTACTAGTATGGAGTTTCATTTCAGCATTTGAAATATTCATAGTAAGGGGTGAGTTATAAGGGCCCAGTTCTATGGTGATGCGTTGGAATTGCATGGGATGTGGTATCAATTTTTGACTTAGCCACAACAACCTCGGGATAAACCATACCAAAAAATTGTATGGGATGAGGATGGAAACAACATCGACACTAACTTAATCAAGTTACATCGAATGTATGTACTACATACATGATCTATATGAAATACACCCAAAATTGTGTTTTAAATCTATGCCCTTAAAGAATTACTTCCTTCAATGGGTTTGTTGTGGATTTTCCAGGGCTGTCAAAGGAATGCAACAACTTAGGGGGCATTTAGGATGGTTTCTACACTGTTAAAGGAGGACTCTGAGGTTGCAAAGGCTATCACCTGTTTAGTTGGAAATTTCTTATGTATCTGGAAATTTCATGGTGATATTAAAATTGCATATGCTGAAAGAGTATTATAGGGGGGGAGAAGGAGCGACGATCAAAATTAACAAGGATACTTAAAACGGTTCAATATGTTCACGGAAAATGTCTTGTTGTGTAGTTGTGGATTTATTCATTAGTACTTAACAACGAGTTGTGCACTTGGCTTCCATTATATGGGTTTTATTATAAAATCATGGAATTACTTCACAATTAATTTAATTGTATTTATAATTTATTCCAAAACATATTCCACTCAAATAAAATGCAATAAGTTAAGAAACTAGATCAACAGAAATATCACTGTGAGTTTTTGCAGACAATGCACCTCCTTTAGAGGGGTATTATTATAAAAACATAAATTTATTTATCAAACAAAAAAATTATATTAAAGATCACCTATTGAAGATATGCAATTCAATTTAATTAAGCAGAATTAAGAATGAATATAAATTAAATTTAAAGAATTATGGAATTAAAAAGGTTATGATAAGGACCCTACCTCAAGGTGGAACCAAGCTATCCACTTTAGATCTTGGATATTTTTAACTAAAAGTTGTTTCTCCACCACTGGGTATACACACCTTCACACACATGCAAGGACACCTAGTCCCTATGCACAGACCCCCATGGCCATGAGCATGTAGATGGTGATCCTTTCACATATGCTTATATGCGTATACTAGTCTCCACTCATCTGCGTATGCATATATATATATATACAAGGGCACATCTAGCCCCATATGTGAATAATCACTACCATGGTTGGCTACAAAAGTAACAGGGGAACCCATATACATATACTTAATTACTTATGCACATGTAGGCAAGTCACCCTTGATTTAGTGGATTGAAACCAACGATAAGGGATCAACACACTACACAAAGGACACTAGGAACCTTAAAACACATAATGGATGCTACATAACCAGGGAGAAACTAACCAACAACATTAAAGTATTACCTCTGTTGGTAGCGAAGATCCAAATCCACATGAAACAACATGAAAAAATGCATTTCCCTACCGGAAACATAATATGGAGTGAAATACACTAAAGGTTTGAAATACAGGAGGTGAGAGTCAAGTAGTAACCATGGAGTCTTACCTTATATCAAAGACAATAGACTGAAACAATCTGAACCCCTTATGGCCCCATCGCATAATATAACTACCCTATGTCCACTGAAAGGAGTAAAAGACCTAAGTGACCAATGTGATAAAGAAAATAAAATAAAAACTAAACTAAAACATAACTATCTCTTGTGACTATACAAGTCACCGCCCAACATATAAGAACCAAAATGGCCCATGGGCCTCCACTTTGCAGCAAGAAGCATATAGCAACCTCCCCTTTTATGAAATTCAAGTGGGCTACCCTCTCCAATTCTAGAACTGCAATCCCAACAAGAATCATATAGCAGCCTCCACACTAGAATTACAGTACAAACTTGCATAATAATGATGGAAATTAAAAAACACCGATGCAGACAATATAAAATGATGAATACAACAAGTGAAAATGAAGAATTAAAAAAACACTCATGTAGACAATACAATGTTCAGGATTAGAAAACTAGTCCTGAAATGTAATTTATGGTTTATTGGTGATTTATTTGGGAAGAAAATAAGACAAAAGAGAATTTATTACCTTCTTCTCCTTCAAGAAACCACTTTTATATAGGGAATCATGGGAAATATTCCAAGATGTGGATTTTCCTCTCTTAGTTTGAATTATCAACATAAATCAAATTTGAATTTCATGTTTATATAAAAAGTAGTAAGAGCCTCTATAGACCCTTAATCACTAAATATCCAAGTTAATAAGATATTTATTGGGATATGAGTGGTCTAACATATGACTTATAATTGGGAAGATATGTGTATGGACTATATGAGGGTTTAGATGAAGTAAAATATTCCTAAGAGGATTGGGCCTTGGAGTGATAGGTTTGGCAATTTTAAATCTAGCATTTGATGAGGAAATGCTTATGAGGATGGATTGGAATCTTGGTGGTTTCTTATAATGAGATGGTTTCTCATAGTCTATAAAATGTATTATGAAATATTTTAATTCATTTAACGATTCAAATGTTTAACTAAATAGATGAAGGATGAGATGCTAGTGTGGGTATTGGGTATTTTTGGGCTGATTTCCATTATAATGCGAAGAGTCTTGGTGTCATTTTTCTTTGGATGGAACCTGGTTTCAGGGGCTCAGTTATAATACATGATTTTGATGAGGTTCTTGACTGGATTATTGAGAATATAATTAAGGAATATTCGACATTCTGAGAGAAGACTATAGTGTGTTGGATGAGGATTATGGTCAGTGATTAGTGACCAGGACGGGTCCAAGGGACCCTAGATGATTCCCATGTGGATGAGATAAAAATGTGGATGGGTTCGACATAGTGTAATTTTGTGACTAGGACAATCATGAGGTGAAAAATACTCTTTGTCTAGTTGGATGATGAGATATGCATCGTGGAATGGTATAATACCTATGAGATGAGTCTAGACTATGTGACTAAGAGGATACAATATGATATGTTTGATAGGATTGGGTGAGTTACCAACCCATGTGTGGATGATACGATTAATGGAGAAACTTGGAGACTCATGGGGTTATTTATGCCATCCCTTGGAAACACTTGGGGTTATTTCATGACTCCAACATACTCTAGAAATATTCCCACACAATGTTATAGAAAAAAAATTCCATCTCATGGAATACCCTAATGCTACTCTAGCTTCCAATGTTTCCTCACACTCACACCTCATGGTATTACAGTCTACAAGTGACCTACATCAACTAGTAAGGATAAAATCACTACCCTCCTTCTGTATAAAGCATTAAAAGACCTAAGTGGCCATTATGATAAAGAAAATAAAATAAAAACTAAACAAAAACATACCTATATCCTGTGACTATACATTTCACCGCTCAATATATAAGAACCAAAATTCCCTAAAAGTCAAATCATATTTCTGCAAGTAAGAGGGAAACAGTTTCATTTAATAATCTCTACATTTTTCATTATGTTCTTTATATATCATGTTGTTGGAATCACTAGACAAGTACACTTATCTGATGAATATGCATCTATGATACATTAGTTGAGTTAAATATTGTGTACATAATCCTCTTCACTATGAAAATAACCTCACAGGTACCACAATAAATGTTTGGTAGTTGATCCTGGTCTTAAACCTAGCCGGGAACCAGTCCATGAACCAGATGGCCTACTTAGTCCTAAGGGTGCAAACCATTTCATTATAATATACTAAGAATAAATGTCTTGGTATATTTTATACCAGCAATGGTAATTTCTCAATTCTTGAGTACCAATCGACTTCAGTTCCCAAGTTAATGGCCTTTTAACAATCAGTAGATGTAAAGGGGTGTCTCTCATGGGTGTCTTGTGGTGTTTAGTTCCAATCTATGATTTTTGTGGTGCTTTTATATTTTCATAAATGTGTATTTATTCGCCAGTTTAATAAATACATTGGTTAATTGGACAATACACCCATAGTCAACAAAGACATGCCCACTTTTGATAGAGAATACTATCCAAATAACCAACTCAGAATTCTGAGGCCAACATTTTACTTCACCAATTCGAATTACATAATATATGCACCACCAACCTATGTTTTATGAACCAATCAATTAAACAGAAAGAATCTTAATGATGATACAACCTCATCACATATATATCATGATTAATAGAAAATCCAAAACAATTTCAGGACTAATATGGGTCTATAGAGGAAAATAATAGGGTTTTAAAAAATCATGATCTTTTTACTGAATTCATTGTTAGAATGAATGGTTTACAACCTGTGAATCTAAACCTACATTTCTAGAAGACTCTATTTTTTAAAAAAATCATGATGCACGCTATAATTCACTACACCATGAGTTGGTTACTACCCAAAACTCTAGAAAATTCATGATTCATATGAAGGGTTATCCATACCTAGAAGTACCGATCAAGAACCCTAAATAAATTTGGGATAAATCGTGGGAGGAGAGGGAGTTAAGGGAGGGGGACATCACCCAAGGTGTTTGGCCATGGAGGGTCTCGCACGTGACTGGATAGGGGATCGGTGGATGTAGTCAGAGGAGAGGGAGCCGAGAGGGGAGGGGGGATGTCACCAGGATAGGTAAACGAGAGGGGAACATTGTTGGGAGCCGAGAGGGGAGGGAGAAGTTGTTGTTAGAGAGGGAGTTGAGAGGGGAAGGAGGGACTCCGCCTGAGGAGAAGGAGATGAGAGGGGTTAGAGACCGGGAGGCAGAGGTAGAGGCTGGTAGGTTGAAAAGATCGAGGTCGGGGAGGAGAGTAGAGGGTCGGGAGGTAGAGGTGGAGGAAAGTTCACGTCGGCGGGGGATGAAAAAACCGGAGGGATCTTGGAATCAGGGTTTTTTTTACAAAGGTTAATAAAAGTCATAAGTAAAAATTATCTTTTCTGATGGTTTTGTTAAACCATTCGGAAAACCTAGCTGAAATTATCTAAACAACAGTTCTATTATAATTGTTGGTATAAGTTATTTTTTCGAACGGTTTCAGCAAAATGTTGGGAAATAAGTGTTGATATAAGTTGGTTTTCCACCAGTGATACATGATGAATGGTATCAATAGAATACCTCCTCAATATAAGATTCAATAAAGGATATTGATATAGAGGATAATAAATTAAATATAATATATGAATATTTATCGAGGAAAATACACATTTTTTACATTGAAAATATATTTTAAAATATCAAAATAGTTAATGTAAAAAATAAAACATTTTAATTGAAAATTACCTTTTAAAGATTTAAAAAAATCATCAGGGCTTTGAGATGTCATGACAGTAGGAAAATATATTCAAGTTTTATAATATAAAAAATATTCCATTAACACTTTTGAAAGAAAATATAAAAATACCTTGTTCAAAAAAAATGATTATTTCCATTAAAACATTTTGTAAAAAGATAAACAATCGTATAAATTATATTGAAAATATCTTAGAGAATAGTAAAACCATTTTTGAATTTTTTATAATACATAACCATGGAAAGGATATACACTTGGATGGAAAATAAAAAAACATTCCCAAACAGTGACGGGATTGTAAAATAAACCCTTTACACTTGGGTGACTTTTGAATTGCAAACCCCATAAAAGAGACAACGTCTAATGAAATATTAAATGCATGAAAAAAAGATATTGTTATTTAGTATTTTCAGAATCATTATTATATCATATAAGTTTATCTTATATATTCATTAAATATATCCTTATTACCATACATGAAAAATAGAAATGAAAAATTAATCACAACATTTTATGGAGGTGGTTGTCCACACGTATGAAAGACGTAACATCTCGTAATTAGGAACTTTCTCAAATTTCTAAATTGGGTTAGTTATAGGTCCTCAAGCATGCCTCCCATATGATATAGGCTTTTAAATTGTAGTGAGGGTGGAAAAGATATAATGGGGATATTATCCCACTAGAATAGAGTTATAATATAGAGGAATTAAAAAAATATAAATAAATATCAGAGTAATCATAAATAGTGAAGACAATACACTATAAAAATTGTAAGTAAAATGAGGAACCACTAAACCAAAAATAATTAATCCTGAAATGACAGGGTAGAATATATCTAAATTTGAAATTTAATGAAAATCAAATAAAGAAATTTCTGAAAACAATAAACTCAAATGACCTTGGTAGGAAATCTCATGTAAGTACCATATCCATTCTCCAGCCCATCAATCAAGAAACAATCTACTGCAAGGTCCCTTTCCCATGTTTGAATGTGAAACCATGTAATCCTCTTGGGGAAAAAATAGTGGAGTAAATATGGTGTGTGTTAAAATAATTAGGACAAAACAACCACATCGAAACAAATCTAGTTTGAAAATATGTTCACAAAATAATGATATAAATAGGTATATTAATTAATCAATTAATAGAAAACTACTATCAACCTTCTTAAGCACCATGATGTAATTTCTAGGAGTATGTAGCATAACTATTCCAACCGTGACCACATGTTCATGGAATAAAAAAATAACATAGAAGAAACCTCTATATAATAATTTCAGTATCTTGGCCATGCCCTCTATATAAACATTTCAACATCCCCAGAATATTCATCTGTATAAGTATTTTAGTATACATGGGAATTCCCTTTATATAAGTATTTCAGTATTAAGTTGGGTTAAGCCCTCTATATAAGAATTATTGCATGGACCATGTCCAAGGACACTATATAATTAATTCAACAAGAAATAAGGCCAAGCACACAATTGAAATGTTATAAAATGAATCACAAGATAAGTAACTATAGAGAGGATGTGAAAATTTCATATCATAAGCCTCAATTGTTAATTATGAAAATTACCATTTATCATTCAATGTTTTATTTAATTTATAAAGTGGGTCTTAAGTCATTAACATGCCATTTTCACACAATCAAATAATATCAATCATAGACATTTAAATAATCAATAATCCATTTCCAAGGTGATTCCATATCATGAAATCATATGATGCATTATTTCATGATATACATACTTTAAACCATTAGCCAATTCATTATTATTCAATGGTTTGGACCACCCAAACTGTAATCACAATCCAGGTAGAATCTCTATTAGATAAGATGGATCCAATAAATAATCTTATCCATAATGAAGTGCCCAGATCAGTGTGAATCACTGAGAGGGGGAGGGGTGAATCAGTGATCACTTAAAACTTTTTACTAATTGATTCTTTATCAATTAAACCTCTATGTCTTGTTAAGGCCTCGATCTACTCTTCTTGTATCTCTCACCTTTCCTCGAATGATGCAGTAAATGTAAAGGCACTGGAGACAAGGATTTACAAGGTTCGGCACCAAAGGCCTACGTCCTTGCCATGTTGGTTATACGCCCCAACATGGTTTCTCCATAATAATCGGTTAGTATTACAATGGTCGATACAGAGTCCCACTGTATCTCTCCTGAGTCCCACAGGAGGGTCTTTATACTGCGTCCCACAGTGTTACCAGGGTCCCACTGGCCTGCTCCAGAATCCCACTGAAGACTTCTTCCACCATGAGTCTCACAGGGGGCTTCTCTTGGCTCCTCGAGTCACACGAGTAGCTCTTCTTCACTTTATGCTTCTTCAAGTATCTTCAGCAGTCTGGAATAAAGACTGCTGGCCTTGCTCTGTACCTCTGCTCACTTGTGATGAACAGGTCTTCTCGTCTTGCTCAAGCTTTATCACCTTCTTCTAAGGATGACCTGGCTTCTTTCTTCAACTACTGAATACTCAGACAACTGATATCTTTAACTTCAGTCTGGTCCAGTCTCACATCAGAACAACTTCATGCACTGAGTGCATGGCATCTCTGCTTCCTCATGCACTGACTGCATGGCCTCTTAATTATCTTCAAGAACTCTTGGTCTTGGACAACTCAGATGCACACAAGCTGATTTGGCTTTGTTAACGTGTGCACGTGCATGCATGTAAGCATGCACTCCCCTTCTTCTTCTCGGTGCAATAAGCCCACAAAGGGTGTAATCCTTTTTAGCACACACCTTCTCACTTGAACTTCACACTTTGTTCAATGTGTTTCCACACTTAAATGTGTGTTATACTTTGTGTGAGTCTTCTTCTTCTTCTAAGTGTGTCCACTCCACTTAGAGAACACACATAGGTTCGGCCACTTCACTTTGTTGTTTTACACACACAACTTTGTTCTTTGATTTGCACACACACAACGAGTGTGTATTTGGCCATCACTATTTTTGCACACACCCAAGCTATCCTCGACCTTCTTTTCAAATGCACACACACACAAAGTGTGGTGGTCTTCACTCTTCAAGAATGCACACACAAATGCACTAAGGCCTCGGGTCTTCTTTGGTGCACACCCACTGCAGCCGCGTAAGTCTCGGGTGCAACTGGTGCAAGGCGCGCAAGGCCTCGGGTGGCCACTACCGCGCAAGTGCTTACCGCGCAGGGGGCCGCGGTGCACAAAGGGAGCGCGCAAGTTCGCGCTGCCCAACCCTCTCTTCTTGTCGTGCAAAGAGGTTGCGCGCAAGGAACTTCAGCCGCGCAAGATACTTGCGCGGGGCTTCAAACCTTCGCGAGGCAGAGAGATGCACTCACGGGACAACAGATTTCCAACAACGTTTCAGCAAGCGACTACGAGGGCAAGGCCTCTGTTTATATAGGCGAGAGATGCCTCTGTCCATCCGTGTGTTAAATCTTGAATCACCGAAGATTTCGGATCTTCAAAATCTTTCCAAATTTTTGCGTTTTCTCTTCGGTGCACGCGGGTTCTTTTATTTATTATTTATTTTTTATTCCTCTTCATGCACGTGCATGGAAAAACATGCAGAGCCTCATTAAAATCCACTCCATGAAAAATACGAACCAACATAGCCTCGACACTTCGTTTGCCTTTGGCCGAAACTCGAAAATCTTCATTTGTTGCATGCAAAGTCATTTTCATACATGGTCATGGTAGGTCCAGACGAGCTCGAGGGTGGCTTTAGCTCGTTCGGAGGTGGCTGGTAACTCGAAATACGTTGTCGGGGAGCCTCTGTTTCAGCGGCTGCTCGTGGGTGGCCTTCAGGCGAGCTCGAGGAAGGAGACGAGCTGGGAGCCGTCAGATCTTCATTTAAATGATGGCGGACAGCCTGGATTAGATCATCTCGCCGCGGATCAGATGTGCGGCTTAGATCGTCTGCGCGATCAATCGTGCGGCTGGGATTCGCTCCGCGGAAAAATTCTGCATCCCATATCGAAGCGGCCTCCTGTTTTCACGCGGCTTATCAAAGTGCCGTTGCCGACCATCGTTCAATTAGCTCTCTCTCTCCCTCCACGGTGCCTCCCCGCACCGTGCCTCTGCGGGCGTGCTCTGCGCCCACTCCTGTCACTCGGGCGCGCTGTGCGCCCACTATGCGTGCCCTCGGGCGCGCGCGCTGCGCGGGTTTCACCACCGCGTAGCCTCCGGGGGCTTATACACGGCCCCTCTTGCCTTAGGGAGTCGCCTTGGCCTTGAGGGTTCCCCATGGGCGTGGTGCCTTAGGCCCATATATGTGCCTTGGGTGATCCCTCGGCTGGCCTCCTTGGTGGCCTTTTTTTTTGGCAAAGAAAAGTAAAAATACTTTGTCAAAAACAAAGTCACCCATGAGTATAAGCCAAATTCCAAGTGCCATTCAAGCCATTTATTCTCCACTTCTTCTATTCTTCTTCTTAAGAATTCCAATACTTCTCCTCATATGATCTTCACTTAGGATATGGAATTCAAAAGGTTCATCTTCATCAACTGAACTCCTGAATCACTTATAATCTTCAATGTTCTTTATTGATCTAATCAGAGATCATTTGGAACTTTTTCAATTCAAATTCACTAAGAGTTAGTGCATGGACATCATTAAAGCCACTTCATCCACTTAGTACTTATGGATAGTTCACTTCAGATCCTCATGCATTGTCAATACAATGAATGGTCTTCAATTATTGTTGTGACTTTGTATCATCAGGATACAAGTTCTTTGAACTTAAAGACCAGTTCCACAATCGTCAGATATAATGATTCTCCATCATCATTCATTCTTGAAGTGTTGTCACTTAGTATCACCTTGATACAAGTATTGAAACATTAAGATCAGTTCTACAATCGTCTGATATAGTATGAGAATGTTTCAACCACAACATTCTATGTCACTTAGTGAATCTCCTAAGTGACATGCATCTTAGTACCGTGGCCATTCTCCATTCCTTACCAACACCATCACATCCTTTGTCATTCACATATTGAACCTCCTTGACATCCATCCATTCATTCCTTGACAACAACATACCTCATTGACAACAAATGTAACACAGTGCACTCCAATCTCCCCCTTTGTATTTGTTGTCAATACACTTATTCAGCATATATGAATGGGTCAATATGTGTGCCAATATTTTCTCCCCGTTATTGGAAATCAAATTCAAAGGTGTGGTGTGGTTCTCTTCAAAATATTTCTTCCTCCCTTTGAATAGCATCTTCTTAAAAATCACTAAGAGAGGGATGATGTCACATGTTCTTCTTTAGCAAAAAACCTTTAGTAAATCATCTCTAAGTCTACTTGGGATAACCCGGTGTAGAAAACAAGAGTGATGTAACCAAGGAACTCAATGCTGTCCAACATTCACTGTACATGTGAAATCATGCTTCAGGGGTTTGAATTTTCAGATATAACAATGAATTGCTAAATCCTGCACATACTTCACAAAACTCATTAGAAAGTTCAAGTGCAAAGATAAAGCTCCCCCTTTCATTCATTTGTATTCAATCAATACTCCCCCTCAATTGTCATGATGAATACAATTAAGAAACAAGGGATGAAAGTATGATTGGAATACCTTCAGCTTTTCTCAAGATGGTATTAAATCTTAGAATACCATCTTCTCCAGATTGGCTCCCCCTCAAGGGGTGCACTCCATTCTGTCCAAACCACTCTCCAGATGAGAATGATCATCATCTTCAATTCCCTGAAATGTTAGCACATGTACATACAAGTGATTAGGGAATAAGATGGAACCTCCTTGGTTCTTCATTGTGAAAAACAAGGTTGAGATGATTCTCTCAACCGAGATGTCCCATTTTCACCATTCTTCACACATGCACATTTGATCTTCAATGATGTTTGTGCTGGTGTGGATCTCAATACATCTTCATGTGAAATATTCTTCTTCCCTTTTGCCTTAGCAATTTCTAGAACTTCATCTTCATCTCTTTGCAGATCTTTGGAAAGTTGCAACTGATTTGGCCATATGACTAGTAAGTCACTTGGAAGTGTGGCATCAGTTCTGGATATTCCACATGGTTCCTTTGATGCTTTCAAGCTACCTTTCTTAGGAAACTTGTTTTCAACCAATCCCTTCTCCTTCATCTGGATTGATTTTCTGTTTGAGTCCAGTCTGCCTCTATTGAATTTCATGGCTTGTTTACAATGATCCATGATATGTCCTTTCTTTCCACAGTAGAAGCGTGTTTTCTTCTTGGTGGTCCTTCTGGATACATCACCCTTCTTGGATTTAGACTCCAAGGTCTTCTCTTCCTTTTTCATAATCTTCTTGGGAGCATCTTCCACTTTCTTATGCTTACTTCCCAAGGATTCTTTCTGAGCCAGGTTCTGTGATCTTTTCTTTTTTTTAGTTCTGGATACAGTTGGAGATTGACATGTATCTTTTTGACCACTTTTGCAATCATCCCAGATGTTGTCAAGTAATCCAAATCTATTTGCAGTAAACAGATGTCTCTGGACCTGTGGATGCTGCTTCTTTTCTTCTGGCTTGCTCCCCCTTGGCCTGGGCTTCCTTTGTGCTTTGACATTCAATGGATTGTACCAACAATCCTTTGCACAGTGCCCATACTTGTTACAACACCAACACTGACCCACAAATCTTGACCTCTTGAGTCCTTCTGATTGTAGGGTACTTTTCTTGACTTGTTGTGCTATTTCAGGAGATCTCTCTTTCTTCATCTTCTTCATCCATACATGATCAGTGTTATTCTTCCATCCTGTACTTTTTGTGGAAACACATTTAGAAACATGAGTACAAGATGGGATGGATGGTACCTTTTTTTTAGAAGTTGTTGCCTTTTATTAGAGGATGTCTTTCTTTTAGAATCATCCTGCTCAATGCATACTTGAGTAGCAACATTTCTCCTTTCAGCTGACTGGGAGGCTTTGGCTTTGGGTGATTGCCGATTGTTCAATATCACCTCCAGTTCTAAGAATTTCATATTGAGGGAGTTCTTCTCATCCTCAATAGTTCTTAGCCTTCCTCCCCATTTCTCTTCTAGCTGCTTTATCTGGTCTTCATGCACCTTATTCATTTCAAGAAATGAGTTGTCAAGCTCCTTCACCCTTTTTTACTTTGTCTTCAAGTTGAGCATCTTTAACAAACATTGATACTCTGTGTAATTTTTCAAGTGCACGGAAAACTTCTTTGACCATTGTCTTAAAGAATTCTTTCTCAGAAAGGCTTCTTTGCAATTCTTCAGTAGTGTCTTCATATCTTTCATTTCAAAGGGAAACAGTTTCATCTTTAGCCTTCACCAGCTTTCTGAGAGTGTTGGTTATGCCAACCCTTTTTTCCAATTGGACTTCCAGAGAATTGGCTTCATCTTCTAGCTGTAATTTTTCTTCTTGAAGATCAAGGAGGCCTGTAGATATACACATTGCCACTTCCTTGGGGACTGTCTTCTGAAGATATTTGATTGCATTTAGAAGATCATTGTTTCTTCCATCTTCATCACAGCTAGAGCAGGCTTCATCAGAAGAATGATAAAAGGAATTGTCATTTGATGTGACTTTCACATTTCTTTCCATAGAAGGAGTTTCTCTGATTGCAACAACCTTCTTCTTCATATTCTTTGCCTGTTTCTTCATTCTGTTTTTTAGAGTCTTGGCAGATATCTCCATTTTAGGCTATTCTTTCATTTCCTCAAATCTGCACTTCATAAAGACTCCCTTGGATCTTTTAGAGGTAACCTTCCCTCTGATACCAATTGAAGTGCCCAGATCAGTGTGAATCACTGAGAGGGGGAGGGGGTGAATCAGTGATCCCTTAAAACATTTTACTAATTGATTCTTTATCAATTAAACCTCTATGGCTTGTTAAGGCCTCGATCCACTATTCTTGTATCTCTCACCTTTCCTCGAATGATGCAGTAAATGTAAAGGCACTGGACACAAGGATTTACAAGGTTCGGCACCAAAGGCCTACGTCCTTGCCATGTTGGTTATACGCCCCAACATGGTTTCTCCATTATAATCGGTTAGTATTACAATGGTCGCTACAGAGTCCCACTGTATCTCTCCTGAGTCCCACAGGAGGGTCTTTATACTGCGTCCCACAGTGTTACCAGAGTCCCACTGGCCTGCTCCAGAATCCCACTGAAGACTTCTTCCACCCTGAGTCTCACAGGGGGCTTCTCCTGGCTCCTCGAGTCACACGAGTATCTCTTCTTCACTTTAAGCTTCTTCAAGTATCTTAAGCAGTCTAGGATAAAGACTGCTAGCCTTGCTCTGTACCTCTGCTCACTTGTGATGAACAGGTCTTCTCGTCTTGCTCAGGCTTTATCACCTTCTTCTAAGGATGACCTGGCTTCTTTCTTCAACTACTGAATACTCAGACAACTGATATCTTTAACTTCAGTCTGGTCCAGTCTCACATCAGAACAACTTCATTCACTGAGTGCATGGCATCTCTGCTTCCTCATGCACTGACTGCATGGCCTCTTAATTCTCTTCAAGAACTCTTGGTCTTGGACAACTCAGATGCACACAAGCTGATTTGGCTTTGTTCACGTGTGCACGTGCATGCATGTAAGCATGCACTACCCTTCTTCTTCTCGGTGCAATAAGCCCACAAAGGGTTTAATCCTTTTAAGCACACACCTTCTCACTTGAACTTCACACTTTGTTCAATGTGTTTACACACTTAAATGTGTGTTATAATTTGTGTGAGTCTTCTTCTTCTTCTAAGTGTGTCCACTCCACTTAGAGCACACACATAGGTTTGGCCACTTCACTTTGTTGTTTTGCACACACAACTTTGTTCTTTGATATGCACACACACAATGAGTGTGTATTTGGCCTTCACTATTTTTGCACACACCCAAGCTATCCTCGGCCTTCTTTTCAAATGCACACACACACAAAGTGTGGTGGTCTTCACTCTTCAAGAATGCACATACAAATGCACTAAGGCCTCGGGTCTTCTTTGGTGCACACCCACTGCAGCCGCGCAAGTCTCGGGTGCAACCGGTGCAAGGCGCGCAAGGCCTTGGGTGGCCACTGCCATGCAAGTGCTTACCGCGCAGGGGGCCGCGGTGCACAGAGGGAGCGCGCAAGTTCGCGCTACCCAACCCTCTCTTCTTGTCGCAAAAAAAGGTTGCGCGCAAGGAACTTCAGCCGCGCAAGGTACTTGCGCGGGGCTTCAAACCTTCGCGAGACAGAGAGATGCGCTCACGGGACAGCAGATTTTCAACAACGTTTCAGCAAGCGACTACGAGGGCAAGGCCTCTGTTTATATAGGCGAGATATGCCTCTGTCCATCCGTGTGTTAAATCTTGAATCACCGAAGATTTCGGATCTTCAAAATCTTTCCAAATTTTTGCGTTTTCTCTTCGGTGCACGCAAGTTCTTTTATTTATTATTTATTTTTTATTCCTCTTCATGCACGTGCATGGAACAACATGCAGAGCCTCATTAAAATCCACTCCATGCAAAATACGAACCAACATAGACTCGGCACTTCATTTGCCTTCGGCCGAAACTCGAAAATCTTCATTTGTTGCATGCAAACTCATTTTCATACATGGTCATGTTCGGTAGGTCCAGGCGAGCTCGAGGGTGGCTTTAGCTCGTTCGGAGGTGGCTGGTAACTCGAAATACATCGTCGGGGAGCCTCTAGTTCAACGGCTGCTCGCGGGTGGCCTTCGGGCGAGCTCGAGGAAGGAGACGAGCTGGGAGCCGTCAGATCTTCATTTAAATGATGGCGGACAGCCTGGATTAGATCATCTCGCCGCGGATCAGATGTGCAGCTTAGATCGTCCGCGCGATCAATCGTGCGGCTGGGATTCGCTCCGCGGAAAAATTCCGCATGCCACATCGAAGCGGCCTCCTGTTTTCAGGCGGCTTATCAAAGTGCCGCTGCCGGCCATTGTTCAATTAGCTCTCTCTCTCCCTCAACGGTGCCGCCCCGCACCGTGCCTCTGCGGGTGTGCTCTGCGCCCACTCCTGTCACTCGGGCGCGCTGTGCGCCCACTATGCGTGCCCTCGGGCGCACGCGCTGCGCGGGTTTCACCACCGCGTAGCCTCCGGGGGCTTATACACGGCCCCTCTTGCCTTAGGGAGTCGCCTTGGCCTTGAGGGTTCCCCATGGGCGTGGTGCCTTAGGCCCATATTTGTGCCTTGGGTGATCCCTCGGCTGGCCTCCTTGGTGGCCTTTTTTTGGCAAAGAAAAGTACAAATACTTTGTCAAAAACAAAGTCACCCATGAGTATAAGCCAAATGCCAACTGCCATTCAAGCCATTTCTTCTCCACTTCTTCTATTATTCTTCTTAAGAATTCCATTACTTCTCCTCATATGATCTTCACTTAGGATATGGAATTCAAAAGGTTCATCTTCATCAACCGAACTCCTGAATCACTTATAATCTTCAATGTTCTTTATTGATCTAATCAGAGATCAATTGGAACTTTTTCAATTCACATGCACTAAGAGTTAGTGCATAGACTTCATTAAAGCCACTTCATCCACTTAGTACTTATGGATGGGTCACTTCAGCTCCTCATGCATTGTCAATACAATGCATGGTCTTCAATTATTGTTGTGACTTTGTATCATCAGGATACAAGTTCTTTGAACTTAAAGACCAGTTCAACAATCGTCAGATATAATGATGCTCCATCATCATTCATTCTTGAAGTGTTGTCACTTAGTATCACCTTGATACAAGTATTGAAACATTAAGATCAGTTCTACAATCGTCTGATATAGTATGAGAATGTTTCAACCACAACATCCTATGTCACTTAGTGAATCTCCTAAGTGACATGCATCTTAGTACCATGGCCATTCTCCTTTCCTTACCAACATCATCACATCCTTTTTCATTCACATATTGAACCTCCTGGACATCCATCCATTCATTCCTTGACAACAACATACCTCATTGACAACAAATGCAACACAATGCACTTCAATCTCCCCCTTTGTATTTGTTGTCAATACACTTCTTCAGCACATATGAATGGGTCAATATGTGTGCCAATATTTTCTCCCCCTTATTGGCAATCAAATGCAAAGGTGTGGTGTGGTTCTCTTCAAAATATTTCTTCCTCCCTTTGAATAGCATCTTCTTAAAAATCACTAAGAGAGGGATGATGTCACATGTTCTTCTTTAGCAAGGAACCTTTAGTAAATCATCTCTAAGTCTACTTGGGCTAAACCGGTGTAGAAAACAAGAGTGATGTAACCAAGGAACTCAATGCTGTCCAACATTCACTGTACATGTGAAATCATGCTTCAGGGGTTTGAATTTTCAGATATAACAATGAATTGCTAAATCCTGCACATACTTCACAAAACTCATTAGAAAGTTCAAGTGCAAAGATAAAGCTCCCCCTTTCATTCATTTGTCTTCAATCAATACTCCCCCTCAATTGTCATGATGAATACAATTAAGAAACAAGGGATGAAAGTATGATTGGAATACCTTCAGCTTTTCTCAAGATGGTATTAAATCTTAGAATACCATCTTCTCCAGATTGGCTCCCCCTCAAGGGGTGCACTCTATTCTGTCCAAACCACTCTCCAGATGAGAATGATCATCATCTTCAATTCCCTGAAATGTTAGCACATGTAAATACAAGTGATTAGGGAATAAGATGGAACCTCCTTGGTTCATCAATGTGAACAACAAGGTTGAGAAGATTCTCTCAACTGAGATGTCCCATTTTCACCATTCTTCACACTTGCACATTTGATCTTCAATGATGTTTGTGCTGGTTTGGATCTCAATACATCTTCATGTGAAATATTCTTCTTCCCTTTTGCCTTAGCAATTTCCAGAACTTCATATTCAGCTCTTTGCAGATCTTTGGCAAGTTGAAACTGATTTGGCCATATGACTAGTAAGTCACTTGGAAGTGTGGCATCAGTTCTGGATATTCCACATGGTTCCTTTGATGCTTTCAAGCTACCTTTCTTAGGAAACTTGTTTTCAACCAATCCCTTCTGCTTCATCTGGATTGATTGTCTGTTTTAGTCCAGTCTTCCTCTATTGAATTTCATGGCTTGTTTACAATGATCCATGATATGTCCTTTCTTTTCCATAGTAAAAGCATGTTTTCTTCTTGGTGGTCCTTCTAGATACATCACCCTTCTTGGATTTAGACTCCAAGGTCTTCTCTTCCTTTTTCATAATCTTCTTGGGAGCATCTTCCACTTTCTTATGCTTACTTCCCAAGGATTCTTTCTGAGCCAGGTTCTGTGATCTTTTCTTCTTTTTTGTTCTGGATACAGTTGGAGATTGACATGTATCTTTTTGACCACTTTTGCAATCATCCCAGATGTTGTCAAGTAATCCAAATCTATTTGCAGTAAACAGATGTCTCTGGACTTGTGGATGCTGCTTCTTTTCTTCTGTCTTGCTCCCCCTTGGCATGGGCTTCCTTTGTGCTTTCACATTCAATGGATTTTACCAACAATCCTTTGCACAGTGCCCATACTTGTTACAACACCAACACTGACCCACAAATCTTGACCTCTTGAGTCCTTATGATTGTAGGGTACTCTTCTTGACTTGTTGTGCTGTTTCAGGAGAGCTCTCTTTCTTCATCTTCTTCATCCATACTTGATCAGTGTTATTCTTCCATCCTGTACATTTGTGGAAACACATTTAGAAACATGAGTACAAGATGGGATGGATGGTACCTTCTTTTTAGAAGTTGTTTCCCTTTTTTTAGAGGATGTCTTTCTTTTAGAATCATCCTGCTCAATGCATACTTGAGTAGCAACATTTCTCCTTTCAGCTGACTGGGAGGCTTTGGCTTTGGGTGATTGCCGATTGTTCAATATCACCTCCAGTTCTAAGCATTTCATATTGAGGGAGTTCTTCTCATCCTCAATAGTTCTTAGCCTTCCTTCCCATTTCTCTTCTAGCTGCTTTATCTGGTCTTCATGCACCTTATTCATTTCAAGCAATGAGTTTTCAAGCTCCATCACCCTTTTTACTTTGTCTTCAAGTTGAGAATCTTTAACAACCATTGATACTCTGTGTAATTTTTCAAGTGCACGGAAAACTTCTTTGACCATTGTCTTAAAAAATTCTTTCTCAGAAAGGCTTCTTTGCAATTCTTCAGTAGTGTCTTAATATATTTCATTGAAAAGGGAAACAGTTTCATCTTTATTCTTCACCAGCTTTCTGAGAGTGTTGGTTATGCCAACCCTTTTTGCCAATTGGACTTCCATAGAATTGGCTTCATCTTCTAGATATAATTTTTCTTCTTGAAGATCAAGGAGTCCTATAGCTATACACATTGCCACTTCCTTGGGGAATGTCTTCTAAAGATATTTGATTGCATTTAGAAGATCATTGTTTCTTCCATCTTCATCACAGCTAGAGCAGGCTTCATCAGAATAATGATAAAAGGAATTGTCATCTGATGTGACTTTCACATTTCTTTCCATAGAAGGAGTTTCTCTGATTGCAACAACCTTCTTCTTCATCTTCTTTGCCTGTTTCTTCATTCTGTTTTTCAGAGTCTTGGCAGATATCTCCATTTGAGGCTGTTCTTTCATTTCCTCAAATCTGCACTTCATAAAGACTCCCTTGGATCTTTTAGAGGTAACCTTCCCTCTGATACCAATTGAAGTGCCCAGATCAGTGTGAATCACTGAGATGGGGAGGGGGTGAATCAGTGATCCCTTAAAACTTTTTACTAATTGATTCTTTATCAATTAAACCTCTATGGCTTGTTAAGTCCTCGTTCCACTCTTCTTGTATCTCTCACCTTTCCTCGAATGATGCAGTAAATGTAAAGGCACTGGACACAAGGATTTACAAGGTTCGGCACCAAAGGCCTACGTCCTTGCCATGTTTGTTATACGCCCCAACATGGTTTCTCCATTATAATCGGTTAGTATTACAATGGTCGATACAGAGTCCCACTGTATCTCTCCTGAGTCCCACAGGAGGGTCTTTATACTGCGTCCCACAGTGTTACCAGAGTCCCACTGGCCTGCTCCAGAATCCCACTGAAGACTTCTTCCACCCTGAGTCTCACAGGGGGCTTCTCCTGGCTCCTCGAGTCACACGAGTAGCTCTTCTTCACTTTAAGCTTCTTCAAGTATCTTCAGCAGTTTGGGATAAAGACTGCTGGCCTTGCTCTTTACCTCTGCTCACTTGTGATGAACAGGTCTTCTCGTCTTGCTCAGGCTTTATCACCTTCTTCTAAGGATGACCTGGATTCTTTCTTCAACTACTGAATACTCAGTCAACTGATATCTTTAACTTCAGTCTGGTCCAGTCTCACATCAGAATAAATTCATGCACTGAGTGCATGGCATCTCTACTTCCTCATGCACTGACTGCATGGCCTCTTAATTCTCTTCAAGAACTCTTGGTCTTGGACAACTCAGATGCACACAAGCTGATTTGGCTTTGTTCATGTGTGCACGTGCATGCATTTAATCATGCACTCCCCTTCTTCTTCTCGGTGCAATAAGCCCACAAAGGGTGTAATACTTTTTAGCACACACCTTCTCACTTGAACTTCACACTTTGTTCAATGTGTTTACACACTTAAATGTGTGTTATACTTTGTGTGAGTCTTCTTCTTCTTCTAAGTGTGTCCACTCCACTTAGAGCACACACATAGGTTAGGCCACTTCACTTTGTTGTTTTGCACACACAACTTTGTTCTTTGATTTTCACACACACAATGAGTGTGTATTTGGCCTTCACTATTTTTTCACACACCCAAGCTATCCTCGGCCTTCTTTTCAAATGCACACACACACAAAGTGTGGTGGTCTTCACTCTTCAAGAATGCACACACAAATGCACTAAGGCCTCAGGTCTTCTTTAGTGCACACCCACTGCAGCCGCGCAAGTCTCGGGTGCAACCGGTGCAAGGCGCGCAAGGCCTCGGGTGGCCACTGCCGCGCAAGTGCTTACCGCGCAGGGGGCCGCGGTGCACAGAGGGAGCGCGCAAGTTCGCGCTGCCCAACCCTCTCTTCTTGTCGCGCAAAGAGGTTGCGCGTAAGGAACTTCAGCCGCGCAAGATACTTGCGCGGGGCTTCAAACCTTCGCGAGGCAGAGAGATGCGCTCACGGGACAGCAGATTTTCAACAACGTTTCAGCAAGCGACTACGAGGGCAAGGCCTCTGTTTATATAGGTGAGAGATGCCTCTGTCCATCCGTGTGTTAAATCTTGAATCACCGAAGATTTTGGATCTTCAAAATCTTTCCAAATTTTTGCATTTTCTCTTCGGTGCACGCGGGTTCTTTTATTTATTATTATTTTTTATTCCTCTTCATGCACGTGCATGGAACAACATGCAGAGCCTCATTAAAATCCACTCCATGCAAAATACGAACCAACATAGCCTCGGCACTTCGTTTGCCTTCGGCCGAAACTCGAAAATCTTCATTTGTTGCATGCAAACTCATTTTCATACATGGTCATGTTCGGTAGGTCCAGACGAGCTCGAGGGTGGATTTAGCTCGTTCGGAGGTGGCTGGTAACTCGAAATACGTCGTCGGGGAGCCTCTGGTTCAGCGGCTGCTCGCGGGTGGCCTTCGGGCGAGCTCGAGGAAGGAGACGAGCTGGGAGCCGTCAGATCTTCATTTAAATGATGGCGGACAGCCTGGATTAGATCATCTCGCCACGGATCAGATGTGCAGCTTAGATCGTCTGCGCGATCAATCGTGCGGCTGGGATTCGCTCCGCGGAAAAATTCTGCATCCCACATCGAAGCGGCCTCTTGTTTTCACGCGGCTTATCAAAGTGCCGCTGTCGGCCATCGTTCAATTAGCTCTCTCTCTCCCTCCATGGTGCCGCCCCGCACCGTGCCTCTGCGGGCATGCTCTGCGCCCACTCCTGTCACTCGGGCGCGTTGGGCGCCCACTATGCGTGCCCTCGGGCGCGCGCGCTGCGCGGGTTTCACCACCGCGTAGCCTCCGGGGGCTTATACACATCCCCTCTTGCCTTAGGGAGTTGCCTTGGACTTGAGGGTTCCCCATGGGCGTGGTGCCTTAGGCCCATATATGTGCCTTGTGTGATCCCTCGACTGGCCTCCTTGGTGGCCTTTTTTTTTTGGCAAAGAAAAGTACAAATACTTTGTCGAAAACAAAGTCACCCATGAGTATAAGCCAAATGCCAAGTGCCATTCAAGCCATTTCTTCTCCACTTCTTCTATTCTTCTTCTTAAGAATTCCATTACTTCTCCCCATATGATCTTCACTTAGGATATGGAATTCAAAAGGTTCATCTTCATCAACCGAACTCCTGAATCACTTATAATCTTCAATGTTCTTTATTGATCTAATCAGAGATCAATTGGAACTTTTTCAATTCACATGCACTAAGAGCTAGTGCATGGACTTCATTAAAGCCACTTCATCCACTTAGTACTTATGGATGGTTCACTTCAGCTCCTCATGCATTGTCAATACAATGCATGGTCTTCAATTATTGTTGTGACTTTGTATCATCAGGATACAAGTTCTTTGAACTTAAAGACCAGTTCAACAATCGTCAGATATAATGATGCTCCATCATCATTCATTCTTGAAGTGTTGTCACTTAGTATCACCTTGATACAAGTATTGAAACATTAAGATCATTTCTACAATCGTCTGATATAGTATGAGAATGTTTCAACCACAACATCCTATGTCACATAGTGAATCTCCTAAGTGACATGCATCTTAGTACCATGGCCATTCTCCTTTCCTTACCAACACCATCACATCCTTTGTCATTCACATATTGAACCTCCTTGACATCCATCCATTCATTCCTTGACAACAACATACCTCATTGACAACAAATGCAACACAGTGCACTTCACATAATTTATCGTCATTTTCCATTCAATTTTTAATGTTGATGTTGTGTTGGTGAAATAACAATATTTCACATACTTGAGAATTAAACAGGCCATATAGTTTGGATTTAAACCATATATCTTTTTATGGAAATTAAGATAAGGCTCCAAATTGGGAATTCCATCAAGGTTGATGGTGCATAAGATTTCAAGAAGAAAACTAGACCACACAAGTTCACGATTAACCCCCAAGAAAACCTTGGTCAAGAGATTCCACTGTTACAATTAATAACAATATAAATGAAGGGAACGAATAAGTAAAACAACTCACTAGAGACTATTTTCTTGGATAAGACATCTTTAATGGAGGAAGGGGATTCAAAATTTCTTATAAATTACTGAGGCTTTAGAGAGGAAGGTATTATGTTAAATGAAATAATAAATCATTCAAATATTATAATTTATAATTCCCATCCTAAGAAATATACTGCATGTAACACCCTTTCACATCATGTAGTTTCTATAAAAGAGTTGTGATAAAAATATTGTTTCCTTAGTTGAAATTAGACTTGATCAAACATTAAAAATCATTTAATATAAATTCACGAAATATAACTAATTTATGGTATATAACCCTTTCAAAACATCTATCTATATATAATTACACATAATGTAACTCATTTAAATTCTTTGCAGAGGTCCTAAAAGAATTGTTAAGAGGAACTTCTTATGGAAATCCCAAACGACCCCCCAAACCTCCCGAAGTCATGGGAAACCCTTTTACGCTCATTTTCCTTTTTTGTACTCGGAATCCATTATTTTTATGAAATATATATCCCTAAATGGTACGTCATTTTCCAAATAAAATCACTCCATATCTAAACAAGACTCAAACGACAAGATTTAATGATAAAGGATAAATCCATAATGTTTTTTCAACAACAAACTCAACGTGGGATGTACCTAAAAAAGATATTATATTACAACCTCCCAACCATAAAAGAGCTCATACCAGAGTAGTTCCAAGCATCACTATGGGGTATCTATAAACAATTCTTGAAATTGTGATCACACATAAGACTCCATCTCCTAGGTCTTCTCCTAAATGTGCCCATGCTTCCACTACAGTTGAACCAGAGGTATCATCCTACCATGGAGATACATCTCACTATAGTAAAAAATCCATAATAGATGCTCTGTCAAGGTTGTATCTACAACAAGATCGATATCCTTGATGTCTACCACATGATAATGGTAATTATAATATCTATAAATAAGTTACACATGAAACACATCATGGATTGAACTATATTTATATTTATGTTTAAAATGGGATTCCACTTCACTAACCATTTCTAATATCTCAACAATACCAATAAACCTAGGTATTATCTTTACCATTTTTCTAAAATAGTATTTCCACAACCTAGGTGAAACATGATGTAAAAGTTGAATACAAACCTCAAAATCTAGAGTTTATATCCACATATCAGCGTAAGATTTCTTTATGCTATGCATGGATACCAACCACATTCTAATCAACTAGGCCTACTTATATATATCCTACATGATACTTGGTTAAAAAGGACCCACTCACCAACCTCTTATAAATAAAGAGGTGAATGAAAAAACCCACTAATAGGGGCTATGAAAGGTTTCATTTAGATAAATGTTTGGAATCTTTTGTTATAAGAGAAATCCACAAGTGATAAATTTCATTCTAATAAATCATCAAATATAATTAACATTATCATAAAAAATCCTCCAAAATCAAAATACTCTTTAAAAAATTACCTTAGATATATGGATTATAGACTTTGGTTAAAATAATATGTGATTATAGAGCCTTCTCGATCACCTTTAAAAAATGATATGTGAAATGAGGATCCCTATTAGAAATTATACTCGTCAAAAAAAAAGAGAGACCAAACTTTATCTTATATATGAAGACTACCCATATCATCAATGTCAAAGGTATACATGATAGAAAATAAGTAGGATTAATCCATTAGTGGATATGAGATCACAAATACAGCATCATTCCTGTGTTTCTTCTTAGGTAATCCTATTACAAAATCTATATTCACATCAACCCACATCCTCTACGAAATGAGTATAGGCTATAAAATCCTGGTTCACTTCCGATGCTCAACATTCACCTGATCAAATGTGATTTTTTTTCTATAAATATCACTACATACTACATTATTCATGGACACCAGTATTATCTACAAATATTATGATACATCAATATAAAACTAGGATGTACCTCCCATCTAGAGGCATTAAACTCTCTTATCATATCCTAACTCAAATCTGTAGGAACCCATACCAACCCATATAAATAAATAGAATTTAATTTTCCAATAGACCATAATAATGGTGAATGAAAAGAATATATGATGTCACTTAGAGATAAGACATCTGGATCAGATAAATTATTTGTATTGGTTCATTCCAAAAACATGAGTATTAAAATTTTGGATATCAAAGATACTCATCCCTGGGACTACAGAACATCTTGATGAATGTCTGCAAAGAGCTCCATTATCCACCACTCATGAAAAGAGTCTTTCACTAACTTTTTAGTGAGTAGTAGTTTAATTCATCAACAATTACATTTCAATTTCACAATGTATAATCCAAATCAAATTCCAAATACTGTAAATACTTAACCCACCACCACTGCCGAAGGTTTAGGTCCTGTTAATAAAATATGTAGTTGAGATAAATATAGTCCTTATAAACCACAAACCACTCACCCAAAAATGTTTTTTTCTAGAATCTCAAGGTGCATACCATGACATATAACTCTATATCACATGTAGAATAATTCCACACATGTATTATCAATAGTCAAGATCCATAATAAACTACTCGACTCTCTTGTATTAGAAATTCTACAAGAACATCTCTGGATGAATCATAAAATATTGTATATGCCTTATCCAGAACATGTAATGTTTGGATAGGTTATGAGGTTATATTTATCTTAAAATACTAAAAGGCCCTATCATAAGAATTTGACTAAAAAATGACCCCTTTTATAGTCATCAAAGATTTAATTGTTTCCAAAAAGGAAATGTCCCTGATAAATCATTCCTAATAACCTTCCAAACCTTGAAATATTTGAATCTTGAAGATAATTATTTTCTAATCCAAATATAATATGGATAGAATAATATATGGATACGCATAATATTATTAATATAATAGAAAGTGTCCTATGATGTTCACATTGTCAATCCTAAAAATAAATTTGGTTAGATTGGCATAAATCCTATTATATCTAAATGAACTCAAGATGATGTCACGATGTTGGGAATGATCGTTTGCTAACTATGAGTGATCTAATATGTCATAGAAAAAACACAACAAAACAATAAATAGAATTATCAGTGGTTATATTCATCAAGAACATGAATTATGCTGGTGTATCCATCATACCAAACAACATCACTACAAACTCATATAAACCATACATGATCATAAAATTTTTACATG
The DNA here is from genome assembly GCA_963277665.1 of Viscum album. NCBI lineage: Eukaryota > Viridiplantae > Streptophyta > Magnoliopsida > Santalales > Viscaceae > Viscum > Viscum album. Next base: position 963,408,257 of record OY728157.1, read on the forward strand.
GTATCTTTGATGGCATCACCCTGAACTAAAGATACCAAGATCTAAAAAATATATTGGACCCATAATTTGGTATAAGATATCACTGATACAGAAGTGGGGATTCAAATTCTTAACAATCATATTATTAAATCTATGATAATCTTAACGAAAGTGTTAATTCCCATAAGCCTTCTTGTTGAAAAGTGATGGGGAACCTCATGAAGATGTACTGGGCCATATGAAACCTTGAAATTACATATCATCATATTATCCAATAAAAGACACTAATATTAATTGATTATAATATAATAGCCTTGTTATTTATTAACCATAAACACCAGTTTTAGTGCATTTTACTCTTTGAACATTATTTCACATTATGATTATAATTTCTACTTAAAATGCACTATTACATGCTACATTATTGAACATATCATAAAACCAAAAATGATCTTGATTTTATTTTCATATTTTATTTTCAGGTCTCAAATGCTATGAGGAACAATTAAAGATTTTTTAGCCCTTAAATATTCACATTATAATACCACCAAATTGGGCCTTGAACCAAAAACATTCTAAGTGAAGTGAACTGGACATCATCCTAATAAAAGCACTGTAGAGGAAACGTTTCAAGACCAATGATTCTAAAACTTTATCTTAATATATATTATATCTTGGGGAACATCTCATTAAAAAGTGACCCAAGCTAATTTGGACTTTTTAATGGAGTTCAAGGCGGCCCTAGTTGAAGATGAAATTCTGGGCCAGATTCTGCGGCCCAGTAAAATAACCCACCATTTAAATCATATCTCAAAAATCCCAAAATATTTTTGGCTTAAATTTTAAAAAATGTTAGGGAAAATCAGAGGATAAATTTTATCATTATATGGCCCACTATAATTATTCCATATAACTGGTCATTTAGACACTTCTTTTCAGAAGATGCAAGATGACCGACTCTTCAGGAAAAAAGTGTAAAAGTCTCATCTATATTAATTTTCAACCAACCTAGGCCCACAAAAATTAATTAAATGGACTTGGAAAGTTGGTTTCTCAACCAATGTTTTTCTAAATTCCAATTTAAGGTAGTAGTGGTGGAGTATTTAGAGATCTTGTTGCTTTTTTTTCATTATAATGTTATTATAATGATTTGTCTTTATAACATTCTTCCTTCTCTTGTAAGTTGTTCAAATCACCATAGTTTTAAATAAAATTTCTTCTTATTATCTTATTATTTTTCCCTTCATATCATTTTGATATTGTTTCCTCAAGGTGTCAAATTATTCACAACTAATCTTGTGATAATCTTCACACAATGATAGAGTGATCATTATTTGTTGTTTTTACTTCTTCAATTCCCCCTTATGAGTCTACTTCCCGCTTCTATTGAGAGCATGCCATCAAGGGAGGGATACCTATTTTATGGGTTGATCCAAGGGAGTATCAAGGGGCTGTATTGGATGTTATTTCACACTATTTAAATGTTATTAATTTTTTTTATTTTAGTTTCTTTTATTTAATGATTTTATCTCTTCCTCTTCTTTATTGAATTTATTCCCCCCACTTTTATGTGATAATAAGAGTTTTTTACCTTGGAGTGCTCATGAAAATGATCCTAGAAGTCTATATGTGATTAGAATGTGTTTGTGAGTGTTTTTAACCAGTAATTGATGAGGTTAGTTTGAATTCATTGCATGGATCCTTCTAGATTTAATGAAATTGATATTGTAAAAATGGAATTCATCCCATCCAACCTCAGAAATAACCCAGGATCAACTCATTTTATCATAATTTGACTTCACATAGATCTCATAGTGATATTTTAAAACCATCTAAAATCAACCCATGTTGGACACTTCATTTACAAAAATCCATCTATTTATATTGTGAGTTTATAGGTTCCTCTTATGACTCTGAGGATTCGACACCCAAGCTATAATACAAGCGACCGCTTAACCATTATAAGTTAGGTAAATTTGGGCAAGACCAAATTTTCGTGCCATTGCTGGGGATGAAGTAAATTTCGTAGACCAAAATCTTTATTTCTTCACCCCCATTAATCTATTATCACCCAAATTATCTTTTATTTTCCCTTTATCTCTCTTTTTTTTTGGCACATGTCCTCCTACACCCGTGATAACTCCAACAGATTAGTTTGGGCGGAAAGTCCTAGGATATGGGATTCAAGTGCACCTAAAGGATTGGTTACATATGATCCAAATATTCTTGAAACTCTAAATTCACCAATTAAAACATGTCAAGTGGAGGTTCTTCAAAAAAATCAAATGGTAAACCTTGTGGGGGATCAAATGGGACACCCAAACCAAGAAGATCTAAACATGGGGAATGTATTCAATCAAACCATGAACGACTACATCAATCTATCTTTGGCCAATTCCCCCTCATGCATTAGTAACAATTCCATAAGAGATTCCAACTACATATTTAAAAACCATGTCCTAAACCACCTCCACACATTCCATGGAATGGAATCTTAGATGCTATACCTTCATGTTAAGAAGTTCAATGACATTGTAGAAACCATGTGTCCCCCACGACAACTAGAATCATACAATATTAGAATCATCCTTTTTTCATTAAGGAATCGATTTTAAAATTGGATAAACAATTTGAGACAATCATCCAGCAACTCTATCGACAAATTATAAATATAATTCAACAAAAAAAGTATTTTTCCCCTCACAAAACAATTTCACTTAAAAAGAGCATCCATTTTTTTCATGAAAAAATGGGAGAGTGATTCTATGAAACATGGGAGAGGTTCCAAGACACCATAAACATGGTTCCACATCATAGTTTCTCTATTCCATAAAAAGTGAGAATTTTCAATGAAGGGTTGGGACTGGAGAACAATCCATTCATTAACATTATGTGTAATGGGACCTTTAAAAACAAATCCTCAAATAATGCTTACGGGTATCTAGAGATATTTTACCTTGGAGTGCTCAAGAAAATGATCCTACAAGTGTATAGGTGATTAGAAAGTGTTTTGAAGGTTTTTAACTAGTAATTGATGAGGTTAGTCTGAATTCATTTCATGAATCCTTCTCGAGTTAATGAAATTTAAAATTAAAAAAAGGAATTCATCCAATTTACCCCAATCAATAACCTAGGATCAACTCATTTTCTCATAATTTGAATTCACATGGTTCTCTTAGTGCTATTTTAAAAACATATAAAATCAACCCAAGATGGAAACTTCATATCCAAAAATATATCTATTTATATTATGTGTCTATAGGTTCTTCTTAGGTTTTTGAGTATTCAACACCCAAGCACCACTAAACGTGACCACATAACCTGTAGACCCTGTTTTCACAATTTGCGAAAAACATGACAAAAAAACCGACAACTGCCCAACTATTCCATCCATCAAGGATGTTCTTATAGGATGACCACCTACTGAATTAAATTCCCTAAACTTTCAAAATCACTAATACTGAAACATATTCAGCCCAAGGTATAATGACACCCAGGCTTCTACTGGAAAGATAACCATAAACCTAGACAAACACAATGACCAAACCCCTACCCTACACAAAATTTTCAAAACCATAACAAATTTCAACCACAACCAGGACAATACCAGCATCCTCCTATCTAATACCAATAAACCATCCAATAACCCATCTAAAAACTAAATTATCATTATGATATAAACCTACCAATATAAGCCCAAACCAATCAGTCCCTCTTCCAATCCTTGAACAATTGTTTAAACAAATGGAAAAAATGAACATAGAATTATCTTCCATTGAAAAATAACTTCAAACCATAAAAACAAGAATGGAACCCATTCCCACATAGGCATTCTTCAAAAAACATCAAGGGTAGAGTCATGTTTCACTCAAATTACTCATAAACAACTAAAGGATGTGATAGTTTTATGTAGTGGGAAATCAATTGAGAAAACTAAAAAAATAATTCAAAAACCATATGAAGATTCAAAATCTAATGAAAATTAAAATGAACCACATGATCAAAGTGAAAAACAGAAAACAATGTGAATGAAAAATCTCCTCAACAAATAATCCCATAACCTGCACCATTTCCTCAACACATGAGGGGGGAAACCAAGATGGAACTGAGTGAAATATTGAGGGGAATATTCTCACACATCAATTTGAACATTCCACTCATCGATGATATTCAATCCATTCCTTCATAATCAAAATACTTGAAGGACATCTGCACATTTAACAGGAAATTCTCATAAAATAACCAAGTCCTTCTGGTAGAAAATTTTAGCATAACAATCTAGGGAACCCTTCCACTAAATATGAAAGACCCAGGATTCCCACACATCAATGTTGAACTAAGAGAGAACAATGTTTTCAAATCCTTGTGTGACCTAGGTGATAGTACCAATCTCATTCCCTATGTTCTGAACTGCCAATTAGGCCTTGAAGAGCTCTAACACACATCTGTCACTCTTCAAATTGATGATTATAGCATTCATATTCTCAAGGGGATTTTAAAGGCTATTTTCGTAAAAGTTTAAAATTGTATCTACCCTACTGACTTCATTATCCATGAAAAAAATCAAAACTTTGAAAATGAGGAACAAAACCCAATCATCCTTGCATGTCCCTTACTTGCAACAATCAACTCTATTATCCGAATCCAAAATGGGAACATGACCATCACCTTTGGAATTTTGAGTCTAGACTTGGACATCTATAGTTAAAGCTCAGGAATTGGGGATTATGAGGACTTTCATGACATATACATGATATGAATCACTAATAATGATTCCAAAGAACATCAATGTATATTTGAGTAATGTTTAAGTCATGATGAGATTAATTTTCCTTTTTTCACATGAAAGAAGTTTATCTCCTTGTCTAGAATCACTTTTTGATTACTCCTATGATGAAATATTAAGACCAACAATCAGTAAAATCTTTCAGGAAACCACATTCATGGAGACCACTCTAACTCCCTTCCCTAACACTGATCAAACCAATCTATTAGCTACAACTTCTACCCATAGGGATTCAATCCTACCTAAAACTCTAAAAAAATAAATTGACCTTGAGCTAATGTCCTGATATTCTTCTGAAAATTTGAACAAACCTGATATTGAATTAAAAGAACATTATACTCCATTTAAGTATGCATTCATATGAAAAAATGAAACACATCCAATTGTTATTTCTTCTTCTATTCAAGATTATCATGAGAGGATGCTTCAATATGTCCTTAAGAGACACAAGAAAACATTTGGATGGATCTTATATGAAATTCCTAGGATTAACCCACTTATCTAGACACATTGAATTGTTCTGGTATCTAGTTCAAAGCCATGTCGTCAACCTTAGTGGAGACTCAATCCAAATATCATGTATGTAGTGAGAAAAGAACTTCTAAAATTGTTAAAAGCTAGTATCATCTATCACATAGATAAGAGTGAGTGGGTAATCCCAATCCATGTGGTCCAAAAAAGTATAGAATAAAAGTAATAACCAATAAGGATGGAGAGATTCTTCAAATTAGGGTGAGTAGTGGTTGGAGAGTCTGTTTCGACTATAGGAAGCTCAAATCATTTACCAAGAAAGACCATTTTCCCCTCACCATTCACTGACCAAGCCCTTTAGATTGTGGAAGGTTATCCCTTCTACATTTTTTATATGGGTACTTGGGGAACAATCAAACTGAGGTCTCCGTAGAGGATCAAGGGAAGACTACATTTACCCGTCCATTCAGCCCATTTTCTTTCAAAGGCATGCCCATCAGGTTATGAAATGCCCCTGGAACCTTCCAGCGGTGCATGATGGGAATCTTCTCAGATATAGTAGGGTATTTTCTAGAGGTCTACATAGATGACTTCTCTTGGTTTGAGGATACATTTGAGGCATGTATGAGTATTGTGAAGGGTGTTTTGTCAATATATGATGAAAAGACTCTGGTCCTAATAAACTGGGAAAAATGACATTACATGGTTAAATAAGGACTAGTCATTGGCCATCTAGTCTCAGGTAGGGGGATTGAAGTCAATAAATCCAAGGTTGACATCATTCATCACCTTCCATCACCCAAAAACATTCAAGGAAGTGAGGTCTTTTTTAGGACATAGTGATTTCTATAGAATATTCATTAGGAAATTTAGTATAATTTATCATCCCTTTTGTGGTATTCTAGTAATGGATGGGCCATTTTATTTCTACAGAAATCTATGAGGGTTCAATATCAACCCTCAAATCAACTCTCACCTCTCCTCCCATCATGAAATCCCCAAATTTGAACCTTCCTTTTGAGCTCATGTGTGATTCCAATTACTTTTCTTTAGGATATGTTTTAGGAAAATGTTGTGATAAATCTATTTATGTAATTTCTTATGCCATAAATTCCGTAAATGATTCCCAAATCAACTACACCACTAATGAGAAGGAGTTACTTGCTGTTTTGTTTTCCTTTGAAAATTGTAGGTTCTACATCTTAGGATCCCCCATAATTGTGTTCACTAAAAATTCTTCACTGAAATAACTCTTCCAGAAACAAGATGGTAAGGCTAGACTGATTAGGTGGGTCCTTACGTTATAATAATTTGACCTCACAATCAAGAAAAATAAGGGTGTTAAAAATTATTTAGCTGATCATCTCTCTAGGATAGAATTTAATGACAAATTATCTCACCTTTATGTGTCTAATTCATTCCCTGATAAACAACTACACTTTTTTAGTGACTACCATTGGTATGCCGACATAGAATACTTCTTAGTTAAATGAGTCTTTCCAAAATTCTTAAGGACTCATGCTAGATGGAAATTTATTTTGGATGTCAGACACTATGTATTTGATGATCCATACCACTATAAGTTCTTCCCTGACTATATCATTTGGAGGTGTGTCCCAGAATCTGAACAAGAGACCATCTATAAATTCTGTCATAGTGAGGCATGCGAAGGTCACTTTTTATCTAATAAAACATCTTCTAAGGTTCTTCAGAGTAGGTTTTTTCGGGCCCCACTCTGAAGGGGCTCCTACAATATTTTTTAAAGCTCTCATAGGTGTCAAAAATTAGGGTCCATCACAAAAAGGAATCAATTTCCACTCACTCAAATCTTAGTGATTGAAATATTTGACTACTAGGGAATTAATTTCATGGGTCCCTTCTTAAACTCTAGTGGATATTTGTACATTATTTTAGCTTCTAATTATGTCTCAAAATGGGTTGAGGCAATTCCTAAAAAATAAAATGATCATCAAACTCTAATTATATTTCTTAAATAAAACACCCTCTCTAGATTTTTAATTCCTAGGGATATCATTAACGATCGTGGAACTTATTTTTTCAATCATCCATTCTTAGTACTCATGAAAAAATATGAAATTTCTCACAAAGTGTCCACTGCTTACCACCCATAGACGAATGGTCATGTTGAGTTAGCCAATTGAAAAATAAATTTATTTTAGAAAACTATTAATCAATCTAGGAATGATTGGTCAAGAATACTCTTAGATGCTCCTTGGGCCTATCGAATCGCATATAAAACCCTTTTAGGAACGTACCCATATAGGTTGGTTTATGGTAAATCTTGCCATTTTCTAGTGGATATTGAACATAAGGCCTTTTTTGATTTAAAAAAATGAATTATTACCACTAATTGGCTAAAAAAATGAAATTAGATCTCAGTGAAATTGAGTAACTTAGGAAGGAGACTTATTAAAATTCAATGATCAATAAATAAAAATTAAAAGAATAAAATTTTAGAAATCTTAAAAACTAACACATTGTACTAAGTAAAACTATTCTTTTTTTGTAGATCTAAACATCATTTACACCAATGAAAGATGAGGTCTACACGGTCAGGTCCATACATTGTGCACAATGTGTACCCCCATGGTGCTGTAGAAATTCAAGATTACACCAGTAATCAAACCATTGAAGTTAATGGTCATAGATTGAAACCATTATTTGAACCATTCAGAAAATATGAATTTGATGATAAAATGTTTTAACCATCTATTGATGAGGAAAATACTGAAACAATTAAGGGTTTATGCCGCATTAGCGATGTTAAAAAAGCGCGACACAATAGGAAACTCGTGGTTTTCATGTTTCCTATCATTGTGAATCATATTTATTATTTATTTTGATATTTTTTAACCTTATACTATTGACATGTTCTTATTTTATGAGTAAGTATTTTTATGAAAGGGGAGTGCCATATTCATCTGTGTCACATGTTGTGATCCTTGAGTAATACCTTACCCAGAAATGTAAAAGAAGACAATGTATCATTAGTTTTTTTTATTTTTATGTGTTTTTAGGTTAAAATAAACATACAAAAGGATAATTTTTTCAACTTATAATATTTACATGTTTTTGTTTTATGAGTATGGATGGGTATGAAATGGGAGCACCATATTCATCTATGTCACGTGGTGTGATCATTGAGTAATACCTTACTCATAAATTTAAAAGAAGACAATATATCATAAGTTTATTTTATTTTTATGTGTTTTAGGTAAAAAAATCAAAATATGATAGTACCTTAGACTATTGACCTATTCTTCTATTATAAGTATGGATGGGTATGAAAGGGGAGGGCCATATTCATCTATGTCACGTGGCATGATCCCTGAGTAATAACTTCCCCAGAAATTTAAAAATAGACAGTGTATCATCAGTTTTTTATATTTTATTTTTCTATTTTTGTATGTTAAAAAATGTAAAAAATAATAATAACAAAAATTAAAAGAACATATTTTTGGTCAGGGTGAAAAGCCCATCACAACCGACCAAGCCACTAGGACTTGAACCCAAGACCAGAGAAAGATTGGGGTATGCATTTTTAACATCAACCACCAGGTAAATTCATTCCATGATTATTATTTTAGATTTCCTCTTTGAAATCCAATCTTATACGCCCTTCAAAGTTTTATTTTATTTAAACACTAGGGACATTTTTATTCTTTATTAGGGTGGGGAGATGAAATAAAAAAATTTATATTGTGTGCATAAAAAAATGTGTGGAAAGAAATATTTCATTAACCTTGAACATGATAACACACATTCTAATCTCTGAAATTTGATATCAAATAATTTTTCATGATTTGATTCTAATTTTAATTCATGTTTAAGTTATTTTTTATAGATTTTGTAATGCGGAATTTTCTAATATGATTTTTCACTATTTATATTTTCTTCCAATTATTAAAAAATCACAATGAACTTCCTCTAGATTATGGGTTATTAGTTTTAGTTCATTGGTTCCCATAATAAATGTCTTATGTTTGGTGATCATTTTAATTTTAACATGATTATTCTAAAAAATAAAACAAAATCAATTGTGTGTAGAGTAATGGATTGAACTAATGTGTGGCTTTAGGTACTTGTGGATCGTGACTCCATTGTTGTCTGGACCAGAGTTATGAATTTTATCTATATTTGTTGAAATTTTAATTTGTTTTTGTTTTAATAAACTTGATATAAAGCATCAGTATGTGAGCTTCACTTGGTTCCATAAGGGGTTTGAGACTCAGAGTCATCGGTAAAGTCTTGTAAGATGGGTTGACTCGATTGAGTACAATTTTAATTACCATGGAAAAATTTCAACAAAAAATAAATCAAAAATAGAAACAAAATTTAAAAAATTAGAAAAAATGAATACTCATAATAATATTAACATTTTATTCCTTATATAACTTCCATCATTTCTCCCTGGAATGAAAATGGACCCCCATGTCTATTGTGAGGCACAAAACATCATCATGCTTAAATGAAATTGGATGAAATATGGAGAGGAATTTTAACAAAGGAATGGGTTTGGGATTCAGATATTCCTCTAGAAATAGCTTGTTTTAAATGATTTTTATGAGTTTTATAAATTTTTTTGGTATGAGGTATTTGGGTGAGAAATGTTTATTAAAATATTTTTGGAAAAATTGAATTCGATTTTTATATTTTTTAGATATATTTTTCTTGGGACTAGAAAAACTCAAGTTGGGGGGTGTGATTAGACCTTAAAATAGACTAATATTAATTTTTTATAATATAATATTCCTGTTCTTTATTAATCATAATCACCTTTTTTAGTATTTTTTACTCATTGAACATTATTTCACAATATGATTGTAATTCCTTCTTAAAATGAACTATTAAAATAGACATTCTTGGACATATCATAAAACAAAAAATGGTCTTGATTTTATTTTCAGATTTTATTTTCTGGTCTCACATGCTATAAGGAAAAATTCAGGCTTCTTGAGCACTTGAAAATTCATATTGGAAGACCACCAAAGTGGAACTTTAACCAACAACATTCTGAGGGAAGTGAAATGGATACCAAACCAATAAAAGTACTGTAGAGGACAAGTTTTAAGAAAAACAATTCTCCAAATTTATTTGAATCTAAAAGATATAATGGGGAACATTTCAGTCAATAGTGGCCCAAGCTAATTCGAATTTTTGATGGAGTTCCAGGTTGACCAAGTTGAAGACAAAAATATGGGCTAGGTTCTGTGGTCTAGAAAAACATCCCACCATTTAAATTATATCTCTCAAACCACAATATGTTTTTGGATGAAATTTTATAGTATATTAGCCGACATATAGGTATTAATTTTACCATAATATAGACCACTCGAAATATTCCACCTAGAAGGTCATTTTGGCAATTATTTTCAGTGGATGCATGTTGGATTCTACTTCTTGGAAAGAGTGGAAAAGTATCATCGACATTAATTTTCCACCCACCTAGGCCCACCAATGTTAATTAAAGGGACATGGATAGTTGATGGATTGACCAAAGTCTTCCTAAATTCCTATTAAAGTAATTAGTGGTGGTGGATTTAGGGATCATGGAGCTCTGTTTTCCATATAATGGTATTATGTCGATTTGTCTTTGTAACATTCCTCTTTCTCAAGTATGATGTTAGAATCACCTTAGTTTTTAATAAAAGTTAGTCTTATTCACTAATTCTATTAATATTTATATCACTTTTATACCATTACCTCAAGTTGTGAACTTATTCACAACAATCCTTGGGATATTCTGCACACAATTGTAGAGTGATCATTATTTGTTGTTTTTACTTCTTTAATTCCACCCTTATGAGTCAACTTCCCATTACTGTTGAGAACATGTCTTCAATAGAGGGATAACTCTTTCATTGGGTGATCCAAGGATTTAGTAAGGGGATGTATTGGATGTTATTTATCACTCTCTAAATGTTATTTATTTATTTTATTTGAGTTTCTTTTACTCAATTATTTTCTCTCTTCATCTTCCAAATTGAATTTATTCGCCCCACTTTTTTGTGTTAATAAGATCCTTTACCTTGGAGTGATAATGAAAATGATACTACAAGTGTATAGGTGATTAATATGTGTTTTTTAATGTTTTTAACTAGTAATTTATGAGGTTTGTTTTAATTTATTTCATGAATCCTTCTCGAGCTAATGAAATTGAAATCTTAAAAAAATTAATTCATACAACCCACCTCAAGAAATAACCTAGGATCAGATCATTTCCTCATAATTTGAATTCACATAGATATCTTAATTCTATTTTAAAACAATCTAAAATCAACCCAAGTTGAAAAATTCAAAGCAAAAAATCCATCTCTTTATATTGTGTGTCTATAGGTTCTTCTTTGGTCTCTAAGGATTCAACGCCCAAGATACATAGCAAGTGACTGCTTAATAATTAGAACTTGGGTAAATTTGGGTGAGATCATCATACAATTAGAATTTTATATCTTGAAGATCATATAGTTCCATCATGATTGGTATGATAGAAACATCTCTACTATTAGAACTGACTTGAGAAGTATCTCAATATCCCACGTGGGATGTAACCCATATAAGTCTTATGGAATGACTCATGAAAATTTTCCACCTGTGGAGGAAATCTATCAAACCATATTCCTCCCTCATCTAGTGAAGTTTGTTCTATTTGGGCCATGATACCATCTAATATGCACAAAATTGGTCATATATGACCATCCTGAATATCCTTTTCACCTTGGGGAAAATCATTTCCTCATTTTGGAGATATAAAGGTAACTCTCCTCTATTAATAGTTGATATGATATTGGTATATAACTAAAATTTCAATACTAAGTATCAAATAGATAAATTTCATATCCAATACAAATGGATCAAAGAATAAATAGAAACTAGTAATTTCTAAAGAATATGCCTTCAAACATTTGATATTCATAGAACACACTCCCAATAGTGTATTAGTGGTCAAAACACAATCCATGGTTTCCAGAATAATGAAGAAAAAATTTGAGAAACTGTAGATATAATGGAATGTGATTCTACTATATCAAAAAATACACATGAAAGAGAACATGATACATTAATCATAGAAATCACCATAGAATTTCATGCATCCTTACTTACGGGGATTGGATGTATAACATGAACTTGAAAACCCCCTCTATATTGGCCTCCAGTCAGACTCCATTGATCTATTCCCTATACATGGAACTTATAAGGATACATCATTAAAACTATACATAATCTTTAGTTCAGTCATGAATTTCACTTTATTTCACATCAAGGGTCTTTTAGGTTTATAAATTTAGGGAATTAAGATACAATACACACATAACATCCCACATCTATACAAATTGGACACTACTAAAATCATATCCATTTATTATAAAATATAAATTTTTTAAAATAAAACATGATTTTTGTAACAAATCTTAATAACATGAAACATGACTTCCATATTTCTCTTAAACATCCTTATAAACTATAAAAAACATTTAATAATATTGTGATGAGTACAAAAAGTTCAGTATGGAACATAAATAATGAAAATTGTTAGTCTAGTGAAAACATTAAATCCCATTAAAAACCATTTTCATGAATACTCATAAGCATGCATAGAAAAAAATGCAGTCTCCTTGGGATATAATCACCATATAAATCATACATTCATAGTTATAAAGAGAACATACTTATGGTCAAATTTCATATCTGGTGTACGCAATGCATTGGAGATCTATAATTTGGCTAATTGATCAAATCTCAAGCTATAATAGGGCTCAACCCATCATATCTTGAACCATAATGGGGCTCAACCCGTCATATCTTGAGAAATAATGGGGATCAAACCTTCATATATTGATATATAATTGGATAAAACCATAATATAAAATATAAAAAGAACATATAGAGAATAAAAGTGTTGATAAATCATTTAAACCCATGATAAAACCACTTTTATATATCAAAATACAATTTCCTCATAAAATACCAATTTTAAAATATATAAATTGTTCACATACTAATGAAATAATTCTATTTAAAAAAAATGAAAACATATAAAGAAAAATTATAGTATTGAAATATCATTATATAAGGGGAAACTTGTCATTCCATATGTACAAAAATCATTCTGAATATCATAAAAGAGATATTTAAATGGGTTTTAAAAGGAAGGTCCCTTACCTCTTGTTTGAATTGATTCAAAAGTGGTAAAAACTTTTGTATAATGGTTTGACGAGTGTTAATAAATGAATACAGAACTATACTCATGTGTATAACCATTTATATGTTCTTATTATAAAATTTTTACCCATTTATTAATAATATATCTTTTATTTTAATCTATTTAGGTGTGTTCTTTTAATGGTTTCCAAGGATGGTTCATTATGGAATTTATTATAGAATAGAAGAGGAAATATAGAAGTGTAATGAAAAGGAATTAATAGGTTTTATAATTTTATATTATTCCATATATCATTATTTTTATAATATTAGGATTATTAATTAAGAAAAACATTAATGAAAATGATTTAATTTATTTTTTGGTTGTTTTTATGGTCATCAAAAATTTATATCATTTTTTCTAAAATCATCTAAATATAATAGTTAAAAAACACTATATAAAATATAATATATATAATATAATCTAATTGAACCATAATAATGGTTTTTTTACCTTCCTTTAAGGATTTAAATGAAAATGTAAACACATCATACACAATATTGGTAATATGACACATCACAAAAGATGTTTTTATTTTTTTTAAAAAAAGAGAGGAGAAAGAGTTTTATGATGAATATTTTCATTACAAAGATAAAATTAAAGTAAATATATGATACTAGAGTATTATTTATACTTGTATAATGTGATATGAAGAGATAATAAGAAATGAAAAGAAATTTAAAAGTAATTAAAACAAAAGGAAATAGGTTTTTTCCGCTTGAATTATCCTCCTTGAGAATCTCATTAAGGTCCTTGGTTTTGGACTTTTGGTGATTCCAAAGGGTGTTGGATGAAGTTAAAACTATTAGGAAGGTATTTGGGAAGAAATAAGACATGATACAAGGCTTTGAGTGGAAGTAGAAGAGGTGGTGATGTGAGCTATTTATAATGGAGGTGATGGGTGTGTTTTGAATATTTTATTCATTTTTCTAATATTTTGGCTTAAGAATAAGAATAGTTTAAGAAATATTATAATTTATATTAAAATAATTAAGTGGAGGTAAATATTTTGGGATTAAATACTCTATACATATTCCATGACTCAGTAATTCAGGTATTTATAATTTTTCATAAATTATTATATTTTACTATTCACAAAATTCAACTATTTCAAAAAAAATCCCCAAAAATCACACCAACCGTTGTTCAAAATTTAGAATTAAAAAATCAAATCCATTATTGAAAATAATTTACTGAATATGATAAATTTAATTTTTAATTAATATCATCATTTATTTAAAAAACTCTAATTTTAAAATTATAACTGATTTTATAACACATTGAAAAATTAAATAAAGTCTCATAAAATTATATTATAATCATAAGAAAATAAAATATTAATTTATGAGTCTATTTTATAAAATTGTATTTTATTTTAAATCATTATATTAATTATAAAATTTTAATTAAATATTTCTAACTCATAAAAATACCAACTCTTAATTTATAATTTTCCACAAAAATATTTACTTATTCAATAATATAAATATATCATATATTCACTTATATGATACATAAATTTTGTATATACTCTCATAGGTGAGGATACCATTTACAAGTAAAGATTCCTCAATTTCTATAAATATCACTTATTTTATTATAAATTTATAATGTATTTAGCTATTTAATACCAAAATGAAAAGAAATTATTTTTTTATGTAACTAGGTCGTTACAATATCCCCATCATTAGAAAATTACATCCTCACAATATTTATTTAGATATTAAAAAATTGAGGATACCCTCCCCTCATGGAATTTTTAGATTCTCATGTTTCTTCTTTTACCATGTGGTTTCACCACCAAACCTTAACTTGGGGAATAACATAATTTTACAATACTACCTCTCTGTGATCAAGAATTTGATTAGGTTTCTCTTCATAAGAATGGTTCCCTACATACTAAACTACATTTGGTCTCAAAAACATGAGATGGATCCGGAATATACTTTCTTGATATCAAAACCTGAAAATCATTGTGAACCTAAGAGAAACTTAGAGGCAAGGATACTCGATAGGCAACTAGTCTAAGTTTCTACAAGATTTCATAACGTCAAATGAAAAATGGACACAACTTCCCTTACGTACCAAAATGAATCTCACTTTTCCATGGTGAAACTTTAAGAAAGGCATAATCACCTATCTTAAAAAAATATCCTTCCCCAAGTTATCTCCATAACTTTTTTGTCTCCTCTAGGTTGTCCTCACGTTTCACTAAATCAACTAATATTTCTCTACCACTTAATCTATTAATTATGGTCCCATCAAACCTCTTTCCCAAAATTCATCCCAAAATGATGGATTTTGGCACCACATTCCATATAATGCCTCAAAAGGTGCGATATGTATACAAAAAAACTTTTATTATAATAAAACTAAGCTAATGAAAGATGATAATCCCAAATTACATGGTAATCCAATGAATAATCTTGAAGCATATCCTCTAATTTATAAATTATTCACTCAGAATGTCCATCATATTGAGGATGAAAGGTTGTGCAGAAATTTAATTTAGTTTCCAATGACTTATGAATCCCTTTCTAAAAGTTATAAGTGATCATGAGATCATGATCAGATATAATGGAGAGGGTAAATCAATTAAACATTACTATATCATTTAGATACAATTAGGACAGTTGATCTAGATATATGGTCTCTTGAATAGTGAAAATATGTGCATATTTAGTCAAAAGATAAAAAATAACTCAAATCACATTATTACCTCAGGAAGACTTTGGAAGTCCCACTAAGAATTCCATGGATATATTTTACAATTTCTACTTTATCATTGGAAAGGATTAAGAAACCCCTTTGGTAACATCTATTCTTCTTTAAACTATTGACATGTAAAACATTTCATGGTAAAATAAGCAATATCTATTTTCATTCAATACCATATGTAAGACTCCCAAAGATCCCTGTATAGTTTAGTTATTCCAGGATGAACTAAAAATAGATAACTATAATCCTTAGATAATATATCTTTATTAAATTGTGAATCACATGGAACACATATTCTCTTCCAAAATATCAAAACACAATCTCTATGAAAATTAAATTCCCAAAACATAAATTTCTTTACTAATTCAAACTTTTTCTATAACTCACAGTCTTCTTTCCTCACTTGCATTATTCTATTTAAGTGAAATGATTGTACTGACACCTGAAACAAAATAGTGGAATTTCCCAAACTAGAAACATGAAAGAAAGAATTCATCAAATAAATAACAAAGGGGTCATGTTCAATATGCAACATGGTTAACATACCATTAATTTTTCAACTCAATGCATTGGACATATTTTTTTCTTTTCTAGGATATTAATGAATCGTATAATCATAATCCTTGATTAGTTCAATACATCTTCTATGTCACATGTTCAATTATATATGAGTGAATATGTACTTAAAACATTTTTTTAGTATATATTTCAAATTTTACTCCATACCGATTATGCCTTTGAATTTTTAATAAAAGAACATTAGCATCAAATTATAAATCTTGTGGAGGAAAATTTAACACATGAGGTTTCAACTGACATGAATCATAAAAAATTAACTAATCATTATGTATTGGGCACAACCATTTCCTTTTAAAAAAACATCACTATACATAGAAAATTCAACATTTCTAGAAGCTAGGTCCAAAACTGCATCAGTCACCACTCCTATTTTCAATTTTGGAAGACAATCATCACATTCATTCATCTAAATTAACTTAACACCTTTTATAGTCAACTTAGTAAGTGTTCTAGATTACCAGGAATTTTTTTCAAAAAAATATTTCGTAATAATGTTCCAAACCAATAAAATATGAATCTTAGTTATATTTTTGCATCTTTTCCATTATTCAACAAATTTCATTTTAGTGGGATCAATGGTTACACCATTCTTAGAAAAAATATGACCAAAGAAAAAAATCTACCAAAAATCAAACTTTTTGAATTTTCTATATAGTTTCTTCTCTTCAATGGTTTGAAAAAAAACCCTTATGTGTATTTTATGTTCCTATTTACATTTATAAAATAAAAAAATGTCATCAATAAAAAACCAACATACTTATCCAAGAACTCATGGAATATTCTATTCATAATATCCAAGAATACAACTGGTGCATTAGTTAACCCAAACATCATTACAAAAAATTCTTAATTCCCACATCAAATAAAAATTGTAGTCATCAGAATGTTTTCTTCCTTTAAATTACACTAATGGTATCCTAATACCATGTCAACCATCAAAAAATATAGTTCTCCCTATAATTGATAACAAACATCATTCATATGAGGAAAATTATAATTGTTATTAATAGTGATTTTATTCAAGGATCTATATTCAATGAGAAGTTTCAATAAACCATCTTTGTTTTTAACAAATAAAATAGGTGAAAACCAGGTTGAAGTTCTAGGTTAGATATAACCTTTATCTAAAAATTCATGGAATTTATTCTTCAACTATAAATTTTCCATTTGAACCATTATATAAGGAGGTTTAAAAATTATACTATAATTAGTAACTAAGTCAATAGTAAATTCAACTTCTTGATTAGGTATAACACCAGGAAACTCATCAGGAAATACATCAAGATACAACTTTATCGATGGAAAATCCTTAATCTGAATAGTGAATTTATTTTCAATAATGCGAGAAAGATAACTTTAATTTCCATCATTTAATAGTTTCCCATCTTCCTGATATGTTATCAATGATATGAGTTCATTATTGAACACAAATTGAAAATCTTTTTGATAATTAATTCTTTATCTCTATAATCTATCTTATAATGATAAATAGAAAGAAATTCTATAACCAATATAACATAAAACTCTCATAGAGGAAATTCAACATGGTTTTTAGGTAATTTTTTTCCATAAAAAGAGATACATAGATTCTTATAATTATTTTAGCTTTATGTTTCCTCTATGTGTTTTAACAATAATATTTGTCTTTGTTTTTTTGAGGTGGAATTTCTAATTTCACAAAAACAATTCTCCAAAATTAAGGAATATATAGACATTAAATCAATAAAATTGTTGTCATATTCAATAAAATCAAGGAAAGTACCTAATATAACTTCATTTTATGTGTTTAAATTCACTAAATTAGTTTCAAATTATTTTTTTACCACCTTCTATTTCTAATTATTCTTGTTTTCCACCTCAGTTACTATCTCTGGAAACATATTAGAAAAATGGACAAACTCTTTACATTTAAAGAATATTACCATTGGATTATATTAATTATTTTTATCAGTTTCCTTTCACTCGCAAGACATGAGTCCAAAAATTCCACATTGGTAGCCCTTACCAAAATTTTAAAGACATTATCCTGAATTCTTTTTACCACACTTTTCATAAAAAGGAAAATTTATTTTCTTACCTCCAAATTTATTTTATGAATTATTCCCCAATGTTCACCAACATGACCGCCACTTATTCTTTTAATCATGAGGTATATATGTTTAAAAAAACACCATTTTGACATGTTCAACATAAAAACAACATTCCCAAATCATTTAAATTCATATAAAGCCAAGGATCTTCATAAACCTAGAAGGTATTATGAATTTTACTTCATATAAAGCTATGAAATCTTCATATTTTTGCCTCAATTCCAAATTTTTTTCCATTCATACAAAAAAAATAATTAGTGGACATTTCTCATAGAAAATATCCTCAAATGTTTCTAATTCCATGGAATCAAGATCATCTTTCTCACTAGAAGTATTAACCAAATACCACCATCAATCAGCTTCACCTTCAAAATGATAAATTTCAAGGGTTAAATTTTGAAGTTCCAATTGTCCCCTGAAAAAAAAATCTTATATAAATCATTGATCCATCCTTCATCTTTCATTGGGTTAGATGATCCACTAAATGATTGTTCATGATGTCTCATAAAATTCTCCAAAACAAGATATGTTATTTCATGGTAGATCAGGTTCCTCTCTAGCATGAACACCCCCACCATTTATCACCTCAGTCAACTAATCCATTAATATCACAAACTACTCAGTTCCAATTCTCATCATTTTAGGCTTCATATTCGGATAGATATCAGTCTCTTAGTGCCTTTTTACTTCAGTTTCCAATTTTTTTCTATGAAAAAACAGTCTATACAGAGATATCTTATATGAAGTAACATTGAAATGTTAAAATTATTTATCATTTTATAATTAATAACTTAATAATATTTTATAGTATTCGGTTAACATCATCCTAACCTCATTGAAAATCCAAACCATCTGTTGATACCAACTATAAGGGCACAACCATAAAAAATTACATAATCTTTTGGTTAGTCAAGAATTGATGTTTATGTCACATCGAGGATCTTTTTAGGTTTAAAGAAATAGATAATTAAGACATAATACAATAAAAGATCCCATATTAATTCAAATTTTATGATACTAATGAATTATAAATTTATTCCAGAATATATATCTCTTAAAATATAACATAATTTATGTAATAAATGTTCATAACATATAACTTGACTCCCTTATTATTCATACAAATTCTTATAAACTTTGAAGAAATAAAAAATATTGGGATAAGCACAAAAACCATAGCAAGGAACCTAAAGAAAGAAATTTGTTAGTCCCTTGATATCATGAAAACCCATTAAAATACCTTTTTCTGAAAACTCATTCACAAGTATAGAAAAAAATCAAGGTGTACCCTAGGGACATCATCTCTATATATCTCTAACATTCATACTTACAAATAGAACAAAAATATGGTAAAATTCCATCTCTGGAGTACCCAATGCACTAGAGAGGTATAATGAGTCTCACCCTTTATATCTTGAGCTATAATGGGGCTCAACCTCTTGTATCTTGAATTATAATGGGGCTCAACCCATCATATTGTGATCTATAATAAGATAAAAACATCATATATTTGAATATAACGGGAAAAACCAATGATAAACAATTTCCAATGAATATATCATGAATAAAACCAATAATAAATCATTTAAAACCATAATAAAAATACATTCAGATATCAAAATACCACTTTCTTGTAATAAAACCAGTTTAAAAATATAACAACCATACACGTAATAATGAAATAATATTATTCAAACAATAACTCTAAAAACATGTAATAGAAACATTATAGTAATAAATCATTATGAAAGAGGGGAATGTTTTTCATGATGTATATAAAAAATGATCTTTTTAAATCTCATAAAAGAGACTCTTAAATGGATTTTAAAAGGAGGGTCCCTTACCTCTGGTTCAAATTCCTTCAAAAGTGTTCAAACATTATATATAATGATTTAAAGAGTGCTATAAACTTATTAATGAACTATACTCATGTTTATCACACCTTACATGATCTTATTATAACATTTCCAGCCATTTATTTACATTATTTTGTTATCTTCATCGTTTCAGGTGTGTTATTTTCATGGTTTCCATGATTGGTTCATTATGGAATTTTTTATCGAATGGAAGCTAAACTCCATAAGTGGAATGAAATGGAATTAATACATTCAAAAAAATGTAAATGATTCCACATATCATTTTTTATAATATTTGGATGATTCATTATATATATCATTAATTGAAACGATATGATTTATTTTTGGCAGTTTTTACAGTCATCATAAATATATATAATTTTATTTAATATCAAGTTCATATATTGGTTCCAGAACATTACATAACATATAATATGTATAATAAAATGTAATTCAACTATAATAATTGTATTAGGACCATCCTTAATGGTGGTAATGAAAAATAAAAATACATCATCCATGATGTCGGTAATTCAATACATCTGGGGTGATGTTTTTTTAGAAAAAAGGGAGAGGAGAAATAGTTTAATGATAAATGTTTTTATTTAAAAGATAAAATTAAATTACATATATGATAATAGAGTTTTCATGAAACATAGATAAGGGGAGACTAGAATAGAATATGAAATGAAAATTAATTGAAAAGAAATTATAAGAAAAGAAAAGTGGTTTTTACCAATTTAATTATCCTCATTGAGAACCTATTTAAGGACCTTGGTTTTGGAATTTTTGCGAGACCATAAAATGTTGTATGTGGGAAAGAGGATTGGGAAGGGAATTGGGATTAATGTGGGAAATATATAAGGCTTTGTGGTGCGCGGAGAAGAGGTGGTGTGGGAGAAATTTATTATATTGGCTCAAGACTATGAATAATTTAAGAATCATCATCAAATATATTAAAATAATTCCTCATATTTCAAAATTATGGGCTTACATCAGCCATAAATTATTTATGACTCAATAACTCATGTGTTTAGAATTTATCATAAATTATCATATTTTTCAATTAAAAAAAATTAAACTATTTTAAAAAAATCCAATAAATACACCAAAACCATTTTCAAACATGTTGAATTAAGAAAAGAACTCTATTTTTTGAAAATAATTTTCCAAATATGAGAAACTAATTTTTTAATTAAAATTATCATTTATTCAAAAAATACCAATTTTAAAATTATTAATGATTTTATAACACATTGAAAAATTAATTATAGTCTCATTAAATTATCTTATAATTATAAGACAACAAAATAATAATTTATAATTCTATTTAATGAAAATATATATTATTTTATAGAATTATATTTATTATAAAATTGTAATTAGATATTTATTACTCACAAAAATACCAACACTTAACTTATAATTAAAAAATATTTACTTATTAAATAATATAAATATATCATATTTTCACTTATAAGATACATAAATTTTATTTATACTCTGAGATGTGAGGTTTCCATTTATTAGTAATTATTTTTTATTTTTTATAAGTATCAATTATTTCAATATAAATTTATAATTAATTTATCTATTTATGTCCAAAGTGAATACAACTTATTTTATAAGCACATGGGTTGTTATAGTACCACTACTCTTACACTAGGGTGCTAGGTCACTTGCCTTGATCAGAATGTCTGCTTGAACTCTAGAAACCTACTTGATTAGGGGTTGGCAAGTCCTTCCAAAATTTTGGTACTTGTCTTGAGCCCCAACCACCACTCTGTCAATGAATTCCACTTTTAAAACTTAGTGGATGACCCAGTCTATCATAAGAATGCCACTCCATTATGGGGTACTTAATCTGAGAGCAATTATGACACATATTTCCAAACTCAAAGTAATAAAATGGAACACGATCCTAAGATGGATGTGCACTACCCTGACTCTGCTGCACACTATTTCATGGGATTCATATATCATAACAGTGCTTCTTGTAGCCCAAAGAGGAAATCTTAGTTATTGGTAATAAGACAGAGTGGTCTCTACTTAATGCATCTTTCAGATTCTATTCCATAATGAGTGACTAATTCATGAGAACAAAATATTTCCTCAATTTATAGAATTTCACCTATAACCTAATTTCATTATGAATCCCATCCTAGAAACATCTCACATTATAGATCTCAATAGTTTCCCAGGATTGTGGAAAGTGATGTAAGTCAGTGAAATGTTCAGTATAGTCAGTGAGGGAAATTCCCTCATGTGTAAGCTGAGTTAACTCACAATCCATATCACCCTTCAACATCTCTAGATATAAGTTTATTAAAAACTTCAACTCAAATTCCTTCCATGATAAATTCTATTATTTCCCAGATTTCTGTAGAATGTCTCACCAGTGTTTCAAAGGTTCACAATAAATGTATGAAATAAGATTTACCCACATTTTTGTGGCTGTCTCAATATGATTGAAGATAATCTAGACTAACTCAATCTAGAACTATAATACCTAGGGGTATCCCTCACCGATGAATGTATATGGATTCTACAAATGAATATCTATATTTTTCTCAGACATCAAATGTATAGAGTGAATAGTCTCCCATTCCATGGATCACATAACACTCAAGAGGTTACCGCAAAGATGAACATCCAACTGATCCTTAAGATCTGTAGTAATCTTTAGCATAGTTGAATTAAGAACATGTGGATTCTCACTCTCCTGATGCTCAACTAGAAAATGATGAAGAATAATTTTCACTACAAGATATTGTACACCTTAAAACACTAGGGAGAATCATGGTACACCTCAATAGTTAAAAACAACATAGAACCACTGATGAATGGTCTCTTTAACTATGGTTTAAAAGTGTTTTATCATGAAATTAATATTCATTCATTTCATTTATCAGGTATAGTGGATATATAATTTCAATTCCAATGTAGGAAAATATTTCACATGCAATTAATATGTTCTTCTTATATAAAAATCATGTCATGATATATCCTTATGTTCCTACCATGATTCATTCATATGCTTCTTAGGTCATATCAGGCCATGAATGCAGTTCTCATGAAACAATAACATCACCCAATATTTGAATTACCCTTAGGGAAATAACATCAACTATCATAAGAAACAACTTGAAAAAAATCCCACTCCTAGGTTTATAGATTTTACCCCATATTAGGGTTAGCTAATCTCACAAAAATGCTCATTACCATGTCACAACACATCCATATATCAATTTTTATCTTTCCAAAATAGAAAATAAATAAATGAGAAAACACTAAATCCTTTGGTACCTGTTTTTAATGTCCTCCAATTCGGCACTAGATCATGTGCCCAAATCAGGATGGGTGTGGGACATCAAAAATTCCTTCTCATACACAAGAGGTTTCTAAATAATAAAAGGGGTGAGAAGAATATAGTGGGGAGGATATACCCCCTGACACAGAGTTACAATACAGTGTAAATAAATAAATAAAATTTTATATAAGAGTAACTGAAAATAGAAGAAACATTACATCATACAAATGAGAAATAAATAGAGGTATTGATAAACAAATAATAATTAATCATGAAATTAAATGTATAAGTATATCTAAATATCAAACTGAAAGAAATAAAAATTAAGAACATGCTAAAAAAATAAACTAAAAATACCCCAGTCTAGAACCCATTATTAGCCACATCTCAAAACTCCAACCTATCTAGAAAGAAAAAAATAAGATACAAGGTCCCATTCCATTATCCAAATCTATATACATATAATACTCTCAGGAACCAAAAGGATTCCCAAAAAGTTTTGAGTAAAACTTAGTAGGTTAAATCCATTTTTTATAAACAAAAACATTATTAAATTAAGTTCATATAACATAGATAGTAATAGGAATATTAATTAATCAATTAATACACATCAACTACCAACATAATTTGACACCATATTAGAATATATCTAGACATGTATCACAACCATGCCAACAATAACCACATATACATGAATTAATAAAATAACTAGGAAAATCCCTTTGTATAAGAATTTTATAATCTGGTATAAGACCTTTATATATGTATTTTGGTATCCTGGTCATAGATCTCTATATAAATATTTTCGTATCCCTGGACAATCCATATATATAAGCATTTCTGTATGAATATTTTCTAAGATAAATCATAATAAATACATTATAAAATAGTTCTAATCCCTTAATATAAGAATTCTGACATGAAATAGGTCCAAGAAAACTACATTATAATTATCCCATGAAATACAATAAAATTTAAAAGAGAAAATATATCACAATATCACATCATATGACTCAAAGGTTAATATTTTAAATTACCAATTTTCTTTCAATTAACTTTTTCATTTATCAAGTGGCTCTTAAACCATTAACATTAAATTTTTCACTAAATCATATCATATTAATCATATTGATTTAAATAATAATCATTCCATTAACAAGGTGATTCTATATTAAGAAATCACATGAGGTATCACGTTATGTGAAATAAAATTCAAAAAATTTTCAAATTCAATATTGATCTAATGGAAGGTTCAAATAATGGGTAGCCTTAAGCCCCATAAAATCTCTATTTAATCTAGGAGATCTAGAAAATAACCTATTTCATAATTTATCATAATTTATCATTTAATTAATAAACGAATTTTTTTTGAGTAAAATATAATATTTCACATACATCAAAATTAACTATACTAGATGGAAATATTTTAGAACAATAAACTTTATATATAGTTCTAGAGAACTCTTCTATCTGGTAATGCCCATAATAAACAATTCCTAAAAGATTTCAAGAAGAAAATGGGAGCACATGAGGTCAAGATCAACATAAAAAACAAGAATGGTAAATATAATCCACTTTAACATTAGATAATGATGGAATAGAAGAAAAACCTAAGAATAAAACCCATTAGATATTGATTTCATGAACATAATGTTTAGAATGGAGGAAGGTACTCCAAAATCACCTGAATATTTGCTAGGCATTAGAGATGAGGTATGAACACAAAAGAATTAATAAAACATATGAATCATGGATTTAAGAATGCCTATATCAAGATATAAAACTTTTTTATATTCCTTTCATGTTATTTATATTCTATTTATGATTTATAGTTACAATCAAGTCTCCCCAGGTGAATTTAACCTAGCCCGAACAATACGTGTTTTGTATTATATATTCAATGTGTGTAACCATTTCAGAACTTGTATTACTTTCATAGGATATTCCTGATGATAGTTACATATCATGAAACTCATTAACTTAGAGTGTAAATGCCCCATAGGAATATTTTAGATCATATTTTTTCAAAAATCCCAAACATCCTTGAATCCTACCATAATCGTGGAAAACCCTCATAATCTCATTTAACACATTTGTACATTAACACCATTAATTAAATAAAAAATAAAAAATAAAAAAATTAGATTATTTTCCCCACTAAAATCTATATATATATATATATGAGACGTAGAAAAAATGGCTTAAGTAAAAAGGGTAATTGAATGGAATATGTTCAATTAAAAACATAACAAGGGACGTTCATCGAAAAAATGAGATCTTACACAAGAGAAACATTATCATTTCTTAAATAAGAGGAAGGTAAGATGATAAATATGCTATTATTACTCTAATGGTGTAATTATGTAATAATTATAATATATACTAATTATTTACATTATTTTAACCATATAATTGATTTAGCGATGAAAAATGAATTTCACTACTACATGGTGATGGTAAGTCGTACATACACATGAATGATGATATCACTTTATTTATTAAAAAGAGAAGCAATATGGCTTTACAATAATAAAAATAACATCTAAGTATATTTATCATTCTAGATATTATATTTTATGATGACAAAAATACATGATGTAGATGTATAAGAAGAAATAAACCTGAAAGTGTCAATAAAAATGATTAGCTCTAAATATGGGAACTCCTTATAGATCTCTTCTTTAGTGATATAGGGATTCTAATTTTGAAGGAAAAATGATCATGAACATTGATAAAGAAGTGGATATGTTTAATGGATAGGGCTTTTTCATGTTATATTACTTAACATACTATAAATTAGTGAAGTAATGGGTGACCATTTACAATTTAGGGAGGAGAATTATTGGTATTTATTTAAATATTAAAATAATATAAATTTTTTCTAATGTAAGAAATTGCTCCAAATTGAAATAATTTTAATATAAGGTGAATAAATTTCTAAATAATTCCATACAGTGACATATTGTGATATTTTGGATATGTTTTCATGCTTATCTTTTAGTTTTAACCACTCCTTAACCATTTTTACAATTACATTACAATTAAAATTTTATACTCTCGCTAGTTTATTAAAAATAATATAAAATATGACAATTCACATAAAAAGACCATTATAGATGTAACAACCAATATCTGACTCACATGGAATAATCTATTAATTTTTTGAATTTTATATCATTTAATTAATTATTATTTACTAAAAGATATAAATAATGGAAATTTTATGAGATATTTTTTTTTGAAATGCCTAATACCATGAAAACTCATATAATATGAAATATATATATATATATATATAATTAAATTATTTTATATAATACTATTTTATAACATGTTTTGTATCCAATTTTAATAATTTTCTATTTTAAATATCATTTATTTTTTTTTCTCCATAAATTGAATAATTATTGTGTCACTATTGTGTAATAATTTGAGGTAATTATTTCATAAAAAAATAAAAAAAATTATAGGATGAATATAAAAAATTTAATATTCATTTTACTCTTTATATTCTATCATACCCTCTATATGACCCCATTTTTAGAGTATTAAATTTATTAAAAATAAGTGTGTCACGTGTCTGACTTTTCGGGAAACAAAATTTCATATAAGTATTAATATAATCCAAAATTCCATAAAATTACACATAATATAATATTGAATATATATATATATATATGAAATGGACTCAATTATAAAAAATAAATCATGTCTTAGGGTTGTTTTATATACCAGGAAATTTTCTTTTTAACTTTAATTACATGATATTACCTTTGTCATTGTAAAAAAATTACTGCCATTGCTATTAATATTAACAAATATTAAAAAGAAACTATTTACTATTTTTGGAACCACTAATTCCATATATTGAGTCCAATTTTTAAATTTACCATTACATAAATGGTTGATTTTAATTTAAATTTAGAATGCAAAATGTAACAAAAGTTGTTTTTTACTGAAATGCCTTTTTTAGAATAAATAGTTTCTAATATTAAATTAAATCATAAAAGTGAGTCCAATGAATTTAATTATATTATTAATTATATTAAGGATCTAATATTTTTTTGAAACAATTTTAAAATAAAATTTTGTTTTGTAAATTTTTGAAAAACAATATCAAATTCAATAAAAAGGTGTATTCTTCACTATTCACAGGAAAATAAGTATTTTTAGGATATTACATAAAATTGAAAAAAAATTAATATAATTAATTATTATTTATTATTATTAAGAAATAAAATTTATATATATTCAATAAATTATTACAATATTTTATCCCAAAAAGCAATTTTTTAAGAAAAAAATATCTCATAAGAAGAAATTAAAATTACTAAAAACGAAGTACTTATTTCATAATCATTAATCAAGAGATATTTATTGAGTATATACATTATATATATATAAATATATATATTTAGTTAATTCTATTCATATCCACCAATTTAATGGTTATGTTTCAAGAATCTAATTTAAATAATAATATATTGGTGTTTGTTTTAGGTCGGTGATGCGTGCTCTATACACTACCGAATATAGTGTTCTATAAAAATCACATGGTGTAACATATTTATAATAAATACCTACCAAAATTTCCTCATTTTATCATTTCCCATATTATATAAATTTTTCTATTTTTAAAAGATGAACCTTTCAAGGAATTAGGTGTAAGATATAAGTGGGTTAGCAACGATGAGGTATAAATCTAAACCAAGATAGTAAAATTTTATATCTTATTGAACCTCCTATAGTTTTATGGTATTCATTATAAATAATTAAACTGATATCATTAATATAAAAAGTACTATTATTATTGGTATTGAACAACCATTTTCATCATTATTCTCATCTGTTAGATAAGGATAATGTCTCTTGTTTGTATGTGTGAACCACCACTATAAGGAAGTGATGTTAATTTTTTTAGATTTGTTTTATATGAATGGAACTATTAATAGATCTAATTCCTATATATTATTTATATGATATAATAATAATTCTTTAACTATTAATTATTATTTAACCTTATTATGTTCAATCTATTTGAAATTGAAAATAGTTTTCATGTGTACTTGCGTCATACCATATTCATGAATGCTGTAATTAATTTTTATATATACATTTTTTATATATGAATATTAATATTAATATAATTAATGTATTTGATATTTGTATCAGGATTATCATTCTTGTGATAATGTAACTATGATCAATGTATTGTTATAATTACCACTGAACCGGAATCCACATGAAAAATGAATTAGTTACCACTTGGAACCGTTTTCTTAAAAAAGAATTATCAATAGACATGGGAAAAATATTAAAATTAAATAGTATATTGTATGAAATATAAAGTCATGGTCCTTCAATAAATGTATAATAAATATATATATTTTATTTTTGAGGTTGAAATGTTTACAAATTATTTTTTTGAGACACATGAAATATTCACCACTTGTTTATTTATTATGATGTATATATTTATATAGAATTTATTTTATGATTATTCTCAAGAAAATTTTGGGAATATAAATATAAGTCTGTGGTTCACTATTTCATGAGGTTTTTATTTGAATCATTCCATATTGGAATGTGATTTATTTTTCCTTCCCATTTGGATCATGATAATTCATTATTGAATATACACTGTAGAAATTATATGATGTTTATATAATGAATCATTTTTCAATTTCATTATCCACTATAAAATTCATCATTTTTTATATTTTATTACCATCATCATTTATTTTTTTCTCAAAATGAATCAATTTTGTTTTATGAAAATAGGGTATTATTTCACGTTTATTGTTCTAGAATACATTTTCTTCCATATCAAGGTTTTGTAAAATATTTTCAATAATGATTTGTACTATTAATAATTGATTGATTTGAGTCATTTTGAATGATTTATGAATTTCTATATAATTTTTTATAAAAAATATTATTATTATTTTCAGAAGGATGAACTATATACCAATGGGGTGAAAAGTATCATTATTTATAATGATTAAAAAATGAAAAGAATATCCCACCATTTGCAACTCTCATTTCATTGAATCATAATTTATATATATCCACTTTTATTTTAAATGAAAATATTTCCCTTATTAACTTTTAGTCATTTGGATGTTAAATTAGTGGTTCAGACTTAAATTGGTATTTTTTTCATGAAATGCTCCAAGTGATATTTTAAAGTAATTTTCAACTATGATAAAATACATTGATGTTACTTATCTTTTAAAGGGGTTATTATTTTGTGATAATACCATTATTCATTATTCTGGATGGGTTATGATTAGGATGATGAGATGACTATGAAACTGAATTATTTCTCGTGGGTTATTATTTTATGAAATGATGAGATATTTATGAAACCCTTTTATTTTTTATGAGTTATTATATATTTATATGGTGAAAGTTTTAGGATATTCTTGAAAACGTATGTATAGATTTTATTATTTGATAGGTGGGCCTAAAATTATATATCCCTCAATTAAATTGTGTAATGTTTTATATATCTTAATAAAATTATGGGATTTGAGTTTATGTAATCGATCCACTATGAGAAACATTTAGGTATAGATGTTCCACTCTGGGAAATATTTCGTGAGTCCTAATCCACTATTTGAAATTGTAAATTGTTCCAGATCCATTATGATATGAGAAACAAGTTTTGATTCTTGATCAACTATGATTTAATTTCCCTAGTATTTATTCCTAACATATGAAATTGTTTTTAAACATATGACGTTGTCATATAATTATGATATTATTTTCATAATTATGATTTGAAATTACGGTTATTGATTTATTAGTAATTATTTATCACTCTTATGATTCATGTTATCAAATTATAAGGTTGTGTGGTTTAAATCATTACTGTGATATAAGACAATTTTGGTATGAAAACTTCATGATATGATCTTTATATTGTAACATTATGATAATGTTACACTTTTTTATGATCATTGATTAATATATCCATTCATTACCCTTTACTATAAATTTGATCACACTCCTTTATTAGGTTTCCATTTTATATTTTATGAATAATGGATTTATGTTCGGTATTTATAAGAATAATATTATTAAATAACATCTTTGTGGGAGAATTTTATAATTTTTAATGAATAAATATGATTTTCTATCTAGTCTCTAATTCCACAAATCATTTATTATTATGGAATTAGTCATAATTTTATTCATATAAAACTATTTAATATTAAAGTATATAAATATTTGGGTTTCATCAATATATATTCAAGAGTTGATCCTCTTATTCATGTTATGAATCATTACTTGGTGACTATTTATTTTGTAGGGGAAACAACCTATTTTTTCGAAAGGGTGTTTTTTATTTTAGGGGGAGTATTGGTCCATAGAACACTATTTTTGTAGGTTCTCGCATATCATTTATCGTTTTAATCCCACTTGAAATTTGACAGTTTTAAGTGTGTTCCAATAATATATTTGAAGTATATTATCTATTATATCCTCTACTACTATTTATTTGTTATACACATTGATTTTGGTTTTATTTTTTCAACTTTTTTTGATGAATTGACTAGATATGGTGTAATTATATTATCTAATGGGTAATTCCTTTATAGTGGATAGTAGAGGACCTTAGAGGATAAACACCTATAATTTCGTTGTGATAATGTTTCCAAATAATTTTTTTTCATTTATTCATCCTTAATTTCTAATAATATTTTACGTATATGTGGTTATAATAGATTAATTGTTTCATAAAGTGTTATATTAGTGATCATGAGGATTTATGAGTTTGGATGACCTTTGGATGGATTTTCCCAAGCTGATGAAAAGTCGATTATAGATAATTATGTATTGATGAGGGTTTTTTATCCCTGAATATTATTCTGTATGCATCTTTCTGAAGGATTTAATTTTACATTCAGGTTATATTGGACTCGATATAGTGATCAGAACAAATAATTCACCATGTCAATGATCTATGATTATGTTGGGAATACTATTCTTGGTATAAGTTCTTGTAAACACATGGATATTTATGAATCACCCAACAACTATATATCAAAGGATTGATGGTTTTTGTTTTGTTTAAAAGATACCATATGTAGTTATTGGGTTGTGATTTGAGTTATATATATATATACCATAAGTCTCTCTTGGTCTATTTGAGCCTGAATGATAGGATTAGGCCAGGGTGTGATAAATGGTATGAGCATAAGTTACTTTTGTGACAATTAAAACCATATTAAGGGTGGAGTGGCCCTTAGTGTTGCAAGTTAGTCAAGTCATTCAAGACAAGATAGAGCTTAAAAGATGGGGGTGTTCCACTTAGAGATCTCCATGTACTATCCATCATGAGTAAAGATATGGGACCCATGTGTGGTCCGTGTGAAATTTTTGGGACCTTGAATCATGTTTCCATTAGAGAATAGTGAAATATTCATGAATTAATCCATAATTAATTTGATCATGACATTTTAGGGGATTTTATGATCATGAAAAGGGTCTCAAGGTTTTTTTTAAGTTCCATATAGGATGGGTTTTCATAGATTAGTGGTTTATGAGAGAATTAATATACAATAATAGAAATAGAAAATCTTTAGAAATTTACTGGATTCCCTGATAAGAACATTGATACGTGATTGATATTACAGTATAAGACTTGTGTGACTCTAACCCAACATATGTTGTAATGGCCTAGTGATATAAAAGAAAGGGAGAATTATTATGTGTCTTTAATTATATTAATGTTATAGTAGGTTAAAAATATTAATGTGGGGTGGATCTTGAGACTCATCCAAGCTCTGACCGGGACAGTATTGGTTGTACCACCATATTGAGGTGGAGTCCTTAAATCTTTTGTAAAGACTTGGATGATAGTAATTGATATATTTGGTATTGGGACTCATTTATACCTCACTATGATTCATGTAGTGTTTTTGGGAGAACCATTATCGAGGTAGAATCCCTTGATTGGTGTGTTGTCATGAAATTAGATAATGGGGATTCCATTAATGAATCCAAGTTTATTATTAAATATGATGAGATGCCTAAATAATGGTACTACCATGTGAGGTATGGGGTATAGGATGGAATGAGATTAAACAACTCAATATTATCTTCCTTGTGTGACATGGTATTGTTCAGTAATATGAATTAAAATACATTGAGAATAAGTTGTTGATCAAGATCATTTGTATGGAAAAACACTCTACAGTAGTACTGTTTGATAATTAGAGAACACAAAACCATGAATCATCAAGAATTAAAATGGAAATATAAAATTATATAATGAGGTGAATATATAAATGTCTGTATAATGGTGAAGAATTTATGTTCATTGAAAATAGTGTCCTTATTTGCATGGTTTGACTTGATGCACTTGGAGTCAATATGGATTCATTATAATAATATTTCCAAATAACTTCTGTGACATTATGTCTTTCCTAGTGAATACATTAATATTTTATGTAAACATGGGGATATTGGTGAGAAGCTAATGAGATTTTTTTTTCTAACCATGATAATTTTAAACTTACTGTGAATGTAAAAATTAGTCCAACTTTCATGATTAACACAAAATGTGTAGTAGATAAATATGGAGATGATTGGATGATATTAGAGGAAATGTGAGGATTGTCTAGGTATTGATATACAAGAAATGGGTATGCATTATTCTTTTATTTTTTATTTTATGTGATTAAAATAGTGGTTTATTATTGTATGTTTTTAATAATAACAGGTTTATAAGATTACATATGGTAGATTTTGATATAACATTGTTATGTATTTATTTCCATGTACCCAGATTATATGTGTTTTATGTTTTTATTATTTCCCATTAATATATTAATCTGATTAAATGTCATTGTTTCCCCACTATTTTCATTATTCACATTCCTCAAGTTGGTATACTCGGTAATATGAGGGTAATTCAGGAGGCAACATGGTACCCTATCTTAGTTGGGAATTCTAGAGAGGGACATCAAACATGGGCATGATGAAACCATTTTATATACCATAATGGAAATAAAAAAGATAAACATTTATTTTTATAAGGTTTATAAAAATAAATGTAAAGGTAATAATGAAATATGAGTTGTAATGGAAAATTTTATAAATAAAACTCATATCATTACCATTAAAAAGGACATCACGCCCAATAATTTGGCAAAGATGTGCATTAGTGAAGTAGTTATACATCATCGACCAATATAATCAAATTTATCTAATCAAGAAATATGGTTATTCAAAATGATATAGAAAATTCATCAATATGAATAAAAATAGTGAAGAAAATTATTATGGATTATCAATACAGGAGTGATGTCTAATCTAAATAAACTATGTATAAAAATGATGATATGTTGAGAGAATGAACTATGTACTTCAATGGAAGATGAAATCAAAATCTATCATTGGAATAGTTCACACATAATAATATCTCCAAAAAATAATTTAAATTGGTCATTATAGAGACTTATAGGGGAAAAGTTGAGAAATATAATATGTTGGGATGATATTTCCAATAAAACTTATTTTTTACATAAATTGGTTGATTAATTAGAAGATATGGTGATATCCATTCAACTAATTTTTAATGTCTCTCCACGTCTATAGAAGTTACTTAATGATAATATTTGTTAAGTAAATTTTTTCAGTGTTAAAGATAATTTGTTCATTTTTATATCAAAATGTAGGTGAGTCACTTGTTTTGGGAAGAAGGAAAATAAAATCTTCATCAACATTGTTTAGTTTGATATTTTTACACATATTATCGATATTACGTATCAATTGGAAGTCACAAAAAATGTATCTAAAATTCATGATGTATTCCATGTAACCACTTGAGGAATTAAATTACAAATTGATCACATGTACTAAAAAATAATTTGTGATTTTAAGAGAATGGTGTTTCACAGAAAGAGCATCCAATGAAATTTTTTGACCATACTTAAAAATTTATATGCAATAATTCATCTGATTTTACAATGAACTTTGGTGGAACAATAAGTACAAATATAAAACATGGAAACCTGAGGAAGAAATGAAATAGAATTATCCTCACCTATTATCAATTGGTAAAATCTATTAAAATTTTTATTATGAAATTACTAATGTGTATTGAACAATATCTTTGAAAATTTTAGATGTGGTATATTCATTATGAATAAATATTTATTCCATAGCTAAGAATACTATATTGTATAAAACATATGATATGAAATATAAAAACCATACACATATTATTTCATTAGATAAGAACATTTTAAAATTAATATATAAGAAAAAACTAAAATAGTATAGTGATATAATAAACCAACAAATACCAGAATAAGAAAATGGGGACCATTTTAATCCGTAGGAAATATCACATGCTCGAATAAGATTATCGAGAAGACATGAATTAGGAATTTATTGAATATTGTAATAAATAATGTGTGTAAATTCATTACAAGAGAGAAATTGAATAATGAATTATTAAAATATAATTTATTTATAGAAAATAAAAAACTAATATGATTGTATGAAAAGTAATATAAACTTTCTAATAGTAATATAATTGTTGGGGTTAATAATTAGATTGTTTTAAATAACAATCTGATTATAAAATATTAACATTACTAATAAAACACAATAATAAAATGTAAATAATATATACCATCAATAAAATATGTAATTATAAACAATATTATGTTATAAAATATGTATTAAAATAATAATTTAAATGTAAGGGTAATTTTATTCTTTAATAAATTATATTTTAAATAAATATATATGAACCAATGTTTTTATATTAATTATTCAAAATTTCCATTGATAAAAAATTATATAGATAAAATAAATTATATTTTTAGAATCATCATATAAAATTACATATTGTTTATATAATGGTAATATTATTAAAAACATTAATTTTTGGAAGAATACAAAAAATAATTTTTTATTAATGAATATGTATACATTATTTCATTCATGATAAAATAATT
The DNA here is from genome assembly GCA_963277665.1 of Viscum album. Taxonomy (NCBI): domain Eukaryota; kingdom Viridiplantae; phylum Streptophyta; class Magnoliopsida; order Santalales; family Viscaceae; genus Viscum; species Viscum album. Next base: position 963,444,245 of record OY728157.1, read on the forward strand.
ACATATTAACATCAACAAATTGTTTTCATATATAAAATCATCATTTATCCAATATGTGTAGAATAATTTCAAATTATAAACCTAAAAATAAATTTTCAATTTACAATTGTGTAAAGTTTTTTATTAAGAAGAAAATTTTCAATTTTTCTTCATACCATTTTCATAAAGTAGTATTTTTGGTTTCTTGAGAGACTAAGTGTAATAAAAATAAATTTTTAATAAAAAATAACTAAATATGTATAAAATATAACTATAATAATATTTTTTGGATTTTATATTTTACTCAATATTTTAATTGAAAAATAATCATCTCTGCATGTATAAATACCACCTCTTACAGCTCTTAACAAACCACAACCCTTATACATATCTAATCTAAAAATATTCCCACTTACAAAATCATAAGAACATAGAACGATTTTTAAAATTATACAGTTATTCATACCTATGAATCCATTATCATAATATCTTTTAAAATCAGCATCTTCATAAACAGGGTATGATTTTTTATTCGCAATTCATATCATATTTATTTATCTTATTTTTTATTTTTTCAATCATGTCCATACTAAAGAATCCATTTTCATTTATAATTTTTTTAATAAATTTAAATTTTTATGAAAATATTAAGTACAATGTATGTATATATTATCTATCACACTCTCACTCTATAAACACCTCACATTAAATTTCAAATTCATCCACTGATGAGTATGTTTTAAATGATTGAATAATTATTTTATTTGAAGTTTCATAATGTAGAGAATATAATATGTTTATAAATTAATTTTACTTTATTAGATTATTATAGAAGTGACATAATAAAATAATAATATTTAAAGAAATAAAAAGTTAAATAGAGATAAGTGAGTGATTATTTATATTAACCAATCAATAAATCCATTTCATCTTTTTGAAAAATATTTTCTAATGGTTATAATTTGTCATTAATAATATTAATTGGGGTAATAAACTTATTTATTGATGATAATATATACTTAATATTACTATACATGATGTAAAATAATGAATAAATAATTTGGGACCTAATGTAAGGAAAATTATTTAAACCAACTATACTTTTTGGTTTATCATCTCTTTAATAAATTTATTTTTATTCATGTGAAAATTCCTCATTAATTTTTTTAAATTTATATTTCATTTTTATGTTCATGGGATATTCATATTTCTATATTTTTATATGAATTTAAAGCCACCTATAATATTTTCTTAAAAACCATTTTCAAAAAACAATATCATTGATTCATTTTTAATTTATTTATCATTTAAAAATGTATAGAGAACAATTATACACACATTTAGAGTGTAATAATATGTTTTTCACTTTGTGAAATCTATTCATTTTCACCGATTTATTTCATGTCTTGGATTGTTTAATATTTCCTTCATTTGTGGAATATATGATTATGAGAAAATTAGGTTGTAAAGGGTGGTAAAAGAATTATTTATCCATATTGTGATATATAAAAATTTAAATATATATATTGAGATTATGGGTATTATGAATCAAAACGATTAAAGGGTTTTTCAAAACTATGATTTTATAATTTTTAAACACATATTATTAAAGAATTTTGTTCTTGTGTTCTTCTGAAATTATGTGTGTCATTGTACATAATTTTATAATTTTACATTATTATGTATATTAAACATTATTTTTATCAGAAAAATGATTCCATGCTTCCTATAGTGATGATAATTTTCTCATAATTATATTTTTATATCTATGTTCATCAATGTATTATTTAAATTCATGACACTTGTTGATTTCATATGATTCAATCTATTACTATGCTTTTAACTTACTATAAGGACCCAACTTTATTACAATACATAATCTTGAATTTATTCAAAAATAATTTCCTATCACATTGAGGATATTTTCAAGTTTATAGCGATATTTTCAAGTTTATAGCTTTTGGTAATTGGTACATATTACATTCATTACAATACACATTAATACAGAATGTATCCCATAAAAATAGTATTAATTTCTTCTAAAATATAAAATTTTTTAAATAAAATAAGATTTCTTTGAATGTTCTATAAACATTTAAATTGGATTATTTATTTTTAATACACATCCTTATAACATTTGAAATTAATTTTAAGATATGGTATGAGCACAAAACGCTCAGTAAGGGATATAAAAAGAAGAAAATAACACATTAGTCTATGAATACTTGTAATGTATGGAATCATTTTCAAATGACACACTTGTCACCCATATATAATTACTTTTTGAATAATTAGATATCCACAAGATTACCACAATACAGAGGAGCATAAATAGAACCATAAAGGTATAATGGATCATTACTTACATAATCTTGTGACCCTCTCGGCCACCTTATAATTTGTAACCCTCATGACTACCTTACAATTTGTGTAACCATCACAATTACACTTGGAGTAACCGTTTGGATAACCTAAAACATACAAATACACACTGAATTAGAGGGATATATAGGTCCCAAAATTAATCATAAATAATTTACAAGAACCAGAACACAATCATACAACATGAATAATTTCATAAGAACATCACACTTGAATTTTATAAAACAGAATTTGAAGAGTTATTTTAAAGAAAAGTCTCTTATAAATATCATATAATTGATCTGAGAATTAATATAGTGAATGGAATATATAGATACTATTTAAATAAACATAATTCAACATAATATAATCCGATTTATTCACATAAAAATTTTAAACACCACATAAATAATGAAGTATAAGTTTAACCAAATGGATGGAATTCTGGGTAAGAATTCCCTTACCTCGGGTTTTTTTCTTAAAACTCTTTTAAAACTCATGTATAATGGTAAAAAATCGTTATTAATATCTTATAGGAAAATATCCATCTATATAATACCTTGTATGATCATTTCATTTAATAATTTTACCCTTTAATTGTTAGTATTATGTTCCTTGCATTGTTTTGGGTGCGTTCTTTACATGATTTCCTTGATTGGTTCAGGATGGATATTCTTATCGATTGGAAGTTAAAATACCTATTTTTAATGGAGTGGTATTTAAAAATTTCTAGAACCATAAATTATACCATTTATAATTTTTAATTCAGATATTGGGATGATTCATAAGTTAAAACATTATTGATATTGGTTTTGGTCAATTTACAGATTCTTCGATCGCAATGAACTTATTTTGTTTTATAAATTAATATATTTTGTAAAAAATGACTCCAAAACTTATAAAAGTTAAAATAAATAAATTATAATATGTTTAAAACAAAAAAATGGTTTCATGTTTATTCTTGAAGGATTTAAATAAAATTTAAATCACACCATCCATGATGTCAGTAAATAGACACATCAAGGAAGGTGTTTTAATTTCTTGAATGAGTGGGAGAGGAGAAGAAGTATAATGTTGAGTCTTCTATATTCATGATGAAATCTAGAATACGTATGATACTATATCATTCATTCCAATTTTATAAGGATAAGTGAGTAAATAAGAATAATAGATAAGAAAATGAAAAGAAAAGAAAGAAAACAAAAGAGGATGTTTACCTCTTGATCTCTTCTCATTGAGATCCTTCTTAAGGGCTTTGCATTTGGCCTTTTGGTGAGAACAGTAGATCTAGGACATGGGTAAGAGCATTCAGAAGAACATAGGCAAAGATCATGTCTTGAGAGGTGTTGGAGGAATATATGAATGAGGTTGATATTTATATTGGAGGGGAGGATGTATTTTACACTATTTTAATCATTATTATAATATGTTTTCTCATGACTATGAATAGTATTAATTCATGTGACCCAAATAGTAATAATGGAATGTGAGTTAGAAGAATGTGGTCTTACATCACATATGATGTCATAAATAGTGTATTTAACTAATAATTTGAATATACAGAATTTTACCATATTTCATTATTCAACAAATAATATAGAATTGGAAAAAATTCCCAAAAACTCACCTTAAAATTTTATAAACATGTATAATTAAAAAATGAACTCCATTTTTTTAAAACAATTTTTAAATATTATTAATTTAATATTTAAATAAAATCATAATTTATTCCAAAATACCAATTTTAAAACCATAACTTCTTTTATATCAATTGAAAAATTAACCAAGATGTCATTATCTTAAATCCATAAAAAAATAAAAACAAAACTCAATTTACTATTCAATAAGTTCATATTGATATTAATATTACTATTAATAAGGGTGTGTTACAATTCATAAAATATTATGTTGTTTCCATTAGACTCAAAATAACTTACGGAACACAATTATAGATTTATGTTTGTAAAAATTCAAAACCTAGAAGTGGGAAAATAATTATTAAAACCTAGTTATAAATATCTACATAAAATAAGTTTCATGCATTTAAATTTATTTTTAAAACCATGAGTTTTTACACTTACCCAATTTTTTATTTTTTCCTTATATGATTACATGTTCCTCTAATTACATTTTAGTATTTAATGTTTAATGTGGTAAAGATTTTTTTAAAAAATAATTTTCAATCTTTAATCGTGATATATGAACCTAATTTTGTTAGAAAATTTAAACATCAATTCTCATATGTTTTTTTTGTTATATTTTTCATTTAAAAATGATCCAATAATCACATAAAAAAAGTTAGATCACTATAAAATTCTCATTCCATTATCACGATAAAAAAATTTCATCTATATCCCACATAAACATTTAGGCGTTAATGTAGCACATTTCATATTAATTAAATATGATATGTAATGTAATTGAAAAATCCATTCAATTTTTTGAGTCAATTTCTCAAAATATTTTGGATTATTTCTTTTTATAAAGGATTTAGGATTATGGGAAATAAAATCACGAGATTAGTCCTTATCCTTAACTAGACTCAAACTTGCATCCAGATGATAATTTAGGACAATGTTTTCTCTTTGACCACTAGCATAAATGGTTCTCAAACCTATAAAAATAAAAATACTATACATTAGTGGACTAACCATATTAAAACTATCAGAATCTATTAGATGAAAATTTATAGGATTTATTTATGGTTGTATGACACTATTTAAAAATAATGTGGAAGGACATTCGAATAAATAATTTTTTTTTATAAATTATATAAATAAATATTCTTTTAAAAATTATTTTATTCATAAAGAAAAAATAAACCCACACCCTTTATATATTCATTAAATTTCCACGATGTTCATAACCAGTTCTCCCATCGCATGAAACGTACAATATCCAATAAAAATATCACTAAAATCCATAATTTTTCTTAAAATAAATAATGACTCATGACCAAAATTGAAATCACACATTTTGAAAGTAATTTGTAAATAGAAGGTTTGGTATTGAATGAGTTATAAAAAACCTCTTCATACCAATCCAATAAAGATTGTACACCATATTTATGATCTTGGATATACTCCCTATATATGAAAAAATATAGGTTTGAACTATTTTATCATGAACTAAACCATGAGACCTATGACTAGAGTAGAAGAACCGACCCAAAGAAAATACTGAAGGGCATTCCTAATCCAAAAAATATATAATCTAGTTACTTTTTATAAAGTGAAAACCATGGAAATTAGAATCTCCGAAAATAGTAATCCATCCAAAATAGATTCTTACCATAGAACATGACATAAACACTTCATATTCGTGTGATTCATGACTGAAAGTAAGAAAAATTATCAATAAAAATTTAATAAAATGACATATCATAAATTAAATTTTAATTTAAAAAATTACATATAATATAATAATACATCATCCATATTGTGAGAAAAATAGTCATAATACATATTTTAAAAGGTAATGATGGATGAGAAGATGATGTGAAGATATGAGAGAAAGAGTTTTGAATCAAAAAATGGTAAATCAAATTTTTCCTAAACAAATCTAAATGTGGAAAGATAAGCACACTGACCAATTTAGTACAACCATAATTCTGTGATTATCCATTTATAGTTCCCTCTATCTCAAATATTTTCCATTTCTTTGATATTATTAGTCAAAACAAGATTCCAAAACATCCAAATTCAGTTTATAGGATTTGAGAATCACATTTCATGTTTCTTAGCAAGAATAATTCAATGAGAAACTATTGATAAAAAATACATTCATGATAGTTTTTAAATACACCATATAAAGATACACTATATGCAATTTAATTTTTTGTAACACAGAAAACACTTCATAAAAAATTTATAGCATAAAGTATTATTCTTCTAAAAAAATATCTAAATTGGGAATCATGGGATATACCGTAGGGTAACAATTTTCAATAAAAACTATGATATTGTTAAAATATATTTTTCTAAAAATTCATATTAACTAGTATAAAGGTAATATTAATATATTCAGTGTGAATCAATTCTTTCATACTCTATAGGGATCCTATAAGTAAAAACATATACTCTGATGAATAGGTAAGACTATTAATTCCTAGAATGTACTTTTCTAAGATACCATATCAATGAACCCTTGGTTTCCATGAGGTGTAACAATTTCAAAAAATTGTTATTTGTTTTATCATCAATTTCCCTAATAATTTGAATATTATCAAGAATGTGATGGGATACAAATATTTTAGAACATAAATCATAGATTTGGTTCCATATTATTTACTCATGTAATAACAAATAACATAAAATCAAGTTAATATATATTTATAATAGTCCTTACTAATGGTATAAAATGAATTCATATAGTTTAAAAAAATTCATTTTAAATTCAAGAACACATGCGTTTCCAATTAAATTTAAAAAAAAGAACCCCAAACCTTAAATGGATAAAAAAACTAGTTAACATTGATATTCCAAAAATGGTGAAGAGATAATCCCCTAACATTAGGAACACACATAAAATTTTTCTAAAATATAAATCATACTCTATGATATCGATTAGGTAGAATGAAATCATTGGATTTTAAGTGAATGAAAGAAAAAATGTGAATAAATGACATACATGTTGTTTCCTTGAAAGCGTATCTAGATAGATACAATGGAATGTGTTAATACATGAATTGTTAAATTTCCACAATATTGATGGTTTGATGATAATTTTCAAGAAATATATAGAGGTAATGAAAAAATATGTTTTTAATATTTTGATATATTTTATTCAATATTTAAATTGATATCACAATGAAATTTTGGGGCATGAATTTCTATTATCATAATGGGACACACATCCACGAATTCTGGATGAGAAGAGTATTCTCACAAGCCTTATGTCCTGAAATGGTTCTAACCTTTAAAACATGATGACCCTATAATGACAAGATGTCATGGTTCATCTTTAATTTGTCACACTCCCATCACTGCATTAAACCAACCCATCATGGAATGACCTATACCATTACTCAAAATTAATAAAGGAGGAGACACCCATGTATGAAGTTACCTCTACATATGTCAATGGCATTAACTACCTCGTCACATTATCTCCACCAATTTTATATACTATTCAAATTCTCAGAGAATCTAATTTATCATCTATATATATGTAATAGTACATAATGAATGCTTTGATTATGACAAATCCTTTACAGGATATCCAATTATATTTTCCCAACTAGATGAATTATGACTATGAAGTGACATTTAGTTAGCTCAAACCAACCAACGCTTTTTCATACAACAGTGTTGTCGCATCCCAATAGTTATATCAGGGATTCTTCGAACAAAAAATGAAAATAAATCCCTCATGACTTGTTCCCCCTATCTCATTTTGTGAACAAGTACCGACCAACTATATATTACACTATATATTCTCAAAAGTACCTAAAAATGTTACCTTAGATAAAATTGAAATATAAATAAGAGAAAATAATAATATTTTAGTAAAATAAAATGTTCATTGGATAATAATTGTTATGATGTTCTGTAGATAATTCATTCCTCATAGTGAATGTGTATGTTTATGTTAAGAATAAATATTTATGTAAGAAGAAACATGAATGTTTATTGTTAAATCAGATAGGAAATGTTTATTGGAATATTTAATATGTTAAATTTTGAGACAATATATGATCCATTTTTACAAAAAATATTTCTTCACACAGAGGTAAAATTGTGAGATATTATTCATGTTATACTATGTAAAAGTAATTAAATTTTTACGTTCTTCCCAAAATTTTAAGATATCAAAACCTGTTGTATTACATGGCTTCTCAATGATTAATAAGATAACTATTTACCTGTTATACTATGAAGATAATTTGTGGGAATATTTAGGGGAAAATAGATCCTTTCTACACAAAATGAGATGTTAGAAAAAGAAGTACTCACAAAATAAAAAATCATACCTCAGTGGTACGACCTTGTTAATTCTACTCATTAGAGACTAAAAAAATATATTCTATCATAATTCTTCTGATCAGATCATAATTTTTCAAGAAGTTGTTAAATAATAATGGATAAACCATATTTTAATTATATAATGAAAGTTCAAATATAATAGTTATTAAAAAATGATAAAATTTAATATGATTAAGATATTTGGCTATTTTTTATCCATGATGTGTTATTTCTTGAAATTCAATAATCTTTACAGTTATTCAATAGTGATGAGTTGTTAGTGGAAGGTATACCTGTGGAGGTTTAAGTACATTGTGTATTAATGTTTTGTGATTATTTTTAATGATTTCTAAAAATTACTATAATATATAACATATTATAGTGTATATATAAATAAAATGTAGAGGATATAAATAGAAACATCACTGAGTTAGTGGAAAAATGTGGGAAAGATTAAGGATCACTTTATATGGTATCATTAATAGATGTAATATTTTTTTATATAGATTCTTTGTTATTATGAAAGTAATACTAGTCCAATATGAAATATTATCAAAGAATATTTTATTAAGAATGTCTATATTACATGAGATTAAGCTAAAAAGGGTGACTATTCTTATATCATGTGGTTTTCATATAGAACAATACATGGTGTTTTTGAATTATGATGGATAAGTCTAGTTTGTTGGAGTAAATAATATATAGTATGTTGGATTTATTTAAATTGTAAGAACTATTCAATATATAGAATATTTTTTGGCTAGTATAGATAATTTATATTATACCCAAAAAATCAGAACATTTTATAATAAATTGATATCATATTGTTTAATGAAAGGAAATAAATATTATAGATCAATTATGCATTGTATTGGTGAATAAATATTTAGTATAGTATGTAGATTACTCTAATTTTGAAAAATATCATTCAGAATATAAACTATTAAAAGACTTATAATTATATATAATTATATACTCTAGAGTTGTGTATAAATGGGTGGAACAGAGAGAACCATGGGTTATAGTGTGTTATATAATTCATTTTAAAAGAATGTAATCGTTTTCATGGAGTACCCAAAACTGAGAATATATCCCTTGAAAACTATTAATTTATGGTGTAATCTAGTATACTATGAAATTATCATATTTATGCTTAGTAGATGTATAGAATAATGGGTGTACAAAGTGATATTTTTTTATGATTTTATTTTTGAATATATTATTTCTAGTTGATGTTTATGAGAGAAAGGATGAATAATTTACAATATCACTTATAATTATAGAACAAAATATATTATTAAGGCTAAAATAAATAAATTCTTTCTAATAGGAAAACAACATAATTCACTTCCAACCAATAATTATGTCTTGGGTAACAAAAGATCCATTATATTTCCCCTGAAGTTGCATACACATTTAATTTAATTATATTTTTATTAGGTCTATTCCTATAGGTTTTTACATATAATTTCTTCTTAGTATCTTATTTATTTCATTTATAACACATTATAAATTCTAATTTAATATAGTACTCATTATAAAATAAACTAATTGAAAAAAATATTACTTTATAAATATGAAAATATTTTTTAAAACTTTTTTGAGGGATTTTTTGTCAATTTTGATAAAATTATATTAATAATTATTCTTATGTACATTTTTTAAAACCAAAAATGAATTAATATATATTTATTCTATTATTCATTTTCTATTTGATTTCAATAATTAATTGTTTATTGAATTAAATTTCATTCAAATACTTTTATGGGTTAATATTGATTTATATTATAATCGACTGAAAAGTTGTATTATTTTTTGATTCATTCATCACATGAATCAATGTATTTATAAGATATGATTGATTTTTTTTTCGTTTATAACCCATTAATTCATAGGAATTTATTTCTAATCATGAGAAGTTTTAATGTAATTAATCATTTTTGTTATTACATTACAAGTAATTATTTGGGAATCCTGATAGTAGGAATATATTGTTCCAGGAATCATTTAGGGTTATTTTTAAATTTATAATCTTGAATATGATTTTTTTATAATAGTAAAAAAATTATATTAATATATGTAATGAATTTAAAAAGTCAATTTCATTTATTGTAGGATAAATACTACTTAATAATATAATATAAAATTGATAAATAATTTTATTAATATAAAACATATTTAACCACATTAGAATTCTTTTATATTATATATTGGTAAACTCCATGTCATATCATAATCTTTATAGAGGTTTACATGAGTAGATGTCAATTTTTTATGATATCAAAAATGGTTATAGATGAGTATGAATTATTTTGAAAACAAATTTCACATCATAATGGTCAGACATTAATAAATAAATTTTATAGTTTATGGAAATTATTTCTTGTGTATAATGTGAATTTACCGATAATATGTATGGTTTTTTGTAAATGGTTGTTTAAGAGATTGTCTAATCTACTAAATCTATACAAAAATGGGAATTGATAATGCGGGTGTTTTAATATTCAAATAGATATATATAATTATTTTTTCAGATAAGAATGGGTCTTCATTATATATGTTTCTTATAAAATTATCAAGACTCGAGGGATAGTTTTTTAAATTACTTTATCAAAATAGTCATGGTGACCTCATAGTTTCTATGTATGTCTGAGAGGATTAATTTTCATATTAAGAAGAAAGTTTTTTCTTCTAATTAATGAAAAATATACTAATACAATGGGTTTTATTACCATATATGTATCTTAAAAATAATCACATCACATAACACATAAATAGAGGGACCTATACAATTAATATTATTAATATATTTTTAATTATCAACACATGAGAGTTTAGTTTTATATCATATAAAAATGGATTATAAAAGGTTTTCATGTGTTTGACACTCTCGTTTGTCATAATGGTTTATAAAGTGAATGTGAATTAACAAATGAATTATCTCATAGGAGTGTTTCATTTTATATTTGGTCATAGGATCCCTCATCAAGTATGAGTAACAATTTATTTAATACCAAATACATCCTTTTTATTGTTATTACCTATTGTTTCATCTATGCCATAGCCACATCCACTTTCTAGTGTCCATAACTAGATTTTATATCATAGAAACTAGAAAATATGCACTTTCCACCCCATTAGGATGATATATTCATCTTATAATTATCCCGAAATTAATTATTACTTTTTTCAAATTACACTATCTAATTTCATCTAAAATTTTCCCTATATACCAACGATAATTAATCATTTTTTAAAATAACCACACCTACAAATATTAAAATATGTATTCCAATTTTATAAATTCTAAATATAATTTTCAGTTTATATTTTTAAAGAATTATTTAATATTTCATACATAAAAAAATAATATATTACATAGTTTACCCTTCCATTCAAATATAGCATTAAGAAAATAAATACCTTTCATAATGAAGGATGTTTACTTCTTCAATTTTTTTAATGAATTCCAACATGACATAATAATTTTTCTTAATAGTCTTTAATTCTAGTGAAAAAATTAGAATGTTGGATGATCCACTATATACCACTATGGGTCATATAAAAATATATAAAGTATTTTTTTAGTCTGTTAAAACCATGAGATTTAAAAAAAGGTTTTTTTCTTCAACATAATAAAAATTGATCTCAAATTATCATTAATGAACACATCTAAGAAGATTTAATATCAAATTTCATATAGAAATAATTTACCAGAAGACATATTGAAAAATCATAATCCTCAATGTTTCTTATGAAAACTGAAAAATATTTAATTTTTTCAAAAAAAATATTCCTAAAATAATCAATAATAATTTAATTAATACTAAAGATCATTATCATACCTTGTTAAATTGAAACATTTAGATGAAAAAAAATATTAAAAAGTATAGAAAATCCATATAGTTAACCACTACAATACTTTTTCTCACAACCTATCCTAGATACCCAGGTAACCTGATAACTGAGCCATTAATGACATTTTATGATTGGATTTTATGATCCACATGGGTTGGTGACAAGAACTAGGAATCATACATGATATAAGAGGGAATAGATTTTCCACAGAATAAGGATGATAAAATTTACAAGTTAGTATGATCAACATGCCAAAGAGAGAAAGTACCAAAAACCAAATAGGTATAACAGAACCATAAAGTAGTATATCATCATTTTACTCAATATCCAACAAGATAAAACAAAAAACTCATAAAATATTTTTATAACATCTCCACAAGTTACCTCCATCACTCCTATCCTAAAGTATAAAGAACTTATACCTTCTCCAAGAGGTTCTTTCCTTTTACTCAGACCAGGGAAAATAAAATCTATAAATTATCAATGGAAAAGCTAAGGTGTGAGCTATATATCCCATTAATTACTCACCAAGTCTTCCATATTAAATTCCTGAAATAATAAACCATATATTCTATAAATTTGATTAAAACATGGAATACAGTATTATTTATATATTAAAAACCTATCATGATTTCTTTTAAAATATGTTGAATATATATCAATAAATTATAAACATGATTAAATGTGAATTTTATTCTAAAATGAATATATAAATTAGTAATCTTGAATATAAGAGTTCCATAGATAAATGAAATGTATATCAAATCAAACTACTGCACACTATATTAAGGGAAAATTACTATCATTCACACTCATACAAGAAAAATGTATATCAACCCCCTATTAAGGTAAAATTTCAGCAAATCCCACATAACTGAAAATTACATCCTCACCCACTTCATGATAAATTAAAAAAACAAATTAGAATTAAACTATTATAAGTCACATTAAAATATAATTACCCAAACACAACTTCCAACATGCTATTCCATTATCAAAAAAGTAATAAGTTTTCACCATTTCATGTTATTTTAAATGACCGTTCAATTTATGATTTTTTCTAAAAATTATCATAAAATCATTCAATCAAATCTATTTTCACATCAATTAATTATTTACCAAAAATCTATTCAAAACTTATAATTCCATTGGAATTTGAGTTTTTTTATAAAATATCATGAAAATTTTGATTTGAAGAAAAATTCATTACAAATAATTTTTTTAAAATAAATTTAAAAATAAATTAAATTTAATCAAGAAATTAACAATTTCAATTGAAGGGAACATAATCATTGAATCTCCTACCATTAATCAAAGACCAAGGATTGAAACTCACATTCCGAGCTCCTAATGAAGAAAGAAGGCATCATAGATCTATAAATCAAACATAGAATAAAGATGCAATAAATCATAATTTAGATCCATCATGAATGTGATGATATAATAATGAAAGATAAAATAGAATAAACCAAAAAGGTGGATATCCACTTACTGGATATGGATCAGATCATCCACCATCAATTTCATTCATCAAATAAGAATGTTAGAGGAGCCAAAATTAGTTCGAGGCATCTTTCTTTATGATAGAAATCATAAGAGGGATGATTAGGTAGCTTAGGTACTTCATATTGGACCTCAGGGTTTTTAAAATTAACTTTTAGAGTAATAAAATCTTGCTTGCCAGTTTTGCTCAGTAAGGCCACATGGTTAGAGAAACCATGCACCCTAACTGTGCTCCCCTACTCTAGGGTGCATAGTTTTTAATAGGAAGGTGTGTATTTTGTTTCAAAAAAAATTGCCAACTTTGTAACCCATCACTATCTAAGGTTGCATGGTTCAGAGGATCTAGAAACACTATTTGAGAAAAATGTGCTCCCATCTAAACAGCCATATAATATCTCATAGATTAATGCTCAAAATAGTGTGGTTTTACTTAATTTTTCACCAACCCTGAAAATCACATTTAGCTTATAAAATTATAAAAATTTCACTCAAAATAACCATAGATAATCTCCAACAAAAGAATGATCTAAACAAGGGTTTAAGAATACCTGAAATCAAGTTATGGTATGTTACAATTTCCCCAACATAGAAATTTTCCATCCCCAAAAAACCAATAAAGTTATTAGTATGTAAAATTTATGATTCCACTTCTCACTCATTATTTCCTCATCCTCCCAAGAATAATGAGATTCAGAAGAATTATTCTATAGCACACAGACCAAAGTTATCATCCTCCAATGAACTACATTTGTCTAAAAATAAAAAATCCTAACTGAATGCTTAGTCACAGATAAATTTTCCATAATTTTAAGATTACTCAATCCTAAAAATGAGAGGGACCAGAAATATACTTTTATATCTGAGATACATGAAACATGTTATGTATTGACATCATATATGGTGGAAGTGATAAATTTTAAGGAACCTTACCAACATTCTCCACATCCTAGAAAGGTCCCACAAAATGAAGAGAAATATTACCTTACCACCTAAGACATTGCTTTTTCAACCTTGTTGAAACTCTCAAGAACCCCCACTCATCAATATGTTTTTTAACAGTTTATGAGGTTGATCAACATATGATTTATATAATCTTTGTTTTATTAACATTATTTAAAAATCAACTAAATTTTTTTGTCGTATTGTGGATATAACATGGTTAAACAAAGGAAGTATCACCAATATCTGACTAGCACGACATAGTTTTACATGAAATATCATTTGAGGACTGAAAATAAGCCATTATGATTGTGGACTTGTGACTATAGTTATAAGAAAAATTAAATAGGACTAAATAGTCATCCCAAGATCCCCTAAAATCTAGGAACCACACATCAATCATCTCCTAAATAATATTTTTAGACGTCTCTGTCTGACCATCCATCGGAGGATGGTATTCCATTTTAAAAAGAACATGAGATCCCATCACTTTTAGAATGCATCCAGAAAAACTAGAGGTTAAACATGGATCTATATTAAATACTATTGTATATATAACATTGGTAAAGAAAAAAAACTCTTTCTCTAGGAGATATCACTACTCCTCAATTTTATTTTTATTCAATATGGGTTTATAGTGAGCTGATTTGGCCAGCCTGTTGAACACAAACAAAATTTTATTCTTTATTCAAAGGATACATGGAAACCCATAAATAAAGTCAATATAGATATAATTACACTTCAATGTTAGCACTTGGAGTGGCTGATGGAAACATGAAGGGTATTTTTGACCAGCCTTAACCTATTGTAAATTATAAAAACAAGAAAAAATCGACAATTTTTCACCTCATACCTGACCACCAGATTCATTTCTGTATATTATAGAACATAATTCTGGTTCACAGGGACCCAATCCATTAGGAATTATGGAATTCCTCCATCATTATTTTTCTCATCGAAAAGGTCCCAAAAATGATTCAATAAATATATGATAACTTCTTTGTATAAATATTACTCAGTAATGGAAACTTCACTATAAAAAGAATATATAATTCTTTAGAATTCATCATCAATATGATTCTCCTAAAGAATCATGTCGATGGAGTGGGAGTCGAATAAACACTATAAATCAAAACCTAAACCCCTCTTTTATAGACTCCTATATGAAACTATTAAAAATGTTCCACAATTTTCCACTCTTCAGTTGTTATCTTGGTTTCGTGTTTTATATTTTCATGATAAATTTATTTTAATGTTTAAAAAAAATTAAAACACAATTAATGATAAATATATTATATTTTTTTATGATAGCTTAGGATGTTGTAATATAAAATGTTCATATTAAATTGATATATTTAGAAAAATATGATTTGTATGATTTGTAATTAGTTTATATAATATATTATATGTACATATGAATTCAAATTATACAAAATATTTAAATTTTCTTTTAGTATATATGTATATAAATTCAATATCATATTAATTAGTAATTATAAGTTATTTATATCTAAAAAATGAAAAGAATATTTTTATATTTTATATATAAAATTTCATAATGTATGTTCAATTATAAAGATTTAATTTTTTTAATTACATGATTATCAATGTTGAGATCATAATTAAATTTATAAAATTCAAAATTATTTATCATCACCTAGACTTTATTATTCTAGAAAAAAATAATTATTTTATAAATGAATGAATGTTATAGTTTAAAAAGTTAAACATATTTGTATAATTTTCATACCATAAATATATAAAGTTTCATAATATTTATTATAGAACACATAGTCAAATTTGAAAACACATAAATATTTCTGGGGTAATGAAATTGAATATAATGGTTTGTTATGATTGTTATATATTAGGTGTTTAGATTGTTTTTAATTTATTACTCCATTGAGTAGTGATCCAATGATACATGGAATTATCATTTAATATCTTATAAAAATGTGAGATAATAATATAATTAGAAAAATTATTTATGGAAACATGTCAAACCAAGCTTCATCCTAAGGGAATTTTATTTTCTTTTGACCATAGTATTTTTGATAAAATTGATTCATATACCTTTTCCATTCAATAGTGTTATACACGTATAAATATTATTGGCATTAACATATTTCAAAATGAAATAGATAATGAGTTGTATAATGTGTTCTATGGTAATATGTTCAAAGAATATTAATTGAGTTGAGTTATGGAATAATTAAAGTAAACGATTATGTGAGTTCATAACTAATGAAAATACATGGGATATTATGGATATATTTAAAAACGTATAATTTATTAAGTGTTATACTCCTTCTAGTATGGCCACTTATTAAGACCACATTCATCTAAATGGGTAGTTCATACCTTATATGGGAGAACATAGATTATCTTTATAAATGAATGATTACTATGGGTAACCCTAAGAGTGTTGGGTATTTATATATTATCAGTAAATCCCTAATGATTATAAAAATAGAAAATATTGTAAGGATAAACCATTTGATTTATTACATGATGGAGTTATCCAATGAATTATCCCACATTCATATACCATAAGATATACTTGATAATATAAATAGATTTATATGTAAGGGGAGAAGACATATTTCCCACAAAATCAAAATGAAATTTGGATACTCATTTAATAATATATATAAATATATTAATCTAAATGGGTTTATAAATTTATTGAATGAAAAATTAATAAAAACTATTATCAAATAAACACAAAACAAGATACACATTAGATAAAACATTTATAAAAAAATGGATTCAGCATAATCATATATAAAATTTGGATCTGTTTAAATGCCAAATTATATTTAGTGAAAATATATTCCATGTTTGAAATAGAAATATAATAATATCTCTTAATAATAAAAACAAATTTTAAGGGTAAGAGTAAACCCTTTTGGGGCAGAATAATAGTGAAAATTTTCAACAAGTGGGTCTAGATTTTTATGAGAAGTATATGAATCATTCAATTCATGGTTTCAAAAGATATATTTAAATACAAGTTCACTAACATAACATAATTGACCAAAAAATGTAACCCATAATACTGGTTACATAAATAATTCATAAGTAATGAGTTCACTACTTATGCTTGAATTTTAAAAGGACATCATTCCATATACAGTTTCAAAAAGGATTAAATAGTTTATTGTAAATTATAATATGATTTAGTTTAATAAACTATTGCATAATAACATCAATATGTTAAGGATTTTGGATAATGAATGGCTGTCTAAAGATCATTATTAAAAATTATTATGAAAAAATAATATTATAATTAACTAATTTATATGGAGAAGAAATAGTGTTAATAAATTTTGTATATAATCATCTATTAAACTAATGAATCGAGAAACTAAGGAAGGTTAATTATTTCACTTTACAAATATTAATTATTAGAATATTAATTTTTCATAAAACGATTTATAGATTAATTGAGAATGAAATAAGTTATCTGTTAGTTTTTTATTGGGAATTAAATCAATCATTCTATTCCAAACTGTATCCTATAAGAACGATTCATACCAAGTAAAATGATTAAATTTTTAAATATCAACGTTTATGTCTATCTGATGAAGAAAATTGTGGGTACAAATATGAGGTAGATGCACTGTAATACATTATTATTTTAACTAATTAATAATTTCTTAAATATATATATTTAATAAAATTTTCTATTTTTGAGAAGAGTGTTATTATTAAAAATAATATTTATTTTTAAGAAATGATATATATTTTTATGAATGTGGGATTTTAATTTCTATTATTCTTTAATTTTTTTAAAATATTAATTTTATAAAAGTAGTTTTATCTAGAATAAACGTTTTTCACCCCTATTATTTTTAAAATTTGTATTAAGGGGTTCTAAGAACCTAATAAATTTATAATACCCTAGTTTCAACTGTGTGAAAAAAATAAATCATTAAATAAACTATTTTACTATGAATATTATATTATTACATCATAAATTTGT
The DNA here is from genome assembly GCA_963277665.1 of Viscum album. NCBI lineage: Eukaryota > Viridiplantae > Streptophyta > Magnoliopsida > Santalales > Viscaceae > Viscum > Viscum album. The sequence continues at coordinate 963,462,833 of OY728157.1, forward strand.
AATAAATTGTAATAAAATAGATAACTATAAAAGTTCATAAAAACCAATAGCTAAACATAGTACATATAACAAATAAAAATATTCGTAAACACTATAATACTAATATTCATAGGATAATATTCTAAAAGAAAATAAAACTTATTTAGATATAATTCTATCATTATAAAAACAATATAAAATTGAATACATATTCTATAAGAATAAAATAAAGGATAAGAATTATTATAGGATTTTGAAATGATGTGTATATATAAGTGCTAATATGATGGTTTCAATTGGACCAATGAAATTCGAATATTAGTTTATAACCATTGTAAATATAATGAATCTATTATTCTTTTATATATAAAATAAAATTAAGAAATAGATTTGATAAGAATAAAATTTATAATTAATAGTGGTTGATATAAACTAATTAATTGTAATGTAATTAAACATATATTATTTAGAATAGAAATAGTCAATAATTGAAGAATGAGTTTCTAATTTGTTTATAGTAAACATATAATTTAGAAATAAAACATGTTTTTTATTTAAAAATTAATATATTTATATTTTAAAAATTATTTAATAAAAAAAATTAAATAGAAGTTACCATTTTAAAATTATTTAAGGGTGAATGTTTCAATTTTTTTTGATACAATAATATTTTCAAATAAATTTTAAAATATATATAGGATAGAATATATTTATTATAAAATTATGATGTTTTAAAAATAAAATAGTAATGAGTATATGTGATTATACAAAATATAACATATTTTATGATGGTAATTTTTTTTAATGAATTATTTTTTTCAAATTGATTAAATAGAATTCAAAAGACTAAAATCCAAAACTATGATTTAAAAAAAATCTATTAAAAATGGATACCCCTATTGAAATATTACTATAAATTAATGGATTTCACTCTTCAAATAAATTAAAACTAAAAAAATGTCTAAAACTTTGAAAACTATGAGTTAAAATCATGGATAAGACAATGGTTCTTCATTTTCCACAAACAAGATTTTAAATTCCTCTACATAGATAAAAATAAAAAATTCTACCTCATTATTTATAAGTAAACATACATCACCCATTCCACTTCACTACAATATTTGTACAAATTCTAAACCTATATATTTACCTCTCAACATTCTCTTTAATATGTATCAATATTTCTATGGGTTTCTTATAATTCATTAAGAACATAGATTTCATATAATAATTCTTCATCTCTTCACTTTTGTAATGGGCCTAACCCAAGTAGCCTAGTGTCAGTATCTAAATAATTAAGCTGACACTAGATATAAGTGATAGAATTACAATGGTTTGAAATGTTTAGTTATCTTACAAATATGGATACATCCACAATTCCCTTATTACATTTGAATAAAAAAATTAAAATGTTTTTTTCTTCTGAAAATACAATTATTCTCTCAAGAATGTACTTACATATCATTTTTATATCACCTCATTGATTCAGGGAAAGGATACAAAAAATGGTAAAAGCTCATATTTTCACTATGGTTCATGTATAGCTTATGTTATCATGAGTAAATAAGAATAATAAACAATGAAAGGTAATTAACTTAACACACATGCCTTTTAAATAATTTTACTATCATGATTAGTTAAAGAATAATAAAAATGGATTGGTAAATAACATAACACAAATTAATTTTAATCAATATCTTTAGTATCATGAATAGATAAAGAATAATAAATATGGAAAAATCAATAACTAATACAAGTTCCATTTAATCAACTATTGTGTGTGATATGAATCCAGAGATAACCTCATTACGAAAATCACTAGGATAATAATTACTGAATTTTTAATGATGGAAATTAATTATTATTGGATGCAATGTTCTCACATATAATGATATCACAATTGTGAAGACCATATAAAATGAAATTTAAGGAAATGATAAAAACAAAATTAATAATTTATTACTGATTTACATTATGAGACTACCAATGCATCATGGGGAAATATAACTTCAAGCCCCACCCATCACTACATGTCCAAAGTATTTTTAATAGATTTAAAGTTCATTTTAATTATTTAAATATATTCTTCATCACCAAATCTCCTTATTAAGTAGGGAATATGGATTTATCAATATTTTCCCATATTAAAAAATAATTTTCAATATATAATACCCTCTGTATAAATGATATATAGTTTAAGAAACAAATTTATCCATGATAAATAATATCTATATTTTGGGTAAATTTACTATCCAATGTTTAGAGGAAGGTGAATATTTCAAGGGAATGTTAATAACTAAAATGAGAATCAGGAAAGTGAATTTTTATACATTCCTTATAAAAATGATCATAAAAAATTTATATAATTAACAATTATTGTATTAATACAATATATCCCCAGGGGTGTATATGTAAAAATATACTTTCTGTCATTGAAAAATAGAACTTTTTTATAAATGTAATTAAAAACACTATGCAAGAAGATATACTTTATAATATGAAAATATATTTTAAACTATATGGTCAAAAAATATTTTTAAATATTATTTTAATTTAAAATAATATTTTGGAGTTAAATATGGATATTTAAACATTTAGTTTTCATGATGATAGAAAATTTTATACTTACCGTACATTTTTAAATAATTTTTTTTAAATTTTTTGTAAAATTAAAATAAGATTTTTTTGGATGTGAATGATATATTCCTTTCAAAAAAAATTTAAATAAGAAAAACATTGTGCAGAATGAGTTTAATAAATCATTCTCTGTGTTTCAAAAATATTTTTGAAAACATTTTTAGAAAACATTGTATAGAAAGAAGATTTATTTTTTATAGAAGAGAGACATGGAGTTGGATTTTATTAAAAAAATTATAAATCATTTTCAGTAACAAAGAGTGAAGAAATTGTAATAGTAATTAAAAAAATAATTAATAATTATAGGAGAATAAAATAAAGGGTATTTATTATCCAATGATCAAATAATATCCTTTAATGTAAATTTAAGAAAAAATAATCACAACTAAAATGATATTGTGAAATAAACCCTTAAAATGATCCTATCAATGGGTGAGAATTAAAAAATTAATTATTTATGTGAATCAAAACTAAATGCACATAACACTACTGGATATAAAAAATAATATATTCAAAATTCATAACTCATATAGACATATAATATCAAAGATAATGAAGAAGTAATGAAACCTAATGAAAAGAAATTGGGATATGAAATTAATTACCACTAGGTAATTTTCATTTCAAAACCCCTTGAATGTTGTAATTCATATTAAAACATAAAATAACTTGATTAATCAATGAATCTTGATATTTATTTTCAATGGAAAAATATATACATTATATAAAATAATGTTGGTGCACAACAATAATATATGCCCCACTGATTGTAAATTAAGAAAAAGTCCCTTAATTTAAACACCTTTTGGTTTAACAAGATTTAACCTCGTGTAAAATGTAATAAAGCATTTAATTAATTTATACCACCAAACATAATAACACAATACCATATTTTATCATCTTATAACATCTTATCACATGTTTATTAATAATATATCCTTATTATTATTGTTTTGGGTGTTAATTATCATGTTGTATCATGCATGTTTTATCATGAGAGATATAGATCTTAAACATATAATATAGTTCCAAAATCTAATTAATTATATTAATGTTATAAATATAAATTTTTTCATTAAAAATATTTTTTGTAATCTATATTTATATTTGAACTTGGGGAAGGGATCACATCGCCTCATGGAGATAATGTGGCATATGTACGCATTAGTGACGTTATCATTTCCTTAATGGGAGAATGGTAATGGAGGTGGGTGATATATTATTTTTTTTAAATGAATATAATTTAATATATATTCCATATAATCAGAAAATTTATCATTACTACATTCCAAGTAATGTGTATATGAAAAATGAATCATATTTCTTCACGAGGTGGTAGTTCTCCGTACACACAAGTGACATTATCAAATTTTAAAAGGAATAAAAGGTATGAATATATTAGAAATATTAAAATTAAAGAAGTATTATATTATCATAAAAATCATATATATTTTTTTGAAGACATAAATATATTTATCTCTGAATTTTGGTGATGAAAAATTAATTACATTAGTTCATGTGGTGGTAATCTTCCATTTAAACAATCGAGAGTTTAGTTTACCATTTGATGAAAGAGGAGATGTATAAAAGTCATTACTAATAAATAATAACATCTAAATATATGTTTAATATATTTTTATTTATATAATCTTGTTTTCATAATATTTTGATGTGGGGGAAGAATAATGAAAATATAAATGATCATTAAAGAATGATACGTTATATTTAGACAATATCTTTAGGTTGGCCCTAAAATTCTTCATAGGATGGATTTGTAATAAAAACACGGTATTTATGATATTTTAAGGACATTAAGTAACTTATTTAGGTATTAATTGACCAAAAGAAAATTTATTTTTATGTGTGAATATTTGATGAGAAGGGGTGTCCTTTTAAGAGTAGATGAGAGTACACACATTAAATTTTTGAGAAGATTCAATTTAAACTATGATTTTATCAAATAAATTCATTAGTAATGTTAAATTATAGATCCTTAATGTATATATGGTCTAAAATGTGTATAAAATAGGTTATTTCATGTTTTAGAAAAAATTTAAACATTTTCCTCTTCGTATAAGACATGGTAAATACATTTTTACCTTAAATGTAGATATTAATTTTTACTATTTTCATTATTCATTGTAGAGAAAAATCATATTGACCTTATTGGGTATTATAAATATATATTATTGAAAATATGGAAGAAATTTCATTCAAATTAAATTCACATAATTGAAATTTTGATTTAAAATTATACTAGTAGACTCAATAAAACAGCGGGATTCTAAGAAAAAAACTCTTATATGTATAAAGTATTTATTATAAATATTTAATAATAAATAGATTAAAATAACCTAAACTAGTAAAAATTTAATTTATTACTGTTAATCAAACTCAAAAATAATTTTAAAAATAATATAAACTTGTAATTTTTTTAAACTAAAATAATGTTTTTAATAAATATTATTATTTTTCTCTATTGAATGAAAAAATAGTTTCTGAAAAATCACAGAAATTATACCTAAGATAATATTATGAAGGTTATTTCAAGTATTTTTTAATTTTTTTAATTTTTTTTCAATATTTGTAAATAATAATTTTAAATTATGTTGGAATGGAGAGACAATGCTATTTTGTTCTCGAAAAATATAGTTTTTTAGAAAAAATTATAATCGTTTAAGTAATTATTATTTTATTTATAATCAATAGATTGCCTTATTTTTAATTATTTAGTTTATACTAGTAATACCTACTAATTTATCTTCTAATTTATGATGGTAAACTATTTTAATTATTATTTAGGCATGATATTTCATGTTTGAAATTCTATTAAAGAGATTAAGGTTAAAGAAATAAATTTCAGGGGTTGATTAATATTTTTGTTGTGTGTCCCATAAGATATAAAACATAATGTCATTATTTTATAATTTAGGGGAATTAAATTATCCCAAACATAAATATATTATATAATTGAAATTTGGTCTTGATCTTAGAAATTATGGTTTTGATATTTGAAAACGCATTCGTTGAAAACCAACAGCGTAGAAAGAGTTTAAAAACATCCACTTAAAAGGAGAGAAGGGGAAATAATAAAGTCATAAGGAATAACAAAAAACTAGGGTTCCATATAAGAGAAAATTAGTGAAAAGGTAATATATGAAGATGTAAGATAAGCAAAAATAATTATATATGGTGAAAAAGATCAGTTATCATAATGAAGTAAATCATCAATGGAATTACAAGGACCTCAAAACCATTAAATTTTGATGATTTAAAAGACCGTTTTAATAATTAATATAAATATAATATTTTAAAATCATAAATTCAATTAACATTTCAATAATATGTGGAATTATTTTAATGTATAATAATATAAAGAAATATACTTGACGTCTTTGTATTCCATAGGAATAACTTCATCCTTTAGTTGTTCCTCTATCAATTTCCATTTCCTCACATACTCTAGGAAATGAATATTAAAATAATGATGTTTCTTATTTTTAAATAATTTAAATTAACTTTTAATGGATCATAAGGCTCCTAATATTGTGAAAAAAATTTCTATTGAAATTAAAATATTTTCTAAAACTGTTATGGTTAGAAGAAGTCATCGAATATTAGACATTAATCTATAAACATAAATTTTAACCCCACCAGTTCATCATTAATATTTATTCATGAAATATTTTAGGCATAAAAATGAAATATTAACTAGAAAACCTGGTACTCCATTATTCAGTGTTAAACTCTTATCGCCCTTCAGTTATGGGTTGAAACCTTGTGGTCATTCCAGATGTAACATGTTATTACCCAACATGCAAAGTATCCTTTTTATAAATCCATATTAATATAATTCCTATAATATTCCAAAATTGAAATAAGGAATAAATACCTTAGCATTAAAGATAAGATAAAACCTACTTATTACCATTATCATAAAACTTATTCCCCAAATATTAATTAAATTTTTATTTACATAAATTTTCTTACTAAAACATATACCAAACCAATATGATGTATTGATATAAATGTCTTCCAAAATATCCTTAATCATTGTAGACTCTCGTCACATAATACCAAAAATGAGGTTTTGAGATAGAGAACTAATGATGAATCATTAACTCATGAACCTATAATGGTATCAATAAGTCTTATATTAATGAGTATATATATATAATTCAAAATTTAATATAACCCATATTTGTTTCACGAGTTCTAAAAAAGATACCATTTGTAAAAATAATTCTATAATTTTATTCTTGAATCCAAATACAAAAAAACATCATTGATTTTATTTTAAAATATGTCCTACCTTGGTCTATGGGTTATACCTTAGAATAGATAATTTACTTGGATAATTCCCTGGTTCACCATATTTAAGACAATGAATAATAAATTGACCAATATAATGAGATTTACTTCTTTCAATAGTACTATTCATTTTTCATTGGAAATTCATTACTTTATACCTTTATTATCCACAAACAAAATATTCTACTATTTATTTTTCAATCATTCCAAGGTTTATCTATCCACATTTATGATAGGAAGGAACTAGGGCATCATTCCTCCACAGTCTCCTCAATATAAGCTCTTAGTCAGTTCATTCCATCTCTTATTTAGTGGGTATTAGAGTTTGTTAAGGTATAGGTTTTAAACATATTTTGGGAAAAATAAATAATGAAAATCAAGATATCTTTAATTCCTTTTATAATATGATTATTTTTCACATATTATTCACATTGTTCTTCATATTGAATGTTAATAGTATTCAATCAGGTTTCAGTAATTTATTAATAACAAAATGCACTGTTTGAGTAACAATACTCCTAATAGGGAAACCATATAATCCTTTTTATGATTCCTAAATAATGGAAATTTATTCTTAATTTAGGACACCTTGGGTTTAACATAGTTCATTCATTTTAATAAAATGTTTAATATGTTTATAATAGTTTGTAAATAAAATGTGAATTATCAAATCATATCACCGAGAAGTGTAAAACTAGGTGTGTGGTAAGTTTCATTTTCATGCACCAGAAAACACTCATGTAAATACCAACATGCCTTATTTGAAATTATTACTCATATTTAATATTTTTATAGAATAAAATGAACTTTTAATATCTATATCGGGTTATATTTCTAGGAAATTCCCATAATCGTTACCTTACTATAGAATTAATATGATCCTATAAATTTATTCTCAATGTCTATCAAATGGTTGTGTTCAAAAATCAATACTTGAATTAATATATTTTCCATGGTCTCTAATAAATTTTCTCTAATATGAACTTTTACGACCGAAACCCCAGTAGCATGGAGCCTATGTCTACATTATTTCATTAGCATTAGATACAAGATGTCATATCCTAAAGGAGTAGAATGTTTAGTTGAAATGCTAATGTAGATACATACATGATTCCCATATTACTTTTTAATTCCCAAATTAAAACCTATATTTTTTTGAATGAATTTATTAATCCTTTAATAATATCATTCTTGATCATTCTTTTTACACATCATGAATTAGAAATAATGGAAAAAATAATGTCTGGCTTAAATCCTCAGTAATAATTATGTATAGTATAAGTTTTCATGAATCAATTATAATAATCAACAAGGAATGTAATATAAGTGGACACATATTCCAATTATATAATTTCAAAATCATGATTAGATATACAATAATAAATATGGAAAGGTAAATATATAATAAAAAAAGTCGTTTAATCAAGAACATGACTATAATTAATAGATAATGTATAATAAATATGGAATGGTTTATATCTAAAAACCCATTCCATATTATAAAAAACTAAGAATTAAATTAATCCAAAGATAATATCATTTTAAAAACATAATGTATAAAAATAATTACATTATTTATACTGGAAATGATTATTTATTGGACATCATGATATTAAAAAAACAAGATAACTCTAATGTCGATCATTTAGAATAGTGTTTAAAACAATGGGAAAAACCCATATAATTCTTACTACCAATTAACATCATGATACTACCAATGTATTAAGGGGATGTAAAATTATAGGCCCCACACATCACTAAATATCCAAATCATTCCTTATTTATCAAATAATATATTTAATTAATAAACAATGCAACTTATCATAAAATAACTGTATTGGGTAAATAATAATTGTTTATCAATAATTCCCCAGAAAAACAAATAATTTTTAATATATATTTCTATTTATAAATTATATATTTTTTAATTAAAAAATATCCATGATAAATAATAAATATTTGTAGGTTATATTTATTGTCTAATTATCATAGGATTGTTAAAAATTTATGGGAAAGTAGTTATATCAAAAATAAATGAGGAAAAAGTGTTTTGATAATATACATGGTAGAAATGGTCATAAAATATACATATAACTAATAATTATAGTATCAATACAACATATACAAAGTTTATTGTATATAAAATAATGATTTTTTATTGACGAATGAAAATAATTAAAAATGTCATTAAAAACATTCTTGAGGAAAATAGACATTGTTTACTTTGAAATTGTTTTTGAAACTAAAAGTTAAAAAATTATTTTAAAATATAATTATATTAAATTAAAATTTTAAATATATAAAATAATATGCAAATTGTTTTTGGTCATGATAGTAGGGAAATACATAAATGATTTACCCATTGAAACAACGATTCCTTTTATATTTTCTGTAAAAGTAAAATAGGCCTTATTTGGATAAATAAATAGAGATTAGTTCAAAAAAAATGTTTTAAAAAATAAAACATGGGTAAATATGCCATTAATAAATAATTTATATAATTTTGAAATCATTTTTGAAAACATTTTTAGAAAACTAGGTTTTGGAAGAAGAATGATTTTCGGTCGAATAGTGAAATGATGTAGGATATTAAAAAAACATATGAATCATTTTAAGGATAAAAGGGATAAAAAATGGATATATTACATGAGAAAATAATTAATAACTAGATGATAAGAAAATTAATTAGTTTTTCAATATAATTATCTTATAATACCCTTCAATGGAATGTCAATCATAAAAAATCCTGATTAAAATGAGACTGTGAAATAAACAATTACAAAGGTCAAAATGTTAAAATGATAATTAACCAATTAATCTAGTATTGTTATGAGAAGTAAATAATCATAAAAAGGGAAAATAATTCATAATATTTTCAAATTTCAATACACACATAATTATATAATATCAAAGGCAAAGAATAATTAATACAACCTAATTAAAAGAAATTGAATTATAACCTTCATTACTACTTGGTAATTTTTAATTTCAAATACATTTGGATAAAATAATTTTAATTGAGACTAAAAATACCATTAATTATTAATGAAACCTAATATTTTATTTCAAAGGTTCATTATTTTCACCATTTAAAAGAAATTACGTGCACCGTGATAGAATATGATTCAATTAAGGGAAATTGAGATGAAATCCCTTAACTTATGCTCCCTATTCATTTAATGTGCTTTAAACTCTTGTATAATTGTTTTAAGAATGTTATATTTTTACGCTAAAGAAATTTTCATATAATATCATGTGTTATCCTCTTATAATATTTTATCACATGTTAGTTATTAATATTTCATTATTTTTGTCGTTTTAGGTGTTTGTTTCCTTGTTTTCTCATGCATGATCTTCCAGGAAGGTTCCTCTTATTACATGTATTATGTAGTTCCATCATCTCTATATTTATATTAATTTTATAAATTACATTTTTTCTCATTCAATACATTTTTATAACTATTAGTTAAATATTAACATGGATAATTCATTACATCACTTCATTGAGGTAGTAGAGAATACATATACATGAGTGACATTATAATTTCCTTAATAAGATAAAGGGTACGGAGGTGTGTGATATATTAATTTAATAGAATCAATATAATTATATATATATCATTTATATTCACTAAATGTATCTATATTACCATTAATATAATGTATATATAAAAAATCACATCACTTCATGAGATGGTAGTCCAGCGTATACACAAGAGATGTTATAGTATTATGAAAGGGATGAAATGTAGTAAGGTATATGTGATATAAAAATTCCATAAAGAATAATAATATAATAAATATAATATTAATAATATCTAGTAGTTAAAGCTGATGATAGAAAATGAATTTTATCATTTCGTGAAGTGCTAGTCCATTGTACACATGATCGACGATTTCGTTTCCCTTTTGAGGGGAGTGATGATTGATATAGGTCACTCCATTTACAGAAAAATATATTAAAAAATAGAAGATACATTTGATATTATATATGATTGTTTTAATATTATTTTAAATTGGTGGAGGATGAAGAAAAAAATTCTTATTTAAGATCATTACAACTACTTTCAGAAAACTATTTAGGTTTTTAAAAATTCTTCATAAGTAAGTATTATTATAAGAAAATAGATCTAGTATTTTGTTTATGGGTTTAATAATTCATTTGTGTTTCAATTTTCCAAACCAATGGTAAATTGAAATGTTAATAGAGTATAAGAGGGTGGCCTTTTTTAAATAGGGGAAAGGAAACACATGGATTTTTTGAAAAATTCAATTACTCATACTTCTTTATCATTCCAAGAGAATACAAAATAGTCCATTATAGAACCTTATAGATGAAAAAGTAGAAATAGTTCAATAGAATGTGTTCTAGATATGTTTTTGGTCATTTTTAATCCTTATCAAATTAGTTTAACCCCATGTAAACCTGTTTTTACCTTAACCGCTATAATTAATTTTTACTGTTGTCATTATTCATATGGCTAAAAATTATGTTGACCAGATTATATAATATAAATAATTATTTGAAGGGACCCTACACCCAGTTCCCCAAAGTTGATACATTAATTCATTAAATGTTTAATATGATCAAGTTTTCTTTTTCGAAAGGACTAAATATTTTAGTTGATTTGGAAAAATAGATACAAAAATCACATTACAATTAGAAATGAAATTCAAAATATCTATATTTGGAGAACCCATTAAATTATATATTATCCTTTGAAGACATGAATTATATATATCATCAAATAATGAAAAAAAGAACCTAAGAAAGGGGTGAGGTATGATGCTCAATAAGGGTAAGTAAAACACTGAAAGCTATCATAAAAATAAAAAACAAGGCATGGAGAATAATTAAGAACACATGATAACAAAATACCATCTTGAGAAAAATATGGAAGGAATAAGAACTAAATTAATATTTCTATAAATATGAGAAAGAAACTGAACCATGGATATTGTTCTAGTAGAGTAATCACAAGGACTAACAATTACTAGTATCAAAATGAAATAATACATAATGATGGACATTTGGAATATACCATTGATTCCTTGAGTAAGAAATATAAATATAAATAGGAAATGCCTCAGCCAATTCCATATCTGTTTTGTGTCATTAGACATACTGATGCATCGAAGGGCTATAATGAGTCCCACCCATAATTTACTATGTTCAATTCATTCCTAATTTTAATGCGATTAATCATAAACCACATATATATATATATATATTAAATTTAAATAATATTTCCCAATCTATAAATATAATCACTAACCATTCTGAGTAGTGAGGTGAATGATATCAGAATATCACATCCACTATAAAACTAAACATAATACATTAAATAAAATATGATATATGATAATAACAAGATATTAATATCAATAAATAATAATATTCAATAGTGGTTTGGAAATATATAAAAAATACTGTAATAATATCTTTTAGTTATTCATGAAATAAGTACGTTTTTTACTTTTCAAAGTAGAGTTCATTTTTAAAACTCATTTTTATTTTTCTTAATTACTTGAATAAACCCATCATTGAAAAAATATATTTTTTCATGAAATTGTTTTCAATTTTATAAAAATAATGATTTCCTAAAATATATAATGGATGATACTTGAAAATGGGTTTGATATCAAGACGTTCCCTTTAATTTAGGGTGCATATCATGAAGAATTGATAAGGGAATAGTGAAAAAAAAATATTTTACCATAAATAAATTTATAATGATATCAATTAATGAATTTGGAATGTACGCACATAATAAATAATATTTATATAAAATAATTAATAATTTAATTTTTGTATAGAGGGAGAAAACATAACCTTAATGAAAATAGAGGTTTGTGAAGAAACCCTTAGCGCATGTCTGAAAGTGTTATGAGCTTTTGCTTAATATCTAGGATAATGAAATTAGATTTAGTAATATTTTAATTTAGGACCTAATAAACATATTTTTAAATTATTTTTAATTTTTTAAGTTCATTTAATATTATTTTGATTAGTTATATGATTTAATATTGTTGTTCTAGAGTGTTCTGTTCTGGGGTTTCCATGATTAGTTTAGTTTTTCATGAATATTTGAGATCAGGTAAAATAAAAATAATTTTCAAAAATTGAAATTATCTGTTTTTAATGAACATAAATAATATTTATAGGTATTATAGATTTTATTTTGCTATATATTATGATGATTCATTATATAGAATTTTAATGATAATTGTTTCTATTATTTTTATGGTTTTTTTATCATCACAAAGTAGTTTTGTAATATTAATTAATATTATATAAATATATATATTATAAGGACCCAGCCTTAAATCATTACATAATCTTGAAATAAATTAATAATTCACATTGAAGTTCTTTTTTGGTATATAGTTTTAGAGAATTTGGCCATAACTATTACATATCAACATGAAAATGACATGTAGACACTATTACTGAGTATCTATTTTCACATAAAAAACACATAAAAATAAACATGTCTATTTACATGTTTTAGAATTCATGACTTTTCCATGATCCCATCCTTGAACCTATTCATTTTTAATTCCTATGGAAAACATTTTGAAAACTTGGGTTGAGCATAAAAAGATTATTAAGGGTTATAAAATAAGGAAAGGAAACATTAAACCATCAATAAATACATATCAATGAAACCATACTTTTCAATCATAACATACCTCATGAAATCATAATATTTATGAATAACCCATAGAAATAATAAATCATAAAGGTAGCTTGGGGAATCTATATCATACTTACATTGTATATATCACAGCTACGTAGGGAGTTATGTGGGAATAACCATCATAGTATATTCCCTATATGTATTAGGATAAACATTAATGTTTATCTCTGTCACATTACCCAATGCATCAGAGAGCTATCTTGGGCTCACCCGCCCTATGTTTATAATGGAACCACCCATATACGTAAATAATTCCCAATAACCATAACATATTCATAACACATAAAACAAGAATAATGTAAAAATAAAATTTCCACATTGCAACCCCAATATATCATTCCAAGATATTGATATAGTAAATTCTTTATCAAACCATTTTCAATATCATTTAAAACCTTTAATAACGATATTTTTGAATAAATGTTTCCTATTCAAATTTGAATCTTTTAAATTAATCATTATTTGGAAACATTAATTTCTATATAAATTATCCCTAAAAACCATTTTGAAAACATGGAAATTAATGAGAAATATTTATAAGAATAAATCTTTAAAACATTTTTACCGATATTTTAGTTAATGAGTTTTTAAAAATGGAGAGATGAATGAATAGTATTGATTGAGGATAACATTAATAAAAACTTTCTAATATCATGAAAATAAAGTGATTCATGATATATTATGACAAAGGACATTATTAAAACCATATAAAATTGAATTGGTTCATAACAACAATTAAGTCTCAATGGAATGTAAATTGAGATGAAAGCCCTTATAAAAACTATATCCTTATATTAAGGATTAATATATTAAATAATAATATGTGACAAAATAAATACAATCAATAAGATTTGATGTTCAATTTAAATCAATCTGATGATATTCACACATGTTCTTCTTAAAACCAATCCAATGACTTGTATGTTTAACTTAATGAATGGAAATTGAGTTAAGATAACCCTTATCAAGTTCATATCAATGACATGAGAATTTATCAATAGAGTGATTATGTGTATCAAAATTATATCCATAGAAATGGGATTATAAATTTCAACACAAATAAACAAACCATTATTACACACATAATCATATCATGACATAATTAAGAATTAGAAGATTAGCCCAATGAATGGAAATTACGTTAAAAATTTCCCTTACGGATTTGGTGACTTACAAAACATTAAACCCATGAAGGAAGGATCATATAATAAAGATGTAAATGCTGATAAATTATATTATATTACATAAAAAATACAATCATATTCAATACATACACCACACAGAAGTAAATAGTGGCAAATATAGCATGAATCTCATGGGAATAAAAATCTAGATGAAAAACCTTTACCACGTTGTAATCAATCCAGTCGTAGGAACAAAAGTTAATAACCACCAAATTAATCACATAATTCAATGAATATAAATATAACCATGATAATATGTATCATATTTAAGTACACAATAAACCACATGCAATAAAGAAGTGGCGAACAATGGGAATCTCAAGGAATTAAAAGTGAGATAAGAAACCCCTTACCTCATGTCTGACTTGACCTGTTTGTTATTTAATCTTCTGAATAAAAAAGTATCGTTAATTTATACATTATTAAGAATATTTTTGAATTTTATTATTTCTTTTATATCACTTAATACCATGTTATAATCATTATATAATCATTTAAGTTAATAATGGTCGTTTTGTCGATATTTGGTACTTGACTCGAAAATGAACTTCTTATAATTACAAGTTGTTCAAGTGTTCAAAAGTCCATTATCTCCAGAATTATATAAATTATTTATATATCATATATATAATTTATATCTAATATATGTATGTATTTATAATATTACAAAACATTTGGAGATAATAAATTAAATGCATCTTTCATGGAGACGGTAAGTCGTACGTACGCATGAACACTACTTTCATTTCAATTTCATATTTAATGGAATGAAAACATAATGATACATATGTATATATTATAATTATAGTATAATATCATAATATATATATATATGTTACATATTTTCATTAACTCCATCCTTTAAACGTTCTATGTATTTCATGAACGAATCACACCACCTTGAGAGAGCGGTGGTCTGCACTTCCTTAAAGGAAATTATTGTATTTACACATATTGGAAATAATAATAGTATGTTTGTAAATAGAAATTACAGACGAATGGTGAAAACATAAACATTATATATATAATGTATAAATACAGTTCCATCATAATTTCCACCATTAGAGGTGGTATGGGATGATTAAACAATCATCGTTTCATGAGGTAGTAGTTCACAATCCACAGAAACAATATGTTCTTTACCCATTAGATGGAAGTGTGTCTATGTTTAGTTCAAATAATTCTAATAAAAAACCTAGTATATTTTGGATATTTTTGTTGTTATAAAATAAAGTAATAAAAATATTTTATGGGGTTGAAAAAGTAAAATAAAACAAAAGAACATAAGATAAGACATTACCTTTAAATCAGGTATCTTCTTCTGGTGTGAAGGAAAAAGGTTTACATTAATTGACTTATGCTAAAGGGAAGGAATCTATGAGGAAGAGGTGGATGTAAGAAGAATGATTGGTAAAATTTTGGATGATACATGAGGCTTGAGAATTGTGTAGAATGGGTTTGAAGTGAGGGCATTTTATAAGGGGGAGGAGGGGCTCTTTTTGAAAGCTTGAAAATATTATTTTATTAAATAATTATTTTTGGTATCTAAATGTACAAAACCCATTAAATTTGAATATAATATGAATCATGTTCGAAATAAAATCATAAAAGAATAATTGGATGGGTTTTGGATATTGTTTTAATCTTTATAATCTTATTTATTTAAATCATTCATTTATGATGTAAACACTACATTATTATTTCATCAAAAATATTTTTATTTATGTGATGTATAAAAATTATAAAAAATATATCATGATGTATGATATTTTATTATCTTTAAAATTAATATTTATAGTCTAATATATAACTTATATAAACACATTTAAAAATTTATTTACTAAAAGATATATGTTTATTTCATTTTTGTCTTTATTTTAAATTAATTAATATAATGTTTTATTATGACCCCAAGTGGATCCTTGGGGTAAAAAAATCGACCCAAGGAGGCCCATAGTCAGAAATGTATCAAAATATAGAATTAAGACACATGTTAGTGTAATATAATATTATTATAATATTAATATTTTACCCTTATTTAGTAGATTTACACTTTAACCATCGTAAATAAAATATTTATTGAAGTAAATATTCAAAATGTCTAAATATAAAAGTTACCTATTTACACAATTTGGACCACATGATTCAAAATATGGAATCCATTTATCCAAATTAAAATCATATAAGTGGCATAAATTAATTTAAAAGTAATTCTCGCTATCAAATCAAAAAAGCATGTTTTTAAGAAATAATAACTATCAAAAGATTGACAAATATTTATGACCAATTTCAATGTGAAATTACTTTTAATGACCAAAATTCTATTAAATTGTAAAATCATAATACAATAACACTTTAATCCCAATTAAAAAGATAATATAAAATTATAAATAAATTAGATTAAAAGGAAATTTTGAATTAAAATACAATATTTTTCACTATTCATAAAAAATAAATTTTATCAGAAAAATACCGGAAATTTACCTAATGTAAACTTTTATTTCCCAATTTTAAAAAAGAATTTTATTTTGTCAAATATAACATATTAAAGTGACCATAACAATATTTATGGTGGGTTCTCCTACAAAAGGTGGTAAATTGACCTTTTATTGAATATTAGAGTATTTATGCTTGAAATCAAATTCTTTATTTATATAAACCTCTAAAATTTATTAAATAAAGGAAAAAACATTTAAGCAACAAATTTAATAATAATATGGTTACTTATGTTCATTCCTACAAATACAATGAAAATGAATTAACTAAAAATTAAAATAATAATTTTTTATTAATATTTTTTAGTATAACTCAATGTTGTTTGCAACGTTAGTTTTCAATTATACATGTTGTTGCATATCATGTATTCCATCGAACATAGAATCACCTATAAGGTAAAATTAAAATTTATGTCAAAAATTTTAATAAATATAAATATGTTATATAATTTATTTACCTGGGATGTTACATCCTTCCCCCATTTTGGGAATTGTATCCTTGCAACTTTATAATTGGGCTTGGAAACATCGTTGAATGTTTCAAATTGGAAAAAGAGTCAATAAAAACATAACGTTAAAAGAATGAAAGATAAATACCAAGGTTACCCAAAATAGCCCATAAAAGGAATCTATGTAGGAAAACATGGATATGGAAGTGAAACAAACCACCAATGTTTGATGTAGAGTGGTAGAAATCATGACTAAGAGAAAGTTAACAACAAGAAAATCACAAACTTGTGACGGGTTAAATGGTCTTTAAATCCAGAGTAGGAAAAGTTAACTGAAAATGTTTTTGTTTTAAGTTTTTTTTCATAAGGTTGGGGAATTTAATTATGAGCTTAACTAAAAACACAAGGAAACATACTTACTTGTCAAGTAGACATTCATCCTTTACTAAATTTATACCAAAAACTCAACTTTTTTATAAATGATGTGTATTAAAACTGACTTGGTCACATTAAAAGTGCTATAATTAACTTCTAGATTATTAGATAATCCACAAAAGTTGAGCTATATATTTCCCCTATAATTCGACATCAACCAAAACCAAAACATTTAGTACAATACCAGATAATCCCCAAAAAAGGATGATACTTTATAAAAATAGAACACTACTCTTAGTCTCTAAAATTCGACAAACAATACCCAATGTTCGGTAAAGACCATTCAATAAACAAATGTCCTTAAAATTCTCCATAAAAACTCAAACTAGGATTGTCACCCAAAACTCAAAATGATTTAATCGCATAGTCTTCCAAAGTAAATCCTAACATTTATCTCCAAATAAAATTGACTACTATAACAGTCTCATACTGAATTGTAATTAAACAAATAATATATTCTCTATGATAACATAATGATTTCCATAAATAACCCAAATCACCATATGTCCAAAATTAAAACATAGATTCTTCCAAAATAAAATTCCACCATTTCTCATAAAAAGAAAAAATAATTATTCCTTGAATAACATTTTCATATATCAAACATCAGGTTTACACGTACTATAAAATGGCATCCAATGTAATCCCATCCTCAAAAGAGTTGTAATACTTTTAAGCATTAAATCATCTTAAAATCTACCATAAATCTTGAATCACTTATATGTTGACTACTTACTCATTCAATGTTCTTCATGATCCATTAACCATTCTTTACAAACTTATTCTGAAATAATTCTTTCCTACAAACAAAATCATGAATCATATCCTAAGATTGAATAATATCAAAACATATGTTAAGAAATAATCAGTACCTTTGATTGGTCATTGTTAGTTTCTTCATCCTCGATCGAAATGGCATTAGGTATTAGTAAAAATATATTTGAACGATCCTGGTGATCCCATTCCTAAAATTTATTCATAGGTCATCTGTTTGTATAATGACCATGTACAACACATTTAAAAAATTCAATTGATCCCGTAGATGGAACTTCTTTCCCTTCCCTAGAGTCAACTGGAAGCTTCCTTTTTTCCATGGGAGGTTCTTTATTTATAACACTTATTCCCACATCTATAACATCTTCCCTCCCCTTTGAAGCATTTTCCTTAGTGTTTCATTCCACATTCTTAACACATATGTTTTTAAACATACTTACCTTTATGATTATTACCTGAACTTCTGTAGGTTTTTGTTTCTCAAATATATCATGCCTTATAAAATTCACCATGGTTTAGGAGGTCAATCTTGACTCCATATATTTGGTTTAGAATTAATGTAAGAGTTCTCATTATAACTCACATTTAATTCAGTTTCTCATTCAAAAAAACGTCACAGATTTCTTCGCATCCACTATTACTTTGATTCCTACTAGATCCAACCATTTACTAAAACCAAAAAGGTCAGTGTGAGTATATGAGTAAAATCATCATTTACTATTTTATGATGAGGGTAAATACTAATATATACTTATTCATGTTATCTTAAACTCATTAAAATTATCTAAAATAACCATGGATCGTTATAATATGCTAACCATTATGGTTGTGTCACTTATGATTAAATAACACCATAACCTCTAAAGTTATCTAAACTGACCTCTAATACCAACTCTAAGGACCCATCCGCAAAACATTACATTATCTTGAATTAAATTAATAATTCAAATTGATGATCTTTCCAGGTTTAGAGTTTTAGAAAATTAGGTCATAACTGTTATATATCAACATGAAAATTACACATAGGAACTACTACTCATAATTAATTTTTTTCATAAAATAAAAACTCTTAAAAAGAAACATATATAGTTCCATGTTTTAGACAACATGCCTTTTCCTTGATCCCATCCTTGACCCTATTCATATCTATTTCCTATGGAAAACATTTCAAAAATAGGGGATGAGCATAAAAAGCTCAGTAAGGGTTATAAAATAAGGAATGTAAACCATAAACCATCATTAAATAAAAATCAATGAAACCATAATTTTCCATCATAACATACCTCATGAAATCATATGATTTATGAATAATACATAAAAATAAAGAAATAATAAAGGTAACTTGTCGCATATATATCATACTTACACTGTTACAATCACAGCTACAAAGGGTGTTACATTGGAATACCCATCATAGTATATTCCCTAAATCTCTTAGTAGAAACATTAATGTTAACCTTTTTCATGTTACCCAATGCATTGTAGAGCTATCTCAGGCACACCCACCTTATGTTTATCATGAAACCACCTATATATGTAAACAATGCCCAATAACCATAACATATTCATAAAATAAAAAAATGGAATAAAGTAAATATATAATTTCCAAATTGCAATCCCCATATATCATTTCATGTTATTGATATAATAAATTCTTTATCAAACCATTTTCAAAATCATATAGAAAATTTAATAAGGATATTTTTGAATCAAAGTGACCTGTACCACTTTGAAAATTTTAAATGAATAATTATTTGAAAACATTAATGTTTATATAAATAAATCCTAAAAACCATTTTTAAAACATGGAAATTAATGAAAAATATTTATTATAATAAATACTTAGAACATATTATCCGATATTTTAGTTAAAAGTTATTTATAAAATAAGAGACGCATGAATACAAATAATTGAGGAATAAAATTAATCAATACATTATAATATTATGAAAATAAAGGGATTAATGATATAATATTCCAAAGGAAAGAATTAATACCATATAAAAATGAATTAGTTCATAACAATAAATAAGTCTCAATGGAATGCAAATTGAGACGAAATCCATTATAAAAACTATATCCTATGATTAACAATTAATCACTTATATAATAATATATGACAATATAAATAAACTCAATTTGATAGGATATTAAGTTTAAATAAATCATAGGACATTCACACATGTTCTTTTAAAAACAAAACCAATGACTTGGATGTTTAACTCAATGAATGGAAATGGGTTAAGATTGCCATTATCAAGTTCATATCAATGACATGGGAATTTATCATTGGATTGATTATGTGTAACTATGGTATATCCATAGAAAGGGGAGTGGAAATTATAATAGAAATAAATAAATAGTGATTACACACATAATCATAGCATGAAATAATTAACAATTAGAATATTAACCCAAGGAATATATATTGGGTTAAGAAGTTCCCTTACAGATTTGGTAACTTACGAAACATACACCCCATGAAGAAAGGATCATATACTGAAGATGTAGATACCCATAAATTCAATTATATTACATATAAAATACAATCATGGGTAGTAAATATTCCACACAAATGTAAATAGTTCCAAATATAGCATGAATCTCATGGGAATCAAAAATTGAGATTAAACCCTTTACCGCGTTGTAATCAATCGTGTCGTAAGAACAAATGTTAATAACCACAAAATGAATCATAGAATACCACAAATATAAATATAAACATGATAATATATATCATATATCTATACCCAATAAGCCAAATTCAATAAATTAGTGGCTAACAATGGAAATCTCGCGGAATTAAAAGTGAGATAAAAAACCCCTTACCTCATGTCGGACTTGACCCGATCGTTCTTTAATCATCTGAATAATAAGATAATGTTAATTTATACTTTCTTAAGAAACTTTTTAATGTTTATTATTCCTTTTATATCACTTATTACCATTTTATAAACATTATTCAATCATTTAAGTTAATAATGGTTGTTTTGTCGAAATTTGGTACTTTAGTCAAAAATGACCTTCTTATAATTACGAGTTGTTCATGTGGTCGAAATTCCATTATCTCCAGAATGATATTCATGATTTATATATTATATATATAATATATATCTAGTATATTTATGTATTTATAATATTACATAACATTTTCCAATAATAAATGAAATGCACCGATCATGGAGACAGTAACCCATACGTACGCATGAACACTACTTTCATTTATATTTCATATTTAATGGAATGAAAACATCATGATACATAGGTATATTATAATTAAATTATAATATAATATGATATATATGTTTTATAATTTTATTAACTCCATCCTTTATACATTACATGTATTTCATGAACAAATCATACCACCTTGAGGGGTGGTAGTCCGCACTTCCTCAAAGGAAATTATCATATTTACACATATTGGAAGGCATAAATGTATGTTTGTAACTAAAAATTACAGAATAATATATAAAAAATAAATATAATATATATCATATATAAATATAGTACCATCATAATGGCCACCATGAGAGGTTGTAGGAGAATATTGAACAGTCATCGTTTCGTGAGATAGTAGTTCATCGTTCACAGAAACAATATGTTCTTTACCCATTAGATGGAGGTGTGTGTAAGTGTAGTTTGAATCCTTATCATAAAAACAACCTAGTATATTTATTATACTTTTGTTTTTATAAAATAAAGTAATAAAATAAGTTTATGGGGTTGGAGAAGTAAAATAAAACAAAACAGCTTAAGAGAAGACATTACCTTTAAATAGGGTATCACCCTTTGCTTTGAACCAGGAGGTTTAGTTGAATTGCCTTATGACTAGTAGAAGTTTTATAGGAGGAGGAGAGGAATTTATGGAGCTTAATTTGTCTGAGTTTTTATGAACCAAGGGGCTTGATAAGTGTGTGGAATGGGTTATAATTGAAGGCTTTTTATAAAGGGGAGGAGGGGCTCTTTAGGAAAGCTTGAAAATATTATTTTATTATATAATTATTTTCAGTTATAAAGGTCCAAAACTCATTAAAGTCAACAATAATATGACACATGTTCGAAATAAAATCCTCCAATAAGAATAGGATAGGTTTCAGATATTATTTTAATCTTTATAATCTTATTTATTTAAATCATTCATTAATGAGGTAAACACTACACCATTATTGTGTCATAAATATTTTTATTTATTTGATGTATAAAAACTATAAAAAATATCACGATGTTGGAAATAAGTTTATATTTCAAATGAATATTTATATTCTAATATATATCTTATATGACCCCATGAAAAAAAAATATTTACTAAAAGATATATTTTTATGTCATTTTTGTCTTTAATTAAATAAATTAATATAAAGTGTGTCATTATCACTCACATGTGGCTCTATGGAGTCCCAAAATTAACCCAAGGGTGACCAGGATCAAAAATGTATCAAAAAATAATATTATGAAACATGTTAAGGTAATTTAATATTATTATAAATTTATTTTTTACTCATATTTACCAGATTTACCCTTTACCCATGGAAAATAAAATATTTACTGATATAAATATTTATAATTTCTAAATATAAAAGATACCTATTTACACTATTTGGACATTATGATTCCAAATATGGAATCTATTTTTATAAATTCAAAACATATAAATAGAATAAATTAATTTTAAATTAATTCTCACAATCAAAATAAAATGCATGAATTTAAGAAATAATGACTATCAAAAGATTGACCCGTATTTATATCCAATTTCATAGTGAAATTACTTCCAATGAACAACATTAGATTTAATTATAAAAAAATAATATAATTACACTTTAAAACCAATAAAAATAAAAATATAACCTTAAAAATATATTGGATTAAAATCCAGTTTTGAATTAAATTACAGTATTTTCCACTATTCATAAAAAATGAATTTTATCAGAAAAATAAAAAAAAAATTCCCAAAGTAAATTTTGATGTCCCGATTATAAATAAGAATTATAGTTTTTCAAATAAAACACATTAAAGTAACCAAAACTAGGTTTAAAGAGGTTTCTCTATCAAAAGCTTGTAAATCGACCTTTTAATGAATATAAGAGTATTTATGTTTAAAATAAGATTTTTCTTATTTTATACCTCTAAAATTTATATGATAAATGTAAAAACATTTAAGAAACCTATTTAATCATAATATTACTAGTTTTTTCCATTCCCACAAATAAAATGATTATGAGTTAACTACTGTTTAAAATAATAATATTATATTAATATTTTTCAGTATAACTCAATGTTGTGTGCATCGTCAGTTTTCCATGAAACCTGTTGTTGCATATCAGGTATGCCATCAAACATAGTATCCCCTTTAAGGAAAAATTAATATTTAATTCAAAAATCCTAATAAGTATAAAAAACTTACATTCTTTATTAACCTAATATGTTACATATATAATTTTTATAGAATAAGAAATAAATTATAATTTATAGAATAAAATATTTTTTAACCATAATTATGTTTTTATAAATAGCCTTGAAAGTGTTTATGTAATATGAAGTCGCATCGTTCAAGATGGTGGTAAATCAACACATCATGGTCAATGTTTTCATTTTTAGAATTAAAGAAGGAGGATAAGGGGTTTAAGGATGTATATTACATTAACATAATAAAATTACATTATATATAAGATAATTTAGTAATCATTTATATTTTTATAAAAGTGGTAAGGATATAATAATAAGAAAAAAATTTAAAAAAATTTAAAGATAACGAAAAAGGATTTACCTCTAGAATTCTTCTCATTGGGAACCTCTTTATGTAAGTTTCTTTTAGTATTTTTTTAGACCAAGGGCTCTTAGACGTGGGGTAGTGGCTAGGGATATATACGGAGCTGAAATTAAAAATCTTGATGGATTAAGAGGTATAACAAGAATATATGGTAAGGGTGGTCTTTATAGTAGAGGAGGTGGGGTTGAGTATTTTTTTTATTTTTTTATTATTTTGGCTCAAGAATAAGAATAGTTTAAGAATAATCATCCAATATATTAAAATAGAGAAGTTAAGTTTAAGAGTATGGTTCTGAATTCATTTATGACTCAAAGAATACTGTATTTATCTTATAATGTATATGTACCACAAATAACCATATTTCAATATTAAATAAATGTTCAACAATTTCAGAAAATTCTAAAAAATTCACTCTAATTTTTTTTCAATATATCAAATTTAAAAATTAACTCCATTTTTTGTAAATGATTTTCTAAATATGATAAATTTAATTTCTAATTTAAATCATAATTTATTCAAAAAACATACTGTTTTGAAAATTATCACTGTTTTTATAACACTTTGAAAAAGTAATTATGGTTCCATGAAATTATATAATAATAATAAGAAAAAAATATCATAATATATGAATTCATTTTAAAAAGATAAATTTTCATTTAAATTATTATATTAATTATAAAATTTCAAATCAATATCTATGACTCACATAAATACCAATAATTAATTTATCATTTTTGAAAATTTTATTTACATTATCTAATATATTAATATATCATATTTTAGTTTATGTGATACCCAAATTTTATTTATAATTTCATATGTGAGGTTAGTATTCCATTAAATGGTTTACTATTCCTTAGCGAAATATTACTATTCCAATAGACACAATACTATTCAATTGGTTTGGGATTCTTAATTTTTATAAATACTTCTTATTTCATCATTTCTTCATTACTAAAGATTTTATTTTGTTCTATAAGTTATTTTATTTGATTTATACAACATAAAATGATTATAAGGTAAATTTCATTGGAATTTTTTGGGTTATTACATTCTTCCTTCCTATTAAAATATCATCCTCAATATTTCCACAATGTCACCTCATAAAAAGATTTTGGTAGTTATTCATCATAACTTCCTATGGTTCCCACATCGCCTCTTCAATTTTATGATTTTTTCAATATTCCTTTATAACCGAGACATCTGATTCCTCAACACCAGTTATCTAGTGTCTAGAATCTATATTGCATTTTTAGAGTAAGATGAATTAGGTTACAATTATATACCATTATAACTGAGTATATGCATTGGGTCTGGCATGTACATCCATAGCATAGAGACTTGGAAAACATGACGTTCATTATAAAGTCTTGTAGGAATCATAAAATGATAATCCATCGCTCTAACTCTCTCAAGGATTAAACTAGTTTCAATTTACCTGGGGCTCAATTTTCATTTCTTCCCAAATATTATAACTCCCTCTCATAGAGACACCTTCAAGAATACCTAATCACCTACTTAAAAATACAAAAATAATTTATGGTTGTCAGAATAATTATTTTTCCTACTTTAAACAACATTGAAATATGTTTGAATAGTATTTAACTTTTCTATTTTTTTACTCTAAATGTTATGGTCATATATGGTTCCATTCCCCCACTTCATCCAAATAAGATGGCATACACTATCACTTTCCATAAAATGTTTCATATGGTTCCATTTTAATTCTTGAATGCAAACTATAATTGTAGGAAAAATCTACCAAAGGTATATACTAATCCCACATTCCCTTAAAGTCAAGTGAGCCTAATAGAAACATGTTTTCTAATGTTTGGATTACCCTTTCTGACTACCTATTATTTTGAGGGTGATAATAATTACTCAAAATAAATCAATGTAACCAAATAATTATAAATAAATTTCTAGAATTTTGATTTAAATGGTGGATCATGTTCAGACATAACAGAAAGAGGTTCTCAATAAAGTCATATATCTTCATTTATAATGATTTTTGAATGTAACACTTGTGTAAAATCCTTTCTTATATAGATTAAATGTTAATATTTTGTAATTAGATCAATAATTACCCATATTAAATCATTATTTATTAGATTTTTTTGTAATCTAGTGACAAAATCTATATTAATGATCCCATTTTCATGTTGTAATAATAGCAGTTTCCTGAATCCCCTAAGATATTGTATTTTTTCCTTCAACTATTGAAAGATTAAAGAACATGATAAATAATTATCAATTCTCACTTCATGTTATTCCACTAGAAATGGTCCTTCAAAACACTATACATATTAGTGATACCATTATGTTTAGAGAAATTCATTCTATGATAATCATAAAATAATTGTATTTTAGCTTGATTATTGTGGGAACACAATGCCTCTTCCCAAATTTATGAATTTTATAATCTTACAGAAAGTCTTTAAATATCCCATTATTCACAACCTTAATTTTTTGTTTAAAAATTTCTTTTTCAGACTAGGAAATTTTATTCCTTTCTGATAAAGATGGTTAAGAAACCAATGGAAAAATTAGATATGTTTCACGTTCCATTATAATTACAATATCCATTTTTGTTATATTCATGTACATAAGATAATTTTCCATCCAAATGTTTTTTTTAAAAACCATGATCATTCTCGCTCAATCCATCCACTAACTTATTTTCCTTCCATGGATGGTTTTGTATTGAAAAATCACAATCCATGAGTATCTTGAGCCATTTTCTTTGCTTCATATTGATTTCATTCTATGAGAATATATATTGGAAAATCTTTTGATAATTATATATCTCACATATTCCACCATAGAGATACCATCTAGATATTTTTTGAGAAAATATTACAACTATCAACTAAAAATCATGAGATGGATAGTTTTATTCATCAATTTTTAATTTCCTTGATACATAGGCAATGACATTACTGTTATAAATAAAGACATAACCAATTCCTTTCTTTTATGCATCACTATAAATCACATATCCACAATTTCTCAATGGTAGATTAAAAATCACATCCTTCAATAATCTCTTCGCCAATTCATCAAAACATTCTTCACATTTTTTTCTATACAATGTTAACCCTTTTACAAGTATACTTGGATAAAAGGTTTTATAATTGGGAAAAATTATGAATAAAATGATGATAGTGACCTACTAATACAATGAAACTATGTACCTCAGTTTTTTTCATTGGTTTAGGCCATTCTTGGACTACCTTTTCCATTATAGGATCAACTACATTACATCTTTAAAGAAAATATGTACATGTAAAGAAAATGTTTGAAATTATAATTAATGCTTTTTAAATTTCCCCTATAAATCCTTTCTTCTTAGAGTTTTTAGAATAACCCATGAGTGGTTCCCATGACCCTCCTAGAATTTTGAGTATAACAATATATCATTAATAAATACCATAAAAATCATCAAGATATTCCTTGAACACTCAATTCATTAGATCCATGAAAACCGATGGTGAATTAGTTAGTCCAAATGGAATTACTGATACTTTTTAATTTCTATACATAGTTGAAAATGATATCTTTTGGAATATTATTCATCCTCATATGCAATTGATTATATCCAGATCAAAGTTCGATTTTTTTAAAAATATTGAGTTTTGTGATATTGATCTAATAAATTATCAGTGAAAAGTAGAGGATAGTTATTATTTAGTGTAATAGTATTTATTTCTTTATAGTCAGTGCATAGACCAATGGATTAATATTTATTCTTGAAAAGGAGAACATGGACTCCCATAGAGAAAAACATGGGTGAATAAATCAATTATTTCTCAAATACTCTAGTTGTTTCTTCAGCTCCAATACATCCCCAATGTCCATTCTATAAGGATTACTTGATATTAGCCTTGAACCAGGAATTAAATCAATATGAAAGTCAAAAAACTGTTTTAGAGGATGTCCTGGAAAATCCTTAGGAAATACACTTATGTATTCGTGTACAACTGGTACATCTTCAATTTAAGGATTTTGTTCCTCATTCATAAATGATATTTTCTATTTCACCCAAAGAATTTCCAGGAGAATAGCTATGAGTGGTGGATCTGGATTAGAAACAAATTATGATGTTTCTTCAATAAAGATATGGGATTCTATATCATCATCAGAAATTGTAACTTCTTTATTCTTGTAATAGATTTTCACATGGTATTTTGAAAGTCAGTCCATACAAAGGATTATATAACAATCAACCATGGGTATAATGAAATGGTTTCAAACTAAAGCATATTTATGTGTTATAAAGGGGTCTAAATTACATATCATTAAGGCAATGATACTTCCATTGGGAGTTTTGACTGACAAATCATTTATAAAATCAAAAGATAAAGGTCTAATTTTCTTGTAAAACATGGAATATATTAAAGAACATGATGATCTAGAATAAAATGTATCATAGGATTAGTTTGAATAAATTATTAAATTTTATACCACCACATTATTAAAGACATAAAACTATACTATTGTTTTCATATAATCTTCCCCTTAATCCTATAGCCTTTTTTGAAGAACGTTTCCTAGATAATTTAGAAATCATTTTCATAATGCACTATCTCCTTACAATTGTATCATTAATAATTGGTGGCATATTTCTTTCCCTTAAAATCATGACAATGAAATAATTTCTCACCAAAATTGTAGCAAACTCCTTTTCCTTTTATGAAGGCACCAATGTTTTTCCTTCCACAAGTATCACCTGTTTAAAAATTTCCTTTTATATTCTTCCCATGATCCATTATTTACTATTTCCCTGTATTCATCACTTTTTCCCTAGAATCCATAATACATAGGGAATTATTTCCCTATCTTGATAGGACATGAAACTATATCTTCATATGATCAGAAAATTTAGGAGATAAGTGCCATTTAGAGGAATAGTTTTAATCTACCAAAGAATCAATCAATCTTGATCCTTGGATTATTCTTGTAGTCTAAAATATGACATTATAACCTAGAAAATTTTTATTTATACATAGAAACATTTTCATACCCTTTTTGTTTCAGACTCAAGTATTTCTTCTCCATATCCACTCATTGTTCATGAGGGAAATATTTTTCTTAGAAAATTTCCTTAAAATCACTTCGTTCATTATTTTTAAATTATTAATCCTCGTTTATTCTTCAATCATTAACCACTATTGATCATAAAATCTTAAGAGATGATAAATTGATATGATGACCTTCTCCCATTATTACTTCTCAAAGAGGTAAATATCTTCCCTAATGAACTTATCCACTAGTTTAGTACAAAGGGGTTTGTAGTCACATTGAATGATGGAGGCCACTGTTTCATAAAGAGGTCTAAAATTTATCATCACATTGTGGATCAAGATTCTCCATATAGTTAATGTTATTGTTCATAAATCTAGTTAGCTTTCCTTGTATAGTTATATGTTTCTCAAAATGAGTCGCACCACTAGTACCTATATCATTATCATGCACTGGTTGTAAGTCACTACATGGGATATATGCATTGGAATGGGATTCATTCCTTTTACTAGGATACATTTTTAAATAATTTCATACACTAAATTAGGATATGAATCAAAATACATAATTTTGAACTAGATAAAAACTAAAAAAAATTGTAAATTTATGCATAGATACTCTCAAAATTGTAAACATGGTTTATTTTGGGAAATAATTACTTTTAAATCCTTCATAATCTTTTCTAAAGAAAAATGAGAATTATCCTAAGAAAATAACATAGTATTGTCAAACCAGGTGTATAATAATGCACGTTTTCATGTACCAGGTTACCCTGAGTTAGGCCCGATACACCTTGTCGGAGTTGTAACCCATAGGTTCATCTCTTCCATATCCACATACACATGTAGTATCTAGAAATTAAGGTATTTCTAGGAATACCCAAATAAAATATTCCTTACCAAAATTATAGGTTGTTCTTTTTTTTCTTCAATTTATATCTTAGTGTATTGATCCCTAATCAATATTTCCTAAATCTACTTTTCCATGGTTTCTTCCAAACAGGCTCTGATACCAACATTAAATACCCTAGACCCAGTATCCTAGATAAAGTGACTTAATTCATAACATTGGTAGTATGAAAATGTTTTCAAATCCCAAAGGACTGAATGGTTCAGTAGATTTGGAAAACAAGAAACAAAAATTACATTACAACTTGAAATGAAATAAAACATAACATATCTATTAGAAACACCCTAAATCATCTTGATTATCCATAAAATCCATTCATAATATATATTTTCACATCCTCAGAATAGTAGAACATAATATTGGTGTGAGATCATATGATCATTAAGTAAAATTAATAAAGTGGAAAAAATCATGAACGTAACAATAATTCATGGAGAATAACTAAGAACACATGAAAATAAAACATAATATTGATCATAATATGGCTCTAATAAGAACTAATTAAATAATTCCCTAAATATGAGAAAGAAACTGAACCATGGATGTTATAATAGTTGAATAATCACATGTAATAAAAATTAACAGTATCATAATTAGGAAATTCTTAAATATGGAAATCCAAAATATACAATCAAGGCCTCGACCAAAAAATATAAAAATAAATGGCAAGACCTCTGCCAAGTCCATATCTATTTGTCTAATGATACCTACCAATTCATTGAGGGTCTATAGCAGGCCCCACACCCTAATTACAAAGTATAATTAATTTAACATATGAATGGTTTTTAACATAAACAACGTATAAATATTAAATGTAAATAACATTCCCTTGTCTGCAATCATTATGACAAACCATTTTGAGTAGTATTGTGAATGAAATCCAGATCGAACATCCATAGTCAAACTGATAGTAAAACATTTAATAATTTATGTTAAATGATAATAATAATATATTAACCTCAATAAATAAAAAAATTAAATATAGGTGTTGAAATATATGAAACTATTATATTAAAATCATCAATGATTTCTTGATAGAAGTACCCATTTTTACTCTGTAAAAAAGAGTTCTTTTGGAAAAATAATTTTTACTTTTCATAATTGTTTCTATAAAACAAGAAATAAAAAAAATATAGTTTTAAATGAAAAAGTTAGTTATTTTTTAAAAATTATGGTGTCTTAAAACTTATTATGTATGCTACTTGAAAATGGTTTAGAAATCAAGACTTTCCCTTTAATCGGGCTTGCATATCGGGAAGATTTGAGAAGGGAACCTTGAAAAACATGTATTTCCCAATAAAGGAAATATAAAATGATATGAACACATGAATTTGGAATTCATTCATATAGTGTGTAATAATTTTATAAAACATTGAAGAATTATATTGGCATATATAGCGAGAAATCGTAGCTTCAATGAAAATGGAGGTTTATGAAGAAACCATTACCTTTTTTCCGAAAGTGTTCTACAATTTCACTTAATGTCCCAGGTAATGAAATTAGATTAATCAATAATTTAATTTAGATATTAATAAATATTTATTTTATATATTATAATATTAATAAGTTCTTTATTGGTCTTTTTGATAAGTTATAATATTTAATTTTGTCGTTCGGGAGTGTTCTTTTCCATGGTTTTCATGATCGATTTACTTTTACATGAATATGGGAGATCATGTAAAATGGAAATAATTAACCATAACTAAAATAATATGTTATTAATAAAAATAAAAAACTATTGAATGGTATTATATTTTATTTCATCATATGTTAGTACGACTCATTTGAATGATATTTAATGATAAGTTTTTGGATCATTTTTGTTGTTTTTCGATTGTCAAGAACTAGTTTTGTATTATTAATTAATACCTTGTATATATATTGGTTCAAGAATACTAAATAACCTATAATTTTTTTAATAAAATAATTTCTAACAATAATTATGGTTTTATAACCATCCATGAAGAAGATAATTTAATGTGGAATTGCATCATCCAAGATGGCGGTATATTGGCACATCACAGACGATGTTTTCATTTTTAGATTAAAATAGAGAGGAGAACGGGTTTGATGATGGATGATACATTAATATAATAATAACCCAATATATATAATATATTCGTGTTATCATGTATATTTGTATAGAGTAGGTGCAGATAGAATAAGAAGAAAATAGATTAAAAGAAAATGAAAGAGAATGAAAATGGATTTAGCTCTTGAATTATTCTCCTTGAGAACTTTTTAAGGAAGATGTGGGGGAGAGGATTTTGAGATATATGGGGCATAAATGAAAATAATTAACGTCTTATGATGTGTGATGAGAAAAGGTGGGGATGAGTGGTATTACTTGTGGAGGAGAGGGTTGTTTATTGAATATTTAATCAATTTGATTATTATTTTGGCTCAAGACTATGAACATTTTGATAATTAACTTAAAATATATTAAAAAAATTTAAGGAATTTTGATATTATGGTTCTTACATAATTCATGACTAAAATAATAGTTTATTTTTCTTATAATATATATATAAACCGTAAATTACGGTATTTCACTATTCAACATAAATTCAACTATTTCAGAAAATTCTAAAAAATTTACCTTTACTATATTTTTACATTTTGAATTCAGAAATAAACACCATTTTTTGAAAATAATTTTTTTAATATGATAAACTTATTTTTTAATTAAAATCAAAATTTATTAAAAAATTATTGATTTCAAAATTATAATTTATTTTATAACACATTGAAAAATTAATTATGGTATCATAAAATAATATTATAATTACAAGACAAAGAAATATTAATTTATTAATAAAATTTATGAAGATAAATTTTCATTTAAATTATTATATTAATTATAAATTTGTAAATATATATTTTGGACTCTCAAAAATAGAAATAATTAATTTAACACTTTTGAAACATTTATTTACTTTATCTAATATATAAATATATCGTATTTTCATTTATAAGATAATTATATTTTATTTATACTTTCATAGGGGATATTACAATTCTATAGGATGATTTATATAAAGACATAGTATTAACAGACATAGACATTTCATAAAGTTTTCGGAATACATAAAACATTATATAAAAAGACACCCAATGACTGTACAAGTCTAGTTCTTTTGGAAACATGGATATATAGACACTGGTATGTAAATGATCTACATCAAATCCTATTAGGTTCTTATTGAATAGAACCCCTCTTAGAAACATCAAACATAATACATATCTTTATAACCATGGGGAAGGAAACATAAAAAGGGTTGATCTAGATGTTTAGTAAGTGTAAACAAGGGAGAAACATAAGCTTCATCATGATCATAAGGGTATGA
Source organism: Viscum album (assembly GCA_963277665.1). Lineage (NCBI taxonomy): Eukaryota > Viridiplantae > Streptophyta > Magnoliopsida > Santalales > Viscaceae > Viscum > Viscum album. The sequence continues at coordinate 963,496,849 of OY728157.1, forward strand.
GAACATCATTATGAAAGTAAATGATCATATCATGAATATCATAGATCATAAACATTAATCATGTCATAAATATTTATAGTTCATAAGATATAAATCAGAAGAAAATAAATAATATAATCTATAAAAGCATAACATAGGGAAAAAATATGGAATTGTGGAAAACACAAAACCATATATAATTATTTCAATAATAGTCAAGGTCTTTATTATGAGGCCGTATTAACTAAAAACGTTTGTTACTGAATCGGGTTCTCTTCCCATTCCAGCCATGTATTACTGAACCGAGTTCACTCCTTATTCCACCCCTATAATACTGAACCAAGTTCACTCCACATTCGAACCCTATAATTCAGAATTGAGTTCATTCAACACTCCAGCCCTTTATTTATGAACCATGTTCAATACCCACTCCATACATGTCTATATCATGAGATATAAATTGTTTCCCAATGCATTAGGGGGAGATATAGGTCCCACCCATCTCATAGAAAAATCAAAAAAACATGTTCCACAGGATCATTAAAACACATATCACAACCCATGAAATTAAATAGGTATAATGACCATGTAATCATATAATAACATGTGTAAAAAGATATAGGTTTTATAATCATGTCATCAAAATCATAATATACAAAAAAGAAGCAGGTTTCAAGGGAATATAACACATGGAAGAGAAACAAGTTTCATAAACATAATTCCATCAAAAAATGATATATTGAAAGAAAGAATATGAATAGAAATATTCAATATTTTTCCCAAAAATGCATGAATAACCCCAATTAATGTAATCAAAGATAGGAAATATTTTTTATATACATTTTTAAAATATTTTTTGGTGAAAATATACTTTATTTTCTGGAAAATTATTTTAAATCACAAATCATTTTAAAAAAAAATTTATTTAAAATAAACATGAAAAATTATAGACAAATATTTAAAACATTTTTTAAATCCAATATCCATGAAAATGTATAACAGAATCTTGAAAGAATTATGAAAACCATTTAACTGAAAATATATTGAAAGTGTATAAATAAATCTTGAAATTTTTTTGAAACCCATTTCTTTGAAAATACATTTAAAACTCATAATGAAATATTTAAAATGTTTTGAAACCCATTTAATTGAAAATACATAGAAAAATTATAAAGAAATCTTGGAAAATTTCGAACCCAATTCTAATGAAAATTTATTTCAATAACATTTTCTTAAAAATTAACCTTTTAAACATGAAAATTATGCTTCAAAGAAATGATAGTGGGTAAATCTGTATGTGTCGTACGATGTAAAAAGAACAATTCATTGGCATGATAAAAAGGATAGAAAAATTACTTGTTTAGAAATATAAGAGAAGATTACATTGCAGAATTTAATAAAAGAAAAAAGGTTAAAAAATTCATTTACTGATTTTAGGAGAATAGTATAATATTATTTGAAACCCTTTTTATAAAACCTGGGTTTTAAGGAACACCGATTTTATATCAAAGAGAGGGTAATGTTGAGATTTCTTAAAAACACATTATTAACTATATTATGTACCAAGGACTATAAAAATGGTACCAATTCATGAATATATCATGAATAACCAGAGGATAATAAACTTTATGGGATATATTAAGTTATGGTTTATATGATTTCATCAATATAAGCATAAATAGAAACAATCTTGAAAAGATATGACCTTATTTCAATAAACTCTTACCACTTTGTAACTTTGAACCATTATACCCATAAAATAAAATAGAGTGATATGAAGCTTTAAATATCACTAAAAGAAATATAATCATGATAAAAATTTTTAAAGGAAGTATATACACCTCATGGAAAAATATGGTTTCATAACATGAAATGTGTCTGAAAGAACGAAAATTGAGACAAAATTAATTTACTAATTTGGTAACTTTTGAGACATAAAAAACATGATATAAATTTCATATAATTGATATATAAATAACCATAAATTTAAGTATAATAATAATATAATACATCCACATTCATTATATACACCACACAAAATTAATGGGTTGTGAATAAATAATGTATCTCATAGAAATAAATGGTGAGATGAAATTCCTTTGCCTCGTGTCTTGACTCTCTTCATACTCATACAAGAATACTATATAATAAATTTAAGTTTATTATATATATTTTAAAGAATAATAGTCTTATATTTAAAACAATTAATGGTTTTATTATGAACTTATATCACCCTCTTGTTAGTAATTCTATGTTATGGTTTCACTTCGGAAAATATCTACTTTGTTTTTCACATGGGTATTAATTTTTTATATCATTGGTCCATATACATATATAATTATTTCAAGAATTTAAAACAAGATATAAATTTAATTTACATTAATTATATGTGTATTATACTATTATATATAATATATTTGTCTGAAATTGAATACACCTTTCATGAAGATCGTATGACATACATATGCATGAATGTTGTTTCCATTTATATAGTCATATTGAAAGAAAGAATGTAAATGAAATGTGTGTGTGTGTGTAATATAATTAAATTATAATTATAATTTCATATACAAAATATATTTTCACTAAACATATCATTAATACATTCAATGTAGTGTGTGAACGAATCACATCGCTTAGAGGGGGTGGTAGACCAAATTCTCTCAAATGGAATTATCATATTTACATCGAATGGAAAGTATAAATATAAATGTTTTAAAAGGATTAAAGAAGAATAAAAAATATAATATATAATATATAAAATATATAAATAGATTTTTTATCTTAATATTACCCATCATAGGTGGAAACAAAAATGTCAACAATCATCATTTTAGGAGGTGGTAGTTCACCATACACATAAATAGTTCTTTTAAGAATTAAATAGAATTGGGTGTATTTTTAGGTAGAAATAATATCATAAAACATCCTAGAATATTGAGGATAACATTTTTTATACAATAAGGAAATAATAAGTGTTAAGGGGGAGGAAAATTGTAATAAAATAAAAGAACATAAAGAAGAATGTTTCCTCTTATACATGTAACTCTTTTTGGATTGCACCAAAGGGCTTCCTTAGAATAAATTATGCCCAATGAGAGGATTCTAGGATTATGGGAGTGATTTTGAGGATCTATTTGAGTATTTCTTGGTCAATCCAAAGTGGCTTGAGAGGTGTGAGGAAGTAAGAGGAGAGGAGGCCTTTTTATAGTGGAGGTGGAGTGGCACTCTTATAATTTTTTTGAAAGGGAATTCCAGCCCCATTTTTTCAATGAAAATTAGATCCAAAAATGTTAAAAATTAGATAAAATTTATTATAGCATATATATATGACCATCCAGTTAATTGTTTACAAGTTTCTTTGTCATTTTGGACCATACATTTAATGTTTAGACCTTAGTTTTGCTTAATTGTAAATTAATTGATATAATTATTTTTAATTAATTGCAATAGTATTTTTTGTAATAAAGTGATTTTACTTAATTAAGAAATATATATTAAGAAACTTATAAATATGGAAACCATTTTTTCAATTTCCAATCATAGAAGTGGCAGAAATTAATTTAAATTTAATCCCATAGTTGGGTCGAAAATGGGGGGTTTTAAAGGTAAAACATTCAAAATATTGTTATGGTTATATTCAATTAAAAAGCGAAATAGATTCCAAGGAACAATATTTGGTTTATGTATAATTATCTTATCAATTAAAAATTTTAATTCAATTTAAAATATAATTTAACATTATAAATAATTTATCTGAAAAAGTATTTTTGAATTGAAATTCAGTATTTTTCACTCCTCATTGAAAAATGAAACATCACGTAAAAATACCAAATATAAACCCTAATATAATTTTTATGTTTTGGTTTAAAATATGAAGTTTTATGTTAACATATTAAATTTATAAAAGTTCCAAAATTTAGATTTTGAATGTGTTCTCCATTAAAAGGCATTAAAAAGGACTTAATAAATATGTGGGTTTTTAAGCATAAAATTTAGTTTGTTCTTACCTTATGTTTATCAAATGTATAAGATTAATATAAAAAATATTTTATTTCATAAATAAAATATATATAACATTAATATCACTCAGTAATTTTAATTAAATTTAATTTATTAGGGTAAGATATCTTTGTAACCATAAAAATAATAATAATTTCCTTTATAGTCAATCAGTTTTCATATTAATTTTTAAATAATTGGTAACTTATGAATTAATATTATATTTTTAAAAATTAAATAATTTTAATAAGTTAATTAATATTATTCTTAACTATCAATATAATGGCTAGGTTATATATTATTATATTAAATAATTATATTTCTAATAATATATTATTGTTTGGTAACACTCGGTCTTGCGTGTTAGGAAATCCATTTAGGAAATTCAATCCCGCATGTAATGTATGATAACCTTAGTTTTATATATAGGTAATTTTAAACATTATATTGTTTATAGTTCTTGATAACTTATTGTTATGTATAACACATGTAAACCATTGTTTTTTTAATATAATAAACAAAACTATTTTCAGTGTTATGTGAAATGTAAAATATAAAAAATATGAAATTAATTCAAAAAAATATTTCAAAAAATACCAAGGTGTGACATTCGATACACCATTAAAATGAATATCTCCCAACAAATTCAAATTTGTAATCCATGTTTTAATACTTTTATATTCCTTTCATATAATCCCACATCATAAAAATGAATATGAAAACATCATTTAAAAAGGTACATGTTGGAAACATAATGGTAACAAAAACAAATATATAATTAGGTTTCCACATAAGATTAAGTAGGTGGAACATTAAACAATGAATGTGAAAGAAAAGCATAAATATTCATAAAGAGTGATTTAGGTCATCAATCACAAATAAGTGAATGATTGATCAAAAGTTGAGGGACTCAAATTCATAAATCTATGATGATTTAAATGGTCATTGGTTCAAAATAATTTATTATATTAGGAGAAAATTATTTATTATCACTTTCATAATGTTGAGTAATTATTCCTATATTTATTTAAACATAATTTCATTATTTGGTTAGGCTTTGATCAATATTTAATTAATCTATTACCTTAAGGAATGATTATACATAAATTAACTTTGAGGCATAAATAACTAAAATACACTTTTTACATATCTTAATGCCCATAAAATAACGGAATGTATAACTATTTGACTTTAAAAAATCATCAAAATCAATACTCATTAGTTTATAAACATAAAATGTAATACTATTGATTCATCATTAATATTTATTCATCAAAAATAATTATACATTTACCAGGACACTGTATAGGATAGTGGCAGGTGTGAAACCCGTATCCTCCTTTATATAATTGTTCAAGACACATGGACCCTCCATATATTATTGATTATCACCCAAAATACATAATTTTATTTTCTAAAATCACACTAATATAATTTATGAAATATGATGGACAAACTTAAAATATGGTTAATCATTAAATTTATTTTTAACTAAGGATTCCAATACACCCTTAATACATAAATACCTCATCCTAAGTATAACTTAAACTTTTCATTAATGGTTAACCTTATAACCCTTATGAATGTGGAAAATCTAAAATATTATAAATAAGTTCATCAAATAAACTTAACATTTATCCTCATATATAACAATGTATCTTTTGGTTGTCACATTACCAATATGTGAATAACCTAATCACATATTTTATTGAAACATGGTAATAACCTAAATTACTATAAATAATTTTTTAAATCATGTATTCATCCTTATTCCAAAGATTATTGGATATATTCCATAAATCAAAGAAGTTGTAAACATTATACATGGTAACATAGACTACCTTTTCAATGATCCTTTATTAGATCTGAGGTAATCAATACTGTCCAATTTAGTTTTTCATATCCAACATATCTTTATACAAACAACAATATCATAAAATAAGGAACCTATTAAGGGTTATCTTCCCTTAATCAAAATACCACCGTGTCATTATCTCACTTTTTCAGTCCATCATAAACATTCAACATAAACTAATAAATATTTAAAGAGGAAATTTCAATAAACAATCCTTGTATATTTCACCAATAATATAACATAATTTTTGAATCCAATCAAAAAATTAATTCTATTATTACACTTCAAGAATAAGCCATAAAAAGGATTTGTCACCCTTTTATTTAATAGCTCTTTCTTTTCAAATTTCATTTGTAGTCTCATCTTCATCAGCAATGTAACTGTTACTCGTAATAGATTTTTGATTCTATATGGGAGAATTCCCATCATTACATTAATTTTAAAAAATACCATTCATTTATAAGTTAAAAAATTTTAAATTTGATAATGTCTTAGAGAGGCCAATATCCCCATCAATCTCATTAGCTTAACCCTCCTTTTTTTCTTTATAGTTAATTGTTTGATGTCCTTATTTTCCATAGTCAAAACACCTTCTTATTACTCTAAGACATTCACTTAGTTGATTCTTTACACAAAATTGACATAAAGGAAACCAAATATTATTTCCTCTATAGTATATATTACATGAACTATCTGTGAAATTGTGTAGTATCTTCCTTCCTGAGTCTGATTGTTTGTTAAGGTATACATTGTTGATCATGTTACTTGAAAACTGATTAGGTGGGATCACAACATCCTTCACTTTAGTGATCATCTCATTTTATTTCTCATCAACAGATTTTCTAGCACATTCAACATTAATATTGTTCCTTATTATTCCATCAACGGGCTATAACTATGAAGAATTGGTTAATAAATGACTATCATAGTGAGAAATCAAATTATCCTGAAAAACACTTATATGATTTCTCAATTATGATACAATTATTAAAATATATTACCTTGGGTTTATCCTAATCTATTCATAACCAAATTCTATTAAAATTATTCATGATAGTTTATGAAGCATGTGTAAATTTCCATAGCATATCAATTCATGTGTAAATCAAGGCATGTTCTTGTGTACTAGATTACCCCGAGTCAGGCATGAAGTAAATTTTCATAGTTTTTACCCCTAGGTACGTCTAGGAAAATTTGACAATAATGTTCAGTGCACTTCTAGAGATGTATTTCTTAGAAACCACTCACTCTATCTCTTACCAAAACTCTAGGATATTTTCCTAAATGTTATCTCATCCTTGCACATATACATAGAGGCATCCCTATACATATCCTTAGAGATATACCTAGGGATCTCACTAATGTTTTCTAATCCTTGTTTTAAAAGGATAACCAGAACTTCACTTTATACCAACTCTAACTACCCAATATTAACATACATAGACATTAAATATAATTTTTGGAATACATACAAATAGACGCCCAAAGAAAATACTATTCTTGTTCCTTTGGAAACATAGGAACATAAAAATGGTATGTTAATGAGCTATATCATATCCCACTAGGTTATTCATGACTTTCAATCTTATTTGAAACATAAATCATAATACATATATTTATATCTTGGGGGAAAGATACATAAAAAGGTGGTCATATCAGATTCTCATTAAGTGTAATCAAAGGAGATGTGTAAGAATAATCATGAAGATAATGGTATGGGAAAATGATCAGGAAAATAAAAGATCATATCCAGCATATCAAAGATAAAAAACTAATCATGGCATAAATATTGGATGTTTATAAGACATGAATCATAAGTAAATAAAGAATATAATCCATAAAATAATAACATATTAATAAAACACAAAATTTACGTATACACATAAGAATATATATTGATTTCCCTAATAGTCAAGGAATTACTTCCAAGGCCATATTACTAGAGAAATTCCTTTACTAAACTGGGGTCACTCCCCGTTTTAGCCCAGTATTATTGAACCATGTTCACTCCTCATTTTAGCACTATAATACTGAACTGAGTTCACTCCTTATTCCAACCCTAAAATACAGAATTGAGTTCAATCCTTGTTCTATCCCTATATTATTTACCCAATTTCACTCCTCATTCCATACATGTCTCTCTAATGAGATATAAGTATATACCCAATGAATGGGAGTGAGATATAGGTCCCAACCATCACATATTGAAATTATACATACATCTTCCACATAATCATTAAAAATAATATCTTAACCTATAAAAATAAATGGGTATCATAAACATGTAATCATATCATAACATATTGAAAAAGATACTTATTTTTTAAATATTTCACAAAAATCATAACCCATGAAGGGAAAAGGGTTTTAAATTTATATAACATGTGAATGGGAAATAGGTTTCATAAACATTCTTTCATAAAAACAGGAACAATTCATAGAAATAATATGACTATAAACACTGAATAATTTCCCCATAAAGTCCTGAGTTACACCAATAGATGTCCTTTTATATAGAGACTAATTTTTAAATAAATTTTCAAAAACAATCTTATAAAAAATATCCATTCGCCTTTTGAAAATTATTTTTAAAACATAAATCCTTTTTAAAACCATTTTCTTGAAAATAAACTTGAAACATATAAGTAAGTATTGATAATATTTTTTAAAACCATTTTCAATAAAATCATATAAAATAATCTTGAAAAAAGATTGAAAACCATTTCTTATTAAACACTCGAAAACATATATAAAAATATTGAATTTTTTTTGAAACCCATTTCTTTTAAAATACTTTTAAAAATCATAATCAAGGCATGAAAACATTTTTAAAATTATTTCTTTGAAAATAACTTGTAGAATTATAAAAAAATATTGAAAATGTTTAGAAAACTATTTCATTTTTAAATAATTTTAAATACATTTTCATTAAAATTATCCTTTTAAAATTTAAAAGGATGCTTCAAATAAATTATGGTGGGTAAATTCACACATGTAATATGAGGTAAAATAACATTCCTTTTTCATGGTAAAAGGGTAGAAAAGTTCCTTATTCGAAAAGTGACAAGAAGACTCCTTTGAATATATTTATCAAAGAAAAAAAGGTTACAAATTTATTTTAATTATTTTATTATATTATTAGAATATTTTGGGATACCCTTTTTAGAAAACACGGTTTTGAAGGAACACATATTTCCTAAATAATAGAAGGTAAAGTCATGAATTCTTAAAAACACTTTCATCACTATATTATGTAACAAGGTGTGAAAAATTGTACCAATAATTAATATATCACGAATTACAATAAGAGAAGATAATTCCTGATATCTATTGTGATATGGATCATAATATTTCATCAATGTAAGGAAAAACATAAATAATCTCGAAATGTGATGTGATGTTTTCAACAAACACTTACCACATTGTAAATTTGAAACATACTCCCTGTGTAATAAAATGAAATTATATGAATATATATATATCATGAAAATAATGATAACCATGATATAAAATTTAAAATTCAGTATATACACCTCATGTAAAAATATGGTGCAAAACATGGCATGTGTCTCAAATAAAGAAAATCAATACCAAATTACCTTACCGATTTGGTAACTCTTGAATCATAATCCCCGAGAAAGAAATTTCATAAAATGGATATTTACATATATATAAATATAATTATAAGAATAATATAATAAATCCATGGGTAGTATACACAATACACAAAAATAATGTGTAGTGAATAAATTATATATCTCATGGAATTAAAAAGTGAGATAAAGTTACCTTACCATAGGTCTTGACTCTCTTCATACTTATAAAAAATTCATGTATAATAAATTTAAGTTTATTATAAATATTTTATATAATAATATTATTATATATAATACCATACATGGTTTTATTATGACCTTATATAAACCCATTTTCAACAATTCCTTGTCAAGGTTTCAATTTGGGTAATATCCGCTTTTTTTCGCATGTGTATTTATTTGTTATATATTTGGTCATTATACTTATATCATTATTTCCATAATATAAACCATGAAATAACTATAATTTATATTCCTTATATTTATATTATAATAATATACATAATATAGAATTATGAAATGGAATACACTGTTTAGGGAGACGATAAGTCTTCCGTACATTTGAACATTGTATCTATTTTTATTGTTGTATTGAATGAAAGAGAGTAAATGAAATATATGTGTATGTATATATGTATAAAGTAAAATTATATTATAATTTTTATTTCATATATATCATAGTGTTTCAATAATCATATCCATAATGCATCCCATGTTGTGTCTGAATGAATCACATAACTTTGAGGGGGTTGTAGTCCACAGATCCTCAAACGAAATTCTCATATTTACACCAATTAGAAAATATAATTGCATGTGATTTATTAATAATAAATAATATTAAATACATGATAAATATAATATATAAAATATAAAATTAGAGTTTCCATCATAATTTTCACCAAGAGAGTTTGTGAAGGAAAAAATGAATAATCATCATTTCGAGAGGCGGTAGTTCGTCTTAAACATAAAAAATATATCTGTTACCCAAAAGATTTATGTGTGGATAAGTGTTGATAAAAAATTTATCTTAAAATATGCAATTATTTTTTTATTATTTTTTTATATAATTATTTAATATGAATAGCTGATTGGTGGATAATTGAAATAAAATAAAATAACATAAGGAATAATGTCACCTTATATTCAGGTAACTCCTTTTGGTTTTCACCAAATGGCTTCCTTGGATTCAATTATTCAAAAGAGGGGTCATTAGAAGATGGGAGGTACTTTTATGATCTTTTTTAGAATATCTTCATCAAGAAAAAGTGTCTTGATATTAGAAACAAATTGTGAGGAGAGGAGGCCTTTAATAGTGGAGTGACACTCTTGAAAATATTGTGGAAGGGAATTCCACTCACATTTTTTCCAGAATAATTAGATCCAATAATAGTAAAAAAATATATAAAAGTTATTATAGGGTATAAATATTTCCATGAAATTTCTTTTTTATAAGTTAATAAGTCATGTAGTTCCTTATGTTTAAGGTTTAGTCCTTAGTAAAGCTTAATTTTACCTTAATCGTTGTAATTAATTTTAATTAGTTTCACTTTTAATATTGGTCTTAAACTATGTTAAACATATTAGAATGTATAAATTATTATTATTAATACAAAATTTAATCCATTTTTCTAAATTCCAATCACTGGAGTGGTAGAAATTAATTTAAATATAATCTTGTAGTACTGTTGACAATGCTGGTTTTTTAAAGTAAAAACATTCAAAGGTTTACTATGCTTTTATCTTCAACTACAAATGGAAATTGATTCCAATGAACCAAATTAGGTTATTTGAAAAAAATATGGTCTAATTAAACCTTGAAACAAATATAAAATCTAATTGAACTATATAAATAAATTAAATTAAAAAGGAATTCTGAACTAAAATTTAGTACTTAACACTATTCATTAAAAAATATAACTTTTCTTAAAATACCAAAAATTTAATCTAACCTAATTTTTATTTTTCTATTTCAAATATGAAGTTTATTTTTTCATATTAGATTTATACTAGTTCCAAAATTATATTTTAAATATGTTTTCCATTAGTAGGATATAAAATACCTTAATATAAATATAGGAATAAAAACAAAAAATTGAGTTTTTTATTATATTATGTATATCAAATATATTGGATGAATATCTAAAATAATTTATTGAATATAAAAACATATATTACATTAATATCACTCACATATTTTAATTAGTTTAATTTATCGGAGAAAAACAGCTTTGTGACAATAAAAATAATAATATTTTTTTATTTTCAATCGGGTTTTATATTCATTTCTTATTAATTAGTAACCCATTAATTCATATTATATATTCTTAAAACTCATATTTTCACAATATATTTAATACTGTTCATAAATTCCAACTTAAAATCTACTTTACATCTCATTATATTAAATAATAATATAATTAACAATATATCATAGTTTTAAAACACAAGGTATTGCGTGTTGCGCAAGACATAGAGGAATGTCAATATTGTGTGTAATGTATGCTATACTCAGTGTTCCATGTAGATCATGTAAATATTTATGTTGCATGTAGTAAAATATAACTTAGTGTTTCATATAACGCAAGAAAAACATAGTTTTTTAATATAAAAATAAGAAAGTTTTCAATGTTGTGTGAAATGTAAAATATCAAAAAGTATAAATTAGTTATAAAAAATAATATTTCACAAAATCTAAGGGGGATAAAATTTTCTATTATTAAAGGAGAAATTAATATTCCAAATTTCACATTACTAGTACCTTGGTTTTGGTTCCTTAATTTTTTTAAATACTTCTATTTCATCCTTTCTTAATTTATAATGCTTGTATTGTGTTCTATAAGTTATTTTATATGATTTATACTAACTGACATGATTATAAAAAGGGGAATTTAATTGATTATTTTTTTGGTTATTAAATTATTATTCTTGATATAGAATCCATTTTTTCAAATTCATTACAATGTAGTAGAAGAATCAAACTTAAAATAATACCCACTCATGTGACTAAAAAGTGCGTTTCCAAAAATAATATTGTTATATTTATAGAAGGTTTTAGTGACATAACTTAATAAAAATTTTATTCAAATAACATAATTTATTTATCTTGAAATATAATTGAACTGATTTTATTTTAAAATAAATTTAATATGTAATTTAACGTTGTAAATCCTTTTTATGAAATGACATTTTCAATAAATATCAATATTTTTCACTATTCATCAAAAACAAACAGTAAAAATAAATCCAAAAAAATACCCTAAATTAATTTTTATATCCAAATTTAAAAAGAGAATTTAATTTTTTAATATAGATTTTATAAAATTAATAAAATTTAATTTTAAAATATGTGTGAAAAGTGTGACTCAACATTTTTTTTGAAAAATATGTTTTTTCAGTAAATGTTTTTCTATGTTAAATTATTATTTTTTATAATGATTATATAAACAGAATTTTCTTAACATAGTTTTTATTATTCATTAATACCAATTCAAATGGTTTGTTATAATGGTATATTATATTTTCATTCACTTAGGCTCTGCGTTCTATGTTCCAAAATCTATCGAATAGATTAATTTAACGAAATAATTTTTTTTGTTTAATCTTGGTGATTCATGTAATATATTATATCAAATAAAATTTTCTTATTTTTGAACATAAGGATGTATTATTAATAATTAATTTTTTAATCATTTCAAATTATATTTCATTTCAATGTGAAATGTTATTATAGATCATTTTAACCCCTTATTTTATAACAAGATTGTTATATATATATATTTCCTCACATTTTACCAACTTCATAATCCATTATAAATCTTAAAAAAATTTATATTTACAAAACTCATGACCAAAATCCATATTTATGACATTTATATGTGATATTAAGGATGTATTTGTTCAATCATGTGGTGTTTGTATATAGATAATGGTAATTTATCTAGTAGATCATCTATTGGGTAAAAAGCGGATTAAACATAAGTTTGGAATGGGTTCACCTTTTACATCAGTTTTCATTGACTATACTATCCTTATATAAGGAAATTATACATCACCAATGGTTATCAAATATATATGATACATATTCATATATTTTATAGGGAGAATTTCTATAATTTCTCGGGTCTTTGACCATTGAAAAAATTATATTCATTGAGTCTTTCACAAAAATATCATACTCTAATGAAGTTACCCAACAAAACTTCTTTTTTATCATTTCTTAGATAAGTTCACTTCTAATTGAACTATGAGTTTTTTATAAGTTGATTTTTTGATAGTAACATCTATCGACATATAATTTCAATAAATATTGAAATACTAATATTCCAAATATCTCTTTTTCATAACAAATAATAATTTTTTATTTTTTCAAGGATATGTTTGAGGTTCCATAGATAACATCATCACATATTTTATTATCCATTCTATTAACATAATGGATACATTAAACATATATGTTATGTTTGTGGATTATAATTATCGTTCCCCTTGATACATCAGTATGCCACATTAGGAGTGGCATGGAGGTGAAGGTGAGTGGTACAACAATGCCATTATTTGGGAGCTTAAAAGTTCGAATCCTGGGAGTCTGCTTTCAGGATGAGCGTCTCCCCTGAGATCCACCAATATTGATGGGTCGCCCGGTCTCGATGGTCAAATGAGGTACAACCCACTGTACTGATGGATTGATGTGACAAACCAGTGCTGATTGGGTCTTCACCCTCTGGGATGCTCTACCATCTCAGCTGGAAATAGATCCTTCCTCAGCTGGGGATCAACCTTCAGGTAGTTACCCCTTTGTGGGGGAGGGGGGTTACCATGATTGGAGGGTTCAAAAAGGCCACACATGGGAATTCTTTTCTTGGAAAAACATTAGTATGTCTCATGAAACTGAGTTGTCAATATTTTAGGGTGCACATTAGCAATTTATAAATTATTTCATGACAATATGGTTATAGATTGATTATAATGTCTAAAATTATGTATTCAATCATTTTGAGAGAAATTATTGTTATGCATGTGATTTATTTTTTATTTTTATTTCATCATATTGTATACAATGCTCATTTTGTCACTTATATGTTTTTTTATTTTATATTACTTCCAAATTATATATTCTATTGATGTATTATGTCAAATTATATTATACAATACTCCTAAATGAACATATTTTCTGGCCACATTATTGTTTTCCCATTTCTAATGGAAATGATGAAGATTTATACATGTGACATATTGATATATTTGAAAAAGAAATTATAATTTCATATTTTCAAATGATAAATAATCAGTTTTGAATGTAATTTATTGGACATTTTTTCATCTAGCTTCACAACACTAAAAAATTATTTGATCATGTTTTCTATTTATTTTATTAAATTGTAATAAAATCAATTTATTCTCTATATTATTGGATCTGTAGTTTTATAGTCAGTATCAGATCATGTACTTTCAAAAAAACTGAAACATGACTTTGAAGAACAATGTTATAGAACATTAAACAATATCAAACCCATATGATATTTTTATAGAATAAACTTCATGAATTTGAATAAATTATTAGTAATTATATACGCTGCTTTATACATGATAGTTTTATTTGAGAACTGACTAAGAATATATTATTATTTAGAAATAATAAAAAATATATGGTTGGGAATTCATGATAACACTATTAATATTTGTTGAAATTTCACTCTAAATAAAATCAATAAAGTTAATGAAAGATCTGAAGATTTCATGAATATATCATGGTAGTTAATGCATGTTATGAAAGATAATCTTTCCAGTATATAACAATTGGTTATACCACAATGTATTCTAATATTTTTTTAATCACTCTATATGGTAATAATATCCATTTTTTCGTAGAATGACATATCAAATAGTAATTGTTAAATTGAATATACCTTTAGATAAGATTTCCAATATTTTATATGTAGTCAAAATGTGAATATCATCATTATATCATTTTATATAATGGGTTATATTATAAATAATTCAATTTTTTTCAAAACACATTAATTGAGTAGGTAATAAATATCATAGAGTTGATTTCTTTTAATGTGATATTATTGGATAAATATTTTATTTAGGTGAAAAGTGTTGAAACCTATATAAATTTTTTAAATTTAAGACAAATTGAAGAGGATGATGTTTCTCAGTATGAGGATAGAATTCAATGGTTAGCATTACATGCTGTAAATTATCTATAAAAAATGAAACCAAAATATAGAAGTTCATTAATAGATTAACAATTAGAAAATAAAATGAATTACACTACTGTAAATTTTCCTCATATGTGGGGGTATTAAAAATAATAATCAATTCATTATACTTCTCTAATCCTTCTATTATCAAAGTAAAAAATAGAAGAATAGTGATGTTGGCTAGAATATTGAAAGAATGTTCACTAAAGAAAAATAATTGGTGTGTAGACTATCTATAATTTAATGATTGTGTAGAAAAAACCATGTATAATGATTGTAAATCTCTAAAGTTATGTTAATGTGTGGAGAAAATATCCATCATCCTCTAATGTGAATAAAAATGAGTGAATTCACTAATTTCCAATGCTTTAATACGAAATATACGAGACACTATTACAATTATTTTCCTAAAGACCAAGGTAGTATATGAAATATGTTAGAAATGTATAAAGGATGTGATTTTAAAATTACCACAAAAATGTTGATATCTCATATTATATCGCATCAGGTCCTCAAACAATAAGCTCAAAGATAGCTATTATATTATTTTATTCTATATCTACATAAAAATTAATATATTATATAGCTGATAAGAACATTTAATCATCCCCTGTTACATTATGGATGAAATTGATTCTTAAAAACATTAGTGAAAATATTATATAAATTTTTGTATATGATTCTACCTCTATTAAATTATTTGTCGGTTCCTTATTATCAATCTTTTTTATAATAAAATTTGATTAATTTGATATAATCATTGTGATGGATAAAATCTCATTATAAAATACATGTAAACCCCCTATAATATAAAATAGAAACATCATGTTTAATAGAATATATGACATTAAACACAAATATTAGATGTCAATGTAACTCCTAAAGACTTTATAATATATTAATTTAGAAATAAATTTTATATCCTTGATAGATTGCGATGCACACAACACAGGGTTTAAGAAAACACAACACTTTAGTAAAATATTATTCTTTAAAATGTTACTATTATAACATATCTATTAATTTACCAGATATGAAATGAACTAAATGAATTATGAAAATTATTTTTATCTATGGATTTGATATAAAATAAGAATAATTTGCAAGAAAAATAATAATTTTCTAAAATATTATATTTTTATAAAAGGTATTTTAATCACACATTGGAACATAATTTAAAATCAATTTGTACCATATTTAGAAAATTTATTTGAAAACTTTATACTCAATATTAGAATCGTTAGATCATAATTTACTTATGGTAAATTTTTTATATTTATCTGAAATGATTCAATTTTCATTTAATAGTTAAAAATACTGATTTTCATTGAAAATTAAAATTTCAATTAATTTATTATAAAAAATCTATATTTTAATTATTTTTAAAGTAAAATTTTTTCAGGTATATTATAATAAATAATATTTAAGTTACTTGTATAAATTTATTATTGAATTATTATATTTAAACCCTAAACATTTATGAGAATTTTATCATTAGAAACCCACATTTTTTATTGCATCTGCTAGTATAATATTTTATTTTATTATGAAAAAATATTAAATTAGTTTGAAAAAAAATCATTACATAGATGTAGGTAAATTTATATTATTTAATAACGTGATATCAATTTTTTGACATCTTGAATAATTAAATTAGTAAAAAATAATTATCGTGGCTGAGGTAAGAACTAATTTAATAGGAGTTAAACTACAAACATAATGAATAAATGACTTAAAAACATGTATAGAAATAATTTTATATCCATATATATACCTCATCTCCCATGACAGTCAATAATTACCATTTTTTTTTCTTATTTCATCATAGAAATGTATGAGTGATTGATTCTTTTCATCTGTTCCATTTGTGTCCTATCTCCCACTTATAAAAGGCAACACACTCTCCTGCAATAATCACTCACACAATGATATTTTATTTTTTAAAAAACTAAGAAATAAATTATTTCATCCACTTTTAAAATTATATAATTTTTTCTCTCATAAAAAATCCATCGTGTGAAGGCTTTTGGATCAAACTAAAATAGGTTATCAAAATCAGTTCTAACATTCTTAAATAAATGTTTTTATATTATTTATTCTTACTACTCCATAATATATTATTCAACCATGATAGTATAATAAACCAAATATCTCCCATATTTTGATATTTTATTATGTAAATTAAATAACCTTTATCTATATCCTCCACCATCGAATGAAAAAAAAATCTTTTATTATGTCTATAGTAGACTACCACCTCACAAACAGAAGTGAATCATTTAACATTTATACGTCTAAAAAGTCTATATATATGGATATATTGTATATAAATAATATTTATTATATTATTAAACTCATTTAATTATTATATAAAACGTACCTTTTTAAATTTAATGTCATTTATAATTAGATGATGTCACTCATTTTTACAGTGGATTACCATCCTGCTAAGCAATACGATTCGTTTTCAACAAATGTTATACATAAGAATTAATAAGGATAAATTAAATTTCTATATTTTATTTATAAGAAAAGATATTTATTATATAAAATTAATATATCACTCAATGTATTACCTTTTCACTCGTTAATGAAAATATTTTATCACTTGTGCATACATATGACCATCTGTTTCCAGAGAGCCAAGCGATTCATCTTCCATGACCTAACCTCATGAAAGATTACAAAAAAAAATAGAAGGAGAAAAATATTATAGATATATGTATAATTTTTATAAATTTATAGTTTATTGATAATTATATTATTCAAGATAATAAAATCTTTCAAAATTGAACATGCTTTAGAAAATAAGGCTGTTAACACCTAAATAATGAAAATATTCAAATATTATTAAGAAATGGGTGATAAAATGTAATAAGATAATAATATATGAAATTTTAAATAATAATATTCTTTCAGTATAAATTATTAATATTCATTAAACTATTTCATTTCACTTCAATGTAAATTCAACCAAATTGAAGCATGTGGTAAAGATCTTCATCCAAACATCCATTCATTGAGGCATATTATAATGTTATGTTCTTAATTTATTTCATAAGGTTTATATACATACCCATAGTATGTAATATCATTATTCCTCAATATTTAATGTTACTTTAAATTTTATTTGTATTTTTTTCTTCCAAAGGTTTTTTACATTAATGTTAACAAGTGTTAAAAAAATATTACTCAATTTGGTTTAATTGGGTTGAATTACTTCTTCACAATATTAAGAATTATATGTTTATGTGTATAAAGAATCATTAATATCTTATTTTTTAATTAATATTTTTTTATATAAATTCATATTTTATATACAAAATTTATTAATAAAATTATTCTCACTTAAATGTTGTGATCATTGTAAGAGTTTATTTTATATTCTCATTTTAATTGTGATTTATTATGCAAGAATTTTCAATGAGGGAATTCAGATCATTACTTCTAATAAAACCATTTAATTATATTATAATATATTTAATAATTAACTTTTGAAGAGAAATTTATATTTTCCTATCTTTGGTAATTAAAATTATTATGAAAATTTTTATAATAAAATATGAATTTTCTAATATTTTTGATCAAAAATTATTATTCATCCAAATCCATGTTTTCAAAAAATGTTTAAAAAAAATGTTTTAAAATTTATAATAATGATTTATTAAATACATATTTACCCATTTTTTACTTCTTATAAAAAAAATTTAACTGAAAATTAATGTTTTTGTCCAAAATTTAATTGTTTAGATTTTACAAAAAATGAAAAAGGAATCATTGTTTTGAAATTTCGTACATGAATTAAATTTCCATCAATCAGGGACACACAATGTTTTTATGCTTCCATTATTTTTTCAAAAAATATTCTCAATGAAAATTATTTTCTAAATATTTTTTGATCTTTTTGTTTTTAAAAATTATTTTAAAAGTCAAAAGGTTATATAGAATATTATTTTTAATAAAATGTTAATGAAATTTCTATTCATCCATAACATCACAACTCTATTGTTCTTATGATGCACTCGGGATGTGTTGTATTAATATAATCCTTATTATTTTTCAAAATGTTTTATGATTAGTTTGACCAGTGAGTGTATTGATATTCTGTTTCTTGATTAATTATTGTAATTAGTAACTTTCCCATGAAATATTCATCTCTTGTTATCCTATAAAATTAAATTTCCCCTAAATACCATTATTATTTATCATGGATATTCTTTTTACATAAACCATATATGATTTTTTATATGGTAATTTACATTTAATGTCATATGATTGGTGGGGAAATAATTTTTAATCATTATTCCTTACATGATATAGAAATTTTTCTAATAAGGAATATCGATTCTTGAATTAAATAGATTACTCTATAAAGGAGGAATTAATTGGAAAAGAAGATATGGGTGGAGATAGGTTATAGATACCCCATCAATGAATTTATAGTATCATAATACCAAGCATTTATCTAGACTTAGTGAAATGGTTTTATGGTTTATAACTACCCATTAGTTTTATAATGTATTTTAAATGGTCTAGAAATTATTTTTATAATGTTTCTTATCAACAAAATTTAAAATAATTAATAATTAACATTATAAGAAAATAATTTATTATTGTCCATAATATTTTTTCAATGATATTATATCATGTTTCATTTCATTGTTGGTTTATTTATTAAATAGAATGTGATTTGAGTTACATACCTTCGCATAATTATTATTCATTAACTAATCATGATATTGAAATTATGGATTAAATGGAATATGTGTTCCGATATGTACCATTCCATATTGATTATGCATTATCTAATCATGATAGATAAGTTATTTATGAAATGGAATATATTTTAATATATTTACTTTTCCATATTTATTATTCCTTATCATTTTATGATAGTCATGTTATTGACTAAATGGTATGTATGCTTATATATTATACTGTAGATTTTTATTATCACATATTTATTATGTTTCATTTACTTATGATTTTTTTTGTGTTATGTTATACATACTAAGATTTTTTTGCAATATTATTTTATTTCATTTCCTTTGAATGAGGGAAGTGTACTATAAATTATATGTAGGAACATTCTAGAGGTAATAATGATATTTCATTAAAATATTATATTTTTGTTCTCATATTAAAATATAATATGGTAATTATTTATGTATCTTGTTTAACAATAGTGACATGATACATGGTCCTTTAGGATGAGAATATTTGTGTATTATGACAATATAGTAATGCGGGCACCAGCTTTGTGTTACTATTGTTAGGGTCATTATAGTTGGAATATTAGGATTTATAGAAGAAATTATGGGAACTAAATTTTTGAAAACATATATTAGATATCATAAGATTTAAATAGAAATAGTGGGAAAGTATATAAATACATCTTAAAGTTTGGGTAAGGTAGAGATTATTTGGTTTTTTTAAAAATACATCCCTTTTTTATAATAAAAGTTTACATGGTTCTATAAAAAATGTACCATAGGGTAATATCTATAAAAAATGTGTGTTGGGATTAACTTGAGAACTTCCTAGTACATTAAAATAGTTCATACATTACAATTGGTTGGAAACACTATAGCTATATTCATTAGATAATTTAAATTTTATTTAAAACCCATTACGAAGGATTTGATTAAAGGATGACGCTGAATGATAAAGTATAAACTTAAGGTGTCTTAGATTGAAAAGAATTAATTCTTATATAGACATACTAAATTATTATATGTTTTCCCAATACTCTTATTGTTAAACACACTATGTTTTTTTATTTAATGGTTGGAACCTGAAGAAATCATGTCAACATTGAACAAGATGGAAAATGTGGTGAAAATAAAGAACTAAATAGGATGATGAAAGGTCTAAAATAAATCATGACCATCCTTAATTAGTTATATTAAAATATGATTAATGCCATATACCATTATTAACTATGATAATCAATATAAAATAGCTGATGGTGTTTTCTAATAGCATGATTTGTGGAGACCATAGAGGAATGAAGGTTTGATTTAATTCATGTAAAAAATGTTTGAAGATATTCTTAGGAAGGTGTCTTAATGGAATGGGAAATATTTTATGTGATAACAAAATAGTGAATTTTCAAGTAAAAAATTAAGATTATTATGGGAGTTAATAAAATAAATCATAGAGATCAATTAATAGTTTTTTGGTATTAAATATATGGAACAAGGAAAATATCCTCTAAATTACCTCCACT
This sequence comes from Viscum album, assembly GCA_963277665.1. Classification (NCBI taxonomy): domain Eukaryota; kingdom Viridiplantae; phylum Streptophyta; class Magnoliopsida; order Santalales; family Viscaceae; genus Viscum; species Viscum album. The sequence goes on from OY728157.1 coordinate 963,518,716, forward strand.
GAAGTTGAAACCCTAGTCCAATGAAGGATATATGTTGAAATAAAATGGTTAAAGTATGCATGTGTTTGGATTTAAGAATTAAATTATTTAAATTTTTTTACAAATTTTTCTTTTTTTATAAGAATCATTAAACATCTAAATATTTTGTTAAATGTTTTAAGAATACGTGTCTTAATTAAATTAGGAGTTATATATACCATCATTTTTTTGTGTGTTTAGGTTTAATTATATTTATATTTTCATTATCACCCATTATTAAAAATTTTGTAGTGATAACATAACATGATTAAAGATATTTTTTGAAAAAATGTATGGGAATACATAACATTGAAATCATTTATAAAAAAATATTTTATAAATCATTCCATTACATTTTATTTACACATATGATTTAAGGTATTGATATCCATTAAAGTTTATCTTATCGTATATGCTTTATGTTTTTTTTTGTTATCAAGATATTGGAACATAATAAGAATTATATTAAAATATTTTTGTAACAATTATATCCCACGTGATGGGTGACAACACATTTTCTTTGGAGGAGGATTAAGGGATTAAACCCACAACTAAAGGAATAAAATGGTTTAGAATATGCCACAAGCCTATGTGAAGTTCAGTTTAATATGAAAATATTAAATTAAATGATTTGAGGATTAAATAATAAAGAAAAACTAGTATTGAAAATACATAGACTTGGAGAATAATGTATTTTATTTGGTTACATGTTATAAATATATTGGTTTTGGAAAATAGTTAGAAAAATTATGAAATACTTGTTACTCATTCATATATCTTATAATCCATTAAATGTTAATTTTTGAGCTCTAGGTATTATCATTTTGGATATTTATTACATGGAGTAAGATATTAATTGGATCTATATTGAACCACAACTAGAGGATGAAATTGTGATGATGAAATAAAAATATATCACTTAAGAATATTTCCAAATATTCTTAGAGAGTTAAATCTTTAAAGAACTTTATGGATAAGATCTTTAATCTAAAATGTTATCATGTTACATTTATATTTGAAGAATTCATAGTCTTTTGACTCCTAAAACATTTATTTTTTTTGGTTTGTTAAAATTACCTTGATGGTTGAAATTAATTTTATCAATGACCTCCATCACCCTCTATCAATATATGGGAATTATGATTTTCTTAATTTTACATAAATTCACACCCAACCAATGTTCTTATAACATCAAGATATTTGGTGACATATTTTTTTGAAATAAATACAATCTATTATTTTTTTTCATCACACAAAACACTAGGTTTATCTTACATTACAAGAAACACTAATTTTATCTTTTATTTCATGAAACACTAAGTCTATATTATACTATATGGAATGACAAGTTTAAAAAATACATGATGTAGTATTAATATATTATTATATAATATGGTAATAGAATATTATCCATTGGAATAGTGGTTAAGACTTAGATTAACTATATTATGAAAATATATTTTCTACATATGTAAATAAAATAAATTCTTTGAGGATCAATTAATTAATAATGAAAATTAAATCTATTTTAACATAACAGAAATGTTAATCTAAAATCCCATTATTATGCACACAAACATGTTTTACATTAATAAATTGAAAATAAAACTTTTGGGGAATTATTTTCATAAAATATATATTATACATATTCAATAAATTTTTTAAAAATTATCTTAGGAGTGTTTTATCCAATAGAAATGAATTAAATAATTTCGATGATTAAAAACTCAATTATTTTAAAAAGTAGGTTTGTTACCTTTTTCACACATATTTTAAAAGTCGTTTTTTATTCTTTTATGGAAATTATCCACCAAGATGAAATTATTTTTTTATATAATCATGAAAAAATTATCTTACAAAAAATTTTGTTTTAATTTTCAAGTCTTGTAAATCTTTTAATGAATTGTGAAAATAATGTATTTTATTTAGAATTGAAATTTATAAAAAAAAATTAAAAAAAACATGTAATATGATTTTAAAAGTAAAATGAGTTCAGTTTTATATATATTAATCAAATTTAGGTTACTATAATCAATTCCATATTCATTTTTTATAAAAAGCTTTTGAATATTTTCAAACTTTTTTATAGGGAAAATAACACTTTCATCATGTCTATAGTATTAATTTTAAATTAAAATTCTTCATATATATGAATGTAATTTGGAAAAATTAAAATCATATTTGGAATGTAATAATATATTTTATTTAATAATATCTTGTTCATCTTTATGACAATAAATAGTAAAAAATAGTCAAAACTAAATACCATAGTAAATGTGATAATTGGATTACTAGGGTTTAAAGTTAAAAAGATAAAGAGTAAAATGACATAAAAACATGTCCAGAAACATTGGTATGTCTATATGTTTACAATATAACCTATAATATTAGATAATGGATTATTTAAAAGTATTTTTTCATGTGAAAAACATGGGACCAACTTTTTCTTATTATAAATTACATGTTTTCCACTCACAACAGTTATAAAGGGCCAACCCTTATCTTATCCCATTAACATTTAAAATAACCATATTATTGTACAATAATTGTCAAAATTAATTCTTTAATTACCTCCTCATATTCTATATTCCTTAGCTCGGTCAGACATACAACTTATTAATCATTTTGGTGAAAAAATTAATTTTTCTAAAGAATAAGAAACATCCAAAACCGAGACTTTTATTTTATTTCATCATAAACACCCTTTAATTATTAATAAACCATAAATATGTAGCATCCCTAAAATATTGAATATAATAATATGTTATCATGTTAATTTACCAACCAAAATACTTCTCATATTTCATAAAATGTTATATGAAATCATTATTTGGGTGTAAGGAAGACTGCCACCTCATAAACCGTTGTTATTCATTTTTTTCACAACCTCTCATGGATGGACATAATTGTTGATTTAATTTTTTATATTTGGTTTATGATATTATTATACCAATTTATATATAATTCGATATCTTCTTTCTAATCTCACATCCTTTTGGAAAACAATATTGTCGCTTGTGTGAGTGACGGGCTACCACCATGAAAACCGGCATGATGTGTTTTTCATTTATTACTAATTTAAGATAATAAGGATATATTAAAATTGTAAATATAATATTTTTTATATTTTTTAATTATTTAATACTAATATGACATATAGATTCTTAATTTCAATTATATAGGTGATACGATTACATTTTCAGTGTGTATAGTGGTATACCTTCTCGAGAAATGATAAAATTCATTTCCTTGTACAATTTACAAGATAAGTAGTAAAACAAGATTTAAATAATAATATTTTATTAATTTGGAATAAATAATATTATGTAATAGTATTATATTATAACAATTTCTATTTCTCAATCTGTTGAGAAAATGGGACCATCATTCATACATACGTAAATTCTATCACCTCCATGAATTTTGTTTTTTATTTTCTATATTAAAAATTTTATGGATTACTATAAATACATATATATATATATATATATATAATATATATTATATAAATATTATGGTTAATATTCTTTATATGATGGAACTATGATCAAATTAATATGATTATAAATAAAAAATGATAACATAGATGGAAAATAAAGCATGTATTTCCCGAAATGTGATATTAACAATGAATTGTTGATAAAAATAATAAAAGGTCATTAGTAAATCATATATGTTAGGATAAATAAGAGTATTTTTATTTAATATATTTATAAAAAACTTATATTTATAATATAGGTGGATAGAATATGTATGAAATAAGTCGAGACTTAAGGTTTTAGATTTTCGTCAATGATTTATTTTTATTAATGATAAATCAATATATTATAAATCATTTATGTTGCGTATATAATTAAAAAATCATATTTTACCTACCATTAAAATTATGGGAATTTATATATCCATTTTATGATATCACTTTTAAGTTATTTACAGATCAAATGTTAACAATGTAATAAGATATTATTCCTCAAATTTCCCTCTTAGGGACCTAAGTTTGGATATGCACTTATATTATTCTATAATGTGAATAAAATTATCATTTTACATGTTATATCCTGAATATAATTCATTTTATGATATTATATGTTTCATATATAGATATTATCTCATTGGAATTATTATTCATTGTTAGAAATGTGGTAAAAGTTTTATGTCACATCTCATTATTTATTGAGATTGTTTATGGTTATAATTCAAATGAATAAATATTGTGACATATCCCTCAAGAAACTTATGAATTTTCATTGTATATGTTAATATCATGATAATATATTTTATCCTTTAATTTTCCACTATTTAGATATTCAATATTTCAAAATAATATTTTAAGAAAGATCATCTTTATTTTTATATTCGGTCAAAAACCCTATATCATAAAAACCATGATTTATAAAATTATTTTCAAAAATATTCTTCAATTTACTAAAATAATTTTTTAAATTCATTTTTACAAATTTTTAAATTTTTACTGAATGATTTTAAAGGACACATCATTTAATATTCCCAATAATTACAGTTTTACTTTTACTAAAAAAATAAAATGGATCTTTTTCATAATGTATACAGAATAAATAAAATTTCCCACTATTATGGAAATTATTTTTATTGAATAGTCATTTATAAGTTTGCATGTATATATTCCAAGAAAAGTATTTTGATATTTTTTAGTTTGAATTTTTTTAAAGAGGAAATGAAATATTCCTTATGGAATGCTTTAAATTATTTTAAAGCATCCTTTCTAAATTATTGAGGTTATTATTAACGAAAATGATTTAAAAAATATTTTATGAAATATTAGTTTTCAATAATATTTTTCCAGGAAATATTATTTTTATCAGGAAATGTTTTAAGGGATACTTCAAAATAATTTTTCATCTAATATGACATCCTTTTATGTTATTTATTCTTAAATAGTGATATGACCTAAGGATATCATTCTTATTAATTCTTTAGATGATTTATTTTTGGGATGATAATTTGGTTTCAAAACCTAATTCTCTTCCATGAGTTATAACATGTTAAAATTATTATGATACCTTCTTATATTTGTATAGGATTTTATTTTATGAAATGATTAAATGATTATGAAAACTATTTCTTCTTTATAGGTTATTTTGTAATGAAATATTTATAAAACCCATTTCATCTAATGGGTTGTGTTATAATGAATGTTTTTTGATATTTTTTAACATACATATATATGAATCTTTAATTATGTAATTATTATTATGATACTAAAAAGTATGGTGGTGATGTTATAACCAAGTAAGTCTATTAAGTTATAGCCAAATATAGGTAGGACCAAAATACCTTCCAATGTATCACGTAAAAATCGATATCTCGTGAGATAAATGTGACATTAAAGATGGTTGAACTCACTTATATAAGAGGATTTGACTGCTATGAGAGTCTTTGGTATAAACCATTAATAATATGATTTATTTGGGAGTAAAAAAATTCCACTATAATAGTTTTTGAAATGTACATTGTGTAATAATGAAATGACTTCTTATTCTTATTTTTTTGGAAATATTTCAATGTTATCCTCTAATGGATCATTTTCATTTATTTCTATATGATTCATGTAAAATGGAATACCAATAATTATTCCATGAATCGTGGTTTTGATCTTTAACATGCAGGGTATGGTATTCATATGTTATGATCACTTTATCATAACCCTATTACCATGTTATGTATATTTATTACAATTTTTTACCCTTACTGATCTTTGGATCTTACACATTCTTTTGTTTTTTTCCCATATTAAAATAATACATATTTCATGTGATATATCTAAAATGGGTTCCAATTATGATAAGCTAAGTGGGTGATGATGTAAAAATATTATGATCCAATTTTCTATATTTTAGTGTTTATAAATGGACTATACCATTATTATCCTCAAGTATATTTTTGTGTTATATAATGAATATTAATCAAAAAAGTTGTAATTTATATATATAAAATGTTTTGATATTTAATATTATTATCAAAGGAAAGGTATTGTGAACCTTTGGAAACTTTTAATAGAAATCATTATTGATATCCATAGTGATATATCTAAGGATATTTCTATGAATATATCTAAGGATGAGTCTATGGTTGAGTCAACATATATGAAAATTTCTTGAATTTTTTTAAAGGATTGATTCAGTAGTTTCCAAGAAATTGAATCCCTATATTGATAATAAAAGTTCATGTGGATCTTGAACATAGGTACCTAGGGATAATAACTCTAAAAAGAAAACATTGTATTGGAAAATATCATTACCTAGAGTAGGAAAATTGGCCTTTCTCCAATCATGGTTTAACATTCCCATGGGATATTTTTCACACCCCGACCCTATATCGTATGGTCACAGCTATTTTTATTTGTATTTTGGTTTCTCAATGTTTAAAATTTATATTAAATTAAATACAAAATAAAATAAAATTAAATAATTGAAAATGATTTAATAATAATTATTATTATAATATTATCATTTAGTTTATTATTATTATGAATTGTGTTATTATTAATATTATTATTCCTTCTCGAATGGCTTGAAGGCCTTTATTTTTTATTATTTTGTGATAATATGCCTTTCAAGGGGTTAGGTGGAACTCTTACAAGGCTCATAGGCATAATTATTACATGGCCCATAGTCTTAGAGGAATCCATTTCATGTAGGCTTCAAACATTACATAAACCCAATAATAACAACTTCAAACTACTCATCCCCATCATCTTAATCGTGAAATCATCTCTACACCTTCGCATGACTATTCATCTGGGATTTCTTATGCATGAAAAGGCTTGTCCTAATGGCAGGTGCCATACCATCTCATTCATGCAATCTGTTAAGCAACTATTGTGGTGAAATCTCATTGCTCATCCTCCTTCTTGAGCTTGTTCCTTATAGTTTGTTTGGTTTGTATATGCTCTTATGGTGGCCCGAACACCTAGAGGTGGCCTAGAGGCCTTACTAACCCAGAGGCCTGGGTGGCCCGAAAGACTTAAATACCTCAGGGACAAAATAGGTGGCCCAAAGGCCATGACGGGGGAATCATCTCGGATGATACGGTTCCAAACAGTACCTACTACAGTAACAGTTATAGTATTGCTACATTTCCCATTACAATGCCTTCTACAGTGCCAAACTAGGCTGAGGATCATGTGAATTAATAATAATATTATTTTTATTATGAAATCATTAAACTTAATTTGATTTTATTCATTTATTCAATTATTTATTTACCCTTTTTTGAGTCTATATCCCTAGATTTTATTTTTCTTTTATTTTTCATTTCATTTTCCCTTCTTTTTTCCTCTCTTTTCTCTCTATTTTTATTTATTTCTTCTCTTCCTCCCCCATCTAACAGAGTCACGCTGCTTCTCCCCCTCCTAAACTAGTATAACCTTACCCCACCTCTTTTGAAACCGGTACCCCTTCTCTTTCCAGCAAGCAACTCCAGTATCTATTTGGCTGACCTCTCTCCCTCTTGTGGTGACCTTCCCCCTTTCCTGACTCATTCCCCTTCCTCACTCTTGCACGACCCGCTAACTATCCTCCTCCTCTCTCGGGAATATCTCCCCTCCTCTGGGTTCCCTCAGACAGACCTCTCTTTTGGTGACCCCCCTCATCGCAACCTCATTTTCATGCGACCCCCCGCCCGTTCCGAGCTATTTCTTCTCACACCACCGCCTCCCAAGCTCCCTCTTCGACTCATATTTCAACCTATTTTCCATCGCATTCAAGGTATAATCCTTTAATTTATGGGTTTCTCCTCTTTTATCCCTCATGTTTTTGGATGATTTGAGGTCACCCCATCTCCCTACTAAAATTCAGCCAAACCTTAATGGGTTTGTGGTTTTCCTTTTGATTGAATCTTGTTATTTGTTGTTCTCTCTAGGTTCCTTTCAGTGAAATTGGCATGTGGTCAAAGTTTTTTATCGTATTTTTATGTTTTTACACCGAAGGTAAGTGTTTCTAAATATTATTATTGTTTAATGAATTAATTTTTTTTTTAATTAATTTAGAATACTCATTGATTATTTTCCTTAGTGAAAATATTGTTTTACTTGAGGATTAATATGATCTCCATGTGTTTAGTAGATTGTTTATTTGATATGAATGTTTTAATTTCGTTAAAACCCATGTCAAGCCTTTCAAAGTGTTTTATAAACTTTTTTGTTGGTTTATTATGTCTTGGAAGGGATAAAAATTCTATTTTGTCATTTTTTGTGTGTATTTGGCCTTAGAAGTTATTTTTGAGTGGGTTTTGGTATTCAAAGTCTTTTGATACTTCTTGGGGTAATTTTATAAAATTTTGAGTGGTTTATTAAATCTTATAAAGTGTGTGAAACATGTTTGGACATTTTTTGGTCTACGTATGTCTAAAAAAGTGGTTTTGAGTATAAAAATGGGTTAGGAGTGGATATCTTTTGTGTTTAAAGGGGTTTTCCTTATAAAAATGGGTGTTATTGTTTTATAAATTGGGAATGTGGTTTCCCTTGATATATGTGGTTATGCTTAGAAATGTTTATTCCTTCCTTTGGAATTGTGTTTGAAATTTTAGATTGTTAGAAATTGATTTTTTTTAATGTTTATGAAATGGGTGAAGGCCCGGTTGGCACTTGTGATATGATATTGATTTCCTTTTTGAACCCTCCTATTTTAGATGATGATTATGGTTTACACGATTGATTATTATGTTATAATAAAGGGGTGTCTCATTGGTGGAAACCATTTATGTGTTATTTTTAAATGTTTTTTAGATTGATTAATTGATTTATTAAATTGTTTGTATTGTGCATTGGACCTTGATATGATGGTTTTCGGCCGTAGGTGTTGAGGTATCCTATATGAACATGAATAAGGTAAGGCATATATATATATATATTCCCTCTTTGTACATATTCCATCATAATGTAGGGAATATGGGAAATGCAGCTAGGTTTGTATATAAATATATATATATATATATATATATATCTCTGTGTGTGTGTGTGCCAAGTGTCGGTTCGAGAGGTCATCAACAAATTGTGACATTTTTGAGGTAGGTCCCCTATTCGTATGCCTTTAATTAAAATTTCGCATTTTATTTCTTGTTTTAAAAATATATTTTACATTTCTTCTATATACTTATGCTTTGAAACCTAGTTGTGGTTCTATAAATGATTTTTCCTTTATTTTGGAAATTGAAATGTATTTCTGACGCCATTGTTCTTAAGTGGCATTTCATGAAAATTGGTTTCCTAAGTGGTTTTAAATTTATAATGAATATTTCCTAATGCTTTAGTCATTTTGGCAGGTTAGTTATAAAAAGTGTTCCCTTTAGGTAATTAAGTTTGTTTGGCACCTTAATAATGTTTTATAAAAAAACAAAAACCACTCTTGAGGCATGCCCCTTTCGTTTTAGATAATTATTTTTATGTTAAATGTGTTATTTTTTTCTAAAATTGTGGCTTATGTATTCTGTGACGTGAAAGAGGGGGAATCCATTTATGGAGGGAGAATGATAGTGAGAGGTTGAATGGGTTTTGGATAAAGAAATTTTTATGTACATATATGTTTTCTTTATAAAGAAAACTCTCCACCACTTGAGATTGAGCATAGTGGGAAACATGGGTATCAAGGTGGGCGGACAAACACTAGTATGCTAGATGACATGACAGGGGTTCGTCCGAGTTTCATTAGCAGAATTGATGCAATAATACTAACAAAACAAATGAATGACTACGTTTCGTGGTTTCTAAGCCACTTTTTCTTAGGGTTATGGATTCTAAGAAACTTTTTCTGATGTAGTTGTTTTTAAGCCACATTTCACCGAGGAACAAGGTATCTTGGGTTCCACTTGTTCTAGATACCTATAGGGATTTCCCATGGTTCTCTTTGCGACCTGATGCTTGTGATTTAATTTTTATTTTAGTTGCTTCATACTTAATGTCGTATTTATGAAACCCATATTTTAATCTAAATTGGTTTCCTTTAATTTTGAAACATTAATGCATGATTGTAACCTATTTTTAAAATGTAGTGGTAGAGAAAGGATTTACTTGAAAATGAAAACATGATACTTGAACTTGAAAAGAAGGAAAAACATTATTTTATTATATCTTATTTTCAAACTGGCATGACTGGATTTCTTACTAAAGGATGGGGTGTATGATGTGGTTATATTTTTTCATTCCAACTGAGGATATTGGTGCTCATTCCTACTTTAATATTTAGTTGAAGGTTTTAGTCTTTGATGGGTTTTGGGAACAAATGTAGTTTACATTCTGTGGTGACCCATAGGGTGACCTGAGGTATGTCACATTGCTTCACTTATTCCTTTTTTCACTGACATTTTGTTTGGTTTATTTGCCTTTATTTATATTCTTGTTGAGCTTATTATTATTTGTCTTTGTTATGGGAAAAATCATTCCAAAATGGTTTATTTTGATGCTCGACACTAGTTTCTAGCCTGTGGGGATTGGGAACACCCTTCCGGCAATGTTGTGGACTGGATCGGGTGACCGGTTCAGGATAAACCTGGGATGGTTCATAACAAAATGATATCAGTGGAGGACCTTGTTTGTTGTGATGTTAGGTAGCTGGGTGATTAGGTGTTTCAGGACTTGAGAGGTTGGTGCAGGAAGGATTTCATGAACCCTTCCCCATCTCGAGCCTTGAGTTTCCAGGGGTTTTCTGGGATTTTAATTTTTCTATTTCTAGGTTTGTGTGGATGAGGGATAACAAAGGAAGTTAGATAGTGTTACATGACGTGTTTTCATGGATTAGCGACCCATGTACAACCCTAGTTAACAGTTCAAGATTATTCATATGGTTCATTCTCACTTTGATCATGACCTGCTAAGCCATGTTGTTGGGTTGGCAGAGCCACTAGTCCCTTATTTTTTGAAATTTTGAGGCAAGTTATGTTTGACCTTCATTGTTGGTTGGTGTGAGTGGATCTCAAAAATGAAAATGGATTTTAGTGAAAAGGGGTTTTCCAAAGGGACTATGGTTTTTGAGTGGAAAATAGTTTTTGAAATGGAAAACGTTTTGGAATTTGGAAATGTGTTAGCTTCAAGGATAATTGATATTTTCAAATTTTTTGGGAATATATACATTATTTTGAATGATTTTTTTTTGAAAATGAGATGTGTTTTGAATTGACACTTGGTATTTGAATGAGGGGACACAAATATAAAGGTATGCATGGGGCATGGGGAAAGTTGGTGGTATGTGTGGATGGGTGCATGAGCTAGCACAAGGGTATATGTATGTGTGAGACTTCATGGAATACTAATGGTTGATATTTATGTTTTTCTGTTGACTGAAAATGGTTTTCAAAAAAGGGTAATTTAAATGTTTTAAAAAGTGAGTGAGAAACTGTTTAGTGTTCTCTTTTCGTGTTGGTATCATTTTTTCATGGGTTCTCGGTTTTTATATACTAAATTGTGTTTGTGATATTTATTTGAGTTTGAGCATTATATTGTGATTGAGGTGTGGAATTTTGATTTATGATGAGTTTTTATTCAGATTTGTGCCTCTTATTTTGAGTATGCCACCCAAAACAGTCCCAGAGGTTTCTAATCTGTCACTTCTAGTTGTTAGTTCTACCCAGGCTCTTAGAGGAGTGGTGGAATGGAATTATTTTTGTTTTTTATCCATCTTCTGTGGTGATAGTGATCTATTTAAGGTAGCAAACTGGATTGGTGAGATCCTTGGTGTTTTTAGGTTATTAGGAACTCCCAAAACTATAAGAGCTCATGCTGGTTCGAGTTCATTTGAGGGTTCAACTTTAGATTGGAGTGGGAGAAAGTCCCAGCATCACTGAATGATGGGATGTCTTGGAAGATGTTTAAGACCACTTCTATCTAATGTTTTACACCTAAGGAGGTGAAATCAAGGAATGTGGCATAGCTTGTGAGTGTTCAGCAAGGCCAACTGATAGTGATGTCTTACATTGGGCATTTTGAGGGGTTGATTCCCTTTTCTCCGAAGGTAGCGTTGTGGAATCAGTTAAATTTTCTCTTGTGTGGGGTATTTTTATAGGCTTCAAGGACTAATTATTTTTGGTGATTGGTATTGTTCCCTATTTGGTGAGAGAAAACTAGATGAACCTGTCTCAGACAAGTTTTCTTGTAAATTACATCTTCTATTTGTTAGGCCACTCTCTTTTTCGCTTATTGTGTGCTAGTTTGGGTACTTTATGTCACCTTGTCATCATACTTTGAAGACTTTCCTTCGGTGTGGCCATTTGTGAAATTTAGGGAGGTTATGCTAGTGGAAACATCAGAAAAAGTCTCAACCAGAGGATATTTGCTCCTGATGGTAGCGCAGTAGATGCTTCAAGACATTAGAGCTCCATCCATAGGTCTTGGAGTGAAGCCTTTCACGCAGTCAAGAATTGTTGGGTGTGGGACGCCATGGTATAACTTTTGCCTTCTGTATTGAAATAGGGATGGTCTAAATTTATCTGTTGTAACTTCCTCATCATTTAGGGTTCTATTTTTCTATAAGAGGCATATAGTTTTCCTCTTATTGTTGGGTTCTTTGTTCATTGAATACCTCACCTAGTTGTGAGAAGGCGTGGTGTTCTCATTTTCATGTAATTCTAATTGATGTGCCTCCTCATATGTGAGCTATTAAGGTTATCTATTTATGGATGTGAGTCTCAAGATGATTATATCTCTTGTGTGGATAGCTCCTTTGGTGACCCATTTGGGTTCTAGGATGTGCTCATTTTGGAGACACATGTGTCTTGGGAAATAATTAATAGGGGATTGTTCAGAGCCATTCAGTTTAGGGACTTTCATCAAGGACCCCATGTAGTGGTGGTTTGATTTTTGTGAAGCGTTCATGGGTCGGTTTGTGTTTGGACTGTATCGGTTAGTGCTAATTGGATTAAGATTGTCGGTTCTTAGATAGTGGGGAGACCAACCATAAATCTTGTCTTTCCTTATTCGAGAGTTTTTTTTTAAGAGTCTATGTCCTTTTTGGCAGTTTCCTCTTTGTTTTAAGTTAAAAGCTCTAGAGTTGGCCCGTGATGAGAGTCTCAATATTGTTTGTGCTAGTAAGGTTCTTATGGTGGGGAGAACCCTCTTTATTTCATGATGGAACTTCTCTTTGTAGTTTCACTTTGAGTTGTTCAGGTGTCAATTATGGAGTGAAAACTCACACTGAGTATGTGATTTTGTTATACTCGTCTAATTTCAAACTCGAGTCTGATTCCTCGCATAGCTAGGTGAATTTTTGGGGCCAGAAAGTTTTTGTGGTGGGGAGAATTGTCACACCCCAACCCAGTATCTTGCAGTCATGGTTATTTTCTTTTTTTTTTCTTTTTTTTTCTTATGCTATATCGTAGTTTAAAAAATTATTAAATTAAAATAAAATCAAAAAAATAAAATAATTTGAAAACTATTTAATAATAATAATGAAAATATTATCATTTAGTTTATTATTATTATTAATTAAGTCATTATTATTATTATTATTATCATTATGAAATAATTAAATTTATTCTTATTATTTTAATTAATTATGAATTATTTTGATTGTATTTTATTATTCAATTTTTATTTACCCTTTTTTGGGCCTCTATCCCTAGTTATTATTTTTATTTTCCTTATTTATTATTTTTTAGCCATATTTTCTCTCTCTTTTTCATTTTTTCTTCTCTTCCTCTCCCCTCATGCTGGATTGTGCTGCTTATCCCACTCCTAAATCCATCAAACCCCACCCTTCCTCCTTTGCAACTGGAACCCCCCTTCTCCTTCCAGTGAGCAACTTCGGTGACTATTTGGATAGCCTCCCTCCCTCATGCAGCAGCCTTCCCCCTCCCCTTCATTGTGACCCTTCCTCCCTCTCACACAACCGGACAACAGTCCACCTCCCCTCTCCAGCCCAGCTCCCATCCTCGCAGGTTCCCTCATACGGACCTCCCATTGGGTGACCTCCCTCATCGCGACCTCATATTTGCATGACCCCCCCCCCCCCCCGTCTGTGTTGTTTTTTCTCACACAACTACCTCTTGATAATCCTATCCAACTCGGATTTCAACCAGTTGTCCACTGAATTCTTGGTCTGATCCATCAAGGTATAGGTTTCTCCCCTATTATCCCTCTATTTCTAGTCGATTTGAGGTCACCCCATCACCCTACAAAAATTTTTTATGAACCCTAATGTGTTTGGGGTTTTTCTATTGATTGACCCTTTTTATTTTTGGTTCTCTCTAGGTTCCTTTCCATGCAATTGTTGTGTGATTGAATTTTTGCATCAGAATTCGAAGTTTCAACACCGAAGGTAAGTGCTTCCACATATAAGTATTGTTTAATGAATTAATTTTCTTATTTAATTAATTTATAAAACTCATTGATTAGTTTTCTTGGTGTGAATATAGTTTTACTTAATGTTTAATATTATTTCGATGTGTTTGGTAGCGTGTGTATTTGATATGAATGTTCTGATTTTGTGAAAACTCATGCTGATCCTTTCGTAGTATTTTATAAACTTTGATGTCGGTTTATTATGCCACGCAAGGGCTGGGAATTCTGTTTTGTCATGTTATTGGTGTTTGATAGGCCTCATAGTATATTTTTAAGTGAAATTTTGTGTTCAAAGTCTTTTCATTCCACTTGGGGTTGTTTTATAAACTTATTAAGTGGTTTATTAAAACTTATAAAGCGTGTGAAACACATTTGGATATTTTTTTGGTGTGCATATATATTCATAGGTGGGTTTGAGTTTGCAAATGGGTTAGGAGTGGACTTCTTTTGTGTTTAAAGGGGGTTTCCTTGTAAAAAGGGGTGCTTTTATTTTTATAAAGTGGCCATGGTGTTTCCTTGATTTATGTGGTTATGCTTGGAAATATTTATTCCTTTATTTGGAATTGTGTTTGAAATTTCATATTTTTAGAAATGGTTTTTTTCAATGTTTATGAAATGGGTGAACTCCCGGTTGGCACATGTAATGTGATATTGATTTCCCTATTGAACCCACCTGTTGCAGATGATGATTATGGTTTATGTGATTGGTTCTTGTGTTATAATAAATGGGTGCCTCATTGGTGAAAACCATTAATGTGTTTTTTTTAAATGTGTTATAGATTGTTTAAGAGTTTAATTTTTTTTATTAAATCATATGTGTAGTGTTTTGGACCACACTACGATGGTTTTGGGCTACATGTATTGAGTTATCCTACATGTAAATCCATAGGGAAAGGCATATATAAATATACATGCCCTATTTGTACCTATTCCTTCATGGCACTAGGAATATGTGCAATGCAGCTTTGAGTGTGTGTATATATATATATCTGTGTGTGTGTGTGTGTAAATTCATGTGTGTGTATGCGCCAAGTGTCAGTTCTAGTGGTCATCGACAAATAGAGACATGTTTGAGATTGGTCCCCAATACCTATGACTTTAATTCTAACATCATAATTTCTTACTTGTTTTAAAAATATGTTTTATATTTATGCTATATAAATATGCTATGAAAACTGGTTGTGGTTTTTAGAAATGATTTTTTTTTTGTTTTGGAAATTTAAATGTTCCACTAACACCATTTCTCTTAAGTTAATTTGCTTGAAAATTGGTTTCCTAAGTGGTTTTTAATTGGTAATCCAAATGTATTTGGCCTTTGGATGGTTAGATATAAAATGTTTTCCTTCTATGTAATTACGCTCTCTTGGAACCTTAATAATGTTTTATAAAATAATGTAAAACCACTCTTAAGGAACACCCCTTTGGTTTTAGAAAATTATCTATATGTTGAATGTGTTATTATTTTTATAACGCTAAGGCTTATGCATTGTATGACGTGAAAGAGGTGGTAATGAACTTAAGGAGGGAGAATGGTGGTGAGAGGTTGACTGGGTTTTTTATAAAGAAACTATTGTGTACATATATGTTTTCTTGATAAAGAAAACTCACCACCACATGAAATAGAGCATAATGGGAAACCTAGGTATCTAGGTGGGTAGACCAGGACTAGTACAATTGATAACATGACAAGGGTTTTCCCCAGTTTCATCTATCATGATTGACACAACAACACTAACTAAACATATGAATTACTGAGGGTCATGGTTTCTCAGCCACATTTTCTGAGGGACATGGTTTCTAAGACACATTTTTTGAGGTTTGTGGTTTCAAATCCACATTTCACTAAGGTATGAGGTCTCTAGGGTTCCACTTGTTCTAGATGCCTATAACGATTACCCATGGTTCTTGATTCCGACCTGATGCTTGTGATGTAATTTTTCATTTCAGTTTTTTCATACTTAATGCCTTATTTGCGAAAACCATATTTTAATCTAAATTGGTTTCCTTTTATTTTGAAACATTAATGAATTATTAATACCTATTTTGAAAATATAGTGGGAGATAAATGCTTTAAATAAAAATTCAAACTTATGACTTGAACTTGAAAAGAAGGAAAACCATTGTTTTATTATATCTTATTTTCAAACCAGCATGATTTCATTTCTTACTAAAGGTAGGGTCATAGAACGTGGTTATATTTTTGCATTCCTACTACGAATATCGTTGCTCACACCTACTTCACTTTTCAGTTGCAGGTTTTAGTCTTGGATGGGTATTGGGAGTGAATGTAGTTGACATTCAGTGGTAACCAACGAGGTCACCTAAGGTATATCACGTTGCTTAATTTATTCTTTTTTTCGCTACCAAGTTGTTCAGTTTATTTTACTTTATTTATCTAATTGTTCAGTTTATGATTATTTATCTTTGTTATGGGCCAAATTGTTCCCAAAACGTTTATTTTGTTGCTCATAACTAGTTTCCAGCCCATGGGGATCGGGAACACTTTCCAGCCCATGTCACAGACTAGCTCGGGTGACCAGTTTCGAGTTGACCCGAGTTGGTTCGTGGCAATATTCTTTTAGAAATTAGAAAATATTTAATATCGGTCATGAAATAATTTAATATATGATGATCATAAATGACCAAATTTTAGCCTAATGTATCAAATATTGAAAAGAATTTGTCATTGTTTATAAGTCTCATTGGTAATTTTTCATGATTTTTTCATTTTCATTTTTTATATACTCACACACACTTTTCTTTTTTATTTAAGTGAATGGTTGGACCTAGAAGAAGATAGATTGACATTGATTCTGATAGAAAATGATTTTATGGCAAAAAAAATTGTATGGAGAAAAGAGTGAAAGATATTATTATTATTCTTACCAAGTTATCACAATATATTATTAAAAACATGCACCTTAACCAAATCTATGAATCACTTAAGAAGACAATGATAATGTTCTTTGAGATTTTGGGTGGTGGTAACTATAACAGAATAATAAATAACATTATTATATGTCTATAATGTGAGAAGGATCACACAACTAAATGACTTAGAAGAACATAAAGATGTTTTTATTATAGAGAATAATGATACCAAGCATGTAATTATAGAGGAAGATTTAAAATCTCTTTTAATGTAATTAATGAGTATAATGGTTTCTATAACATATTATTGATGGTTTTATGTTTCAAATGTGTAATTTATGGGAATTTTTAAAATCGATTTCTTAATGTGAATGATTATAACGATAATTATAAAGTTTTTACATGTAATATTTATATTACTGATGATGAGGAGACTAAAAATGACATATAAAAGAAATAAAGTGGTAAGGAATGAAACAATGAATCATGGTTAATGGTTTATGAAAAATTAGAATGATAGATTTGGTTATGTATTGGGATTCAATTAATTATAGTTTTATAATTGGTATTTTTGTTATTAGAATAAAGAAACATCAATAGAATGTTCCATAGTAGTTTTTAATTAAAGAGTTTCAAGAATTTTTTAAATGGGATTTATGTACTATAAATGTTATTCAATGGAAATGTGATATTCTGATTAAGGTAATATAACCCTTACTATGATTTTGATGTGAGAAAATTTGGTTTTGTTTGGATAAATAGATGATTGTTATGAATAATTTAAAAATTGATAGTATTGATTACATATAAACTAATTAATGAATTGATGAAATATTGTATTATGTTATCATTTATGGATTATAAAACATTTTTTTTATTTTTTTAACATAATGAATAATTTTTTCTTTTATATAATAAATTAGAAAAGAATTAATTATTTATATATGGTATGTTTTAATTAAATTTTTATGGTCATTCAAGATATTAACATGTTTTTTCATAATATATGACCAATGTATTCAAATTTTATTTGTGAAATTAAGAGCTAATTCACATCATTTAGAGGATAAATGGTAAGATGACTTTGGAAATTTGTTAACATTCATTAAAAAAATAATTCAATTTTGGAAAAATAGGGGGAATCCTTAATGTGAAAAATTCATTAAATTGATTAAAATGATATTTGAATGTCATGGGATAACTTTTGATAACAATTCTATTTTTATAATAACTAGATATTGACTAGATGACATTTCATTGTTTTTTGAATCAAAAATACACTAGGGATTCAGTTATAAAAAATCATCTTCATTTATTGGATTAAGAGACAACATTGAAATTAATCGAAGAACTACCAAGGATGATATTTTTCTAATGAAATTAAATTAAATTTTGTAAGTATATATATATGACTATGAATATCACTAAAAAATAGAAAATTTATTATGTTCAATAAAATTAATAGAATTAATAAAACAAGACATATGAAAGCAAAATACTAGTATTCTATATAAGAATGGTTACTATCCTAAGGTGATTTCTTTAAATGATCCTTATCTCTTCATGATAACGAAACACATCTAGATAAAACTCTTCATAACTCTCTAAGAGCTCATGGATCACATGAATTCCCACCTATTCATCGTAAATCACATTTTCAATGATCCACCATGAATAGACTATGAAGAGTACCCATGGAGGATGATAGTTTTGTAGTGATATTCACTAGATAGGAAGGGAGAACTACCAATATAATTAGAAAAGTCATTAACCACTTAATTAAATATACAATATAGGATTTGGTCTTGGGGACAATTTCATTTCTCACTAGAATAATTTTCTTCTTCTTTTCCTTGTGTAAACCAGGTCATATTAATTCACATGTACAATCTTATTGGTGTGTCCCCTTAGGCAGAGGGGAGGGGAATTCGATATATTCTGGGTAAGGTTTCATAATTATGGTCACACCATATATTTTGAAACTAATTTCTTATAAGTAGAACCTCCACCCTGGTCTATAAGTACTGTAATATATTACACACTAGGACTAGTTGTAGAGCTGTTAAAATAAGATGGAAAATTACATTTCCTTAAGGTTTTTATTGTTTTTCTGGGTAAAGTCATTATTCTAATTCCTACCCTTCCTTTATTGAATTATGGAGGACATAGGAACTACCCTTCCCCAAGATCAACCAATAAAACCATATAGGATGAGGAATAATTATAAGAAAAAAAAATTCATCCTCCCTCCATAAAGAGAAAACCCACATTCATTAACAACAAGTTGTTTCCCTTTATTCAATAAAAATCAATCAGACCATAAAATACAATGAGGGAAAAATAGGACCAATCCCCCCATGTCACAAATTCCCTACAGAAACCTCGGGGTGGGGAATAACATACTTATATTGTGAGGAGGAACCATAATACACGACAGTGATAACCCCATATGACTCTTTACCACATGATATAGGAGAATAGTGGGAACCCCATAAAACCTAAGAGAATAAATTCAAGTCCCACATATTCCATTTTTCATCTCAGTCCTTAAGAATATTCACAACATTATTCAGTGTAGAGAATGGGGAAATGGGTCTTCAAGATATAGGCTTGGATAAAGGAGGAAGCCCACACCTGATCAAAATTTTGATAATGAACAGAAATATCTTCCATAGAGTGATACATGTCCACCCAGTCATCTTGATCTTATGAATCATCACTATGAAGATTAAATCCACTTAGATTACATTAGGATTTCAAATTCCCTTTTTTAAAGTAATTTGATAAAAAAACTAACAACCTCGTCATATTTGATATGTTTCAATAATCTTCCCTCACTAGCCACAAAAATTCTTTTGTGATTATGAAGAACCCTTGAAAAATACATTTGAATGTACACCCAGACACACCAGGGTTGTGACATATGAGAATTAAAATTGTTATCTCACATGAAACAACCAATTCAAAAAACTATCCCATTAAAGATAAATCTATTTTGAAACGGAATAGGAAGAATAAGAAGTTATATCCCTAGGAAAGAGCTCTCAAAATCGCATCCCCTATAAAAATTTATAGTCCACTATAATTGGATGAAAGATAAATGTCACACCGCCATGAATCACATGACCATTCAATGAATAAATCATCATCATAATGTACATGAATACTAAAAGGGAAATCATCAAGGATCCCAATTTTTTCCACACTCTACAACTATAAAATAAAATTCATATATATTTGAAAGTTACCCACTAGTGGCTAATTGAGAGCATATATTAACACTGTTGTATGAGAATGAATCACATTCGATTTAAGGAATTCACAAGGAAATAATGAGAATACTAGTGACCCCTTGAGAAATTATGATTCCTTCGGTGAGATCATAAGAGAAGGAACCTATATATGAATTAATACTGGGAAGGAATTTATTATTATGTGGTTGATAAATCCAATAAATAAGAATCAGGGGCTACCATCGGCCCCACTATAGAAGGAAGCCCAACCTCCAATAAATGGTTCGACATTGTCATGGGTGGTTCTAGGGCTTTCCCCACCATAGAGGGATCTCTATCCTCATACTCATAATTCTATGATATATTCTAGTAAGTATATCATCTTGTGAAAATTACCCAATATTAGGGAAACGATCATGACATTAAATAATGTTCTAGTGCAACAATTTTTGATGATGTCAATGACCTTTTTCCACAAATCTTTTTTTGGTTTTGGGTTAGTTTATTTTATCATGATTATTCACATTATTATGACCAATGATCTCTCTAACTCTCAAATATTATGTTGACATTATGCATTTCTTCACTCTCTAAACCTTCATTTCTCACATATGATCTCTTATCTGAAAACATAGAATGTGTTTTTATAGAAAAAATACATATATCCCTTCATTTCCTTTCAATGGGAATATTTATTTTCCATTTATATGATGTGGGTTTCCCAAAAATGGATTTTAAAATGTGAAGTCATTTTTTTACCAAGTATAAGACCAAATTGTGAGGGAAAAATATATTTAATGGTATAGAACTTGACACCTTAATAAATTTTGAACTATTTTTCTTCAAATAAATTTAACCTTTTAAATATTTTAAATTATATGGAACAATTGTTTTAGTATTTTAACATGAAAATATATGTTTATCTTTCATTCAATAAAGCAATTTTTTATTGTGTTACATGAAAACTCAATTTTTGATTAAATGTGACATACTATTAATATATTATTATAAAATATGATAGTTATCACCTAAATTCTAAAATGGTGGCTATGAAAAAGATTAAATAAATTATTGAAACATATTTTTTAACATGTATGTAAAATAAATTCTTTCATGACCATTTTTTAGAAATAAAAATACAAACTATTTTAAAATAAATGAAATATTTGTGTGAAAAACTATTTATATGAAAAAAAATTTACCTAAATAATTTAAAAAGATAAATTTTGGTAAATTATTTTAATAAAATATATATTTTATATATTTATTCAATTTTTATAATCCTATAGTTTTTCTGGAAAGTGAATAATAATTTATCCCATTTTACCCTAAAAATGCCTTTTTTTAAACCAGTTTCATATCATTTTGAGAACTTATATAAATTTAATTACTGATTTTCTTATAAAATATATTTGAAATAATTATCTTAACATTTTATATCATTAATTAAAACCAATATTTGAGGGAATGATTATAATTTTATATAAAATTAAATTTCTTAATGACTTATAAAAAATTTAATTATGAATTTTCGTATTCTTAAAAAAAAATTGAAACAAATAAATTATTTTAAGATTGTTTTAAAATAAAAATAATTATTATTATATATCTATTAATTCAATATGGGTCATTATAATCAATTTCTTATTCAATTTGATATAAAAATATTTTAAAATTTTAAAAAAAATTATTTGGAAAACCACTTTTTGGTGACATCTATGGGATTAATTTTAAATTAAATTGTGAATATATTGTTTTTGTAATTTATAAAAATAAGATTACATATTATTAATAATCAAATTTTATATTATATATTTTATTAACTAATTCTTGATCATAATTAATAGTAAAAACAATGAAAAATAATTACTAGAGTTGTGGTGAAAATGGGTTTACAGGGGGGTTAAAAAATGATAAGTAGTAAAATAACCTATTGACATGAAAAGAAAATTATATAGGCATAATTAGATCTTATAACATATAAATATTACAAATGGATCATTTTTTTGAATTTTGGACTATGAAAAATGTAGGAACACCTCATTCATTTAAAAAACTACACATATGCCACTCGCCTCACTTATAAAATCCCCCCCAACTCTTATCCTCATCACACTTCCAAAACCCATTGAATCGACCAATAACTAATCAAATCACATCCTTATATACCGAAACTCATCTTATAAGCCTTAATATGGTAAAAAAAATATTACCTATGAATAATTATCTTGAAAACTAAAATAAGTTTTCTAAAGAAGTTGTCACATCCCTAACCAAGCATTAAATTTTATTTAATTTTCCACATTCTTCAAAAAATTTTAAAAGATAATAAAATATTATAAATAATATATTTTATATAATATTATGTTATGATTTTTATGTCATAAACTAAATGTAATGACCCAAATTTTCATTAATGGAAATCCCTCTTGATCTAATTAAATGTCTCTTTATGTTTATATAAAATGTTAACTTCTTTGGTTTTATATTAATAATTTTGACCGTTACTAATATAGTCGTTGAACAGTGATCACATGATTAGTATAAATATAGGACTTTAACAAATCCTATTTACTTAGACAAAGGAAGTGATGGATTCATCCAGTAGAATTTCCCCATACGAAGCCCATTTTTCAGAGCTCGGAAAAGAGGTGGAGTCTTTGGGATTCACCCTTGACCAATCCCAAGCTGAGCTTCATCATGTCAAGCTCGAACGTGACTGTCTATGGGAAAAGTGGAAGTTGATTGAAATTACCACTCGAGCGATGTTATCCGAGCCACCCTAAGAGTCTGTCACCATCGCACACCTTACCCTTAGGTCTTATGCGGCTGTTTTAAGGGGTTATGTAACAAATAAGTAGTACTATTTTCATGTACATTATATTTGTATATAATAATGAATATAATTTCTAGTCATTTTTGATACATTGTAAATAGTTTTTAAAGTACAAATGGTGTTTTTAGTTTTTATTTAATTATAAAATCTATTTTATTAAATTAAGGGATTTCTGAATTAAATAATATTTTAATAAAATAATATTATTATTATTAAATTAATTTTTATTAAATATAAATGATCTTATAATTTTATGAATGCAATTAAAATTTTTATTAAGGTTTGAAATCCATTTCTGTCAAAACCCGTGAATTTTCAATAAATGTCGGTTTTTATTTTAAAAGTGAAAATTAACCTATTTAGAAAATTATTTAGATAATATAAATGTTATTTCTGGAATCAGGACGTCGAAATCATCTAACGGTTAATTTTTCATAATTTTCTGAGACAGTCAAATTTTTGGTTAAAATTAAATACTGTTTAAATATATAATGTGTTTTATGACATCATAATGACCCAATAGTGATGTAATAAAATACTATAATCAATATGTTAGGCCAATATATGTTTTACCATTAAAATAATGTGATTTTTCATTTGTTTGACTTACTTTTCAAAGCATTAATGGACCCTTCAAGACATATTCAACACTTTGCCTTTTTAAATTAATTTCCATGGGAGTGTGACTCACCTCCACATAAGATACCTTATTATTTTAAGAAGTTCGGACTGTGGCCTTATAAAATATTTTTTTCCTCTTCCCTTTTCCAAAAACCATGGGCAAAAACCATGGTATGGTTTTTGGTTTGGATTAATTTAATATAAGGGGTCCCAAACCTAAATAATAAAGAATTCCCTCACCTTTCCTATATAAACCAGCCCAAACTCCCACTTCCTCCTCACTCAAAGCCCTTGGAGTTCGTAAAACCTCTTCCCTACTCTCTCTAAAATCATCCCAAGGTTCCCCATGCTCCCAAGAAGCCTCTCACAAGCCTCTCTCTAGCCTTTGGAAGCACACTTCCAAGTAAGGGTTTTTCTTCCTTTCTCATTTTTTGTCCAATTTTCATTAAGTTGTTTTGCCTTTTAGTTTCAATTATGAATGTTGGGGTATGGTTTCGAACCTCCACCATACTGCCCTCTTATTGTTTTAATTATGGGAGACCCCTTTCTCTCTCACTAAATTCCCCCATGTACACACGTTACTATGCCGAAATTCCGAAAAGAACTTCTCTCTCTTCTTTTACATTCAAGCAATAATTTTGTAACATGAATATAAATTCCATTAAAATTGTTGGGAAATGTATCTATATGACCTAATTACTGTCCATTACATGTAAATATGATGAGTAACCCCTTTATCTCTCATCAACCATTTTTATGAATTCTTATGTCACGTCGGTACGCTGCGGAAATCACACCGATTTTCTAAGCCAATGCCATTGTGTAGTGGATACCATGCCCATTTCTCCATCAAGGGTATCCACCTTTATGCACCTTTACTTATTGATAAAAAAGTTTCATGTATGAATTCCACATTCATTTATAGTGGAATAGATTATTATGTTTTATGAATCCATGTTTTATGATCCATGTGGCACACTTATGCATGAAATGAAATGTTTAAGAAGGGTGCGCCCTTATAGAGCTCCAATGAATTGGATAAAGTATAGTATCATGATACGTCATGTGAAATGAGTGTTGAATCATTCTAATTCAAGTGCAATGAGGTGTTACTCGTGCTTCATGTGCAATGAGTATTTACTCATGCTCTATGTGCAATGAGCCTTGGCTCCTGCTAATTCCATGTTAAGTGTTGTTGCCACATTTTCCATGTTATGATTATCATGCTTTATCATGCCTTTATGTTCATGTTTCTTATATGATCTATTTATATTCCTATTTTCTAACATGTATTTTACTCCTCATGTTATTCCATGTGTACTCCCTTACTGGTCTTTATAGGTCACCATTTTCTTATACATGTCCTCAGGTTATCCCATGCAATGCTAAGTACGAGGGAATGTAGTGGTCATGTAAAGGATGTTTTCAATACAGATGATGTATTTCATGTTTTATGTTTTTATGTAATGGTCCTAAGCACCAATGACACTAAACCTCTTGATCTTATTTTTTGTATCAAGTGAAGTTTTATGAAATAAATCATGTTTAATTTGTAATAAAAAGTAGGGTTGTCATACTAAATCCTTATCATATTCAATAAATGTGATATTAAAACATCAGTCGTGTGTATGGTAGATTATCTCCTCACAAACTGATGTTATTCATTTTTTATCACCAACTCTCATGGAAGGATATAACGATGAAATTTCTTATATTATATATATATATGAGATCATAATACACCTATAATTGTAATAACACATCTAAATTATTACCTCTTAACCTGTTGGAATACAATAACGTCATGTGTCTGTGTATGGGAAAACTACCACCTCGTGAACCAATGAGATGTATTTTTCATTTTTATTGTACATGGAAGGTTTTAATGTTATATTAAATTAATAAATATGATTTTATAATATTAATATAATAATGGAACTATTCTATCACATCTAGATTCTTACTTTCTATACCATGGGGGATACAATTATGTCACTCATGTGTACAACAAACTATCGCCTCACGAATAGATGTGATTAATTATCACATACGTTTTAGAAGGAATGTAAAAAATATTGTTTTAAATAATAATATTTGATATAAATAAAATTAAATAATTCTGTAATGTTAATATATTTTTTATCTTTGTTTTTCCAAATCTGTTATGAAAATTGACAATGGCCTCATGTATATGTACATCTTACCTTCAACATGAATTTTGTATTTCATTTTTTAAATATAACTTATATGGACTACTATAATTACATATATGATGAATATATCATTAATTAATATCCTAGATAATATTATTGATAATATTTTACCGTGATCAAATTATGTTTTCTTAAAATAACAAATCAATACATACATGAAATAAAAATCAGTAATTACATGCCATCTGATTTTCACACGGAATTATAGATAAATTTGTAATAAAAAAATATTATGTAAATAATATATAGTATGATACATATTATTATGGTTCTGAAATATATTTATAATAGACAAATATTAATTATATAATATGATTGATTATTTATAAAGGATTTTGAGACTTAAGGTAAGGGATTTCTATCTAACTTTTATTTTTTATGAGGCACAATATATATTCAACACATGTTTATTTTATAGGGTGCATATAAAAACCATGAATGAATTTTTTGATTAATATATCTAAATTTATATATATATATATATATATTGTTTAATATCTCTCTTTTATGGGGATTACAATTCCAATGCTTCAAAATCATTAGGGATCTTTTGTCTAAATTTTTTTCTTGGGGACCTTCTTTATGTTATGCACTAATATTATTCAAGTATGTGTATATAATTCTCAATTGACATGTTATATTTTGAATCTCATTATTTTTCTGATATTTTTTTCAGTTTATTTTATTATTTCATAGGGATTGTGATTAAATGTTACAAATGTTTTTAGAGTTTTATGTTATATTCTCATCATTTTTTTTGGATTATTTATAATTATGGTACTAATTATGAAATTTTATGATATATATCTTAAGAAACTCATGAATTTTTTTCTCCTACAATAATTTAATTATAACACATATTCCCTGTTTTTTCATCCTTTTATGTATTCAATTGTTCAAAATAATGTTTTTATAAAAAAATTTACTTATTTCTCTCTTCGGTCAAAACACTATTTCTTCCAAAACTATGTCTCCAAAGAATCTTTTAAAAAGGGTTTTTAACATTATTAAAATGATTTATTATGAATAATTTTACTCATTTTTACATTATAGAAAACTATTATAAAGGAATTTTCATTTCATTTTCCCAACAACTCTCATTCATCTTTTAATAATAATAATAAAGGAATCTTTTTTTAATTTGAATTCCACGAACATAATTTCCCAATGTCATGAACATTATTTTCATTGAATATTTCACTATATGTTCTTATGGTTATTTTAATTTAAAAGGGTTTTGAATTTTTTTGATTGAAATCATTTTTTTCAATGTGGAATGGATATTTTCCTTAAAATAATTTTTAAATGACTTTTAGTGATTTCTTTATAGGATTCCAACATTTTCTCAACAAAAAGTGTGACATCCAAGGTAAATAAAGAATGTTACCTTTTCAAATTTATTAATATTTTTTAATTAAATAATAATTTTACTTTAAAGGGGATGTTATGTTCGATGGAGTACATAACACTCAACAATGGGTTTCTCCAAAAATATCATTTACACATAAGGCTAAGTCATACTAAAAAATAATAAAATAATATTATTTTCAATGGTAGTTAACGTCTAGTCATCATATTTATGGAAATGAATAGAAATAACTAAAATATGATTTTACATGTTGTTTAAATGTTTTTACATTAATTAATTAAGAGTTATAGGCTTAAAATTTAAATGAATCCAATTTTAAGCATAAATACTCTAATATTCTTTAAAAGGTCGATTTACCGCCTTTTAATGGTGAACCCTTTTATAATATATTTTTTGTCAATTTTATATGTTTTATTTGGAAAAATAAAAAACTTTTTTAGAATTGGGACATAAAAATTTTCTTGGGGTAAAATTTCTGTATTTTTCTTATAAAGTTCATTTTTTAATGAATAGTGAAAATACTACATTTTAATTCAAAATTTCCTTTTAATATAATTTATTTATATGGTTACATTAACCTTTTAATTGGTTTTAATGTTTAATTAGATTATATTTTTACCATTTAATCCAATTCTGGTCAATGTAAGTAATTTCACTTTGAAATTGGACATAAATAAGTGTTAATCTTTTGATTGTAATTATTTCTTAAAAACATGCTTTCTATTTTAACAATGGGAATTAATTTTAAATTTATTTTGAAACTTCTATGTTTTGAATTTGTAAAAATGGATTCCATATTTGGAATCATGTGGTCCAAATTTTTTAAATAGGTAACTTTTATGTTTTATACATTATGAATTTTAACTTTAGTAAATATTTTATTTACAATGGTTAAAGGGTAAATCTGGTAAATAAGTGTAAAAAATAATATTATAAAAATATTAACTTACCCTAACACATTTCCTAATCATATTGGATGATACATGTCCGACCATGGGCATCCTTGGGTCAATTTTGGAACCCCATAGAGCCACTTCTAAGTGAAAATGACACTTTATAAAAATAAATTTAAAGTTTAAGAAAATATAACATAAACATATATCGCTTAGTAAAAAAATTATAATGGGTTATATTAGTGGTGTTTTTGACTATAAATATTAAATTATAAATATACAAAAAATTCTATGTCATGGTATTTTATATAAATATTTTAGAGATCATATAAATAAATGTATTTATGACACAATAAGGATGTAAAGATTACTTTATTAATGGATGTTTTAAGTAAATTAGATTATAAATATTAAAATAAATTTATTTTAAACTTTTTATGACATAAATGAAATTTAGATATGAGGATAACTTTTTAGATTTAAAATAATTAATATTATTTAAAATAATCAATTTTTTTGGATTTTAAAAAAAGTCAGGATATGAATAGTATAACAATTGGCAGAAATGAGTTTTTAAATAAATTACTAATTTATTAAATGATAAAATATTCTTAAAAATCTATGATTCGGCCAAATAAAATATATGATGTTAAAAATGTCTTTAATGATACATTTTGGGCCTCTTTTAATTTTATAGCAAATATATTAACCATATTGTATGAATATACATGAAGACATGGTAAAAGTTAAATAAGTTAACAAAAGGTTAAATAAAAATGATAATGATTAAAATATATCCAAAAAACTATCCAACTCTTATTATATGATTTTATTTCTACTTATATTCATCTTATATTCTAATTTAATGAATTTTGGACCTTTTTAAACGGAAAATGATTTTATAATAAAATAATACATTCAAACTTTCTTAAAGAGACCCTCCTCCCTCTTATAAAGGGACACCACTTCTAACACATTACTGACACCTATAAAGACCCTTGTCTCTTCCAAACTCTCCCTAAAAATCTATCAAAATCCCTATATTCCTCCTAAATCCTTACATCATGCATAAGTCACTTCAAGAAATCATTTTAGTTCAAACCAAAAGGAGTTACCCGATTTAAAGGTAACGCATTCCCTCGAGATCTCTTCTTTTATTTTACTTCTTAACTCCCTATAATATTATTATAATTTGATAACATAACAAAAATAGTATCCTAAATACATATTAGGTATTTTTTATGAGAATTATTCAAACTAAAATTACACACACCTCCATCTAATAGGAAATGAACATATTGTTTCTCTGGATGGAGAACTACGTCCTCACAGAATGTTGATTGTTCAATCTTATCCTAACACTTCTTACGGTGGGAATTATGATAGAAATTTAATTAAATATTATATTTATGATATTTATTTTTTCTCTATTCTTCTGTAATTCTCTTTTATAACATACCTTTATTCTTTTCATGTTGTATATATACGACAATTATATTTGAGGTAGTGCGCACTACTGCCCCCTCAAAGTGATATGAATCTTTCATGCCATATGTGGAAAGTTTAGAGGATTTAATTTCTGATATTATATATGATATTATAATAGAATTATAATATACCTTTGTATCATTATGTTTTCATTCCATTACATATGAAATAAAAATGAAAGTAATGTTCATGTGTACGTACGGCTTACCATGTCCATGAATGGTGAAATTCATTTCTTATCTCAAAATGTCATGTACTATTATAAATACATATATATACTCTATATATATAATATATATTATATCTAAATCATGAATATAATTATTGAGATAATAGACTTTTCACCACATGGAAAATTGGTAATTTTAACAAGTTCATTTTTGACTCAAGTACCAAATATCGACAAAATGATCATTATTAACATAAATGATTATATTATGTTTATAAATTGGTAAAAAGGGATATAAAAAAGAATAATAAAATTGAAAAGGGTTTCTAAACAAGTATAAATTAACTTTATTTTATTATCCATGAGATTAAAGTATGGACGAGTCAACTCAGACATAAGGTAAGGGACATCGTCTCAATCTCATTTTATTGAGGAATATATTGATTTATACACAACTTTCTTTTATACTGGGTATAAACCCCTTGAAATTATCATTTCATTCAATGCGAATATTTTTCTACGTAACCTTTTACTAAAATACAAAGGAAAATTTTATTTTTAATGTATTTAGTGACAACGACTTTTCCACCTCCATGAGATTTATTTGATATTTAGCTTCCTTAATAAGTTGTATTGTTCTAAAAAGAAAATAAATATTGTATACACTTTTACATATTTTGGTATTGAAAATGGTTTTGATAATATATTGGATATTTATATACATTTAAATGATATATTGTGATTGAAATGTGGAAATGTTATCTTTCCTTTGTGTTGGTTTTATTTATTATGAATATGTTATGGTTCTTGGGAAATGTTTATGTATACAAGTGGTTCCAGGATAAATCTAGGGAGGGTGAGCTGGAGATATCACTCCAATGCATTGGGTAATGTGAAGGATGTAAATGTTAATGTTTCTCCCAAGAGATTTAGTGAATATACAGTGATGGGTATTCCAAACGTAACTCCCTATGAAGAAGTGAAAGCTACAATGTATGTTTTATATGGATAAAAAAAGTTACCTTTATGATTTGTGATTACTATGTGTTATTCATAAATATTATGATTTCATGAGGTATGTTAAAAATCTTGTGTTTTGTATGTATTGATGAACTGATGTTTCCTTTCATTATTTATTAACCCTTACTGATCTTTTTATGCTCATCCCAAGTTTTTGAATTTTTTTAATAGGGTATAAGGTTTTGTAAGAGAAAATAAGAATTCAAGAAGATTTATATAAATAAAATAATTCTTTTTTTCTTTTAATAATTTTTATTTTTATGAAAAAAAGGATACTTAGTATAATTTTCTACTATGTAATATTTGAGATGTATGTAATAGTTATGGACTAATTCTCTAAAACTCTAATCCCGAAAAGATCCTCAACGTGAATTATTAACTTAATTCAAGATTATGTAATGTTTATGGTTGGGGCCTTATAGTTACTATCAGGGGTTGGTTTAGAAATATTTAGGATTGAGGGTATTGTTAAATTAATATCCATCAATTAATTTGTGTTAATATTGAAATGATATAGGATTTAAAAATTAGGATGTTGCTTTGTCTAAGATATTTCTATGTTCAAAATGGTTTTCTGCTGAAGAAACAAGGCCGCTATAATGGGATGACATTATGAGGAAAACAACCTTCAAAATCAGCAACCTCAGATAGTCGGAATCATAATTGAGTAGTTTTTTGTAGTGATGGAATAGTTGAATCAGGCTATAAATGGTATTGGTATCCATGCATGAGATCAGCCAGATCAACCACAAAGGAACATGTTAGTAGTGGATCATTTCATGCGGCAGCATCCCCCATCATTCATAGGATCATCTAACCTTATGCTAGCTGAAGGGCGAATTAAAGCACTGGAGAAGATTTTTTATGTTATGGGGTGTTCAAAACATCAAAATTTTACTCTTTCTATTTACGTCTGTTTAAGGTGAAGTTGATCAGTGTTGGTCGATGGTGAAAATTTTTCAGGATAGTGAGGAGATTTATGCTCATGATTGAGATGAATTCAAAGTTATGTATCTTGAGAAATATTTTCCTAAGGTGGTTCATCTTAGTATGGAAAAACAATTCTTGGAATTTAGGTAGGAGGATGACTCAGTGGCTACTTATGAAGAAAAATTCACTAGACTAGAAAGGTATGCTTCAAATTTCAGACAAGATCTTGATAGTAAAATCAGCCATTTTTTACTCAGTATTAAAGACAATGTATTGAAGAGATTTATCTTTTTGTGAGTTTAAAAGTTATAAAATACATGTTCTTTGTGTGGAGAAGGTGGAAATGGGGTTCTCCAATGATCAGGTGTTCTTTGAAAAACAATATAATAAGAGGATGAGGTGGGAGAGTAATGGGAAGAACTCTTAAAAAATATCTGATGGTAAGAAACTTAAGTTTATAGTTTGTAAAAATTGTGTTAAAAATAATGCTTGGGAATGTATTTTGAATTCTGTTAAGTGCTACTGATGTGGTAAAATGGGAAATAAAACTCGTAATTGCACTTAAAAAGATCTGGGTAATGGTAATAGAGAATCTGATTTCCAATTAGTAAAATGTATTAAGTGTAATGAAATAGTTCATTATGAAAATGAGTATACAATGAAGAACTCAACTAAGGGAAAGTAGTTAGACTACAAGTTGAAAGGGGTGGAAAAATCCTTTTCAACTAATTCAGAAGATGTTGGTCCATCTAAAGAAGTGGTATCAGGTACACTATTTTTTTATTCAAATTATGCCAATGTGTTGTTTGATTAGGGTCTGCACATTATTTAATTTCTTAAAAGTTTTCTAATAAATTGGGAATTCCATATCATGATATAAATCCTAATCTCATGGTAAAACCACTAGGTGGAAATGTTGAGACAAAAAGAAATTATAAGAACATTCTGGTCCTTGTGTGCGGAAAGAATCTACCTGCAAACCTTATTATTTTTCCACTAGTAGAGTTAGATGTTATTTTGGGTATGGATTATCCTTCCATTTATCATTCTTAGATTCAATGCAGAGATAAAGCGGTTTCTTTTCATAAATAAGTTTGTGTAAAAACATGAACCCTTAATTTTGATAACATATTAGAAATCTAAGAAACTAGTAAAATATGGAATTGAATGTTACCTTGCACATTTTTTTAAAAAAAATGAACTGTTTAGATTAATTATGTTCCAGTGGTAAATGAGTATCTAAATGTTTTTCATGATGAGTTGCCTAGCATAAAATCTGATCAGGGCATTCAATTTACTATTCACTTGGTTCATAATGCTAATCTAATTTCAACCCCCCCCCCTTTATTGAATGGCTCAAATCCAACTTTTAGAGTTAAAGAATCAATTTTAGGAGTTATTATATAATCGATTCATTCATCCAAGAATATCACCATGTGGTTATCCTATCTTGTTTTTTAAAAAGAAATATGGTTCAATGAGACTTTTCATTGATTATAGAGAATTTAATAACAGCACTGTTAAGAACAAGTATCCATTACCACATATTAATGATTTTTTTGATCAGCTCCAGGGAGCTCAATATTTTTCAAAGATTGACTTGAGTTTGGGGTACCATTAATTTAATGTAAAAGAATCAGACATTCTAAAGACTGTGTTCCATGCTACATATGGCAATTATGAATTTGTAGTTATGCCTTTTGGGTTAACCAATGCACATGTTGTATTCATGGATCTTATGAATAGAATTTTCTATGAGTTCTTGGATAAGTTTTTGGTTGTACTTATTGATGATATTTTGGTTTATTAAAAAATTAAAGAGGAACATGAAAGTCATTTTATGGTTGTATTTCAAAACTTAAAATTTAAGAAACTTTATGGGAAATTTAGCAAGTGTGAGTTCTGGTGAAAACAAATTTGATTCTGTGGCCACATTATTTCAAAAAATGGCATAATTGTTGATCCTACTAAAACAAAATTTGTTGAATAATGGCCAATACCTACAAATTTAACCTAGATTCATAGTTTTCATTGGATTTAAGGCTATTATAGATGTTTTGTTTAGAATTTTTCAACGTTATATTTCCCAATGACTATCTTAACTCAAAAAGTTTTTAAGTTTATTTGTGTAAAAGAATGTGATGATTGTTTTTGAGAATGGAAAATAATATTGGTGAATGCTCTAGTTTTAAAACTGCCTTCCAGAATTGGTGGGTTTGTTATCTATAATGATTCTTTATTTAAAGGACTTGTTTGTGTCCTTATACAGAATGATCAGGTAATTGCTTATGCTTCATGTTAGTTGAAACCTCATGAGTTAAATTACACCACACATGATTTGGAATTAAATCCTGTTATTTTTTCTTAAAAAATTTAGAGTCATCATCTGTTTGGAGTAATGGGTGAAATATATACTGACCACAAAAGTTTAAATTTTATATTCACTCAGAAATAATTGAACATGAGAAAGAGGATATGGTTGGAATTAATCAAGGATTATTATCGCATGATTCATTACTATCATGGAATGGAAAATAAAGTGGCTGATGCTTTGAGTCGAAATAGTAATGTTACATTAACCAAGTAACATTTAGAACAAGATCATTTGATTAATTATTTGTTGAATTTTGGCATTTATGTTTTTGGTCAAGAAATTACACTATTTTGTTTTAGGTGTTTGTGAAATAATCTCTATTAGAAGGAATTAATCACGCACAAAAGGAATACAATGAGTTGCAGAAAGAGGTAGAGTTTGTTCAGAAGGGTATGTTTCATGATTTTAACATTGATTATGATTGTTTTTTGAGATTTGGGAAGAGATTATGTGTTCTTTGTAATTCGTAGTTGAAGAATGAGTTGTTATGTGAATCTAATAGTTCTCTGTATCCAATTCATCTCGACAGTACAAATATGTACATAGATCTTCAAGATTATTACTGGTGGGATGGAATGAAAAGAGATATTAATAACTTTAATATTAAGTGTTTGAATTGTAAACATGTTAATGTAGAGTGACAGTTACTGAAAGGGATGCTTCACCCTTTACCGGTGAGAGAGTAAAAATGGGAAAATTTGTTCATGTATTTCTTTGTGGGATTACCAAAAACTACTTAAGGTAGTAATTCACTCTGTTTTATTGTTGATAGATTGACTAAATACACTCATTTCCTTCCTATTCGAGATACTATGTCTCTAGATCAGCATTCTCGGTTGTATGTTAATGAGTTATTTAGGTTATTGGGAGTTTCCCTATCCATTGTATCTGATCGTGATCTGTGGTTCACTTCTATCTTTTGGAAATGCCTTAAAAATTCATTGGGTACTGAACTATATTTTTGTATAGCTTTACATCCTCAATCAGATGGGTAGTTGGAATGAACAATTCAAACATTGGAAGATATGATGCATTCTTCTTCAATGAATTACTTGTGATGTTGAAACCAACATCATTCTTTGGTTGATTTTTCTTATAATAGCAGTTTTCATTTCAGTATACAGATGGATCCCTATGAGGAATTATATAAAAAATAGTGTCTAAGTCCCACTTTTTGGGATGAAGTTGGTGAAAGGAAACTGGTGGGACTATAATTGGTAGAAGAGATGGTAGAAAAAGTTTAATTTATTCCAAAGCACATGAGAACAGGTCAAAGAAGGTAGAAAAGTTATGCATATAACTAGAGGAAGGATATTTCTTTTGAGGTAGTTGATCATGTCTTTCTCAAAGTTTCTCTATGGAAAAGTGTGATATGTTTTGGTAAGAAGGGAAAGTTGAGTTTGACGTTCATTGGACCCCATGAAATCCTAGAGATAGTTGGATAAGTTGCTTACAGAGTGTCTTTACCTCCAAGATTATCCTAGGTACACAATGTTTTTCATGTTTCAATGTTGAGAAAGTATATGCCAGATCCATCTATTGTTTTGAGCCCAGAGGTAGTTCAGTTGGAAGAGAATCTCTCTTATAAGGAACAATCAGTCCAGATTCTGTACTGAAGAGAGAAAGTGTTACATAATATGGTTACTCATTAGGTAAAGGTTTTTTTGGAAAACCCATATGGTTAAAGTTGAAACATGGTAATATGATAATGCTTTGAAAAATAAATACCCCCCCTTATTGGATAAGTGAAAAAAATTGTGAGGATGTAATATCCAAAATGGGGAAGGAGAACATCCCAGGTAAATAAAGAATATGAAATTTCTATATTTATTAGTATTTTTGAATTAAATATTAATTTTACTTTAAAGGAGACGCTATGTTTGATGGTGTACCTGACACGCAACATTGGGTTTCTCCAAAAATCTCATGTTTCACATAAGGCAATGTCATACTGAAAAATAATAATATAACATTATTTTAAATGGTATTTAATGTCTATCTGTTATATTTGTGGGAATGAATAGAAATAACTACAATGTGATTATACATGTTTGTTAAATGTTTTTACATTTATCCATTAAAATTTAGAGGCATAAAATGTGAATGATTCCAATTTTAGGCATAAATACTTTAATATTATTTAAAAGGTTTATTTACCCCCTTTAGATGGCTAAAACGTTTTTAATCTAGTTTTTTTTCAATTTTATATGTTCTAGGTAAAAAAAATAAGATTCTTCTTTATAATCGGGACATCAAAATTTATTTGTGTAATATTTATTGTATTTTTTATATAAATTTCATTTCTTAATGAATAGTGAAAAATAATACATTTTAATTAAAAACTTCCTTTTAATATAATTTATTTATACGGGTACATTAGCCTTTTAATTAGCTTTAAAGTTTAATTGGATTATATTTTTTCCATTTATTCCAATTTTGGTCATTGGAAGTAATTTCACATTCAAATTTGTCGTAAAAAAGTGTCAATCTTTTGATAGTTATTGTTTCATAAAAACACACTTTTTGTTTTAATAATGGGAATTAATTTTAAATTAATCTCTACAACTATTGTGTTTTGAATTTGGAAAAATGGATTCCATATTTTTAATCAGAATGTCCAAATTTTATAAATAGGTACCTTTTATTTTTTAGACATTATAAATAGTAACTTCAGTAAATATTTTCTTTACCATGGTTAAGGGTAAATCTAGTAAATATTCATAAATAATAATATTATAATAATATAAAATTACCCTAAAACATGTCTTAAACCTATTTGATGATACATGTCGGACTATGGGCATATTTGGGTCGATTATGGGACCCCATGGAGCCACTTGTATGTTAAAATGACACTTTAAAAAATTAATTTAATGTCATGGAAAATATAACATAAACATATATATCTTAGTAAAAAAATTATAATGGGTTATATAAGTGATAGATTTGACTACAAATATTCATTAGAAATCTAAAAATATTTCCTGTATCATTGTTATTTATTTATAATTTTTAGACATCATATAAATAAATTTATTGATGACACAATGATGATGTAAATATTACCTCATCAATGGATGTTATAAATAATTTAGATTATAAATATTAAAATAAATATATTTTAAACTTTTTATGTCATCCACGAAGTTTAGAGATGATTATGACTTTTTATCTATGAATTAATGAAGGTTTTTATAAATAATCATGTTGGTTTGGATATTTTATAAAGTCATGATACAAATAATATTAAAATTGACATAAATTTGTTTTAAAATTAGTTAATATTTTATTAAATGATAAAATGGTCATAAAAATATAATATTTGGAAAAATGACATATATGATGCTAAAAATATCATTAATGATTAATTTGGGGTCTCTTTCCACTTTATAGTAAATAAATTAACCATATAGTATGAATATACAAGAAGACATGGAAAAAGTTAAATAATTTAATAAAAGGTTAAATAAAAATGATAAGGATTAAAAATATCCCAAACCTATTCAATTATTATTGGACGATTTTATTTCAAATTATATTCATCTTATATTATAATTTAATGAGATGTGGACCTTTTGAAACAAAAACTAATTTTATAATAAAATAATACTTTCAAACTTTCCTAAAGAGCCCCTCCTTCCTCTTATAATAGGACACCACTTATGACCCATTTCTTACTACTATAAAGTCCCTTGGATCATCCAAAAAATTCCTAAATATGCTCTCAAAATCACTATATTCCTTGTAAAATCCTTTCCTTGGGCAGAAATCACTTTAATAAATCCATTTTGATCAAATCAAAGGGAGTTACCTAATTTAAAGGTAACTTCTTCACTCAAGTTCTCTTATTTTATTTTACTTCTTTGCTCCCTATGATATTATTATTATTTATTTACATAACAACACAAGTTTCCTTAATATACTAGGTTTTTTTTATAATTATTCAAACTAAACTTACACACGCCTCTGTCTAATGGGTAAATAACATATTATTTCTGTGGATTGGAGAACTACTGCCTCATGAAATGATGATTATTTAATCTTATCCTCCCACCACTTATGGTGGCCATTATTATGGAACTATAATAATATATGATATTTATGATATTTATTTTATCTCTCTTCTTATTTTATATTTTTTATAACATACATTTTTTCCTTTCATGTTGTAAACATATGATAATTTCATTTGAGGAAGTGTGGACTACTTCCCCCTTGAAGTTGATATGACTTGTTCATGACATACATGGAAAGTATAAAGGATGGAGTTACCAAAATTATATATGATATTATAATGGAATTATCATATACCTATTTATCATTAATTGTTCATTCCATTAAATACAAAATAGAAATGAAATTAGCATTCATGCGTACGTACGAATTACCATCTCCATGGATGATGGATTCCATTTATTATCTCCAAATATTATATACTATTATTAATACGTATATATATACTGGATATATATGAAATATATGATATCTAAATCATTAATATTATTTAGTATATAATGTATTTTTGACCACATGGGCAATTTGTAATTTTAACATCTTCATTTCAGACTCAAGTACCAAATATCTACAAAACAATCGTTATTAACTAAAATGATTATATAATGTTTATAACGTATTAATAAGTGATATAAAAGTAATAATAAACTTGAAAAAGGTTCTTAATAAATTATAATTTAACTTTAGTTTATTATTAAGGAGATTAAAGAACAAACAGGTTCACTCATACACAAGGTAAGGGACTTCATCTCAATCTCCCTTCATTGAGGCATATTTAGATTTATACATGACAATATTTTTTATGGTGTATAAAACCCTTTGACTTTTCATTTCATTCAACAAGAATATTTTTCAACGTATCATTTGAAAAAATGACAAATGGAATGTTTTTTAACGTATGTGGGGACAATGACCTTTCTGCCGTCATGAGTGTTATTTGATATTTGGATTCCACAACAAGTCGTAATGTTTTTAAAAGGAAAATAAATACTATATACTCGTAAAAATATTTTAGTATTGAAAATTGTTTTTTAAAATGGATTCATTATGTCAATATATTTAAATGATATATTTTGATTGAAATGTGAAAATTTTATCATTTGTTTATGTTTTTTATGTGTTATTAACATGTTATGGTTCTTGGGAATTGTTTATATATATGGGTTGTTTCATGATAAACCTAGGTTGGGTGAACCCGAGATAGATCTCCAATGCTTTGGGCAACATGGCATAGGTAAATGTTAATGTTTCTCCTAAGAGATTTAGGTAATATACTATGACGGGCATTCCAAACTTAACTCCATGTGTTGCTATTAAAGCAACAATGTATGTTTCATATGGATGCCACAAGTTACCTTTATGAATTTTTATTACTATGTGTTATTCATAAATATTATGATTTCAAGAGGGATGTTAAAGAGCTTATGTTTTGTATGTATTTATGAGATAATGTTTTTTTTTCTATATTTTATAACCCTTTATGAGATTTTAATGATCATATCATGTTTTTGAAATGTTTTTTACAGGTTATAAGTCATGGTAAGAGAAAATAAGAATTCAAGAAGATTTATATCAAGAAAGTAATTATTGTTTTCTTTTTAGAATTTTTATTTTATGAAAAAAATGGATAATAAGTAGAAGTGTCTACTATGTAATATTTGATATGTAATGTAATAGTTATGGCCTAATTCTTTAAAACTCTAAACCTGAAAATATTATCAATGTGAATTATTAACTTA
Source organism: Viscum album (assembly GCA_963277665.1). Taxonomy (NCBI): domain Eukaryota; kingdom Viridiplantae; phylum Streptophyta; class Magnoliopsida; order Santalales; family Viscaceae; genus Viscum; species Viscum album. Next base: position 963,558,809 of record OY728157.1, read on the forward strand.
ATTCAAGATTATGTAATGTTCAAGGATGGGGCCTTATAAAAAGTATTTCTAATATATTGTATGATTTTTTAGTTTTAGAATGTTCTATTCGAAGAAAATTTATTTCACCATGAAATGTTCCAAGTGAACACTAAAAATCTTTTTTCATCTAAGTTGACATCCTTTTATGTTACTAATTCTTTATTGGTGATATGATCTAAAGACACCATTCATATTATTTTTCTAGATGAGTTATTATTATCATGAAAAAATATTTATAAAATATGTATCAATTCTGTGGGTTATACCATGATAAAATTATTATGAAAATATCCACATTGTCCACCAATTATGATTTAATGAAATTATTAAATTATTTTGAATCCCCTTTCATTTCAATCATTTCTGTTATGATGAAGTTTTTATAAAACCCATTTCATCACATGGGTCATGATATTATATATGTTTTATGAACCTCAAGAACAGTTATGTATAAATTTATTTATGTGATAGTGGTTACAATATAAACAATTACGGTGGTTACATTATAATAAAAGAGGGGTGTGAACTATATCAATCTCCAATGCATTGGATAAATATTGACATAACATAAGATAAACATGACTAGAATTTGGAGTGAACCCAGTTCATTAAGGGAATCATCAAACTATGATGGTCTTGGGACCGAACCTTTACTATAATTATAGTTTTAGGAGTGAACCAATTTCACTATGATAGTTTATAAATTTTCATTGAATATAATATATTGATTTTTTTTCATTTTGTGTATTCCAAAATTTAGGTTCTTCTATCAATGTAATACTTTAAAGGATAATGTTATTTTCTTTCCATCTGATTCATGTCTAAGGAACATCTAATCTATATTCCATAACTCAATATATTGATCATTTTTTATTAGCGTATTGTTTTCATAAAAATTTTTCATGTTATCAAAACCTTTTGATCATGTTATATTTATATGTTTCCAATGTCATCCCTTGTTGTGTATAATAACTCAACCTTTCTTATGTTTGTTTTTTTTGGGTTATGATTGTGGGTATTATGTGTGACATTTCTAAGAAGGTTTATTGTTATGAAAAACCACATGGGATATGATATTGAAATATTATGAACTAGTTGTTTATGGTTAAATATTTACAAAGAAACTATACCTATATGATAATCAGGATTAGGTTTGGGTAATGTAATGAATATTAATCTAAAAATATGTATCACATATGTATGAAAAATTTATAATTTTATAGATATTCTACTAGGAAAAAACACAATTTATTATTATATATGAAATTTCATATATCTCTTCATATATTTTATGTGGATGTTTTGTAACTATTTTTTTAATGTGGGGTTTTCAAAAATGAATTTTCAAATAAAAATTCATTGAATTATGAGTTCATGTTAAAATTATGAGGATGCAATTTATTAAATATGGGAGGAATGTTACAACTCATGGCATTAAGATAGGGACCACATGTTCAATAAAGTAAATGAAATTTATATAAAAACATTTAAGATATTTTACAATCTATATACTTTAGGATATAATAATTTTTATTTTAAATTATAACTCCTTTATAGGTTGGGATACACATAACATCAAGTCTAAATAAAACATGGTTCTATATTAAATTATTATTGTTAAATACATGGATCGTATATACTAACTATTATATTGGCATGTATGAATAAGAATTATTAAAATATGAAAATTATGGATACCTATTGTTTTAGGTTGGAATATAAAAATTAATACACTAATGGGGGGGATTGTGTATTTTCAAAATATTCTACAATTGTGGATTTTAACACCCACTATAATTTATGCGAATATGTAGTGTTATTCTTCTATATGAAAATTTTCCGAGGATAAATAGAAATAAAGAACGCAACTTTTTATAGTGGTTCAAGGCACAAAGATCCCCTAGTCCACTCAACCAATAACTATATCTTTGATCTTAGTAAATTTCACTATAATTGTTCTCTTTCACAAGACCAATAATATACAACAAATTGCAGAAATTTTACACCTTAAAAACAAGAAAAATTATAATTCCATATGGTTCTATAATAGAGAACCAATTATCCACATCTTAGATCAAGAAGTTTATATTCCACTACAACTGAGTACCAGCAGTTGAAACTCAAATAAATCAAAATATATTAATTTGATGAAATATTTTAAACTTCACAATTTTAGTAGCATCCAATTGAACTTATATGGATCTTCTTATTCATAAATAATAGTCCTTAAGAGAGACCTGTCTGAGGCATTTCTGGTTGCATATATATCTTCAATTTAAAATAAGAACCAAAATATAGTAGTCAGAAACATATAGTAGAACAATGTAATACATGTATATATACAAAATTTAGTCCATTAATAGAGTTTTTTGTTTGATGTAGCCCTGTAAAAATAATTTCAATAAGGCATTTTTCTATGTGAATCACTTATCACATATATTTTTGAAGAGATATTCAGAAGGAATATATAGAATAGAAAAAACTTTACTTACTATTCCAAATCCAAAATAATTCCCTAATTGGTTGTACAAATCCAAAATTAAATTAACTAAGAGATTAATAACTTCCCTTAGAAATATGAGAAATTTTCTCCAAAGAATAAAATTCTTTGAAACAATCAAAACTATTCGTGAATCAGTCTATATTTCTAACTTGAAGTATGTAGTAATCTCTAATTGAAAACATGGCTTGAAGAACATCACTATTGATAACACAACATGTGTTTTAGTAGCATAGTGTAGGGTTCCTTTGCATAGTGTAGGGATCCTTTGTGTAGCGTAGGGTTCCTTTGCATAGCATAGGGTTACTTGGCATAGCGTAGGGTTCCTTTTCCATACTCTAAAATCCAAATAACATAGGGAATAAAAAATAATATACGTATGATGATTCATAGGTTCATCTTTGTCTATATAAAATCCCGAAAACAACATTGATTAATCATACGTTCAATTTTACAAAGTATAGGGTTTCAAACAGTAAATCCAGACTCTAACGTAGGGTTACTGATCTAAATGTGTGCCAATTTTTTGAATGTAAGGATGAAGATATAAATAAAATATATTTAGTGAAATATAGGGTTGATACCATATGAAAATGTTAGTTTTTTTCTAGTATATTCTAATGGTGAAAATAGTGTTTCCAAAATCATTCCTATAATGTTAAAATTATGTACAAATCACTTAATAAACCAAATTATAAAACAAACATGGGTTTTTGTGAACATCAAAATACTTATAAAATATAGAGCATTGTTGAGACAATATAAGCCAAATGATTTCCGTCAATTGATTATAAAAAAACCCATAACATAATCCTCAACAAAAATTAAAGATAATGTAGTATTTTTTAAACACTAAAAATGCAGAACTTTTTTCATAATTTTGATTTAAAACAATCAATTTAGTAAACAAAAAATTGAAAAAAAAATTATGATTTATAATATTCTTTTTATCTTCCACAGAGATAGTTTTTGTACAAAAATTAATCTTATCCCCCTTTTTTATATAAAAAATATGGTTTTAAATAATAAATGAAATATTCCTCAGTGTAATTTAACCCAAAACTACAAATGAATAGTTTTGTATTCAGGAATAATAAAAATAAATCTAATATTGTATAAGAATTATTAAACTGAAAAAAAAAATCTAATGATGAACAAATTGAAGTTAAACGGTTATTAAAATTTTTAAAAAATATAATGTACAATCCCCAATAAACAAGGGTCTTCAAAATTATTGGATAGTGTTCAGTTTCATCAGGGACAATGGGTTCTTCTAGATGAGTATGTTCTTGAGATGCCCTACTAAGATCAACCAGCATCAGCAAGAGACTCTTAAAATGGTTGTTGAATACTTCTATCCAGTGCTAAAGTAGCTTCATAAAATCATTTCTAACATTTAAACATTTAACCACATTGATTTTAAAAAACTTATTCAAATCTTTATCTATCTTAATGAAAGATACCAACTTGCCTTTAACATGATTAATCACTGGTCCCAACCAGGTTTCATTCAAAGTTAATTGACTCACCAGATGTCTCTGATTGTCCTATATAACATTTAAGGTATTCTATCATACTGAAGAGTGTGATTACTATCATTAAAATCATCCATCACAGAGGTAATTCCATTAAAATTCTTAGGAAAATTTCATGGTGTGTGTTGAGAAGAAGTAGATTCTTGATTTCTTACTCTGAGATACTGAATATCTCTCCCAATAATCATAATAAATTCATCAAACTCTTTCTTCTTGAGATACCCATCATTTAAAAAACAAAATTATATTAATATCTTGGACATAAAATCCTTAACATCTCCAAATTAAATGATATTTTATTTGAATTCCTTTAAATTAAGTTTTTGAGCTTTAAACTTTGATCTCGGTACTAATACAACCTTATATTTTATAATCTTTTTCTTGTCAGCTTCCAAATATTCTCTTAAAAAATTTTGATCCTTGAAAAACTATATTTTTATAACTTGGGAATTAACCTATGAATCCAAATATTCTTGATAATTATCTCATGCTTGATCAATTTCAATTAATTCCATACCTGGCTCAGTAGCTCCTTCTGGTCTATTTCCCAAATCAGATCCTCCCAACACCCCAGGATATGGTACAATTTGATTTCTAGGGTTGGGGATATCTTCCTTATGAATTTCATGACAATGATATTCCTGATAAATATTCCCAAGAACTTGAGTCTCACTCAATGATTATAATTTCTCACTAAGTGAAGAGACACACACACCTCCCACAGAAACTTCAACAACATCTTTTAGAATATTGACTGAAACTCTTCTTCTTTGCTGAATAAGATATTACTCTATCCTTGAAGTTTCTTCATCATCCAGACTCTAATGAACTGATCCAATTGAAGGTATAATCCTTTGATACCTCTAAACTTCTTCTAAAAACCCTTATTGATTATCCACACCAATTAGAAGAAAACTATTGCATGAGTTTCCCAAAACAAAACCAAGCTTCTTGACCATTCCAATATTCAACGTGTTGATGTGGTGGCATGTTTTTTCAAAACACTTATTCGCACTCTTTCCTTTTCATTTTAGAAAGAAATAAATAATCCTAGCATAGGCATAATATCCCATCATCACATCCTCATGGTAGTAATTGTTTTCATATATTATCATAAACCAAGAAAAAGTAAACATTATAATGCTCAAAAGAAGAAACATTATATATATGTCAAGATTGAGAACCTTATCAAACTCAATTATCCTAGTCAAAATACCAGATTAATTAAACATCATCATCATGCTGTGGTAAGGATAAATTTGTTTCGTAAACACTTTCTTGAATGTTATTGTTCTAATTATAGAAAACATAATATTCTAAGACGCATGTCTTCCATTAAAAATATTCTATAAATTTAATTAAAACTCTCCCTCATGGTGAAAATGAAGAATCTTATCTATTTTATCAGGGAAAAAATACATATTATCAATCAAAGTGATAATAGTGCATTCATCAAAACCAATACTGAAAGAAATATTTTTACAAAACTCTTTATCTTCGATTTCATAACCCATTTGAATGTTATCTTCACCAAATGCATAAAACAGAATTTGAAAATTCATCACTTCCTTGAGTAATATATTTTTTTAAATCTAGATACCCAATATCAATTACCTTTTCTTGAAATACCTTGTGATATTTTCCAGAGGAATATTCATTATTATCTAACTCAATATCCTTGGGACTTTATGAGGTTTCCATATTGAAAGGTTTATGGATGGAAGGGATTAAAGGTTTAGGGTTTCATTAGATGATAATCAAAAGATAGAGGTACCATGTCAGTCAAATGGAGATTTGTATGAGAGTGGGAGAAGGAAAACATTTTTCTCACACAGATCGAGGATATAGTCACTATGGTTTAAATTTTGAAAATCCAATAAAATAAAGTTAAAATGAAATAATTTTCAAAATTGATTAAAACAAAGTTGAATAAAAAAATTAAATAAAAATTTTAAATCCAAAAGAAGAGAAACTAAAAAAATAAACAATTACTTAAATTCAAATATCATTAACTCTCCCTTAATAAAAATCAATAATACAACTAGGATTTGGTTTAGTAAAAATATCAGCTAATTGATATTTGGTATTGAAAATTTTGAAATAAATAAACTTTTATGGGCATGATATCTTAGAAAAGGATTCTATATATCAATTTTCATAGTCCTACAATGACTTCTAGGATTTTTAGAAACATTAATAGCACTAGTATTATCACATAAAATAAGAATGCTACTACTGTTTAGTCTGGAGTCTATTAGAGGGTTGTTTATCTACAATACTTGTGCACAACAACTGCTAGTATATACATATTCTACCTCAATGGTTGATAGATAAATTGAGTATTTTTTATTATTAGACCATGAATATAATGATTTTCCTAAAATATGATAGGTTCCTAAGATACTTTTTATATCTAATCAAAAACCTCAAAAATCATCATCTGAATATGATATGAAATTTAAATTATAATTTTTGTGGTAAAGTAGTGATTGAATAATGGTTCCCTTTAAATATATAAATATTATTTTAATAGAAGAATGATGGGATTCCGTCGAATGTGACTGAAATCTAGCACAAATGCATATATAAAACATAATGTCTGGTCTTCTAGAAATAATATTAAAAAATCATCAAATCATATGTAGATATAACCAATTTTCAACTTGTTTTCTAGATTCATATATATCATGTTTTATATTGGTAGACATAGGATATGTATATGACTTGTTGTTATTAAGTCCAAAATTTTTCAATAAATTAATAATATACTTTCTTTGATTTAAAAGATTACTAAAATATTTTTGGTAAATCTGAAATAATAAAAATATATTTCGTTCTCCCATCATACTCATTAAAAATTCATTTTTCATTAAATTTTAAAAATCATGACAAAGGTTTTTATTTTTTGTTCCATAAATAATGTCATCAACATAAATTTAAACTAATAAAATATTAGAAAAAAAATTTTTCTTAAAAAGTTTTGTATTTTCCAAAGTAACAGTAAAACCATTTTTCAAAAGAAAATAAATTAATATTTCATTCCACACTCTAGGTTCTTATTTAATGTTATAGCGTGCTTTGGTAAGTTTAAAAACAAAATTATTTTTTTAAGAATTTTCAAAACCAGGGGGTTTTCAACACAAACATCCTCCATTAAATAACCATTTTAAAAGGTGGATTTAACATCCATCAGATATAACTTAAAATTCATATGAGATGCATAGGATAAATTAATTATAATAGATTCCAATCTTGCTACAGGGGAAAATGTTTCATTATAATATATACCTTCTTCCAAATTATATCCTTTAGCAACTAATCTGTCTTTATATCAGGTTATGATACCTTAATCATCCTGTTTATTTATAAATACCCATTTGGTTTATATAACTTGATAATTATTTGGTATCTCTACTAGTTCTCAAAAATTATTGCTTTTGAACTGAGTTAGATCTTCTTTCATGGATAACAACCAACTCTCATCTTCTAAGTATTATTCAATAGTATTAGATTCTAATTGAGATAGAAAGGTAGAACATTCTACTAGGTTTACCATATATCTTATAGTTCTAATCCATGTGTCTAGATCTACTATTACAGTTTTTAATGGATGGTTTTTCAGGGTTCAATATTTTCAAGGAAAGACTCTTTCAGGTTCTTCGGAATCATGTTCTTTTGAACAAGACTAATTTTTATCAATATCATTTTCAAAATCATTTTTAAGGTCTTTAAGTCTCATGTTATCAATAGAGTGAATAACTTTATCATATTGATCATTTTCTTTATCTAAATGGTCGGTTTCATCAAAATCACATGAACCGATTCTTCAATAATTCTTAACTTTTTATTGTACACACTATATGATTTAGAGGTAGTAGAATATCCCAAAAAAAATTCCTTCATTAGCTTTTGGATCAAATATACTAAGGGTTTCCTTAGTATTTAAGATAATCATGTTCCATAGAAAATGCTTAAAAATGCATTACTTTTGGTTTTCTATTATTCCAAATTTCATAAGGTGTATTTTTAAAATAATTCCTAATTAAAACTCTAATCATGATATATTAGGATTTTCTTACTGATTCTTCCCAAAAATAGGTAGGATGGATTTATTCATTCACCATAGTCCATTCCATTTCTAGAGTATTTCTATTTCTCTTTTCAATAGTTCTATTTTTTTGAGGTGTTCTTGGTACAAAGAAGGTGTGTTTAATTCTCAGATTTGAGAAAAATGAATTAAATTCATGATTCTAAAATTCTCTTCCATTATCAATAAATAATAAAATTATTTAAAAACCGTTTTCATTTTGAAATTTTTTTCAAAAATATTCAAAAAATAGCGAACACTTTAATTTTGAGTTTTAGAAAATAAATCCAAGAAAATATAATATAATCATCTACTAAAACATAAACATATAATTTAACGGCCAAACATTATATCCCTGATGGTCCCAACAAATACATATGGATATGTTCTATAGTTTTAGATGTAGAAATATTATTAATATATTTGAAATATGATTTGTGCTTCTTGCCAATTTTTCATGAATCACATAATCTCTCATTGTCGAACTTAAGACTAGCCAAACCAAAAAACTAATTATTTCTTAGATAATTTATTTGAAACATAAATATTAAAATATCCAAGTATTATATGACAAATCCATGATACATTTTTCTTAGTTGTTAAAAAATTAACTTTCTATTTACATAGGGAATTTAAATCCAAAGTATAAACATTATCAGTTCTAGGTCCTCTAAATTTAAGTAACCTGTCTTTAAACACATAATATCAATTGTTTAAAAATTTAACATAATATCAATCATCACAAAGTTAATAAATACTTATTATATTTTTCTTTCAACCCTTCACATAGAGTACTTTGTTGATTGATATAGTCTTTAGATCTCCAACATTTCCAACTCCAATTATTTTTCCTTTGTAATTATCACCAAAAGTCACAATACATCCATCCATTTTTATTAGTGTGTGAAACTTTTATGGATATCCACTTATAATCCTAGAACATCCATTATCAACATGCCTTATAGCATTTTTGTATCTATGGATTTTTACCTAAAATAGTATTCAAAAATAATTTTTGTATTGGTACCCATATTTTTTGGGTCTAGCAGTGTTAGCTAGAAATGATATCGAAATCTAGATCTGCTTTCTTTTTTATTATTTTCTTCAAACAAAATCCTTGAAATAAAATTTATCTTAATTGCACTTATTTTATGAATTTTTAAATAATATTTATTAGTGGCAAGGCCTTTGGTTTCCCAATAATAATAGGTTGTATTTTTGAATTCACCACAAAATAGTTTTTATAAAATTATAATTTATCAACCTTGATTCATATTCAATATCTTTCCATTTTAATGACAATATTTTCAAGAATTTCATTTATGATATTTTATTCATTATAAAAAATAGCAAGACTATTATAAGTGTATACTTCATCTTATAATTATTTGATCGTTTTTTCATTATCAGCACAATTTGTTGAGGATGATTTGAATTTTTACATCAACACTTGATATTGTTTAAGTAAGGTATCTTGTTCACCTAAAAAAAATATTGAATATTTTTTAAATAATTTTTATTATTAATTATAGAATCATGTTTTTATTATAATATTAAAAAAGAGTAAACTAGTTTATCATTGGATCAACTACTAGTATTATAATCTTAATAATAATAATTTTGTACCTTTTATTCTTATTAATTTGACATAAAGAACATGTTGGCCTTTAGATTTGATTTCTACTTTCCTAAATCAGACTTTGAAAGACTGCAAGAGACTTCAAATACACTCAATATATATTTCTTTTCTATTTTTTCTTTATGATCATAATCATTATTTTTATGATATCTCTTTTTTTGCCTTTTTCTTTTATATTTTAGTTGAGGTTAGTCAGGTCTGATATGACCTGATTTCTTTCTTTCATAACATCTAACTTCTCTTAGTTCTTTATCATCCTTCCTGAAAGATTTTATGAATCCTCTTTTCCTCTTATAAATATTGTTGAAATTTATGGCTAACTGAGCCAGTTCCATTTTAGAATTAGATGAATATGAATTCATCTCCTCTTTGACTTCTTGCATTGACCATCTACTATATTTCTGAGATGTTTCATTTAAAGTAGTATTTTCTTTCTTAATTATAATCTTATGATCTTAGTATTAATTTTTCATTACTTTTGCATACATCATTAATGTCCCAATTATTTCTTTCCTTGTCTGATATTTGATAGGTGCTGATTATCGAATAGTAGTAGATATGAAATTCCATTTAAAATGTTGTACTCTTAGTACTTTTACGGCTTGATTGGATTATTTCATGGGTTCACCTAAGGCTGTAAAATTGTTGATGGATTCTTTAATATTTCCATGCATCTATGTGATGATTTCTCCATAAAACATTCTAGAGGTATCAAACTATAAATTTTCTATAACATACCTCATCTGTCTTATATTGTATGTTTCTTCATAAGAAACTGAATTTTTTGCCAAATTTAATAGGTAGTATGAAATTTTGAAACATGATTGAACTAATTCGGTACAAGACCGAAAACAATATAATTCATAGCTTTTGAATTCATGTCATATTCATCTTTTATTGTAGCATCCCAACTTTCTTGTTTCTCATAAGTATTATATGGGGTAATGATCTTAGAGTAAACTTTGAATCCAAGATTTTTACGATAAATAATCATCTTTTTTTCAACACTATAATTGTAACACCCCAAACTTCTACGGTATGCTTCTCTTTGAATAAAACAATAACTTGCATTTTACCCATCATTAATTTCTAACACACCACGATCAATCAGGCAAGTCGTTATGAATAGAAATACTGATTTTTTGTAATTTTATAAATTTTATTTTACAAAATGGACTTCATTTTTGGATTCAGAATATCAAAATTATCTTAGAGTGATTTTCTGGTTTTTTTGAAAACTTCCTATTTTTGATGAATATTGAAGAACACTGCATTATTGTTTAAAACAAAATTTTTATTTAAATAATTATTTATTTTATTTAAATTTATTTTAGGTAAAAATATATATATAATACACATATATGTTCAATGTAATTCATTGGAGTCATTTTATAGTAATATTTTAAATATATAATTTTTTTGAATTTTTTTAACATCTTTTACCCACCTTCTAGGAACGATAGCAAATTTTCATAAAATGTAATTTTATTACTTCTATGAATTGAATTTAAAAAAATCTGAGAGACCCGATTGACATCAGTAAGTAAAATTTGGTTCAATAGGATGAAAATAATTTTGGGGGAATAGTAACTTTTGGATTTTACTTACCACGGTTAAAAGTAAATAGGGTAATAAAAGGTAAAAATGATATTATAATTACCCTAACATATGTCCTAATTATATTGGATAAGTTTTTTTCAACCAAAATCAACCTTAGGAATAAAATATGATCCTTTTGATTCACTTGGATTAGATTAGTACATTTATTGTTATTTTATTTAAAGAAGAGTTAAAAAGTGCTAAATTTAATGTTTAATACCTAAAACAATTTTAATATGGGGTTATACATAAGATAAATTGGAATATAAATATTAATTAGTAATTTGAAAAGATTTTCTACGTAATGGTATTTTATTTATAATTTGTAGACATTAAATAATTAAATTTATTTATGCCACAATGATGATGCAATAATTACCTTATTATTGAAAGACTAAAATAATTGATAACATAAATATTAATATAATTTTACGTTAAGAATGTTTATGTATTCCATGAATTTTATATATTAATATGACAAGTTAGTGTTGATTAATTTTTTTTTTTTGAAGTGATAATGTTTTTATGACTTTCACAAAAACTAAATACTAAATAGTGTCAAAATTGACATAAATTAGTTTTTAAAACAAATACTATATTATTAATTGATATAATATTTCTAAAGATATTAGGTTCATCCAAAGGACTTATATAATATTGTATATTTCATTAATGAACCACTTGGGGCTTTCTTGTCATTTTATAGTAAGTGTATTAACCATGTAATATAAAAATATAAGAAGTCATTGTAAAAGTTAAAATATTTAACTTAGAGTTAAATATAAAAGATGAGGTTAATATGGTGACCTAAAACTGTCTAAAACCTAATGGTTGAGAGTTTTCTAACCCATCCTTACCTTATACTTGAAATAAATCCTTTTTGAGACATTATGAACCGAATTTGATTGTATAATAAAATAATATTTCAAGATTTTCCTAAAGTGACCCTCACCTCTCTTACAAATGGGTACATTCCCTTCTCTCAAAATCACACCTCAAAATCCATTTGGATCCACCAAAAATTGATCAAATATCCTCCCACCTACCATCACTTAAATTTGGAGGCCTTAATTTGATCATAATTCAACCTAAGGATATCTTTTTATCAAATCAAAAGGAGGCACCCGAAGAAGATGTAATAATTTCATCACCTCTTACAAAAGTTCTTTCCTTCTTCCACTTCATTTTTATTTGTTGTTTCCATACCAAAATAACAACTCCAATAAAAAAAAGATACTGTGATTTTATTAGTAATATGGTTCAACCATATACATTAATCTATCCATCCTATGAATGACAAGTCGCCATACGTGTGTGCGTACGAATTACCATCTCCACATAGTGGTGTAGTTTGTTATTCAACAATTAATTATTTTGATGGGTATAATAAGGAGTATGAATGATATAAATAAACAATATGAAATTTTAGTTAATCTGTATATATGATGTACCGTCCAATTACATACAATTTCACCATCAATATAATGATATTGTTGCTCGTGCGTATGTACGGATTACCATCTCGACAAACATTATGAGATTCATTCCCCACCATAACCATTCAAGAATAAATTTCATTTTATGATTCAAAATAATTTTTAAGAACATAATATCATTCTGTATATGAATTCAATACATCCTATCCTTAACAAACATGGATTAATTAACAAATCATATAAATAAAAATTAATTAATTAACACCGAAAACAATGATACTACTGAAAAATTTTTTAACAAAAAATATTAGAAGATCATATATGATATCATATTTATGTATTAGGTTATTTTATAATTTAATAACAATTATTTAACTATTATATAGGATGTTAATATACCCTTGATCAAGGAAAAGTACAAGGTAAGGGTTAATTATACAATCTATTCATTATCCGAGGCTATTTATATGTGAGTATCTACTGGGACCTCTTTATCATCCACATTTGTGTTTCTTAAAAATGTATTTCAAAACCTTTTACAATTTCCTATACTATGGGTTAAATTCATTAATACCCTTTTTTTAATTTTTATAAATATTTTATAAACGAATCTTTCCACCATCTTCCAAACATGGTCTTTTATGACCTTTTCAGAAAAATTAAGGAAAGGGTATTTTTTTAACTTATACAGTGAGTGCGGATATTTATACCATTATAACACCTTAGAAGCATCATGTACACGCTTATAATAATATTCTCAAAATATATGTTTTATTTTATAATTATTTTACTTTTAAATTATTTCAAAATAGAAAGAATTATTTCCCTCAAATAGTATTGATTTCATCTATGTCAACATCATTTGATGGATTTTACACTTGTTTGAAGTTGATTCGTTATTATACACTCTTCTATATTGTATTGAATGTTTCATGATATGTTTTATTATAGATGTGTTATTTTTATACCATTAATGTTTTATGGTTAAAGTATTAACATTTTGTATGATATTTTCAATATGAATGTTTATGTTATGTTTCAACCTTTTTGTATGAGGAATGCATTGGAATTAGTAAGTGGCAGGTGGTCCCTGCTATAGCTCCTTGATGCATCGGTAGGTCTCATGAGACAAACTAGTGTCTTAGCACAAGGCCTTGACCAAATATTATTTGTATTCTGGGAACGAGTCCTTGACTATGTGGTTATTATGTCTAGAATTATTCATTCCATCATTATGAAATTGGCTATTGATATTACATGTGATTATTTGACTTGTAGAATATCCATGTGAATAAGTAAATGGAATTATTTGATTTATATTTTCCATATTATGATAATGTTTATGTTTAAAAGGCTTGTTTTTTATTCTTATACATTTCCTTAAATTATTATTCTACTAATATCCATATCATTATTTATTGAAGAATAAGGGAGACAAAGAAGGGAAAACAAAAAAGAAGAAATGCCTTAGGGGGCCTGAAATAGTGAAGATCAAGGGAATCCCCTCTAATAAGAATTACACCCTTTGGGTTCAAATATAGGGGGTTGTAAAAGTATGTGGTGCCCGAACCCTGCACCGTAAGCTTGGCTAAGTGGTCTGCCACCTTGTTTCCCTCTCGCAATGTGTGCCTCGGACGAGTGTTTCTAGAGAGGAGGGCAGGACACTTCCTAATGGGGTAAGAGATTGACTAGGGGGGAGTTCCATTGTCATGAAACGAGTTGAAAAGAGTTAGGGATTCTGTCTCTACTTCTTCAATAATGACACCACATTTCCCACAAAGAGTGAGTCCAGAGAGGAATGCAAGGTCTTCCGATTGAAGGAATGAGCCACGGCCTAGGAAGGCCATGAAAGCCAAGACCATATGACCCTAATAGTCCCAAACCACTCCACCGCCCCTCATGACACTGGAAATGCATGAGACATATATATTGGGATTCAGACCAGTGTGAGGAGGCAACCATCAAATCCAATGACTACTATGAAATCCAGCAGGGAGGCCAGTTTGAGAGCGGGGGAAGAGAATATGAAGAGAGGGTGCATCCCGCCAATTATCCAGTCACCTAGTAAGATCAAGAAGAAGGATGTGGGCATGAGCAAAGATTTCTTTTCCAGGCGATCCAATACCCTCGAACCTGGCCTTGTTCCCAGCATGCAAAATACACCACATGCCAGCATAAAGAATAAAGGATCTTGTAGTGGTCTCCACTCCCTTATCTCCTGAGCCGAGAAACCAATGAGTGGGAAGGGGCCATCAATCGGGGGATGAATGATAATAGAGGGGAAGCCACCGAGAGAAGACCAGGCCTCCTGATCCTAGTCACTATCAAATAACAGGTGTTCACTGCTCTCAATTCTGGGGTCGTTTCAGCACATTCACCTGGAAGGAAATGGGAAATCACATTTTTGGATGTTTTCATATGTTGCGACAACATTATGCTTAATCTTCCAAGTAAGAAAGTTATAATTCAAAGGGATTTTATTGTTCCAGAGAAGGATGTTCCACTGGATGTCTTGAGGATGAGGCATAAGAGCATGGAAATAGTCTTTTGAGGAGAAGGTTCCCGCATGCGATGGGGTGAAAATTCACTTTTATGGATCTAAAGGGAAATCAATGAGGTGAAAATAATTCAGTCGGTCCTTGTTGAGAACTGCTTCGATGAAAGCAGGAAATCTGCTAGCCTCCTCGTATGAGATGTTGTGTGTTGGACATCCGGGAAAACCAAGGAGATCGCCCATCCAGTTATCCTGACAAAATGAGACTTTTACTTCCCCAATAATCCATCTAACATACAGGATAATGGTAGAGAAAAGGGGAAGAATAATTGACATGAAGGGGCACATGCATGCATTAATACTCAGCATGTAGTCCTCCAAGGAGCCACTCGTTGTCTTACCACATAATGTATGGCATTCATGAATCTCCCATACCATTTTAGCATGAAGGTAGAGTAGGGTATCAGCAAGGCTCCGAACAATAATCCCCCCTTCTTGTATGGGCCTCACAATTTTCTTCCATGACACCCAAGTATGCTTCCCCTCGTCCCGAGCATCCCAGATAAACCGGGAAAGAACCTTGTCAATTTTTGAAATGACACCTTTGGGCACATTAACTCAAGAGAGTGCATGAATAGAGGTGTTGAGAAAAATTCTATTAACCATGGTGATCCGACCTCCAAATTAGAGGTACCTATTTTTTCAGTTGAGAATTATCTTGGATATCCGGCAAATAATGAAGTCAAAATCATGGATTTGATGTTGGCAGGGAGAGATAGGGGCACAAAGATAACTCATGGGCCAGCACCGTTATTGAATTCCCTGAAGGCTGCAAATGAAGGTAGCATGGGAGGAGGTTCATCCCCATGATATGAGGAGGTTTATTTTTTGTTTGTTGATAGCTTTCCCGCTCCAATGGCAGTACTCCTCCAAGATGTGGGTCAGCCATCAGGTGGATTTCTTAGAATAATTCAAAAAGATGATGGTATCATCAGTGAACATGAGGTGAGAGATTGTTGGAGCTCTTCCCTTTCATATATATGAGATTATCTTGCCATTGGACAAGCTCTGATGAATAATTCTACTGATTATTTCTTGGGGGAGGATAAACAAAGTCAAAGAGAGAGGGTCCCCCTCCCTTAACAACCTTGTAGCCTTGAACAATCCATGGGATTTTCCCATGAAGTGAACAGTCAGCCATGTAGAGCTGAAACACAAGAAGAGAAGATCAATAACCTCGGTGGAGAATCCTATACCTGAGGGGATCCTATGGATGTAACCCCATTGAACACGATCAAAGGCCTTGTTCATATCAAGCTTAAGAACAAGGTTAGAGCCATGCGCCTTGGTGTTCATGTCGATGATCATTTCTTACGCTAAGGAAACAACTCCCAAAATTGTGAGCCTCTAACGAATCTGTGTTATTCCAAAGAGATCCAACGGGGCAATTCCACCATGAGTCTGGTATTAAGGATGCTCTAAAGGACCTTGTAGAGTAAGTTTCAAAGGCTCACAAGCCGATAATTATGAATAGAGGAGGGGCGATTCATTTTGGGAAGAAGGGCTAGGGATGTGGCACACGCCACTCTGGGGAGACATCCACACCGAAAGAAGTCTTAGATAATCGCAATGAGGTCCTCTTTAATGACCTCCCAGGAGTCTCTATTGAAGGAGCCTGGGAAACTTTCCGGGCATGGAGAATTATCCTCTTTGAGCTGTATAATAGCCTCATGGACGTCTGCTTCTTCCAGAAGGGCTGCTATTTCCACACTAATCTGGGGAGAGAATTGGGAAGAAATGGTCACCAGGAAGCTCGCTTCTATGCTTGGGTGGCCAACAAGAATGCAAGGATTCAGTCTCGATAGAAGATCGTTGAAGTGAGAGTGAGCGAGTCTCCCCACCACTTCTCTATCATTCGAGAATAACCCATCAGGAATCAAGATATTAGGGAGATCCCAGATTTTCCATTCTTTGATGCACACATGAAAGAAGTTATTGTTTCTGTCACCTTCTTCTAACAATCTAATCCTCTCCCTCTCCCTAACCAACCACTCCTAACAAAGAAGTAAATCATAAAGAGAATAATTTTTCCTAGAAAACTCTTTAATGGACTGGTCTTCCCAGGAGTCCTCCAAACATTGCTCAAGATGATCGATTTTATGCATGGCATCAGCCTTATCCTTGTCCAATGGAAGGAGTAGGTTGGACCAGTCGCAAAGTTTACATTTGAGGTTCCAAAGTTTATTTTTGAAAGTTCAACCATAACCTCCCCCGAGCAGGTGTGTTCCATGTCTCTCTGACCATGTTGAGAAAACCTAGAAAACTGGCCCAATGCTAAAGGTAGAGAATGTGATCCTGCCTCACCTGACCTTCTGAAATGTTGAGGAGCATTGGGGAATTATCAGAAAGGCTTCACACCATGTGTGTGACTTGGGTATTAGAGAAGAGAGAGGTGGCGGGCATGTTGTCCAAGAACCAGTCAATACGGCTCCATGAGCAGTGAAGGCCTCGTTGGTTACTGCACCACGTGAATTTGTCACCACTGAATCCAAGGTCAGTAAGCCCATTGTCGGCCATGAATTTAGAAAAGGTAGTGTTGGAATTATTGATAAAGGGGACCCTCTCCTTCTTTTACTTTGGATTCAAGATGACATTAAATTATCCTCCAAGGAACCAAGGGTAGCTTCCTTGGTTGAAGAGATAAAGATCTTGCAAGAGAACCTAGCATTGATGAGCATCACAACTCCTATAGATGAAAGAATAAAAAAACACTCCTTTGTCTTGAGTGACCTTTGTGGTCACATGCTGGTTGCTCAAGTGAACGAGATCAACTAGGATGTTTTGATGCCATAAGATCCAGATATGGTTATTTACTGGTTCTGCATGCATGTACTCATGCATTGAGAGCCTTTTGGAGAATTTGGCAATACGAGAGACATTTTTCTTGTGCTCAATAACTGAAATGATACTGAATTTTTATTTGAAAATATAAGATGAGAGGAAGTACATTTTCATACAAGAACTAAGGTCGCGGGAATTCCAAAATATTACAAGGATAATTGGGTGGAGAGCATCCCAGAATTGTCCTTGGAACTTTTGGCCTTCGAGGAGCTGGTGGAAGAGATGCTCATCAGCTTCTTAGCTTAAGCCCTTGTGCATCTGTCTGCACTATAAGGGTGGTCAAGGGATTAGGAATTCAAGGATTCTTTGAAACCCGGCATCGGTGAGGGGAAGAGGAAACAGAAATTAGATGATCAGACTCTTGGGTGAGGGGCACATGGAGAGAAGGAGGAGGAGGCAAAGGAAGGAGGGAAGAAGTGGGGGAGAGAGGTAGAGGGAATGAAGGAGGGGCAGGGGAAGAAGGGTAAAGGGATAAAGAGGGGAAGAGAGATATCCCAGAGGGTTTTGAGGGAGTCGGAGAGGAAAAAGAGGGCTGAAAACAAACCCGAGCTCTAGGAGCCTCCTCAACAAGGAAGTGTCAAGGCCGCTTAGCAGGGTTGGGAAGGAATGCCAAGAGGGGAAGAGAGATGAATCCGCACTCAAGGATATGAGTGTGTTAAAAGGGTACAAAATATTGTTTTTTTATTTCATGATGTAATGTAAAACTTATGTCTGTATCTAGAATTTCCAAGGCTACTAAACTGATCAGTCTTTCAGGATTTGATCCCTTGTGATCGTGCTAATGTTATGTAATAATGCACTGAATCTAATCCATAACATAGAGGATCAATTTTAGGTTACTTCATGAGGAAACAACCACCAAAATTTAATGGGACTACAAATCCATTTGTAGTTGAGAAATAGATAAGTTCCTTAGAGAAAATATTTCATGCTTTGGGGATTAGTGAAAGGGAAAAATATTCCACGTCATTTTATCACCTCACGAGAGATACAGATCAATGGTGATAATTAATTCAAAACACATTGGAGGATGGAGAAATATCAAATATGCAATAGAGGGAGTTTAAATAACTTTTCATAGAAAAATACATTCCACATGGCCATCGAAAAGATACGGAAAGACAATTTCTAAGTATGAGGAAAATAGAGGATTAGAATGTCTCAAAGTATGAGTCTAAAATTTTAAGGTCGTCATGGAATGCATCAGATTATATACATAACCCAAGGAGTAAGATTTATTGGTTCTTTTATGGGTTAAAACGATTTATCTATCAAGAATTTGGCTCAGAATCCTTCTCATTGTATGATGATATTGTCTCATGTGCGATCAAGATATAAAAGTAATTCCCTAAGTGTTACGACATTTAAGCAAAGTAAGAGAAGAAGAGATATTTTGAACACTATGGAAATTGAAATAAGGGTAAGAAGAGAAAATTTGAGTTTCCATATTGTGGTAAATATGGGAAGAAACACCCCGGTACTTGCCTGAAGTGAATCTGAGTCTGTTACAAGTGTAGTGAAAAAGGCCATCAAGCTCGTGATTTCACGGGAAAAATAAAGAGGCTATCAATGTTGAATGCTACAATTATAGAGAAATGGGTCATTATGCAAATGAATTTCTTAAGTTACAAGGATACGTACCTCAGAAATAGGTAAGGGAGAAAGGTAAAGCTTATGTGATCAATACTACTAAGGTTGATGCTCTAAATGACATGGTGGTAGGTAATTTAATGGTTTCCTCAAATTTATCCAATGCTTTATTTGATTTTGGATCATCACATTTTTTCATATCTTCTCATTCTTCTTAGAAAATTAGATATTTGCAATTTTATTTAAAAAGGGAGTTGTCAGTCAAAACTCTTAAGGGATGTATCATTGCAACATGGTTTTGTGAATCTGTTCCCATTAGGGAATATAAACATACTTTATCTGCCAATATCTTCATCATACTCATGATTGAATTTGATATAATCCTCAGTATGGATTGGATTTGGGACCATGATGTGAAAATTTATTTCAAGAATAATGAGGTTAAATTTTTTGATGATGATAAGAAGTAATTTATCTTTAGAGTAGAAACCTGGCCATCTGATTCTTATCTATATCCACCACCATTAGCTCTATTATATTCAATTATTAGTGTGGAAGAGAGTGAAATAACTATGGGTGGGAGAGGAATGTTAAAATATAGTGCATACCTATTCTGTTAGAATATGATGGTGTGCTTATAGAGGATTTACCTCGACAACTTCTAGAATGAGAAATTGAGTCTTCCCTTGACCTAATTACTGGTTCATGTCCCATATCAAAGACCCCTTATAGAATGGCCACTATGGAATTAGTGGAACTAAAGAAACAACTAGAGGAATTGAGAAATAAGGGATTTATTCTCCCATGTTTTTCTCCATGGGGAGCCCATGTTATTTCTGTTAAGAATAAATATGGATCTATGAGGTTGTGCAGTGACTATAGGGATAACAATACTATAACAATAAAGAACAAGTATACCCTACCATTCATTGATGATTTATTTGATCAAATTCATGGAGCTAAATATTTTTCAAAGATTAACCTTCGATCTAGATATCATTAGTTGTGTACGAAGAGTGAATACATTCCGAAAATATAATTTCGAACTAGGTATGGGCATTAAAAGTTTACAATAATTCCTTTTGGACTGACTAATGCACCCTCTATATTCAGGGATCTAATAAATATAGTTTTCAAGGAATATATTGATGATTTTTTAGTGTTATTTATTGATTATATCTTGTTTTACTCAAAAAGTTACAAAGATCATGAAAATCACTTGCACACTATTCTGAAAACCATAAAAAGAAATGAATTATACGAGATGTTTTGGAGGTGTGAATTCTTGCTTTAGGAAAAAAAAATTCATGGGAATATTTTTTCTAAGGATGGAATCTCTATTGATCCTTAAAATACAAAGGAAATCTAAGAATGGCCAGCACAAAAGATTATAACATGGGTACACAGTTTTATTGGTTTAGAAGGTCATTATCGATGCTTTGTCCATAAATTTTCCCGATTGGCTAACCCATTAACCAAGCTCGCACGTAAAGGGGTTAAATTTGTTTGGACAAAAGTGTGTGAAGAATGTTTTGATGAATTGAATAAAATATTAATCAATGATGCTATCTTGACTCTTCAATCAGGGAATGATGGGTTTTTTATTTATATTTATGCTTCAATAAAAGGACTTGGTTGTGTCCTTATGCAGAATGATAGATTTATTTATTATGCATCACAACAGCTACAAAAGCATGAACAAAACTATCCCACACATGATCTTGAGTTAGAAGCTATAATCCTTTATTTGAGGATTTGGAGACACTATCTCAATGTTGAAAAATGGTAGATATATAATGATCACGAGAGTTTGAAGTATATTTTCTCACAGAAAGAACTCAACATAAGGAAAAGACAATGGATTGAGCTACTAAATGATTTTGATTGCACTATACACAACCACCCGGGGAAACCAAATAAGTTGGTAGATGATCTGAGTAGAGAGGATCATTGAGTTTTGAACAAGATGAGAGTTAAAAGGGATCATATGTTCATGGATCTAGTAATGATGGATATGGGAATAATCATGGAAGGTGGAACATCAATACTTTTTCAAATGGTTTCCAAACCATATTTACTAGAATGAATAAAAAGTTCTTAGACTGATGATGAGGAGTTTAAAAAAAATTAAAGCTATGAATGATGGTAGATTGATTGAATTCATATATGAAGATGGAATTTTGAAATTTGGGAAGAGAATTTGTGTTCCTGATATACCTGGTCTAAAAATAGAATTTTTGGATGATGCTCATAGCTCCAATTTCATTATACACCCTGGTAGCACTAATATGTATCGATATTTGAACGAACATTTTTTTGTGTGAAAAAATAAAGAAGGTGATTGAAGTTATGTGTCAAAATGTATGGTTTTTAAACTTGCTAAGGTTATAATACAACATCATAGATGAGTAACACAACCTCTTCTCATACCTGAGTGGAAATGGGATATTATTATGATAGACTTTTTCATTGGGCTTCCAATGTCTCCTAGAAGGAATGATGCAATATGGGTCATTGTTGATCATCTTACCAAGTCAACACGTTTTCTTGCTATAAGAGAATATTTACCACTTGAACGTTTAGAAAAACAATATATTAATGATGTTATAAGACTTCATGGTGTACCCATATCTATTTTTTCTGATCGTGATCCCCATTTTACATCAAGATTCTAAAAAAGTCTTTAGAATGCCCTAGATAATGAACATTATTTGAGCACTGCCTACCACCCTCAAACTGATGGAAAATCAGAACGGACTATTCAAACCTTAGAAGACATGTTGAGATGTTTCTCACTTGACATTAATGTTATGTGGGATAAATATTTACCTTTGGTAGAATTTTCCTATAACTATAAATTCCATTCGAGTGTTCAGATGGTACCATATGAAGCATTATATGGAAAGAGATGTCACACAATAACTTGTTAGGATGATGTTAGTGAAAGAAAACTCATAGGACTAGGACATATTGAGGAAACAATGGAAATAGTGAATTTTATCAAAACCCATATCAAAGAATCTTACAGTAGGTAAAAGAGATATGCTGGTAACCGAAGGAAGGATTTGGAATTTAAAGTAGGAGATCATATTTTCTTGAAGTTATATCCATGGAAGGGTGTTTACATTTTGGTAAGAGGGGTAAATTATGTCCCAGTATATCAGACCTTTCGAAATTATAGAATGAATTAGAGTTTTAGATTACCATTTGGAAATTCCTTTAAGTCTCTTTAAAGTTCGTGATGTGTTCCATGTATCACTATTGAGAAAATATATGCTTGACTCAATTGATGTACTCACCAATGAAGAAATAGAACTGGAACCCAATTTGTCTTAATGTGAAGAGTCTATCAAGATTATTGATACCATAGAACAAGTGTTAAGAAATCAGACGACTCATCTGGTAAAAGTTCTATAGAGAAACCATAAGATGGAAGAGGCAAAATGGGAACCCGAGGAACTTATGATGAAGAACCACCTGAATATTTTTATGCAGTAATATTCTAGAAATTTCAAGGATGAAATTATTTGAAGGAGTGGAGAATGTAACACCTCAAGCTTCTATGTAGCACTTCTCTTTGAATAATACAATAGCTTTTGTTGTACGCAACTTCAAGTTCTAACACACCATGACCAATCAAATTAGCCATTATGAATAGTAATACCCACTTTTATAAATTTTATAAATTTTATATTTTGAAATGGACTTAATTTTTGGATTTAGAATAACAAAATTAGATTATGCTGAATTTTAGCTATTTTTCTGGAAACATTTGATTTTGGATAAATAGTGAAAAACACTATGTTATTGTTTAAAACTAACATTTTATTTAAATAATTAGTTATTTTATTTAAATTTATTTCAGGTAAAAATATATACATAATACCTATATATGTTAAATTTAATTCATTGCAGTCATTTGACAATAAGAATAGATATATAAAATTTTATTGAATTTTTTTAACTTCTTTTACCCACCTTTTGGCATGTTAGTAAATTTTCATAAAATGTAATTTTACCACTTTTGTGAATTGAATTTCAGTAATAATTTTTTTTTCAAAAGGATGAAAATATTTTTTGGTGAATAGTAACTTTTGAATTATATTTACCACGGTTAAAAATAAATAGTGCAATTAAAGGTAAAAATGATATTATAATTACCCTAAAACATTTCCTAATTATATTGTATAAGTTAGTTTCGACCAAAATCAACCTTAGGAATTACATATGATCCTTTGGGTCCACTTTTATTAGATTAGGACATTTATTATTATTTTATTTCAAGAAGAGTTAAAATTGTTAAGTTCATATTTAATAAATAAAACATCTTTAATATAGAGTAATACATATGATAAATTCGACTATAAATATTCTTTAGAAAAATAAAAAAATTTCCTACATAAAGGGGATTTATTTATAATTCTTAGAAATTAAATAATTAAATTTATTTATGATGCAATGATGATGAAGTAATTACCTTATTATTGAATTATTAAAATAATTGATATTATAAATAATAATATAATTGTAAATTGAGTCTTTTTTTCTATTCTACGAATTTTATAGGTTAATATGAAATGTTAGGGTTTTTTAAATAATTTGTTTTCAAAGTGATAAAGTTGTTATGACTTTCACAAAAACCAAATACTAAATAGTGTCAAAATTGACATAAATGTGAATTTAAAACAAATGCAATATTATTAATTGATATAATATTCCAAAAAATATAAGGTTCCTCCAAAGGACTTATATAATAATATATATTTCTCTAATGAACATATAAGGACCCGACCTTATAACATTACTTAATATTCAATTAAATGAATAATTCACATTGAGGATATTTTCAGGTTTAGAGTTTTAGAGAATTAGTACATAACTATTACATATCAAAGATTACAAGGTAGAAAAATATACTCAGTTTCCATTTTTTCACAAAATATATACTATTGAACAAAATATTTATGTCTAGTTCCATGTTTTAGACATCATGAAATTTCCTTGATCCCATCCTTGACCGTATTCCACTTAAGTCCTGTGGAAAACATTTCAAAAACATGGGATTAGCATAAAAAGCGCAGTAAGGGTTATAAAAATATGGAAAGAAAACATTAGTCCATGTATACATACGAATCAATGAAATCATACTTTACTTATAAAACATAAGCACTTTAACATACCTCATTAAATCATAAGATTTAGGAATAACTCAAATAAATCATAAGACATAAAGGTAACTTAAGGCATTCATAACATTCTTACGTAGGGAGTAACCCTCGTGGTTATGTTTGGAATACCCATCACAGTATATTCCCTAAATATATTCGGATAAACCTTAGCGTTTAACTCCTTCGCATTACCCAATGCATTGGAGAGCTATCTCGGGCTCACCCACCCTTAGTTTATCACGGAACCACCCAATTTCATAAACATTTCCCAAGAACCATAACATAATCATAACACTTAAAACATGCATAAAAGAAACATAGAATTTTCACATTTCAATCATAAGAGATCACATCATGATATTATCATAAATAAAAACATATAATCACTACGGGAAAAATTGGTATTTGCGATGGGTTATTTGCGACGGGGATAAATCTCGTCGCAAATAGTCCCGTTAGAAACTTATTTGCGACGGGTTAGCTTTCCCCGTCACAAAAGGACCGGCGCGCTTTGTGCGCCAAATTGCGGGAAAGTTATTTGCGACGGGCGGTTACCGCCCGTCGCAAATAACCGGCGGCGGTAAAAGCTATTTGCGACGGGAATATACCCCCGTCGCAAATAGTATGTCGGCAGGTTATTATTTGCGACGGGTCCCATCACAAATAACTATTTAACCATTAACCGTAATAAATGGGGGCTAAGGTATTTGCGATGGGTACAGTCGCAAATAGACCCGTCGCATATGATCTAACCTATAAATACCCCCCCATCCATTTTTTTCATTCATTCTCAAACTCGATCTTCTCCTTCTCTCAAAACTTTATTTTTAGAGTTCAGCATTTCTTAAGTTTAATTTTTTTTCCGGAGTTGATATTGAAGTATTCAACAACGATCAAAGATCAACCTCAGATCAATTTTAAATGTATTTGTGTTCATTTTAATTTAATATTTATTTTAAATTTTTTATTAGTTTCAATTATTCTTAATTAGTTGTAATTTAATTATGTTTACATTGTTTTGTTACTTAATAAATTTAAATTATTAGTATTCATTGTTCATAGTTAATGGTACTTAAGAATAATTTGTAATAATTTCCAATAATTAAGAATAAATGCTAATAATTAGTAATAAATACCAATAATTAGGAATAATTAGTAATAATTACCAATAATTACCAATAATTAGTAATAATTACCAATAATTACCAATAATTAGTAATAATTACTAATAATTACTAATAATTCATAATAATTACCAATAATTAGTAATAATTTCCAATAATTACCTATAATTAGTAATAATTTCCAATAATTACCAATAATTCGTAATAATTCGTAATAATTACTAATAATTAACAATAATTACTAATAATTACTAATAATTAGCAATAATTAGTAATAATTACCAATAATTAGTAATAATTACCAATAATTACCAATATTTAGTACTAAATAGTAATAATTAGTAATAATTACCAATAATTAGGAATAATTAGTAATAATTACCAATAATTACCAATAATTAGTAATAATTAATAATAATTACCAATAATTTGCAATAATTAGTAATAATTACCAATAATTAGTAATAATTACAAATAATTATCAATAATTAGTAATAATTACCAATAATTAGGAATAATTAGTAATAATTACCCATAATTATCCATAATTAGTAATAATTACCAATAATTATCCATAATTAGTAATAATTACCAATAATTACCAAGAATTACCAATAATTAGTAGTAATTTACTAATTACCAATAATTATCCATAATTAGTAATAATTACCGATAATTACGAATAATTAGTCATAATTTACTAATTACCAATAATTATCCATAATTCCAATAATTAGTAATAATTAGTAATAATTACCAATAATTACCATTACTTAGAAATAATTACCAATAATTATCCATAATTAGTAATAATTACCGATAATTATCCATAATTAGTAATAATTACCAATAATTACTAATAATTACCAATAATTAGTAATAATTGGTAATAATTAGTAATAATTACCAATAATTACCACTAATTAGTAATAATTAATAATAATTACAAATTATTAGTAATAATTATTAATAATTACCAATAATTAGTAATAATTAGTAATAATTACCAATAATTAGTAATAATTAGTAATAATAACCAATAATTAGTAATAATTAGTAATAATTAGTAATAATAACCAATAATTAGTAATAATTAGTAATAATTAGTAATAATTACCAATAATTAGTAATATTTACCAATAGTTAGTAATAATTACCAATAATTAGTAATAATTATCAATAATTAATAATAATTACCAATAATTACCAATAATTACCAATAATTACCATTAGTTAGAAATAATTACCAATAATTATCCATAATTAGTAATAATTGTCGATAATTATCCATAATTAGTAATAATTACCAATAATTACCAATAATTACCAATAATTAGTAATAATTGGTAAGAATTAGTAATAATTACCAATAATTACCACTAATTAGTAATAATTAATAATAATTACCAATAATTAGTAATAATTAATAATAATTACCAATAATTAGTAATAATTATTAATAATTACCAATAATTAGTAATAATTAGTAATAATTAGTAATAATTACCAACAATTAGTAATAATTACCCATAATTAGTAATAATTACCAATAATTAGTAATAATTACCAATAATTAATAATAATTACCAATAATTACCAATAATTAGGAATAATTACCAATAATTAGGAATAATTACCAATAATTAGGAATAATTACCAATAATTAGTAATGATTCGTAATGATTACCAATAATTAGTAACAATTATCAATAATTAGTAAGAATTACCAATAATTAGGAATAATTACCAATAATTAGGAATAATAACATTATTACATTATTAGTATATTTTATTATTAATATTAAAATAATATAATTTTTTATATTATATACAATTTTCCTTTCATCTGTGTGTTTTCTATCTCCACATGTAATATTTGTATGTGAAGACAGAAAACACATAGATGAAAGGAGAATTGTATATAATATAGAAAATTATATTATTTTAATATTAATAATAAAATATACTAATAATGTTATTATTCCTAATTATTTGTAATTATTCCTAATTATTGGTAATTATATGAATAATAACCAATAATTAGAAATTATTACCATTAATTACCAATAATTACCATTAGTTAGAAATAATTATCAATAATTTGGAATAATTACCAATAATTAGGAATAATTACCAATAATTAGGAATAATTACCAATAATTAGGAATAATAACATTATTAAATTAGTAGTATATTTTTATTATTAATATTAAAATAATATAATTTTCTATATTATATACAATTCTCCTTTCTTCTGTGTGTCTTCTGTCTCCACATGTAATATTTGCATTCTTTTTCAAAATTATCAACCTACTCACTAATGGAGAGGTGAAAGTGAATGCAAATATTACATGTGGAGACAGAATGTTAAACACACAGATGAAAGGAGAATTGTATATAATATAGAAAATTATATTATTTTAATATTAATAATAAAATATACTAATAATGTAATAATGTTATTATTATATAATTAATATTTATGAAAAAATAATATTAGTACGATGAAAATAATAAAAAAAATTATATAATATTAAAATTATCAATATTTGTAACAGGTTTTGCTTTATTCTCAACATATTCAATTCTTAAAGGGTCAATTTTTAGGTCTATCTCAATAAAAAGTTTGTGTCAGTCCTGTATGATGCAAACTCTGTAATTATCCTTACTTGAGTGTTTTTTCTAACAAATTATTCAAAACCAGTAATGATTTTTTATTTTATAGAAAAATATGGAACAACAAGGTCGTCAACAATCATTATTAGGAGACCGCATATGGATAAATCAACGTAGAAATCCAAACGGTTCTGGTTTAAATCTAGTATATGTAGAGGGTGTGGAGACTTTTTTATCATTTGCGGCATAAAATCCAGAATTTGTTTCAGAAGGCAAAATAAAATGCCCTTGTAGAAAATGTGCATTGAGAACGTTTGACACATTTGACAAAGTGGGGGGACATCTCTTGCATTTTGGTTTTCAACCAGATTATGTTTTTTAGTATCAACACGGTGAACGCAGTTCCAGAGCAAGTGATACCAACTTCATTCCGGATCCATCTCGGTTTCATGATTTAGTACATGATGTTGCAGGTTCATCTGTTCAACATACAGAAATTCCGGCTGATATAGCTTCAAATCCTGAGTTGGCACCGTCTGAATTTTGTGAGTTGTTGAGGTCTGCTTAGGATGCATTATATCATGGCTGCAAGATGAGAAAATTAGAAGCAGTTGCAAAATTTATGGCTATCAAATCAGATAACGGAATGTCAAACACCTGTTTTGACCAGATAATTTCTTTGCTTAAAACACTGTTACCCGAAGCAAATGTTTTGCCTGTAAATTACTATGAGAGTAAGAGGCTGGTTCAAAATTTGGGACTTACTTGTCAGAAGATTCATGCATGTTCAAATGACTGCATTTTATATTCTGGGGAAAATGAGTTGTTGGATAGTTGTCCCACACATGGGCAACTAAGATATAAAGAAGGACAACATGGGAAGTCTGGATTGATTCCTGTAAAACAGTTTAGATATTTTCTGCTTACATCCAGACTTCAGCGTTTATTCATGTCTAAGAATACAGCGACAATGATGTCATGGCATAAAGAGAATATTTCAACCGATAAAAGCTTGAATCATCCAGCCGATGGTGATTCATGGAAACATTTTGATAGAGTACATCCATCCTTTGCTTTAGAAGCTAGAAATGTTCGACTGGGCCTTTCCACTGATGGTTTCTGTCCGTTCGGATCTTATGGTAGTCAATATTCAGGTTGGCCTATTTTTTAACTCCGTACAATTTACCTCCATGGATGTTGATGAAGGATCCATATATCTTTTTGACTTTACTAATTCCATGACATCCGAAGAAAAATATTGATGTTTATTTGAAACCATTGATTGATGAATTAAGTTTATTGTGGAGTACTGGTGTCAGTAAATATGATGTGCAACGAAACAAAATTTCATACTGAGAGCAGCATTTATGTGGACAATTAGTGACTTCCCGGCATATAGGATGTTATCTGGCTAGAGTACACATGGTCAGAAATCATGTCTTTAATGTATGGGAGAAAACAAAGCATTTATGCTCATTCATGGAAAGAAACCTTATTATTTTGATTGTCATCGCATATTTCTTCCAGCTGATCATCCTTTTCGCAGAAACAGATCTCATTTCAGAAAAGGAACAGTTGAAAGGGATGGACCTCCAAAAATGCTATCAGGTTCGGAGTTAAAATCAGTTGTATTTTCATTACCTCCCATCACTTTTGGTCCCACAATAAACCAACAGAAAATTTCTGGTTTTGGGAAAGAACACAATTGGATTAAACGTAGAATATTTTGGGATTTTCCATATTGGTCTGATTTGTCGGTCCGACACATGTTAGATGCCATTCATATTGAGAAGAACTATTTTGATAATTTGTTTCATATAGTTTTGGATACACCAGGAAAGAGCAAAGACAATGTAAATGCACGTTATGTCTTGCCCAAATTTGCAGGCGTCTAGAACTGGAACTGTTTGAGAATGTCAGAACAGAAAGGTTACTGAAACCAAAAGAATCTTATACACTATCTAAAGAAAACCGTTTATTATTTTGTCAGTGGATTGCAGATTTGAGACTTCCATATGGTTGTGCTTCCAATTTGGGTAGATGTGTAAAGAATGGTCATATTACTGGATTAAAAAGTCATGATTGTCAAGTTATAATGTAAAGACTTCTACCCATTGGATTAAGAGGTCTGTTGAATTCTGTGATTTGGTATTCCATAACAGACATGTCTCATTTTTTTCGGGAAATTTATGTGGCTACAACAGATTATGATGCTCTATGCAAACTTGAAGAAGATGTTGTTATAATTATATGTAAACTGGAAAAAATATTTCCGCCATCTTTCTTCGACTCAATGGAACATTTGATGTTACATTTTCCATATGAAGCCAAATGTGGAGGTCCAGTACAGTTTCGATGGATGTACCCATTTGAAAGATGCATGCAAAAATTGAAAAGAAAATTACGTAACAAAGCATCTGTTGAAGGATCTATTGCAGAAGCTTATTTGCAAGAGGAAATATCATTTTTATGCTCCCATTATTTTGAATCTGAGTATCCTTCAAAACACAACCAAATGGGATGGAACGAGAGGAATATTGATGAAATCGACAATCAATTATCTGTTTTCAACTAGCTAGAGCTTGGTTTTGGTGGAGTTTATGAACGCTGGCTTTTGGATGATGAACATCACAGAGCTCATACGTATGTTATGCTCAACTGTGAAGATATGACATCAGTTGTACTGTAAGTGTTTATATAACTTATTCTATAATTTATGTTATAGTAAATAACTTTTGTTTTTATAGGTTGTATTATAATCATATCAAGAAACAAATTCCACAAATTACAGCAGCTGCTCTCGAAGAACACCGACTGAAAAATTTCTCTCAGTGGTTTCAAAAACTAGTAACATAAATTCTTTATCTTTTAGCAACTCATTCAATGTATAGTTTACTATATTGATAATTATTTCACAAATTTTCAGGTGTCTCGACATGCTGATAAAATTGACAAACGGCTGTATATATTGAGTAACCCACCTTCCAAACTTGTTAAAACTTATAATTAATATGTGGTGAATAGATTTAGATTTCACACACATGCTTATGGGGAATCGAAAAAAACAATGAACAGTGGAGTTAGCTTGAGAGGATCTCATCATCGAGAAAATGAATTTGACTTTTATGGCATACTTGATGAAATCATTGAACTCTGTTATCTTGGACAACATTACATAACCATGTTCAAATGTCGGTGGTTGGATACAATGAGAGGCGTGTGTGTTCATCCGACTCATGGAATCATCGATATTAAATGTGAAAGTGTTCTCGCAGTATATGAATCATTCTTATTGGCTCAACAGGCACATCAAGTTTATTACGCAAAGTACTGTGCTACATCAAGATACTTGATTGATTGGTGGAGTGTAATTAAAATAAAAATTCGAGACAATCAGTTTAGTCAAAGTGAATGTGCATTCACTAATGTGCAAAGAATTGAAGTTTTTTAAGAGAGTCATCAAAATCAATCTTTTTTACAAAGAGACATGAGTATCGATGACGACACCCCACATTTAAGTGTCGGTGATGATGATGATGTTAATGATGTCACATATGAATTTGAAATGGTAAGAGATGAAGAAACTGGAACTCGAATGGATATCGATGATGTTGAGGAGGAATATGAAGATGACATTGACATATATGAAAATGATGATGAAGATGAACACTGATAGAATTCCATGGTAGTGATATAAAATCATAATATTTATATATATATATGTATATATAATAGTAATTACCAATTATTTTCTAACAACATTAACATTTTCTGTTTCAGATGGACGACGACACATTTCGTGAGTTGGCGGATGCTGACCTGCCTTTCGATGCAGATGAGTTACTGGCAGATGACCCTCAGCCTGCAGGCGCTCCAGGGAGTACGCAGAGGGGGCGCAGTCTTGCACGATTGATGATTCATGACCCCGTCCCTGAGCGACGTCCACGTCTTGGGTTTGATCCACGCACACGGAGGTGTGATAACCTGTGTGATAATCTGTGGATTTGACTAAGATTTCATTAATCTATTCACATAATAAATGTTTATTATATTTACAGTTTTCCGCATATAGTAGTCGGACAGGGCAGCGCTATTTTTCACAACTATTTCTCTCAGTCATGGACCACATGGAAGCAGATTCCCATTGATGTGCAGCAGGCCATGTTCGGCCATTGGTTGGTACGTACGTAAATAAATAATTTTTATTTTGAAAATTATTTCATTTCTAACTTGATATTTTGATTTATTTGTAGGGTTTATGGTATCCGATTGAGGATACCATGCGTGACGCCATCCACAAGGCATGGGAGGTGGACATGCGTGATCTCTTTCGTCAGTTCTTGCACAATTTAAGAAAAGATGCCACAAAGAAAGAAGGAGTGTCAGATTTTGACGAGTCATGTAGAGCACACTGACCAGAGTACATTTCATCCCATGTATGGGATGGATTATGTGTGCACTGGTTGAGTGGTGCCTTTCAGAGGAGATCATCGGTGGGGAGGCAAAATCGGGGGAGACAGGAGGTGACTCATCGAGCTGGGAGTCGTTCTTTCAGTACTTATAGAGAGCATCTTGTACGTACATTAGTTATAAATATTTTATATAACTATAAATATTAAGAGTTTATTTTTTATTCATATAGGATGTTGAGCACCCCGATATTACGGAGTACGACGTATATCAGAGGATGTATAGTGATCCTGCTACTAGGGAGCTCAGAGGTGATCGTCAACATCACATCGTGGTCAGTATTATTTGTTTTCAAGTTTAAAAATTAACTGCATATAATATATTCAAAATTTAAATTTTAAATTGCAACTACAGGAGTCATATGAGGCCGCAGCGTCACAGACCCGATCTGAGAGTCAGGTCGAGGCATCAGATCAGACCACTGGCCGTCAGTTTGATGAGGCAGCATGGATGTAGGCCACCTAGTATGCCTTCGAGAAGGGTCGGGTAGTTGTTATTAGCTTTCGACTGACTCCCGGAGATTATTATGGCAGTGCTGTGATGTCGACATCTAGCTCGAGAGGAGGTCGTGCATCTTGTTCTGCTACACAGTATGAGGATCAGTTGCGATCTCATACTGCACTGATAGAGAGTCTCCGACAGGACCAGGAGCAGATGCGTCAGTAGCAGCAGCAGCATGAGGAGGAGCGTCGACGCCAGCAGCAACTGTACGAGGAGCAGATGAGTCGGTGGCAGCAGCACCACCAGGAGCAGATGAAGTACATGCGCCGACTCACTCATGCTTTAGGGATGGAGTTTCTTCCACCAGCATCTGCAGATCCCCCCTCCCCCCCCCCCTCCTTCAGATTAGAGTTTGTTTTAATGTTATAAAGTTTGTTAAATCAAAATATGAATTTTTTTCATATTCGTAGTTTCTGTCTCATTATAAAATATTAATAATATTATATTTTGAAATAACAATATTAATATGAATAATAATATTATTTATATTTTATAATATTAAATTATATATATATATATTAAAATTTTATAATATTATATTTTAATTATATTTTTTTGTAATATTTGAATTATTTTAATATTTGAATGTAAAAAAATTCTATTATTTTTATATTAATTAAAATAACTTATTAATATTTTTTTATTTATAAATTATAATTCTAATATTATTATATTAATTAAATCATTTATTAATATTCTATTATTTTTTATTTTTGAATTATAATTCTATTATTATTATATTAATTAAAATAATTTATTAATGATTTATTATTTTTATTTGTGAATTATAATTATATTATTATATTAATTAAAATCATTTATTAATATTTTATTATTTTTTATTTTTGAATTATAATTGGATTATTATTATATTAATTAAAATAATTTATTAATAATTTATTTTTTTATAGTATTTGTGACGGGATACTATGCCCGTCGCAAATAGTATTATTATTATATTCATTAAAATAATTTAATAATAGTTTTTAATTTTTTTTTAAAAATTGTAATTGTGGCGGGCCCCGTCGCAAATACCTGTTGCGACGGGCCCCGTAACAATTACTATTTTAAATTTTTTTACAAATATACGGATTAATATTTGCGACATGAAGGATCCCTGTCGCAAATAATATCTTTAGTGACGGGCCCGTCGCAAATAATTGTTGTTGCGACGGCGTTTTCCGCAACGGGCGATTTGTGACGGGCCCCCGTCGGAAAAGGCCATTTGCGATGGGATCCCATTGCCAATGACCCGTTGCAAATACCTGTTTTTCTAGTAGTTAATAAAATCATTAAAACTCTATGAGAGAAAAATCCCTTTATACTTTGAAAATATTAAAAGAAGACATTTAAATGAGATTTTAGAATCAAAGTGTCCCATACCACTCGAAACTTTTGAAAGGGTTTTAATACATTCATGTTTATATAAATAAATCCTTAAAACCATTTTTAAAATATGGACATGGATGATAAATGTTTAAAAGAATAAATATTTAAAACCATTTAAAAAAATGTTTCAATAAAAGAGTCCTTTTCCATTTTTAACATTTAAATTATAAGACACATGAATGTAGACAATTTTCGAAACATTTAAATGAATTTATGATAGACATCATATGGATATGTAAAGTCAAAGAGACTATATATAAACTTTATAAAAGAATAAAAGTGCATATCATTAAGAAATATCTCAATGAGAAGAAATTGAGATGTAATCCCAATCAAGGATCATGCCATTAGAGCAAGGATAAATAAATGACATAATTAAGTGTGAAAAATATGAATACACTAAATATAAGTTGGTACTCAGTATAAAACAAGCAGATTTCATCCACACAAATTCATAGCATGAAATAATCAAGAAGTAGAGGTTTACCCCAAAGAATTGGAATTGTGTTAAGAAGTTCCCTTGCAAAAATTCGATAGCCTAATGGCGTCACATCAAATTTTTTAAAAAGAGTTGATGAGATAAATAAAGGGTATCTCATCACTTGGACATAAAATATAAAACAATAAGGATATATAAGAACATATCCCAACATAAGAAGATGTAATTTAAAAGACAAAACAAAAAGAAGTCTTTTAAAAATAGGAGGTTGAAAGGTTCCCTTACTGACTTGGGTAACTTTCGAAACGTACACCCCATGAAAGAAGGAATATAAAACATTGACATAAAAACTCATAAAAGAAAGTATATTACACAAATATTAGAATAATGGGCAGTACATACACTACTCAAAGGAAATGGTGTCAAATGTAGCATAAATCTCACGGGAATAAAAGTGAGATGAAAAATCCCTTACGAAAACTCGGCAGCCTAACGGCGCCACTTAAAACATCCAAAAATGGATTTATGAGATCAAATAGGGTCTATAATAATATGAACATAAAAAGTACAGAATGATAAATATAAAATAACATCCCCAAACATAACAAAGATGATCTTAAAAGAAATGACATAAAAGAGAGTACTTAAAAAGAAAGAGAGAGGTAGGATCCCTTACCTCAAGTCCGACTTGTTCTTCTTCGTTTCATTATATTCAGGAATAATAAACTTTGGTAAACTTATAATTGCTTAAGGACCTCCTTTAAATATTATTATTCAGTCCATATCACATATTATAATGTTATAATAATTGGTTAATAATGTGAGTTCATATCAGATGTTTTTGTCGATGTTTGGTACATTAGTCAAAAATGAACTTGTTTGAAAATGATTTTCCATGTATTTATAAGTAAATCATCTCCAAAATAGTATTAATGATTAAAAAATAATATATATCCAGTTCATATTCATTTTATACTATTCCATAACATTTTTAGATAAAAATAAATGAAATGCACCGTTCATGGAGACAGTAGGCCGTACGTACGCATGAACGCTACTTTCATTTCTTTGTCATATTAATGGAATTAAAAATAAATGAGAGATATATATATTATAATTCCAGTATAATATATTTTTTTATAGGTCACATATGTTCATTAATCTCATTCTGTATACATTCCATGTATTGCATGAACGAGTCACATTACTTGAGGGGCGGTAGTCCACACTTCCTCGTATGAAATTATCGCATTTTCACAATATGAAAAGCATAAAGTTATATTGTAAATTTAAAATACAGAAGCATAGAGAGGACATAAATATAATATATATCATATGAAAAATAGTTCCATCATAATGGCCACCATGAGAGGTGGTATGAGAAGATAGAACAATCATCATTTCGTGAGTCAGTAATTCACCATCCATAGAAACAGTATGTTCTTTAACCCTTAGACAGAGGTGTGTGTAAGTGTAGCTCGAATATTCCTCATAACAACATCCTATTATATTTTAGATATTGTTTTCGTTACGAATGAAATTAATAAAAATAGTTTAGGGGTTGGAGAAGCAAAATAAAACAAAAGAACATTAGGGAAGACTTTACCTTTAAATCGGGTAACTCCCCTTTGTTTGAACCAAAATGGTTTCTTGAAGAGTTTTCTGCCTAAGTGAAGGCTTATAGGATGAGGAGAGGGATGTGGAGAGAGAAAATGAGTAGATTTTGGCCAAGCCAATGGCTTGAGAGGTGTGTGTAAAGAGGTAGAGGTGGGGGCCTTTTATAAGAGGAGAGGAGGGGAAATCTTGGAAATATATAAAATGTTTATTTATATTAAAATGAGTTTCGAATTTTAAAGGTCCCACATTGATATATTTCGAGGATAAAGTGATAAGGTTTCTAAATCAACCCATCCAGTAGGTTTTTGACATGTTTAAGACTTATATATTACCCTCTCTTCTCATTTTATTTAAATCGTTCATTTATGAGGTAATAACTACATCATCACGGTGTCATAAATAAATTAATTTATTTAATGCCTAAAAATTATATAAAAAAATATAATGATATAGGAAATATTTTTATATTTATGATGAATATTTATAGTTAAAAATATGACTTGTATAACCCCATGTAAAAATTGTTTTAGTAAAACAATACATGTTTGTAACATTTTTATTTTATCTTTAAATAAAAAGCTATTAATGTCATTTTCCTACCAAAGTGGCTCCATGGGGTCCCCAAGTTGACCCATGGATTGTCTTGGTCGGCCATGATTCATCAAATAAGGTCAGGACATGTATCAAGGTCAATTCATATTATCATAACATTATCTTTAACTTAAATTACACTAATTACCTTTAATCGTGATTAATAAAACTTAAAAGTTACTATTCATCAAAAAAATATTTTAATCCCATTGAACAACATTTTACATCCTAATTACAACCATGTATGTCAGATTTTTTGAAATTCAAATCACAGAAGTGGTAAAGTTTCATTTAAACGAAAAATCTGTTTTTTAACTACCACTTAGTGGTTTCACTATTCATCAAAAATTTAAGTTTTTTAGAAAAATACCAAAAATTCACACTAAGCTATATTTTATATTCCGAATTCAAAAATGATGTCTATTTTACAATAATAAAAACATATAAGTTGCATTACTTAATTTAATAATTAATTCCCGTTGTCAGAACAAATAGCGTGTTTTTATGAAATAATATATATCAAATGATTGACACTAGTGTGAAAATATATTATAATTGGACTTTAAAACCAATTCAAAAGATAATCTATGCATATAAATAAATTATATTAAAAAGCTTTTTTGAATTAAAATACAACATTTTTCACTATTCATTATAAATGAACTTTATCGGAAAAATACCAAAAATTTACACAAAGTAAATTTTGATATCCTGATTCTAAAGAAGGATTTTATTCGGTCCAATATAACATATATAATTGTCAACAAGTGGATTTAAAAAGGGTTTTCCATCAAAAGGTGGTTAATCAACCTTTTAATGAATATTATAATATTTACTCTTAAATTTGGATTCATTCGCATTTTAAGCATCTAACATTTATTGGATAAAAGTAAAAATATTTCAAAAACATATATAATAATTTTGTAGTTAGTTCTATTCATTCCCTCCATTAATATGGCTAGGAATTAACTACCATTTAAAATAATATTATTTTATTATTAAAGTGCAATGTAAGATTTCCAAGAAACTCGTTGTTGCGTATTGGGTATGCCATTGAGCATAGTGTTCCCTTTAAATTAATATTATCAATTTATTCACAAATATGGATAAATATAAAAATATCATATTCTTTATTTACCTGGGTGGTTACATCCTTCCCCCTTTTGAGAATTGCATCCTCGCAATTTTAAAATTGGGCTTGGAAACTGCATTGAAAGTCCCACATCGGAACAAGAGTTCGTAAAACTATCACTTTAAAAGAAAGAAAAATAAGTACAAAGGTCACCCGAGTTAACCCATAATAGGATTACATGTAAGAAAACATGGATATGGAAGAAAAAAAAGGGTCATGTTCTGAGGGAGAGTGATAGAAAACATGTTTAGGAGAAAGTTAACCACCAGAAAATCAGAAACTTATAATGGGTTAAACGGTATTTGAATTCTCATTAGGAAAAGTTAACAGACAAAATTTTAGTTTTAAGTTACTTTTCATTGAGGAATTTATTTATGTGATTAACAAAATCATAAAGAAACATACTTACTTGTCATGTTGACTTTCAACTTTTACTAGATATCTAACAAAAACTCATACTTTCTCCAAATGATGAGTATTTAGGATGACTTGTTCACATTAAGAGCACTATAATTAACATCTAGAGAATCACTTAATCCAAAAAATAGAACTGTATATTTCCCATTTCTTTAGACAAAAACAAAAACCAAAATTATTAGTACGAGATCATATAATACCCGAAAAGGATAATCCTTTATAAAAAGAAAATCTATTCTTAATCTCCAAAATTTGTCCAAAAAACCCCAAAGTTCAACGAAGACCATTCGATAAACAATTTGTCCATAAAATTCATCAAAGTAAACCAATCTAAGATTGAAACCCAAATATTTGACGGATTTAATCACATAGTCTTCCAAGGTAAAATTAACATTTATCTCCAAATAACAACAATTGCTCTTATAGTATCATATTGAAAAGTAATCAACCTAATCCCATATTCTCCATGATAGGTTAATAATTTCCATAGATAAACCAAAATCAACTTATTCTAGATTCATAAGATCATATAACTAAAAAGAATTTGTCATACTAACCAGGGACTTTACATAGTCCAGTGGTAGGCGATAAATACAAGTCGCACTTTGGTTGTGGGTTCGATTCCCGCAACTTGGTCCGACGCGACAGGTTGTCACATGGTCTACGTGTTGTCCTTTTTCCAAAACTATATAATTCTTATAACATTCCCCAAAAAGAGATAAAATCTTCAAAAATAACCATAACATAATTTAACCTCAATGTTACGTCTTTCCTTTCATCTTCCATCATATAGTAACCCATAATTACCTCAAAAGTAAGGATCATATAAACACTAATGGTTACCTTTATAATTATTACCTGAACTTCCACATAGAGTTGGTTCTCTCATACATGATGCATTAGAGAACTCACCAAGGTTCAAGTGGTTGATCATGACTCTTGATAGTTGGTTTATAATAACCATGAGATTTTTCATTGAATCCCCAATTTCATCCAGTCTCTTAATCTGAGAATCACCATAGTTTCCTATTGTCACTTTGGTGCCTACTAGATCCATGCATTTACTAAAACAAAAAAATGTCAGTGTGAGTATGTCAACAAAATAATCAGGTACTAATGAGGAAGATAAACACTAAGATATACTTACTCATTCACGTTATCTATAAACTATGACTTTTTCTGAAATCCTTTCTATTAAGGTAATGTCACTTATGCTTAAAGAATAACCTAAACACTAAATTTATCTAAACCGACCTATGATACCAACTATAAGGACCTGACCTTATAACATTACTTAATATTGAATTAAATGTATAATTCACATTGAGGATCTTTTCAGGTTTATAGTTTTAGAGAATTGGGACATAACTATTTCATCTCCAAGATTACATGGTAGACAAATCTACTCAGTTTCTATTTTTTTCACAAAATATAAACTCTTGAACAAAAGGTAACTTGAGGCATTCATAACATTCTTACGCAGGGAGTAACCCTGATGGTTACGTTTGGAATACCCAACACAGTATATTCCCTAAATATCTTTGGAGAAACCTTAGCGTTTAACGCCTTCATGTTACCCAATGCATTAGAGAGCTATCTCGGGCTCACCCGCCCTTAGTTTATCACAGAACCACCTGATTTCATAAACATTTCCCAAGAACCATAACAAAATCATAACACTTAAAACATGCATAAAAGAAACAAATTTCCACATTTCAATCACAAGAGATCACATCATGATATTATGATAAATAAAAACATCTAATAAAATAATTAAAACTCTATGAGAGAAAAATCCATTTATACTTTGAAAATATTAAAAGAAGTCATTTAAAAGAGATTTTTGAATCAAAGTGTCCCATACCACTTCGAAACTTTTGAAAGGGTTTTAAAACATTCATGTCCATATAAATAAATCCTTAAAACCATCTTTAAAACATGGACATGGATGATAAATGTTTAAAAGAATAAATATTTAAAACCATTTAAAACAATGTTTTAATAAAAGTGTCCTTTTCCATTTTGAACATTTAAATTATAAGGCACATGAAAGTAGACCATTTTCAAAACATTTAAATGACTTTATTATTGACATAATATGGATATATAAATTCAAAGGGGATGTATATACACTTTATAAAAGAATAAAAGTGCATATCATTAAGAAATGTCTCAATGAGAAGAAATTGTGTTGTAATCCCAATCAAGGATCATGCCATTAGAGCAAGGATAAAGAAATGACATAATTATGTTTTGAAAATATGAATACACTAAATATAAGTTGATACTCAGTGTAAAACAATCAGATTTCATGCACACAAATTCATAACATGACATAATCAAGAAGTATAGGTTTAACCCAAATAATTGGAATTGGGTTAAGAAGTTCCCTTGCAAAAATTAGATAGCCTAACGGCGTCACATGAAATTTTAGAAAAATAGTTGATGAGAGAAATAAATGGTATCTCATCACATAGACATAAAATTTACAGCAATAAGGATATATAAGAACAAATTCCAACATAAGAAGATGTAATTTAAAAGACAAAGCAAAATGAAGTCTTTTAAAAATAGAAGGGTGAAAGGTTCCCTTACCGACTTGGGTAACTTTCGAAACATACACCCCATGAAAGAAGGACTATACAACATTGACGTAAAAACTCATAAAAGAAAGTATATTACAAAAAGATTATAATAATGGGAAGTACATACACCACTCAAAGTAAATGGCGGAAAATGTAGCATAAATCTCATAGGAATAAAAGTGAGATGAAAAATCCCTTACGAAAACTTGGCAGCCAAACGACGCCACTTAAAACATCCAAAAATGGATTTATGAGATCAAATAGGGTCTCTCATAATATGAACATAAAAATTACAGAATGAGGAATATAAAAGAACATCCCCAAACATAATAAATATGATCATAAAAGAAATGACATAAAAGAGAGTACTTAAAAATAAAGAGAAAGGTATGATCCCTTACCTCAAGTCCGACTTGTTCCTGTTCGTTTCATTATATTCCTAAATAATAAACATTGTTCAATTTATAATTTCTTAAGGACCTCCTTTAAAGATTATTATTCAGTTCATATCACATATTATAATGTTATAATAATTGGTTAATAATGTGAGTTCATATCAGATGTTTTTGTTGATGTTTGGTACAAGAGTCAAAAATGAACTTGTTTGAAAATGATTGTCCATTTAGTTATAAGTAAATCATCCCCAGAATAGTATTAATGATTTAAATATCATATATATCCAGTACATATTCAATTTATACTATTACATAACATTTGGAGATAGAAAAAATGAAATACACCGTTCATGGAGACGGTAGGCCATACGTACGCATGAATGCTACTTTCATTTCATTTTCATATTAATGGAGTTAAAAATAAATGATAGATATATATATTATAATTCCAGTATAATATATTTTTTATATAGGTCACATATGTTCATTAATATCATTCTTTATACATTCCATGTATTTCATGAACGAGTCACATCACTTGAGGGGGCGGTAGTCCACACTTCCTCATATGAAATTATCGCATTTGCACAACATGAAAAGCATAAAGGTATGTTAAAAATATAAAATACAGAAGCATAGAGAGGACATAAATATAATATATATCATATAAAAAATTTCCATCATAATGGCCACCATGAGAGGTGGTAGGAGAAGATAGAACAACCTTCGTTTCGTGAGGCAGTAATTCGCCATCCACAGAAACAGTATGTTCTTTAACCATTAGACAGAGGTTTGTGTAAGTGTAGCTTGAATATTTATCATAAAAACATCCTAGTATATTAAAGATACTGGTGTTTTCACAAAATAAATGAATAAAAATATTTTTGGGGTTTAGAGAACCAAAATAAAACAAAAGAACATTAGGTAATACTTTACCTTTAAGTCGGGTAACTCCCCTTGGTTTGAACCAAAAGGGTTTCTTGAAGAGCTTTCTGCCTAAGGGAAGGCTTCTAGGATGAGGAGAGGGATGTGGAGAGATAAAATCAGCAGAGTTTGGACGATACAATGGCTTGATAGGTGTGTGTAAGGAGGTAGAGGTGGGGGCCTTTTATAAGAGGAGAGGAGGGGCACTCTTGGAATGTTATAAAATGTTTCTTCATATTAAAATGAGTTTCGGATTTTAAAGGTCCCACATTGATATATTTAGAGGATAAAGTGATAAGGTTTTTTAATCCACCCATCCAATTGGTTTGTGACAAGTGTAATACTTAGATTTTACCCTATCTTTTCATTTTATTTAAATCGTTCATTTATGAGGTAATCACTGCATCATCACGGTGTCATAAATAAATTAATTTATTTAATGTCTAAAGATTATAAAAAAATATCATGATGTAGGAAATATTTTTAGATTTCTAATGATTATTTATAGTAAAAAATATGACTTTTATAACACCATGTAAAAATTGTTTTAGTAAAACAATACATGTTTGTGACATTTTTATTTTAACTTTAAATAAAAAGTTATTAATGTCATTTTCCTACCAAAGTGGCTCCATGGGGTCCCCAAGTTGACCCATGGATTTTCATGGTCAGCAATGACTCATCCAATAATGGAAGGACATGTTTCAGGGTAATTTCATATTATAATAACATTATCTTTACCTTAAATTACACTAATTACCTTTAATCGTGATTAATAAAACTTAAAAGTTACTATTTACCAAAAAAATTATTTTAATCCCATTAAACTACATTTTAAATCCTAATGACAACCATGTATGTCGGATTTTTGAAATTCAAATCACAGTAGTGGTAAAGTTTCACTTAAATGAAAAATCAGTTTTTTAACTACCACTTAGTGGTTTCACTATTCATCAAAAATTGAAGTTTTTCAGAAAAATACCAAAAATTCACCCTACGCTATATTTGATATTCCGAATTCAAAAATTATTTCTATTTTAAAAAATTCAAAACATATAAGTTGCATTAATTAATTTAATAATTAATTCTCGTTGTCAGAACAAATAGCATGTTTTTATGAAACAATATATATCAAAATATTGACACTAGTTTAAGTCCAATTTCAAGGTGAAATTAATTCCAATGACCACTATTGGATTAAATGGTAAAAATATATTATAATTTGAATTTAAAAACAATTCAAAAGATAATATAATCATATAAATAAATTAGATTAAAAAGTGTTTTTGAATTAAAATATAACATTTTTCATTATTCATTAAAAAAATAAACTTTATAGGAAAAATACTAAAAATTTACACAAAGTAAATTTTTATATCCCAATTCTAAAGAAGGATTTTATTTGGTCCAATATAACATATAAATTTTTCAACAAGTGGATTTAAAAAGGTTTCGCCATCAAAAGGCGGTTAATCGACCTTTTAAAGAATATTAGAATATTTACGCTTAAAATTGGATTCATTCACATTTTAAGCC
The DNA here is from genome assembly GCA_963277665.1 of Viscum album. Classification (NCBI taxonomy): domain Eukaryota; kingdom Viridiplantae; phylum Streptophyta; class Magnoliopsida; order Santalales; family Viscaceae; genus Viscum; species Viscum album. The sequence goes on from OY728157.1 coordinate 963,603,515, forward strand.
TCTAACATTTATTGTATAAAAGTAAAAATATTTGACAAACATATATAATCATTTTGTATTTAGTTCTATTCATTCCCACCATTACAATGGCTAAGCATTAACTACCATTTAAAATAATATTATTTTATTATTAGAGTGCAACGTAAGATTTCGAAAAAACTCATTGTTGCGTTTTGGGTACGCCATCGAGCATAGTGTTTACTTTAAATTAATATTAACATTTTATTCACAAATATGGATAAATATAAAAATTTCATATTCTTTATTTTCCTGGTGTGTTACAAAACAAATTGGGGTTCTCTTTAAATTTTATAATAAGTTTATTAACCATGTAATATAAAAATACAGGAAGACATTTAAACATTAAAATATTTAACAAAGAGTGAAATCTAAAAGATAAGGTTAATATGGTTACCTAATCCAGTATAAAACCTATTGGTTGAGTGTTTTTATTCAAATACCCTCTTTAACATAGAAACCAATCCTTTTAATCCATTATAAACTGAATATTATTATATAATAAAAAAATATTTCAAGCTTTTCCTAAAGTGACCCTCACCTTTCTTATAAACAGGTACTTCCCCTTCTCTCAAAATCACACCTCAAAAGCCATTTGGCTTAGCCAAACTAGCTCAAATATCCTCATAACTACCCTAAATTAACCCTATAGGAGTTAATTTGATCCTCTGACAACCTAAGGAGACCTTTCGGTCAAATCAAAAGGAAGCACCCGAAGAAGAGGTAATAATTTCATTACCTCTTTCAAACTTCTTTTTTACTTCCACTTCCTATTTATTTATTTTTTCTATACCAAAATAATAATTACAGTACCTTATAAATACTATTATGTTATTATAAAAAGGATACAACCATATTCATTATTCTATCCATCCTATGAATGACAAGTCACCATTCGTCCGTACTTACGGGTTATCATCTCTACGTCATGTTGTAGTTTGTTATTCAACGCTTCATTATTTTGATGGGTATAATAATGAGTATAAATGATGTAAATGATATATATAACATGTTAATTAATCTTTATGAATGATACAACATTTAATTACAAATGATTTCACCATCAATAAAATGATATTTTTTCTCGTGCGTACGTACAGAATACCGTCTCCACGAATGCGATGAGATTCATTCCCCATCATAACCATTCAAGAATAATTTTCATTTTATGATTAAAAATAATGTTTAAGAACATAATATAACTATATATATGAAACAAATACATCTTATACATAACAAACATGGTTTACGTAACAAATCATATAAAGTAAAATGAATTACTTAACACCAGAAACAATGATACTACTGAAATATTATTGACAAAGCAACAGTAGAAGATCATATATGAAATCATATTTATGTATGTGGTTCATGTATAATTTAATAAAAAATATTTCACTATTATAAAAGATTTTTTTGTACACTTGATCAAGGAAAAAAACAAATTAATGGTTAATTCAACAATTTCTTTATTATCTGTGGTTGTTTATACGCGAGTGTCTACTGGGACCCCTTTATCATACATATCTGTGTTTCTTAAAAATTTATTTCAAAACATTTTTAAAATTTCCTAGACAAAGGATTATAGTCTGTTATACCCTTGTTTGAATTTTTATAAAATGTTTATAAATGAATCATTTTTTCATCTTCCAAACAAGGTCCTTTATGGCCTTTTCGACAAAATTAAGGAAATGATGTTTTTTAAATTATACAGCAAGTGTGGTTATTTTTTGCCATTATAACACCTTAGAAGATTCCCTTACAATCTTATAAAAATATTTTCAAAATAAATGTTTTATTTTATAATTATTCTACTTATAAATGATTTCAAAATAGAAAGGGTAATTTCTCTCAAATAGTTTTTATTTCATCTATGTCAACATACATTGATGAATTTTACACTTTTTTGATGTTGATTCATTATGATACAATATCCTTTATTGTATTGAAGGTTTTGTGATATTTTTGACTATGGATGTGTTATTTTTATTCCATTCATGGTTTATAGTTAAAGTATTAACATTTCTTATACTAGTTTTAATATGAATGTTTATGTCATGTTTAAACCTTTTCATATTAGGAATGCATTGGACTTAGTAAGTGATGGGTGGAGCCCGCTATAGCCCCTCCATGCATTGGTAGGTCTCATGAGACAAAATTATATCTTGGAAAAATGCCTTGACAAAATAATATTTGTAATCTTAGCAAGAGGCCTTGACTATGTGGTTATGATGTCCAGCACTCTGCCATCCATTATTATGGAATTTGATATAGATATTTCATGTGATTATTCTACAACAATAATATCCATGTGAATAAGTAAAAGGTATTATTTTATTTATATTTTCCATATTATTCTGAATTTTTTGTTTAAAATGCTTTTATTTTAGTCTTATACATTTCCATACATTTTTATGCATATTAATGAAAGTTTACGCTATATTGTTATCCTTACTGAGCATCTAAGCTCACCTATTTCTTATGTTTTCTTTTTCCCATGATGTAAAGAAGTATATTATGATTAACCTTTAGGGATAGGACAAGTATATGAGTGTGATAAAAATGGGACACAATTTTTTTCATGATGTAATTTAAAACTTATGTATGTATCTAGCACTTCCAAGGATACTAAACTGATCAGTCTTTCAGGGTTTGATCCATTGTGATCATGAAAATGTTATGTAATAATGCACTGACTCTGGGTAACTGGGGTCTGGGAATTACAATAATGTTCACCATTGAAGTATAGATCTTGGACCATTTATATTCTATATCTAGGATCATCTATTTCCATCTTTATATAAACCATATAATTATTATCTATCAATAGATTTATCCAAAATTAAACCTCTGATACAAATTTTTAGGTCATAATATACAAACTAATACAAAAGAGGGGTTGAATGGTGTCTTTTAAAAATCTTACACAAGCCCAGCTTTTAACACCCACTCTAATTTATGCAAATATACAGTGTTATTCTTTTATTTGAAAATATGCAGTGAATAAATAGAAGAAAATAACACAATTTTTTATAGTGATTCAGGGAACAAATTTCCCCTAGTCCACTTTTCCAATCACTATATCAACATTCTTGGTAAATTTCACTTGAATTTCCCCTTATCACAAGACAAATAATCCACAATTATGTGCATGAAATTGAAACCTTAAAAATAATACAAATTAAAAATACTTCTAGTTCTATAATAGAGAACTGATTATCCATAGCTTAGATCAAGAATATGATACTCCACCAAGACTAAGTACAAGAAGTAGAAACTCAAATAAATCAAAACAGATTGATTTGATGAAATAGGTTAAACTTAACAATTGTAGAATAAAAAAATTGACAATAGGAGGATATTCTTCTTTAGAAATAATATTTATAAGGAGAGAAATAGTCTAATGTGATTTAGGTGGAATATATATATTCAATAAATAATTATAAACAAAACTAACCAGTCCCAGACTTATAGTAGAATAATATAGAACCTGAATATATCCAAAACATAGTCCTTTAAGAGAGCAGTTTGTTTTCTCTAGAAATGTAAAAATAATATAAATAATGCAGTCTTGATTGTGAATCACTTATCACATATATTTTTGAAGATATATTCTGATGGAATATATAAAACAAAAAAGACTTTCTACATTGTTTCATATCCATATTAATTGCATAATTGGTTGTGGAAATTCAAATTTCAATTAACTAGTAGTTCTGTAACTTCCCATAGAAATTGGAGAAATTTTATCTGATGAACATGGTTATTTGAAAAAATAAAAAATATTCTTAAATCCTTCATCATTTATGAATTAACCATTTTAGTTATATCAAATTGAAAACACGACATGAAGAACTTCGTTGTTGATAACACAACGTAGGGTGGAGCTGCGTAGCATAGGGATACTTTGGGTAGTGTAAGGATCCATTGTGTAGCATAGGATTTCTTTTCCATACTCTAAAAATATAATAATATAGGGATTAAAAATAAATATAGGGATTATGATTCATAAAATATTCATTTTTAGGATAAAATCTCGAATATAGCACTAATTAACTATGCGTTCAATTTTCTCAAACATAAGATTGGAAACAGTAAATCTAGACTCCAATGTAGGGTTGTTGATCTATATGTGTTCCACTTTTCTAAACATAATAATGAAGATACAAATTCAAACACATCATCATAACATAGAGTTGATACCATATGCAGATGTTAGTTTTTTTCCAGTGTAACCTAGGGATCAAAGTAGTGTTTTCAGAATCATTCCCATAATGCTAAATTCCTATAACACTAGCATAACAAAACCTTATTAGAAAACAAACATGGGTTTTGTGAACATAAAATCATCATAAAATATAGAGTATTTTTGATACAATAAATTCTTAACATATTTATTATAAATAAATTAATAATCAAAAGAATGAAAATAAATGATTTTTGAAAAACAACATTTTTCTAAAAGGCTCTTTAGTCATGCATTGCACACATAATGTAAAATTATTTTTCACCAATTTTTGATTGTTTATTTGAAAAATTAAATTCTTATTTGAGATGAAAATATCAAAATTATATTTCGGTGATATTTTAGGATTTATGTAAAATAACACACTTTTCAATGAATAGTGAAAAATAATAATTTTTAACAAAAACAACCTTTTTATTTAAATTTTTTAAAAGTTAAATTTAATTTTAACATTATTGTAATTGTAAATTAGTTAAGTTATATTATAATAAATACACTTTCAGATGGTGAATTTAATTTATTATTTATTATCGATATTTAAACATTCTACACTTATGCTAATTTTCTCTTTGAAAACTCACTTTTTCATCAAATCTATGAGTATAATTAAACGTTTTAGTGTGCTATTTTTTGGAGGTAAAATTTAAAAACATATTATATATATAGAATAATAATAATTTATATTATCTAATGTGTTCAACTTTATTTTTTTAAAATTATTAGCATAAAAATCAATATAAATGATTTATTGTGGTTAATGTAAAAAATGATTTTCCAGTGCTGAAACTAAATAGATTACAGTTAAAATGAATTACCAACTTATTCAAAACTCATTTGATAGATATATATAGACTTTATATCCTATATTGGTTGAGATTAACTAATTTTAGGAATATTTCATGATATATATAGTGTTGAAATTGGTTCTTTTCAAAAATTTCATGTGTGTCCTCTCTCCTATTTATAAAAGGACACCCATCTCCTCCCCACTGCACACATCCAATGACAATTTTTTCACACAATACTTGCCCAATTTTTTTAATTAAATACATAGAAAAATTCTATCTCCCTTTTTTTTGTAATTCCCCGACCGTAGAATCCTAGAGTCGGGGCATTATTTTAATACATTGGCATTATTACAAGTAATCAAGTCCCGAAGGACCGATCAGTTTAGTAATCTTGGAAAATAAATTACTTCTTTAATTTTAAATTACAATTTATAACGTAAAACACAGCATAAATAATCCTTTGAGAATACCATTATTCCCCTAGATTAACCCTTCATATCAATCACAATACACTTCATGGATGTCACGACCCACATCCCAAGGCCATGAACCATGTTATCTGACCCCATGGGTCTCCTATAATACCTTGGTTGCCTTCCCAGCACACTATAGGATACTACTCACTTGGTTCGCTTATCAGACTAATGACTGTCCCCATAGGCCAACACATGTCCTTTCTAGTGTGTTTTTTCCTCACTCACACACACCCTGGGAAACTTCCCAGAGGGTTACCCATCTTGATCACTACTCCAGGACAAGCACGCTTAACTGTGGAGTTCTAATCAGACAGGATTCCGAAAATAAAGGTGCACCTTATTGACATTGGTAGTAACATTCAGCCTTTTTAATTCTCACGTTTCTAGGGGTGTTACATTCTCCACCTCGTTAATGCACAACGCCCTCGTTGTGGACCCCAAGCCTCAAACCCAAGTAGTGAATAAGCACATCTGGCTGGGTATTGATTCTAATACCATTTTTCATGACCCACATCCCTGGGCTATGAACCATGTCATCTGACCCCATGGGTCTCCTATAATACCTTGGTTTCCTTCCCAGCACACCATAGGCTATTACTCAATTGGGTCGCTTATCAGACTAATGATTGTCCCCACATGCCAACACATGTTCTTTCCAGTGTATTTTGTCCTCACTCACACACACTCTGGGAAAAATCCCAGATGGTTACCCATCCTGATCACTACTCTAGGCCAAGCACGCTTAACTGTGGAGTTCTAATCAGACAGACTCCTGAAATGAAAGGTGCACCTTGTTGACATGGGTAGTAACATTTAGCCTTTTTAAGTCTCATTTTTTCAGGGGTGTTATGTGGGTGGGACCTAGGGTGGGGAACACATTTTTGTAGGGAAACTGGTGGGTGGCGCCTTTTTTTTACATTGGAATCTTAGGAAAATAAAACATAAGAAAGGGGTGATCTCAGATGCTCGGTAAGGGTAAATAATTTTGCAGAAGCTATAAACTATTAATGCAAGATTTTTAATAAAAACAAAAACCTTTTAAACATGAACCTGAAAATAATATCGAAGAAATAAATCATACATTACCATATAGACATGTACATGGATATTCTACTAGTTTAATAATCACATGTAATAATTAAATTCATAATGATGGAATTCCAAACATCAGACAGAATTACCACATTATCAAGGCCTCATGTCAAAATTACAAATTAATTTTTTTTATGGCCTTGTTCCCAGACATTAATTTGTCTCATGATACCTAGCGATGCATTGGAAAGCTCTATCGGGCTCCACCCATCACTTGTTAAGTCCACTGCATTCCTCATATGAAAATGTGGAAACATAACATAATCATTCATATTGAAACTAGAATGTGAAATGTCAATAATTTAACCATAAACAATGAATTGTATAAAAATATAACATCTATAGTCAAACATAGCATAACTCATTAAATAAAATATGGAATATTGTATTATAATAAAACAACCTGAATAAAGAATAATATCCAGTTAAGGATGTTGACATAGTTGAAAATGATTAGTAAAACTCTATGAGAGAAGTATCATTTTTTAATGAAATCATTTAAAAGTAAAACAATTTAGAAAGGAACACATTTAAAACAAATTTTTGAATCAAAGTGTCTCATACCACTTTGAAGATTTTTAAAGCAATTAACATTTTAAAACATTTAGGTCTATTTAAATAAATTCTTAAAACCATTTTGAAAACATGGAAATTAATGAGAATGATTTAAAAGAATAAATATTTAAACATTTAAAATTATGTTTTTGTTAAATAATACCTTAAAAGAATCATTTATAAAATTATTTTATGAAACATGTACATGGATAATAAATATGTCTTGCAAAATACTTACACATAAACAATATCAGATAATAATAAGATTGAGGAATTAACCCTTACCATGTACTTTTCCTTGGATGAGGGTATATTAACCTCCTATATAATAACCATTGTATGTTATTAAATTATAAAAGAACCATTTTCATGTTGATGATATCATACTTGATTCATTTATGGCTTTATACTACCTATTTAACAATAATTTCTTTGTTAAAATTATATTTCGGGTAATAATCGCTTTCTTTATCAAACGTGGTTTAACTTGTTATTCTTGATCATATAACTTATATCATGATTTAATTGATTTCAGAACATAAAAAATTATTTATGTATCATATATATTCACAATATAATTATGTATAATAGATTGATATATGAAATGTAAAACACCGTTTATGGAGACGGTAGGTCGTACATACACATAAACGTCATTTTCGTTTTCATATCATATTGAATGGAAATAAGTGAATGAGATATATGTAAATACATATATATATATATATATAGTAGAATTATTATTTCATATATTACATACTTATTAATAATATATATGCTTATAATCATCATTGAATGGTGAACGTGGAAATGAATCTCATCCCGTCGTGTAGCCGGTAGGCCGTACGTACGTATGAGCGATGATATCATTATATTGGTGGTGAAATAGTATGCAATTGGATGGTATATTATATATATAGAATAATTAAAATGCTATATTTTTTATTTACATAAATTATACTCATTATTATACCCATCCAAATAATGAAGTGTTGAATAACAAACTACACCACAACGTAGAGACGGTAAGCCGTACGTATGCACATATGGTGACTTTGTCATTCATCAGATGGATAGAATAATGAATATGGTTATACCATATTTTAAATAACATCTATTTATCTTGAAGGTACTGTAGTTATTATTTTAGTATGGAAACAACAAAGAAAGAGGAAGTGTAAAAAGAAAATAACTATGAAAGAGGTGATGAAATTATTACCTCTTCTTTGGGTTCTTCCTTTTGATTTGATCAAAAGGGATCCTTATTTTAGATTCTAATCAATATATAGATTCTAGGTTGAAGTGAGGTTTGTTGGTAGGATATTTTAGTAGGTTTTGGCCGATCCAAATGGCTTGGGAGGTGTGATTTTAAAAGAAGGGGAAGTACCCTTTTATAAGAGAAGTGAGGGTCACTTTAGGAAATGCTTAAAATATTAATTTATTATACAATAATATTCGGTTTATAATGGCTCCAAAATGATTTAATTTGAGGATAAGGTGGGCATAGGTTTAAAACATCTGAAAAAATAGGTTATAGATAGGTTTATGTCACCATATTAACCTTATAATCTAGATTTATCTCTTAGTTAAATAGTTTAATTTTTACCATGTATTTTGGTATTATTATAATAAATGGTTAATAAACTTACTTTAAAAAGAAAAATGAACCCCAAGTGGGTCATTATTGATATATATAACCTTATATATTTCCTTCGGCTGAAACTTAAATTTTTAAAAATAATATATCAATTAATAGTATAGTATTTATTTTAAAAACTCATTTATATCAATTTTGATAATATTGGGTATTTTGTTTTTGTTAATGTATTAACAAATTTATCACTTAAAAAAATTATCAACCCTAAAATGTCATATTAACCTATAAAATTCATGGATGGAATCAAAATCCTCAATTTACATTTATTTTTATATTTCTAATATCGATTATTTTAATCTTTCATTGATAAAGACATTACTACATCATCATTGTGTCATAAATAAATTTATTTATTTAATCTCTAAAAAATATAAATAATATACCATTATGTAGGAAATAGATTTAGATTTCTAATGAATATTTATAGTTGAATTTATATTAGTATAACCCTATATTAAAAACGGTTTAGTTATTACAATTTGAATTCAACAATTTTAACTCTTCTTTAAATAAAATAATAATAAATGTCCTAATCTAATCCATGTGGGCCAAAAGGATCATATTTTATTCCAAAGTTTGGTTTTGGTCGAAATACTCTTATCCAATATTATTAGGACTTGTTCTAGGGTAATTATAATATCATTTTTAACTTTAATTACACTATTTACTTTTAACCGTGGTAAATAAAAGTCAAAAGTTACTATTCACCAAAAATAATTATCATCTTAATGAACCAAATTTTACTTACTGAAGTAAACTGTGTCTCTTGGGTTTTTAAAATGATGTTAGAAAGTTCAATAAAATTTTATACATCTAATTTTATTATAAAATGAATCCAATGATTTAAATTTAACATATATATGTATTATATATATATTTTGAATTAAAATAAATTTAAATAAAATAAATAATTATTTAAATAAATAGTCGATTTTAAACAATTACATAATGTTTTCCATTATTCATCAAAAATAGAATGTTTTTAGAAAAATACCAAAAAATTCACCCAAAGATAATTTTGATATTCTTAATTCAAAAATGAATACTATTTTACCAAATTAAAAACATTTATGTTTCACTAATTAATTTAAAATTAATTCTCGTTGTCAAAACCAAAAAAATATGTTTTCTAAAAAGTAAAAACTATCAAAAGATTGACATGTGTTTATGTCAAATTTAAATGTGAAATTACTTATAATTACCCATATTGTATTAAATGATAAAAATATAACCTTATTATACTTCTAAACCATTCAAATTCATAATTAAACACTTTAAATTATTTCGACTAAAAAAGCTATTTTCAATTAAAATTGAGTATTTCTCATTATTCATCAAAATATTAAAGTTATCAGAAAACTACCAAAAATTTATCCAAAAAAATGTTATTTCCCTCATATAAATAAAATTTTATTTTCATTAAATTGAATATATAAAAGTGTCAAATATTGGTTTTAGAAAGGTTTCTCTATTAAAATATCATAAAATTACATTTTTTGAAAAAAAACTTATTTTATTTGAAAAAATGAATTCATTCATATTTTATGTCTAAGAAACACATAATATGGATTCAAAAATTATATGGAGTATACATATTTCAAAATTCAGTTAATACTACTCATAACAGCTTTTCGAACGGCTAGTTTGGTAAGTCATGGATCGGTCAAACTCGGTGTTGGGTGTAGTTCAAGTTATTGAATTTCTTTGAAGAGATAACATACTATGAAATCATGGGGTGTTTAATTCTCCCCTCCTTAAATAAATTTCATCCCTGTAATGTGAATTTTTTTTGAAAATAAAATTTTAAAAATATAAAATTACCTTTTTGGAAAACCCACATAAAAAATAGGGTTAACAATTATTAATCTTAATAAGATGGAAATGGAAATAAAAAAGTCACCACCAAATTATGACCTCTATTAGGAGAACATAGGTTGAAATTAGAGACATATAATTGGAGGAAAACCATAAATATTTATATGGAGTGATTGAGGTCATCATTCACAAACAAGTTTAAAATTGAGGGCCTCAAATCCATCAATCTATGATGATTTAAAATATCATATGTTCAAAAAAACATAAGGTAATTTGATAACACATTTTTGGTTTTAATATCCCTTCCCTAAAGATCAAGAATTAATTTATTCATAGAATAAGTAGAAAATAATATACACTTGACAATTGGAGTTTCATCCTTCAACTAATTCCTACCACAAACTCACCTTTCACTCCAAAATATAATAGAATTCAAAAATATTCTATTTATCTTAATATTATAGGGGTTTAGAAATAATGAATTTATAATTCATTTTTCATACTATTTAAAAAACTAAATTATACAAACTAGGAAATCTAATAGGACAGTGGTAGTTGATACACCCTTGTCGCCCTTCGGTAGCAGGTTCAAGTCTCGTGGCCTTGTTGGACACGACGAGTTATGGCCAAACCTTTGAGTTATCCTTTTTATAAAAATACAAAAATAATCTTAAGAAATGATTTAACCTCAAAAAAAGTATCAAATATCATAAATAATCCTTTCCAACCATTAGACTTATCCAAAATGCATCTTTTTGAACTCACAGTACAAAATCTATAAGGAAGGAAAACACAATGAAGATATTTTTTTCCACATAAACACGTGTGAATACCTTCATCATGTATTATTTTAAAACACGGTAACACCATAAATTATAATAAAACCTTATTAATTGAATTCATTCTCCCTTGTTCCTTATATAATTTTGGATATACTCCTTATATCCAAAAATATTGTAAACTCCAACAATAGTGGAATGAACAAATAATTAATTATTTTCAAAGAAGTCAAGAGTATCGAATATAATTTATCAAAATAAATAATTTCTTATTATAAAAACATTACCTCAGTATCATAACCATATTATGTTTTATCTTTCCTTCAACCATGTATTTTCCAAAAAATTTAAATAGCTATTGAGTCACTTTTCATAGAACCATATAATCTCAAATCCTCATTGAAATAGTATTGCAGTACAATCCTTATTTACTTCCATAATTCATATGACCAATACATCATTGATACAACACTCAAATGAAATAATTCTTCAATAACAACATAAGAACACTAGTCATTCCTTCTCAATTGTGGTAGTATCATAACTTGATTATTATCCAATAGCATCATTTTGGGCATACTCTCATTATGTGGACATTTTTTTACATAGTGTCCCAACTCCTTGTAGATGAATCATTGTACATTTGAAACATTTTTCTTACCCTTGAAATCACCTACTTGGTGTCCTTTTTCTCGACACTTATAACAAACTATCGTTCCCTTCAAACATTTACCAAGGTGATTTTTTCCATATTTATCACGTATGGGAAAATCCTTCTTTCCCCTCTTCCCTTTATCCATATTTCTCTCTACCATCCTTTTCTTTTCTTACTTCCCCTTAAATCCATATGACTCATAGAATTATTTACTTATATTATTAACACATGATACTATTTATTCATATGATAAGAATACATGGGAGACTATTTCCCTTCAAAATGTTGGCTTAATACCATGAATGATATGATCCTTCTAACTCTTTGGATAAAGCGTATTGTTGGAGTTATCATTCATTATACTGGGAACCATTTCTATATAATGTCACACACTAAGTTAGTTTATGAATCGTAATGCATAATTCCAAACTTGTAAAAGACATGACATAAATTGAAAATATTATAAATATAATCTTTAATCATAAAAAATGTTTTCTTTAAGAAGTATTTACTCCTAAATCGTTCATAATGGACTGTAAAGAATATATGAACTTTCCTAAGAATATCCTTTAGGAGTGTCATAACCAAGAGTACAGCAAGGCTCATTGTCATATACCAGGATACCCCAGTTCAAGCCCAAAACTCCTTGTCAGATATTTCACTCCTAGGTACATCTATGCCAGAGCCACATCGACCTGCTCATATCCAGATAGGGATGTATTTCATGGAAAATATACAAAATCTCTACATTATTAAAATTCTAGTAAGTTCATCTATACTAATCCTCAATGTCTATCTTAGGTTAATGTTCTCTAATCAGAGTTTTTCTGAATCTAGTTTCCAAGGTTTGTACAAAAATTCTTATGATACCAACTGTAATTCCCCAGCCCCAGAAGCTTGGAGATGGTGTATTATTTTAATACATTGGAATTATTATATGTAATAAAGTCTCTAATTACCGATCAGTTTAGAAATCATGGAAAATAGATTACATACTGGAATTTTACATTAAAATTTCTAACATAAAACCCAACATAAATAATCCTTTCAGAATTCTATAATTCCCCTAGATTAACCCTGTATATCAACCATAATAAAATTCTTGTAATCCTAGGAAACTAAAATATAAGAAATGGGTGAGCTCATATACTCTGAAAGGTTAAATAAATTAGAAGAAATTATAAACTTTTAGGGCAAGATGTGTAATAAAAAAATTAACCTTTTAAACATAAACATGAACATAATATGGAAAAAATAAATCATACGTCATCATTTAAACATACACATGGATATTCTACTAGTCTAATAATCACATGTAATAATTAATTTCATAATGAGGGAATGCCAAACACTAAACATCATTACGAAATTTTCAAGGTCTCATGCCAAGAATACAAATAATTTTTTTTTCAAGGCCTTGTTCCAAGACACTAATTTTTCTCATTAGACCTACCGATGCATCGAGGAACTATAGCAGGCTCCACTCGTTACTTACTAAGTCCTCTACATTCCTCATATTAAAATGTTGAAACATAATATAAACATTCGTATTAAAAATATCACAAGAAATGTCAATACTTTTACCATAAACCATGAATTATATAAAAATATCACATACATTGTCAAACATATCATAATTAGTTCAATACAATATGGAAAATTGTATTATAATAAATCAACCTCAATCAAAAATAATATCCAGTTAAGGATGTTGACATAGTTGAAAATGATCAGTAAAACTCATTGAGAGAAATGTCCCTTTTTCATGAAATCCTTTGAAAGTCACAAAATTTCAAAAGTAAGACATTTAAAATACATTAATGAATCAAATTATATCATACCACTTTGAATCTTTTGAATGGAATTAACATTTTAAAACATTAATGTCTATATAAATAAATCCTTAAAACCGTTTGGAAAATATGGACATTAATGGGAATGATTTAGAAGAATAAATATTTAAAACATTTAAAATAATGTTTTAGTTAAAGTGTACCTTAAAATAATAATTTCGACAAAGTCTTTTTTGAAACATGGACATGGATTATAAATATGACTCATTATATACTTACACATAAACAATCTCAGATGATAATGAGATTGAGGAATTAAACCTTACCTTATACTTTTCCTTGGTTAAGGGTACGTTAACCTTCTATATAATGAAAATAGTATATTATTAAATTATAAAAGAACCATTTTAATATCTATTATATCATACTTGATTCATTTATGGATATATATTACCCATTAAATGATAATTTCTTTGTTAAAATAACATTTCGGGTAATAAGAGCTTTCTTTATCAAACATGTTTTAACTTGTTATTCTTAATCGTATAACTTCTATCATGATTTAATTGATTCTATAATATAAAACATTATTAATGTATCACATATATTCAGAATATAATTTCATATAATAGATTGATATATGAAATGGAAAACACCATTTATGGAGACGGTAAGTCGTACATACGCATAAATGTCGTTTCTATTTTCATATCGTATTGATCGGAAGTAAGTGAATGAGTTATATGTAAATACATATATATATATATAGTATAATTATTGTTTCATATATTACATAAATATTAATAATATATTTATTTATAATCATCATTGAATGGGGAATGTGGAAATTAATCTCATCGTGTCATGGAGACGGTCAGCCGTAGGTACGCATGAGTGATGATATCATTCAATTCATAGTGAAATCATATGTAATTGAATGGTATATTATATATAAAGAATAATTAACATGTTATATTAATTATTTAAGTCAATTATACTCATTATAATACCCATCTAAAAATTAAGTGTTGAGTAACAAACTACACCACGACGTGGAGATTGTAAGTTTCATGTATACACATATGGGGACATTTTCATTCATTGGATGTAAAGAATAATGAATATGGTTGTAACATATTTATAATAACATCTAAGTAAGTATAAGGTACTAGATTTATTATTTTAGTATGGAAACAAAAAATGAAGATGAAGTGGAAGAAGAAAAAACTTTGGAAGAGGTGACGAAATTATTACCTCTTCTTTGGGTGATTCCATTTTATTTGATCAAAAGGGATCCTTAGATTGGATTATGATCAAAATATAGATTCTATGATTAATTGGGGTAGTTGGGAGGATATTTGATCAGGGTTTTTCTGAGCCAAATGGCTTGGGAGGTGTAATTTTAAGATAAGGGGATGTACCCTTTTATAAGAGAGGTGATGGTCACTTTAGGAAAATCATAAAATATTAATTTATTATATAATCATATTCAATTTCTAATTGATCTAAAATGAGTTAATTGGAGGATAAGGTGGGGATACATCGAAAAAATTTCAACTAATAGGTTATAAACAGTTTTAGGTCACCATATTAACCTTATCTTCTATATTTTACTCTTAGTTAAACAGTTTAAGTTTTACCATCTATTCTTGTATTATTATAACAAATGGTTAATAAAATTACTATAAAAATCCAAGATAACCCCAAGTGGTTCATTATTGATATATCTAAACTTATAAAAGTAATTTGGTCTAAACTTATATTTTTTTAAATATTTTATCAATTAATAATATAGTATTTGTTTTAAAAACTCAACTATGTCAATTGTGACACTATTTTGTGTTCTGTTTTTGTTAAAGTCATAAAAAATTTATCACATCAAAAAAATTAACTTAATCTAAAATAAAATTTCATATTAACCTATAAAATTCTTGGATGGCATCAAAACCCTCAATTTACCTTTATTTTTATATTTATAATATCAATTAGTTTAATCTTTCATTGATAAAGTAATTACTGCATCATCATTGTATCATAAATAAATTTAATTATTTAATCTCTAAAAATTATAAATAAAATACCATTATGTAGGAAATAGTTTTATATTTCTAATGAATATTTATATTTGAATTTATCTTATTTATATCCTTATATTAAAAATGGTTTAGTTATTAAACATTGAATTTAACACTTTTTATTATTTTTTAAATAAAATAATAATAAATGTCCTAATCTAATCCAAGAGGATAAAAAGGACCATATTTTATTCCTAAGGTTTATTTTGGTTAAAATACACTTATCCAATATAATTAGGACATGTATTAGATTAATTATAATATCATTTTTATTTTTAATTACTCAATTTACTTTTAACCGTGTTAAATAAAAGTCAAAAGTTACTATTCACAAAATTATTTACTTACTAATTTCAACTGTGTCTCTTGGATTTTTGAAATTCAATTCATATAAATGTTAAATTTACATTTTATGCAAATTTTCAAATGTGTCTAGAAGTTGGGTAAAATACGTTAAAAAGTTCAATAAAATTTTATACAATTAATTTTATTATAAAATGACTCAAATGAATTAAATTGAACTTGTATAGGTATTATATATCTATTTGGACTTAAAATAAATTTTGAAAAAATAAATAATTATTTAAATAGAAGTTCAGTTTTAAATAATAACATATTATTTTTCATTATTCATCAAAAATTGATTTTTTTCAGAAAAATACCAAAAATTCACCATTAGATAATTTTGATATTCCAAATTCAAAAATTAATTATATTTTACCAAATTCAAAACATATAAGTTACATTAATTAATTTAAAATTAATCCCCATTGTCAAAACCAATAAACAGGTTTTTTAAAATGTAAAAACTATCAAAAGATTGACATGTGTTTATGGAAAATTTAAATGAGAAATTACTTATAATGACCAACATTGTATTAAATGATATAAATATAATATAATTATACTTCCAAACAATTCAAATTCATAATTTATCACTATAAATTATTATGATTAAAAATGTTTTTTTCAATTAAAATTTAGTATTTTCACTATTCATAAAAATATAAAAGTTATTAGAAAAGTACCAAAAATTTATACAAAATAATTTTTTATTTCTCTATTCTAAAGAAGAATTTAATTTCATTAAATTGAATATATAAAAGTGTCAAATAAGTTTTTGAAAAAGGCTTCACCATTAAAAGGTGATAAAATTTCATTTTATGAAAAATATTTCTTTTATCGGAAAAAGATTAATATGATCATATATTATGTCTAAAAACACATAATATAGATTAAAGAATTATATAGAGAATATATAATTCAAAAATCATTTAATACTATTCATAACCGCTTTATGAATGGATAGTTTGTTAAGTTGTGGTGAACTTGGTGTTGCGTATACCGTAAGTTTTTGAATTACTTTGAAGAGATAATGAACTATTAAATCATGGGGTATTACATGTTTCATAAAATAATCCATACTAAAATGGATCTTGGTGAAAACCTAAAGAGTTCATCCAAAGAAGAAATAACATTATTAAATCCATTTTTAATTTATTTATTTTTCTACGTCCTCATATTAATATTAAACTATCCTATTATAATAACACCAATATCTCCCATATACTGAGATGTTATTTATTGAATGGAATAACCTTTATCTGTATCAATCTCCATAAATTTTGAAACAAAAGCTTTGATTGTATGTATCGACTACCACCTTGCAATTAACGCTATATACAAGAAAAATAATGAAATGTTATTAACAAATGGGTGGTCAAATTTTAAAAGTGGAAAATATATGACATTATTTAGATTAATATGGTTTTGTTAAAAATTAATAAAATTATTAAAACACATATATAGTATATTAAATGATATTCTACAAAATGGATTCCTGATGCAAGGGAATTCATCCCAATTTCCCTTTATTGAGGCATATTGTAATTTTATTCACCTAAAATCATTTGTATGATATATATAATGAATCATGAACATGAAATATCTTTATTAATTATTAATTAATTTTATTTTTAATTTTTATATCAATAATCACATTCAAGAGTATTTGAATCAAAAGAGACCAAGTTGTAAATAATTTCATACCTCAATTTATTTTTATTATGTTATATTACTTATACATTATATTTGAAATTATAATATTTGGAATGTTATGAGTTTTGAATATATTATGGTTTATTTACCCTTTTATGTGGATGTAAATTTTATTCACCTAATCAAATAATTTGTTAATTCCCACTTAATATTTATTATATTTTTTGGTTTTATTTTACAATTACATTATAATTGGGGTTATTTATGTGTGAATTACCATTAAAGAAAATAATTTTATTTTTTAAAAAATAAATATATTTAATTTTTTTCTCATTTGGTTATTCATAATTTTTTCATGACATATTACCATTTCCTCTATTTAGTAATAAATAAATTAATAATTTTTTTTTTGAAAATAATAAATTATTTATCTCTTCGTTTGAAAATCCATTTTTATTCAAATCAACATTTAGAAAAATAAAAATGTTTTTATATTTCGAAAAAATATTTAATATAGATATTTTTACTAATGGGAAACATTTTAAAATTGTTGGGAAAATAATATTCATGTAATTTTCTAAAATATGATCATTTTTTCTTTTATAAAATTTGGGATAGGAATGTTTGTTTTAACATGGACGACCTGTACAAAATTACCTGTAAAATTATTCACATAATGTTTTAGAGATTAGTTTTTGTGGTTAAATGGATATTTTCAATGAAAAAATTTTTAAATATTTTTTTCAAATATTTAGTTTTTTAAAAATACTTTCCACGGTGAAAGATTATTATCGTCATGATTGTTTTAATGAATTGTTTTTGGTATTCTTATTTATCAAAAATTTCATCCTAATACAATAATTTTAAAACTCTAGGGATATGTTGTATTATTTCGATCTATATTATTTCTATGGATGGTTTATGTTTTTTTTACCCACGAAATTATTGATATTCCCCTTCTTGATTAACTCTTGTAAGAATTAACTTTACCTTGAAATACTTACATCATTTTTATCATTAGAAAATAAATTTCCAATAAATATCCATATTATTAATCATGTATATACTTATTACATAAATAATATATAATTTATATGTCTGATATTTTACTTTTAATGTTATATTAATGATTGTGAAATTATTGTTAATATTTGTTCCATACTATATATAGAAATTAGATATTAAGGAATATTTATTCATGAATTAAATTTATTAATTGATTTATGAGTAATGAATTAGACATGTAGATTTAGGTGGGGCCTAGTTGTAGATATCCCCATCATACATCATTAGTATAATTAGACAAATCAGTTTGGTGGACTTAGTAAAATGGGTTTTTGGGGTATACCAACCATCTAGTTGCAAACTATATTATAAAATATCTTAATAATAGAGGTATAATGATTCTTGATATCATAAAATACAATAGTTAATAATTTTCTATTTATGAAATATGTTATTATTATCCATGAGAGTTTCACAGTGATATTATCTCTATATTCATTTCATTATTAGTTTATTGATTAAATGGAATGCATTTTATGTTTTTTTCCTTGTCATATTGATTGTTCCATATCTAATCATGATATTGATGCTATTAATTAAATGGAATGGTTGTTTATATATTTAACATCCCATATTTATTGTGCCTTATCTAATCATGATAGTCATGTTATTGATTAAATGGAATATGTTTTTATACACTTACCTTTTCATATTGATAATGCCTTAAATAATCATTAAATCCACGTAATTGATTAAATTTCATGTTTTTTCATAATTTTATCATTCCATATTGATTATTATTAATTTAGTCATGGTAGCATCCACATTACAAAATTATTGTTGAGTATTTGGATTCACATTTATTTTGATTTAATTTCTAGGAATCTAATATGTTTACTATGAATGATATTCAAGGATATTCTAGTGGTAACATTGGAATTCTTGAAAAAATTTATTTTTTATTTTTGTATACAAATATAATATAGGAATCATGAATGTATCTAGTTTACCAAGTCTACTAACCAACTTAGTCCTTAAGGGTGTAATTACTTATGTTTTATGATAATGTTAAAAAAATAAAACATTGGCTCTAGGTTACTAGGGTAAAGGTTATTATAAGTGAAAAACTTACTTTTAATTAATTTAATATTCAAAAAAATATTCATTAAGTTATTTTATACTCATTATCCATCAATAAATAAAGAATGATAAATAGAAAATGAAAACCAAAATAAGATACTAGCTATAAAATTGCTTATATTAAGAAACATTAAATATCACATTACCGAACATAAATAAAAGAGAAAAAATAATCATATGTGTGTAAAGGAATATTTAGGTTCTCATATATCATATTAGGTTGATGAAAAACATAAAATTTTGTTTTTTTGATCACCTAGGTTCAAGGTAAAATATGTATAACTAAAATGTTGTAAAAATGTTGTTTTAAAATAGAAGATATAGGTTATACATATATTTCCAAATGCATTGTCAAACTCTCCATTTCGTTGACATTAATTTCATTTAAATTTTTATTGGCCTAAAAGGAAAAAATGAAACATGTTTAAAATATATGTTAATGATTTTATTCAATTACATTTCAAAATATTTAAAAATCTGATTTTTCAGTAATTATTTTCTTTTACTTCCGTTAAAATGTTATACAAATCGATTGCATGTTGAAAACCAATTTTTTACTCATTATAAACCACCTACACATGAGTGGTGATTGGTAAATATGGGTATAATAATTTACCAATACACAACACAATGATCTATGTGTGGTGATCAAAAAATTAATAAAAGGGAAAAATAGCGTAGCTTGAGATAATACCCTAGATGGCCCACAAGTAAGCTAAAAAAAGTCACTTTACTATCACTCGAAACTCAAGGACATATCCTATCCACCCCCATTCCATACATTATGGCTAAAAATTAATTTTTTTTTATTAACATAAACCCTATATTAAAGGTTTAGGTGGAACCCAACATGACATCAAGGACTTAAAGACAAAAATTATACCCCAACAGTCCAAAATCCATCAACAACCAGATCAAGACTGCAAATAAAATATCATCTCCAGTATCAAAAAACGTTAATTATAGATTCCACCATCTCATCACTACTTGGATAGCTATCACGTCGGGTCATTCCTCCTCCATCTTGTATTAGATACAAATTTCATCCTTGGCGCTTTCTCAGAGAGATCATGGCACATTGACTCCTCTCTCAGGGGTGTTGATGATGTTTAAACATTATGGGCTTGACCTTCTTCCATAGTGGTGAAGTGAATGTATAGTGGTCAAGATCTAGTTCATCCATCGTCTGGAAAGGGAATCTCTTTCTCTGAAAGGGTGAGTAATTGGAGTGGATTAATGTGGTGTATGTGAGTGATATTTATGGAGGTGACAGGATTTGGGGAGTTCGAGGTGTTGATATCACTGTGGTGGCCATGAACCTGACCCTTACAAGTTTACCTCTCCTCTTCCTATTTTATTACTTGGTTTGGCCTCTGGTGCTGGTTCTTCCATAGTGATTATCTGCTCGGATTCATGCCTAGAGTGGCACTTCTGGTCAAGATCAGCTTGGTCCTCATCTTTGATGATGCTCTTTGGGTGTGGTAGTTGTGTCTTCCAGACCTGGTAGGTGTTGGCATGGATTCACACACCATTGAACGTCTGGTTTCGTTAGGTTTCCTGTATATAGTTGTGGTTTTAAAGGGATCCTCTTGGGTTCATTGTGGTGGGGTTGTCTTTCAGTGATGGTTCCAGTGACTAAGATGATGACAATGTCGACGATTATTTTTTGAATGATTATTTTTTGACATTTAGAATGATTATTGTGGTTCTTCATCTATTGTGTGATCTATGGTGTTGTGACCCATGGTCACCGTTTAGGGGCATATGCATCCAAACCATCTTGAAGGGGTTACTCTAAAGGAGGTTCAAAGCTGGGATTTTTCACCAGACCATAAATTATGGATTATTAATGAGTCCCTACAAATTTTGAACAACGAATTTTAAGACTATGTTGTGGATAAATCATACACATTGTTTTCTCTCTCACTCTAGATATTAATTTCACAAGGGCCACTCAAATCAACACACCAAATGACATGGGATTTTTTCATATCTTATTCTACACTAATGGTTCCTCATGAGAAAAACCATCAAAAAGGTTTATTTTTCTATTTGACACCTCTAGGAACACCCATAACCACATATGAAATAATAAAACCATTATCCCCTTGAAAACCCACTAGAAAATTTAATTTATACATGTTCATATATCAAATTCACTCAAAAAATCTTGTATTACCCATAATATTGTGGTTTAGTAGTCCTCTTAATACGAAAAATCATCATTATCTCTTGGAACAGCTAATATCTCAAAAAAATCAATGTAAAAACTATCCTAGGTCCGGGTTTTTGAAATATATATCTATTTTAATCTTCTTTTCATTTTAAATGTAATACAAAAAAAATGAAATATAAGGAAAGGTAAAACAACCATAATGTATGCCACTCTTTGATATCTCTCAATAACATAAACATGATCAAAATCTATGAAAATTAGTGAAGAGTTAATATATTCCACTGATATCCACTAAAAGTTTGATGGAAGGTACCTCTCAATCAAAGATAAACCCATTTAAGTAAAACTAACATTACATAAAGAAGTAAATCCTCAATAGTAACCACATTTGATGTTACTGATATTTATCCATCACTTTTAAGAATGTGGAAAATATTTCATCTAAAAATCGATAGATTATTTTTATAAAAATTATAGTTTTTTCAAACTAAGGAAAACCCAATAATCCATTCTACCATTCAAATAATTTACCAAAATTTAATAATAACATAGATCACTAGGCACAAGTACAGTTGGTTCCCAACCACACAATAACAAATCATATTTGGCTTCCCAATTCAAAACACATAGATTTGGAAAAAAATGAAATACTGGGTTTCGTCAATGTTTTGAGAGGCTGAATGGATCCCAGACTCAAATTTTTTAAAGATCAAATATTATGATCCATACTTTTCAAACATGGATATTATATAATAATATATTAATATTCAATATATAACATTTCAATCCATTGCATAATTATTTTGGTCGACTATATTTAAAAATGTGGAAACATAAACAATGGGTCCAAAATATTATATCATCTCCCACTTATTTATTCAAAACTAGAACCCTTACAATAATAACATACTTAATGTAATGGCCTAGACCTCTTCGGCCCATTCATTTGTCAAAAAAGAAGGTCACGAAGTGTTCTGGAGGGTAAAATGGAGTTTTCCCACACTTTCCAGAATTTTGTTAGTACACGCCGTGTAGTTTGAATACACGCCATGTACCCCCTCACCGGGTATACCCCGTTTTGAAGGTTGTGTCCTTTCTATGTGAAATAAATGGGTACACACCATGTATCCCATACTACACGCCGTGTAGTCCCTCCCCGCATACGCGTTACCCTCAAACCGAGTGTTGAACAGCTAACGGTCGTGTGCCGTGTTGAAGTTGTGCCCTTGCCGTGTGAAATAAATGGGTACACGCCATGTATCCCATACTAAACACCGTGTAGTCCCTCCCCGCATACATGTTACCTTCAAATTGTGTGTTGACCAGTCAATGGTCGTGCGCTGTGTTTAAGGCCGTGTTGGAAGCCGCATGATGACCGTGTGGAATGGCTGAGTACACACCGTGTACCATAAAGTACACACCGTGTACTTTTGTTTTTCTCACCTAGAAAAGGAGGGGTCCCCTCATCCTTTTCAACTCACTCCTCTCCTCCCCTTTCCCTCAAGCAGAGCTCTCCCAAGAGACTCAAAGGATCTTTTCTTCCATAACTTCTTCTTCTGAGCTCTGATTTACGATCCGTCAGTGGCCACGGGATCTTAACAACGAGGTGGAACTTCTAAGCTTGGATCTATTGTCTTCCCATTGGCCTTTCCTTCCCAAATTCCACCCAAGGAGGTTTTGCCGAGTTTCTCCAGAGGCAACAGACGCCAATGGATGTCTTCTAAAGTTGATCTGGGGGAGCGTTGTGATCAGAACCTGTTGAGATAGGGATCTTACCTTCGTCTCTCTAAATTTTGAATTATGCGGGGTGGGTGTCCTCTTGTTTACGTGAAACACATTTGAACCAGTTTAATAAAGATAATAAATTTCTTATATAACGAGGTTGGGAAGTTGTGATCGTAATTAAATTATTTACATCTTCTGATATTACGTTGTGAATTGAATAGGCTTATGCCTACTAAAAATCATGGTCTTTAGGGGGCTTTACTTGCGCAATTAAATACTGCCCTATCTTTCTAGACCGTTTATGGATGGAAACATTGTGGAATGTGGAAATTGGTTAACCACGTAAAGTTGGCTGACTAAATGAAAATATGGAACCTTTGTGTGATCACCTCGGTTGAACTAAACTGAAATAATAAACATGTGGGTGCTGGTTAGGGTTTGTTTATGTAAAGGGGGTGTTTTGTGGGTTGTCATGGACTGGGTGAGTAGTAGGGCTGTGGTTGGCTTGTTTGTGGGTTTGTGTGAATGCTATGTTGGTGATGGGCAGCGGGGCTGCGATAAATTGTATCAAGGGATGATGATGTATGGTGTGGTTGTGGTTTCTATGGTTGGCAGCGGGGCTGCAGGGATGGGTTTGAATGTGATCGAACTATGAGTTGTGAATAATAAATGAATGTGGTATAGTTAATGAATGGTGGGGCATAGCAATGGAATGGGAATAAAAATCAATGGGGTTGGTTGGTTAATAAGAAGAGACTTGTTGTGTTTCTCGTTTTTTCATAACTTGATTTGTGGATGGAAGGGATATGCTTTATGAAAGATCGATGTGGTTGGTTGTGGATAGTTTCCTAGAAGTTAAGGAACTAATAAACTAATTCTGTTGAAACATGAAAACCTAAATGGGTTTGGGGTTGTTTGTTGTATGCATGCATCTTATTAGGAGTGTCGAGGCACGTGCTCAGTTCTATGATTAGAAACCATAGGTTGGGATGAGTGTTTTGTATATATATATCTGTATATTAGTGTTTTATCGCACCCCACCCATGTTGAGAACTTAGTGTTGAACACTCTCATTTCATGGGAGTGGGTGTTTTCCCCATAGTTCCAAGCTCCTTCCTACTTCTTCTTCCCTAAGCTCTGAGGGATTGAGGCGACCTTGCACCCAAGACTCTTTGGGTAGGTTTCTATTGGGGTGGTTTTAGCCCAAGACTATTCATACAGGTTTTACTATTTTTTTCAAGAACCTTCGAGATGAGGCCCAGGTTTGTGCGGGTAGGATATGTGGTTGTGAGGCCCAGGTGTGTGCAGGCGGGATACGTGGTTGTGAGGTCCAAGTGTGTGCAGGTGGGATACGTGGTTGTGAGGCCCAAGTGTGTGCGGGTGGGATACGTGGTTGTGAGGCCCAGGTGTGTGCGGGCGGGATACGTGGTTGTGAGGCCCAGGTGTGTGCGGTCGGGATACGTGGTTCTGAGGCCCACATGTGTGCAGGCGGGATACGTGGTTCTGAGGCCCATGTGTGGGCGGGCGGGAAGAGTGTGGTAGAATCAGGACGTTCACCGTTAGGAAGAGCAGCTAACTAGTGGGTGAAAATGGTGCGGGGTACCCAATACTCTTGATCTTATAAACTACTACTACCTATTATTTGTGTTTTTGGTGAGCGTGGCTGGTGAGTTTGGGTGGATAGAATTCCTTGTTATGTTTGGTTTCTTCTGTTGTTCTCACGGGACATTAGGATGTCCCCCCACTTGTGCACGAGAACATTAGGTTTCCCTACTGAGTATACTTGTATGATCACCCTACGTTTACTTTCAGGTATCCAGGAGGACTACCAGGTCCGTGCGGGACCCTACTAGTCAGGAGAGTTGGAGTTATTGCAGTTTTTTTTACTCTTTTTTCTTTTGGTATTGTACATTTTGAGTTTTCTTGTACTTGTAGCTTGTTTCAGAACTATTTAAACATGCATGTGGGATTGGTTTGGGTTTTATTTATATACACTTGCTCTTTTCGTTTTTGGTTGTTGACTTGTCCTATTTCCCAATCTTAAATATTAAAAAGGGTAATACCTCCCATATTTCTGAAAACTCATACCCTTGGTGCTAGTCGCCACCCCGGGGCCTACTGGAGGCGTGACTCGGGGGTTATTATCTCCCTTTCACCATTTTCAGCTCAGGAGGGGTATCTTTGGTGGGAGGGGGTCGTGACAGAATGGTATCAGAGTGATGGTTGAGAGATAGGATGGAGTCTGGAGTTAGGCACAGTGAGGATTGCATGGGATGGTAGGGAAACAGTGTTGGTTAATCTTGGTGCATGACATAGGCCAGGGAAGACCGGCTAGGGCACGGGATTTTAGGTCCCCCCGTGATCTGATACAAGGACTCTGAGCCTACCAAACGACCAAGTGAGACTACATTGATTTCAGGGTAGAGACCCTAGGGAAGGTACATGCATCATCATGATTGTGTTTTACTTGATTTGGGTGTTCTTGGAAAGAAATTGAAATAATGTGATAAAATAAAACCTTGAGAAATTTCCTTACTACTTGGGATTAGGCAATCCTTGTTTACCGTATAGCTATGGCACCTGGACGTCGTCCTCAAGTGACTCAGACGGCCGAGGCCCAGTAGATTCAGGCGGTCGATCAGTTGAGGATTCACTGAGAGGAGGAAGATAGCCAGTGGCAGAAGACTCTCCATTCTTTCCAGGGGAAAAACCTCAAGAACTACGAGGTTAGTACTTCAGATACGGAGACGAAGGGGTGGCTTGAGGACATAGGGATCTCTTTTACCTTGATCTATGCTCCGATGGAGTACTGGGTTCTCCTAGCAGTCATTCAGCTGAGAGGTGCGGCATGACAGTGGTGGACTCTCTACCTCGTAGAGAGGATAGAGGCAGAGGTTCTGTGGGCTAACTTTGAGATGGAATTCCGAGAGGAATTCTTTTCTTCCATGATAAAGGCAGAGAAGCGGTAGGAGTTACTCTCCCTCCAGTAGGGGAGTATGTCAGTATAAGAGTTGTAGATCAAGTTCAAGGATCCTCTACACTTTTCTCCGGATCTCTTGCCGGGTGAGGAGTCTCGAGTGAGATGTTTGGAGGAGGCGCTTCTTCCTTCGCTCCAGTATGTTGTCACCCCCTTCACCCTTCCGATGTACTTGGAATTAAATAAGAAGGTAGAGGTTGTAGAGAAGATGCACTCACGGGGAGGAGAACCACGTTAGGGGATTCAGCGAGGTTCGTCGAAGGGTAAGGCAGTCAGTAGTAGGTCTCCTGCGATGGGACATTCCAGGTTCAGGCCAGTGGGGATCAGGCCCCAGCAGTTCCAGTTCAGATCTTCAGGTCCTCGTCCCTTTTCCAGAATCCTAGGACCGAAGTGTTTCTCTTTTTGAGGTTTCGAGCACATTCAGAGTCGGTGCCCAACCTGAGCTCAATACGGTGGACATGGACAAGTTCAGCACCAACCTCAGCAGAACCAATTGTCGGCGAGGCCCTTCCAACAGTATCAAGACCATGCTCCTCCGAGGAAGACTTTTTGGGAGGAGGCTGACCTCGTGGTGCTCCTCAGGGACCTCGACCAGGGCATGGTCGGGGAGGTGGATGACATCAGAGAGGCAGAGGAGCTGGGCATGGACAGTTGCACGCAGCAGAGTTGGCAGCTCCAGTAGGACCAGAGGTGGTGCGAGGTACGATTTGTTTGTTCATCACCCTTGTTTATTCCATGTTTGATTCGGGAGCTTCACACTCCTTTGGTGCACCCAGTCTAGCCCATGCTTTGGGTCTATACATAGAGAGACTTTCCGTACCACTGGTGTTGAGTACACCAGTTGGAGGCCAAACCAGCGTATCTGGTGTTTGCCGGGGATGTGGACTGACGTTGGGAAAACATCGATCTAGTGGGGATCTTCTTTTTCTATAGATGCGCCATTACAATGTCATCCTAGGAATCGACTGGTTGTTTTCTGTTAGTGCCGTTATCGACTGCTTCCGAAGAAGAGTCGTGTTTTCCGACGTGGATGGGAAGCGTGTGTATTTTGTTGGCGAGAGGATCTATCAGGTAGGAAGCCGGAATATGAATCCTCTCTTCTCCTTGTTAGGCGGGTTATCAGTGGTTTCAGCTGATACAGAGATGTTGGATATACCAGAGGTTTTGGGGGAGTTCCTCAATGTTTTTCCCGAGGAGGTTGTTACTCTACCCCCCCCCCCCCCCCCCCCCCCGTTGTGATGTTCAGTTCGGGATAGACTTACAGCCTGGTGACCGTCTGATTTCGATGGCCCCTTATTGGATGGCACCTTCAGAGCTGCAGGAGTTGCGGATTAAGATTGATGATCTGATGGAGAAGGGTTTTGTTTGACCCAGTGTGTCGCCATGGGGTTCTCCAGTTTTTTTCATGATGAAGGTAGATATTGGTCTCAGGGTATGCATAGACTACTGAAGGTTGAACCTATTAACAGACAAGAACTGTTACCCCCTTCCAAGGATAGATGATCTCTTCGACCATCTAAGGGGAGCAGGTTGGTTTTTTATGATTTATCAACGATCTAGATATCATCAGATGAGGGTAAAGGACAGTGACAACTCGAAGATGGCTTTCAGGTGCAGGTATGGGAACTTTGAGTTTGTAGTGATTTAGTTTGGAGTTACGAATTCACCAGTTCTGTTCATGCGACTTATGAACTTTTTCTTCTGAGAGTTTCTGGACCGGTTCGTCGTTGTGTTTATCGATGACATCCTGATCTACTCAAGAACAGCGGAGGAGCACATTGAGCATCTCAGGGAAGTCTTGGAAGTCCTTCGAAACCACTAGATTTATGGGAAATTGTCCAAGTGTAAGTTCTTGATGCAAGAATTACACTTCCTTGGGCACGTGGTGTCTCAGCATGGAGTGTCAGTAGACCCGTCGAAGGTAGAGGAAGTTGTTTCATGGGTAGCAGCCAAGAGCGTGGCAGAAGTTCATTGTTTCCTGGGGTTGGCAGGTTATTATAAGAGGATCGTTTTGGACTTCTCTTGAGTTGCTCCTCCATTGATAGCTTTGACTAGGAAGAACCAGGTCTTCCTATGGAGCAAGCAGTGCCAGAAATATTTCGACTACCTGAAGGAAAAGTTTTCCAGTGCTCCCGTACTCAGGTTTCAAGAGGAAGGGTTGTTGTATGAGGTGTTTTTTGATGCTTCTGGCCTTGGTTTGGGGTACGTACTGATGCAGAAGAAAGGTGTGATCTATTATGGGTCTAGGAAGTTGTTCCCTCACGAGCATAACTATGCTACCCATGACCTGGAGCTTGCAGCAGTAGTGTTCGCACTGAAATTGTGGTGACATTACCTCTTTGGGTAGCACTTTTTGGTCTTCTCAGATCACAAGAGCTTACGTTATATCTTCTCCTAGCGTGACCTGAACTTATGGTAGTGGAGATGGGTCGAGTTTCTCCAAGACTATGACTTCGATATCTCTTACACTAAAGGTAAGGGCAACATTGTGGCTGATTCCCTGAGCAGAAAGTCGCATAAGAAAGTGTTTTGGGAATCCACTGATGTTTGGAGAGCGATGGGAGAGTTGTATGCCTTGTACATGGATGCAAGGGTAGAGGGTGTTAGAAGCTGCTGGTTTCAGATGACAGTGCAGTCCTCCTTGTTGCAGCAGGTGGAAGAGTCTCAGTGGGGGGACTCTGACGCGGAAGTAATGCGGGGTCATGTCGATCAGGGAAACACTCCATAAGGATGGTTAGAGGAAATCTGACATCGGATGCTTTTCCATGGAAGGATGTTTGTTCTGGAGGCGATGCGTGAGGGAGTTCTCCGTGAGTTCCACATCTCAGCCTTGGAGGTACATCCGGGAATTTCAAAAATGTACCGAGGACTGAGGGAACAGTTTTGGTGTCCCGGGGTGAAATGGGAAGTGACAGAGTTTGTGGCTAAGTGCCTAGTGTGTCAGTAAGTAAAGGTTGAACACCATGCTCCCAATGGTTTGTTGCATCCTCTAGATGTCCCCGAGTGGAAGTGGGATGACATCTCAATGGACTTCGTCACAGACTACCCAGAGCTCAGGGTGGTTATGATGCTATCTGGGTAGTGCTGGATCGACAGACAAAATCAACTCACTTCTTAGCAATTAAGGATTCGGGCCCAGTGAGTACCTTAGAACAGAGGTATGTAGATGAGGTGGTGCATTTGCATGGAGTTCCTAAGACTATCATCTTAGATCGGGATACTCGGTTTACCTCATGAGTCTGGAGAGGGTTACAGCATACTTTTGGCACCCAGATATGCCTTAGCACTGCTTTCCACTCCCAAACTGATGGGCAGATAGAGCAGACTATCCAAACGTTGGAGTATATGCTGCGAGCATGCGTTCTGGATTCCGGAGGATCATGGGTGCAACACTTTCCTTTAGTAGATTTTTCCTACAACAATAGCTTCCACTCTACTATTGGCGTGGCACCGTTTGAGGCTTTGTATGGAAGACCATGTTGTTCACTCATTTTCTAGGCAGAGGTTGGTGAGACAGGTGCTCTTGGGCCAGAGGTAGTAGAGAGCACCACAGAGAAAGTCCAGCTTGTGCGTAAAAGGATTAAGGATGCTCAGGACCGACAGAAGTCTTATGTTGATCGTCGGAGGAGGCCCTTGGAGTTCGAGGTGGGAGATCATGTGTTCTTGAAGGTTTCCCCTCGACGGGGGCAGAGGAGGTTTGGTAAGGGGAGTAAGCTCTCCCCTAGGTTCATCGGACCTTTCGAGGTGCTGAGGTGAGTCGGCGAGGTGTCATATCAGCTGGCGCTGCCACCTCGGTTGGAAAAGGTTCATGGCGTCTTCCATGTCTCCCATCTTCGTCGGTACTAACACGACGACTCTCACGTTATTGACTGGGGAGATTTAGATATGGGAGACGACGTGACCTTTGAGGAACGACCAGTCAGAATCGAAGATCGTAAAGAGAAGGTCCTCCGTGGACGAACCATCACCTTGGTTCATGTGTTGTGGAGACATGGTGGCCTCGAGGAGATCACTTCGGAGAAGGAGACCCAGATGCACGCTCAGTAACCAGATTTGTTTTGACTTGTGTTTTTCCTTGTTCTTCCGACCGTTGTTTTGATGGTGTACTCTGTACCTTTGATATATGGAATGCTTGGATTTTCGTTTCTGAGACCTTTTTGTTTCCTTGTTCTATAGAAGTTTGTAACATTTACGGGTGTGTGGAGAAGTTAAAAACTTGATCGTTAATCGAGATTCATTAATGTGGGTGAGATTGAACCCGTGAATGTGAGTCAGTGTCGTCTAAAGCGGATAATATCTCAACATAGGAAAAGTAATTTTTCCCAAACCACATGTTCGGGTAGTGTGTGGGTTGTGTGGTGTTGGGGGCAGTGTGAGTTTAAAAATCCTAATGTATGGAAGTGGGAAGACCCGGTTCTTAATCGAGACGCATTAACGAGGATGAAATTGAACCCGTGTAGGTGAGTCATTGCTGCCTAAAACAGATAATATCTCGACATAGGAGAAGGAATTCCTAACACCTATAATTAGGGTTGATGGTTGGGTTCCTATTATAACGAGAGCCCTAAGAGGTATCTTGTTGGGTTCCTCTGGGTTGGTTTTGAATTCTCGGGGAAGTGAATGTTTTAAGAGGTATCTGATGTAATGGCCCAGACCTCTCCGGCCCATTCCTTTGTCAGAAAAGAAGGTCATGAAGTGTTCTGGAGGGTAAAATGTACTTTTCCCACACTTTCCATAATTCCTTAAGTACACACCATGTACTGTGAGTACACGCCATATACCCCCTTGTCAGGTATACCCCATGTTGAAGTTCGTGTCCTTTCCATGTGAAATAAATGGGTACACGCCGTGTATCCCATACTACACACCGTGCAGTCCCTCCCCGCATACACGTTACCCTCAAACCGTGTGTTAACCAGTCAACGGTCGTGTGACATGTTGAAGAAGTGTCCTTTCCGTGTGAAATAAATGGGTACACGCCATGTATACCATTCTATACGCCGTGTAGTCCCTCCCCGCATACGCGTTACCTTCAAACCATGTGTTGACCAGTCAACGGCTGCATGCCGCGTTGAAGTCCGTGTTGGAAGTCGCGTGATGACTGTGTGAAATGGCCGAGTACACGCCATGTACCATAAAGTACATGCCGTGTACTTTTCTTTTTATCACATATGAAAAGAGGGGTCCCCTTATCCTTTTCAACTCACTCCTCTCCTCCCCTTTCCCTCGAGCAGAGCTCTCCCAAGAGACTCGAAGGCTCTTTTCTTCCATAACTTCTTCGTCCGAGCTCCGATTTACGATCCGTCAGCGGCCACGGGATCGTAACTACGAGGCGGAACTTCTAATCTTAAATATTTTGTCTTCCCATCGACCTTTCATTCCCAAATTCCACCTGAGGAGGTTTTTCCGGGTTTTTCTAGAGGCAACGGACGCCGATAGACATCTTCTAAAGTTGATCTGGGGGAGCATTGGATTAGAACCTTTTGAGGTAGGGATCTTACCTCCGTCTCTCTAAATTGTCCATCATGCAGGGTGGGTGTCCTCTTGTTTACGTGAAACACATTTGAACCAGTTTAATAAAGATAATAAATGGCTTATATAATGGGGTTGGGAAGTTGTGATTACAATTACATTATTTATATCCTGTGATATTATGTTGTGAATTGAATAGGATTATGCCAACTGAAAATCACAGTTTTTGGGGGACTTTGATTGTGCAATTAAATGCTTCCCTATCTTTCTAGACTGTTTATGGATGGAAACTTTGTGGAATGTGGAAATTGGTTAATCGCGTAAAGTTGGCTGACTAAATGAAAATATGAAACCTTTGTGTGATCACCCTGGTTGAACTAAACTGAAATAATAAACATGTGGGTGCTGGTTAGGGTTTGTTTATGTGAAGGGGTTGTTTTGTGGGTTGTCATGGACCAGGTGAGCAGGGGGATGCGGTTGGCTTGTTTGTGGGTTTCTATGAATGCTATGTTGGTGATGGGCAGTGGGGCTGCAATAAATTTTATAAAGGGATGATGATGTACGGTGTGGTTGTGGTTTCGATGGTTGGCATCAGGGCTGCAGGGATGGGTTTGAATGTGATAGAACTATGAGTTGTGAATAATAAATGAAAGTGGGAGTGTTAATGAATGGTGGGGCATGGCAATGGAATGGGAATAAAAATCAATGGTGTTGGTTGGTTAATAATAAGAGACTTGTTGTGTTGCTCGTGTTTTCCTAACTTGATTTGTGGATGGCAGGGATATGCTTTACGAACGATTGATGTGGTTGGTTGTGGATTGTTGCCCAGTAGTTAAGGAACTAATAAACTAATTTTGTTGAAACATGATAACAAAAATGGGGTTGGGGTTGTTTGTTGTATGCATACTTCGTAGTAGCAGTGTCAAGGAACGTTCTCAGTTCTATGATTAGAAGTCATAGGTTGGGATGAGTGTTTGGTATATATATATCTATATCTTTGTGTTTTATCTCACCCCACCCATGTTGAGCACTTAGTGCCGAACACTCCCATTTCATGGGAGAGGGTGTTTTCCCTTTAGTTACTAGCTCATTCTTTCTCTTTCTTCCCTAGGTTGTGATGGCTTGAGGCGACCTTACATCCAAGACTCTTTGAGTAGGTTTCGATTGGGGTGGTTTTAGCCCAAGACTCTTTGAGCAGGTTTTACTATTTTTTCCAAGAACCTTCCGGATGAGGCCTAGGTGTGTGCGGGTGGGATACGTGGTTGTGAGGCCCAGGTGTGTGCGGGCAGGATACGTGGTTGTGAGGACTAGGTGTGTGTGGGCAGGATACGTGGTTGTGAGGCCCAGGTGTGTGCGGGCGGCATACGTGGTTGTGAGGCCCATGTGTGTGCGGTCGGGATACGTGGTTGTGAGTCCCAGGTGTGTGCGGGCGGGATACGTGGTTCTGAGGCCCAGGTGTGTGCGGGCGGAAAGAGTGTGGTAGCGTTGGGACGTTCGCCGTTAGGAAGAGTAGCTAACTAGTGGGGGGAAATGGTATGGGGAACCCAATACTCTTGATCTTATATACTACTACTACCTGTTGTTTGTGTTTTTGGTGAGTGTGGCCGGTGAGGTTGGGTGGATCGAATTCCTTGTTAGGTTTGGTTTCTTCTATTGTTCTCACGGGACATTAGGATGTCTCCCCATTTGTGCACGAGAGCTTTAGGTTTCCCTACTGAGTATACTTGTATGCTCACCCTACCTTTACTTTTAGGTTTCCAGGAGGACTACTAGGGTCGTGCGGGACCCTACTAGTCGGGACAATTGGAGTTGTTGCAGTTTTTTGTACTCTTGTTTCTTTTGGTATTGTACTTTTGGAGTTTTCTTGTACTTGTACCTTGTTTCAGAACTATTTAAACATGAATGTGGGATTGGTTTGGGTTTTATTTATATACACTTGCTCTTTTCCTTTTCGGTGGTTGACTTGTCCAATTTCCCGATCTTAAATATTAAAAAGGGTAATGCCTCCAATATTTGTGAAAACTCATACCCTTGGTGCTAGTCGCCACCCTGGGGCCTACTGGAGGAGGGACTCAGGGGGTCATTATCTCCCTTTCACCATTGCCAGCTCAGGAGGGATATCATTGGTGGGAGGGGGTCGTGGCACTTAATTTCTTTAATCATGATATAGGGATAAATAAGGAAACGATGACCTCAAATTCTCGGTATGGGTAAAAATATGAGATATCAATGATAATATATGCATAACGTGAGAATAAGTGTAAAAAACATTATAATTAATTTTAAATACATAATATACACAACACAAATCATAATAGTGAGCCATGGAATAAAGCTTTATTGTCCATAAGACATGAATCATAATCAAACCAAATATTATGAGCCATGAGAGTATAAAAGTAGTGGAATAAAATGAATTTTAGTACTCAATTAATAATGAAAAATAGTTTCCCTATAATTCATGGACATTTAAAGAATTATCATAGTGTAATGGGTTCAGTTCCCTAATCATCATAGTGTTGAAGGATAAATCCCATGACTATCATAGTAGATAATGACCCTTACAAAAATAGTTTCACTCCCCATTCCAATACTATTTATCTCACAATACATCAATAACCAACCAATTAATTAGACCGATACACTAGTCCCACCTATTACATAATTTAATTCATACATATATGTTCTTTATCTTTATAAAACATTCATCGTTTCAGAACCTATGAATAGAAAACGATTTCATATGTATTCCATCATATCATAAACCAAGGAAAGGAATGGGATTTCATGAACATATTTTCAGAAAAATCATCAAACATTAGGAGAAAGAATATGTTTGGTATCCTTGGGTTGTACCACAAATAAATCATAAGTGATGCCTTAGATTTATAACATTTATGAATAAAAATACCATTAAATGGTCACTAAAAATCACAATTAAAATATCCTTTAAATTTTGAAATACAATATTTAAAAAAACTATATAATTAGAAAGGAATTTTTTTTGTAAAATAAACATTTAAAAATTAAATGTTATATTCAAATAAAAATTGGTCATGATAGTGTAAAAATCCATTCAGGTCGTTCAAGTTAAAAAAAATTAATTTAATACATTTTTTTAAAAAATAAAAATGGAATTCATTTAGAAAATAGGGGAAAATATTACCATTTTTTTAAATTTCTATCATGGTTAAAAAAGAATTTTAAAAAATATAAAAATAGTAAAATTCTGTTTTATGAATATGGATATGGATGTAAAAGGGTCTGAAACCAAATAGTTAAATGAATTTTATTTTCCATAATAATTTTTTTGGTCCCTTCAGTATATATGGGTATTAAAATGAATGTAATACAAGTATTTTTAGAGAATAACGTTGTTATTAGAATATTCAAGATTATTGTGAGTGGTTTTTTAAAATATTTCATCATGAGATATTAATCGTAAACAATCCTGAGGAACAATGAGATTGTAACTGAGAACCCTTTATCATGAGTTCTCCTTACTTCTAAAGTAGTCTAACCACATGGATAAATTTTTCAGATTTATTATATTAATAAACTATAGTCTTGTTAATATTTATAATATCATATATTTCCCCCTTTATAATAGTTCAACCCCCCTATATATTAACAATACCTTATTAAAATCCGAATTTTCACCATTTTACTATTTCAATTATAAGAAGTATTTTTGTTTAGTAGATACGGTCCTTGAATATTTATATTGGCTTCATAATATCCAAAATATTAATAAAGTGACAAATATCATATATATTTATTATATAAATATATTCAATCATTCATAAAATTTATAGATAGAGAAATTAATTCCACCATTCATAGATATTATAGGTCTTACATATAAATAAACATTATTATTTATTATTTGAGGAATGTATGAATGAAAGTAAAATAATAATTCCCCATTATTGGATCCTTATTATCTCATATATATTATATATATTCATCAACTTCCTCCTCATTTTCATCCATGTAAAATATATATGAAAATTTAATCACATCGCTTCGGGGTTATGGCAGTCCCCAGGTACGCTTGAACGATGTTATCATTTACCTAAGGACCAGATGGTAATTAGATGGATATTATATTATAATTTAAAATTTAAAATTATATAATATTTATCATATATAACCATCAAAAAATCCTAATACCAATTCATAAAATATGATGATAAAAATGAATTATATCATTATGTAGAGACGGTAAGCCGTAGGTAGGCATGGTCGAGACTTTCAA
Source organism: Viscum album (assembly GCA_963277665.1). NCBI lineage: Eukaryota > Viridiplantae > Streptophyta > Magnoliopsida > Santalales > Viscaceae > Viscum > Viscum album. Next base: position 963,640,215 of record OY728157.1, read on the forward strand.
TTATCATTTGATGGGAAAGGTGTATAACTATGTTTTAATAATCATAATAAAATTTAATCATAATTATTATTTTAAATATTTTATTTTATTATATATTTTATATATTCATAGGAGGTAAATAAGAGTAGAATAGAGTGTGACCAGTCAAGGTGGTTTCATCTTATTAAAAAATACCCCATTAGATCTCCTCTAAAGAGATTTAGGGTTGGAATTTTTAGGAATACGAAAACCTATATAATATTTATTGGTAATTGGATAATAGAAATTGGAAGAGTTTAGTTGAGATATAAGTCTTAATTTGGTGTAGATAACTGAGGTAATATGTTCCCTTTTATTATTTATGTGAGGGGAACATTTGGATTTTCTTTGAAGATTAAATTATAATATATTCATTCTCAAGCCAAATGCCTCAAAATTGTTAGGTATTTGAATATATAGTTAGAAAAAAAAATTAATCGCATCATTCAAAATAATATAGACACTTTTGGGTGTCATTTTAAATTTTATCATGTTGATTAACACTTAGTTATCAAATTTTAATTTAAAAAATAGTAATAAATATTTCAATATTCAAAGGTTATAATTAATATGTAAAAGGTAAAAAATAGGGTATAAATGTCCATTTTATAAAATTTTCAAACATAAATTATCTAACATATTTTATTTAATGATTTTTATGATTTTTAAATAATTTAAAAAAATATTATTTTGATAAAATATCATGTGATGGACCAGACCACTTTGGTCTAATACTTTGTGAAAATCCACTGTTTGAATTTTTTTGGGAGGTCATAGTGACTCATTTCTAGACATTTCTAAATTTAAATTTTTTATAATGGTAGCTTGAAATAGTGAGTCTAAATGGTGATTCAAAATAGTAGGTCTCAACTATGAGTCATAGTGGTGGGTCAGGATGGTGACTCAAATTGGTATGTCATGAAGGTAGTTCACACTGATGAATCACACTGATAGCTCACACTAGTGACTCACACTAGTATATTTCACCAGTTTCTCACTGAATGGTGACTTGCACTGGTGACTCTCACCAGTGACTCACACTAGTAGTTCAACAATGGTGACTTTTATTAGTCCATTGTCTATCTCTAAATCTTTTCCAGCTGTTTTTCAAAATTTTAGTTTTCATCTATTTTTTCTTGTTTCTCCCATTTCATGTTTTATTTGATGTAAAATGAAATTAATACCATATTTATTGATTTTTGGATCCATTTTGAATTATATTTATCTTCTAAAAACCTGAATCTTCCTTTTTCATTGAACTACATGGTTCTGATCAAGATCCTCTATTAATGGATTTTGAAAACTGGTTTTTTCTATGAGTCTCACATCCAATACTTCTTAGTTGGGAGCCTTCCCTCATTAATTATTTCTAATTTCACATGGAAGGATATTTCCTCAAAATATTTATTCCTCAAGGTGTCATAAGTTTTTTCTGTATCCATTATACTGAGTTCTCCCACAAGAGTTTTTCTTGCTGCATGTGCGCCCCTGATTTGGCGCCTTAATGATGTTTTGATCACTTCTTATTCTTGGTAGGTTTTCATTGATCTCTCTTTTATTCATGAATCATGTGGGGTGGTTGTATCAACACTTCTTGAGAACATGGTTGAATTTATATTAATGAATATAATTAAATTTAAAATGATCAATATAAGGGGCTTGAAGAATGTGGAATATGATCATATTGTTTTATTGATATTTTTATCAACATTGTGAATTGAATGGGCTATATGTGTATTAAAATCATGGTCGTTGGGGGTCTTTTTTTGTGCACAAAATAGACTCTAGAATGTGTGATGTCTAGTTCCTATCAATCAATTGTTACAAAATTAGTAAATTATATACACTCTGGTAATAAATGTATTCCCCAAGATCAAACTATTTCTATGATAACCCTAGAAGATAAAAATTTTAATTAAATCATAGATCCTTGTTAAATATGTATATTTTTTTTCTTGTGGTACAGTCATTAGAATGACTATCTGATGTGGTGTAGTTCAGGTGGGGTAATTTAAACTTAGTTTGATATATTGATTGATCATGGAATGGGTGGGTGGTGTTGTGTAGTGGGGATATGATCAGGTTGTGTTATGTTCGTGTTGCTAGATGTGATGGGTGTAGTGAATTTATGCAGTAGGGCTACCATGAATGTTTTTTGTGAGATGTTTTAATGGGTGTGTCTATGAGTTGGGAAAAATGACATTGAAGAATGATAATTTTAGTGGTTAGTATGGTTAATTTTTCAAGAGTTTATCCATTAGTAGCATGCAGAAATATTCACCCATGTCTAGAGATTAATAAATGGAATAACATGAATGGGAGTTAAATAGAGAATAAATATGAAGTGGGTTAAGTTACCATGGATCTTCTTACTCAGTGTGACTTTTTTTATGTGGGATATTGTGATAATGTTTAGAAGTTTCCCATGTTTAAATGGAATGAATGAATGATTTGTTTAATAAATAATGAGAATCAGATATTGAATTGAAAGGGCGTATGAATTGATTTGGTGGATTGTTGTGGGGTTGTGAATTCAGATGTAACAAAAAGGTGGTTTTTTGAGTTGGTTATTTGTTTGACAACCCATAGGTTGGGAAGGAGTTTTTGGTATTATATCCATATATACAAGTATTTTCCTGGTGATTTATATACACACCCCACCCTAGTTGAGCACGATGTTTCGAACACCCCCATCATCATGGGGGAGGGTGTCTTTCCCAATCATCCTGGTGGGAGGATGGATGGATGGAAACCTTCTCATCCTTACTCCTTCATCCAGGTGGTGATAGAATAATATTTTTAAGATAGTTTTTGGTTCGTGAGGCATAGGTGTGTGTGGGCGAGTTGTGTTTCCTATGTGTCTTCAAGATGAGATGTGTTGTGGTAGTGGCCCAAGTGTCTACACATATGATGTTTTGTGGTAATGTCTCACATGTTTATAGGAAGTGAGTGTTGTGGTAGAGGCCTTGGTGTCTGTGGGTAGGATGTGTTGTGGTTGTGTCCTAGGTGTCTAAGTATGGGATGTGGGGTGGTTGTGAGGCATAGGTGTGTGGAGGTGCGATGTGGTTTGATATGATCATAAGAGGTGGCAGTGCCAAGATGTTTTATGTTTGAGTGTGAGGGTGTCTAATCAGTGGGAAAGTTGTGTGGGGAACCCTATTATTTATTTGAATTATATTACATTACTTGACTAGAATTATTTAGTGAGTGTTCCATGGTGAGGTTTTTTATGTCTAGTATACCTTTCTAGGTGTTATTTGGTCATGTTGTTTTGTCATATGAGAATTGGTATGCTTCCTTCAAATGTACACAAGAGACTTAGGTTTTTTCTACTAAGAATAATTTTATTCTCACCCTACATATATAAAATTTCTTTTAGGTTTCTATGAGGACCACAAGGTCCATGTTGGGGGATACTAGCTCAGACATTAGGATAGTTTCTATTTCACTGCTTAGATTTAATTGTAGTATTTACTGTGGAGTTTTATTTCATTTGAAATAGTTTAATTTTAAACATGCATATGGGATGGTTTTAGATTTATTATATATATATATATTTCCTAGAGTTTTTTTGTTATGAAACATCTTATCTCTTGATATTATTTGTTTAAAAAGGTAAATGACTCCCATTTTGTGTAATTGTATACCCATGGTGCTATTCACAACCCCCATGGACTAATGGGGGAGGGACTCGGGGTAATTATATCTCTTTCTCCATTTCCAGCTCAAGAGGGAATTTTTTTAGGGGTGGGGGTTATGAGAGAATGGTATTAGAGTTAGGCTAAGAGATAGGCTGAATTTCGGAGATAGACACAGTGAAGATTTCATGGGTTGGTTAAAAAAATTATGTCAGGTGGGCTTGGTGCGTGACATAGGCCAGGATTGACCGACTATGAAATAGAAATTTAGGGCCCCCATGATCTGATGCATATAATCTGAGCCTACCTAGTGAACAAGTGTGGCTTCATCGTTTGCAGGGTAGAGACCCTAGGAAGGGAACATGAATCATAATGAATTTTATTCATGTTTGAAAGTGGTCTTGTAAATTTGAAATGAATAATGAGTTAGATGAGTTAAAATAAATTTTAATGAAATTACATACTACTCAGAGTTAGGGTTTCCTTGTTTACCTTTTCAGCTATGGCACCCAGTCTTCATACGCATGTGGCTTGGGCAGTTGAGGAAAAGTAAGACAATTAGGTTGATTAGTGAAGGGTCAATCCAGTGAAGGAGGACGACCATTTGTAGATAACATTATGTTCTTTCTTGAGGTAGGCCTTGGGAATGTATAAGACCAATGTTTAAGACATGGATATGGAGGGATGGATCGAGGGGGATAACCTTTAGTTTTATCCTTGTACCAATAGAGTAATGGATTACATTAGCAGTGGGTCAGATGTGGGAAGTTGTATGTTAGTGGTGGATGCTTTACCTAGGGGATAAAAAGGAGGATAACAATTTGTGGGCTGATTTTGAGGAGTTCTGAAGATAATTCCTTCGTTGACCATGAAGGTTGACAAGAGGTAGGAGTTAATCTCCCTCTACCAGGGGAGTATGTCAATACGGGAGATGGTGATTATGTCCAGGGGTCTCCTTCATTTTTCCCCAGATCTCTTTTTGGATAAGGAGTCCCATGTGAGACGTCAAGAGGAGGCACTTCATCCTTCTATCTAGTATGCAGTTACCACCTTTACGTTGTCGATTTACTTGGAGGTCCAAAATAAGGATGAAGTGATTGAGTAGAGGAAATCATGAGGAGGTTTACAAAGAAATGAGATCCATCAGGGTTATTTAAGATCCATAGTTACCAGTAGAAGGTCTTAGTCACTAAGGCCTTTGAGGTTTTTACCGACAAGGAATTGACCTCAGTTGTTTCCATTTTGACCTTTTGGTCCTTGCTCCATTCCCATGGGTTTCTATCCGATGTGTTTCTTATGTGGGATTCACATCCATCTACAGAATCAATTTCTTGTTGCCAAAGAATCTTAGCATAGTGTAGGTGAATAGATTCAGCACTAGCCACAGAAGCAGTTTCTAGTTAGGCCATTTTGACTTTAGGAATAGCAATCTCATGCTCTACCGAGGGGAGATGAAGAAGGTAGAGAATGACCATGGGGTGTTCCTCATAGACCTCAATATAAGTGTAGTCATGTAGGTGATCATCAATATAGGGGTATAGGAGGTGGGAATAGTCAATTTCATTCCATACAGGCAGTATTTCCAATAGGGAAACATATTATCAGAGGTATGATCAGCTTGTTTAGTACCATTTCTTGTTCTGTATTTGGTTCAAGAGTGTCACACTCCTTTGTTGCACCCAGTCTATCCCATGCTATATGACTAGATTTAGATAGGATTCTCATACCCCTGGTGTTGAGTATACCATTTGGAGGCTAGACCATCGTATTTGATGTGTGTTAGGGATTTAGACTAATGATGGGGCTACATCAGGCCCATTATGATCAATTATTTCTATAGATGCAACTATACGATGTCATTTTCATCATCAACTGGTTATACTTCATGTGTGTTATTATCAAATTATTTTTGAGAATTTTCTTGTTTTGAGACGTTAATGGATAATGTGTGGATTTCATTAGCGATTTGAGTTTTCAGGTGGGTAGTTGGTGTGTAGATCTTCTTCTTTCCTTGTTGGATTATATGTCAATTTAATGAGTGGTTGTTGAGATGGTGAATGATCCTAGGGTTTTTAGGGAGTTCCTAAATTTTTTCCCTGAGGAGTTTATGACTCTAGCCCCTCGACGTGATATTGATTTCGGGTTAGACATGAAGCCCAATGAATCATAGGTTTCAATGCATCATTATTGGATGGAATGCTATGGGTTGTAGGAGTTGAGGATTTAGATAGATGATCAGATGAATAAGAGATTTATCCAACCAAGTGTGTCTTTGTGGGGTGATCCCATGTTGTTCTCAAATAAGGAGGATGGTAGTATTTGGTTGTGCATAGACTACCAGAGGTTGGATCAGGTGATGAATAAGAACAACTAACCTATTCCAAGGATATAGAATATTTTTATCCAGATGATAGGGGAAATTTGGTTTTCTATGATCGGTCTATGGTATCAAAATCATCAATTGTGGTTGAAGAAGGGTGATATCCTGAAGACTAATTTCATATGCAGGTATAGGCACTTTGTGGTCATTGTCATGTAGTTTGGTGTTATGAATGGACCACTCATATTCATGGGGATCATGAAATCCATATTTCATGAGTTTCTAGACTAGTTCATTGTCATATTCATCAAGGAAATCATGATCTACTTGAAATCATGGGAGGAAAATACCAAACATGTATAGACTATGTTTCAATTCCTTCAACGCCACCAACTATAACGAATGTTTTCCAAGTGTAAGTTTTGGAAATGAGAATTGTATTTACATGGAAATGTGGTGTTACAATAGGGAATAGTAGTGAACCCATCCATGGTTGAAGCAATTGTTTCTTGAGAAGAACCATATAATGTTGTAGAGGTTTATAGTTTTCTTGGTCTTGTGGGTTGTTACTGGATTTTTGTACTTGATTTCTATATATTTTAATCTCTGTTGACAGTTCTGACTAAAGAGGAAAAATATTTTGCGTGGAGTGAGCAGTGTCAGACAAAATTCGACTGTCTGAATGGGAATTTGTTCAGTGCTATAGTGCACCAATTACAAAAGGAAATGATAATGTCCAAGCTATTTTTTAATGCTTCCCGCCTGGGTTTGGGTTGCGTATTGATGCAGAAATGGGCATTGATCTTGTATGTATCTAAGAAGTATTATGCCTAAAAATGTAAATATTACACCCATGATATGGATCTATCAATAGTCATGTTTTCACTGATGTTTTTTCTATATTACCACATTGGTGTGCACTTTGTGTTCTTTACAGATCACAAGAGTTTTATGTATATCTTTTCCCAATAAGATTTGAACTTGCGACAAAAGTGGTGGATGGAATTTCTTCTATACTATGATTTTTAAATCTCTTATAATTTATGAAAGGGGAATTTCATGGATTATTCTTTGATCTAGAAGTCAAAAAAGTTTTTTCAGGAATCTGTGGATGCTTTTAAGGAAATGGAGGGGTTTGCAACCTTGCACGTGGATGCAACGGTGGATAGTGGTAGAGGTTGTTTGTTTCAGATAATAGTGTAGTATTCTCTGATACATTAGGTGTAAAAGTCTCATTGGGGAGACTCAAAGTTATAGGTGATGAAAAATCACGTTTACCACATTGATGCTTTGTAGGGATGGTCGGAGGATGGTTAAAATCATATTTTTTTCCCTAGAAGGAATTTTTTTTAGTAAAAATTCAGGAATGATTCCTCCTTGAGTTTTATAGTGCACCCTTAGTGGTGCACCGTATAGTTTCCAGGATTTATCTAGGCTTAAAGACGTAGTTTTTGTGGCCTAGGAAGAAATGGGCAGTGGTGGGGTTTTGGTGAAATTCATATTGTTCCAATAGGTGAATATTAAGTGTCATGTTCTCAGTGGTTTTTTGTAGCCCTTAGAAGTCCCTGAGTGGATGTAGGATGACATCTCGATGGATTTCATCATAAGGTTACCCATGATCAGTGAGGTGATGATTCTATCTAGGTAATAGAGGATCAGTTGATGAAATCGGATCACTTGATAGACATTAAAGAGTTGGGAATTGTGTATGCCTTTTCAAAGAGGTATCTGGATGATGTGGTATGGTTTCATGGAGTTCTGAGATCTATTGTATCGGATTGGCATAAATGTTTCAACTCATGAATATGGAAGTGATTGCAACATGCTTTTGGAACCCAGTTACACAATAGTATTTCCTTCTTCATTAAAAAATATGGGAAGACATGATTGACTATCCAAATAATGGAGGATTTATTGTGAGCATGCATCTTGGACTTTGGAATATCTGGGGTACAACGGTTTAACTAGAAATTGTTTGATTATAATAACAAATATCACTCTTCCATTTGAATGTATCCATCTAATTTTCTATATGGAAGACTGCATTTTTCACCTTTGTGTTGTAAATAAGTTAGGGAGATAGTTGTTTTTTGTCCATAGGTAGTTTAGGGCACAAGGGAGAAGGTCCAGATTGTCTGTGAGAGGATGAATGTGAAAAATGATAGGCATAAGTCTTATACCAATCACAGGAGGATGATCTAAGAGTTCTAGGTTATGGACCATGTGTTCTTGAATGTTTCCCCTCGATAGGGGATGTATAGGTTTGGTGTATTGAGTTAGATTTCTCCCATGTTCCTTGGAACATTCATCGTGTTGGGGAAAGTTGGGTAAGTGGCATACTTGTTGGATCTACAACCACAGTTGGAGAAGATCCATGAATTCTTTCACATATCTCAATGTTGTTGGTATATTCTTGATTACTCCCATGTCATTTACTGTAGATATTTGGATATCTAAGATTACATGACATATTTGGTGCATCCTATAGAGATCCAGGATTGTCGGGAGAAGGTGTTGCATGGGTGGATGATTCCTTTGGTTCATATGTTTTGGAGGCATGGTGGCCTCATGTGGAGTACTTGAGAGTGAGAAGCGTATATGTGTTCCTAGTACCTAAGGATGTTTTGATTTTTTACATGTTCATTTTTTCATGTAATGTAATTTTTGAACTTTATTTTTTGTGAGATGAGTTGTTTCCCTTTGGTTAAGATGTGTTTGGTTCAATGTGTGATAAATTCATGACATATAATGATGGGAGGACTGTATTTATGATAAATATTACTTAATTATGATTCAATTAAACCCATGTGGTTGAATTAGTGCCACCAAAAATAGATAGTATCATGGCATGGAGGATTAAATTCCTTAGTTTACGTGTTCAGGTAGTGTGGTTGTTGTGCTTGTGTGGTGTGCCTTGCAGTTTTTTGGGTTAATGATTTTAGGGGAAGTGTTATTGGATGAGTATGTTTCCACTTCATCTTTCAAAAAATGCAATGTTTTTTATATTAGTATGTCGATGTGTTTGGTTGTTAGTGATGTTTCAAGTGTAGAGGGATCCTTGAGAGGTCTTTCGTGGGCTGGTTATTTGGACCCTTCTTTCTTCTGTTCTTAGTTTTGAATTCTTAAGAGAAATAATAGTTTGATATGCATCTAATGTAATTTCATGGACCTCTCTAATATATTAATTTTTTAAAATTGAGTGTTTGGAGTGTTCTTGGGGTTCATGGTGACTCGCTTCCATGAATTTCCAAATTTCCAGTTTTTCAAATAGTAGCTCAGAATGGTGAGTCTCAAAGGTAGCTCCTAACCATGAGTTACAGTGGTGAGTTAGAATGGTGAATCATACTGTTAGGTCACAATAGTAGATCATATGGGTGACTCACACCAGTAGCTCACACCAGTTAATCATACTATTGACTCACACCAGTATCTCACACTAGTGAGTCGCACTAGTAGATCGCTAAATGGGGACTCACATCAGTGACATGCATCGATGAATTGCACTGGTAGCTCGCCAAAAGTGACTTTCACCAGTCCCTCGTCCAACGGTAGTGATTTTACAATAGTTTATTAAAATTTTAGTTTTCTTATATATTTTTTCAATTTCTAACCTTTAATGTTTTCATTAACATAAAATTAATTTAATACCAAATTTGATGGTTTTTTCAGACGTTTTGAATCATATATATCTTCAAAACCGTTAATCTTACTTTGACATCCAAACTGTGGGGTCTTGGTCAAGATCTAAATTTATTGGATCTTAAATACTACTTCTTTTATTTGAGTCTCAAATCTAATACTTCTAAGCCTCGGGCCTTACCTTCATTAATTCTTTCTCATTTATATTAGTATGATACATTCCCAAAACCCTTATTCCTCGAGGAGTAGTGTGTTTTTGTAGTTGCCTTTGGACTGAGCTTTCCCCCAAGTGTTTTTATTCCTGCGCGCACACCCCTACCTTGGCACATTAATAAGGTGATAATCACTTCTTCTTCTAGGTAGGATTTACTTCATCTCTCTTTTATTTATACAGCATGATGGGTGGGTGTAAAAATTTTTCTTGAGAACAAAGATAAATTCATATTAATGAAGATAATTAAACTCTCTAAGATCAATATGTGGGGTTTAGCGAAAGTGGTGTATGATCGTACAAATTTATGGATAATTTGATAAACGTTTTGAGTTGTATGGGATATGTGCTTATTAAAATCATGTTAGTTGTGGTTATTTATTATTTCACTAAATAGATTCTTCAATGCATGATTTCTTGTTCCAGTCTAACAATTGTTATGAAATTATCTAACCACGTACACTGGGATAATAAACAAATTCCACAGGATCAAACTGTTTCTATAATAAATTTTAAAGGTAACAACTGGAATTAAATAATAAGTCCTTTTTAATTTTGAATATGTTTTGTCTTGTTTGTGTAGTAGTAAAGTCAAGGTCATGTATGCGGGATGTGGGGTGGTTAAAGTTGTGTAATGGAATCTCAGGTTGAGAGATTTTTTGATCATAGAGTGGATGGGAAATGTTGTACAATACGGCTATGATAGGGTTGTGCTACCTTTGTGTTTCCGGATGTGATGGGAGTGGTTTGGTTATATAGAAGGGATATAAATAAATTTTTTATGATATTTTTTTAGGGTGTGGTTGTGAGTTAGTAAGAATGACCTTGACGAATAAAGATTGTACTGGTTGGTGTGGATAATTCATTTTGAGTTTCTCCATGAGTATCATGTAGAAATCTTCACCCACGTCTAGAGATCGATAAATGGCGTAGCATGAATTGGTGTTAAACGAAGAAAAAAATATGAATTGGGTTAATTTACCATGTTTTCTCTGGCTTTATGTCTCTTTTGCTATCTGGCTTATTGTGCTTATGTTTTCTAGATGCATAGGTAGAGATATAATTAATTATTGATTTGTTTAATAAATAATGAGAATTGTATAATGAATTGGCTGGGGGTATGAATTGAGTTTGTGGCTTGTTGTGTGGTTTTGAATAAAGAGGTAGCAGCAAATGCGGTTTTATGAGATGGTTATTTGTTTGATATCCCATATATTGGGGATGAGTTATTGGTATTATATCTATATATACATGTATTTCCCTTTCGATTTCTATATGCACCCCACCCCAGTTTAGAACTATGTGTTGAACAACCGCATCGTCCTGGGGGAGGGTTTCTTTCCCAAACATCTCGGTGGGAGGATGGATGAATTGCCACCCAATCATCCCTGATCCTTCTTCTAGGCGGTGTTTCTAGAGATATTTTGGGATGTTTGTGGTTCAGAAGTCCCATGTGTGTTCTGGTGAGTAGTGTTTCCCATGTGTCTTCCAGATGAGATGTTTTTTAGTAGTGGCCCAGGTTTCTATGGGTAGGATGTGTTGTGGTATTGGTGTAGGTGTTTATGGGTAGAACGTGTTATGGTAGTGTCCCAAGTGTCTGTGGGTAGGATGTGTTGTGTAAGTGGCCCAGGTGTCTCTGGGTTGGATGTGTTGTGGTTGTGAGGCCCAAGTTTGTGCGGGTGTTATGTGGTTTTATATGTTCGGAAGATGTGGGAGCATCGAGACATTTAACATTAGAGTGTGAGAGTGAATAATCATAGGGAACGTGGTGTGGGGTACCCTATTATCGATGTGAATTATATTACATTACTTGACTTGTATTATGTGGTGAGTGAGCCTTAGTGAGGTTGGTATGGCTAGTATAACTTTTTAGGTGTTGTTTGGTTCAGTTGTGTTCTCACAAGAATATTGGTATGCTTCCTTCACATATCCATAAGAGACTTAGGGTTTTCCTACTGGGTATACTTGTATACTCACCCTATATATATATAATTTATTTCAAGATTCCAGGAGGACTATAGGGACCAATCTAGGAGATACTAGCTCATATTTTGGAACCATTTTTTGTCACTACTTAGATTTAGTTTTGGTACTTACCTTAGTGTTTTAAAGCATTTTTAACAGTTTTATTTAAAACATGAATGTGGGATGGTTTTGGATTAATTGTATATAGAATTTTCATGGAGTTTTTTATGGTGAGCCATGTTATCTCCCAATCTTGTTTCTTTAAGAAGGGAAATGCCTCCCTTTTTGTGATATTGTTAACCTTTAGTGCTGGTAGCCACCCCGAGGCCTACTAGGGATGGGTCTTGGGGGATATTATCTCTATTTCTCAATTTACAGCTCAGGAGGGGAATCTTTGGAGAGAAGGGGTCTTGGCATATCATTATTTCCATTTTTATAATCTGCATTTAATTTGTCTTAAAATACATAAAAATAATGTTTGAAGTAAAATAAAATATCTTAACAAAATTATAATATGTAATATTCACCAATAAAATTCATGGTACACTATAAATTTAAGTATTTATAAAACCTTTAATATATTTAAAATCAGTTATTTTAATTCTATATTAATTTAATATATAATTTTTTGGGGTTTTGTAAGAAGTTAATGTAATTTTATAATTTTTAAAAATTATAAATAAATTACCATAATGAATATAATTTCATTATTCAAAAAATTACTATCATTATTCATTCATAACTTATATTCCTCCCAATGTGAAAACATGAAGGATATTTTAAACTAAGAGAGTGAAATTTTGTAACTTTCATTGATTTAAAAAATATATAAATCATTTTTTTTAAAAGTGACGATTAAACTAATAAATTTCTTTCCTAAGGTGACAATGGTAGATTTATACTCATCTAATATGAATTTTAATGATAAATTATGGACTTATAGATTAATTTCAATGTAGATAAACCCTATTTTCCCATTATAGAGGAGATAAATTTTACCAACATTACAATTCATATTGATGAAAAATAAAAGGGACCAATTTAATAAATTTGAAGCTTATTAGATTAATCATTTAATTCATTCAATATAAATAAACACATATATATAGATGATAAAAATTTTAATTTAATTTCCAAACATGCATCAACAACTTTTTTTTTAGAAAAAATACATTTTAATAATAAATACAGATTTATACTTATCTTTTGTGTATAAAAATTATTCTTGAATGCTTAAAATATTTTTTAAATTAAAAAAATATAAATTTATCTATAATTATTAACCAATAGTAATTAATTAATTTTTTCAATAAAACCTACAAATCACTAAAAAATAATTTCTTAAAAAAATCATCACTTTTATTTTTAAATATTTATTCATTTAATTATAATGATTTGATAGCTAATGAATTTATTTTATAAATATATTAACTAAATTTTTCAAAATTTAGATACTTGAATTTATACACACCCATTCAATGTCTCGAAGAAAATATAGATATAATATTTTAATAATTTGACTTAGTTTTTCTAAACTAGTTGTTGCATGTAACACAACCTATCAAATAAATCAAATTATTTATGGATAAAAATTTCATAAAAATATCAGGGTGTCACATTATAATAAATAATAAAAAATTTATATTTTTTGTTACATTACACTGATAAAAATAGATAGGGATACTTATACATCATCACCTCCTCTACTTCCCATGAAGCTTCCTCGAATCGGTGGTTTTTCCAAAAAAATGCGTTGATGAGGTAAGTGGTATTTTATTGTATAAAATTGTATATATGATACATAATATATAATTTTAACATCCAAAAAATTATAGTATATTCCTTTCAAAATAAATTTAATTAATTGACTTCTTGAAATGTACAAAAAAATAGGTTTAAACAAAACACATAATAGTTACACATTGTAAAAATAATTTAAAATTCAATTTTAAAAATTTAAGAAAATTCATATGGAAAACCCTTTTTTAGGAAATCAGGAAACATAAATTAAATTATGGTGAATATTTGTGGCTTTTATAATAAGTTTTATCTTTTTTATGAATAGTTAAAAATGTTGGACTTTAGTTTAAAAATTCATTTCTGTATAAATAATTATTAATGATAAATTATATTATGATTTTTTCTAATGAAAAAATAGATAAAATTTAAATCTATTAATCCTTTTTATGGCATTGTAATCATTTTCATATTTAATTTTGATACAAAAACATAGTAAAACATGGAACATTTTCACTTTTAAAACTCACTTTCTCATCACATTCATGGGATTAATTTTCAATTAAATTCTACTGCATCATTGAGTTAAATTTAAATAAATGGATTAAATATTTGGAATCATCAAAAAATATGTTATTTTAGAAGTTTATAATTATTTTTCACCATAATTATTACTGAAAATAGTTAAAATTAATTAAATCAATTATGGTAAAACTGAGTTTACATATTAGTTAAACATAGAATATATGGTGTAAAAATGCACCAACGCTACTCCAAATCTAATTGGATGGCCATATTTATATCATATCTCTTCTATTATTGATAATTAAACATTATTTAGTCCTGTAGAAATGAATCAAACATGGTTAGAATTTACTCTTTCAAAAAATACCAAGGGTACCACCCACCCCCATTATAAAATGTCTCCCCCTATGATCTTCACTTCACACCGTCAAACAACATATACTAATCCAATAAAATCCTAAATAAAATACTTACATACCTCCCTTCATCATATAATCTTTATGTTGGGTATAAAACTTAATTATGAAGGATTTAGAAAAAATCTACAAAGGATACCCAAGGAATAGGTGTTGTTCTAAAAATGAGTGTCTTTTTTTTACTTTTGTGTCTATAATTGTCAATTTTTTTATACTAAGTTGATATGATAACCATGATATATTAAATATACTAATATATTTTTTTGTTAATGGTATGGCCAAGAAACTCACACAATTCCATCAAATGGTTTACAAAATCATCATTCATATGTACAGAGGACTACCGCCTCATCAACCGATAATGTCTCTTGGGTGTACAGTAGACTACCGCCTTGTGAAGTGATGTGATTCATCTTTAACTAAACAATTACATGGAATTTAATAAGGATAACAATTATATATGATATGAGTTGTGTAATTTTGATATTAATTATATATATATCATTATAGATGGATAATATATATTATTTTATTTATTTCCCTTTCACTCACATAATAATGATAACATCCTTCATGTATATTTGGAGTCCCCCCTTCATGAAGAGATGAGAATGTTGTTTTGTCACCAAACCAAATGGATGAAATATATAAGTAAATAATATAGTATTAATGTAATTATGATAAATCTTGAAGGGTATTAATATTAAAACCCTCTTTTCTATAATGATCATTGTAAAATCGAAATGTTACTCAAGCATACATACAGGCTACAGTCTCCATGATCATAAATTACATAAATTTTCCAAACCAATAGTTATATTTGATCATAAAAATGTAATTTATGTATAAATATGATCATTATTTCATAATTATTAATATTGATATTATTAAAATATATTATATGCACAAGAATCATATCATTCATGAAAAAACACGCATAAGAAAACAAGATAATTAACACCCAAAACAATGGAAACAATGATATAATATTAATGAGTGGGTTATAAGATGTTACAAAAGGATAATATATGGAATTATAAATAATAATATGGCCCTTTTTTAATTTAATAATGTGTTTCAACCACTATAAAATATTTTAATGTATTGTTAATTAAAAATAAGCGTATGTTAATAGAATTCATCTTAATTTCATTTTAATGTTCATATTGTAATGTTACTAACCTAATTTATTTTATACAGTGTATATAATTCCCCTTTTACATTTAATATACTGAATAATTATTCCTCATGATGTTATTAGTTTCCATTTGAATAATTCTATCAATGGGGATTTGATAATAGAATTACCAAATGGTTAAATTTGTTTTAAAATCTCACTTTATTTTTTGATTACCAACATTCTCTTGAAACAACCACAAGATTATAATTAATTTTAAAAGGAAATTAAATTTTTAATAAATATATGTATTTGTTTATAATGGATATAAATATTTCTTATACAAAATAAAATTTTTCCATATGATTTTTAATTTGAAATTTATTTTACATACTGGGGAAATATTAATAAATTTGTATCCCTTACTCAATATAGATATATGATGAAAAGGAACATTATTTATATATTAATAAATTAATTGATATATGAGAAAATATTTTGAAATTAAATACATTGGTTGGGTATTGGTTGATGTAAGTACCTCGATCCATTATTAGTTTCATGGGATAAATAAGTTAGCTAAATGAGATTGGTTTTACCCAGTATGTTTTAAACATTCTTGAGGATAGATCTGGATGGTGAAGGTATAATGTTGATAAGAAATACTACATCAGATAATTAAGAATTTACATCATTGTTTATCAAGTTATCTCTATCAAATATATTTTCAACATTACATTATCCTTGAATGTATTTTCGTATCATTTTTTGTTAATCATGCTTTTTCCAATTATATGCCTTTTGAAATTGATTATTCATATCTATTAATGCAATCATGTTATGTAAATTAAATGTTTCCTTAGTTGCATAATATTCAATATTTGTTTTCCTAATTTATTCAGGATGTATTGTGATATACTTAACTATTACTAAGAATTTGATCTCACCCTTGATTTGATACCTTTCCTTAGGAAATGATGGTGAATCCTAGAATGAATTTCAAGGATGTAGAGCCTTTAATTTTTTTATGAAATGTTTTATTTTCCTAATGTGATATGGGTATGATATATTTAGTCTAGTTATTCAAAACTTATAAAATGATTGATCCATCGAGATTCCAATCTTGTATCTATGCCAATGTAATAATTTAATGCACTAACTATGGGATGCTAGTTTTGGGGTTCTTACAATTGGTATCTAAGAAAGTATAGTAGAAACATTTTGAACTATATTTAGGAAACAATTGATTATGGAACATAACCCTATGATATAAATTGTTTATAATCATAGAAGAACATTATATTGTTTCAATAAGAAGGATATTTTATTGTTTTCTCTATAAATACATCCATGTATTGATAATAAAATTGGATTTTATTCTATAACTGAGGTACCTAGTGGTAATAACTCTGAAAAGGGATCATTGGGAACGTCCTTAGTATCACTTAGTGCTCTATAATGAGCTTTACTATGAAACTAGTTTAAAAATCCTAGGGGATATTATAACAATAATTCACATTTTATTTATGATCCATTATGATGGATTTGAATTTGAAGATATTCCCAAAGAAACCAATGTTTATGATTTTGATATTAACAGTGAATAAAATTTAAATTTATGTTCAGTGTTAATTTTTTTTGGAATTATACAATATGTTTTAAAATTTATAATTTTATGATCTAATTCAGTATATTCTATTGCATATAAATTTTAATCATAGGAAAACAATAGTATCAATGCTCATAGAAAATATACAACTTTCTATTATGAGGGAACCAATATAGCTGGTATTGAAAAAGATCAAATTATATCTATATTAGGGAAGCATAATCAAGTTATAAAAAACAACCTTTATTTAATGAAGCGAGTTACTCCTCTGTGATATTCTCCTATAATGGATCATTTTATTCGATAAAAGCCCCCATCATTTATTGGGAGTACTAATTTGATTATTGTTTTGAAAATGATTATCTTTTTTGGAGAAGTTATTTATGTAAATGGATGTGGTAAAAGGAAAATGATACACTTGAAGTGTATTTTCTTCATAATAGATATAGATCGATGTTGGTCGATGAACCGGAAGAATACTGAGGAAGTGGAAGCATGTCTCATGGAATGAAAAGCTGATAAGGAGATATTCTTTGATAAAAACATCCTTATTGAGAAAAAAATTGAGATAATGATAATCTTCCATATCATAATGAAATAGAAAGAAGAAAGTGTCTATGATTATGAATATACATTTACAAATATATATAGGTATACTAAAAATTACATTCGCAACATGAAGTATATTATTGATCATGTTCATGAAGGGCTTAAGACAAGCCTCTAAAGGGAGATCGCCTCCCAAAAAATTTCATCATATAATGAAATAGTTTTATGTTTGATAAAAATGAAGATAAAATTTTATTCAATATATATTCAAGGGGATTAAAAGAAGAAAATTACATGTAAACACTACGAGAAAGGAAATGCATCATTGAATATGAAGCATTAATTTCCATCATGTTATAACTATGGTAAGAGTCACCATGTGAAATGGCTTAAAGGCATGAAAGATTGTTATAGGCTTTGATAAATAGGTAATCATGTTATAGAATGAAATAGGAAGTAGGATAACAATTTTATTTATTATTTTAACTTTAGAGAGATAGGTCACTATGAAAATAAATTCCCCAAAAATCAATGGAATCTACCCTAGAAGAGGACAAGGGAAGAAGGCCATGCTTTTGAGATCACTATAGATGAGGTAGAAGTACCCAGTGATGTGGTGGGAGGTATATTAATCCTATATTCCAATTTATATTTTCATTATTTGATTTTGTATCCTCTCACTCATATATATGTACCCATTTTTCCATGAAAAATATACATTTCCCTTTTAATTTAAGAAGTGAGTTGTTAGCCAAAACTCTTAAGGGATGTCACATTTCCACAAGGATTTTTCAACTAGTTTCCTTGATGATACATTAATGTACTTTTTTTATTCCCTTTGTATCATACCTGGGTTTGAACTTGATATAATCATTGGTCTTTGTTGAAATTCAAAATATGACCCAAAAATTTATTACAAGAAGAATGAAATAATTAATTGGGAGTATGATGTAGAATTCTCAATTTATAGAGCAATGGATTCATCATCAGATATGTATATAGATCCACACCCATTATCACAAATGAATTACATTAATAAGGATGAAGAAATAAAATATCATGATGAATAAGGTAATCTTAAAATTCTAGGAATAAATATTGTATAATAATATAATTATTTATTTCCTAATGAATTTCATAGACATCCCCTAGACAGTGAAGTTTATTTTCCAATTTATTTAATCCTATATGCAAGGGAAATAAAAAAATCCTTATATCATTGAAATTTTGGAATTAGTGTAATTGAAGAAATAAATATTGGAGTTTGATGATAAAGGACTTATTCACCCTAGTGATTCACTAGGGGAGCCACAATTATCTTTTTAAAAGTAAAGAAATATCCCTGAGGTTGTACATTGATTAAAGGTAAATAATTACAATATCAATAAAGGAAATGTATCATATTCTATGCATTTATGACCTATTTGATCAACATCACATAGCCTGATATTTTCCATAGATTTATCTTCATTTTGTGTATCACCAATTATAATGAAATAAGGATGAAATTCGGAATATATCTTTATGAATGATGTATAGATATTATGAGTTTAAAATAATTCCACATGGATTGTATAATTCACCATCAATTTTTATAGATCAAATGAATATATTATTCAATGAATATCATGATGATTTTTTGGTATTCATGAATAATATTCTAGAGTATTTTACAAGCTATGGGGACCATGAAAATAAATTTCAGATCAATTTAGAGATTCTTATATGGAAAGAGTTGTATGATAAATTTAGTAGGTTTTACTTATGGATTCATGAAGTCACTTTTATTTTTCATATTTTATACAAGGATGGAGTATAATTTATTTCTATAAAGTAAAAAAAAGTTATAGAATTCCTTATTGAATAAAACATATCTATGGTGGCTAGTTTCATAGGTTTGGTAGGTTACTATCATAGATTCATTCAAAAAAATTCATGATTTGATAAACAAATAAAAAATCTAACACATAAAGTCATTATGTTTGTTTAGATGAAGGAATGATAAGAATTGTTTGATGAACTAGAGAATAGATTCATCAATGATAAGATTTTGACCCTACCAGGTTTATGATATATAGGGATGTATCAATGAAATGAATTGGTTGTGTCCTAATTAAAAATTACATAGTTGTTGTATATGCTTCAAGGAAATTTTGGACTCATTAATAGAACTTCCTAACCAATTATCTTGAGTTAGCATCTATAATATTTTATTTTAGGATTTAGAGACTTTTTATCTATGGTGAATGGTGTAATATATAAAATGATCAAAAAAGTCAAAAATTAAATATTCTTATATAAATATATCAATATGAGATAAATGTGATAGCTCAAGATACTAAAAGACCATGATTTATAAATAAACAACCACCTAGTTAATGAAAATAAGGTCATATATGCATTCTATAACTACCCTGGTCTTTATTACTCATTTAAACATTATTTGTTACAAAACGTTTCACTTAATAAAACTCATAGTATTGAGAGGTACACTGTCTTGGGAAATTATGCTCATTTCATGATAACTTAAAGCATAAAATACAACATCTTTATAGAAAACTTCTTTTAGATCACCACAACATTCCTTCGTACATAGCATTGCATAGGATAACCTGAGGACATACATAAGAAAGTGTGAGATATAAATCCATGTAAGGGAGTAACAAGGCATAAAATGTGGAATACATTACATGTTAGAAAATAGTAATATAAATGGAGGATAAGAGAAACATGAACATAAATGCATGATACATCATGATTATCATAACATAGAAATGTGGGAACGACATTTTACATGGTTTTAGCATGAGCCAAGGCTCATTGCACATGGTTCATGAGTAAAACCTCACTGCACATGAATTAGAATGAGTAAAGAGTCATTTCACATGATGTATCATAGTATTATTCTTTACCAAATGCATTTGACACTATCAAGGTGCACCCTTCTTAATCATTTCATTTCATGTATAAGTGTTCCACATAGATCATACAACATGGATTCATTAAAGTTCATATTTTATTCAATGAATAAGTGATGTGGAATACATAATTATAAGTCCTAAATAAAAATGTACATGCTCATA
Source organism: Viscum album (assembly GCA_963277665.1). NCBI lineage: Eukaryota > Viridiplantae > Streptophyta > Magnoliopsida > Santalales > Viscaceae > Viscum > Viscum album. The sequence goes on from OY728157.1 coordinate 963,661,042, forward strand.
AAGGTGAATACAATTGATTGAGAAATGGGTATGGTATTCACTTACACGCTTATTTTGGCATGGGAAATTATGGTGTAACTTCGGCAACATAACGTCATCAAGTAGAAATAATAAAATGGTTTTATGAGAGTGAAAGGGGTCTGTCACAACATATACATGAAATTGAAAGTAAGGAGGTCATGTAACATAATATTCCAACATATTTAATGGAATTTACATTCACAATATACAAGAATTTCTTGAATGTAAATGAGAGAGAAATTCTTTTTTGAATTTTGGCATGGTAACGGGTGTACATGGGAGGAATTAATGAGAGGTAAAGGGATATATCATCATTAAAATCTAATTGAGTCAGTATAGGGGAGGTGATAAATCATACCCCAACATTTTTAGTTAAAAATAAAAGGGCATAACAATATAAAGAAACATGGACATAAATAAACAAGGAAGGAATGTTAGGATCCCTTACATGGAAGTGTGTGATTTATAGAGCTTGAGGGGGGCTTTATAAGAGATTGGGGCACCTTGGGATGATTTTATAGATAGGAGGGAAGAGTATAGATGTGGTCTAGGGGTTTTGAGTGAAGATTAGTGCGATATTTTGTGGGTTTATATAAGAAAATAGAGGGGAATTCATTAATATTTTACAAACATAGGTTTTTGTATCTATATAATTAAATATTAAAAACCACAATCCCACCAATGTTTTTCCACCTTAGTTATTGAAAAATTAGAGTGGAAATAATTATTTTATAAGGCCAACGGCCGAAAATAGTAAATTATTAGTCATGCTTATGTGGAGGTGAGTCACACTCTCAAGGAAATCATTTTAAAATGTTAAATCATTTAATAACTCTTGGAGGGTCCACCAAGGCACCAAAAAATTAATGAAACAAATATAAAATAACATTATTTTAAAGGAAAAACATATTTCATCTGAATATGAATTTTATGGTAATTTATTACATCACTAATGGGTCATTATGATGTCATAAATGACATTATATAATTAAAAGGTTTTTATTTTTTACCAAAAAATTCAACTATCTCGGAAAATTATGAAAATTTTACTATTAGATAATTTTGACATCCTAAATCCAAAAATAATAAAAAAAAATTATCTAAATAATTTTATAAATATGTGAATTTTATCTTTTAAAATAAAACCTGACATTTATCGAAAAATTTTGGGTTTTTTCAAAAACATCTTTCAAAGCTTAAAAAAAATTAAAATTGTATAAAAATTATATGATAATTTATATATAATAAAAATTAAATTAGTAATAATATTATATAAAAATATTTTTTCATTAAAAAATCCATTAAATCATCAAGATATATTTCTTAATTTAATATTAACTAAAAATACTATTTGTTCTTTAAAATCCATTTACAAAGAAACAATAATAAAATGAAGTTATATTCTTTATACGAAAAAATGCGCATAATCATAGTTCTAGGGTCCTATTACACAACCCCTTATAACACCATCATAATACATAAGGGTAAGTTGTGCGATGGTGATAGACTCTTGTGGTGGCTCGGATAACATTGCTCGGGTGGTGATCTCTATTAAATTCCACTTCTCCCAGAGGTGATTCCTTTCAAGCTTAACGTGTTGATGCCCAAATAAGGATTGGTCCAATGCGAATCCTAGTGACACTACCTCATTCATGATCTCTGACAAATGGTCTTATTAGGGATTAATTATACTAGATGAGGTCATATCTTCCTTTGTTTGAGTAAATTGGATTTGTTAAATCTTTGTATTTAGAGTCATCATGTGATCACTATTCAACAGGTATATTAGCAGTGATAATAATTATTAACAGTATTTTAAAATTTAAAATCATAAAACCATGGAAGTGCATATATTTTATATGTCCATTTTACATAATAATACATTTAATTAGTTAAAAGGGAATTTCCATTAATAAAAATTTTGTTCACTACACATTTAGTATGAATGATTATGGAATTATGTCTTGAATGAGGATAAATAGGGATACTATTATAATGGATCTAGAAAATATGTACATGGGAGTTAATAATTAACGGGATACATCAATAATTTTTTATGTTATTAACAAAATATATTTATTATAAAATATAAATAATTATCAAATTGAAGATGTGAACTTTCAAAAGAAAATCGATGCCATGAATGATGGAAAATTATGAAACTTTTATTATGAATATAGTAATATAAAATTTAGAAAGTGATTATGTGTTCCTTCTCTACCTAATAAAGAATAGAATTGTTGGATGATGCACAAACCTCAAATATCTCTATACACAATGGTAGCACAAAGATGTACATGGATTGAGAAGGAAATTTATGGTGGGGTAACATGAATTGGTAAAATTTAGATTATATGTATAGATATTTCATTTTTCGACATGTTAAATCTATGTTTTTTAATCCTAGTACATTCATAAAATCTATTCCTATTCATATGTGTAAATGGATTAAAAGTATGATGGAATATTTTAAAATACTAACAAAACTCATAGAAATAACGGTATAATATGGGTTATCATTGATTTCATAACAAAATATAAACACTTCCTCCATACAAGATAATATTTACCTCTTTCTCTCCCCAGAAGGATCTATATTAATGAATTTTTGAGACTTCATGGATCACCTCTGAGAATTGTTTTATATTTATATCATTTTTTACCTCAAAATTCATGAAGATTCATTAGAAGGATCTTCATACCGAGCTTTATTCAAGAACTTCTTATCTTATTCAAATATATGGACTGTCTGAAAGGATGATTCAAACAATGTAAGAAATTATTAGATAATGATCACCCTACTTTTAAGGTATATGGGATCAATATTTACATTTGATGGATTTTTACTATAAAAATAGTTTCAATTCAAGTATCTAAATGGTGTCCTATTAAATATTATATGGAAACATATGTCATACTAAAACCTGTAGGGATATATTTTTTGAAAGGAAACTCATAGTCCTAAAACATGTTTAATAAAAAAACAAAAAAGGTAAAGGATATTTAGGTTTACATTAAACATCTCAAAGTTAGAATAAGAGGTATGCTGATAATCCAAGTAATTATTTAAAATTTCAAGTGGGAGATCATGTTTTCCTGAAATTATCTCCATTAAAGGGTGATATATGGTTTGGTAAGAAATGGAAATTATTCCCTATGTACATTGGATCATTTTATAATCATGAATAGATTATAAATGTTACTTATCATTTGGAAATGATGACAAGTCTCTAAAAAGTACATTATGTGTTTCATATATCATTGCTAAGGAAGTTCATCCCAGACTCAATGCATGTGCTCACCTATTATGAAATAGAGATAGAAGAGGATATATCATACTTTGCATAACCCATTTATATTATTGATAATAGAGACAATGTATTAATTAATCATATTACTCTTCAAGTAAAGGTTATATGGTAAAATCCCAAAATATAGGAAAAACATGGGAACCTAAGGATTTTATAAATAACATCTACCTTCATCTGTTTAGTAGTTAATATCCATGAATATTAGAGGATAAAATATTTTTAGAATGTAATAATGTAACCCAAATAGTCATTAAAATATATTCCTTACAAAGTGAATTTAATTTTATTGATAGCATGAAATGCACACAACATCTGTTTAAACAAAAAATGGTTTAATAACACATTGAAAAATTAATTGAAAATTAAATTTAATATTTTCAAAAAATTTATAGGAAAAAAATTAACTTCAATTTTTTTAAATTGAGATTTTAAAAATATCTTCGAGTGAATTTTTGGGATTTTTATGAGAAGTTTCATTTCTCAATGAATGATGAAAAATACCATATTTAAATTTAAAACTCTATATTCATAAATATAATATATAATGTTATTTCATATTATGAATTAGATTTAAATTAAAAATATTTCGAATATAAATATACTAATCTAATGTGGGTAATTGGAATAATTTTTTTATTTAATTTTGATATAAAAACATTTTGATTTTATGAACATTTTGACTTTAAAAACATGTTTTCTCATCAATTTGGTGGGATTAATAATAAAAAAATTCAAATTATGTGGTTTTAATTTTTAAAAATTGATTAAATATTTTCAATCAGAATAATTGATATTATATTATGAGGTAATATTGATTTTCTACCATAATTATTAGTCAAAAATGATAAAACTAATTACAACATTTAACATAAAAATGTGTTTAGTTACTGGTTAAACATAAATTATAAGGTGTAAAAATGTCCCAACACTTGTAAAAAACCCATTGGATGTCCATATTTTAAAAATAAACCTTTTATTATACTAGGAGGACCATTATTGGATCCTGGTCATATGGAAATAATTTTTGTATAATTAAATCTTAAAAATTACATTTGTCCCACTCACACCACTTATCAAAGGCATCCCCATTTCCTCTCCCCTTCACACCTTCAAACAACTATCATTTAGAAAATACATACCCAAATGAATTCCCAACATTACTCCTCTTAATAAAAGGAGCCTTATATTAGTTATAAAGTCAACTTAAGATGGTTTTAGTGAAAACCTAAGGAGGTTACCCAAAGAAGAGATAATGTTCATCAACAAGCATCTTTATTTTAATTCATTCTCCACTTACAGATTTTTTATATAAAAGGATGATTTAATAACCATTATATCTTCTATATATTGATTTATTTATTAGATAATTGTATAACAGACAACCTTACACACTTCCATCCAATGGGTTATGAAATCAATGTTCATGTGTATAGCGCACTACCGACTCACAAACTGTTGTCATTCCTTTCTCCATTACCAGCTATAAAGGTTGAGTATAATGATGGAAAAAATATATATATGTGATATTTAAAAAGTATTTATACCTATGGACTCAATACATAAACTATATCTTTCTTTTAAATATCTATTCCTAATGCGATATGATAACGTTTTTCATGTATACGACAGACTACCGCCTCACAAAGACATGTAATTCAACATTAAATAATGATTTACATTAATGGTGATAAAGATATTGTTAATTATTATATATAAAATTGAAAACATAATTATAATATTCAAGTCATATTAATTATTCTTTAATTCTAATATATATTTTTTCCATTTCAATAACATAAATATGATAACATCATTTTTGTATATGTGGACTACAACCTTCACAAATCGATTTGACTCTCATTTCATCACCAAACCACATGGTTGAAATATATAAAATTATATTTTTTTTTATCAATGATATTATTATAATTAGGAAACTTTATAAATATTACTTCCTTTTGAAAATGAACTTGCAAAAATTGAAACATTGTTCATGTGTATATATAACCTATTGTCTCCATGATTGTAACATACTTCATTTTTCAAAACCATCATACATATTTCATTATTAAAGTATAATTGATGAGTATATATGATAAAAATATTATGATTATTATTTTAGAGATTAAAAAACAATATTATATCCTTAAAAATCATATCATTAATGACAAAACATAAATAATAAAACAAGGCAATTGACATCTAAAACATTGAAAATAATAAAATAATATTAATGAATGTGTAATGAGATGTAACAAGAGTATTATATATGAAATTGAAAATATTTTTATGGATTATGTGTAAGTTATTAAGATATTTAAAACCAATATACAATAGTTTAAATTATGATAAACCAAAATTAAGGTCATGGTAAGGGATTTTGTCTAAATATAATTTCATTGAGTAACATCGTATTTTTCTGCACCTAATTTGTTTTATATGGTGTATATATTTACCCTTAGACATGTAATATCATCAATAATTAATTCTTAATTGTATTTTATGTTTCAATTTTGATTATTTTTCCAAGGGGTTTTGACTTAGGAATTACCAAATGATAAATGTTGTTTTTCAATCTCACTTTCTTTTGTGATTTTTGACATTTTATTGAAATAATCACTTTATTTTAATCATTTTTTTGGAAGTTAATTTTATCTCAAATATACATTTTCTTGTATTATAGATATTATTATTTTCTATATTGTATGTCATTTTTATATATGATGTTTAATTTTATCATTATTTGATTAACAGGGGAAATATTGATAATTATGTGTTACTCAATAAAGATATTTATTGACAAAAAACAGTTTTAATTAGATAAATAAATTATTTAATACATATGGAATGATTTGGAAATGAAATAGATGGTTTTGGTACCCATTAATATAATCCCCTCAATGCATCGACAATCTCCTGAGATGAATCAATTAGCCAAATCAGATGGATTTTTACCTAGTATGATTTAAAATTTATTGAGGGTATATAATGATGGTAGTGGTTTCATGTGACTTTGAAACATGACAACCAATATATAATAATTTCTTTAAATTGGTATTCAGTTTTTACTATCTAGGATATTTTTAATGTGACATTATCTCTGGATGCATTTCATTATCAGTTATTGATTAAATGAAATGTGTTTTCAAGCATTTTGTTTTCCATAATGATTATAAATTACCTCTTCATTCTATAAAGTTATTTAAATGGAATATTTATTTCGTTATATATGTTTCTATATTTATTATTATTATTGATTCATGATTAATTCCATTGTACTTAACCCTTACTGGGCATTTGAGTTCACCCTTATTTTGTTTCCTTTCTCCAAGATATAAAGATGAATTCTTGGAATAGGTTTCAATGATGTTAAGCCTTCACTTTTTTGACACTATGTTTCCATTTCCCAATCTAAAATAGATATCATGTATGTAATACAATTTTCCAAAAACAATGAAATTGATCAGTCTTTTTGGATTTGAATTTGGTATCTATACCAAGGTAATAAAGTAAGGTAGCATATCTAGGATACAGGGGTTGGGGTTATTACACTATATGTTGTTTTTTTTAAATAATTCAACAGCAAGACCTCAATGTTTTGTAAATTTGAAATATCAGGTACATACTTCCTCATGAAAGATACATGGAACACATCAGGATCTTTATAGAGATTCAATGGAAAAACCAATTTAAAATTAACCATCGAAATACAATCAAGAATTAAAAAAATTGATATCCCTGATAATAATCTTTAGCTCCTTTCAAAATGTAATCAACGTTATTCTAGGAAATATTCATTGTAATATCTTCTCACACACATCAATTTATATATCATTATGATTATTTTCACTAAAATGTTTTTTTCGACTCTAAGTTATTCATAAATACTACTGAAGGTATGTAACCATTTCATCAATTTACCAAGCTATAAATGATCCCAATAGAATTTTTTCTCCAAATACATTACAATATTTTGGAGATATGAACTTCATACCACAAAGGGATTTGTGAGGATACATATAAAGGCTATAGTTAAGAATTTTATTGTATGAAAGTTCCACCAGGGGAAGGTGTTGATCCCATACACCTTTGAAATCTATATATCATGATCTCAATATGTCTTCAAGAGTTTTAATAGTTCATTTAGATTAAATGTCTATATAAAGATAATATGTATTAATGAACAATACCTATTTATCCAAATATTATTAATTACTTATCCAAAACAATGAGGTAAAAAATTGTTAGGACCAAAAGGGGCCTAGATACCATGAGAGGGGGTGAATTAGGGTATGGAAATTCTTTATTTGAAAATTATTCTTGCCCCACTAGATCTTGACCTCTCTATTATTATGGTCACTTTGTTTGCACTTGTGTATTTATGATGATCACTTCTTTTTGTCTTTATCTGATTATGATGCTTTAAATTCGATTCAGGGAAGCAAGAAGTTAGACATAGATATTTTTACTTGGGTCACCCTCACTGGGCTACGTCCAAGGAGCATACAATGATGATGTGTCGCTGTACCAAATCTAGTAAATCTTGCTGCCAATAATTTTCGGGCTAGAACACCTCTATTCCTAGGCCCACTTCCTTTACAGTTTTTAGTGTTATCTCACTACTTCTTAAGGGTCACTCCCTATTTCTCTCTCTCTCTCTGGCTCACTGCCAGTAGAAATAATAACCTTCATCCTCATCCTTTTCTCACTGCCCTTGGAAGGGATCCACTCACAGTTTATAGACATATAGGTCTCTTCATTATCACTAATTAATGCATCCTCCACTATATGTAGATGATTTATTGATTTCCAAATTTCATCTGCTGATGAATACCCTTTTTCCCCTAAACATTGGGCAATTCCCTTGGAAGTACCTTCATAAAGCACCCTACTTTGCGAGGATCCCAATTTCATGAAGCTCATGAAATCCTTCATGAAGCTCCTACCTTTTCGCAAAGATCACTCCTTCGTAGAGCTCAGGTCTTCGCAGATCTCAAGTCATCGCAGAGTGACTTCCCTCGTAAAGCTCATTGAGCCAATGTGGAGCACACAACTTTTTCAGAGCTAGAATAGCCACCATAAAGCTCCTTCATTTTGTGAAGCACGCTCCTTTAGCGAAACACCTTTGCGAGATGAGCGAAAATTAGTTTCTTTGAAAAAAAAACTCCCCCCTTCTCCTGAGGGGGTTAAGGTCTATTTATAGGCAATTCCACCGACCCTTGAACCTTCCTCACGAAGTCAATGCCACATCAGCTCAAATATTGAAGCTCTAATGTTCCCACCAAAATTCTCTCAAAATCATAAAGCACCATGTCAATTTTCTGATCGCAGATAATTCCTTCAATAACTTCTTGCCTTCGACATGAATCTCCACTCGCATTACCCTTCGTTGTTACAATTCTCTTCAATGCTTTTGTTCATGAAGCTCATCATAATTGCGAAGAATCACCATCAATAATTTTCATATCTTTGCGAAATCCAATCCATGAATCCTATCTTCATGAAGATCATTGTAACTATTCTTTTTTTACCACCTCCAGATCATCCATTCATTTTCCAGGGTTCTTATTAAACATGGATTGTCAACAACACCACAGGAACTTGACTATTCACCATGGAAACTAGCTTTTTCAACAAACACAATCAACCCAAAAATGCTGCAATGTTACCTCAAGGGATTTTTGTCCAACAATAATGGATCTTGATAAAATATAATTGATAATGGTAACCAATGAAATAGTAATACTTCCACTATGTATAATCTAGTAATTTTGGAAAGTTAGAAATATTATCTATTTGTAATGAAGTGTGTTGACTTCATAAGGTGATAAACTAAAACATATATATCATTATAACCTTAATATATTTTGGATATTATAATGAATAAATCCACAGTGATGTTTTCACATCTCTATTCTGGTCTAAGTAATGGTTGTAGCATCCCCTTTAACAACTATCTCACAACTCTAACATGCTGATATATCAAGCAATAAGAATCATACTAAGCAATATCTCTCATCATTCCATCCTAAGAGAAATACTATTGAATATATATATATATATATCATCAAACATGAATAATAAATAGATAATAATGGACTATAAACTTTATCCATCAACTTATTCTTCAAATCTGGTACCAAAGGGAAATTTCACTATTATTAAAACATATTATTCCATCATAATCATGGTTGAAATCATGACCATTTCTAACCATGCTTTGATTTTATTTCATAATATTTATATGCCCATTTGATTATAAATGTAAATATGGTTGAAATACCTATTGAGAAAGATAATATTTCTCCCCTTCAAACATGATTTCATATCCATATGTTGGAATTCATGATATATTAGTTCTTTTTTATTCTCATCATAGATAAGATAATAAGATCCTTTCAAAATAGAACATCTAAAAAACATTTTCTCATTCCAAGGATAGTGATATATTGACAATTACTAATCATTAATATTCCTATCCATATTCTTTGGTGCATGATTATCTCAATGTGAGTGAAAATATAAATTAATATTTTTTGATCGGTATATATGAAACACATATCTCCACAATGATAATTCATATACATATGTAATAGGAAAATTACCACAACTAACTCCAAATCATGTGTTGGGTACTTTTTATCATGGAACTTCATTTATAATGATAAATATGCTATTATAATATCATTGTACATGATGTCGCATGCTATACATTTAATTTATGTATAAATAAAGATTAAAAATCCTTCTCTAATGTAATGGAGTGTTTTAACAAGTTCCTGAATAGAATTCCCTTCAATTCCATAAAAAAAGTCCACACATTTATCCATGAAATAGAACATATATCCCATACAGGTTAAATTGGGTAGTATAATTGATAGGTGTGACATATTCTCCAAAAATAACTAATAAAATCCATCAGAATAAAGAAAACTACAAATCATAGTCATAGTGGTTATTTTGGTCTAATGATAGTTATCTTCTTTCTTTGAATGGTCTATTGATATAACCAAAATGGGAATCATATGAATAAAACATGAAACTTTTAGAATCCAAAATTCAAACATTGTAAAGCTTCCATAAAAATTTCCATTCATTAGTGTCTGGTTCCCCTTAGTACCAGAAATCCTTATGCTCTAGTTTGGAAGTTTGTTAAGGAAAATTTTGGTGAGAACTACCTCATAGATGTATTCATATTTTGAATGGGATACACAACATGGGTCTTCGGTATATAATATTTGGTGAGTCTCTTTCATGGTGTAAAATGTTCATATGTCATGAAATTATTACATGAAAAGAAAAAATTGATCATGATTTAATTTAATCTAAGGTGACGAATTTTTGTTGTATTTATATTTGACCGGATTTCAAGATGTTTAAAGTATTCACAATGTGAATTCCATAGTTCACTTGGTTTTAAACAGGTTTCAATCTTAACTCTTTTATCATTCAGTGATTAGGCATTACATTTGAACCCTATGGAAATTATTGATGATTTTGTGCCATCTCACTCATTTCAGATCAATATTTTTGGTTTTTCACTTCTATGTTGGTTGCATTGTATATCCTTGGTTTAGGTATTTTATATTCTTCATTTCCTATGCCCATGATGGTGGTTTTGAATTCATTTTTTGTACAAATTTAGGAGATAATTGAGTTTTATATCAATCCTTTCAAGTTTCATGTCATGCTATATAATTATATGGTTGGACAATGGTTTTTAAATATCAATTTTTTAAGGAAGACATATTTCCATCATTATTTATGTAGTTGTATCTATGAAATTTTTTCAAATTTATAAATTTTAATATTGTATTATTTATCCCTTTGGTTTGTTCATTACCTAGATTATAACATGATTGTTTATTTTAGGGATATTTTCTCACATGTTTAGTTTACCTTTCTTTCTTTCATACATATTTTATTCCTTGAAATAGGGAATAATGTATGTATTTATTGAAAAAATTAAATTTTTATGAGTTTATTTATTTTGGAAAAGTATTTATAAACTATATTTTAATGGTAAAACATATTCATTCATTGTATTTGGAATTTTATAGATTCATTTGTGATATCCTATTGGGCTTTATGCTCACACCCATACTTTTGGCATTGAGAAGTTATAAACCTAATTTTGTAGGAATCTAATAAATGTAAGGTAATTATCTAGCATGTTGGGTTATCTGGTCATCTTTCACCTTTATACTGGGTTAGATTTAGTGGAGATAAATTGATATATAAGGAATTATTTAGTTTGGTCTATTTTATCTTTTATGTTTGGTCGATGTTGATTGAATTTTGTATTTAATGGATATGAATTTTCATTCTTAATTATTGAACAATGATGGTTTTTTAGTTATTAATTAGGCTTTTTGTTGTTTTTATCTCACCATGTGTCGTACAATTCTTTTTGGATTTTTTTGTGGTCCCAGGTAGGTTCGTTGAAAATTGGTATTAAAAGGAATACTTAGCCTGAAGTGTTGTAGGCCCAACTTGGGTGTGGTTTTGTGTTTGGGGAGGCTAGACTTTAGACTTTTGTGATTTGGGAGGTAAGTATATAAAATGGGTCTAGATTTCTCACATTTGTGTTTTAATTTTTGTTATAATGGGTGTTATGTGATTTTTTCCAATCTTGAGACATGCTGGTTAAGTTTATTTGAATGAACCAAATATGTGGTTTGTTTAAACTGACAAATTTATTTATTAGGGTTTATTCCATTTTTTAATGAATGTATAATTTATTTAAATTATTGATTTTCTAATTCATTGATTTCAATATGTATAATTTTTCCTAAAATTTTTGGACATTCTTATAACTTATCAGTTTTTTTCATTATTAGATAATTCACCCTAGAAGAGATCTTCAAATATGAGAGAGGAAAATGTTATATAGGTTCCATATAAAGATATTATGGTGGAACCGATTTGGTAAACACTGTATTCAACACTATCTAGACTCTAGGAAATGTAAGTGGTGTGAAATAGATATGACCAGTGGATCACCGGTCAAAATTTACATGGTAACTTCCTCCTATATCCCATGCTAATAAAGGACCCCATGAATTTAAAAAATGGATGGAGCTAATTGAGATGATAATCAACTTTATAAAAGCTCATAAGAAATCATTGGTGTGGTTTTACACATATATTCTTGAAGGACCTTGAATGAGATGATGGTACTATATTGTGATAGCTATGTTGCATGAGGATCATACCTTGACATATGTAAAGAAATGGTTCAGTAAGAAAATTTATAATTAGACATTATATCAGGAAAACCTATGAGTTTTTAACCATGAAGTAGGGTTAGTGAACTATTATGAAGTATTTCACCCATTTTTATTAGACGGTACACTTGGAAAAGTACATAGTCAACAATGATTAACTAATGCTTTGGAGGATTGAGTTAGGATTGAGGGCTGATATTTGGGTAATGATTATTCTTATGTGCCTTATGAACTTTATATATTTATTTGGTAAATTATATGTGGTAGAGGTGGAAATGGATGGAAAGATAGTTTTGGAAGGTTCTTCAGTTGGCTTTGTCGTTAACCATGGTGTGTCTTTTAGATAAAGAAGGAAGTTCAAAGTTATCCATTATTATTTAGGACATGTTTTGGTGTTTTTGGTTAGACCATAGTAGGATATTTTATATCATTGTGGGTGGACTATTCAAACCAATCCTATGTGTGATGATTCTCCCAAGACATATCATAAATGTATAAAATATAACCATCGATATTTTTTTTGTGATAGGACGACCCAATTTAGTTGGGCTATATCCACATTCACCAAGGAATGTTAGGTTAATATTAATTCTTACAAGGGTGTTGGATCATATCCATAGGATATATGGGACTTTCCAATGGCTAATAATATTCAAGGATGATCTAGGATGGGATGTCTTTATGCAGTGGATTATTCACCAGAGGACTCTGAAGTAGGTCCAGTGATAGTTATAGGTACAAGTTTTATTTCATATTCTATGGTTTAAGATTTTATTTATTTACATAAAAAAAATTATTTATCATCATTAAATATTGATTAACTATTGGTATTTTGTTCGTAGATTATGCAATTCTTGATGGATCATTCAACACCATTCAAAAAGAGGTCAAAAAAGGTTTTAATTTTCTATCATGTAGAGTGATGATAATAGACTATAAGGTGGTGTGTAACTTCACTATGATTGATCTAGAAATCATAAAAATGATCATTGAAAAGGATTATATGGTCATTATTAAATACTAGATATATTTTTATAACCATTAGTTTCATTTTATTTCTTTTGATGAGGTCATTCATATTTTTTGTGGGTTAGTAGGACACTAGGTCGGGAAGGTTGGGGGTTTGTTGTTCATTGGGTTGGTGTAATCTTATGTTGTTTGTTATAGGTTTTTCTTAATTTTGTTGACCCTTTATAGGGATATCATCAACCCACTATTTTGTGTGGATACACTAAGTTCTTTTAGGATGATTTTTCTATTTTAAAACCCGAGAGAGAGGTTGAGTTTACTATTGAAACTCTAAATAGAACGATGTCCATCTCTTATCCATCTTAATATATGGATCTTTCAAAGTTAGTAAAACATATGTTCCAGATTCCAAATATTTAATCTTAGGGATTGATTCATCCTAGACATTCACTATAGGATTCTCATATCCACATTTCCTTGAAGGAAGATGGGAGGATGTGATTTTCTATTGTCTATCTGAAGAAAAATCCGGTGATTATCAATAGAAAATTTATCCCTCCCAATATTGATACTCTCTTTCACTATATTAGTGGGTCTCATTGGTTTTCCATAATTGACCTTCACAAATGGTTCCACTAGTTGATAGTCTAATAAGAGTATTTACCAAAGGAAACATTTGGGATCTAGTATAGTTATTTTGAGATTATGGTTATTCCACTCTGACTAATTAATCATTATGTGGTTTTTTCAGAATTGGTGAACAATATCATTCATTGGTTCATGGGAACATTAATTATGATACTCATGGATTATATTTTGGATCACTTCATGTTATAGGAAGATAATATGGGATATTTTTATATCTTTTTTGAGAATTGATGGAATATCATCTTTATAATACAATTTCCAAATGTTAGTTTTGGATTCATGGGGTAATGTTTCTAGGGTATGTTATTTCATTGAGGGGAATCTAAGTGGATCCTAAAAAGTAACAGTAAGTTATGTTATGGGATAATCCCAAAAAAATGATTGAGATCCAAAGTCTCCTGGGGTTGAGGGGTTATTATAGTTGGTTTGTTAAATAATTACCTATTATTTTTTATCAAATGATATCTTTAACCTATAAGGGTGTAATGTTTCAGTGTAATGGAAAGTGTGAGATATATTTTTAGGAACTGCAACTGAGAGTTACTTGAACACCTACTTTTATTCTCTAGAACCATGTTCAGGTTATGAAATTTTTATGATGATTATAAAATGGGTTTGGGTTGTTTCTTGATGCATTAGATATAGGTTGTAGCCAATAGGTCTCAAAATATATGACCTCATAATAATATCTAACCTACCAATGATAATGTGTTAGTAGTGGTTACAAATGCACTCAACACTTTTAATAACTACCTCTTTAGGGAATGGTTCTCCATATATTTTGATCATTCAAGATTATGGTATATTCTCAATTTGAGGGATATGAACTTGTGACTGTAACGATGGATGAAGTATTTCTAGAATATTTAATTATATATTATTCACAATCCTAGAAAAGAGAATATTGTTTTTTATTTACTGAGTAGGAATTTTCCAACATGAGGAGTTAAGTAATTAGTGGAAGAAAGTGTCATTTATGATTTTTTTTTCTAAGATAATAATCGGAATGGAAGAACATGGTGGGAATGTATGTCAATATTCAGTAAAAACTAACTCATTATTTTATGAGTGGGTTATTTTTGATAATATGTCTCACCCTGAGTGTTAGGGATTTAGTAAAATTATTTCTAGTGGGGAGACCTTGGGTGAGTGTCCATGATATCCATTTAATGATTCTTATTTTAAAAATAGGTTGGTTGTTCTTTTTAACAAGAGGTAGGAGTTGATGGATAGTGGAAAACTATATTTTTGGTCTTCACACCTAGGTTTTGTCAATATGTATCATGATGTGTGACATTATCATCCAAGGAGAAGATAGTCGAATGTATATATTGTTTCGATATGTATTTCTTGATATAAAATTCAAGTGAATCATGATATATCTACTAGATTTTTTATCTATTACCAATTACGACATGGAAATGAGATGATATTTCAATAGATTTCAACATTTTATTACCACATACTCTAAGTGGGGGGAGAATTAAAATTGGGTTATCATTTACCGACTTATGAAATTGGGTAATTTTCTCCCTATTAAGGATATAAAAAAGTTTCAACAACTTAGGGACTTGTATGTCTAATAGATTATTAATATTCATTGGTTTAACACTATAGTATATTATGAAAGGGACTCGAGTTTCATATCCAATTTTTAGAGAGGTTTTCAAGAGGCGATGGGTTCGTAGTTGAAATAGATTCTAGCATATCATCCATTGACGGATGGATTGAAATTGATATCTATCTAGGATTTTGAGGATATGCTCTAGTGTTTTGTGCTTGATTTTAGTGGTTCTTTGTAAAATAATTTTCCTTTAGTTGGGGTTTCTAAGAATAAGAGTTATCAGACCTTGATAAAAATGATTCCTTCCAAGGTTGTGTATCGGTATCCATGTAAATCTAAATTGTCTAAGTAATAATTTGGAGTTCAGTACATGGTGGGTTCGAGTCTAATTAGGGGGATGAAGGATTTGTTGTAGTTGATCCATTATAAATTGATCATGGTAGAGATTCATCATAAATATTATTCCAGACATCATTTCTAGTCGTAAGAGTTTGAGGTTGGTGATCAATTCATTATTTGAGTTTCAAATCTCTTGTGACAACATCTATTTGGTAAGAAGGGTATGTTTTCATCCAGGTATGTGGGGCACTTTAAAATGTTTGGATGACTGGGAAAGGTGGAATATTAGTCTGACTTATGAGTTTGTTTTAATTCCATCAATGACAGGTTTCATGTTTCCTTGTTGAGTATGCATCAAATGGATCATTCTTGGGTGATTGAATGGAAGGATTACAATATTCATCCCTATATCACTATAGTTGAGAAATAATTTCATATTATGTATTGTCAGTTGAATTTTTTTCATGGTAAGATGATTCATTTGGTCCATGTATTATGGAAATGAATATGGGATATCAATGAGAGGTGGGAGTGGGAATTATTGGTATCACATTGATAGAATTTCGTTTTTGTGAGTATAATATCATTGAAACTCTCTAGGAATATAAAGACCATATGGTAGGGATATTATAGTTCCTTTATACATTCATTTAACATGGTTTGACACTTTTTTGGTTTTATTTTTTATTTTAGTGTATTAGGGGATTCTTAGGAATAGAGAAACATTTCTAGGGAAAATGACATAATTTCTAGGTATGTATGTTTTTTTAGATTAATTTAGTATGAGTATAAATGTTTTAATTTATTTAGTGGATTATAAATTGGAAAAGGTAGACTTGTTATTTGATTAATAATTTTATATATAAAACTACATTGAGAAATTCATGTAAGACACATTCACATTGTGAATAGTTTACATAAAGTAAATATATTGTAGGGTAGATCTCATGAGCCACATATTGGTTATAAAAATATTTTCATATGTGAAACCAATACATGATTTGAAAATATCTATTTGTTTTTAATTCAATATGTGGAAATTTATTTTCCTTGTATTAATAATTTAGGGGATTTCGAACTATGAATAGGTTTCAAGAAGTAAATTCCTCAGGTCCATTGATTTTAAACACAATGTATTCCTCACTCTTTATTAATTGTGTGGGGAGGCTTTCCTCTTAAACCCAATATATATTTTTGGTGATTTTGGGTTATCTCCCTCCTTCAGGATCACTCTATTAAGTTTTTGACTCATGTGGAGGGTGCATCACATATCCCTAATAAACTGTCTTTCTAGTTCCTTGTTTCATTTTGTCGCGATAGTGGTGGTGGATGTATATTTTGTTCATATTCATTATCATTTGGATTGTTCAATAAATCATTTAATGTTTTTGTTGTTCCTTTTATTTCTATGGATGATTCTTGGATTTTCAATTTTCGTTGTCATTGGAGGATAGGTTTCTATCGTTCTCGAGGAAGGTGTAGTTATGGAAATGTTTCTAAATCATGAATTTCATTTTTTTTCTCATTGATTTTATACTGTTATTAATTTAAATGGATTTCCCTTGATATTAAAGGGGTTTTATTTAATTTGATAATGGAATTTGGAAATATTTTTGAAAAAACATAGCACATTGGGAACCTTTTGTGCACCGAGAAATGGAAATAGGTGACCCTAGTGTATGTGGCACCACTAGAGGTAATTTTTGTTACATCTATAGAATATGGTAGGAAAAGATATCAGTTTTAAAGAAAATATTAAATGTTTTGGATTCATTTATTTATATTATGAATAACCATAGGCTATATCCCTAATAGTGTGATTTTTATTTTCTACATGGCTTATCTCATGATGGTTTGTATCACAGATATTTTGTTACATGATTATTTTACCAATTATTCTTTTATACTTGATGTATTAATATGTTTGGGGAATACAATATACATTTTGGAAATCATATTGTTTAGAAATGTTTTTATTTATGAAAATTATTTATAAAAATATTTTTTTAATTATATAACAAGTAAATTCGTGATATTAGGACTTGTATAGATTCTTTAGTGATATTATAATGGTCTTTTTTCTCACACCATATATTTTTACCTAGGTGTTTATAGACCATATATTAAAGGATTCATGGAATAATAATGAAATATTGTAGCATTCCATGTTATATTTTCTTCTTTCAACTTTGTAGTGGGTTGGATTGGTGGTGATATATGGTCACATACATACTTGTTTAGTATGGAATGTTTTATCTTTATGGTTTGGTTGGTGTGGCATGAAATTATTTTTCTAATGGAAATTTATTTCTTTATAATATGTTTTACTTTGATGTTTCTCTGGTTATTCAAGATATAATTGTTTCTTTATTTGTATACCACCCTGTGACATACTATTAAGGGTGGCTTGTCTACTGAACCTATTTTTGTTTGTTATAGAGACAATATCCATAGGTTTTATGTTGTGTTTCTCCCCAAACATATTTGATAAATGACCCTTTTTATTAGGAATCAAAGCCCATATAACGGAATTAATTTCCATCGGATGTTCATTTTTACATCACAGTGATATGTGATCTTTTTTTTTGGGAAAAAATGAACTTACCTTACTCAATATTTTTTTAGGAATTTATGTAAAGAAATAAATTATATTACAAAAATAAAAATGAATTCAACTATATGAGTAATTTCGTGATTTTTTGGAAACAAACTACGAAAACATCAACCAGATAAGAATCAAATACTATTTCTTACATCAATATCCCATTGATGTTTTTACTAATAACTCAACATATAATTTTTGAGGTGGTACTATAATACACTTTAAAAGGACTATACATATAATAGAGTGGGTAAATCCAAAGTCAAATAAGACATTGGTATTTCTAGACTGGATTTCATGTGTTCCTGTCACCACATCGCCATCTTAACCACATTTGAAATAGTGATATTACAATATTTTTATTTATCTATGGTATTAATAGGTTTTTTTTTGAAAAATCACCATTAACCTTCATATTTTGGAATTTGTGAGAATAATTCTCATAATTATTGCATTTAAATAACTGGATTGTGTGTTGTGATCTCTATAGAGCTTTCTCCCTATTCACATAATTTGTTATCTTCTCCCTATCACTTCATCATCTAATTCCCCAATGATATCCTATTAAACACATGAATCATTTAGCAATTCCCTTAAAACAATTTTCCTTGGTTTACTTTTATACATTAATAATAATGAAATTCCCATAATCTTTTCTCTATGGATTTTTATAATATCCATATTCACAGTTTTGTGTAGGATTATCATTGTTTTTACTGACCATTCTCAAATTGTTATACCATAGAAAATTCCCCAAAAATTAAAATTCTTACAAATCCATCCAAACATCACCTAAAAAAATTACATACATAAATTTATAATTAATGGGTTACATACAATAAACTTGCGGTGATACCTTGTCCCCAACATTGGTAATTATGTCCTTGGAATGTAGAAAACAATCATTTCCCAGAAATATTTATTTCTATTAATCAAAAAATTCATTCCCCCATTCCCATGTCTCTTCCTAAATCCAACCATGTTTCTAAAAAACCCACACTATATCAATTCTTCTCTCAAACAAGATATTATATTTCCTATCCACAGTGCACACTAACACATGAATAAATAAAGAATTAGGCTCTAGGTCAACATTATCCCATCAAATCACATGGTCAAGATCGAGTTGATATTTTATCAACTGAGATACATGAAACACATTATTCACTAAACTAAACTATAGGGGAAAACCCCACTGATATACCATGTCACAAACCCAATCAAGTATCTCATAAAGGAATATCCATCAAGGAGATAATGTGCCCTATTTCTAAAAACAATGATGTTTAGGACTTGGAGATATCATCAAAATAAAACATGAGGAATCTTTTATTGTGTCTCTTGGACAAGGCTCAGACCAACCTGTGGAGTCTCACCTACTTCCACCAAAAAAAAGTATAGAACTAAAAGGACACCAATAAAATGCATAAAAGGGTCCATATATACTGTTGATTTATATTCATTTATTAATTTTTTAATACAACCCATGCATGGAATGAAACTAGTCTTGAGACTTGACCTCTTGACTGCCACCCCAAACCCCAAACCCTCATGCCACCACTACTTCTTGTGTGGGGATCCATATGTACAAATGATTTATAATTGTTGTTATATGAGAACTCAATTGATTGTACATTTTCCTCCCATGAGACACAAAAATCCACTACCCAAGCCCATATCATGGCTTCCAACATTTGTATCATTTGTTCAGATTGTCCATTCATCTGAGGATGATACACCATACACAAGGTCAACTTAGTCCCTGTGGATTTTTGTAAGGATTTATAAAAATGACATGTAATCCTAAAATCTATTTCATAACATATTGAAAATGGAAATCCATGTCTCTTTACCACTTATAGGATATATATTTTTTTGAAGTCCTTCACCAAATAGTATTCATGAACAAGGATGAGTTGGAAAGACTTTGTGAGTTAGTCAACTATCACACCTTTGGAATCATGTTTCTAAACCATTATTGGGATACATATTAAAAAATAAAGTTCTATCTCCTCCCATTTCTAAATAGGAATAGGTAAAGACTATAATATACCAGTCGATCACTGTATCTCTTCTTTAATAGGCTGACAAGTTGAACACCTTTAAAAAAACTTATCCACCTTCATTTTCATACCAACCCACCAAAACCATGATTAAAATTCCCTATATAGATTCAATATTCCCAGATTAACATCTCATATTGAAGGATGGTAAGAATGAATAAGTTGATATTGACAATCCACATGTATGACCATATGATTTTTGACACACAACATTAACTCATGTCTAGCATCTTTCCCTCAGTGGTCTCCCAAATATTGAGTTTTCAAATTATCACAACACATTCTAAATTAGATTCATATTCCTCTTTAACTATCATAGAAATCACAGGTAAGAATAAAATAGGAATGAAAAATACAACTTATACTCAATATTCACATTCAAAGTGCATGTCATCTATCACCGACAACAGTTTCCCTTGGTCTAAAGCCTCTCTTTCTAATAAAGAACATCAAATTATTATTAATGAATTTTCACCCATATTTCAGTTACCTGATGAATACATTAATTCATTGTTGAACATTTATATATAATCATCTCATCTACTTTTTCCCATATTTGAATCAATTTATGGGAAAATATTTTTTCGAGCCCTTTTGATCCCTAAACATTGTAAGTTTCTCATTGAAGAGTTAATGACGCCAAATATTTAAATCATGTGTACGATACCAAACAAAAAATAGTGTGTTTGGTATTTCTTCTCATGAAACCATAACTATCTTGATCCATAAGAAATAACATACTATCCCTACATGAGAACACATTCCAACCCAAATTACAAAGCATCATAATAAACTACATAACCTTGTCCTGATTCTATAAATATTATGATTGGTGCTGATGTTAGTAAAAGATTAATATCCTTAAAATAATTTTGACATTCATCATTAAATTGTAATGGAAAACTCTTCCTTGTCAAAATTGGTCATTTGTGTGGCATCTTAGGATCAATCATGAACAAATAGTCGGTGATAAACAACAAGTATATGGATACTTTATATCTAGAAGAAATTATTAGGTCATTGCCACAATATAACAGCCTATTTTATTTTGAGCCCGCATAAACACATTTTTCCAAGATTGCATAGATAGGGAAATGTAATCATATACAAAAATATTACCTGGATAGTTTTTCATACAGAAGATGGTCTTGTAATATTTCAAACATTATTTCCATGTGTATCTCATGCTCAACCCTTTTCCTTGAATACACAAATATGTCATCCATAAACACCACGAAAAAAGATTCGAGATACCTCTAAAATATATAATTCATCAATTCTATAAATATTAATGTTTCATTTATTTAATAGAAAGGAGTCACTATATAATATAAAATGGCCATATCTACTCCTAAATGTTTTATTTGGAATACCCTATTTCCGAACATGCAATTCTTGATATCCTTGTCAAAAATTAATTTTAATTAACCATTAAGATACCCTCAACTAATCAAATATATAATAAATGTGTGGTTGTGGATACTTATTCTTTATAGTAACTTTTGTAAACATAGAGTAATACACACACAACTAATGAGTTCTTTCTGCTTTTTGATAAACAAGACCAGTGCTTCCCATAGAGACATTATAGGATGAATGATAAATTTTTATAACTCATAAAACATTGATTTCAATTCAATTAACTCTTTTGGTGATATCAGGTAAGATGGAAGTGAAATAGGACTATTTCTTACAAGGAGAAAATCATAAACTCTACATGTCTTATGGGTTCAAACCCTAAAAATTCTCAGAAAAGACATCCATAAATGAATCAAAAATCCATGGAAAACTATTTTTCTCAATCTCTTCAATCGATTCCATCATCAACATTAACAAATGTTATGAGATTGTTCCTACTACTAGTGAAAAAAGGAACTTTGAACCTTTCTTTATCTTACGGCCTCCTCTAAAGAGTATATGGACACCCTAATCAATCATAAAACAAACATCTCAGGTATAATAGTCAATTTGATCTTTAAACATTATTAACCTATCCATACCGAATATCATACCATATAAATTCAACTCATGCACTGTTAAATCTCATATCAACTAAGCTCCATCAACGATTATAGAATATGATCTGCATATAATGTTTCACCATTCTTGTTGACCAAGAAGAGTTTGATTTTTTAATACATTTGGTATTGAATCAACATTTAAAACCATAAGATAAATAGCATAAGAATTAAATGAACCGGATGAACCAGTTTAAAATAAATCATGTATAAGTGTATAATTCAAAATAATTGTTAATCTCTTCATCGATGATCCAAACTGATCATCCTTAATCACATGATCTATTCCATATAATTTCATACTCACTCTACTATTCTCTTTATTATCTTTTTGAGATTTCCCTTATTTAAAAGTTAGGGTATTACAAAAATAACCATGGAAATCTTGGTTCTATAGATTTGTGATATTCTACAACCCTCATCCCATTAAAGAATACGACATTTATAACACGTGAGAAGTTTCCTGAACACCCATATTTGGATCATAGCAATAATAGCACTAAGTAATCCTAACATGATTTCAATTGTGGCATGTTCTAGGAAATTTCATACACTTATGTTTCTTGTGATTTAGTAAACCACATTGAAAACATCAATGTTTACTTTTGGGTCTTGTAAGAAAGTTAATTATTTATATGGTATGATTCTGATGTGTTCTACAACCTTGAGAATATGTTTCCATCATCCTCCTACACATAGTGCTATAGTTCTCACCTCCTCTCATGAGGACAACCATACTTCTTATACATGGATTTTCAATTGTGAAAGATATCATAAAAAGATTATCTAGTTTCAATCGTGAATAAAACATTTTAAAATATTGAATGATTATTTGAACTAACTATTGGTTCACCTATGGCTCAGGAACAACCACATTCTTAACAGCTTCTTCCAGTTGGTTTTTATGACACCATCTGATTGACATTTTTTATATAGTCAAAAAATTCCATAAGTGTAACTCTCTAGAAATTTAAGGCTTTATAATTTCAAATTCTACCACATCACAAAAATAATAACCATTATTTTAAAAAATCAACATTTTCTATGTTTAACCATTTTGGAAAATTCCACCATTCTTTTAATAATCATACCATTTTCAAAATAAACATTTCATGCCTTTTTCAAAATCTCACAGTTGTAAAAAACAATTAAAAATTTTAATAAATCATCACATTTGTAACAATCATATATCACTACAAAAAATGAAAATTGAACTCCTGGTGGGAATTCATTTTTAAATGAATTTCATGATCTTCTATTTTTCTAAACCAAAGAAAATGATATTCCAATTCCTATAATTATCTTAAAAATGGATGTATCCAACCCCTATAAAATTGAATTTCAACATAAATTGGTTAGATATGTATTTTTATGACATACATTTCAATTCACGGTGATACAAATCCTTTATACCATTTTAACTATATTAAATAGAACAGAATGAATTTCAAATCCATAAACATGAAAAATGATCACCAAGTCAAAGACCAATGAAGAAAAAAATTACTTAAAAATAAAGGACCGAACAAGATTACTCCACTTGTAATGACCACCCATCCTCATTGGATCGAGTCAAGGTGGAATTTATTACTTGTCCTTAAGTGAAAACCCCATGGTGGAAAAAGGTAAAAATAAATTCCAAGGGATTTAATATAATTGGGGAATGGTTTCCCCATTGAGAAATAAAACAAACCATCCAACTCGCCATAAAAATTTAACCACAACATGTTACAGGATAATAATTTAAAACAACACAATTTAATACCATTCATATAAAAAGAAAACTACAACTATAAACTACATAAAAAGAAAACAAACATCAAAGGACACATCGAAAGACAAAACCAACAAACCCCAGAGACTCAAAAGAAATAAATACATAGTACCAAACATGCTTCATCCCCCAAAAATTCAAAACAAACCTAGTATCACAAAGCCCCACTATAGAAATGTGACATGTTACCTTTACCGGTTTCTTTATAAAAAATATCATCAAAAGAACCAATGTTAAAAATCAACTGTGAGTAATGAATCTCAGTAAGTTTTCCCCAAAATAATTCCCTAGTCATCCCACTAGGATTAAACATGTTAGTAAATTTAAATAAAAACTTTATATAAAAAAATTATATAAAACAGTTTAAAATTGTTTATCATAAATATAAAACCAGTAATAAGAAACGTTGTATACCAAAAAAATAATTTTTTATGGAATGAAACCATGGAATTTTCTGAATCCATTTCACATTCCATTTGGCATAACCCATAATAATCCACACATCTACACATCCAACCATACATTCCTAGGTGATAGTTTCATACTCATGAGTAGTCTCTCATATATCTAACAAGACATCCCAAGGGATCCAATATCCCACATTCCATTACACCATTAGAACCGATCACCAAGTCATATTTCAACAAGGTCTCATATGATATATGAATAAACACTTCAAAATTTTCCGAAACACCAATCCAATACAAACGTGACAAAACTATTTCATTAAAAAATATTTTTATTCCAAACTTTTCCATAATTATCTTTCCCATTATCAAACCATATAAACTATTTTAAATAAACCATTTAAATCATTTTTTCAAATAACTTGCATAATAATAACACAATTCCATAGAAAATCACTAAAGAAGGTTTCCACCTAGATTTAGTAAAAAAAAATTACAATTGTTTTCATGAAATTTAATAAAATTGAAATAAATTCTTCAGGTTCTAGTAAGAAGAGTGGAGATTAAAGACATCTACCTCTGGAATTATGGAGAAAATGAATAATGACACGAAAAATTAACCAAAACTCGTTGAATCTCAAAAACACTCCCTTAAATATATTCCACTGACATGAAAACATACATTATTCATCATGATTGGTATAAAAACCCACATATGTATCCACATTAGACTAGATATATGATTTTGATAGTTGTAAGGAATATGAATATATGAAAAACTATGAAAAACAACCCTAAATGACGACTTACAATAATAATTCATGCTTTAATACACGATTAAAAGCCTCAGAGTCTCTTCTGGCTCCGTGGAGAAATATTTCACATCCTTTGGGAGGATAAAATCTCAAGTTCAAGCTAAAATAAAGGGATAATGAAGCCTTTTTAGGTTAAAATGAGTGAGACACCATTTTTAGTATCTGAATTTTAAACAGTGCATGGTTAGTGGCACTATTGTACAAATAATGTGTTTACTATGTTATAGACTGTGCTTTAAGGATCACCTAACCTAGTGGGACCAGAGTGTTACACAAACCATGAGTCGAGCATGAAAAATCACACTTCCTCACTTTGTATGGTTTCCCCATGGTGGCTGTAATGTTTGACCAAATTTTGCACCAAATCGTGCACCAACCCATAATTCCATTTTTCACAATACCTGGTTTCCTGTAGTAGTTTCTTTGTTTTTACTAACAATTAAGTGTTGAACCCTTAGAAAATTCCCAAAAATAATCTTAAATTCTTCCAAACCATCCCAAACATCACCCAAACACTTTACATGCATAAAAATAATAAATAAATGGTTAGTTACTAGAAATCAAGGATCCTACATTGAGGATGATCTATCAACATAGTAGATATATTTTTCATTCCATCCCCAATATCAGGCTATTTACCAAGAGTATAGTCGTTAAATTTTCTATCACATTCATCATTAACATAATTCTTTTACGTACCATCCTATAAATTAAAAAAGTTTAGTGTGAGAAACAATCATCATCGGGGGAAGGAAAACAATCATGAAAAAAAAATTATAGGATTTTAAAATCTAGAAACCTTCTTCTATGACATGAGAGGTTTAACCTAGGTCTTTCATGGTCATTTATAAAGCCTTATGATTTTATCCTAGACTTATAAATATCCCAATGTCTCTAACTAATGTTTTCTCATACTATTTTCCAATGGTTAAATAAACCGTTATTTAATTCCAACATTATTTCAAGAAAAATATCATAAATAAATATTACATCATAATAGATGAATATTCATTACAAAACATTTAAAACCATTATAGAATAATTTTAGTCTAGTTTCATTGGAAACATGGAACCATAAACAACTAGTTCATAATATATCCACATAACCCAACACATAATTTTTCATAACTAGGAAAATTATCAACAATATCATACATAAAAACTATCTTCATAATATAGGGAAATGTAATATAAGAAAAGTGTCAACTCAGATGAATATTATTATTAAACAAGGTAGATAATTTTGTTTGAGTAAGTGTGGACTACCACCCTATCAAAGCGATGTGATTCGTTCACAAACTATATGGAATGTATTAAGGATGGGTAAAGTGAAATTATATGATATATATAAAATTATATTGGTAATTTTATAATTTTATATACATATACACATATAGTTCATTTTATTTCCTTCTTTCATTATGATAATAAAAATGGAAACAATGTTAATACGTATGTAGGACTTCTCGTCTCCATGAACAGTGTATTCCATTTAATGATTATGTATTATATAGATAATTATAATAAACATATATTGAATAAAAAATTTATTTATATAATGTTTTACATTCTATAATCATGATATAATTATAATAACAAGTGATATAAAAATTAAGTCTCAAGAGACCTCTCCTCCTTAATCATTTTTTTCTTGATTTTCAAAGAGCCGGTTTAAGGGTAGTCGGTTCCCCTACAGGCCAGTTTGAGGAGAACCGGAAACCACATCATCGTTTCAACGAGTATCGCGGGATTACAGTGGGAAGATCAAATCCAAATTCAAACACCATGATGACCATCTGTCCCCCCTCGAGCCACGAGCCCATCACGCGACCGCACGCCGTTCTGTCACCTCAAGACGCGCCGCCACGCACTGACACCACGGATGAACCGTCGCCTCGAAACGTGCATCCATGTCGTCGGCGAGACACGCCGGACCGACTACCGAATCACCGCCGGTAATATATGGTCATAATCAAACCATATGTGTAATTAGATATAAAAATACATTTATTTAAAATATTTATAATAAATTTAAATTTGTTATATATGTGGTTTTAACGAGTACGGCGAGATTCAAGACACCAAGTAAGGGACTTTCATCTTGATTTTTTTATTTTCATAAGATTCATGCTTTATGCACCACACATTACCTTTATATGGTGTGTATAATTCCCATGGATGTATTATATGATTCTTATAATTAATATTTTGGGTATTTAAATATACATTATATGATCTTTATTTCATGATATTTATGTTCAATAGTTACCAAATCAGTACTATGATTTTGTCTTAATTGGCCTTCTTTGGGATAGAATCCATGTTATTAACTTATATCTCTCCATGTGGTTTATATAATTCCTTTAAAAAGTTATTTCATGAATCTAATTTTTTTAATGATATATTATGCTTATTTTAATTTCATTTCATTATATGGCTCGAATGGCCCAAAGGCCTTCTTTTTATTTTATTATGGATAATCCCCCTTTTAAGGGTTTAAGGGGAACTCGTACATGACCCGTAGGCCCAAGGCACAAGGCCCAACAAACTCATAATACATGACCCGAAGGCCCAGAGGCATACCATGCCCAATACATGACCCATAGGCCCAACCCACATGAACTGCCCCTCCTCATCTTTCTGCATCATTGATCACCTAGCTCCCCACCTTGCATTGCTGATCAGCTAGCATTGCCCCGTACAAAGCTGCACGGTGCCAGGTCCCGATGGGGGCTTCCATACCCTCTCATTCTTCCAATCCGGTTAGCTCTGCATCTGGTAACATTTTCTCTACTCTTTAGTATAGTATATAGTTTAGAAATTTTTTCCAAGAAATCCTGACTGTACCCTCTCCTCAGTCCTAAATTCCTGTTTTCTAAAAAGGGTTTCCAAGAACATTATACCATTATTGTATAATATTTAAATGAAATTTTAACTCTTTTTTACTAATCTTTTCAAATTAGTCTTCTTGTCACATTCTGAACACAGAATTTTCTATCCTTTTGACCAAGGAAAAGGAATGTTCTTTCTACCTCATACGACATGTACGAATTTTTCCAACATCATTTATTTGAAGCTTCCTTTTCATGTTTAAAAGGATTATTTTTATGAAAAAGTTTTTTTAAAATAAATTCTCAAGGAAAATGGTTTTCAAAACTATTTCAATATTCTTTTATATTTTTTCAAGGAAAAGTGATTTCAAAATGTTCACAAGATTTATTTATAATTTTTCAAAGTATTCTCAATGAAATGGGTTTCAAAACACTTTTAATGTTATTTTATATATTTTAAAGTGAAAGGTTTTAAAAAATATTTCATGTATTCTTTGTATGTTTTCATGGTATTTTCTAAGAAAATTATTTTCAAATGGTCTAATGTATTAAAAATTATTTTTTAGATAGGAGAGGATATTTGCTTCGAGAATATTTTATGAAAGATGTATCAAAATTACCTTCCATCAAAGATGGAACCCGTTGATATCACTCAATTACTTCTAAGATATTATCAATATGTTAAATTAATAATTTTTTCTACGAATGGTTTATGATTAATTACAAAGTATTTATGAGACTAGTTTCTCTTTCATAGGTTATATTTTTATGAAATACATTTCCATTTTATGGATTATTATTTTGATGAAATGATTATGCATCCTGTGTCTTTTTCCACAAGTTATGATATGTTCACATGTTTACGATACCAATTTCATTTTAGAGGTTTGGACATGATTGTTTATGACTTTTTAGCACATGTATGTATGATTTCATTTTGATATGGTTAGGACCTATATATACATCCAATGCATTAAGTAACAATGGATGACTCATGAGTATAAATGTTATAAGTAAAAAAAATTACAAGTTTAAAATGTTATTCATAGACCTGGTTTCAGGTCTATAAGTTTATGCATGAACCTGATTTCATGTGCACAATGTTATGAGCTAACCTTATTACTTGTTGAAAATGTTATTCACAGACCTGGTATAATTTTCATAAGTTTATGTGTGAACCATATTAAATTTTAACAATGTTATGCATGAACCGAATTACATGTTCACAATGTTATGTGTGGACCATGTTTCATGTTTATATGTTTATGCATGAACCTGAATACTTGTTCAAAATGATGTGAATGGATCTGGTCACAAATTCACAAGTTGTTGTGGGGGCCAGATTTCATTTCCTTAACTTAATGAGTGAACATGTTTCTATTTATAAATATTCACAATGTTATAGACCAATGTGCAAGACAAAAATTCTTTGTCTTATTTCTATGTAATTATTTCATGAAATATTCCCTTAATTATCTTAATATATATTTCCTATAAAGTAAAAATATTTATTATGATCTATAATATGTATGGTATGATCATCAAATTATATGTTCAAGTTTTTTACCCTTTTAAACATGTTATTTTTATGCATTTCCATTATTTACCCTTTAATGAATATCTGATCTCAACACCTTCTTATGTTTTCTTTTAGTAGGTTATAAATAAAGGTTTTATGTAGAAGTACTAAAGGTGGTGATAATTATGGGAGATTTTGAATATCTTTCACCAAGATAGAAGATTTTGTTTCCATGTTTCTAAAGTCACTAAAATATTTTGGTCCTCAGGCATGTTTTTTTTTTGTAATATACAAAATATTTTCTTCAAATGTTGTAATATCCATGTATGTTAATCCTGATTCACCATAATTTGTATTTTTTCATAGTATTTTGTTTTGGTAGACATGATATTAAAAATGTGTCGGTGATTGGATAGTATTTTTTCAATGCCAAGGATTGGATTGTTCTTTAAATGGTTTGATGTTATAGATTATATGATTTCACCTTGAGTGATTGGTGTACTTTCTTCTAAGAAATGATTTGTGTAGTTTCTTGTATGTCTCTATTGTCCCAGTATTTCAAAGACGTTGAATTTAATGCATCATATTAGGCACATAAGTGTTAACATGTCATGCATATACCATGCCATGTAGTTTCATTTTATCTTGCATATTGATTGGAATTGTGAACCTTGAATATATTCTAGGCCTTGTATGAATTTCCATGCATGTTTAGAAACCATGATTTAGTGATATATTTATAATGATATTCTATTTCTATGATACCCTTTTACATACCAAGCTATCTATGTTTATTAGTTATGATGAAATGATTTTCCTTGATGATATATAATTGGTTGATTTTTCTAAATTAAATGGTTGCAATTATAATGGAGAAAGTTTTCAGTTGTAAGGTGTCTTGGAGTCTTATAAATGGGAAAAGGAAACCTCTATATTCAAAAAAAATGTAAAAGGTTGTGAAAAATTAAAAATAGATAAGGTAAACATATTTTGACTTAAGAGAGCCAAATTAAAAAATTTAAAGTGTATGTGCACACTACGGGTTGGTAGGTGGCCACCCATACAGTTCGACCACTATTTTCAGGCATGGTTAATTCTGAATTTTAATTTGATTATGATTAATGGGATCCAACATTCAATTTATAAATTGTATGGTAACTTAATGAATTATAAATGGAAACTCTTATTATATATAAAACCATGTTATATGTTTTGAGGTGGTTTGAAATGAAAAGCTATTAGTTTTCATTTTAAATAAAGTGGTTGCATTTCTATATTGTTGAATTGGTCCCAATTAGGCTAGTTGGTTAATGTTTTTAGGATATGACTTATTAAGGTGTTTTAAAATTTTTATATTTGATTAAATTTTATTGGGTTTATTTTTATACAAACCAGGTTGGATAAGTGGGGTCTCTTTAGGTATCCTTGTCTATTAAAAAGAATTTATATAATAAATTTTCTAATAAATATTGGATTTATAATAAATTTATACAATTTTAAAATGGTTGTTTGTTGAGACTTTCTATATTTTCTGTGATGTGTTAATTGAAACTTTTAAATTGTTAAAGGATGAAAAGTGATTAAATATAAAGGGATTGAAAATGGATCCTGTAACAGTTTCCTTTATTTAAAAACCCCCGTGTAAGGGTATTTAGATCTTTTTGAGTAGATTCCTAATGGAAGTGAGAGAATTTTTTTCAAGCATTCCTTATTTTACCAATGGTTTAGATGATCATCTTTTGAGCCTAGTCACTTATGTAAACATAAACCAGTGTTAGTGTTGATGATTTTCCTTCATAAGGTGTTATCTGATCATATATTTCACCCTTAGAACTTGAATTCCTTTCTAGTTCAATTTTTATGACGTTTGATTCGGTTTGGGTACCATTTTACCTCATAGGAATTTTTGTTTCCAGTGACACTCTAATTCATACAAGTGGCTGTTGTGTTTGTTTCCATTATTCTTGGCATAATCATTGAGTAATTCTCAGTTTTAGTTGGTTAGACATGCCTTGGGCATGGTCGGCTACTTTGTTGGTCATTTGACGGTTTCTCATTTCCTTATCCATGGATGACTTGGCATGTTGTTTTCCAAGTGAATAGTCATATGAGGAAATATGATGTTGGGTTACATCTTTTATGTGGTCATCCACTACTTGACTACATAGGTATCTATAAGCCTATCTATAGTATTTATAATGTTCCATTTGGTCGTGTAACCTTGGGGTAGTTTTCATTGATGTACACAGTACCTTAAAGTTCTAAATGTTAACAAACTACTTTAGTTTAGTTAAATTTTATATCCTTGTGCTTTGAGTATGGTATCATGTCATCTCCAGAGTAGTGTGACCTAGATGTTAAGTAATAAAAATTTATCCTAATCCATAAGATGGAATTTCAAGAGACTTGGGTGTTCTAAAAATCTGGTCATTTTGGTCTTGGATTTGGTTTGGTTTGGAATTATTCTTATTTTTTTACAATATGAACATGGCTCAGAGGAGCGTCAAACATTTATTTATGGTCATTTTTTACTATCATGGTTGTGAGTGGAAAGTTTATCTTCTTTTATATCAATGACTATGAAACTCCTAAGAGGGGGAGTGTTGTGTTGGTTCTTGTAATTATGTTCCCTCT
This sequence comes from Viscum album, assembly GCA_963277665.1. Lineage (NCBI taxonomy): Eukaryota > Viridiplantae > Streptophyta > Magnoliopsida > Santalales > Viscaceae > Viscum > Viscum album. The sequence goes on from OY728157.1 coordinate 963,693,784, forward strand.
AAGTGGAAGGAACATAATCCCTGATGGAAGTTGAAATGTTTATTTTTTTTAAGATCCCTTGGTGTTCTTGGGTTTTGTAAATATCAGTGCTTGATTAAAATCATGATTTCGATGTGGTTGGTTGTGTATAAAACCCTTGTGAATAACCATCAGTCATAGATAGACTTCGGTGGTAAATTTAGTGATCACAAAACTCTATGAGAAGTAAAGACATGTTTTCGGTGAAATTTTGGTGCATCATTAGTAGAAGTTTAGCTTCTTTCAAAGTAAGACCACCAATAGAAGTTTGAGAGATCTTATGGTAATTTATTTTATCTTATAATTTTATTATACTAAGATATTATCATGTACTCTATCTTGATATCATCATAGATACACGAAGAGAGAACTATCCTTACATCACATTGATATTTTAAAAGTTGGTGGGATTGGTTGGGTGAACTATTTCGGTGTTGCATGGTGGATGTGTGGTTTCCATCATTGTTTGGGAAGGAACGTCTTTGGAAGTTAGGTATACATGTCAGTGAACATTTTCTTGGTGAATGTGAGATGCCTTGGGAGGAGTCATCACATTGCTACTTGTAAAACATCGTACATTTAATCTGATCATATTCTGGAATGGTTAGTCGTAATGGCTTAACATTTTCTTCCCCATTCATTTGTGTATGGTTGGTTAAGGAATATATTTGGCTCATTTTCAGGTGGTGAAAATTTTAGGTTGTGTATGTTGAGAATTTTCATGAAAATATCGATTGACTTTTTATTTTAGGTCAATGGAAAATTGACTACTTAATAGTCTCAAAATCACCCCTAAATCATCATAAAAACTTTTAAAGGTGTGTGTTGAAAGGGAATTCTAATGATGGGGATGTCATGACTTGGAATAGGCTGCATAAATCCAATCCTAAGGTTTTAAGTATCATTGTTCATATTCTTAGATAGAAGATGATGAGATTGTGTCTCTAGGTAAATGGGATTATGTAAGAGTCATATTGATGTTTCAGTTAGAGGGATGGTGTTGGATTGAGGTTCAAATGGATTAAGTGTTGATTTCTTAAATGGATGATTTCAGGTTCATAGGAAAATTGGAAACATAATGTGACTATTTGAATGAAGATTCATGACCCTTGTAAGTCAAATTATGTCTAAATTGTTCCTAAAGACTTCTTGAGGAAGAGAAGTTTTGAGGATAGTAGGATGTGTTGATATATGTTTTGAATTGAATGAAAAATCTAGGAGAAATTTTCACTTTTCATTTACTGGATAGGTTGTATTTAAATCCAAGACTTTCAATGGAATTATAAGGGTTGAAATATTTCAAAGATATGTTTTTTGGATTTGGATAAATGTCTGAGAATTTTCCTGGGGGGATCGAAGAGTTTTTAGATCACTGAACCCGGTGAAAGGTTGAAGGGTGTGCATGGTTTGTCTGAAACTGTTCATCCCACTATAGAAAACTATGAATCCTTATTGAAAGGGTGCATTGGAAGTACTCATGGGATGTGAATGGGTTTTCAATCCATTAAAATATCCCACCTTGTTTACCAAACCATTCATCAAGCCCGCATGTTCTTCTTTTTGAGATAGTATCCTCGCACTGTTCACCGTACAATTTGGAAAATAGTGTGGGTCAAACCATACTGTACACCTGGTTTTAAGAAAATAAAATAAAATAAAATAAAGAAATAAATTAAAACACACCCTCACCCACTACCCTTACCATATACATGAATACCCTCCCAGGTTCCCTAGCCTCACACAACAAACCCACTACATATTCATCCTTTAATCGCTATTTTTTCTGGATCTTCTCCCATTTATTCTTCAAATCTTCAAGGAAATATTGGTTGCCCTCACTTCTCTCCTATTCTAACCAATTTTCCCTCTATCTATTTCCCTTTTTGGTTCAGTAAAACCCTAGGTGAAGGATGAAATTATTTAATGTTCTTTACATCTATGTTAAGTTATGAGAAGGGTCTCTTGGAAACCCTTCATCCATTTTCCAACAACCGCTATCGAAGGTGAAGAAGCCCTGCTTGATTCGGTTCATCATATCTATCCTAGCTGAGGTTCAATGTTTTTTTCATTGGGTTTCACCCTCAAATTTAGGTTCTTAAGGTTTTTATGAGTCTCTAGTAATTTTATTGATGTGTGTTGGTTCTTTCTTCATTAATTTTGAGTTTCTATTAATGTTGTAGTGAGATTTCGTCATCTTTGAAGTCACGCACACATATACTTTTGTATGTATATATATATCTTCCATGTATATATTCCATTGTGGAATAGGGAATAAATGAATTTCCTTAATGGATATATATACACACACACAAATTAAGCATGTGTGTTCATGTGTGGGGGAGTTTTGAGTGGTCTCCACCATATTTGTTGAGGGCCAAAGTAGTTTGGCAGGGTCTATTACATGAGGTAGGGTCCCTATCCATTCTCATTAATTAAGTTATTCATTAAAATTACTTTTCGTTCCTTCTGAATTATGTTTTATTATATTGAACTTCATTTAGAGAATAATGTGTCTACTTGTGATTCTAAATGACTTTCTTCATAAATAAAATTATAGTTTTGTAATAAAACCCATCCAATGGACGTGCACTGTCTACAAAGACTCACCATGTTGATTTATTTAATATATATCTTTATTGTCTTATTGATGAGCCCTCATTTTTAATATTTTTGGTTTTGTTTAATATATGGAAGATTAGGAAATGGCTCAGTTAATGACCCTAAAAGGTTTTCATCCATAGATGAATTTCTAGGTGAACTAAATATATTATTAATTCTTAGCTCGACTATAAAATGACATTACCCTTGTGGGAAATTTCTTAAGATACACAAACACATTCCATGTGAATTGTGGGATTATCATATAAATTGAATAATTTTCTTAATTTATAGGGATTACCCAATTAGGTAAATTAAAAACCGTTAGTGGTACCTTCTAAATTCCCCTTTGATTTCTATGATTTGAGTTTTCCGGCCTGAATAGCTTAAAGGAAACAATTTAAGTTAAATAATAATATATTGGATGGATTAACCATTTCTACTTAGAGAATAATTGAAAGGAATAAGTTGTTATGTCTTATGTATTTGATATATGAATATAAACAAGCTACTTTAAACTTTTAAGCCTTATTATGATTAATTATAGCTATTTCTATGTTACATAAGAGGTTGGGCCTCATGTCATTTGTTATAATAGTGGTTATGCTCACTTATGTACTAAATGTATTATATGTAATGGTCTCAATGAAATTGAACATGCTTATAAAATTAAGATTGAATATATAGATGACTATATATGGGAGTTAGTTTTACCTCTTTCCTGTTATGATCGATATATATGTGTATGGGTGGGGTGTATTCCAACCCTATGCTAGTTATATAATTTTTTATGGGTTGGAGGTATTCTTACCCCATACCAGTTATATATATTTGTATGGGTGGTAGGAATTAGTTCCCCACTCCTGTTATATATATGTTTACGTGTGGGAGGAATTTTTATCCCATTCCAGTTACATAATTGTTTATGGGTGGGAGTCATTCTCACTCCACCCAAATTATATATATGTGTGTATAGGTGGGAGGCGTTCTTACCCCACACCAGTTACATAAATTTTTATGGAAGGGAGGCATTATCACCCCATTCTAGTTATGATCTATATGTATATATATATATATACTATATATATAAATATATATAGTTACATGATCAAACTATTAATTCGTCAATGAGATAAAGCTAGTATAGCCATAAAGTGTTCCTTAGGAACCTAGGTGAGTGTTTATTTATTTGTATAGTTTTCTTTATTATTCATATTATAACTACACACTACCTAATTTCTATTACATTGTATCATTCTAGACACTGTGGTTGTCGGATTACTGAGATTTTACCTCACACCCTTCCTAAGTACCCTTTGTACCTAAGTAGACATCATCTTTTAATTATCAAGGATGATTATTATATTGATAATACCTAGGATTTAAGAGAAAAGTACCAAGATAGAGTTTAGGATTCTCATGGAGATCACCCTTGGGACTTACTAGATTTTCTTTATTTTTGTACACTATTGTAATATATTGAAAAGCATGCTATATTTTTACACTTTTCAGTTATGTATCATTACCATGACATGAATCCATATATTGTATAAATTAGAGGTAGCCACTTGTATTAAATTTTAATTATCTATCTTCCACTGTTGATTGTTATTTACTGTTTTATACCATTTTGTACCTTGGATATGTGGGTATAGTCTCCCCACAATCACTTCATGAGACCCTGACTTCTAGTCGACATCCTTTAGCATACAGGGAGACGTGATTGAGGCCATGTGACACATCGATACAACTACAATTTTATTGGTAATCCAGGTCATCATGTTACACATATCTTAATCCAAATCATTCCTGAAAAACAATTATATTATAAAATAAAACCCCCTACCTTCAGCTCACTAATTTTGAAACCACTCTAAACCCATTTAAAATATTGTTTTTATGAAAATTATATACCAGATACATGTTTATAAATATAATATCATATATTTTCCCTTTGTAATAATAAAACATAAATTTTTATTAATAATTTATTATTAAAACTGTAATTTCCTAGTGTTATCTTTTTTTATCATGAGTATTTCTGTTTTTTATTTCTAGTCCTTTTCATTATGTTTGGTTCCATAATATAAAAATATTAATAATTTTATAAATATAATATATATTAATGATATTAAAATTTTTATACATTCATAAAATTAAGATATAGAAATGTGAATTACCCAACTCATGGAGATCGTACGCTATAAATAAGCAATAACAATATTTACATTTTTTAATGGATGGAAAGAAGGAAAGGTTAATATTAGTTCACCAATATAATTTCAATATATATATATATGATATATATGTATCAAATTATCCCACATTACCACCCATGAATAATATAAATGAAAAACTAATCAAATCTCTTCATGGAGGTGGTAATCCACACGTTCACATGAATGACATTATCATTTCCTAATTGATTTGATGGTTAGTAGGTAGATAATATATTAGGATAATTAACATTTAATTTTTTTCAAAGCATCACATATAAACATTAAACCCATCACAATACTCACCCATAAAATATCATGATGAAAAATTAATTGTATCATTATGTAGAGATGATAATCCATATGTACACTTGAGTAATACTTTCTCTACTTTTTTGAATTGATAATTGATTGGTAAAGGGTATATCATAATCGTAATAACATTTCATAATATTTGGGATACATATGTTTTTATTTTATTATAAATATAATAGTTTTATAGTATATATATAAGATTATAAAATAATGTGATCGATTATTTGGATTACTTATCCTTTGAAATGACTCCTTCATATATACTACAAAGGGTGTATAGATTTTTAGGAAGTCTAGATCCCCTATAATATGAATAGGGAAGATTAAAATAAAAATTAGATGATATTGGTTGTATTAGGAGGCACAATGTTGTGTAAATAAGTGATGGAGGTGATGACATTTTATAATTGGGGTGTGGGGGCACATTTGGAATTTCTAAAAATATTAAATTATAATTAATTGGTTCTAAAGAAAAAATCCTTGAAATAGATTATTATTATAATATAAGTATTATAGGGTTGTAATAACTTCATCCAAGAGAATTTATAAATGCATTCATGTCATATTAAATATTATCATTTTGATTAACCCTTATTTAACTAAATTTAATTTTAACTATGTTAATAGCATTATCAATATTATAGGGGTGTACATTTTTAAATATAATATGAATATAGGCCCATAAATAATCATTAAATGAAATTTTAGAAAATATTATTTCATAATTTTCTTATTCTAATATTTTTTTCCTTTTTCAATAATAGAGTAAATATTATATTGATAAAATATCATTATTTCCTATTTTGACACTTTATATAATTTGACTAGAAATACATAAATAAAAATATTTATTTTGAATATAATCTCATAAAACAACAGTAATATTTCATATTAATTTATATAATCTCTCAATCACTACAACATACTAAAATTATATTAATTTTATTAATTTCAAAATCATTTATTTTATTTTTTCAATTATTCGAATAAATAGTGTTTTAGTGTTCTGTAATAATATAATATAGCTATATAATATTTAAAATGATAATTAAATTACATTGATTTATTTTCATGAAAAAATACATGTTACGATTTTTTCATAACTAGTTTTTGTTCCCAAGGGTAAACATAAATGATATATAAAACTAAGTTATTAAAATTTTATAACATTATTGGATTTAAATATTCTATATATAATTTTCATATAAAATTGTCCATTAAAATAGTATATTTAAATCCCAAGTTAGAAAGGGTCAAATTTCATTCATCTAACATAATAAATGATGAAAATTTATTCAATTAAAACATAATTTTAACCTAGATTAACCTTATTTACCCTTTTACATAGAGATAAATTTTACCGATGTTACTATTCATATTAAACAAAATAAAATGGTCCATTTTAAAAAAAAATTGACAATTTAAATTATAAATATGTAATTAATTTTATCTAATTACAAATCTAATAAGTGGGTGAAAATAATTTCCCATGAGGAGAAAACAATATTTTTTAGAAAAAAATACTTTTCTAAGTATAAAACTGGATTTATTATTATCTCATGCATTGAAAATTATTTATATAATTCTTCAAAATTTGATTTAAATATTATATACACATTATGAAAATATTTTCATAGTGGATATTAATTTAATTTACTAATAAAACTTACATGGTGCAGAATTTGTTTTAAAAAAATCACATTTCTATACAAATAATTATTTTTTAATTCTAATGAATTAAATTGAAAATGTGTCAACCATATATTTTTAATAATTTACATATTAATATTCACATCATTCAATTAAAAATATATGAGATAATATAAATATAACATTTTAATAATGTTACGTGGTTTTCCAAAACTCCTTGTTGTGCCTAAAACTAGGTATAAAAGAAATTTAAATATTTATAGAGAAATATCTCAACACAATTTGTGGGTGTGAAATATAAAACTCAATGTATTTCCACAACATTCTCATCACAATTACTATCCTAGTGAAGAAACATCTCCTTGTCCAAGATATGGAATCCATCCCATGAGCATCCCTCTTTCAAAACTTGATCCACCATAAAAAAATGTCTAGGTTTCCACATGGAGCTCTCCAACCACTATGGTGTACAAGAAAAGGTATTTTAGTCATTTTCAACTAGATTTATACATTTAACTATCCCATATATTCCTAATATCTAGGACTTGAAACCATGAATGAGAACATTGTCACCATCTTCTACTATAATAAATGAATCACATAATCCATTGAATATGTCTCCTACATATCGAATGCAATGTTAAAGTGGCAATAAATTTAAATTTTTTATCTCCAATAATTACATTAACCATGTATGATCAAATAAGAAATCATGTATCCTAGTTAAACATTTAAATTTTTTGTGAAAAAAATAATTCCAAAATTTATCTAACTTCCAATTTTTCTACACACAAAGTTAATATTTCATGTTGAGAAGATATTAAAATATAGAATATTAATATATTTTTTTATCCAAGATAATTAAAATTAGTTAATAATTAACCATCAATTGAATTCCCTAATTTATAATCATTTAATATAAGTATACATGAAAAATATTATCATTTTTAAAGTTCACACAAAAATATATTATCATTCAATATATATTAATTTTAAGACACCATATTTTTTCATTAATATAATTAAATTAAATCTTGAATTGTTTACCAATAAATCTATACTAATAATTATATAATTTCTTGAGCTGTATGAAATAATATTCTAACTATTCTTAATTAATTTAGTAAAAATTGATTATCCATTATTATAAGGACAATAAAAAAATATTACACAGTAAAAACCAAATTTTATCCTAACCACAAGATATAACCATGAATCAAGAATATTAAGAGTTTGAATATATTTATGTAATGCTGTAAAAGGCCGTAAATATATGAGAAAAAATCAGACTATCCATTAAACCCCATGCTTCAAAATATTTATGAGAATACAACAACATTTTTATCAAGGATATTTTAAATAAACATTCAATAAAATTGAAACATATTTTCTCCCATTTTATTTCAAAATAAAAGAAAAACAAACATTTTAATGTAGTTAAAAAATAAATTTTAATATTATCATAATCATTCTTAAAATAAAACAAGTATCTTGTTGGAAAAAAATAACAACCTTGTAATAATGAAACTCATGCCCACATTGGTGAAAATCACATCACATACAAACACACATAAAGTATTATTTTATGAATATAAAAAATAATATAGATTACACATTCTATAATATTGGGATACCATTCACCATTTCACGATAAGGTTTGATTTAAGTAGCAATGACAAACCCACATGTAATTAAAAATTGGAATGAAATAATGAATAATGATAAAATATTTCCCTTCTCCTAATAATTATATTATTTAAGTAAAAACATACATTACATGAACATAACAATATCTAATCCAAATTTTATAGAAATAATTATATTAAACTTACAAGATTAATTTAATTACTAATATTTTCCTAATCAAACACAACCAAAAAAGGCATGATTCTTATTAATTATAAATTCATCTTAATTTTATGTAGTTAGAACTCAGATTAAATTTTGGTAGACTTATAAACCATGAGTTGGAAAATAAAGGGCCTAAAAATACCATTTCCTACCAAGTCTCTCTATACTATATCATTCCTCAAACCCAATTGATACCATTTCAATTTCAACCCATTTAATCCCCATATTTATGGACACTCATATATAACATATCTCTCTAAATCATCAATACTACCATAAAATTCCAATATACACACTAATATTACTCTTCCAATATGAAAATGGAAAAAGGACTAACCCCCGAATCCCTCCTAGAATATGCCCCAAGTTGGAAACTAGCACTGAGGGTATATAACATATAATGGGAGGCATTACTCTCAATTGGTAAATTTATGTGAAGAGATAAAAGGAGAAATAAGATTAAACGTAACATTATATAAAAAATAAAGATTAATTGAAATAAATACAAAAATTCATGTAATGTAATATATGAAACATATCCAATATAAAATCCAAAGAACATAAAAATACAAACTCAAATTCGAAAACATAGCTAAAAGATATCTCGGTCATTCTTGGACAAAAAAATCCCTCCTGGTTAATAGGAAGAGATATATTTATATATATATAGGGAAAATTGCCCAGTATATGTAGTTCAATCCTCCTTGATACATTCATTGTAAATAGGATAAAAGAAACATAAATATCGAGAGAGTAATGATAAGAAATGACAAGCACATATAAGGTTAATTACTCAATCAAAGATATTGTATCTGTATATAAGAATTATAGTGAATCGGGTTAAAATAATTTATTCATAAAGGAATAATTAAAAGAGGATGGTGAATCATAGTATTAAAAAAATATTTTAAATGATTTTAAACTAAACCAATTCACAACCAACATTATGAAAAAGAATCTAATTCAGAAATTTCACTCATTTAAATAACTAAAATATCATAATTAGAGAGATTTCAATATATTAGAGTAAAAAATACAATTATAAAGAATATTATTATATATTATTCATATTTCAAATTATTATATGAGATTATAGAAACCATAATCAAAATAGATTTGATTATATCAAAGTAAATAGATTTTATTTTTAAATGGATAGGATTATATAACTATGTCTCATATTTATAGTAGATCTGATTAGTAATATAGATTCTTTTTATCATATTTAGATTCCTTATGATAAAACAATAATAATACATGCATGATATATTAAAGAAGTTGGATGAAATATTGATTGTAACATATATACAATGTAAGAATGAATTACATCTATTCAAATTTGAATAGATCTCTTTTAACCTTAATAGTAAGGTAGTATATATCCCATAATAAAGGTTTCCATTATTTTATACTTAAAATAAATTCATTATTTCCTCAATATGTAAATCCCTTGAAAAAAATATTATCTTCTCTATTTTCATATCCACAGAATCTCGTGATCTAATAGATTGGCTCTGTCTTGCTATCTCGACAAGCCCTAAACAGTAATCACATATCAAAAACTAAAAAAATTATAACTTACTAATGGAAGAAAACTTAATAGGTATTACCTTAAAACAAATTAATATAAAAATTTACAAAATTCTATGAACAAACAATTCATTTTTTGATATTTTTCTGACATCTCACAAAATAGAAAAATCCAAATACTATTCTCAAAAAGTGTTCTGCCTAGATCACATAAAACTATTTTAATGACTTGGAATTTATATGTAAATCCCTAAAGGTTATCAGGATCCTACAACATTTATATTTTCACTGGTTTTTTTCTCAAATACTTATACACCTATCACATTGACAACTCATATCTTTTTGGCAAAAGATAATTTCTCATGTCATATTTTATTACACCATCATGGTGTAAAAGATGTTCTATTATGATATTAATTATATATCCATATTTAGTGTTTAAAATTTAGTCATTCTGATGGATTTACTTACATATGTTATTATGATAATTTTTATATGAATGTGGATATGATGTTTATCTATCCAAATATCAATTCCGTTAAATGTTTTTTTCAGTATGAAATATTTAAAAAAAATTATTATAACTGATTTGATAAAGGTAAATCCAATTATTATCATTTCCATACTCATTACAATAATCATAATGAAAAAAGTTGGTATAAATTAATGAAATCTTCAGAACTATTTATATTTATGGTAAAATTATATGTTTCCTAAAAAACATTTTGAAAATACTTTGGACATAAAATTTTTTGTGTATCTAGTATTTAAGAAAGTGATTTTGAACGGATCCTCAAACATCATGTTATCTGCCCTTTTTTTGGATAACTCTTTGATGGATTTAGTTGATTCATTTATATCATTATTTACATTATAAAAATTTCCCTCAAAAATTTTGGGAATGGATTTTACTTGATGATACCACTTTTTCATTTCACTTCATGACATTTGATGAGTCTGGTAAATTTCATGATGATTTTTCTTCTAAAATTCATATATGATCACCTTTTATGTTATAATATCTATTGTTTTCTATTTGTAAATAATATTATATTGATTATTTTGGAATAAGATCTCAAGAACTAGAAAATATTAGAAAGATCCATTAATTATTTTCAATGCCTAAAAAATATAATAAAATCCTTCTGATGATGTTGTCTTGACTCGATAGGTAAAGGTTTGTTGTTGAGTATCAAAAGGTTGGGGTTAACTATTTCTAGTTTGAATTTTCTTTTTTATTTTCATTTTTTATCTATTTTCACATTAATTTTTTAGCTCTTTCTCTAGTCTATTTACCAACATATATTTGAATGATAACGTCATCATCATCAGTTCCTTTATCGATATGATTTTTATTGGCAAATGTTTTTGAAATCTGGTATTTTTATCCTTCTTTGATGAGGATTAAACTCCTTGATATAATGGGTATAGTTGTTTCTCAGGACTATTAGACTTTTGTTTCTTGGTTTCCTAAGGAAGGAAATCCTATTGAATATTCTTGTGAAGTATTTATGTAAATCTTATTGGATTGTTCCTCTTCATATTTTTCATTAATTTCATTGTTATTACCTTCATCCTCTTCATTCCCATCATCTTTCTTATTTTCACTTCCTATTTCCTCATATTCTTCTTCATTTTCAACATATTCTTCTACTTATCTATATTCAATGACATCTTATTTTTTTGATATGTTATCAATTTTGAAAGTATTTTCTTGATCTTCTGGAGGTATTGATTGATCAGTTATTTTTTTTCTTTTCATTATCATTGATAGACGGAACACTTGTGTCAATAACAAAAGTCTCATAAAAATAGAAAGCATGATTTGGAATTATTTGTTCTAAAGTAAAAAATCATATTAGCTAAGTTATCATCCACACCATTCATAGAATAGTATAAAAACACTTTCACCTTAAGATTTATGTTTCTATTTCATTTTATTGTCTTATTTTTCAAGAAAATAATCACTGTGAATCTTTTATGTAAAGGCATATTCTTGGTCTAGTCCAAACTGATGATCTCCTATATTCCACTCAAAAAAAATTCTTCCTCCATTCTTCAGAAACATAATTTGGGATAGAATTTTTATTATTATATTTTTGTGGCTCTATAGATTCTACTTGCCTTTTCCTTTCAACCTCATCTTGATCAACTTTCATCAACTTTTTTTTAGTATATTTCTTCAAATTCTTGGAAATCTATTCTTCTAGAGAGGATTCACATGAATTTTCAACAAACTCATTTGTTTATTCATTAAAACCATTATTCATCATTTTGAGAGTATCATAACTAAAAATAATAATTTTCATATTCTTCAGCTTTAACATATTTTTAATATTTGAAAATTTTATTCAGTAAATCAATAACATTGTTAAAATTATCAAAAACAAAATGTTATGTCATTTGAGGGAATCAGATTTGAGTTTTTTTGATAGTGAGAAATATATATCCCATAGGATCAGTTTTTCTCAAGTTTAAAATTAGATATAAAATGAAAAAATCAGTTACCTTCAAAGAGTCACAGAATCATTTTATCAATATCAAGAACCCTTATATACATAATGCAATAATCTGTTTATTTTATGTTCGGTGATGATATTTCCTAACTTTTCTATAATGATCAAATAAAAATTCCTAAGATTTATCCATATAAAAATTTCCAAGAATACCTAGTAATTTATGATAAGGATATAAATACTCTCCTTTCAACATTATTTTAAGACAATTTGAGGATTTTCTATAAGACATTTTATCTCATTTTCAATAAATTTTGAATAAAATATTTTTTTCCATTATCTACTTAAAACTACACTTCACCATAATAGTCTATTACTATATCAAGAATTAGTGTAACTTAGTCCTCATAAGGTTTAGTTCCACATAAATATTTCCATCCTTGATATTCTATGATTTTTATCATAATGAAAAAATATTTTTCATAAAAAAATTCTCAACAACAAATTCTATAAACAAAAATGATTCAACAAAACATGTTCCTATAAAAAGAGTATTTTGGGAAGAATGATGGGATTCTAACATATCAAATTTTAAATATTTGAGAGTTGAACTAGAGGAATTTTATATTGGAAGCACTTCATGGAAAAGAGCTTGAAAATATTTGATAAGGGACTAGCCCCCTTTTATGTAGGCATTTTCAAGTGAAGGTTCAACTTCTAGAAATAATCCAATGGTTAAGATTTGATCTTATCTTGTCTGATGGTTGCGATTTACATGAGAAAGATTTAAAAAAATTCGTGAGATTGTAGAAAATAGTTTATATTATTGAGTTAGAATACAATTTAAAAAAATTAAAGAAAAATTGTATGACATCTAGAAGATATTATAATAACAACAATGATTATGAATGTAATGGATAAGAAAAAACAAATAGATAATAAGAATACATTTTGAATATGGAAAAACTTATTAGTATGACAATGATATTCTTCTTGAATTTTTGTAAACTATTTACATTATGAATGTTTTAACAAAAAAATACAGAGTTTTTGAAGTAAAAGGAAAATTAGATTTGAGAGATAAACCTAGACACGGCATAAGATATTATTACAATAACATTTTTTAAAACTAAAATGTTTAGAAAACATAAGTCCAGAGAATTTGTAAATTATTTTGAATATGATGATCCAGTTAAGAATCATGACTCATAAAAATTTGGATTAATGTGAGTCCAAAATATCTCATTACAAGAAAGTTTATTTCTAATAAAATTATAAAAAAATAATAGTTTTGAAAAAAAAATAAACATATGTACTACCCCTATGAAGAGGAATAACATAATGTAAGGATATTGGTAAATAGGAAAAATATATGAATGACTAATTTATGTTGATCATTCCTAGCTTCTATTTAATATTTTAAAATCTATTGGAAGATAATGATTTTGTAAAAATAACAGTAAGTTTTTCTTTTATTCTGATTAATTGTAAAATGATATATTCTTTAAGGCTACTATCCCTTAGAAAGTGCTTCCCAATATTTATGTCTTTTAAACTAGAGTGATGGTCAGGGTTCTTACTTATAGAAATGGAACTAGTGTTAGCACATAGTATTTCAATTTTAGTAAAACCCATGCCATAGTCATTGAGTGTGTGTTGCATCCACAACACCAGATCACAAAAACATCTAACTTTCACATATTCAGCTTCAATAGTGGAAAGTGATATCGAGTGTTATTTCATAAAATTCCAAGTAACAAATGAATATCCTATGAAATTAAAGGTTCAAGAATTACTTTTTTTATCCATTCAACAAATATAAATGTCAGCAACGAAAAAAATTTTATTTTAAAATCATTTCCATAAGTATAAAAGAGTCCTAAATCTATAATTCCCACTATATAATGAAAAATCCATTTTACATATTTTAGATAGGATTATATTGTATTTTCATTATATATTTCACCTAGGAAAATAGAAAATAGTATTTCTTGTCAACTATTAGTTAGGTATAGTAAACACCCAACTATACCTCAAAAATTTATTTGTCAACGGGTTGCCCAACGTCATCAAGATCATGTGTATTTTATGTACTAATGGGAGTAATAATACTTTTAAAATTTTCATATAATAATTTTTAAATAATATATCTATATACTTTTTTTTAGATATATGTGCACCTTCTCATTTTTGAGAAATTTGGAAACCAGTAAAAAAGTTAACTCACCCATAATACTCATCTCAAACTAAGACATCATAAGTTATGTAAAATAATATGTAAATTATTTTTCAGTGGATAAAAATATAATGTCATAAACATATATTTTGACAATCCTAATATTTGTTCTAACTGATGTCATTAAAAGGGTAGGAAGGATATCTCCTTTAATAAAACCTTTTTGTTAAAAAAATTTATTGGCCTATCATACCATGCTCTAAGGGCTTGTTTAAGCCCATATAAAGATTTGGTAATTTTAAAAATATATTAATGATGTTTTTTATTTTCAAAACCAAATGTTTTTTCAAAAAAAACTTCCCAATGTACATATCTATTATGAAAATCACATTTCACATCTAATTGAAATTTTTTTAAATTAACGAAAGCTTAAAAGGCTAGTAAAATAAAAATTTATTTTAATGTAAATACCCTTGAAAAGGTTTATTCATAGTCTATGTATTATTATTGATTATAAAATTTAACTACAAGAATTTATTTATTTATAATATTATTTCCATTTCCATCACAATTGTTTAAAAGAACCCATTTTCCTCTAATTAAATATTTATTTTTATATTGTTTGACCACAGTCCAAACATTTTTACTTTTAAATTAATTTAGTATATCTTGTATAGCCATAAACCAATCCTCATTACCTAAAGCCTAATCAAGATTTATAGTTTCATAATGTGAATAAAAATAATGTTGTTAAATTTCTTTTTATAAATATCTTCAAGTCTGGATAGGTTGATCCACATCACTAATTAAAATGTCATTGGGATGACTTCTATGAAAAGAATGACCTATTAAGTTTTGTAAAACTTGTTCATCAACCAAGTATATAAAATCTTATGGTGTAAATACATCATAAAAATTTCTTTTTTATTTTCATTATTAGAATAATTTTATAACAAAGGTTGAAAATCATATTTTGAAAACACATTCCAGGATGTTGGTTGGGGTTTTTAAGGTTAATTTTATCAAATATACCATGTACTATTTATTCAAAAATACAAGATTTTTTGTTAAAAACTTTATATACCATAGAATTAGTGGAATAACCTAAAAATATCCCTTCATCGATTTTGGGTGTTAATTTATTTAAGTTTTCATTTTTATTCTAGATGAATACCTTGCATCCAAATACTTATATGTAATAAAATTTTGGTTTTTAGTCCATCCACAACTCAAAAGGATATTAATTAAGAAAAGGATTGATTTAAAACTTGATTCATTTAACATAAGCTAGTACTAACCACTTTATCCTAAAAGTATTCAGAAATTTAGTATTAACTAAACATGGATCTAGTTATTTATTAAGGAATATGATTTATTCTTTAAAAAAAATTATTTTTGTGAGGGGTTCTAGGGGTTGAAAATTTATATTCTATACCGTTATTAATTTAAAATGTTTCAAAATAATAATTTACAAATTCTCTACCATGATCACTATAAATAGTTATCAAGGGAACATTTTTCTCTTTTTTATCTTTTGAAACAAATATTTTGAAATAAAAAAATGATTCATACTTATTTTCTAGAAAATAAACCCTTATATATCAAGTGTAATCCTCAACCAAGATGTATACTTAGTATTTAACCCCAATACACCCCATTTTTATTGGGACGAATAAATCCACTTTCACTAACTGTAATTCATCAGTATTAGATACTTCACTAATAAATTTAAAACTTGAATTATATTTTTAACTATATTGAAAAGGGTCACAAAGTTTTGGAGAATCAAATATATGATATGACAGATCCTTAAAAAGCCTTTTATAACTCAATTTATATAATATTTTATGGTTAAAATGTCATAAACTTCTATTTTATAACTATGAGTGATATTACTTTTCATTAAGGAAAGGTAAGTCTTGGCCCCAAAGGTCTTATATGTTAAGTGTATAAAACTTCCCATGCTGATGGGAAGAAAGAAAAAATCCATCCTTGGAATTGTGTACTATAAATTTATCATTCCAAAAATACATAAGGTAACCTTTATCAAACAATTGAAATATTTTTATAATGTTGTACTTAAGACCTTTAACAAAAAAAACATTTGAAATTGAAGATTTACAAAGAACATTGTCACTTATTCTAATAATCTCCCCTTGAGAATTATATCATAAGGTAAATTTTCCACCTTTCAACATTATGATCTTTTCAAAGCATGCTTTATGTGTAGTCATATGTTTGGAACACCAACTATCAATGTACCAAATATTATTATTGCTATAAATTTCCTTATTTTCCTAAAAATAAAAAAAATAGGCTTTCATCACCTAAACATTCTTAGGTCTAGAAATGTCATCAAGTAATATTTTTTGGAATCCACATTTGTGTTGGAAAATTGGATTTGTGGAAACATAAAGACTATATTTTGTCTATGTAAAATATTTTATTATAGTGACCACCACATTGGCATTTTGTACACAAGGGTTTACTTTTCCAAATAATGTAATTATTATTGAAAATATGTTTTTTATTTACAAAACCAATTCCAGTACAATATTTATATTTATGTAATTTTTTATAAATGTAATAAAAATGTTCATTACCATTATTAAAGTTTGATAAGAGTTTCTTGGGAGAAATTTTTTGGAATTTAGTTTAAAGAAAATTATTATCCATGCGGTCAATAATTTTAGAATTATTATTATCAAAACTAGTTTGCAAATAATCTATTTTAGAAATAAAATTTTATAAATATTCTAAAATATATTTTTGTTCAAATTTTTCTTATTAAGATTTTTAGAATTACCTGATACTTATTTTAGTAAAACTATAATCCTGGAAGTTTCTTTTTTTTTCTCTATCATCGTAATTTTCATTTTTAAGATTTTTGGATGAATAAGAGACTTCATTATAGAATGGTAAATAATTATCTTTTGCAGAGGAGGATTCTTGATCTATAGATTTTTAATCTATATCATTAGTATATTAGAATTTAAGTACATATTATTAATGTTTTCATGAATATGTAACTTGTATATAAGACAATTATTTTCTTTAGGGACTCTAGTAATAAGACCTATATTCCAATTTCTGAATCATTAATTATTATATATATTATCTGAGGAATCTCCTCTAATAGAACTCCAAGAATCATTAGATTTTAAGACATTTATTCTGAAGGAATTATAGTAATTTTCTGATTTATTTTATAATTCTTGTACTCTATATTTATTCCTTTCAACTAAGGATTATCTGGGCTAATGTTTCGAGCATTATTATTCTGATAACAAGTGACTTTAGAATCATTCATCTAATTCACATCGGTGTTAATTTTCTTATACTTACACTGAAAATCTTTCTTTCCAACAATATTTTTTATCCTTCATAAAAGATTAACTAATTTATTTTCTAAATGTTCAAATTCACAAGAATCATATTGTATAGAAACATTTTCCTTTATATAATACTTAATAACATTTTATAGTTTTGGAATTTTAGTACGAATTATAGTAGTATTGAAATAAACCCCATAATTCATTTTCATTACATTCATAGAATCTCACTTTAATATACAGTCATATTGTATTATAGAACCAATTAAATCCTCAAGAGTAAAATTTTTCATCTTCCTTTTATCATAAATAGTTTTTATGTTTTGTTTTCATTCATTATGAATGATTTTAATAATCTATTCAACATGGATTTCAATATCTAAACCTTTCTCTCCAATACATTGAAGATTATTGGTAATTTTCATAAACCATTGATGCATTTAGATAATGGATTCTCTAGGTAAAATCTCGAAGGATTCATAATCATCTCTAAACATATATTTTATAGTTTTAACAACATTTGATGTTTGAAAATGAGTAACTTCAAACTTCTTCCAAATAATATTTTCTACTTCACAAGAACAAATATGGCTATATATGTTTATATTCATAGAACATAAAAAAGAGGTTTTTACCTCTTAATTCAAATAATATTACATCTTCTCCTGATTAGTAAATGTACTGAATTCCTTATCAAGAATTTTATAATCAACAGTCGGTATAGAAAATTATATAATCTTGTGTTGATCACAAAATTCTTCATTTTATTCCTCAATTATTCATAATTATAAACATAAAAATTTTGTTCTCTCCTAGGATAGATATTTTAAATTGATCCAAAATTTATTCCTACCATCATTTAGAAAAATATGAAATAATTATTTTCCAAAATACACGTTATTGTGACCAATATTTATAAAAAATGTTCAAAACAAACAAAAGACTAACTTGAAAAAATAATGAAATTAAAAACTCAACAAGTATTTAAGAAATGGAATCATAATCTTATACCAATTGTTGTATATATATTATAAGTATACTAATTAAGATTGAAATAATGAATTCTATATGAACTAATTACAAGAGATATGGTGAATTATAGTTTATAAAACCATAGTTAAAAATTGTTTAAAATAAAAAAATTCAAAAAACTATTTATGTAAAAGAATTATATTTACACATGGTCCTTAATGTGACTACTAAAGTATCATAGTCTATGAGATTTTGATATATTAGAGTAAAAAATAACAATTATAAATAATATGATTCTATCGTATTAAGAGTGGATACAATTATATAATATAGAAACTGTAAACAAAGTAGATTTAATAGAGACAAAGTAAACTGAGTGTATTTCAAAATAGACACGATTATTTAAATACTTCCTACGTTCATAGTAGATCTGATTAGTAATATAGAATGTTTTTATCATATTCAGAGTATTTATAATAAAAAAAAATCATACATGCATAATGGATTTATGAACTTGTAAAAACAAGTATTACAATATATATACAATGTAAAAATTACTTCAAACTTTTAATATTTGAATAGATCTATTTTAACCTTAAGAATAAGGTAGTATATAACCCATAATAAAGTTTACCCTTATTTTATACTTACATGAATGTTTTTCTTTCCTTAGTAAGGAAATACCTTGATATAAATATCCACTTCTCCATCTACCTATCCTTTGTATCCCTCGACCTGATAGTTCAACTTTGTCTTTCTAACCCCACATTCCCCAGATTATAATCATATATAGGAAGAAAAAAATATTGAAAAAAATTAAAAGGCAAAAACTAAGATAATTATTCCATTAAAAAAAAAGTCTTTAAAAAAATATAAATGTCTTGGAACAAGTTATCCACACTTTTTAAATTTTTCAATGCTCTTGAACTACATAAAATTTAGAAAACTATTCGCAAAAAGTTTTTTCTCTCAATTAATTCAAACTCTTGGAATGACTTGGTATTTATAGGTAAATATACAAGGGTAATTTTTCTACCTCAATAGTTATATGTTTTCCATGTTTTCCACAAGGACACTGGAATCTGATAATTTTATAGCTTATATCATTCTAGTACAATAGATTATTTGATTTCATGTTATGTTACACTATTATAGTGTAAAAGACGTTCAACTAGGATATAAATTATTTATCCACATTTAGAAATTAAACATTAGTTAATAAGATTTATTTCATTTCATATGTTATTATGATAATTTTATTATTATGGATGTGATGTTTATTGGTTTTGATATCAATCCGATTAAAACATTCTTTTCCTTTGAGAGACAACACAGAATTTCATAAAACTGATTTGATAAAGGTGAATCTGATTACTATCAGTTCCATTCTAATTATGATAATCGTATGGAATTAAGTTAGTATAAATTTTTGAATACTATATAATAATTTCAATGTATAGTAAATGTATATATTTTCAACAAAAAAAATAATGAAAAAAAATTGGACATAAAAAGTTATTAATGAATTATATAAGAAATACATTTGTGATTTCCCAAACTAAAGGAATAAAAAAGTCATAAGAGAAACTTTTGACTCAAAAAAACCTCACTAATTCTCCCATACCATGTATCCCATTTAAGTAAAAGTATATTATATCAGATACATTTTATCATAGGATAACCATAAAAACTTCCCTGATGTTTTTTCTCTCTTAAGGACAAATATCATACACATTGTTATGATTTACCTTCCTATATTACGTGGGATAATCCACAACCCTATAAAATAAAATACTCATAGGGTACAACATAATATATTATAATCATGGAATATATATCTATCACTAAATAAAATCACAGCCACAACACACCAATATATATAACCTCATAACTCAAATAGTGGGGTATCAAGAACAAGAAGGAAACCATCCTCATCTCCCCTTCCTATTGTGCAAGCCCACTGTTATATAAACACCATCACCTTATCATCAATACATTATGTAGACCATTTACCACTCTCACACTATGTATGATCAAATAATCATTTTTTCATAAAATCTACACTCTAAATAATTAGAGTGAATGTAATACTGGGTAACCATCCCCCACCATCACAATTCAAGGTATTTGGGGAAACACATAGAAACAAAAAAATCAAGTATGAAAAACTAAAAATAGTTTTGCAGTGCTTATAAATCAAAACTGTAACAACTAATTTTTAATATACCCAAATATTATAGTTACATTACATTATTTCTAGGGAATCGAATAATTCCCAAAGAATCCAATAACAATGAATTCAAGAATACTCTAATCATTTTTCTTTATCACATTATGTTATGAATGTAAAATATATCATAAAAATTCCATGAGAACAATATTATCGATTCTATTATATCCTAGAAAATTATACATTTTCCCTTTATAAATTTGATATAGAAATAAAAAACAAAATATATATTAACTTCAATGATTATTAAGGATAAGTATATAAAAAATCTATGAGAACATAAGACTGGGAAATGTTTATGAAAAAAAAATTATTAAAAAAATCTATAATAAAATTAAAACTGGTGCATAATTAACCTCCAACGATACAATAAAACTTGAAAATTTATTATTGATCTCATAAATATTGAATTCCTAATGCTACAAATTTGAAACATACGATCATAACCATGTCACGGGACACAATATTAAAAGGGTTAATAAAAATTACAATAGCATAGAAATTATTTATCATGATAACAAATAATTCATCATGGGGATATATATATAACAGGCCCCATTAATTGATAATTTTGTACAATACATTCATCATATGAATTAAAGAGACATTTCATATTATTATGTAATGAACTTATTAACAAATCATGGAAAAACTAAATGGTGGATATCTTCTGGAATGGGAATAGAAAAATCAAATATTTTCCCCTGAAATGGAATAATGAGTACATAATGGTGAATATCCTAAAAATAAATATAGAAAAATGAGATATTTTCTATGCCATTGGATGTACCCTTTTAAAATAAATAATGATATGGTGATGGATAGGATATGTACATCATTTTAGGTTATCAATGGATCATATTAGTTGATCTCAATAGTTTTTAAGGAAGGATGACAAATAAATGGTTGTAAAATTCATCATCAAGGCTCTTTATAAAAGTTTGAATTGTCCAAAGTGTATCCCCCAAGGAGTTTCTGTCAGGGTATGATGTATTTTTTCAACTCATCAATCGCCAAGTTATGTGTATATTGATACTCCACTAGTATATTTCATGGATATTTCCACTAGGTGCATCTATGATAGATACATGTCCGATTTCAACTACCCACACAAGAAAGCAATTTCAATGAAAACTACACTCACATTATTTTTGAGACTTTTGAATTTTCAGGAATCATGAAGGCTTGTGTATAATGTCAATCAAAAAATCATTGAAATATAAACCATGTAATTAATCTTCATATTTTATGAATAAAAACAAATTTTATGATATAATTGACCAAATTGAATATTTTATACACTATATAACTAAAATTAGGTGCACAATAGAAAATGCATCCCGTAAAAATAATTTTTAGCGAAAGGTTATTTATCATAATTCATGAATTCCATTAAAAAAATATTTCTTGTATAAAATAAATAAATTTAATAATAGAATATTTCATAACATTATTTATATACACACAAATTTATAAAAATCATTTATAATTATTTTATACATAAATATTTGTTTGTTATTATGAATTTATAATATCTATTGGGATTTATCTTGAGTATTTTGAAAATTTTCTATAATATTAGTGGTTTATATTATTTCTCTCTAAATATTCATCAATCCAAGAAAAAATAAATCTCTTATAAAAATTTAATTATTCATAACAGTATTTTTGTTCATTATAAATATCTTGTCTCATCTCATAATAGTTTTTTTATGTTTAATAAAATTGAACTCATTGTTTGTTATTTTTATATATTTTCATTAATTAAAGAAAAAAAATTATTAATAAAAAAATTAATATCATAATCTCAAAATAAACCTAATTTTATTTGTATCTGACAAAAATATTATTATTAATGATTCAATATTCATCCATGATAGTGTTTTTGTAAAAACCCATAATTTTCGTGGAAATTTTTTTTAAAATACATGGGAATTTTACAAGTCCATGAAAAATGACAGCGTGTGATTCTGAGGCATGGTGTGCTCGGAACCAATTTCTGATGTTTTTTCAGGTACGTTCAGTAAACGTACGAGCAGGTTTTTATAACATTTGAACTGGTGCTCAGAATTGAAATCTGAGGGCACCGTTGAACTTGCATCATCGATATTCGCTTAAGAAGACTTTCACCTCGATGGTAGATGGCCAGAAATAAAAGAAAATTCTTGGGTTTTTAAGGAAATAATTAAATAAAAAATAAATTTGTAGCTTTATTTTTATTTGTTTGGTTGAAGCCTCTAGGTGGAAGTTGGAGGTGGGGACCACCACACCTTAATATTCCATGAGAGGTTATTGTAACACCCCGAGATTTTATGAAAAATATTCTTTTAATTTCATTGATGTCTTGTGTTGTAAACTACAATAAGATTTCCTTGCGCTATACGCAACACCGTATGAGCTTGCAGTATACACAACACTATTCTTGGATCATGTTACACACAATTTTGATAGTAGTTATTCTATGAAACAATGAGTGTGTATATATATATATTCAATGTATAAATTAAATATGGTTGGATTCTGTTATATGAAACAACGGAGGAGTCTTGCACAACATGCAACCCTGACTTGGCTTACATTACACGCAATCGCGACCTTCCTCGATAGTGTGTGTTGTACGCAATACCAGGTTTCACTAAACAACGATATATTGTTATAATATTATTATGAACTAGCCGTTATGAAGAGTATTAACTACATTTTTAATTTTATAAAATTTTTATTCATCTTACACATTTTCTAGAACATGGTATGAGAATAAAATAAATTTTTCATGTAAAATATGTATTTTTTAAAAATTGCAGTTTTCCCACCTTTTGATGGCGCACCAACCTTAAATCTTGTTTTGACATGTCTATAAGTTCAATTTGACAAAATAAAATTCTTCTTTGGAATCAGGATATAAAAATTTACTTTGGATAAATTTTTCATATTATTTTGATAACTTTCATATTTTAATGAATAGTAAAAACACGCTATATTTTAATTAAAAACAACTCTTTTCATCGCAATAATTTATATGGTTATATTATCTTTTTAATTGGTTTTAAAGTATAATTATAATATATTTTTACCATTTAATCTAATGTTGTTCATTGGAATTAATTTCACTTTGAAATTGGATATAAACAAATATCAATCTTTTGATTGTTTTTATTTCTTAAAAACACGCTATTTGTTTTGATAACAGGAATTAAATTTAAAATTAATTAAAGCCACTTATATGTTATGAATTTTGAAAAATAGAAATCAATTTTGAATTCGGAATATCAAATAATTCTTAGATGAATTTTTGGTATTTTTCTGAAAAACATCAATTTTTAATGAATAGTGAAACCACTTAGTGGTAGTTAAAAAACTGACGTTTTTATTTTAAATTAAATTTTATCACTTCTGTGAATTGAATTTCAAAAATCCGAGAGACACATTTAATATCAAAGACTAAAATGTGGTTCAATGAGATGAAAATAATTTTTGGTGAATAGTAACTTTTTACTTTTTTTTACCACGGTTAAAAGTAAATAGGGTAATTAAGGGTAAAAATGATATTATTATTACCCTAAAACATGTCCTAATTCTATTGGATAAGTGTAATTTGACCAAAAACAACCTTAGGAATAAAATATGCCCATTTAGGCCCACATGGATTAGATTAGGACATTTATTATTAATTTATTTAAAGAAGGGTTAAAATAGTTAAAATTAAAGATTAATAACTAAATCATTTTTAATATAGGGTTATACATAAGATAAATTAGACTATAAATATTCATTAGAAATATAAAAATATTTCCTACATAATGGTATTTTATTTTTAATTTTTATACTTAAAATAATTTAATTTATTTATGACAAAATGATGATGCAGTAATTATCTTATTAATGAAATATTGACATAATTGGTGTTATAAATACCCAAATAAATGAAATTTGAGACTTTTTCTGAATTCTAATAATTTTATGTGTTAATATGACATGTTTGTATTGATTTAATTAACTTTTTGATAACTAATCATTCTTTTTTGATTTTCACAAAAATCAATTACCAAATAGTGTCAAAATTGACATAAAATAGTTGTTAAAAAAATATTATATTATTAATTGTTATTATATTCCTAAAAATCTAAGGTTCGGAAAAGTTACTTATATCATGATAGTTGTATCATTAATGGAACACTTGGGGGTCTCTTGGATGTATATGGTATGTTTATTAACGATATAATATAAAAATACAAAGTGACATGGTAAATGTCAATCTAATTAACTAAGAGTTAAAACTAAAAGATAAGGTTAATATAATGACCTAAACTTTTATAAATTCGATTGGATGATATTATTTCTACCCATATGCACCATAGATTATAAATAAATCAGTTTGGAGCTATTTAAAACCGAATATGACTTTATACTAAAATAATATTTTTACTTTTTCCAAAGGTGCCCCTCTCCTCCCTTATAAAAGGGAACCTCCTCCCTCTCTTCCTCACACCACTTTGAGCCTTCAAGCTCGTCCAAACCCTGAAAAATTCTCTTCTCCACTTCCATAGAAACATCCTAGAGGTTCTGGTCTTCTTCAAAGTCCAATTTTAGTGCCCTAAGAGGAGGTCTCAAAGAGGCGCTTCAAAGAAGAGGTAATGTCTGTTACCGATTCTTTCAAAATTATTTCTTCTTCCACTTCTTCTTATTTAGTTGTTTCATTATGAAGTAATAACATCAGTATAAATCATATAATGATATGTTATTATATGTATGAAACAACCCTATTTCACCATCTATCCATCCTAAGGACAACGAAATCACCACCCGTGCGTACGTACGGAATACCGTCTCCACGCAGTGGTGAAATCTGTTTTTCCACCAACACCTTACATGGATGGGTATAATGGTGTAAAGAATAACTATATATGGTTATTATAACATCATACTTATTCTGATATATTATACCATCCACTCCAATTCTATTCAATAATTATGGGAACGATATCATCGCTCATGCGTACGTACGGACTACCGTCTCTACGATGCGATGAGATTCATTCTCCATGTTAACCATACTTGAATGATAATAAAGTTTATATAATGAATAATAATGAAATATATAAAATAATAATGCTACTTTATTTATGTATATATATATTTATGTCATATATTTAGTTTCATTCAATTCAATAAGGAAACGAAAACAGCGTTCATGTGTACGTACGGCCTATCGTCTCCATGAATGGTGTATTTCATTACTTTTATCGATATATAATATATATATATGTATATGATGAATATATATTATATATATATCATGTTTTATATTCTGTAATTATGTAAATTAGGATATAAGTAATAATATCAAGAATAACAAGTCGAAACACATATGATAAATGAAATGATTTTACCCAAAACGCTGCTTTAACATGGAATTTACAAAAGAACGGGTAATATAAAGTCATAAGTGAAAAATATATTATATCATAACAATGAATATGATTCTGTAATAATTCAATGACATTATTTAAATCATTATACAGGAGGTTCGGATACGTACGAATCATATCGGACCTAAGGTAAGGGATAAATTTTCAATCTCATTTTTTTATCCGAGATTGCTTATACATAAGTATTTACTGGGGTTATGTTTATCATCCATGTCCATGTTTTATAAAAATGTTTTCATAAAATGTTTATTATTCTTCCATGTATGTTTAAATTCATTTTTACCCTTTTATGACTTTTACCACAAGGTTTGGAAGAATCTTTCTTTTGTTTACTATATGAGGTACTTTTTGACTTTTCTGACAAAAGTATGAGAAGAATGTTTTTTTAACTTATACGGCATGAAAGGATTTTTACGGTTTTATAAATCCTTATTTTCATGATTCTTCCTCCAAAATATTTCATGACTATTTTCAACAAAATCCTTTTCTTTTATAATTTCATGACATTTTGTGAAAAGAAAATGATTTTGAAGAAGAAAGGATATTTTCCTCAAGAATTCATTTCAAGTGTTTTATCAAAACCATTTTTCATCTAAGATGACATTATTTCATATGTGTATGTTTCAAGTATAATGTCTCTATGATTTACATGGTTTCACTTTTCTTATTATGAAATGGTATCCATTTCTTTTATGTGGATTATGTGATGATGGGATGATGTTTATGAAACCCATTTTATTTATTGGGTTATTGTGAATGATGTATGATTATTTTGTGGCACAAGTAAGAATGATTTCATTATGAGATGGGTGGGACCTATATCTCCCTATAATGCATTGGGTAAAGATTTATATCTCATGAGATAGAAATGGCTGGAATGGCAAGTTAAACCGGTTCAGTAATACAGGACTGGAATGAGGAGTGAACTCGATTCAGAAAGGGACTTTGTCCACTAAGATGGTCTTGGCAGCAATGTCTTGGATACTATGGAAATCATATCATGTGCTTAATGGTTTCCACAATTACATGTTTTACTTCCAAGCTATTTTATCATGATTGATGTTCCTTTATGATATATGCCTTACGTACTGCCAAGATTTATGTATTTACTCAAGATTTTGATGTTTAGATTTTATGCTCATGTTTTTTTTACATTCAAATGTCTAAGGATTGTTTTATGTTCTCTATGCTTACCCTTGCTGAACATTTGATCTCACCCCTTTTATGTTTTCTTTTCCCCAGGATATAAATAAAGGTTTTAGGTAAAAAATAAAAGGGGAAGATCTTTATGGGAGATATTGAAGATCTTTCACCAAGATTAGAAGATTATATTCCAAGTTTCCAAAGACACTAAACTATTACGGTCCTTGTGTGTCTATTTTTGTTATGTATTAATTATTCTGAAAAAGTAATGTAATGTCCATGTATGTCAAGCTTCGGGTCTCTACAGTTATGGTGGTGCGGCCCACCAGAACCTAACCTCCTCTTTATGATTAATATGGTGGGGACCACCTGGGTTTTTAACCCCTTGAAACTCCCCATTAAAGGGGAGAAACCCTCAAACTACCATTAAGTA
Source organism: Viscum album (assembly GCA_963277665.1). NCBI lineage: Eukaryota > Viridiplantae > Streptophyta > Magnoliopsida > Santalales > Viscaceae > Viscum > Viscum album. The sequence goes on from OY728157.1 coordinate 963,722,133, forward strand.
TAGGGGAGCCTCTTCAACTCCCCTAACATTAAATTTTGTCAATCCTCCTCATTAAATTAAATTTTCCCAGCCTCATGAATTAACATGGTAGAGCCAATTTAATTAATTCATCCAATTTCAATGTTGTTCCAACAAATTAATAGGATATCACAATCTATTATTTTTGGTGGCATTTGTCTTTTGGTGGAACTTGGGAGAATAGAGAAATCTTGGGGAGAAAAGCTCTCACCAACGATGAATGAAGAATGAAGAACGCATTCTTCCAATGAAGAACACCGATGGAGAGCATCTTCAACTTTGTTCCTTGGAACCCCCTTCAATGTGGGACATCTTCAACCAATCTTCCCTCCTCATCGTCGTCAACGAACTGACACACGAGCTTGGATTGGAAGTGTGTGGTGGATATGATGAATGATGAAAACACCATCTTCTTCCCGCAACTTCATCGTCTCATAATGAAAAAAGGTAGGGGTTTAATTTCATATAAGTTTAATGTTCTTCCTTTCCTTAAAAACAAAGAATGAGGATGCTTTCTTTTTGCGGGTGGATTGTTGTGGTTTTTTCTAAAGTACCAATTCCTATCACCCTAAACATGGATGGTGTGGGCCAAACTAACATGGCCTAACACCCTCCATCGATCTCTTTTTTGATATCCTTCGGCATGGAGATGAAAGGATGATGCGAAGAAGGTGGAAAATTCAAAGGTCACACTACCTGAGGCCTTCGTGACCCACGCCGCCCCCACGGCGTCCCGCACCGCCACCAGCCTAACCAGCCCTAGACGAGGCCCCGCCATCCCTCCCGACCGCCTCCCGGCCTTCCCGGTCACATCCCAGCCTTGTTCATCCAGGCCGATCCACCCGAGCCGCGCCCCTCACGGTGCTGGCTGAACCGGCCTCGGCCATCCGGGTCGAGCCGCCCGAGCCGTGCCCCTCGCGACGCTGGCCGAACCGGCCTCGGCAATCCAGCCTGAGCTGCCAGAGGCAGGCCCCTCACAGCGTTGTTCGAACCAGCCTTGGCAATCCATGCTGAGCCGCCACACCATTCCCCACATCCACCTGTTCACCCAACCTTCCGCACCCATCGCGGCGCCTCCGGGCCGAACCACCCTTACACCGACCTATGGCCGATCCACGCCCTCATGACCAGTCTGCGCCCTCACGCTACTTGTGGCCTGATAGGCCCGGCTCGGCAGGCGGGTCTGAACCCAATGGGTCAGCTCAGACTAAGTCGGGCTGGGTTGGTCCGACCGGGTCAGCCCGAACCCGGGCCCGCTGCGACCCCCTTTACATTCTTCAGCTATATCTTTGGCACTGAAAGTCTGTTTGATGAACCGTCAGCGGTGCTAGAAATATTTGGGCATGATGGTCCCTTAGAGTATACCCCACTATATTTTGGGGTATATTTTATATTTGTTCAGGTTGGATCATGCACGAATCCAACTGGGCCCCCGGGACTAAAAGGCTAATAACTCTCTAAACGAGCATCCGATTGACGCATCATCTGTTGCGTTCAGACCCCTATGACGAGGAATAACTTTGAGTTATTTATTCATGTGACTTTATATAATTTTATGTATCAAAACTTGGCTTGAGGAGTGGACCCTCCCAGAATCAAGCGTGCTTGTACAGAAACCCTGTGGCTGGCTGCTCTCTGACTACTATTCCTGGATCCTGTGTGGGTTCGACAGCTCTAACTACTATTCCTAGACCTTATATGGGTTCGATAGCTCTGAATACTATTCCTGGATCCTGTGTGGGTTCAATAGCTCTGACTACTATTCCTAGATCCTATGTGGGTTCGACAGCTCTGACTACTTTTCCTGGATCCAGTGTGGGTTCGACAGCTCTGATTATTGTTCCTGGATCTTGTGTGGGTTTGACAACACTTACTACTATTCTTGGATCATGTGTGGGTTTGAAAACTCTGACTACTATTCCTGGATCATGTGTGAGTTTGACGGCTCTAACTAATTTTCCTATATCCTATGTGGGTTCGACAGTTCTGACAACTGTTCCTGGATCTTGTGTGGTTTTTACTGCTCTAACTACTATTCATGGATCCTGTGTGTGTTCGAAATTTCTGATTTTTGTACTAGGATCCTATGTGGGTTCGACAGAATAGATGATTTAGTGTCTACATCGAATCATCTCTAACTCTCTACAAATGTTGTATACCTATGTGAGCTGAGTCAGTTACTTTTTTGTTTCTCATGATTGAGATGGATTACTTGATAAATTTGGTATATGTATGGGCATATACCTATGAGGGGGTTAACTGTGGATTTCATACCCTATGATTTATCCTTGTTAAATCTTGTGATACCATGAGCATCTCGGGGTCCCTAATGAGTATCATTATACTCACCCATGCACGGGCTATGCCCGCACCTCATTGTGTTGGATGCAGACGATGGAGAGTGCTGTCTGAGGCTGAGTGTAATAGGACTGGATGGTACCCGGAGGTGGACCACACGATGTGATGGTACACGGAGGAGACGAACGGACGTGGAGTGTTGTGGAGGCTATTTTTACCTACAATTTAGGTAGGATTTTTTTGTGGATGATCCAGGAGTCATTTTACTTTTTTTAGTTTCTTGTACTTTACAGTTGGGCTTGTATTTCCATCCCCTTTTTACTTTTCAGCACTCTTTTGTTATAATGTTTTACTTAGTGTTTTGATTCCAGCTTTTACTCTGTTGTGTGGATTTTTAGGTTATAAATTCAATGCCTTCCCAATTTTAGGGATTTACGCCTTTGGTTATATTGACCAGCCCCTGGCCTATGGAAGGTGGGCTTGGGGTAGTCATGGCACGGGCCCCAAGGGACGTGTCGTGACAGTTTTATAGGATTTTTCATATTGATGGTTAGACCAACAATAACATAGAAATATGATAATTTTATGGGTGAGTAAATACATGATATAATTTATTATGTAAATTTATTATTATATCATAATAATAATGGAATGATGACGTTTTTTTAGTTTTTGATTCCTATTTCATGAGTTTTTTATAAATATTTAAAATCAATATCAAAAAGGGGAAACATTACTACACATATGTCATTTTCAAAACAACCCACATTTAAAAATTTTATGCCCCTGAGGAATGAGAATAAATAAAATATGATTACATATTTCAGGTTTTTGTTCTCATTTATATCTTACATTTGACATTTAATCATCACTTCTATAATTATAAATGGCGTAGATAGGAATTTGCGACAATATAATGATGTGTCTATGTGGAGGTGTTAGTCCGAACAACACACAATCAGTGTTCTTCTTTTTTTTGTGGATATAAATACATAAATGAGGATTTTTTACATTAAAATGATAATAATTATGTATAATAATGACTGTAATGTAATTATATAATAATAGTTATTTTATTTTATGAATTGAATTAATAAGAATAAATGGTTAATGATTATTTAATACATATGTGAGTAACTTGAACTTCCTCTTGGTGAAATCATTATTATTAATATAATTTCATTGATTTCCATGGAATAAGGGATATAATACATGAATGAGACTTATTAGAGGGGGACATTGGGTATGGGGTTAAAAATCTAACTATAGTAAACCAATGTCTGTGCATAATTTTTTATAGTTTCATAACATACATGGGATAACATCATCAAATATTGATCAATTTTATCGATATAACGACCCTAATAAAGACATGGTCTAAATTTTAGATTGGAAATAAAGTATAAAAACATAGAGAATTTAAATAATATAAATTATTTAACTCATTAAAGGATTACATCATCAAATCATCAGGAACGGTAAAAAAGGGAGTTAACAAATGTTTAGCAATGTTACATAAAGAAGAAACAATCTTGAGTATATGTGGAATAATCAATATAGAAATGTAAATAATTGTACAAAAATGAATTTATGAATTACTATAGAATGAAATACATTGATGAATAACATTAATTAAATAATCCAATTTGTAATAATAACTAAATTCCTAATGATTGAAATGAATAATGTTGGACTTCATCATTTGAAACATAAAGATATATTTACCACCACATAATTTTTCCATGATAGTTTATAATATAGAAAGGTATACAATAAAAAACCTTTTAATAAGTCTAAAAAATATTTTGCCTCATGATACCTTTCAATGTGTCTAGGGGATATACAATTATAGTCCACACCCATTAGTTCATTTCCAAAACGTTTCTTATATATTAAAAATTGAATTTTTTATAGAAATAAAATATTACTTATAAATAAATATCTATATTGAATAAAGGATCTGAAATATAAATATTTTTGAAATAAATTGAATAAAATCCAAAGTGAAACACTATATGTAGAAATGGTATATGGTAGCAAATAAGAATATACAAGATACAAAAGAAATTTATATTTATGATAAATTTTATTTACAATTAATGATTACAACATAAGTGTTATTTAATCAAGATAATATTAATGAACATAAAATTAACAAGACAAAATATATAACCATCGATTCACCAGAAATGTAGTTGTTTTAATAAATTAATGTCATTTTTTGAAAAGGGAGAAAGTGGAATTGAAAGATTAATTTTTTTTAAAAAAACATAACACTGCTAATACTTTTAGTAGCATCTAAATAGTATAAAATGGTTATAGAACTTGGAATGTTAGTTAATGTCATAAAAATTATACATAATCATATCCTTTTGACTCTTTATAAAGAATGTGGGAAACAAATCACTCAAAAAACTTATAAATGTTCATTAATTTTCATGTAAGAAGGCATAGAAAACATTAAATTTTTTTAATAAGTAATTCGAGTAAATAGAGATGATTTTTTAAAACAATTTTGATTAATAAATATTTGGAATAAAAATACACTTGATTGAAATGAGAAACAAGATCAAATTTTATATTAATAAATTCATTCCATAATCCAAGTTAAAAATTGGGGAAAAGGTTGAAAAAATATGTAAACTTCTTAAATGTCCATAAGATAAGAAATATTTGGAGTTTATGAACTATAAATTATAATAATTCATTAAAAAATATAATCAATCCTTGAAGAAAAAAATGGATTTTATTATTAATTCATGCTGCACTAATAAAAATTAAATTTTGTCCCCTTGAATTAATATTATTGAATTGATACTCTAATAATAATTAATAAATATATATTCATTTTATTTACATCAAATGGTAGTTTATAATCCTTATAAAATAAAATATATACACAATAACAAATAAATCCCAATGGAGTGGAATTTCAGATGAAATCCCTTTCAATGATTGTATCCTTGATGTGAGAAATAATCAATGAAGTGATTTTTTTAAAAAATAAAATTAAAAAAAGTGGAAATAATGTATAATAAAAGTAGATATCATTTTACAAATAATAATGGCATGACATAGTACATGAAGTGGAAGTTTAACTTGATGGATTTAAATTGAGTTAAGAAACCCCTTACCTCATTCATACAATATTTTAATCATGATTTAAATTCCTGTAAAAAATAAATCAATTATAACTACATAATATTATAATATATATTTCAATAATATAATATATGATCCACTTATAACATTTTATCACCTGTTCCTTGAAAATATTTCTTTATTATCATTATTTCATATGTCAATAGCTTAGTTTTCTTGTGTATGTTTCATTGTGGATGTACTTTTTATTGTTTATATAATAATTTTTCAGCATCTCTATAATTATATTAATTTTATAAAAATAATATTTATAAATTGCATATATTTTTATAATCATTTTTTAATATTGTAAATTGAAATTGAATTGCATCTCTTTTTGAATATTCCAATACATAAGTATGGATGGGAGACAATATAATTTTTAATGGGTTTAAGGTTATACAGATAGATGATATAATAAATTTACATAATAAATATTACTCAATAATTTTAGTTAATATTAATTAGTTACATTTTTTTAATATCCATGTGAGGTGGTTATGAAAAATTGTTTAAATCGATTCATGAGGTGGTTGTCCTCCATACACACGAGTGGTGTTTTCGTAACCAAATTAATGGGGTAGAAGATAGATCAGTAATATCCCACAAACATAACAACAACTTAGTTGAAAAAAGATATTATACTATTATATTCTAATTATTAAGAAATAATTGAATGTCTTAAAAGGAGATGTAAAAAAGAGATTTGTTCACATGAGTACCTTCTCATTGAGAAATATCCTTTAGATTTCCTCTTAACAACCCAATGAATTATCTTTTTGGAAGATAAAAACCTCTAGAATGGGGATATGGATTTTGGGGAGAGACTTGACTATTTTTTTGTTTAATATATACTAATCAGCATGCCGAAATAAGTGAGATAGTAGGAGCCCTTTTATAAGTGTGATGAGTTTCATACTAGTAAATTTTATAGGATTTTAAATATTATTTTGTCACATTGATTGGGAAATTGTCCCAAATTAAATCATATTAAAATTTTATAGTATTATGGTCAAAATAAAATCATTTAATTGGGATAAAATAGTTTTTAGTGTCATTTTAAACCTTACAAATTTGTTTACCTTCGGCATTAAATTTTTTTAACCATGACCTTAGAAATTATATTTTCAATCCTGGAGGGTTATAATTTTACATATAACTTAAAAAGTGTCTCATGAATTTCAAAGTCATGATATTATTAACCATTTATAATAACATGTGCCATACTTTATGTTTTTATGAACTTTAATATAATTTAATAAAATATTATTTTTTAATAAAAATCAACAATATAATATTGTATACTATTATTATAATTTGAAATTAAATACATCATCAAAACAATATAATCTTAATGTATAAATTTTTAACATTAATTATACTTTTTTTAACAATGTAATCCCTTTTAATACATAATTCATCCAAAATTATTAATTTTTATGTTTTCTATATTCATTTACATTAATTTTTCTATTGCTTTAACATAGAAAAAGTCAGCATCATGTCATCCTTAAAGGTAATTTTAATAACACTAAAAATAAATAATTAACAATAGTCAAAAAATGTACTAATAATGTTAAAAATAAAATTTTATATCCATTCATATTATATTATTATACCAATGTGAACATATATTATTAATTTTATAAAAGATAGTGACATATTCAAATTTTCATTATATAAAATAATATAAATTTCATTATTAAGGGAAAATGCCACAGAAATGAAAAATATTACAAATTGGGATAAATATGGTTTAATATTCCCATGAAATGAAAAAATTGAATGTATTGTGTTGAACTTTAGAACTTACATCATAATTTTAATCATGTTTTAACCATTTTATCTTTAAATGTGTGACAAATAATAACCACAGTCTATATTAATAATGACCAAAAATAAGGGTAAATATTTAATAAATATTAACCAACTGATTACAAATTCAGATTCAATATTTCAATATTTCAATATTAAATCTATTGATTTATTAGAAATAAATTAGAATAAAATTCATATAAAACAATTAAAAATAGTTTTATGCCAAAATTACTTTCAATCATAAAATTAAACATGTAACACCCCAAAATTTTAGGAGAAAGATTCTTTTTAATTTTATTGATGTCTTGTGTTGTACGCTACACCAAGATTAGCTTGCTCTGTACGCAACATCGTATTAGCTTTCAGTATAGGCAACACTATTATTGGCTTGTTTTATGCACAATTTCTAGTTATTTTGATAGAATTCAACACTGGATATATATATTTTTTCAATTAAATAAGTTTAGATTATGTTATATGCAACACCAAGAGAATCTTTCATGCAACACTGACTTGGCTTGCATTACATGCAAAAGCGACCTTCCTTGATGGCTTGCATTGTACGCAATATCAAGTTTCACAAAACAACAATATATTATTATTATGAACAAGAAGTTATGAATATTATTAACCAAATTTTAAATTTTATAACAATATAATTAATCTTACAAATTTTCTATAACATGGTATGAGAACAAAATCATTTTTCTGTATGAATTATTTTTCAAAAAATGCAGTTTTGCCGCTTTTTGATGGCCCACCCATTTTAAATTGAATTTTTGACAATTTAATAAGTTAAATTTGACAAAATAAACTAATTTTTTTGAATCAGGATATAAAAATTTACTTTGGATAACTTTTTCATATTTTTCTGATAACTTTCATATTTTGATGAATTGTAAAAACACGCTAAATTTTACTTAAAAAAACTTTTTTCATCGAGATAATTTATATGGTTAAATTATAATATTGATTTTTTTAAAGTATAAATATAGTATTTTTTAACATTTAATATAATTTATGTCATTATCATTATTTTTACATTGAATTCATAGGTAAAAATATTTCAATCATTTTCAATGTTTTAAACAAAAACCGGTTTTTTTCAACATAGGATTAATTTTAAATTAATTATAGAAACTTCTGTGTTTTGAATTTGGAAAAATGGATTCCATATTTCGAATAATTAGGTCCAAATTATGTTCATATGCTACTTTAGTTTTTTGGGCATTATGAATAGTAACTACGGTAAATATTATTTACCATAGTTAATGGTAAATTAGGTAATTAAGGGTAAAACAAATATTATTAAATTACCCTAACACTTGTCTTAATATAATTGGATGATTATATTTCGTCCTAAAATATACTTGGGTCAAAATGGTATCTATTAAAAACCACTTTTATGTGATTAAGACATTTATTTTATTTTATTTAAAGAAAATTTAAATATGTCTCACTCAAACTTTAATAATTAAATTGTTTTTAATATAAGGTTATATTCAATATAAATTTGATTATAAATTCTAATTTTAAAGCTAAAATGCTTTAATTTATCATGGTAATTTATTTTTAATTTTTAAGAAATATATAATTACCTTAATGTCTTATACATTAATGATGCCTAAATTATTTATTTAGTGAAAAATCAATAATATAGTTTTTATTAAAATAATAATACCCATCAAAAGACCCAAGAACTTGACCAAAACTTATGGGTAGAATATATCTGCACCATAATCATCCAATTGATTACTTTTGGACAATTTGAAGCCTTAAAAATAGATTATGACATTTATATTATTTTATTTTAAATGATGTCAAAGTTGCTCCTTCATAATTTAATAAAAATAACATTTTAAAATTTGAGTGTTTTAGAAGATAAATTCGACTAAAAGTATTCTTATAAAATTTATTTGATTTATATTCATCATATTATTGTATTTATAATTTTTATCCAACAAATAAGTATATTAAATAATTATACAAAAATGTTGCATTAATTATTTTATTAAGAGAAATATCAAATAAATGGTTTTGAAAATATTAAAATAAAAAATAATATTAACTAATAATTTTGATCCACGAATTTTCTAGACGAATATGACATGTTATGAATCTATTATATATATTTTTACGACTCTATCATCTATTTGGATTTTATTTAAATTCAAGTAAATGAATAATGTCAAAATTGATACTATTTATATTTTATCAAAATAAAAAATTATTAAATTGGTTAAAAATCACAAAAAAAATTGAAAATTGAAAATTTAAATTTGTATGGTTTGAAATGTCATAAAGTATCCAATTATGTAAAATTCACAACACATAAGTAATTATTTATAACCATTTAAAATTTATAATATTTTTACCACAAATAAAATTAAATAGATTAAATCAAGATAAATCAAAATGATATGGTTTAAAATAAAATCAAAACATGTCTAAATTTGATTATTTGATGAGAGTACAACCCTATATTATCTCATATTTGAATTTGAGTCACTTTAGAATTTTTTATGTGGGGTTTTAATTTTTTTTAAATTAATATATTGGAGGATTCAAAAAGTGTCCCTCTACTCTCTTATAAAAGGGAACCTCCTCCCTCTCATCTTCACTCCATTTTGAAATTTCAAACTCAGAAAAACCTAACCCATTTCCCTTATCAACTTTCCTATAAATATACTATAGGTCCTGGTCTTCTTCAAAGACCAACTCTAGTGCCCTAAGAGGAAGTTTAAAGGAGGCACTTCGAGGAAGAGGTAATATCTTCTACCAATTCTTCCAAATTTATTTATTCTTCTACATGACCTTATTTATTTGTTTCATTATAAATTAATTACATAAGTATCACTCATATACTGATATGGTATTATAAATATGAAACAACACTATTTCACCTTTTACCCATCCTACGAAAAACGAAATCACTGCGTGTGTGTATGTATGGAATACTACCTCCATGCCGTGGTGTAATATTTTTTTTCATCACCAACATACTTGGATGGGTATAATGATGGAATAAATTACTATATATTATTATTTTAAATTGATATTTACTCTGAAATATTATACACCATACACTTCAATACAATTCCACAATAATAGGAATGATATCATCGTTCGTGCGTACGTACGACTTACCGTCTCCACGATGCGATTAGATTCATTCTCCATGATAACCATTCAAAAATGATTATAAAGTGTATCTAATAAATAATCATGAGATATATGACATAATAATTCTACTATATTTATTTGTGTGTGTATATATATATATGTCATTTACTTTAATAAGGAAATGAAAATAGTGTTCATGTGTACGTACGACCTACCGTCTCCATGAACGGTGTATTTTATTCCATTTATCAATTGATTATATATATTAATATATTGAATATATTTGATATATAAATCATTTTTTACATTCTGGAAGTAATTAATCATGATCTAAGTAATCATATGAAAAAAATACAAGTCAAAACACATACAATAAATGAGACGATTTTACCCAAAATGATGCTTTAACATGGAATTGACAAATGAAAAGGAAATATAAAGTCATACTGAATCATATATGATATCATAAATATTATTATTGTTCTGTTACAAGTTTATAACATGTTTAAACCCAATATACATGAGTTTCGGACACGTAAAAAAGAAATTGGACCTAAGGTAAGGGTTAATTATTTCAATCTCGTTCTTATCCGAGATTGTTTATTCATAAGTATTTACAAGGGTTATATTTATCAACTATGTCAATGTTTTATAAAAAATGTTTTTATAAAGTTTTTACTATCCTTACCTATATTTTTAAAGTTTTTTTACCTCTTTTTTACTTTTACTATGTGGTATGGAAGGAATCTTTCTTTTGATTACCATACGACGAACTTTTTTACTTTTCCACCAAAAGTATGAGGAGAATGTTTTTTAACTTATATGGCATGAATGGATTTTTACGATTTCATAACTCCATATTTAAATAAGTCTTCCTCTACAATATTTTATTATTATTTTAAACAAAATTATTTTCTTTTAAAATTTCACGTCATTTTTAGAAAAGAAAATGATTTGAAATAAGAAATGATATTTTCCACAATAATTCATTTCTTGTGTTTTATCAAAAGTATTTTCCATTTATGATGACATTTTTTAATATGGTTATGTTTCAAGTATGATTTCTTTATTATTTACATGTTTTGATTTTATTTATGATAAATTATATCCATTGTTTTATATAGATTATGTTATGATAGGATGATATTTATGAAACCCATTTTATTCGTTGGGTTATAAGGAATGACTTATGTTTATTTTATGGCACACAGAAGAATAATTACATAATGAGATGGGTGGGACCTATATTTCCCACCAATTCATTGGGTAATGAGTTATATCTCATGATATATACATGGCTAGAATGGAAAGTAAATACAGTTAAATAATATAGGGCTGGAACGGCAAGTAAACCCGGTTCAGTAATGGACGTTTTCCACTATGATGGTCTTGGCAGCAATGCCTTGGCTGCTATAGAAATTATATCTTGTGCTTAATGGCTTTCCACAATTACATGTTTTATTCCAATTCTATTTTATCATGATTAATGTTCCTTTTTGATCTATTCCTTAGGTACTGCCAAGATTTATTTCACAACTCTAGATTTTGATGTTTAAACTTTATGTTCATGTTTTTATGTTAAAATGTATATGGTTTGTTTTATTTTCTCCTTGCTTAAACTTACTGAGAATTTGAGCTCACAATTTATATTTTTTCTTTTCCCAAAGATATAAAGAAAGTTTTTAGATAAGAAAACAATATTGGAAGATCTTTATGAGAGATGTTGAAGATCTTTCCCCATGATTAGAAGATTATGTTACAAGTTTCCAAAGACACTAAACTATCACGGTCCTTGGGTGTCTATTTTTTTATGTATTAAGTATTCTTCAAAATTAATGTAATTTCCATGTACATAAAGCTTGGTATCTATAGTTACTAACAAAGGGAAGGTTTAGTCATCCTTTGGAAACTAGGATGCGAAAACATTCGTGATATCCCTAGAGATATTTCTAAGGTATGTCTAGGGATTTCCCTAAGGTTAAGTATAAGTATATGTTACAGTCCTAGAATTATGATAATGATCATGAATAACCTAGGATTAAATCAAAGATGTTATAAATTGAAATTAATCCCCTTGATTATGTAGTTTTCCTAGTGTGATTTTTGTCTCTCACACTACCCTTTTTGTGTTTTAGAAAATGGCTGGAAACAGGAATATTCATGTTAATGGAGAATATGATGGACAATGGAATGATACTCTTCATGATCAAGAAAATGAAATTGTATTTTGAAGGTGAAACATCATTATTATTCCTAATCATAAATCTCATAATATTATCAATAATCCCAACTTTGGTATGTTCCCTGACTTAGCTAATAAGATAAAGATGGAGTTTCATGATGATCATAGAGGAAAGAAAGTTAATTTTTTCACATGTAAATCATGAGGTAAGAGACATCAAGGAGAATATTTCAAAGGAACAGGAAGATGCGTTGGGTGTGGAAAAGAAGGACAAAAAGCCAATAATTTCAAAGTAGAGGGTTCAGTTAACACAATGGACAAGGATAATGGTATTTCTAAGACATCAATAATAGTTAAATGTTTTAAATGTGAAGTGTACGGGGATTATGCAAACCAATTCCCTAAGGGAAAATCTCATGAAGAGAATCATAATGGTCGTATGGGTAGTATTTATGTTGATGATGATTTAGAGTCTACAAATGATATATGAGATGAAAGAAGTGTTGAGGAATAAAATTATGAAGTTTGGTCAGTGGTTTAAGAAATTAGTGGAATGATTGTATGTTTGTCAAGAGTAATGTTGTTTAGGTAATTTAATGGTACTGTGGAATAAAGAAACATCTAAGGATTGTTACACTATTGTTTTTTCTAAAGTATTTGAAAGTTTATGTTGAATGGTACTGGTAACCATAAAAAGTGATTGAAATATTTTTGGAAAGTAGATGATATGCACATAATGAAGGGATAAGGAGAAAATAGTAGGATTGATAGTATTAATGAGCTGCTGAATGATAAAAGGACAAAGTGATATCATAGTTTGAGTATATAGAATTTTTTGGTATTTTTGGTGAGTGTAAAGAGTTTAATTTTGACAAAATTCATGTTTGTATTAAGATTCAATGATAATTCAAGTTTTAAGAGAATACATGATTAAGGTATTCACATGTTTGTTATATGACCATTCTGGTATTTTTTTCTTCATACTGTGTGATTGGACAGAAGTATTTTTGATAAGACTAAGGATTGGAATGAATTAAATTGGACATTAGATAGTATTTTTTAAGGATAAAACTTTTTTCTAGAATGTTATAATATTATAGTTTTAGAAAAAGGAAAACCTACAGGACGGGCAACAACCCATCACATCGGACCAGGTTGTGATAATTGAACCCACAACCAAAGTTTGAAGGGCCTTTATCGCCTACCAATGGCCTACAAGAAGTCCTTTGTTAGTAGAAATTAGTTTTATTTTATTAAGAGGTATGATAGGTGATGTTTAAGTCCATTTTTTGAACCATATATGATTAATATCACCATATATGGACTTATGTATATTTGATAACATTTTCTAACCTTTTGTTTAAAATAGATGGAATGACCCATCATTCTATCACATGATCTGCTAACACTTCAAGAATGAAAAATTCAACTTAATTTATTTAAATTAGATATGTAGTGGAAATTTTTCATGGAATGACCAATGATGATATTACACTGAAATCAAGTAAGTATTTCTCCTTATGAAAAAGATCATCAACTTTATGGAAATGATCTTGAAAACCAAAAAAAATTTCTTAGTACCCTCATATTCAATGAATCAGATCATACCTTATCTCATCACAAATTTATGGCTTTGTGATTGTTAGATTATTCATAGCTATGTTCTCTACCACTCTTCATTAGAACTGGATGGTTATATTTATCTTCCATATCAATGTTTTCACCTATGTTCTCCTATATGGAAACCCAATGATGAGTTAATTTGGATAAACATTATGTTTCAAACATTACTTTTTTGGAATGAAGATTTATTATTTCTTTTTATGATGTGGATTTCTATGAAAGAAACTTTCAAGTATTAAACCATTTATAACCCTAAATAATTTAGAGGGAAAAATCATTTTAAGGATGATAGAATGTAACATCCTGAATATTTTTGAGAAAGATCGTTTTTAATTTTATTGATGTCAAGTGTTGTATACTACACCAAGATGATCTTGCGTTGTACGCAACACCGTATAAGCTTGCAGTATACACAACACTATTATAGGCTTGTTTTACACACAATATCAAGGTCTTTTGATAGAATTCAACACTAAATATAGATTTTGTTCAATAAAATAATATTAGATTATGTTATACGCAACACCAAATGAATCTTTCATGTAACACTGACTTGGCTTGTGTTACGCACAAAAGCTACCTTCCTCGATGGCTTGTGTTGTACGCAATACCGAATTTCACTAAACAACAATATATTATTATTATTAACTATATGATATGAATAGTATTAACCGCATTTTTAAATTTCTAACATTATAATTAATCTTACACATTTTCTAGAACATGGTATGATAACAAAATCATTTTTTCGTATAAAGGAAGTATTTTTAAAAAAATACAGTTGTGCCGCCTTTTGATGGCGCACCCATTTTAAATCTAATTTTTGACATGTTTATAAGTTTAATTTGAAAAAATAAACTAATTATTTTGAATGAGGATAGAGAAATATACTTTGGATAAATTTTTCATTTTTTCCTGATAACTTTCATATTTTGATTAATAGTAAAAATATGTTAAATTTTACTTAAAAGAAACTTTTTTCATCAAGATAATTTATATAGTTAAATTATAATATTGAATGGCTTTAAAGTATAAATAGAAAATATTTTTACCATTTAATATAATTTATTTCATTATCATTAATTTTACATTGAATTCATTGGTAAAGACATTTCAATCTTTTGCAATGTTTTAAACAAAAATCCATTTTTTTGACAACGGGATTAATTTTAAATTAATTACTGTAACTTCTGTATTTTTAATTAATAAAAATTCATTCCATATTTTGAATAATTAGGTACAAATTATGTTAATAGGCAACTTTTATTTTTGGGAATTATAAATAGTAACTACGGTAAATTTTATTTACCATAGTTAAAGGTAAATTGGGTAGTTAAGGGTAAAAATAATATTATAAAATTACCCTAACACTTGTCTTAATATAATTGGATGATTATATTTCGTCATAAAATATAATTTGGTAGAAATGGTATCTATTGGAACCCACTGTTATGTGATTAAGACAATTATTTTATTTTATTTAAAGAAAAGTTAAATATGTCTCACCAAAACATTAATAATTATATTATTTTTAATATAATTTTATACTAAATATAAATTCAATTATAAATACTCTTTTTAAATATAAATTTTTTTTCTTTATCATGGTAATTTATTTGTAATTTTTAAGAAATATATAATTACGTTAATTTCTTATACTATAATGATGCAAAAATTATTTATTTAGTGAAAAATCAATAATATAGTTTTTATTAAAATAATAATACCCATAAAAAGACCCAAACACTTGACCAAAACTTATTGGTAGAATATATATACACCATAATCATCTAATTGTCCACTTTTGTACCATTTGGAGCCTTATAAAATAGATTATGACATCAATATTACTTTATTTTAAATGATGTCAAAGTTGTCACCTTCATAATTTAATCAAAATAACATTTTAAAAGTTGGGTGTTTTAGAATATAAATTAGACTAAAAGTATTATTATGAAATATATTGGATTTATATACATCATAGTATTTTATTTTTAATTTTTATAAAACAAATATGTATACTAAATAATTATAAAAAAATGTTGTGATAATTATTTTATTAAGTGAAATATCAGATAAATGGTTTCAAAAATGTTAAAATAAATATTATATGAACTAATAAATGTTATCCATGAATTTTCTAGATGAATATGACATATTAGTAATCTATTAAATATTTTTTTCGACTCTATCATTGGTTTGGAGTTTATTTAAATTCAAATAAATGAATAGCGTCAAAATTGACACTATTGATATTTTATAAAAATGACATATTATTAAATTGTTTAAAAATAACAAAAAAAATTTAAAATTGAAAATTGAAATTTATATGGTCTAAAATTTCATTATGTATCTAATTATGGACAATTAGAAACACATAAGTAAGTACTTATAACTATTTAAAATTTAAAATATTATTACCACAAATAAAATTTAATAGATTAAATAAGGATAAAACAAAATGATAAGGTTTAAAATAAAATAAAAACACGTATAAATTTGGTTGGTTGATGATATTACAACCCTATATTATATAATATTCTTATTTTAGTCACTTTTGAAGTTTCTAAGTGGGGTTTGAGTTTATTATAAATTAATATTTTGAAGGTTTCCAAAAGTGCACCTCTACTCTCTTATAAAAGGGAACCTCCTCCCTCTCCACTTCACTCCATTTTTAGATTTCAAACTCGGTAAAATCCAGCCCATTTCCCTTATCAACTTCCCTATCATCATACTAGAGGTCCTGGTCTTCTTCAAATACCAACTCTAGCACCCTAAGAGGAAGTTTAAAGTAGGAACTTAGAGGAAGAGGTAATATCTTCTACGGATGCGTTCAAATTTATTTCTTCTTTTACTTCCTATTCTACAGTTTTCTCATTATAAATTGATAACATAAGTATCACTCATATACTGATATTTTATTATAAATATGAAACAACCCTATTTCACCTTCAACCCATCCTACGAAAAATGAAATCATTGTGCGTGCGTACATATGGAATATCGTCTCCAAGCTGTGGTGTAATCTTTTTTTCATCACCAATATACTTGGATGGGTATAATTATGGAAGGAATTACTATATATGATTATTTTAAAGTGATATTGATTCTGAAATATTATACACCATACATTCAATTCAATTCCACAATCATGGGAATGATATCTTCACTCGTGCGTACGTACGGTATACCGTCTCCACGACGCGATGAGATTTATTATCCATGTTAACAATTAAAGAATGAGTATAGAGTATATCTAATAAATAATCATGACATAAATGACCTAATCATTCTACTATATTTATGTATATATATGTGTGTGTTATTTACTTTAATAAGGAAATGAAAATAGTGTTTATGTGTACGTACAGACAACCGTCTCCATGAACGGTGTATTTCATTCCATTTATCGATCGATTATATATATTAATATATTGAATATATATGATATATAAATAATTTTTTACTTTTTGAAAGTAATTAATCATGATCTAAGTAATCATATGAAAAAATTACAAGTCAATACACATACGATAAATGAAACGCTTTTACCCAAAACGCTGCTTTAACATGGAATTGACAAATGAACGTGAAATATAAAGTCACAGTGAATCATATATGATATCATAAATATTATTATGTTTCTATTAAAAGTTTATAATATGTTTAAACCCACTATATAAGAGTTTCAGACTCATATAGAAAAAATTGGACCTAAGGTTAGGGATAATTATTCCAATCTCGTTCTTATCCAAGATTGTTTATTCGTAAGTATTTACTGGGGTTATATTTATCAACCATGTCCATGTTTTATAAAAAATGTTTTTATAAATTTTTTAATATCCTTACCTATATATTTAAAGTCATGTTTACCTATTTTTGACTTTTACTATGTGGTATGGATGAATCTTTCTTTTTTTACAATACAAGGTACTTTTTGACTTTTTCGGAAAAAGTACGAGGAGAATGATTTTTTAACTTATACGATGTGAATGGATTTTTATGATTTCATAATTCCTTATTTACCTAAATATTACTCTACATAATTTTATGGTTATTTTAAAAAAATATATTTTCTTTTAAAAATGCACATCATTTTGAGAAAAGAAAATGATTTGAAATAATAAAGGATATTTTCCTCAAGAATTCATTTTAAGTGTTTTATCAAAAAAAATTACATATATGATGACGTTATTTAATATAGTTATGTTTCAAGTATAATGTCTTTATTATTTACAGGTTCTGATTCTGTTTATGGTGAAATTATATCCAATGTTTTATATGGATTATGTTATGATGGGATGATCTTTATGAAACCCATTTTATTTGTTGGGTTATGATGAATTACTTATCTTTATTTTGTGGCTCATGAAAGAATTATTTAATTATGATATGGGTGGGACCTATATCTCCCTTCAATGATTTGGGTAATGATTTATATCTCATGAGATAGACATGGCTGGAACGGAAAGTAATTCTGGTTCAGTAATATAGGGTTGGAACGGAAAGTAATCCCAGTTCAATAATGGACTTTGTCTACTATGATGGTATTGGTAGCAATGCCTTGGATAATATAGAAATAATATCATGTGCTTAATGGTCTGCCAAAATTACATGTTTTATTCCCATACTATTTTATCATGATTAATGTTCCTTTGTGATCTATTCCTTATATATTGATAAGATTTATTTCACAACTCAAGATTTTGATGTTTAAAATTTATGTTCATGTTTTTATATTCAAATCTATATAGTTTATTTTATTTTCTCCATGCTTACCCTTACTGAGCATTTGAGATCACCCTTTATATGTTTTCTTTTCCCCAGGATATAAAGAAAGGTTTTAGGTAAGAAAAAAAACGGGGAAGATCTTTATGGGAGATGTTGAAGATATTTCACCATGATTTGAAGATTATGTTTTGAGTTTCCAAAGACACCAAACTATTACGGTCCTTGGGTGTCTGTTTTTGTTATTTAATAAGTATTCTGCAAAAGTAATGTAATGTCAATGTATGTCAAGCTTGGGTCTCTACAAAACCTCTATCAAAATCTAGAATATTTCATTTTCAAATGGAATTAAGTATATTATTATAGCATAAATGGATCATATATAACATTAAGTAATATTAAAATTTAAAATTTAATTTTTATATTATTTTATTTAATGACAATAAAATAGAGTGTTATAAAAATTTTTATTTAATATATTCATTGAAAAATAGATAATTTCAAAAAAATATAAAAATTATACCCAAAGTTATTATTAAAATATTTATTTATTAAATAAAGTAAAAATTTTAAAATAAAATTTATAATATATGGATTAAGATAGTTATACATTCCACATACATGTTTAAAAAATATCATTTTATAATAAAATTTATTTAAAAAATATAATAACAGAAAAATTGAGTGCTTATTTCCTCAATATTAATCAATAAAATTTTATTTATTAGGACCACTATATGTTCTTTCCAAAATGTTTTTAATCTTATCCATTCATCCTTCTATAAATATTTTATATAATAGTTACTTTTAAAAAATAAATATTTTATGATATATCATAATTCTCTTTATTTTTTGTATTGGATGTTAAGTAATCTATTCTCATTAAAATTCAATTAAAATAAATTTTCAGGGTATTACATTACCCCCCATTAATGAAGTAACACCATCTTAGTTTTGTCTCAGTCCTCAATGTCTTAATGATTAAAAATACCTTTATTGAAAAACTAGAATGTACTTAGGGATAATAAAACATATTTTAAAAATGGGAAGTGTAAAGGGGAATCATTACATGAAATAAGACAAAATATGGTTCCAGTTTAATGATTAAAATAATGGGAAGTTCAAATATTATCATGGTGGTGAAAGTTAATTTTATTGGATTAAAATTAAGTGATAGGAAACATGGGAATAATAAATTCAATGACCATAAAATCATAAATCAATGTTGAGTGAAAACTCCATAAATTAAATAAAAATGAACATAAGTAGATTATATAATTATTTCAATATCATTTCCCAATGGTTTACATAATATTTTATTTACATTATAGATAACATGATAAAATGTACCTATTTGATATAATTTCAGTTCATAAGAATAATTTTATCCTTTGGTTGGTCTTTGATGTATTTTAACATTATCTCTTATTCCTGGAAATGAATATTCAATATGAATTTTTCATTCCTAAACCATTAATAGTTACTATTAATGGAAAATTATAACCTTAGAAGAATCACATGATATTCATTATTTTGAAAAATATTTAAAAACACAATATGGTTGGAAGATGTTATCAAGTATACATAAATAAAATAAATTATTCAGAAAAACCTTAACAATAAACCCCAAAGATCAACATGAACCATTAAAAAATATTCAACCTTAAGGATCCTCCAGAATATGTCTGGGAAAATTCAAAACCCAAAATTCTAAACTTTTGGATGAAAATTTATCCCAAACTATATAAAGAAGATAATAATGTTACATACCAAACATGAAAATATTGTGATCATATATTCTCTTAAAAATACTAATAAACCTAATAACCATAAAACATTAAATAAAATATATAAGTTGAAAAAATGTATTCAATCGATATTCCTCAAAAAAATAAAATAATATTGAATATATTCTATAAATCAAAAAACATGAAAAAATACTTCATCAGTGATGCCCTAAATCACTTAACCATTACATCAAAAAATTATTTCTTGTTTAATAATACTATCCTATTTTCTTCATCAATATCAATAATATATCTATTACAAAAAAACATTATTAACAAAAAAAATAATATATTAAGGGTTATATTTACCTTATTCATGTTTTTTCCAAAAATATTAGATTACCAATAATCAATTTTCTTATTTATTTGTACAGTTAAACATATTTTTTCAAATCAATACTATAAAACTATTATGTAATAATATTTATATATCCCATAATTCTTATGACTAGAATATCTTTTTTATAATGCTTATATATCATTATTATTGAATCCTAATAAAAACAATTAAACCATTTCATTTAAATGATTTTGATAACATAAGTTAATCATTGTTATTAGATTTAACCTTTTGAAAAAGTCAATTGCATGGATATTTCTCATATTCCCCACACATAATACAAATAACTATAAATGATAAATATGGATAAGTATTTTATCCCTCCATTTAACTCTTCATTTCCATAGAAATTACTTAATTGTTTCCATTAATTTCCACACATAAAACAACTTCTCTGTCCTATAGTACATTTTTATGAGTGATTCTTCCAATATACATGACATGCAAAAAAACTGAATATTCTTCCATTTATGGTATTCATGAAGCTAGTTTTTTTCTTTTATTAGGTGTCTTAAAAACTCTCCAATGGTGTGATTATTAATCACATAAAAACTTATTTACTTACACATAATCACATAGTTTTCCTTCTAACACCCATTTAATTTGGCCTATCAAGAGGAAAATCTTTCCATTATTTATCACATTAATTGTTAACATGGTTCCCTATAGTTATAGTCATTTCTTAAAAACAAAAGATAGAGTATTGTAAAAAATAATCATATTGGGGTACTATATAATCATTAATATCAATTATGGTATTTTTAAAACATGAAATATTATTTTAAATCAAATAATTTGTATTTTTATCCTATGTTATTCATGGTAATCATCTATTCAAATTCATTGTAATAGTTTATAAATAAAATTTGATTGAACATAAAAATTTACCCTAATAGTGTTAAGATATGTATATATTAATGGTAAATTCATAATTCACTAGAATGATAGCTAAGATATATTTGAAAATTATTTTTGGGAATATTAATCCTTGATTCTTCTATTCCTAAACCACATCTAATTTTAGTATAAAAAAAGGAATGGAATGCTATTATAACCACATAATCTAAGTGTGAAAAAAAATTAGTATCTTATCATTTATATAGACATATCCTTAAACTATCACATAGGATCATGTTCCCTAATATTTATTTTCCTAAATCTAGTTCCTAAGGATTCTACTAAACTTTCCTTAATAATAATTGTAACAACCCAAACTCTAGTAACCAAGAGCTAGTTACTACTTTATTTAATTTTCATATTATACCAGGGGTCAAAAACCAATGGATTGATCTATTATTTAGTATTAAACTACATGACACAAACATTATTTTCATTTTACATTAGAAATAAAATATTAAAACATAATAAATAAAAATATTCTTCATTCTTGAACACATGTAATGATTCCTTCTACATATTATAGGGAATGAAAAAAATTTGGATGACCTCAAATACTCCATATATTTTATGTTAAGTTGATTTAATCATGAGTACATAAGGAATATTAAATATTGAATGGTATATTATAGAAAACATATTCCATTTTATTAATAAAATCAGCATAAAATATATCTTTGAAAATTATCAATGTAATAATCAAATGTATACAAATTATAAAATTCCCAATGAAAGAAATGTATAATTTGTAATTCATGATAACATACACCATGATACCATTACTACCAAGGAATTATTCCTAGAAATCTAATATAATGGATATATACACACAAAAAACCCATTTTATAAGGATAACCAACCAATTTATTTGATGAGACCTTTTTATGCATCAAGGGTATATATAATTATTGACACTGCACATCCCCAAATTCTCAATTAATTGAAAATATAATGAATAATAAATTTATCTAATAAAAGTTATGCATTATCATTAGAAATCAATATTTATTAATGGATAATGAATATCATGATATTCCTAGTTATTAAAATTACATTCACAAAAAAAATTGTGTATAAATGGTATATGGTTTAGTCAATAATAATACCAATTTAAAAAAATAATAGGTATATTTATGATAAATTTAATTTCTAATTAAATATATTCACATTAATGTAAATGTTACAAGATAAATTCTATCACCACCGATTTAATAAAAGGTAAAATATGACCTTTAATTCATCATAAAAATAAGCTTTATAATAAATTCATGTCTTTTAGAAAAGAAATTAAAATTGAAATGAAACATTAAAATAATTTTTCATTGATGATTTTAAATTGTAAAAACATTGAAAATATTTATAATATAATAATGTTCGTAAAACATTAATGGTGGTGAGGATATCTAATAATGTTTATGTTAAAAAAAATTCCTTTATAAATCTTATAAACAATTTCAAAAAAGAACCATTTAAAAATTTGAAATATACCATAAAAATATTAAAATTAATTATCAGATAAAATATATTTAATAAATGAATTTTTCAAATATAAATTACATTTTTATTATAATTTCAAAAAATATAGACCTAGAAGAAAAATGTAATTGATCAAAAAGATATATAGGTCTGGATTTTCTTTTAAAAATATTAATGATTGATTCAAGTGAAAATAAGAGGAAAAAACTAAAATAAAATATTAAAACATATTAAATATCTAAATATTAGTAAACTCTATGGTTTATATGAATGACTTATTATAATATTCCATAAATAAAAATAATATGAAATACTTGAAAAAATGAGAATGTTAAATAAATTATGACAAATTTTGTAACATTTAAATTATGACCACTGGAAATAATAAACATGAATTTAAATTATATTAATCCTAAAGAAATTTATATTTGTTTTAATTACATTAATGGGTATGTATATGCACCAAATAAACATAATTAGGTGGATAATACCAAAAATGTCTCATTGGAGTGGAAATTAAGATGAAATCCATTGCAAAGATCACATCATTGAAGTGAGAAAAATTAAATGAAGTGAATCATTGTATCTAAAAAAATTAAAAAAATACATTCAAAATATATAAATTTGTGGACATTTCCAACATAATAATGGCTATATATACTCACCAAAATTAAATTATAACATAATTAATGAAAATTTAGTTAAGAAACTACTTACCTAATGCATCTACATTGTTGAACATGATTTTAGCCCTAAATAATAAAAATTGATTTATTATATATATATACCATAGAAACATAAATATCATAAATATCATTTATGATCAACATATAATATTTTAGCACCGACTAGTTAACTATAATTCTTTATTATAATTGTTTTAGGTGTCAGATGATCAGTTTTATCATGTAGGTTTCATTGTTGATGCTCTTTTTCTAATTGATAGGTTATATATTTCATATGTTTTTATTATGATAATGTTTTAAATATCAAATTTATTTATTTGAAAAAAATTTATAATCATTATTCAATGGTGGGAATTGAAAATGAGTCGCATTACTTCATAGAGATGGTAAAAAATGTGTATGCACGAGTGGCATAATAATATTTAAGGTTGCAAGGTTAATAATATAAATAATATAAAATTTTTCCATTAAAAATATTATGTCATAATTATAATATATATTCAATTTTTATATCATTATGAATCTTCATTTGAATTAGTTATGGAAAGAAAATTAAATGGATTGTTGTGGAAGTAGTCTATCACAGAATAAAGTATTGTTTTTCATCAGATTTGATATAGAAGATGGATGATCAATATTATTCCATAAATATAATAAAAATAAAAGTATATGGATGATACTATTTCTAATTTATTTTAATTTTTAGGACACAATTTATGGGGGTATAATATGAACTAAAAATAAAGATATTCATTATAATGATTACTTTCTCTTAGAGAATCCTACTTTCGGTCTCTTATTATGTTTCCTATTGTAGGAAAGTATTGAAAACATCACATCTAGAACGTTGATATGGATATTTTAAAGATATTTTTTGATGTTTTGGTTGAGGTATATGGCTCAAAATGTGTGATTAAGTGAGGGGAATAGGTTCCCCTTTATAATTGAGGTTAGTTGCACACTTTTAAATTTTCAATGTTTTAAAATATTATTTTGTACCAATATGAGGAAAATGGAACCAAAATGAATCATATAATATGGTGATAACCATACGATCAATATCCAACCAAAAAATAGGGTTTTAAAAAATATGTTATTTTAACTCTTATCATTTGGTTTAACCCTTTATTTAACCAGTTTCAACCTTAACCGTAACAACAAAATCTTCAATATTAAAGGGTTATAATTAGATATATAAGGTACAAAATATATCAAATGTCCATGGGTTGAAAATTTCAACCATTTCACATAATAAATTTCCTATTTCAATATTTCATGGAATTTTTGATAATTTTACACTATAATAGTTTTCATAAAATATAATTATTGTCATTTTTACATTATTCACATAATTTGACATTAAATGAATATTGATGAAAAATTAAATTCATTATAAATAGTTTAACAATTAATTATACATGATTTTTAACCAAAAATTAATGTGATACCATAAGTTATCCTAAAAAAATGTTTCTTTTAAAAAAAATTAATTCATTTAAATTGACTTTTAAACTCCTTGAAAAAGGAAAATCTCATTACCCTGTAAGAATTTAAGGTAATTATGAAATTACTAAAAATTTATAAGAAAATTGAAAAAAATAAATTAAATTTATCTTATTGAAAATAGTATTTTATTTTCATTCATAACATATTAATATCACTTTGTGAACCTAAAAGGAATTTAATACCAAGACTGTAAAATTTTGTATTTTTCATTACAAAAAATAATATAAATATCATTATCAAGGAAAAATTGCACAAAAAACCCATATATTATATTTATTAATGGTTATGGTCTAATATATCTCCTGTTATTAAATTAGGTAATCTATTGGGTTGATTTTGTGACCTTATCTCAAAGTTTGAACCAAGTTTTACTCATATTACACTTACCAAGGCAACAAATATTTATTATAGTTACCATTCATAATGGATAAAAATAAATGTGACTTACATACTAAATTTTACTATCCTAATTCATGATTTGGTATTATTTATTCTTCATTAAATCTATATTAGTTTAAAAATTAATATTTTAAAAAAAATCACAAAAGAGTATGTAAATTACTTTTTAAAAAAATGGTTTTTTGTGCACAAAAATAAACATTTTTTAAGAGAATGAATATTTATGATAAAAATTAAATTAATTTTATTATTTTAAAAACTGAATTATATTTCATTTTAAGGAAAAATACATAATAGGATGTAGATTTTTGTGACACCGAAATAGTCTAAAATAAGAATCTTATATTTGATAGCATACATGACAGGGGACACCAAGCTCGTAAGATTATATAATACCATGATACATTAAAATATATTTATTATTTTAAACAGATTTTATATATTCTATATTTTTTATTGTACTTTAAACAGAATTATGTTTCATTACATGCAAGAGCAGCTATCTTCGAAAGCTAACATTACACGTGAGACTGATTTTTAACAATACATTATTAAAATATTATTATTTAATAAAATAAGACATAACTTATATTTTAAATTGAAAATTATGATTATTATTAACTTAATTATGAAAAATATTTTTTATAATAATATAATGTTAATTTATAAGTTAAAAAATAATTAGAAATGAATATAGGAAACAATTTTATATAAACAGAATGTTTTTATATAAAACCATTTTTATGTTCAAAATTCTTTTTATCCTAATAAGTTAAAGTAACGAAATTTATTGAATTATTTTATTGAAATGTATATTTTATATATTTAATAAAATATTTTTTATTTTAACCTCATGGATTTGATAAGGATAATACCACAACAAACCCAATTTTATGCATAAAATATTATATTTTTATTATGGCATTTTTACAGCCTTTTAATTAAGAACCCATATTAAATCATAAATTTGAAACTGTATTGATATATTATGTCAAAATAAACTTCATTTTTTAAATAGGAACATAATAATTTTTTAGATTGAATTTTTTATCTAAAACATTTCTATTTTTAATGAATAGTTACAAATACTACATTTTATGTTAATAATTATTTTTCATATAAATTATTTATAAGAAAAAATTATGATTTATATTGTTTTTAAAGTTAAATTAGATAATATTTTTATCAAATAATACAATTTATTTTATTAAAATCAATTTCAATTTTAAATTTACTATAAAAACATAGCAATCTTTTGAACATTTTAACTTTAAAACCCCAATTGTCATCCCACTTGCAGGATGAATTTTAAATTAATTTATTCAACGTATGTTATTATAATTTGGAAAAATGGATACCATATTTTGAATAATAATAATTTAAAATCTATAATAAATTCAACATATTTTTGGACCAAAAATATTAGTGAATGTGATTAATATTAATTACAATTAATAAGATAAAAATAATCTTAATAAAAGAATAAAACATTAACTTAAGGAACCAAATGACATATTCAATTGTCCAAAACCTATTGGATGGATATATATATATATATATATTCTAAAACATACATTTTATAGTTTTTTTTTGTTTTTATGACCTTTTTAGGTAATAACATGTGAACACCTAACTTGTTTCTAAAAATTCCAAGTGAGTCCTTTTTCCTCATCTATAAAAGGCCTCCACATCTCCTTATTCCTCACACCTCCCAAACTACTTAGGTTCAGCCAATATATTTCGAAATAGCTTCCAAAAATCCCTTCCCTTGACCTTGAATCCACCCTTTGGGCATGAATCCATCCAAATGATCCTTTTGGTACCAACAAAAAGAAGTTACCTGATTGAGAGATAGTGTCTTCTCTCAAGATATCTAGTTTCATTTCCATTATCCACACCATAAAATCTATTTATTACATTTTTATATAAAAAAATTATCATAAATATACTATTATGTTTTTATGTAAATTTTTTGACCTAAAATTACACACACCTCCATATAATGGGTAATGAACATAATGTTTCTTTGTATGGAAATCCACTGCCTCATGAAATGATGATTGTTCATTTTACCTTTACCACTAATCATGATGGTCATTATAATGGAAAATCTATTTATATATGTTATATATGATATTTATAATGACTTTATTCTTCTTTAATTTTAATTCATAACATAAATTTATGGTTTTCATCTTGTGTAAATATGATAATTTTGTTTAACGGAGTGTGGACTATCACTCCATCAAAGATACATGACTCGTTCATGCCATACTTGAAAAATATATAAAATATGGTTGTAAAAAATATATGTAAGATATATAAAATATATATGATATTTTAATTATAATATACATATGTATCATTTATCTTTCATTAATTTAATATGAAAAATAAATGAATGTAGTGTTCATGCATACGTACAACCTATAGTCTCTATGAATGGTGCACTTCATTTCCAATCTAAAAATATAATAGACTGCTATAAATAAATATATACTGAATATATATTATAATTAAGTCATGTTTTACATTTTAGATATGATTAAATCATGATCTAATTATTAGGACTAACAAATAAAAATTAAAAATATATTTGATAAAATTATGTAATTAACACCCAAAATAATAAAAATAATGAAACAGTTTTAACAAACATGTAATAAAATATTTTAAGAAGTTAATATATGATATTATTAAAATTATTATATTTTTCCTAGAATTTAGTAACATATTTTAAGCCGCTATAAAGTGGATAAATACCACACAACAAAGTTATGGTTAAGTTAAGGGAATTTCATCTCAATGTACATTTCATTGAGACTTATTTTTTATTATGAACCAATTCACTTTTTTTGGTGTATATACTACCTTTATCTTTTTATATCATGAATCCCCTTATTATCATGATGTTATATGTTTGATATAATTTCATATCTTTTTAGATATAATGATTCAAAATTTTCAAAGTGGTATGGGACACATTATAATGATTAAATATTGTTCTCGTCAAGATTGTTCTTAAGGATTGTCCTTGAAATCTTAGTTAATTTTGTTATAGTTAACCTTATCATGAAATAATAACTTTATTTTAATCATTTTTCATATAAAATTTACATTAATATCGAAATTCCTATACAATGGATATTAGTATTTCCTAAACCATATAACATCTTACATACAGAGTTTACTTTGATAGTTATATGATTAACTGTGTCATAAATAATAAATCTATATTTCTCATTCAATATGGTTATTTGAGGGGTGTGTTATTTTAATTATTAAATTTTAGGAATGATTTGGACTGAAAATGAAAGGTAGATCCCAGACTTTATACAACTCCTTGATGCATCAATAGGTTCTCATGGGACAAATTAGTTGCACAAATCAGAATAGTTTGAACTGTCTTGTAATTGGTCTTGATGGTATAGGTTTCCACGTGACATGGATATGAAATCAATTAAATAATAATTTCCCTCATTTAGTTTTTTTTATTATTCATCCATGAGATTTTTCATCGATATATATATGGATACATTTCATTTTAATACATTGATTAAATGGAATGTATTTCAATTTCTTACATTATCATATTGACTTTTCCATATCTTGTTAGTTCAATGGAATGTTTTATCAGTTATTTGTATTCCCATGTTAATTTATTCTCATTGATTCTTTATTTATTTATCTTTACTTATCCTTACTATGTATTTGAGCTCACCCTTATTATGTTTCATTTGTATAGGTTATGATGTAAAAATATTTGAATAAGCATTCAAAGATGTAGTTTATTTCATTTTATTATGTATTATGTTTTTAATTTATATTTCCAAATGTATTATGGGTATTATATATGTAATCTAGGATTCCAAGACTGATAAACTTCTCATTCCATTAAGATTTGATTCCTTGTAATCATGCCAATATAATAAAAAAATACACCAGCTTTGTGCTTCTCTAGCTAGGGACTTACAGTTCGTATCAAAGGAAGTTTAGAAATAACATTGGAAAAAAGATTTAGAAAAATTATATTTGAGAACATAACTATAAGATAGAAATTGAGTATGAGTATAGAAGAAAAATCTAGATTTTTGGTATGGTAGATATTATGTGGGTATTCCTAGAAATATATTCATTTCTGGATACTTTATATGGATGTGGTTCTGAAATAGATGTACCTAGGAATAATAACTCTAAAGAGGTGTTCCAACCAGGAATCTTGGTTTCCTGGTACACAAAAATGGGCTTTATTATGAACCTACTTTGACACTCTTGAGGTATATGATAAGGATTATTCACATTTTATCTACCTACCATTATAAAGTATATAAAATTAAAGATTCCCCCACACAAGGAACCAAAGATTACGATTCTAGGATTTATAATGCATAAATTTAGGTTATGTGCTCTAAAATATTTATAGTTATACAATGTTTACAACATTATGAGATAATACAGTGTATTCCATTGTATATAAATGTATCCTAGTAGGAATAGTGGTATCAGTAATCATATAAAATTTATATAATTACATTCTAATGGAAAAAAAATATAGCTGGTATTGGATTTGATCATGTTATGGATATATTAGGGTAAAATAGTCATGTTACGAAAAATAACCTTTCCAGAATGGAGAAACTTATTCCACATAGAGATTATCATATTATGGATCGCTATATGTGACAAAAAAATCTCATTGTTTAGTGGGAATACTAATCCAATTTAGCTGATCAATTGATTGATTCTCTTGAGAATATATTTAAGAACATGGAATGTAGTGAAAAGGAAAAGGTCACACTTGTGGTATATTCTCTCTATGATGATGCTAGTCAATGGTGGTAATTGATGCAGAATACTAGGGATGAGAAAGAAATTGAACTCATGAAATATAGAAAATTTAAGGATAAATTATTTGATAAATACTTCACTCATGGTCACCAAATTGAGATGAAGAGGATGTTGTTGGATTAAAGAAAAAGGACAAAGAGAGTGTTCTAGATTATGAATCCACCTTTACAAGGTTAGCTATGTATTATATAGATTACATATTAAACACAAAGAGAAAGATCAACCAATTATTTTAAGGACTTAATCCATGTATCCAAAGGGAACTAGTGACTCAAAACATTTCTTCATATGAGGAAATAATTTTATGTGCTATCAAGAAAGAAAAATAATTATCCAAGTCCAATGGCTTCAAGGAAAACCAAGAGAATGGGAGGAATCTTGAACACCAGGAAAAGGAGAATGAGTTAAAGAAGATTATGGGAAAGAAGTATTTTACTACTTTTGATAAATGTGTAAATAATAAACCATATAAATTCATGAAATTATTGAGATTTTGATATAACTTTGGAGAAAACGATCACCAGGGAAAATAATGATTGTGGAAGAAGGAAAATACCATTATTCAATGTCACAACTACTAGGAGATGGGGAACTACACAAAATAATTCCCTAAGAGTCAAGATAATATACCTTAGAAGAATCTAAGTGATCAAGGACAATCATATGTTATTAGCACAACCGAAGTGGAATGATTAATGTACTACTATATTTTGATCTAAGAAATATGTTGTAAAAATATTTTGTTATCATCATAAGATTTAATAAATATGTAAGGATTATACTATAATAAATTTTTAATAAATATTTAAGATCATATATTGAATGGTACTAAGAAAAAAATTTCATTAGAAAGTTAATATTTTCAAAAAAACACATGATTGAGGGAAAAGGAACCCTTATTATGTTCCTTATATTGAGATTATGGTGAAGAAATGATAGATTTGGATAAGTGTTGACTACCTTGGAACTGATTAATGAATTGTCAATAAGTAGACTATTATATTTTTTATAGAGTTTAAAACACTTTTGTATTAGAGAAATATATCCAATAAACTATGTCTTGCTTAAGGAATAAAGAAGAATTCATGTTTTCAAGGAGGTTTTATAGTGATTCAGGTTATTACTATATTTCAAGATGATACACGATGAAGTTAATCAGATGTTTGGAATATGGAAATTTACAGCTACTTCATGTTTATTAAAGGCTAATGAAAAGTTAATTTTGGGAATTTAGTGACTCTCCATCAAAAGTGATTGGATCATAATCAATTAGAAAGTTTAATCATTTATAAAATGGTATAGATGATCATTGAATGAGATTTTAATGGTTAATGTGTTACTGAACCATATGATGCATCATATTCTAAGAGATGAAGTATAAATAGTTCAAGGCACACTCAAGCGAAAAGGTTATTTTTATATAAACATATAATTACTTATATTCTTATATATTGAAATAATTACTTAACAATAAAAAATGGTTTTGAACCAAAAACATTGTCTTATTATCATCATTTTTTTGATATAAATTACCTTGAGTCACACCTATGGTTTATGGTTTTTTGATAAAAAAAAATCATCTAAACATGTCCTCTATAACTATCCATCATAACTTGATTTTTGGAATTTTTCTTACATATCCATGTTTCCATTTCCCACCTATGTTTTCATAGTAGGGAACCTTGTTACGTGATCATTGTACTTTACTCTGTCTCTTTTTGATAATATGTGATATGAACCATTTTTAAATTGTGGGTATTTAAAAAATAGTTTTTACAATCCCTCTATCACCAATATCATGTTTCAATTGTGACGATACAATTTAATTAAGGCAGGGAGAATGTAACACCTAGAAATTATAAAATAAGGACCTTATATTCGATAGTGTGCATGAAACACAACACTAAGAACATAAAGGGATATAATATTGAGATACATTAAAATATATTTACTATTTTTAATAGATTGGATATATTCTATATTTGGTAATTCACTTGGCATTGATTTACTATGTTTTACTCGCAAGAGAAACTTTCTTCAAAATCTTACATTACACGCAAGACCGAGAATTAACAATACATTATTAAAATATTATTATCAAACATAATAAGACTTAACCTAGACATTAAATTAGTAGTTGTGAATATTTTTAACTAACTAATGAAATATATTTTTTATAGAAATATAATATTAGTTTATAGGTTAAAAATTAATTATAAATAAATATAATAACTAATTGAATATGGTCAGAATGTTTTTTTATAAACCCATTTTTATGCTCACAAAGATGTTTTATCCTAATAAATTAATGTAATAAAAATTAGTGAATTACATTAAGGAAATATATATGTGTTATATATTAAATATAATATTGTTTATGATAATCCCATGTATTTTACAAGAATAAGATCACAACAAACCAAATTTTCTGTATAAAATAAAAATAATTAATTAAGGCATTTTTATAACCTTTTAATGGAGAACCTATTTAAAATATAAATTTTGACAATTTAATTTATTTAATATTTCAAAATAATATTCTTATATTAATAAGAAACATAATAATTTGGTTAGAGTGAATTTTTGATCGTTTTATGAAATATTTCATTTTTAATGAATAGTTAAAAATATTGCATTTTAATTCAAAACAGATTTTTCATTTAACTTATTTATATGGATAAATTATGTTTCATATTGGTGTTAAATTTTAATTAGATAATATTTTTATCAATTAATCCAATTTAGGTAATTAGAATCAATTTCACATTTTTATTTACTTTAAAAAAATAGAAAAAATTTGGATGTTTTTACTTTAAAAATATGCGTTGTTGTCATGCTTTTGGGATGAATTTAGAATTAATTTCTACCAATTTTTTGATTTGAATTTGTAAAAATGGATTCAATATTTTTAATAATCATAATTTTAATGTATAATAAGGTAAACTTAGTTTTTTACCAAAAAATAGTGAAATTAATTAAACTTAATTTCAGTTTTTAAGTGATAATTAAGCTTAATAAAGGACAAATACTTTAACATAAGGGCCCAAATGACCTAGAAATATGTCAAACACCTATTTTATGGACATATATCAGCCATTAAACTTTCATTAAATAGTTTTTTGGGGGTTTTATGACTTGTTTTATGTAATAACAAGTGTACACCAAATTTGTTTCCAAAAATTATATGTGAGTCCTTTTCCTTCCCTATAAAATCTCACCACCTCTCCTTATTCCTCACACCTCTAAAACCACATAGTTTAGGCCAATATCAGACCGAATATATTCCAAAAATCCATAACATAGACTTTGAATCCTCTCTAAGGGTTTTATTCCTTCCAAGGAATCTTTTTGGTACAAACTAATAGAAGTTTCCCAATAAAGAGGTAAAGTATTAACTCAATCTCCTTAGATTAATTTCCATTTTCCACACCCTAAAATATATTTATTCATTTATTATAAAAAAATAATTATAATAAATATCCTAGGATATAGTTATGTAAATGGTTCAACCTAGACTTACACACATGTAATGTCTCGGATTTTTTATGTATTACTTTTAAATGTTATAAGGAATTATTTTGAGACTAGACCTTTGGACGACATGCGATTCCGAGGAACAGAGTGCCTAAAATCAATGGTTGAAATTATTTAAATTTTAAGCAGTGTGGGTGACCAGTTTTCTTGAAAAAGTAAAATAAATTTTAAATGGGTGCCTGGATCAAAAATTTGAGGGCACAGTTGCGTTCATAGCAGCGACTTTGCCTTAGGCGGGGCCTAACATCAACTAGAGTGAGTTAGCTACAAGAGTTAGTTTTTGGAAATTTTAATGGAAATAAAATAAATTAATAATTTAATTTATGTAAAAGTTTCCTTTTTGTATAATTACTTAATTCCTCCCTTTTAATACCTACAAATGGCACCTTTGTTGGGTTAGCCTCATAAACTTGCGAATTGAGAGAGAGAATCTTGGAGATTTAGAGGAGAACCCATTGGTGGACAATGACGATGTGATAGATCAGTGCATCTAGGATTTAATGAACCCCACAAATGAACACAATTTGAAGATAATTATTCAACTAGATCGACGTAGGGGTTTTTATTTTGATTCTTCTTTTCCCCATTCTGGGATTAAACGATGAACGCGGATCAAGACACCAACAGGGTGATCTGTGGATCGGGTGTTCTTATGGGAGGGAGTTAATTTCCTTTTCTTTTGGGTTCTTGGTTCATGAATTGATTTTATGATGATCATGGTTTGTCATTTTGATTCTCCTGTTAAACTAATTAATATGAGTGGATCAACACTGTAATGAATGATGGAGGAGGTGTGTTCCTCCTTTTTTATTGTTTTTCTTCCTCCCATTTAACACTGTGTTATTCACGTTCTTCATGGGGTTATGAACAATGGATCTTTGCACATAAAATACACAATGAAACTATCCCAGATTAGAGATCCAATATCATGAGGACCTAGAGGAGGTGTGATGGCGATAGCAGTAGACGAATCGACGTGGTTCAGGAGCTCTCATTCTTCAAGAATTCTTCATGTGGGTGGATCAGAATGCTTTTCCAAGGCTGATCGGAGGCCCGAAACCGATGGAATTGGATTTGTGATGACTAGGAAACTTTAACCCTTCAGTTTGTTGATGATCAGATCACTAGAATGGACATTAGAGTATCGACAGAGGCATGGAATGAAGAACTAGCGATTCTAGAAATTTCCGAAGAACACGGCCTGTATTCCAAAAAACATTTTGTGTGGGACCGGATCAATGGAAAATAGGGTTCCTCATTTCATGAAGTGATGACATGGCGTGTTCTCTGAAGAACACAGCTTGTAAACCTGATGTGGCATGGAAAAGATGGCTACGTGGTACTCGACGTGTATTAAGAAGATACTCGGACATGGGGTGAAGTACATAGTCGTGTACTCTACCACATGGCTAGACCAGGCCAACTACATGGGTTACCCTATGTACTAGATACATGGGTTACCCCATGTACCAGATACATAGGTTATAACACATGGGTTGAATCTATGTACGTGCACACAGAATATGTACATAGAGTCCTCCTTGGATAGTGGAACACGAAGTGTCACCATTTTACATGCCATTTATACCTTCTTCTACATGAAAATACATAAGACACAGTCCATTGTACATGGGCAGTTCTTAGGGTTAGAAGACACGGCGTGTGAAAATCTTACATGCCGTGTACTTTTTAGTAAATGGCCTGATCCTCTAGTCCACCCTATCTTGGAAATGTTTTATTTGGGTTGGTTCCCCTTTTCTTGTTCCCCTAAAGGTCAAGTTTCATTTCCATTTGCAGAAGTATGATCCCTTTAGCAAGAATTTCTGAGATAGAGTCAGGTATCTATCTGAGAGGCCCGGAGTGAGCTCCTCTATCAATCCTTGACCCTAAGTAGAGTCATGTATCGACATGACTATTTACACAGGGTGTCGATCCTCTACCTATTTGGTGAATCGGTATGAGTCGCAGTATCCTCCAAGGCCATGGCAGTGATCCTCATCTCTGTATCATGATATTTCCCCACTCAAGAGTGTGTTCTCTCAGAATGAGTGAATCTATCTCTCCTGACTTTTCCCAACTAGCGGTACTTCTCGGAAGGACATTATTAGAGATACTAGACTCTTAGAGTGTGTTCACCCAGATGAGTGCTTCGTGGAATCTTCAAACTAAATTCCTAGCATGTATATGTGGTCATGTGACTTGTCTCTAGACTAAAGGTCTAAGATTGGGGTATATCTGGATTGTGTTCTTCTATTATATGTTTAGTAGAAATGTAATGTTAAGAGCTAAATATACCTTTCCTTTGTGTATTTCTTTGTGGTTTTCGATGTCCTCTACTTAGTATTATTATACTCAACCATGCACAGGATTTTCCCACACATGTCATGTATTGTGTAGACGAGTGGCATTTTGACGGATTCTAGGGAGAACCAAGGCAGGATAGGGATTTCTGAGTTCCCTAAAAATTGAGGTGTTCCTATGGCTATGAGTAGCAGTCACAGTACCTATTTTTACTTACAGTTTGGAATTTTTTGGTTTTCAGTCTCTTATTTTTGGTGGCCTTGTATTCTGGCCAAGTTTATTTTATATACTTTACCTTCATCATACACTTTTTTTTGGGTTTAGTTATATGAATTCATTTTGTTCCTTATTGGCTTTCTCATTTCAAAATTTGTGGGCTTGGAGATATGTGTGTGTTTAAAGGTGCTTAAGTAATGCCTCCCATGTTAGAAATATACCTAATCAGTGCTAGTCACCAGCCTCTGGCATATTGAAGACGGGTCAAGGGAGTCACGGCATGGGCCCCCGGGGACGGGTCATGACAGAGTGGTATCAAAGGTGGTCGGTTCTACCTTAGAACCAATATTCAATGATATTGGTTTGGGGAATAGTGTTAAGTGTTTCGATCTCGTCTTTCAGGCCAGAGACTCCAGTGTTAGTGCGAGCAGTCGACGTATCTATACACTAGGACACTGATAACATGCTTTTTGACTCGATACGTGAAAACACTAGTTACGGGGAAATAAGAAAATGGCACAAGCATCATATAGAAATGTGTTGTATTTTCCATGTACTTTGTGTCAGCTATCCAGATATACACGTTAATCATGGTACATCTTGTTTTCTTATAGGATGCCTCCTCATTGCATACCCACTAGGATTCAGTACCATGATCACGAGGATGACCTCCTCAGTGACGAGGCTTTGATACATGAACTAGTTCCCTGGGCATTGCCTTCAGGTGGTGTACCTGCTATACCACCACCAATAGAGCAGCATGTGGTACCTAAAATACCGAAAGATGAGGGGTGCAGGAAGAGCGCGCTCCATGAGTTTCAAAGATAGATACCCCATAGGTTCTGATGCGAGCCCGACACTCAGGTGGTTGAGGACTGGCTTGAGGCAGTGACTAGAGTTTTCGGTCTTGTGAGGACACCAGTGGACTATATGGTGATCCTAGAAGAGAGCCTTCTTTAGGGTTTAGTGGGATGATGGTGGAGTCTAACCACACACACTCACGATGATGAGACTATTTCATGGAAGCAGTTTGAGTAACTCTTTTGGGAGGATTTCTCTCTAGTTATTGTTAAAGAGGTGTGTATCTAAGAGATTATTCAGCTTCAGCAGTGCAGTTTGATGATGGATGACTATTCATCGAGGTTCACCAACCTTGCCTAGTACTCAATGAATTTGGCCAGTGATCAGTACTTCAGAGCTCAGACCTTCGAGTGAGGTCTATGATGGGACATCCGATCTAGTTTTATTCCTATATTCATAACAAATTATGCTGGAGTGCTTGAGCGATCCCCGGTGATTGAGAACATCTTGGTGGAGCAGAGACCGCTAATGGTAGTCAGGAACTGGAAAACTTGTGTGGAGACTTCGGATGTAGGGATTCGATGTCATGCATACAAATTAGGATGTGAGAGACATCACAGGAGGACCCAATACATGGGTTTGGCAGTCTAGGGACCTTGGACTAGATCTACTCAGCCTAGGGAGAGTTGATGCTACTTGTGCGATGGTAAGGTACATCTCACTAGAGATTGTCCGACCTGTCGAGCTGCTAATAGGGAGGTGGTGGATGGACCATCGGGGCAGAGTCAAAGACTGGAGCAAATAGACCCGCCAGGAGGAAAACATTGCAGAGAAGTAAGGGAAGATACATGTAGTGGAAGATACTTCAATCTACTTTCACCACCACCCCCAGGAGGTCTACAACAGGCTCAGAGAGCTAGGCGATAAGGGCGGGGATAGCTACATGTGGTCAAGGCATATGACCCAGGGACTCCAGGGATGATTCGATGTATGATCTGCATATTTTCTACCTTATCTTTCGTACTTATAGATATAGGCGCTGGACATTCCTTACTCACCACATGTCATGTGAAAAATCTTGAAATTTCAGTAGAGCTTTCAACTCGACCCTTACGCTTGGAGACACATATGGGAGGAGATTCGATGATCACACACCTTTTCATACAGTGTGATCTCACCCTTATACATGAGAGTTTCAGTTGGAACCTCTTGGTGGAATCATCGAGGCCTTATGATGTCATTCTCAATATGGATTGGCTATCTTCAGTCTATTCCCAGATAGAATACTTTAGGTGAAGAGTGCGGTGTGTCCACAGTGATAGGATGATGTTCTCCTTTGTTGGTGAAAGGGAGACTCAGGAAGCACAGAATGGGATCATAAAAAGAAGGGTACATCCGATCACTCATGAGTTGGCTAGACTTACCTCCAAAGTAGTAGATTTTGTGAGCTTCCAGTTTCCAATAGTATTAGTAGAATTTGAGGAAATCTTTCTCAAAGATGTTCTAGGATTACCTCTCTAATGGGAAACTGACTTCTGTATTGACTTACACCATGGGATGGAACCGATTTCAGTATCATCATATCAGATGGATCCTAAAAATCTTCGTTAGATAAGGGTTCAGTTTGAGGATTTTTAGAGAAAGGGTTTTGTAAGACCCATCATTTCACCATGGGAGGCCCCATTATTGTTTTCTAAGAAGTCAGATGGGAGTTTTAGGTTGTACGTGTATTATCAGTTCCTGAACTAGGTGACGGTGAAGAACAAGTATCCACTACCGAGGATCGATGACCTCTTCGATCAAACGAGAGGGGCATAGTGGTTATCAAAAGTTGACCTTCGGTCTGGTTACCGCCAGTTACGATTACGGGGCGAGGATATACCGAATATGGATTTCAGATACCGCTACAGTCACTATGAGTACTTGGTGATGCCT
The DNA here is from genome assembly GCA_963277665.1 of Viscum album. NCBI lineage: Eukaryota > Viridiplantae > Streptophyta > Magnoliopsida > Santalales > Viscaceae > Viscum > Viscum album. Next base: position 963,761,790 of record OY728157.1, read on the forward strand.
TTCGGCATGACAAACACCCCTTCAGTGTTCATGGGCCTTATGAATCGGATCTTCCAACCATATTTATACTGGTTCGTAGTGGTCTTCATCAATGACATCCTTGTGTACTTAGCGTCATAGGTGGAGCATGTGAGACACCTATGGATCGTACTAGACATACTCTGAGAGCACCAACTTTATGGGAAGCTCTCAAAGTGATAGTTATAGATTCAAGAGGTCCACTTTTTGGGACATGTCATCTCAGTAGATGGAGTAGCTATGGACCAAGCCAAGGTAGAGGCAGTGTTAGCATGTGATCCACCTCGGAGTGTGACAGAGGTGTGGAGATTCCTTGGGCTCGCAGGATATTACTGGATATTCATTCCTAATTTCTCCTGAATATCATCACTAATGACATCATTTACCAGTAAGGGTAAACCCTTCATGTGGATGGAGAATTTCCAATAGGATTTCAAGCAGTTGAGGCAGAGTTTGACGAGTTCCCCGATCTTGAGATTATCTGAGGAGAGCTTTGAGTATGTAGTTTTCTATGACGCATCGAGGACCAGGCATGGTTTTTTCCTGATATAGAGATAGGAAGTTATTTCATATAGTTCGCGCCAACATAGTCCACATGAGCATAACTATGTGACCCATGATCTCGAGTTGGAAGTGGTAGTATTTTCATTGAAGATGTGGAGACACTACCTTATTTGTGATTGGTTCATCATCTACTCTGACAACAATATCCTCATGTATATCTTCTCACAGAAGAATCTAAATCTGAGATAGAGTTGTTGGATATAGTTCCTCCAGGACTATGATTTCGAAATCATCTATACTCCTAGAAAGGGTAACAAGGTGGCAGATTCTCCTAGCAGGAGATTGAGCTCACAAATGTTGAGTGAAGTGCCAGAACAGTTGGCCTTATTATAGTTATCCTTCATAGAAATAGAGGATGAATCTTACCTTTAGTTAATGGTTTTCATCCCTCCATTCTTATGGTGATTTTGGGAGGCACAGCTTAGGGATGTCGACTATGAGACTTTATGTGGCCAGTTATCCTCACGGCATCCCCTGATGGATATTTCCAAGGTGGGGAGCATGTAGTTCTTTTCAGAGGATACACTATTGTACCAGTGGAATTATGGGAGGAGGTCATGAGGGAGTTTCATACATCTCACTTGGAGGTAAATCCTAGAGTGGAAAAGATGTACCATGATCTTCGATGATAGTTTTGGTGTTCAGGCGTGAAGAAGGAAGTAGCAGAGTTTGTTTCTCGATGCCTTACATGCCCATAGGTGAAGGTTGAGCACCGGGTTCCAGCGGGATTAACTCACACCTATATGTTCTATAGAGTAAGTGGGATAGAATATTTATGGACTTCATGATGGGATTACCATGGATGTTCAAGGGAAATGATTACATATGGGTGATCGTTGACCGACTCACCAAGTCGGCCCACTTTCTAGCTATTAGAGAGCAGAGTTCCATAGAGATCTTGGGACACCTCTATGTGTAGGAGATAGTTCATCTTCATGGAATCCCTTAGAAAATAGTCTTGAATCAAGATGCCCGCTTCACATACTAGTTATGGAAGGGATTGTAGCAGGATTTCGGAACTTAGCTATGCTTGAGCATAGTGTTCCTCCCCCAGACAAATGGTCAGACTGAGAGGACCATTCAGGTTCTAGAGGATATGTTGTGGGTCTATATCTTGGACTTCGGTCATAGTTGGCAGTACCACCTACCACTGGTGGAGTTTGCATATGATAATAGCTACCACTCCACCATTGTTATGGCATTGTTCGAGGCGTTATATGGGAGACCCTTCTGGTCACCTCTTTGTTGAACCGACCCTGGAGAGTCAACACTCATGGGTCTAGAGTTGGTGTGAGCTAGCACTAAGAAGGTGAAGATCATCTAGGAGTGGATAAAATCTACACAAATCCGACATAAGTATTATGCTGAAAGATGATGGAGACCTCTAGAGTTCAATGAGGTAGACAATGTCTTCCTTCAGGTCTCACCTCGACAAGGGTTACGGAGATTTGGCCGAGGCGGAAATCTATCTCTGAGGTTCATTAAACCATTTTAGAAACTCTTCAAAGTTGGTGCGGCGGCGTACCACTTAGCTCTACTGCCACAGTTGCATCGGGTACATGATGTCTTCCACATTTCGCAGCTGAGGAGGTATGTTCATGACCCATCGCACGTCATCGACTGGGGTGAGCTGGACATCGAGGATAGACTGACCCTTGTTGTGTACCCAATGGAGATCAAGGATCGGAAGGAGAGTATCCTTCATGGGAGATCGATTCCTTTGGTGCACGTTTGGTGGTAGCACTAGAATCGTCAGGAGAGAACGTGTGAGTAGAAGACTCAGATTCATGCCCAGTACCGACATCTTTTTTAGTAGCCCTTGTTTTGTCTTTTCATGGATAGAAAGCCCCAAGGTAGGGAGAATGTAATTTATTTGATTTTCTGTGTATTATTTTTTAATATTATATGAAATTATTTCGAGACTAGAACTTTCAACGGCATGCGATTCTGATGCCCGAAGTGCCCAAAATCAATGGTTGAAATTAATTAAAATTTAAGCAGCCCGTGCGAGCGGTTTTCATGAAAAATTGGAACTACTTTTAAATGGGTGTCTGGATCAAAACTTTGAGGGTACCATTGCATTAAAAGAAATGACTTTGCCTTAGGTGGAGCCTAACATCAACCAGCGTGGGTCAGCTGCAAGAGTTTGTTTTTGGATGTGTTAATGGAAATAAAATAAATTAATAATTTATTTTATTTAAAAGATCCCTTTTTGTATAAAAACCAAATTCTTCCTTTTTAATACCTTCTTATGGAAATTTCGAAGGTTTAGCCTCATAACCCTACAAATTGAGAGAGAGCCTCTCAGAGCATTGGAGGAGAACCCATTAGCGGATGACGATGACGTGATCGATCGATGCATCTTGGATTCAATGAACCCCACCAAGGAATTCAACGAAACGATCATTCTTCTATCAGATTGAGGTATGGGTATTTATTTTGATTATCCTCTTCATAGTTCTTATATTAAATGATGAACGCAGGTCAAACCACCAATAGGGTGATCTACGGATCATGGGTTCTTGCGGGAGGGCATTAATTTCTTTTTCTTTTGGGGTTTTGATTTGGGAATTGATTTTATGATAATCTTGGTCTATCATTTTGATTGTCCTATTAAAACTATTAATGGGAGTAGATTGAATCCCTGACAAATGATGGTGAAGGTTCGTTCCTCCTTTGTTTATTATTTTTATTCCTCCCTTTTAACCTCATGTTCTTCATGTTCTTTGCAGGGTTATGAACAATGGATCGGTGTGCATCCATTACGAAACACAATGATCCCAAATTGGAGATCTGACATCATGAAGACCTAGAAGAGGTGCAATGGTGATGGCGTTAGGCGAATCAACATAGTTTAGGAGTTATCATTCTTCGAGAGTTCTTCATGTAGGTGGATCAGAACGCGTTTTTGGGGCTGGTCGGAGGCCTGAAACTAAGGGAATTGGCTTCATGATGATTACGAGACATCAACCCTTCATTTTTGTGACGATCAGATCACCAGAAAAGACATTGGAGGATTGATGGAGGTGTGGAATGAAGAATTGGTAGTTTTGGAAATTTCCAGAGAACATGGTATGTATTCCGAAGAACACGTCGTGTGGGACCGGTTTAGCGGCGGCTAGGGTTCTGGGATGCACAAAGCTATGACCCGGTGTGTTCTCTGAAGAGCATGGAATGTAAACCCTACACATCCTGGAAAAGGAGGATATGTGGGAATCGGTGTTTATCTAGGGGATACACGGACACGTAGTGGAGTACACAGCCATGTACTCCACCACACGGCCAGACTAGGCCGACTGCATGGGTTATCCCATGTACCGGATAAATGGGTAATAACACATGGGTTGAAGCCATGTACGGGCACACAGCCATCATACACGGATTCCTCCTCAGATAGAGGAACACGACGTGTCACCCTCTTACACACCGTGTATACCTTTTTCTGCATGACAATCCTTACGACACATGTCGTTATACACGGGAAGTTCTCGGGGTCAGAAGACACGGTGTGTGACAATCCTACACGTCGTGTACTTCTCAGAACATGGATTGATCATCTTTTCCACTATATCTTGGACATGTTTTATCAGGGTTGGTTCCCTTTTTTCTCATTCCCTTGAAGGTGCGGTATCGTTTGCATTTACAGGAGTATGATCCCTTCAACAGGACTTTTCAAGATAGATTCGGGTATCCCTCTGAGAGGCCCAGAGTGAGATCCTCTATCCATCCTTGACCCTAGGTTGAGTTAGGTATCGACGTGACTATTTCCACAAGGCACTGATCCTCTACCTAGTAGGTGAATTCGGATGAGTTGTGGTATCCTCCATGGCCCAGGAAGTGATCCTCATTAGTGTATCGTGATCCTCCCCCACTCAGGAGTATGTTCTACAGAAAGTATTGTATGTATCTCTCATGAATTTTCCCGACGAACAGTACTTCTTGAACAGATGTTATTAGAGATACCATACTTGTGGAGTGAGTTCTATCAGATGAGTGCTTTGTGGAATCTTTAAACTAAATCTATAGCATGGGTATGCGGTTGTGTGACTTGTCTCTAGACTACGGATCTAGGATTTTGGTATATCTTAATTTTGTTCTCCTATTATATGTTCAATAGACATATATTGTTTAGAGATGACTATACCATTACTTTGTGTATTGCTTTGTGGTTTTCGGGGTCCTATACTAAGTATTGTTATACTCACCACTGCACAGTTTTTGCCTACATGTGTCGTGTCTTGTGCAAACAAGCGGCCCTTTGACGGAGTCCAAGGCAGACCGGGGTAGGACTAGGATTTCAGAGTTCCCAATAGGATGTGGTGTTCCTACAACTATGAACAGTAGTCCCAGGACATCTTGTGCTTACAGGTTAGAATTTTGTGGTTTGTAGTCTCTTGTTTTTTGTGGGCTTGTATTCTTTTCTAGTTTATTTTTCGTACTTTACTTATTTCATACTCTATATTGTTGGGTTTAGTGGTATGCATACATATTTTTCCTTAGGGGTTTTGCATTTTAGAATTTGTGGGATTGGATATGTGTGTTAGTTTATAGGTACTTAGGTAATGCATCCCATGTTAGTAATATGCCTACTTGGTGCTAGTCACCATCCCCTGGCCTATTGAAGGCAGGCTTGGGGTGTCGTGATGTGGGCCCCCGGGGAAAGTTCATGACAACACACCTCAATATAATGGTAGATAACATATTGTTTCTATGTAGAGTGAACTACTACCACGAAAAACAATGACTGTTCATTATTTCCTTTACCACCTATCATGGTGGACATTATGATGGAAAATATCCTAATATATGTTATATATGATATTTATAATTACTTTATTTTATTGTAATTTTTATTTATAACATACCTTAATTCTTTACATCTTGTGTAAATTGGATAATTTTAGTTGAGAAAGTGTGGACTACCACCCCCTCAAAGCGATATGACTCGTTCATTCCATACATTGAACATATAAAAGATGGTTTTAATAAACCAATGTAACATATATAAAATAGATATGATTTTGGAATTATAATATACAAATGTATCATTTATCTTTCACTATTTTAATATGTAAAAGAAATGAAGGTATAATTCAAGCGTACATACAGGCTACCGACTCCATGAATGGTGCACTTCAATTATAATCTCCAAATATGAAGGACTATTTTATATTAATATATACTAAATTTATATATATAATGATTATGTCATGGTTTAAATTCTTGATAGAATTAAATTGTGATATAATTAATATGAACATAAAATCATAAGGCAAGACATACTTGAGAAAAGTAGGCATATTAGAAAATGAAATAGTTAAAATATTGAAAGTGTAATACCAAACAGGTAATAAAATGTTGTTAGAAGTTAAGATATGATATTATTACCATGATCATAGTTTTGGTATAATTTAGTGAACTATTTTAAACCACTATATAGGAGGATAAATACCAAAAAACAAAATGAAGGTTTAGGTAAGGGAATTTTACCTAAATTTATATTTCACTGAGACTTGTTTGTTATTATATTCCAATTCACTTTGATTTGGTATATATACTGCCTTTTCTTGATAAATAATGAATCCCATTATTCTTATGTAAATCTAAGATTCTTTTAATTTCATACTCTTCTAGATACAATAATGAAATGTTTCAAAGAGGTATGGGACACTTTTTAATGTTTAAATATTATTCTCATGAAGATTGTTCTTAACGATTATCTTTGCAACCTCACTTGATTTTTTAGATTTTTAACATTATCCTGCAATAATCACTTTTTTTTAATCATTTTTACTAGAAAAATACTTGAATATATATTTTCTCATCTAATGGATATTAGTATTTCCTAAAATGTAACCCATTTTACATATGGTGTTTAATTTAAAAGTTATTTGATTAACTATGGAATAAATAATAAATATGTATTTCTCATTCAATAAACATATTTGATAAGATATATTGTTTTCATTATTCAATATGAGGAATTATTTGTATTAGAAATGATGGGTAGATCTCAGACTTTATATAGCTCCTCGATGCGTTGATAGTTTATCATGATACAAATAAGCTACACAAATCAGAATTGTTTAAATTGTCTTGTGAAATCTCTTGGTGGTATTGATTTTCATGTTGCCCAAACATGAAAACCAATAAGAAATCATTTACCTCATTTAGTTTTAGTTATTTTTCATCTATGATATTTTTTTCGACATATATATGGATGAATTTCATTTCAGTTCATTGATTAAATAGAATTTGTTTTAGTTTATTATTATTTTCATATTGACTTTTCCTTTTCTAGTTATTTGAATGGAATTTTTTATCAGTTATTTACCTTACCATATTAATTTATTCATATTAATTCATTATTTATTCTACATTACTTACCCATACTGAGTATTTGAGTTTACCCTTATTTTGTTCATTTCTACAGGTTATGAAGAAAAATATTAGAATAATATTTCAAGGATTCAGTTTATTTAATTTTATTATGTATCACGTTATTAATTTTTATTTACCAATGTACTATGGGTATCGTGTATGTAATATTAATTTCCAAGATGGATAAACTGGTATGTCCTTCAAGATTTTATTCCTCATAATCATGATAATGTAATTAAATAATGCGCCAATACTGAGCTTCTATGGTTGGGGAATTATAATTTCTATATTACATGATTTTATGAGCATACATGAGTGTATTTGAAAAATATGTATTTTTTACTATTAATTGAAAAATAAATAATTACATAAAAATACAAAAAAAAATACTATATGATAATTTTGATATTATAATTTAACAATTAATATTCATTTTATAATATAAAATTTATAATTTCGTACAAATTTAATTATTATTTACACACAAAATTAAATAAATTAATTTTTGAAGAAACTGCATTTTTGAATCCTAAAGTGACTTCAATAAAAATGGCATACTTATTTCCTATAATTCACCAATAAATTTATACTAGTATGGAGTATTATACATATATTTCATATTTTAGTTACACATTTTCATACCCCCCAATTAAGTTTCTATGTTATCACATTTCCTTTTATACAATAATATTTTTATAATATATTTTAGTTCCATTAAAACTTGATGTTACATGGTAAGAAATATATTGAGATTATTGTTCATAAAAAATAATGTTACATTTTTTTACAGAGGACCAATTATATTTCAATGGGAATGTGTATCATTGATGTGGTGGATGAGATCCCCTTTTATTATTGAATATTATGGATATTCTATCAAAATCCATTAATTTTAAATATTGAAAGAAAATTATTCAATGATCAAAATCATCAATGTAAAGAAATATTTGAGTGTGTGGGGATATTTTATTTGATATCAATTCAACTAATTTTCCTACTATAAGAAAATGGCCCTATACCCACGATTTTGGAAAATTGTGGGTATAAGGGTGCTTATACCAATGGTTTTGTAGAACTATTGGTATAGGATATTTTTCAAGACCTCTACCCATGGTTTTATAAAAAACCATCAGTATAGGGTTGTTTTTTAATACATATACCCATGGTTTTGAAAAACCTTGGGTATAGATTTCACACTTTAAAGTAGTGAAAAAATAGAGGGACAGCAAAAAAAAATCACAGGAACACCTATTCCCACGGTTTTCTACCAATTTCCACGATTTATAAAAATATATTTAAGTAAATATATATATATCAATAAAAATAAAAGATTAGTGGTTAGGTGTGGGTAGAATAAAGGAGAGGTCCAGTGATGGAATCTCGTGGCCACGTATTTTTTCAAAGCTATACCCAAAATTTTACTAATAATGGATACAGGTTAATGACATAGTGGAGTGGATCTATACCCATGTTTTCCAAAATCGTGGGTATAACATAAGGTTGTACCGACACCTCGGTTTCCCACTGTTCCTTGAAACTATGGGTATATTTTATAACCATAGTTTCAAGGGATATACAAATGGGTTAAAACCATGGCTATAGGGAAAATTTCTAATGATATCCCCACATTTTCTAAAAATGTTGTCATTCATTTTTCCTTATATTTTTACATTTACCTTTCATTATTTTTACTCGATTAATGTGATTTTACCCAACTGAATTATGTTTTATTTAAGAAATAAAATAACACCAAATACCAATTTTTTGTGTTCTAAACAAAAAAATCAATCTCTATTTTATGTAATTAAATTTCTAATGAATAAAATACTAACTTTTGTATTAATTTTTTATATATATAGATAAAACATTTTTTAAAAAGTGTATTTTCAAAATTCTATGTAATTAATAATATTTTTTATTGATTACCTATTGAATGGGTAATGATTTACATAAAATTATGATAAAAATTTATATTAAATACACTTTTTATGAAATAATAGTTTACTTATTTATATAAAAAACTAAATTTTTATAAAAAAATAATTCCTAAAAAATAATTATTTGATCATTATCATGGAAAATAACTATATTCTTAGGGATCCAAATTTTATACTCAAAAATGATATTGAATCTATTACACAATATGATAATTTTGATATATTATGTGAAATATATTTTTAATATTGAACATCTATATCTAATGAAAAACAACTTTATAGTAAAAATAAATAAATTAGTATTTAGTGTAGAATATAACTTATGTTTCCAAAATGAAAAATATTGGTTTCATATATAAAACATAGTAATTTTAATTGATATAATTTTTTTAAAATGTTAATAATTTATAAAAAATGGTTAAAAAATAAAAAAAAATTATAATAACGAATAGTGGTATTTTTTTCTTCTATGAATTTATAGTATCTCATACTACCTTACCTAGTTTTTGATTTCTATAAAAGAAATTCACACATTAAAATATAATAATCCACAATAATTTCATTATAGTTTCAAAAATCTTCATAGGTAATTCATTGTTAATAATGATGAGAACCATATCTATTCCCACATATGTGTGTAAATTTAATGGATCTAACATGTATTTCCTCAATAATGAAACATGGAAGATTCCGTATTCATTAGAAAGGATTCATTTCAAATCTAGTCAGAATGCTCTAATACTAATTCTCTTTAGAATTTTGTAGGTCCCAGTGTACATGTGGTTTAACATCCACTATTTACCAAATCTTATATCTCCAATACAAAAGGGAACATTTTAGAATACATGACCCCTCACATGAAATTCAAACTCTATACTTTGACTATCAGCATTATTATTTTATTTCTATCTAAATTGTCTCATTAATATATTCTTGTCCTTCTAGATTCATTTTTCCAAATTTTTCCAAAACATATAGGTTACAACATCTCCCCCTATAAAATGCCTTATATGGTTTCATCTAGATGATTAAATAGAAAATATTATTTATGAATATTCTAAGAGATGTAGATACTAATATGATGCACCTATAATGGTAAGAAATAGTGGTATTTGAATGAATTTGAGTTTCTGAATCACCTTTTTGACTACCTATTAGTTTTGTGATGTTATTTTGTATGCATATATACCTCTATGTAGAGATAATTTTAGAGACTCTTACATAATTTTTAAGTGATTTGAGAGATATAGTGAGATACAATTGGTAGTAATACCACATTATGTCTTATGATTTCATTTATGTAGATCTATAAAAGGTGATCAAGGGGTTAGTCTAAATATACTATTAATAAATGATTATACATGATGAGGGGATTAATGGAAACCTAGATATCATTGTTCTTCCTTTGATACTTGAAAGGTGTAGGGATAAAATTCATTGTAATATTGTCTAACTTCTATATAGTTATGGATAGATCTCTCATGACTCCAATAAGATATGGTATCTAATAATTTACATTCTAGATCACTAGGCATCTAGAATCGTAGTCTAAAATTTACTGATTCATACTATCCCACATGAAATATTTTCATAAATCCCAATTCATCCCTATTACACCTTGTTGATTATAGAAATTTGATCTGTGTGCAACATCAAGTAGTGCTCAAATTTATCCCAGAATATTTGTTATTCATATCATGAATCCAAAAATCAATTCTACATCTATATTGTTGATGTATATCAATTTCCCATTATTTTCTAGTTCAATACTCAAATGTATAACCTTATGATTCTTCACAGAATTCAAAATCATTTCCATTAAACATTACATAAAGTTTACATTGAAAAGGAATGATTGATAAACTTTTCTAAAAATTATTATATCAATATTTACTAGATCATGTAATATAGGATCTTTATTATCCCTCACCATTATTATAACCCCATATTCCCCCCTACTAATTAAATCACCCATAGTGCTTTTCATCATGGGGTTTTAGTATATTGAGAAATAAAATTCTTTTAGTAGTTCCAACAATCATCATTTTTACATGTTGAGATACTTATGAGACAAAATATACCTATTATTTTTATGGTCTATATTTATGCCTCATATTAATTTGTAGAGATACTACCACTATATAATCACACAAATATTTTATCTTCTAACTAATGGTTAAAAGTTTGATACTTTTGTTTGAGAATCAACAAATTACATGATGTATAAAAAACATTATATTATTATTTATAAGGATAAACATAATCCTTTCATAAATGCACCAATAAAAATTAAAAATCTTTCATTTCCAATAAGTAATTTAAATAATATTGAATTATTAGATATATTATTTAATAATTTGATTAGTTATTCAAATTCACTATAAAATGTGAATTTACCACTTTTGTTTCCCCCTTGATTAACATGTTGGACATCAGAGAAAGTTTTGATCAAACCACAAGTAATAATCCATTAAAAGTAGGAATCTTCATACCTCATATATATAAAAATGAATATGGAATTTTATGACTAACATTTTCATCAAAGGAAAAATAGATATTCCATTATTGTAGACAACATGATCGTGAAAATAACTTCATGTAACAAAATTTAACACATGATGAATTTCCCCTATAATATGTTTCTCGTAGGGACTCATGAAATATTCATAATATTTCTTATTCTATTCATATTTTTGAACTATATAGATATAACATCAATTAATACAACCATAATTGTATCATTATATTCCACTAATACTCAATTAATCAGATTTATAAAATCAGAAGGTTTATTAATTATTCCTAATACAACTATTGTAGGAATATATAGTCCATATATTATAATAAATTTAATCATTTTAATATCCTCATTATTCACCATAAAATGATTATTTGTAGTGAAAATTTTGATCATTAAAAATATAATGAGGTCCTTAAATTTGATCATTTATGTTAAAGGATACATATTTATCATGTTTATGGAATTTATCTCCCTATAATCAATGCATAATATCATGGAAAAATTTATCAATTTTTAAATCAAAAGAGGATCACAATATCCAAATACTATTGTGTATAAATACCATATGAGAAGCCCCAATTTATTATTTATTCAACTCAAAAAACACCTCAACATCCATTCTCTAGGGATCTTTAGATATGATTATTTTATCAATAATGTTCTCAATGGAATACTAAAAATCCAAAATTAGTGTATTACTAGTAATTTCATCCTAAAATACATAAATTTAATTTTTTACAATGGGTAAATACATTATCCTTGGATGTACATCCCATCTATAAAAACATTTTTCACTTTATCTACTCAAATAATTTCAACAAGGTGAGCTACTAGAGGTAGGTTAAGAAAATAAATTGGTGGTGATGTCTCTTCTATGAAAGTAAAGGATTATATTCCCCCTTCCAAAATAATACTCTCCTTATATATGAAATAATTTCTCAAATTTTACATGGGGAGCCGAATATTTATTCTAATAATATTTACATTAGATATCTAAACTAACAAACCCATTATTAGTGTATCAGGGGAAGTTCAATTTTATAAGTAAACAAGAATGATTTAAAGTAGTGTATAGATCAAGACTAAAATAAAACATTATTTAAATTCAAGTTTAGCATTAATGTACCTGATATCATGACATTTTAAAATTTAACAATAATTATAGTTATTTCATAAACATGTTCTTGGTCCCCTTAACTATTATACATTAAATTCCATTAATATTGGGGGGGATTAGTTTTAATAGTGTACCATATCCATAATGTTAAAACATTAAACATCAGTAACATCAACCTTTTTATTACAGTCATAATCATAATGAATTTTTTATATGCCCTTAAAAAACTCACATTATATTCAAGTATGTCCCACATTGTTTCATTTTATAGTTAATATTTGTTAGAAATTCGACTCTCATCAATTCCCCTTTGACATAATTTTCATTCTATAGTTCTTAAATATCCTTTTATTTTTAATATTTTCTTTGAATATATAAGTATATGTGAACTCTATTTCCATCAAAATTTCCCTTCAAACTATATCCTCATAAGTTAATAATGTACTAGAGGACAATTCCCTTTGAATTATTAGTATTATACCATCATAGAAATAATTATTCTTGTATTATTGTCTAAATGAATTAACAGTGACATAACAGGATAACATTATAAATTCATCCTTGTACTCATCAACATTTTACTCCTCATTATATTCTATATAGAGCAATTAAAATTCCATTTTATCCCTTTTCTCTGGAGGAATATTTTTACCTTCATAAAATATATCTATTCCCTGATCACTTTTTCTAATTCCACTTTTATGTTATGAATTATTTAACATAAATTATTGGAATATATTTTTAGATGATATACTTATATGAAATAAATCAATTTAAATACATCACAAACAACAAAATGTCATTTCTAGGGGTATAATGCATTTCTATGATACCAATGAGATAGTAGCATCATTGAGTATACAATTATGATGCTAGATGATGTAGTCTATCATATTTATATCATGATGTGTATTTAAATGTTACTCTATGTGGATATTGATGTTTTTTATAACATGATTCAACTACCCTTCTATGGTTATAATATGATCCTCTCTCACTCTAGCATCATCTAATATATGAGGAGGGTCATACCTAACTTGAATAAAATAATTAATTCCTTTATTATTCCTTTTATTAGTCACCCTTTTTTAATAATTTCATATAAATAATTAGTGAATTATATTGAACTTTACTATAAAAATTATAATAACTTTTCATGGAAAAGGTAATTAAAATTACAAGTAATTTTCATAACTTTTTTGATATCTAAATAGTCTCTTCCAAATATATACCCCAAGGATTAAACCAAGATTAATTTGATACCATCTATTATAACACATCCTCTTAAACCTAAATAATATCACTATATTACATTATGGTAAATAATATGATAATTCCAGATGGATAAAACATTTTATTATTCATAAAAAAATATATACACAAAAAAAATTTACATTACACTTGGGAACATCAAATATATCAAAAAAACTAAATGGTAAAATTATTATCTATAATAAAAGTAAAATTAAAAAATGGATAATTATTATATTTTATTCCTATATAAATAGAATATATATATATAGGATGGTAATATTTTCAGTTAACAGTTGCATACAATAGATTCTATCATAAAATAGTCATGAAATAAATAGATTGAAAATATTAAATAAATGATAAAAATAATTCCATAATCAAATTAATATGAGGGTAAACTTTATTGATGATAATAAATAAAAATATGGATAATAATTAATGATCTCAAGTAGATGAAATGCAAAATTTGGGAAATTATAAACATACAATTAGGTACTTGTTCAACATCATCATATATAAATGAGTAATGCATATACCAATAACTAGTATAACTTGTCCATTAAGACCTACCAATGCATCATTGGGCGATCTATATCATGCCTTCCACCAGACACAAAATAAGTCAAATGTATTCAATATATGAGTTAATAGGACATTTCCTATAATTTACTAAGGAACATGTTATTTATATACAAAAATAAAACAATGTCAATAAATAAGAATGAAAATATATAAAAAAATATTTCACTATTCAATGAAATTATTTGGTTACCTATGACAATATTCTGAACATCAATATAGAATCATTGTGGTACACTCAATGTAATTTGATATAGCATTATCCCAGAAATAATGAATATTTTGTAGAGGGTTATATTAAATTTTTTATCTTGTAAATGGATTATAGTAATTTAGTTTAGTATTTTTAAATGATAGGGATCCAAAAAATTGTAGTAAAATCATTAATTATAGTTTTTAAATGTCTTGTGAATTATACAAATCATATCCCCTTTGATAATCTATCCAGTTTTGTAGTCTAATTCACATTATTCGTTAAATATATGAATATTGAGTTGATAATCATATAGAATTTTTCATGGTGATTACACCATGTTTCATATATTCCACAAAAACATCCACATTCCAATATCAAACTAGGGATAATTTTCATCAAAATGGATACTCAGTTTATATTAAAAATTATTGGATTATTTTGCATTATGAAAACAAAGGTAACATCACCATCAAAATCCATTTAAAATACTAATATTGTAATTATAAATAGAATATCATGAATAAAGTAAAATTAATAATATTATAGATGAAACAGATATAATATACACTATATAATTTGAATTCTATGTACAATAAAAAACATACTTCATGAAAAAGAATTTTAGATGAACAGTCCCTTACCATAATTCCCAATATCCACCAAAGCTATAGAGTCTCCAATATAAGAAAAATTATAGAATTTGTTTCATACATGAACAACATATTTATATCTATATCCATTTATTGAGATCATTTATAATTATTCTCAACACACATATTTGTTAGTTTTTATCTAATTTAATTATGAAGTGTGATTTATCGTGATCATTTAAAACTAGTTTCATAATATCAATGTTATTATTTTCAATATTATTCATTAAAATATGAAATATTGTTATGTAATATATAACATATATTTATTCATAAATACATTACCATATTCTATTTATTTTTTAGTTATGCTTATTTAAATTGGAATCAGTGTAGGCTTATTTCAGCAATTTTGGTGATCAAATATGATATAGGAATAATAACTCATATACTTAATATCACATCTCAAAAACAAAAAAAAAATAGGTATTTAATAATTAACACATAAATAATTATAATAGTATAACTCATATTCATCCATTTTATTATTCTGTTATGTTTTTCTTGTATGTTCTTAAATCAAACCAAATATGGTCATAACACAATTCAAATGGTGAGTATGGTCAATATATTTTTTATGTGAATATAATATCATATTAATAGAAGAGTAAAAAAATTATATATATTTTATTATGGTGTCAATGAAAATTTCAATTATTTTGAAAAAATATTTAATATCAAGTTGAAAAATTAAAGGTGATACATCATGGCTGAGGTTGTTCAAACACTGCATGATTAATAATTTTTTTATTATTGTTGAAGTAAATTAGGGATGATTATATTTTTTATCGGCATGTTCATAATTATATTATATATGTAACATTTATTGATAATTTTTATCCTTATAACCAAATTATTTAGGAATTAATGAAGTTCTAAAGATATTGCTCCATGGAGGTCGTAGTCTGCACAACACATATTGGATATTCTTCTGTAATTTTTAAAGTGGATGGAATGAAATAAATAAGGGTCAATCCACCAATATAAATAATATTTAGTATACTAATGATACTAACTATATTATATAACTACTTTTATGATGTTATTAGAAATGAAAAATAACAATAATTGATTAATGAACAACTAATACTTATCACAAGACCTTGAAATTCCTCTTTATGAACTACATAGTTTTAAAGGAAACTGGATAATTTGTTAATACAAATGGATTTTTGATATTCAATATAATTCTTATAGAGGAATATTATTCATATTTTCTTGTATATTTTGAAGTGTAACTTATACACTAAAAGGGTTGGAGTGATCTCATTTTATAAGCAATTAAAAGATAACTTTTGTGAACAACCATTATTTCTCAATATTTAGTAGACACTATTCAGGGGTTAGGGGTTCGAGAAATATCAAAATAATGAAATTTTGGGTGATCTTGGAGTGATCAAGATTCAGTAATGTATTTTCCATATGTTTTTTATAAATTATATATATATTTTTATCTTATATACATACTTTTACATTTGTTTGTTAATATAAAGGTAACTAGTTTATACTCTTGTAACATATAGTTTACATAAAATATAAAATTACCCCTAATTCCTTATTTGGTTTTTATAAACTTAATTTACACTCAAATAAATAAATATTAATTTCCAATGAAATTAAAATTAATGAAAAAGGTCTATGATCAGGGCTAAGCGAGTCCCAAAGTTATTAAAAAAATGTAAATTGCAAAGGTTAGATGTACAAGGGATTTTCTAAATGTTAGGGTGAACCACCCCACACATATCAACATCCACCAATGATGTAAAATGATTTGGAGATCAATAATATCACATAGTTCTAATTTCCATGATCCCTCTAATTAACAACACATTAACCACCTAGTTGGATTTCTTATAATCATGTAAAATAATTAGGTTCAGTTGATTAATATTATTAAGTCATACAATTAAATAAGGGTGATGTATTATGAGCTCTCGCCATCTAAAAATTGATATAAGTTTAATTTTTAGATTCATTCCACAAGGTGGTATATTTATTGTCAACATCATGTATTATAGAAAAGATCATCGCCCATAACTCAACTTTATATGTTGTACTGATTCAAATATATTGATAAAACTAGCCATTGAAAAATTCATGATGGGTTTGGAAAATACCTCCAGAATATGAGGGTCTTGGAATGAAGGAGGCCACACCATTAACATTATCCTCGATCCATGAATTCGTCAGAGGAATCCATCACATTGATTTCATAACCATATACTACATGGGTTTGTCTGAAACTCTTATCATCCATATTATATCTAGAGTAGTGGTGGTGTTTTTCATTAATCCAAGTTCCACCTTGACAATATTATTCACTTCCATGTGCAATTCCATTGTTCCTGCATTAATATATATAATTTTTTTATTAACTACCTTCATATTTTATCCCTTCTAGATTGAGGCAAAGGTGGATGCCCCTATCTAGAAGGAGTTGAATACACCTTATCAGAAAAATTCACAGTGATGTTAATGGAGATCATGAACTACTCTATTTGGATGGTCACAACAATCCCTAATAAAAATATATATCCTATATATTCTCATAGATCCTTTTCCTAGTCATAGGAAATGAAAAGTTTATATTCACATTTGTATTCCCTTAAACCCCAATGATGTGAAGAAACAACATATTTTTCATCCATCTTGTGTTGATCATGCGTGGTTGGCCTATTTTTCTAAATTCTTTAGAGAAGGATAAATCTTGAGTATTGTATGAAATGTATATTATATTTATAGATTCATTCTGGTATCATAGAGGAACCACCACTTCTCATCTTATAGAATTATTTGATAGTGAATTGTTCGTTACTATTAAGCCTCTATACGAATGTACCACTATCCATGAAGGAATGTTTTTGGATCATTTATAGAGAATATAGAGGAAAAAAGTTAGTGATGGTGTATTGTTTCATCAGATCACTTATTTCCATCTCTGATCTATCTGGGGGGATGATAATGTTTTATTTAAGGGGCCTATAAAGTGAAAAATCCCCCAATAGTTGATATTGGATTCTCTAATAATCAACTATTTGGTATTCTTCATGATTTCCTTGAAGGAGTTTTTGATTGAAGAACAAACTGATGACACAAGTTAATATAGATACCCAACCAATAGTCCTCATTTGATCCTGCCTGATAAAAACATACAAGAATAATAAGTAGTGGTTAGTGGTTCCATGTGAACTTACCAACATGAACATCATTTAATAATTTGAGGTATCTTGCTCAAAGTCCACCAATATCAATTGGTTTGATGAATTACTTCCATGAGATAGTAACTAATTTCCTTTTATACACTAACCCAATCCAAATAAAATTCTTTATCATTTATTAAATCTATTTTATGAGACCTCTGGGCCATAAGTATAGAGATAAGTGGTATAAAAACATTTATGTGATCACTAAGATGACATGACACACCCTCCCATATCGGGACATGTATTTCCCATTCCACCAATAAATTTTATTAATGAATCCATCACTTATTCCTCTAAGATATTAGCTACTCACACTACTAAAAAATAAGATAATGTCAAGTTAATTGAATGTAAGGGATCCCCATTTCACTTTATGCCTTCAAGTGATCCTATTTTTTTACAAATAGAAATTCCATCACTAAAAAAATAAAATACTTCACCCAGATGATATCATATTCATCAATCTCATCATATTGTGTGAACAAATCATTGATATAAGATATGGTTTTATTTAAGGATTTCCGAAATAATATGATTTCATTTTCATACAACATGAATGTTGTAATTAAGTGCTAACTACCATCTTTAATTTGTTTATAAAATACACCCTAAGAATGATCATTAAGGAATCGTCTTACATATTCTTCAAAAATTGAAAAAAAATCTGTTAGAGTAGATCTCTATACCTAACACACCTTATTCATCGGAATAAGTGTCTGGGGGAACTATTGACGAGGATATAAAGCCTATCATATGATAGTATGGTTTAAATAAATATAATGAAAGTGTTTGAGAAACTATATCACTTAAATATGTTGAAATGAAAACTTCATTTTAGTGTGTCTAAATCCAATGAAATATGAATTTTAAGATAAATATTCCCTCCCTTCAGCTTCCCCTTCATTATATTTACACTTTATGATGTATTGAATTATCCATTTTTAATGCATTTTCTTAGAAAAAACCCAATCAAGGTGATTTAATCCTTTAATTCCCCCATACTTGTCATCATAATTTTACTGATTAATTTAGGATTTGTATTCCCAATAGAAAATAGTATAAATTCCTTAATATCAATTTCATTTTCCTTTTTATCAATGAAGGAAATAAAATTTTATTTAATACCATATTGGATGGAGGGATGTGATAAGAATTACATTAATACATTCATCAAATCATCTTGTAAAATTTCCTAAAAAAACATGAAAATTCTATTGGGGAATCCTTCATGTCCATCCACAGTATATATATAAAGGGAGAAAATATCTTTCTTGACATCCTCTTTATTTGATTTCATTATAAGTACTTTATTGTTGTTCTCTTTAATGAAGTGGGTAATATTCTCAACCATATTTGATGAATTTTCTATACCATAATTAGCATACAACCAATTAAAATAATACACCACTTCCTTTGAGATATCATTTTCATCACTTTATAAATTCTCATAAATCTAGATGGCATTATTCCCTTAATTAACCTTCTTCTCCTTGTGTATTCAACAGAATAATTTTGAATTTGTTTCCCCTTCATTTATCCATTTCACATTCAGGTGATTCCCATCCAACGATTATATGAAATTAATAATATCATTCAATATAGTATAGTCTTCTATTTCCTCCATAGATGGAGTTATTTGGTTCTGATGTATGGCATATCTTCTTTCTAGATGATGTTCAGAAGACTTAATTTCAAGTTAAGTCCTTAAAAAATATTTATTACTCCTTACCCTTAGTAGTCCCTTGGTATGTTTTAATTATCCAAAAAGTTTCTGTATAGGTACTCCCATTACTTCCATCTTCTAAGCCTCTAAAAAAGTCACTCTGCATCCTGGAATGAAAACCATCCATTTTTTAAATCAAATGGAAAAGGGGATGAACCTTTTTTGTTGTAGATCACCACAATTATATATTTAGAAACTATTGTAAAAAAAATTCTTTCAATCTTAACTTTTCATAATCTTATACATAATTGATTAGAAACTAAATTACTGATAATTTATTTAATTATTGTGTTATACATTACATTATATCCACTTTTATCAAGATAATAATTTATTTTTATGGTCAAAATTTACAAGATATTAATAAAAAAAATTGAATAAAAATATGTGTTTTTCTGTTATCATGCTCATTGACACTAAAATTAATAATCATAAATGTATGATCAAAATTTATTTTATACTATTACATAATATTATCATTTTGATCTAGTATAAATAATCCAATTATTTTATTATATTTCTACATGTGATGGAATATTTTTTTTAATATATCAGTTTTTAGTTAAAAATAGTATATATGTTTCCAAATAGACAAAAATGGGTTTCAAAAATATATCATATTAATTTTTAATTATTTGTTACATATAAATATAAATCATTTATATAAAAATTTTGGAAAAATAATTGATTCATTATTTTATTATGATAATCTCTTAAAATTTTAGGTTCTATAAATACAAATAATTTTATATGTTCAACTAAAAATTAATTATTTTAGATAAATCCCAAAACAGAATCTTAAGCTAATATTTTCATTTAGAAATAAAAAAATGAATTTAAAATTTTCACGTTTTGTTTAAAACTGTTTTTTAATGATATTATAAATAAAGGGTCTTTGAATTTATATTGATTTAATGGTTTTTGTATGTTGTGTTTACTTACCATAATATGATTTTGAGTATTACAATAAATAAAATATAATACATTTTCATATAATCATATAATCAATCAAAATACTTTTGAATTGATTTCACAATAATATTTAATATTCTCCAACAACCATAAAAAAACAACTAATGTTACAACATGCGACCAAACACCACTACACAACTAAATTTCCCCTCCCCAAAAATGAACATACACTATCCACATCTAATTTTGATAAATCGATATATTTAAAAATTTTCAAGATCAAAACATTAATTACCACTATTCATTAAATAAAACATTTTTATCATATATTTAATGATAAAACAATTTTATCATCCTCTATAGGTGATTCCATTTGATACATCCCATTAGTTATCATTTGGAACATTAAATAAATTAGTTTCCATTAATTTCTAGCATATATTATTCAATTGTTGAATATATCACCTTAAAATTTTAATTCAATTCCCATCATTTCTTTATTCTTGACTCATTAAAAACATTATTCTATCTATGTCATCCTTAAATGCATTATCAAAACCATAGTCTCCTAAATTTATGAAGAAACCATATCTTCATGTAAATATACTATGAGGGAGAACGTTAATATATTTTATGTCATGAATATTCAAAGATATCATTAAATTAAAAGATTAAATTATTATATAATTTTGAAAAGTAATTATTTAAAAAAAATGTAAACAACACATATTATTAGTGGAAATAAATATCCCACTAATAAAGGCTCTCACATATATAAAATAGGACATGTGGAATAAGTTCATTAATTTTTTTTGGATAAAACAATATAGAGTAAATGGGGTTTTAATACCAATTAAAAATCATAATTAACTTTCAACACCATTACTATAATAAATCAATATTAATTAATCCATACACTATTATTTTAGATAGTATTAAAATAACAACAACATAATAAATAATTTAAATATATATTGAAAATATAGGTGTCATACTTCCCTTTCATTATTTTAATCTTATAGTGTTGTATCATCTATAATGTGATTAATAATAATTAACTCGTGATTAGAAAATAATGAAATCTCATTATATATACTGTGATAATATATGTGGTAATGAATACATGACATTGTAAGATACCGTGACTTTCCAATTTTTAGTTTTTTGATGGATTTTGAGTTTTCAATTACTATATAGGGAAAATATTGGTCAGATATTCAGATTACGATTTGAAATGATGGATTGGATAAAAATAATGATTTTAGACATTTAATTGGTATTTTTTTGTAGCTCAAGGGTTTTGGGAGCATCCTAGGAGTTCGTGTCCTGAAACAGATGTTTTGGAAAGTTTTGTCTCAAATTGCATGGTTGGCACACAATTAGTGATAACTATGAGTGATAACCATGTGGGACATTTTCTACAAGAGTTTTCTTTGAGAAACCATGTGACAGGCTAGATTATGTCATGTAAGTGGTCAATAATTTTATATATGCATGAAAAATGTTTATTGTACTATTTTTTAAACCATTCAATGAAATCGTGTGAGGTGGAGGGGCCATGAAAGTGCCAACTCCACTGTTGGTGCATGGATTGGAAAACAATACTGAATAATCATGTATCCCATTAAAAGGTGAAAATTAAAAAAATTAACCAATGAACCTTTATGATTTTAAATCATTTCTATTCCCCCTTTATACCCCACACATGTATCCATCTTCCTCCCTTCCTCCATGGGAGATCATAGGCATTCTTGGATGGAATCAGACACCATCCGGAGGACTGGAAGCCTTGAGGTAATCCTTCAACTCGGATATCTATAGTTATCTTTTTTTCCTCCTTTATCTAAACTAGGGTTATATGGTAATATTTTCAGTTCTTATTCCACCAGAGAATTTTGGTATTAGATACCATTGTTATTGTTTTGGCTATGCCTTGGAAGAGGATATCTTGTGAGGATTCATTCACCTCACCACCTATCATTTCTTCAAGGTACATCACTATGGTCAATATATAAATATTTAAGTACCTGATTAAACATGATTCATGGTTTTTATCCCTTTTTTAGTACTTATTCTTGGAATGAGGTCAGGTTTATGTTGTGAGATGTTGGTGTGTATTTGGTCGCAATTCTAGTTTGATGGGATCGCCCACTAAGACGTTATGTATTTTGACTATTTCAAATAATATTATTTTTTTTAAACATAATAATTGTGTTTTAATTAATTATTTATAATGGTGTTATAATAAATTTTTTGCAGTGGTATTTCTATGAGACAATACCCATCATTATACAATTGAGCATGGAAAATCCTCGATAGATGTTTTCATCCATCAAAAATTAAATAGTTGAAGCACACCAAAGGTAGATAGTCTAACATACCTACCATATAGTATTTATGTATTTTATAAAGTATTATTATCCTTTGTCTTTCCCCTAAGGCTTATTCCTTCTATTTTGGATTACCTCCAATAAATAGATAAAATAACTTATTAAATTTGGTAATTAAATTGATGAACCGCATAGGTCACTAACAACCCATATACACTAAATTTATACTTTGACATGTCACTATGGTCAGGGGTCCAATACTGGATGCCACCATGTATTATCTAACCTATATGATCCCTTATTGGATACAATATTACTTACTCCTTGTGAATATCCAAATATTGATTATTTAATTACATGTTTTGTTAGAGTATCTATAGTAGAATTCCTCTCTAAAATTTCACATGAGGTTGTCAGTGTGAGCCCTAATATTGGACTAACCCTAGGATAGTGTGTTGGGGGATGGGTAGATATGTTAGTGGTTTTGACCTAGAACCCTTATCAATCATGTAATCACATGAGGCCTCAGATGTAGGGTTGGGTTCGGTGTTCGGCCACCCTCACCCTTTTTCATACTTCCACTCCATTAATATTAATACACTAATGATTTCTAGGTATGGTTCTTAGATTTGAACGTTGATCCTAATGTTATATGTTACAAGAAAGTGATTCCCAAATGTACTTAATGGTATCATAATTCTATGAAATATTTAATCATATAGATATCACGGGATGATACCATTTTTTTATTTTTCTATTGATGTGCTCCATGGACATGAAGAGGATGGCTTGGAATTTATCCTTAGTTCATAATCCTAATAGGTCTACATTATACTTAGTTTACTATGGATCACTCCATTGACTCAAAAAAGAAACTTTAGTCAATGTCCTTAGGTCTTTGTACTAGTAGGTCAACATTATACTAATTTTTCTATGTATTCACTCAATGGTATCAATGAGGATTTCTTAGTCAATAGCCTTTAGTCATGTCCATAGTAGTTCTACACTATATTAAGTTTTCAATGGATGCACTTAATATACTAAAATATGATGTGTTGGAAAATTTCTATTTTTCATGGGCCTAATAGAGGTGATAATTTAAATACTCATCAAAGGTCACAGTTTATGTGGTGCTATATTTACAAGATTATCCATCGGTATACAAAATCTATCATCATAGTGATTGGGGGTGAGTATGAGTGAACCCAGGGTAAGGACATGTATCCACCAATGGAGATGTGGCCTTCTTAAAGATAATTATAGTTTTTTCCGAGGATGGTACCAACCATAAGGATTATGGATTAATTAATGAACTAAATTAGTTATAACATTATTTCTATAATATCCAGCTCAATGCTCTGTTAATTTGATGTTTAGACACTCAGGTTTACCGACCCAAGGATCAGTTGCAGTTCCACTCATGTTACTTTTCATCTTACTCATATATATATACAAGGGATAATATTTTAACATTTATAAATATATATACATGAACGAACCCTATTCCATATGCCTCTCATCTAGGTTGAGAACTTTCCTTGAGCGTGTATTGTATAAGCCTTTACTTCATTTTATTTAAAGAAATTATTATTTTAAATATTGTTTTCATGATGATTAACTCACATTTACATACAAATCATAAAATTTTCCATGTACATGGCCACATTGTTGGTTCACAACTGAGTTTTGTACTCACAACCTGCTCGGACCACAATTGCACTAGCGTACCTAAGAATACGTTTTTCTCAGTTACAATAATATGTTGGGACGAGGCCCAAGAAAGATCAAGAAAGATGGATCAAATATATATGGGGAGATTGTGTTTGAGTTAAGGATTTGAGTATATAGTTCAACCATTATCTTTAATATAGTTTCTATTATTTAATCATGTCTATGTATTATGGATCCATTATATAATCAGGGTTGTTTATTTGACATGACCATTCAAGAAATTACTGCACTCCATTTTTATTATAGCTTTATAATGTTTTAGATTATTTATTTCAATGAAAAACATTATTTTGCTTCGATTGATTTTATCCTTTGTTTATTCTATTTTCTTACTCTAATATGAGGAATATATTTCCCCCACTATCACACTCTTGGCCCTTTATTCTAGTCTGTATCCTTTAGAATATAGGGAGGTGCTCTTGAGGAATTTTTGTGAACTAACATGGGGCACCAGATTAAGATAACCCTATCTAGGACGTTACAAATTTATATTATAGGTGTTCCATTACTATATTATTATTATCATGTATATTGTAGTCAAGTGTATCTTGAATATGTTGGATATTATGATTTATATCATACTGGTGCATCGAGAATACATTTTCAGCTATGAAGTTATATTTTACAAGGATATGGGAGTGTTTTTATTGATATTTGATATTGTATTTCATATTAATTTCACTTATAGTGAAAAACTTCTATTGTGAATGGTCAAATTTACTGTTATTTTTTGGATCATGTTTTATTGGGAAGAGGCATGTGATTTATTTTTTACTCTTGGCTAGCAATGTCATGTGGAATCTCAGGAATCATATTTGTCATGTGGAATTTAGTATTTATTGTCTCAATAGTGTGTAATTATTACTGATGATATAGGTAATTTTTTTAATGTAGAAAACAACCTAAATTCTATTTCCCATATATATTTTTTATGGAATTCTACTAAATTTTAATGACTTGTATATATATTCCCTTTCTGTGGAAGGTCATAAGAATGTAATATGAGATGTTTTATGGGGAGGGTGATGACTCTTACCCCATTAACATTATTGGTAAAAGACCAAGTACGTCAATAGGGAACCTAATACCCATGTGTTGGAACCCTTTTAGGGTATTTTTTCTTAGGTTTAGATAATTAATGTGTCAATAAGAACCTTTAAATTATTTTCCTTCATATCTTGTAATGATGTTGTAATTAATTTAACCACATTATTATAATATGGCATGGATCATTAAGATGATGTTGTTCACATACTTTTGGACCTATTAGGAAAACATCAGTAGTTGGTTTCTTTTTTAGGCGATCCCATCTGGTTTCTTTGTATGATTATGATAGAAACATAATATTAAAAATTATATTTTATTTTGAGGGTGTATTATTGTATATGGATACATGTTGAGTATTATTTCATCATTCTTCCTATACCCACATCATGATTCTTCAGGGGGAAGTACCATATGATGATGCTCATAGAGTATCAGGGCCAATGTAGGTTGGTGTATGATAGTGTTTACCCTTATAGACTGATGTTTTCATTAAATATTTTGGAGAGAGTGTCGATATGAGCGATAGATTTTTTATCCCATGAAATGTAAAGAGATGATTTCCATGACATGTGACAATGTAGAAGATTTAATTTTTGTCTAGGTTTTTAAACCTAGTTATCCTATTATAATACATGACTGATAGTACTTGGTGGGAGACCCTAAGGCCCTTTTTGAGGCTAAGACCCATGGACATTAAAATTTCATTTTGGTCAAGGGAAACCTATGAGCAATGTTTACTGGGGATTATGGATTCCTTCTAAGAAGTGATATTGGTAGTTTTCTCTTTCTGAGACGAATAAAAGGTAGATTAGTAGGTGTTTACATAATGAATACACACTTTTGGTTAGAATGAAACTATTTGATAGGATTATATAGAATAAATTGGGTGTTTATTGATGAATATCCTATGGTATTTTGAGTCAAGTGATTATGATTAGGTGCTATGGAATTGTATACTTACTTTATATGAAATTTTAGTACATGATAGATAAATGTAGTATAGTATAAATAAAAAAATAGTGAGTGATGTTTTCAAATATTAGGACCAATTTATATATTATATGGACTTTTTTTATTGATTTTGAGACATAAATGAGAAATGTATATTCATGGTTGTGAAGAAATTGAGAATAATTCCCGTTTTTGGAGGTAGTTAACCCGTGGTTGGACTTGGAACCATATTTTCGAAAGACATAGTGTTAGGATTTGGATTAGGAAAGTGTATCCTATTTTGATTTGAGTGTGGATTAGAGGATGAATACACACATATCAATTTAATCTTAATGTTCTCTTAGATAGAGGTGATCATTCCCACTATCTTAACATCACCCTAATAATATATAGAGAGAACTCACTATATATCGTGCTACCTATCCATATTTTTTTTCATCAATGAATGACTTATTAGTATTTTTATCAAGTAATAGATTAAAAGTAAAATTGATTCTGAATTGTACCCCATTCGTAGTTTTAGTGTGGTGACCCTTTATTTTTTTGAATTTTGACATGCGCTATGGAAATTATTCTCATAATTTTATAATGACTCAAGGTGATGTATAGGTTAATTCATGAGATGAGTGTGTTTGAATTCATTATATTTTTTATGTACAGGAGGAAAAGGAAAAAAACTATCGTGATTAGATTATATTATCATCAAAATCAATAAAAGTGCATTTCTAAGTTGGGGAGTCTCATGTTAGTCACTAGTAGAATACCCTAATGTGATATGGGTTGTGGGTTCTTGAGACTAATACATAGATGGTAATTTTGGTTCTCATATTCAATTAATTAATTTAATCAATGTATGGATATATTTCATGATAATGGCTAGGTAAAAATTCCAATGTGGACTTGGGGTGCAGTTTAAGTGTGGGCATTAAGACTAGAGAAGCTTATACTAATGCAATATGTTTATATCAAGTATTTTGGAAGTGTTTCTATTATAAAAAATATATATTCTTGAATATGGGATGGTTCATCTAAGAATTTTCTTCAATGATGGATATGTAATTTGCTGATAATTTTAAAAATGTTACTGTTGTGCCTTGGGATAAAGGAATCAGATCAATTTTTAGTGAGGCGTTTGTTGTTGAAGATAAGATTTCTCAGGAATAGTTGGCTAAAGAAAGTTCAAGATGCATTATTTTATATTATTTTGAATGCAGGTTATAAGTGTTGTAAAGAGTACCCCAACATGAGATATAGTTCCCATGAAATAGCCTATTTTTTGTTAATTAGTGTCATTAAAATCTAAAATATGAAAACAATTTTTATTCTATGATTATAGATTACAAAAAGATTAAAAAAATACATGTGTTGAAATTGAAATTCCAATAAATAAATTGATATACACAAATGAATACAACTATTGAACAAAAATATTGGAAATAAATTTTAAAATGATAATGAAATAACACAGTTGAAATGGAAACTTTCTACAATTCAGTAGATTCACTTAATTATCATTAAACATAATACACTAATTCTGAAAACAACACATATTTATCTAATCCAAAATAATGAGAATAAATTTCTAGATTCACATTTGGATTTCAAGATAAAATTTTATATTTTCATAGTTGATTGAATAACAAAAAACCTGGTTTTCAAAAAAATAAAGAAATAAAGAATTAGCAGTAGTGGAATTTGGGAAACCCAAAAACCCAAAAAATAATCTAATAATTATAAAAATAAAAAAATATTATGAATTATTTCAATGATTTATTCCATTAAACAATTTATAGTTCAATGAAATGCAATAAAAATAGTAAAATGAGGACAAAAGATTTACATTATTTGGCCAATGGACTATGTGAATGGGGAAGAATCAACATGTTTTTCCACAGTGCAAGGTAAGAAATTATATGTAGCAACAAAGAAGAAACACAACACAACACACCCAATCAAAACTAGAAAATAGAATAATGAGGCCCAAAAAATGAAGGAAAAATAATTGGACCAAACCCCAACACGATGGTTCAGTCATACCTTCTCCAAAATGTTGGTCTTCCAATATTAGATGTTGCGAGCTGGAATCATCCCACAAAATTTAAATCATCAATTTACATTGCTACTTTCAAGGGAAATAAATGTTTTCCATGATCTTTGAAACAATCAAGATGAGTTTCCACAGTTTGAGAATTTTTTCCCCACATGATTTTCTCATATTTCAGGTGAAAAAACCATTGTTTCTGGTCATGAGTGATCTTTTCAAGTATTAATATAGATGCACAAATACCACATCAAAATGCAAACCCAATATGGATGAGAATATAATATCTATATGATAGATCACCTATGAAGAACAAGGAAGAAAGCACTGGGAAACCACTTTTCGTGATCTCTCCTAGCAAAAATAGAATCATTGAACCAAGAGGGGCCCTTTCCCTTATAACATCACTTCTCTCCTTGTCCATCTCCATTACACCTAAAAATTGATCAGTTGTTCTCACATTCGCAATCAAGAAAACTAGGCTCCTGAAGATACCCAAATATTCTTTTTCAAATTTTGAGGTTATCATGGTGTGAAAATCCCTAGACATGTGTATGGTTGAGGATTCATAGGTGGTTCCCACACTCAAGCTACATAATAATTCTTAAAGGGTCCTATTAAAGTAAAATTAATATTAATTAAAAAAAGAATATTAAAATTTAAAAATATCCACCATGAAAATTAAAATACATGATATTATTTAATATGAAATAACATGACACTCACTAACATGTAAATTTAGTCATAGGAACATGATGAAACATTCTCACCTAAACCTTCTTTTATTTTTTCACATATACTAAATCAGAAACAAAAAAAAAGTGAATAAGAGTAATAAGACCTTAGAAATAGTATCAATCTAATTTCCTCTATCATACATCAACTATGACATGTGATTATTAGTATTTAATGATAATATAAATCTTATAATCATGATAATAATTCATCAATTCAAACAGATGTCATGATAAAATCAATACATGCACATACTTGGGTCTCTCTCTGAGAAGATTCCATAGAGGAAGTCAGACCATCCAATCACGTGCTATTAAAGGTCCCTGATACAACTCATTAATCCCTGGAGAGCAATAATAAAAAGAGAAGTACCTCCCTCTAACAAAATAAAGGTAAAAAATGTTCAATAATTCATCAATATTAAAACTTAGTAAAATAATCACAATCAAGAATAATAAAAGCAATGTAAATAGTAGAGAGAGACTTCATAGCGAAGGAAAATAATAAGTTTTAATGGTATCCACTTGAACCCATAAAAATATAAAATTATTAATAAACCAAGCATTATTGACTATAAGATAACATATTCCAGAATAAAAATTATTTGAATGACACTGTATGTAAGGAACAAAAATATCCATAAAATATGGATTTCAAAATCTCTAACCAACGAGATGATTACCAAAACAAAATCAAAAATGAGATATCTTCAAATAAAATAACGATTAAATGGTGGAATATATAAATACAGACATCCTATAATAGCTGTAAGAGTTGAGAAGAAAAATGGTATATCCTTTTAGAAACTTAGTGGAAAAATCCATATAAAGTACACACATCCTTGTCTAGACTTTCTAATGAAACAAGGATCCTAGGAAACCAAAACATATCCACTAAACATAGTCGAATATAAAACCCTAGAAGCTTGGTGAATATCCACATGAAAATTAATTTTAAAAAACTCATAGAATGCACAATCTTAAGCACTAAAATCACTATCTAACAATACATAGGGAAAATATCCATAAAGGATGCAATGTAACACAACAAATCTAACTAAAGATAATCACATAGTAAAAAAGTAGGACATTAGAGACACAATATACCGCTAAAATCATACTATTAATCGGCACTGGAGCATAGGCCATCCTCTCACAGAACCATTCCTACCCTGATACCATATACATTTATAGGTAGCAGCCACCAAAAGGAATATTTTAGGCTTATACTAGAAAATAAAATAAGTAAATGGAAAGGAAACAAACAATCAATGGCAGATTGAAATTAAAACCCACAAAAGAACATAAATAAAATGAATGAAAAAATAATTCATACTACAAAGGGGATAAAATCCATTAGAAAATAATTTGAAATAATAGAGCAAGAAATTTTGAATTTTAAAAAAGAAATATTTAAACCAATATTGGCCCTCAAACCTCTTTATTGTGGGGAGATCCCCTATGCAAGGGATAATCCACATATAAATCACATGATGTATTAGGAATTTTGGTTTATTAAAATATGACATAATAATTGTTTAAAATTATTTTTTACCATATAAAAAAATAAAAAATATAAAAATGTTCAAATTTAAATTCCAAAATACCAAATTAATGATTTGAATGAATATAAATAGTCATAAACAACATTGTAGATGCATTGGACATTGCTTAATAAAACAACACATCAGTACTGAAAATATAGAACAATTTAAGAATTGAACATAATTTTTATTAAAAATAATATAAAAAAATTCTAAAAATAACAGATAATTAACAAAAATATAAAAAATGAAATAAAATAAAATATTCACATATAAATTTCTAGTACTGAATGTGCATTTCAAACATTGAAAAAAAATAAAAAAAATGTTTGAAAAAAAAATAACTAACTAAAAATATTGAAATTTGAGAATCCCCAAACCACAAAAAAAATATTCTAATAAATTATACATGTCAAAATATATTATGAATTAATTGAATAATCTTTACCATTTAAAAATTTACTATTTATAAAACTAAAAAAAGAAATACATAAAAAGGGGGAAATGGATTTATATGCTTCTGGAAATGACCTACATGCACAATGATGAATCATTAGGGTTTTCCACTATTCACTATAAATATATATAAGAAATAGAATATTAAAATCACAAATAAAAACATCAAATCATTAGATTAAACTATTATATAAAAACTTATAAATTAATGGAAAAGAATCAGACCAAACCACTTTACAAAAGATCGGTCATACATCCTCCACATGGTTGATCATCGAGGATTATACTTTTCGTACCAAAATATTTATTTGGAACTAATATTGACAATGTAAATCACTATTTACAAGGTCTAGATGTATTATTCATTCTCCTTGAAAAAATACCTATCAACCATCATGGTAATAGAATTTCATCATCATGGGTTGTCCTATGGGTTCAAGAACTATAACCACCACCTTGGGTCACGATCAATCATTACATGAATCAACATAGATACACCAATAAATCATCTAAAATCATTCCTAATTGGGAAGTGAATTGAATTTATCTATATAGTATATCCTCTTAGAAATATTGAATACACCACTGAGAAACCCCTCTATGCAATCTCTCTTTAAAAAAATAGAGTCGTCGAACCAACATGGCCCCTTTCCCTTGTAGAATTGATTATCTCACTTGTATTATCCCTCACTCTTGAAAATGGATCCACTATGATCACAAAGCACTCATGAAAACAAATCTCCCAAATGTCCTTAATAGAATTGCTTTCGAGATAGAGGTAAGCGATGTTTAAAAATTCATGTAAATTTTTATAGTGGAGGTTGCATAGGCGGTTCCACATTCTAGCTCTGTAATAACTCTTAAAATAAATATTATAATAAAATTAATATTAATTAATAGAAAATTTTATATAAAAATATGATGTATGTAACTACATTGAGTGCACCATTTGGGTGAAAAGAGTAATGAATCGGGGTCGGTTGAGCGTTTCCATGGAAAAAAAATGTTACTAGGTTGAGATTGATCAAATGTAATTCCACGGTTCAGTTAGATCAAGGGTTTGAGTAGTGACCTAGTTTTTGATCAAGTGTATCTTGTTGGGAAACATTCTATGATCATCATTATAATTCTATGGCCATGTTTTTTATAAAATTATTACAATGGAAGAATATAGGTTTAGAATTGGTTATGATTGAAATAACCTATAACTTGGTAAAACATAGGATTCATGTAGGAAGATAAGTTTATGTGGTTATGTCTCTAATTAGATGGAATTATATAAGTGTCTCCTTTGGGTTTTGACTGTGGACACATGTATTGGATCAATTTTGAACTTTAAGAGTTGTATGATTAATGTAGTTCTTATAGGTGCATTAAAAATTAAAAAATGCAACAAAACCTTTTAAACATAGTTCATGAACCAATTAGGTAGTGTTTATTGTTTTTATTCCCACACGGGATTCTCATGGTGGATAAGTTTTATATTGGGGATGATACAATATATTATTTCTTATGTTTGAAATTTATGATAGAATTTTAATTTTTTATTACTTTATGGTTCTACTCTTTATTGGAGATTCAAAATGGGAATTCAATGGTTGGAATTCCTCTCAATATAGTTTCTAGACATGTACTGTGGCATAATTTATCGAATTTTTTTAATAAGAGTCCTCTATTTTTGAGACCTGAAACCAAACTTTTGGAAACATTCACCAAAAGAAACATGGTTGGAAGATGATTTAGGAAAATAGTGTAACCTATCACTGAAGGAAATATTTTACAAGATAATACATTAAGAAACCATGAAATAGGCAAGAGGAAACTATTCATGGGTTTAAAATTTACTGGATACATGACACACAGTTGGAGAATGATATGTTAAATTGTGTACTACAACAGTCTGAGGTTGAGAGGCTAAGATAGCGCCAACCCCAAGGTTGTCACATAGTTTAGAAAACTGTGTGGCCAAATAGTGTAGATTATTAAAATGGGGAAATTATAATTTTTCCCCTCCATACCTTAAAGGGGTTTACCCCTATTTTTTCCACTTTCTCCCCCATATGGGTACACCTCTTACTACCTTTCTCCACGAGTGTTCTTCCCCATTCATGGTTGGAATAGGATTATGACATGTTAGTTGGAATCCTTGAGGTGATTATTTGTCTATGTTACCCTCATTTAGGTTCACTTACTTATTCCTCCTACATAGTTTTATATGATTAGGGATTGTGGTCAAAGTTATACTATAGTGTGGTGGAATCAGACTCTAATATTGATAATTTCAATATTCCTAGAAATTGGATAACCTGAGAGGTCATCGGCACTTCCTAGGTAGCCTTCTCATCAAGTTATTTTACCAAAATGAGTTTATAATGATTTAAGTACTTAAGTAATTTTTTTGAATGGTTTTCTATTACCCTTTTTAGGTATTACCCTTGGTGTGTGGTTAGGATTATATTACACATTTTTAGAAACTTTTTTGTCACATTTTTAGTATGATGGGATAGTCTGGTAAGAAATTGGGTGTTATGTCTATTTTAAATAAAAAAATAATTAAACTAAATAAATAGGTTTTAATTGAATTATGATTTTTTTTCAAAATAATTTTTATGGTGGTTTTTCTAATATACAACAACTGTAATGACTCAATTGATCTTAGAAAATTCTTATTATATTTTGGAGGCATTTGGAAATTAAATAGTTAAATCTTTCTAAGGATTGGTGGCTTGACAGACCCACCCTAGAGTATTTATGAAATTATATTTAGTATTCGCATACATTAGATTTACACTAAGGGTGATTGTAATATCCTGTTACCCTCCTAACAGGTATGCCTTAAATCTTATGATGGTTTTCCCTTTCATTGTTTGGGAAAATATTGATTTTGTATTGGGGGGATAACTTTAATGATGTAGTGAGCAGTTTGTTGGTTTTCTGTCCTTAAAAAATATTTTCTACAGATTTCCAGAGCATTACATGCTATGTAACCGCGTTACACATTGTGTAATGGTTATGTATGTAAGTCACTAACTTCTTCACATTGTGATGGGTACACATCGTGAGTGGTCACTACACATAGTAATGATGTTAATGAACTATTTTTTACTAAGATTATTGGGTTTTAATGAAAAATTGTACATGTATCAATAGTTACAAAACATAATCATTTCATGATGTGTATTGGTATTACATGTCGTGTAATACCTGATTTTAAAGGGGCACTACAAATTTCGATGCATTTTTACTATTACAGAAATAAAATCTATCCCATAGAGTAACTGGAGTACATGCCATGTAACCCCCCAACCAAATCCTATAAATCCATTAGTGCTCTTGTAATTTCTTTATTCACTCCTCTCTAATTACTCTTCCTTCGACCCAAGGCCTTCCCTAGTAATTCTTGGAGCCTTCCAACCCTTCCAGGTCCTTCTTTTTGCGTCAATCATCATTTCACTGGTGGGTGATATCCAGGTAAGAATTATTCATTGTTTTTTGTGTTTCTCTCTTTCTCCTCTATTGGTATTTCAATGGATCTTCTATGAATTGATGGATCTTCCCTATAACACCCCAAAATTTTGAGAATTCATTTTTCAAATTAATATATCTTTTCAATATTTTTCAATTCCCATGATACTGGAAATATATATATATATATATATATATATATTAAAAAACCAAGTCAAAAAATCCTTTCACATGAAATACCAACTTGGATTGTGCTACATCTAATACTAACTTGGCTTGCACTTCAAGAAAAACTAACTTGATGTATGATGCACACAACATTGAGTTTTATTGAAACATCTTTATATATATATATATATATATTTAATTTATTGAGAAAATTATAACCAAACCATTAAGAATAGTTATAGGAATAGTAATAACTACTTTTCAAATATTTTTTATAATTGTTTCATATAAATAAAACATATTGATAATGAAAGATGAGATTTTTGGTAAAATACTTTTATGTTAAAAATATCATTCTCTCGAATGAAAAAATTATAATAATGAAAGTAATTTTAGAAAAAATTATAAATTTAATTTGATTAAAAAAATTAATTTAGGACATCAAAAATAGCCTACATTGATTTTTTGAGATTTTTCTGAGAAACTTCTTTTTTTGATGAATAGTGAAAAATACTACTTTTTAGCTAAAAACTTCCTTTTGTATAATTAATTTTTAATGATAAATGATATTATAAAAAAATTAAGGTAAAATTAGATAAATATTACATATATTAATACAATTAAATTCATTAGTTTCAATTTCACTTTGAAACTGAATATAGAATCTTAACAAACTTTTGAACTTTTTCCTACTTTAAAACCTTATTATTTCGACCCGTCTGCAGGATTAGAACTAATCTTAATTTTTCTACTTCTATAAATTGAATTTAAAAAATATTTCATATAAAATTATATTCATTCTAGTATTTACATTCTAATAATACCATGTTAATTTTTTAACAAAATTATTTGTAAAACTGATTAAAAATAATCGCACTAGTTAAGGCCAAATTAATAGTAAATAGAGAATAAAACTTAAAGTTAAGAGCTCAAATGACCTAAAATTTGTACAAACACAAATTTTATTTCCATATTTCTTCCATAGAGAATCTATTATTGAGTTTTTTTTATTACTTCTGTAAGGTAACAACACATGCACACATAATTTGTTTCTAAAAATTACATCTGTGTTCTTTTCCTTCCCTACAAAAGGCCACCACCTCTACCCATTCCTCAAACCTATAACATATTTTAATTTTATCCATGATCTACCCAAGAATCCTAAAAAATCATCCCTTCTACCTTGATGCCACCCTTTTGGTCTAAATCCTCTCAATGTAGCCATTTGGCATTAACCAAAAGAAGTTTCACAATTTAGAGGTAATGTCTTCTCACAAGCTCCTTTTATTTATTTCCATTCTTCAACACTTAAACTATCATTATTCCATTATTGTGTGACAAAAAAAGTATCCTCAATAAACTAGGATTTTTTTATTCCTATTTTATAACCTACACTTACACACACCTCCATCTAATGGATGTTGAACATATTGTTTCTATGTATGGTGAACTACTGCCTCACGAAACAACGATCATTCATTTCTCCTTTAACACAAATTATTGAAGAAATTGTGATGGAAAATATATTTATATATGTAATAAATTATATTTATTATGTCTTTAATCTTATTCATCCCTTTTAAATAACACAACTTTTTTACCTTCTATTTGGTATTAATATGATAATCTCATTTAAGGAAGTGTGGATTGCCGCCCCCTCAAAGCGATGTGATTCGTTCACAAAACACATGGAATGTATTAAGGATGGTTTTAGTGAAATAATATGGTATATATAATATATTAATTTTATTGTAATAACAATATATATATACATATGATATTTATATACTTCCTTTCAATTCAAAAATAAAAACAGAAAAAACGTTCATGCATACATATGGTTTATCTTCTCCCTGAATGGTATATTCCATTTCATTATTCATTAAACTATATATTATTATAATATTCATATAATGGATATAAATTATATTTAATTCATTTTCTAAATTTTGTGATCATGATAGAAGAATAAGGACCAAAGATGTAACAAATTAAGACACATGTGAAAATCAAAGAGAATATTACCCGAAGTGAAACCTTGACATAGGATTGTTAACAAGAAGGTAATATAGGGTTATAATAAACCCATATATGGTAAAAGATATAATAATATGATTCTATAATATATGAATAATAAACATATACATATTATATAGGAATCTTTTATGAGTATAGAGAGAGTCAATACATATGGTAAGGGGATTTCATCTCACTTTTAATTTCTGTGAGATAAAAGATATGTTCACCACTCTTTAATTTTTTGTTATGTATGTACTGACCATGATTTTATTCTATTAATATTGTACTTAAATTTATGGGTATTCACATTTCCATTTTATGATCCTTCTTTCATGGGGTTTAAGTACCAAAAGTTACCAAATCGGTAAAAATGTTTTGTCTCAATTTGTCTTCTTTGAGACCCATGTTTTATTACGCACCTATTTTTTTGGGGGTGAATATACTTCCATTTTACATTACATATAATGAATCTCAATATTTTAATGATATAATATGATTCATGTTATTTAATTTCCTTACATGGAGAGCATGATCAAAAGATACCAAGTTATGTGAGTTTATTGAGACAATCTCATTGCTTTTCTAGATTTTTTACGTTTATGATTCCTTTGATGAAATCATCTAATCCATCTCTCTAGAATATCCATGATTGTAACGCCCCGACCCCAGCTACCCAGAGTCGGTGCATTACTTCGTAACATTGGCATGATCACAAAAGATCAAGTCTCGAAAGACCGATTAGTTTAGTAGCCTTGGAAACACTAGATACATTCTTAAACGTTACATTACATCATAAAGAGAAAAACTACAATAACAAAGTATCCATAGTCCACACTCATATCCTCTTCTCACAATCCCTGCAGGTCATTCATAAAATACTTCTTCACATCCTGAAAAATATTAAAACATTGAAAGGGGTGAGCTCAGATGCTCAGTAAGGATAACAATATTGCGGAAGCTTTCATAAATAAACATAAAAATTTAAGGCAATGTATAACTAAAACAAAAGCCTTTTAAACTTGAACATCAACATAATATGGCAAAAGTAAAATGAGATAATTCCATTCACTTCTTCACATGGATATTCTACTGGTCGAATAATCACATTCAATATCAATAACCACTTTCATAATGAGGGGATGTATAATGCCAGACATTCTGAAACATTTTGTCAAGGCCTCAGCCAAGACGTCTAAAATGATTAAGGCCTCGGCCAAAACCATAAATCAAATTGGGAAAGGGCCTCGGCCAATGCCACGTCTAGTTGTCTCATGAGACCTACCGATGCATCGAGGAGCTATAGCGGGCTCCACCCGTCACTTATTAAGTCCAATACATTCCTCATATGAATAGGTTTAAACATATCATAAACCATAACATAATCGTATCACATAAAACATGCATAAAGGAAACATAAAATTTCCACATTTCAATCACAAGATATCAATACAACACATTGATATAATAAAAAAGATTTCAAAACCATTTTCAATACCAAAATAAAAGAGAGTTAAAACTTTGTATTTATTTTTCATTAAAAAAAATGATGGCTTGTAGAGGAAGCCGAAACTCAAATAATGGTCACGGCGGCGGAGAAGTCGTTGTCGCCGCATAAGTACGGAAAGAAAAACATTCCCTTTTGTCGTTTAGCAAAACGCTTCGTATAAAAAAAAGATTCCTTTTGAATAAACGTAAAAGTCAAAGGGGTTTATACACCGTATAAAAGAAATTTGTGTATAAAACAAAATATGTCTCAATGGATGGTGATTGAGAAGAAGTCCTTAAAAGGATCATTTTTAGAATACACTAGATCTATTATGTGTATTAACTATAGGTACACATAAAGAAAGTAAAAATACAAAATAATACATAATAATATCATGACATAATCGGAAAGTAGGAGATTAACCCAAAGAATGGAAGTTGGGTTAAGAAGTTCTCTTACCTTGCGTCTTGTCCTGACTCGACCGTTCTTTAACCTCCTGAATAATAAACTAGAGTTAATTTCGATTTACTTAAGAACCTTTTTCATGTTCATTATTCCATTTATATCACTTATTACCATGTTATGAACATTATTTAATTACTTAAGTTAATAACGGTCGTTTTGTCGATCTTTGCTACTTGAGTCAACAATAACCTTCTTATAATTACAAGTTGTTCATGTGGTGAAATATCCATTATATCCAGAATTATATTAATGATGTAGAGATCATATATATCATATATATCCAGTATATACATTCATTCATAATATTACGTAACATCTAGAGGTAAGAAATGAAATGCACCGTTCATGGAGACGGTAAGCCGTGCGTACGCATGAACGCTACTTTCATTTCTATTTCGTATTTAATGTAGTGAAATCATAATTATATAAAGGTATAATATAGTTCCAGTATAATATCATATATAATATCATTTACTCCATCCTTTATACACCCCACATATGGCATTAACGATTCACATCACTTTGAGGGGGCGGTAGTCCGCACTTCCTAAAATGAAATTATCGCGTTTTACCCATAATGGAAATCATAAAGTATGCCATAAATGAGAAATACAGAAGTATAAGTAAAACATAAACATATTATATATCATATATAAAAATATTGACATCTTAATGGCCACCTTTGAAGGTGTTATATGAGTGTTGAACAATCATCGTTTCGTGAGGCAGAAATTCGCCATCCACAGAAACCGTATGTTCTTTAACCATTAGATGTAGGTGTGTGTAAGTGTAGCTCTAATACTTATTATAAAAACATCCTAGTATATTGAGGATACTGGTGTTGTTACAAAAGAAAATAATAAAAAGAGTTTAGGGGGTTGGATAAGCAAAATAAAACAAAAGAACATAAGAGAAAACACTACCTTTAAAACGGGTAACACTCTTTGATTTGAGGAAAAGGCTTCCTTGGGAAGGGTTCTGCCCAAAGTGAGGATTCTAGGAGTAAGAGGGGGAAGTTGGGAGAGTATTTGGGCAGAGGTTTGCTTAGCCAAATGGCTTGAATGTGTAGATGAGGTGGGAGAGGTGGGGGCCTTTTATAAGAGGAGAGGAGGGGCTCTTTTGGAAAGATTCAAATGTTACATTATTACACAATGATTTTCGGATTCTAAAGGTCCCACACTTATATAATTTGAGGCTAAGGTGATAAGGGTTCTAAATTTCCTCATCCAATTGGCATTGTACAAGTGTAAGCCTTGGATTTTTCATTATCTTCCCATTTTATTTAAATCGTTAAATAATGAGGTCATCGCTGCATCATCATGATGTCATAAATAATTTAATTTATTTAATGTCTAAAAATTATAAAAAAAAATACTATGATGTAGGAAATCTTTTTAGATTTCTAATGAATATTTATAATCAAAATTTGGACTTGTGTAACCCCACTTAAAACTGTTTTAGTAAAACAACTCATGTTTGTGTCATTTTTTACTTTAACATTAAATAAAAGGTATTTATGTCATTTTCCAACTAAAGTGGATCCATGGGGTCCCCAAGTTGACCCATGGATTGTCTTGGTCGGCCATGACTCATCCAATAGGAGTAGGACAAGTGTCAAGCTCATCTCATATTATTAAAACATTATTTTTATCTTAAACTACACTAATTACCTCTAATCGCGATTAAGAACTTAAAAGTTACTATTCACCAAAAAATTATTTTAATCTCATTGAACCACATTTTACTTCTTCATGACAACCATGTATGTCGGATTTTTGAAAATCAAATCACAGAAGTGGTAATATTTCATTTAAATGAAAAATCAGTTATTTAACTACCACTTAGTGGTTTCACTATTCATCAAAAATTGAAGTTTTTCAGAACAATGCCAAAATTTCACCCTAAGCTATAATTGATATTCCGAATTCAAAAATGATGTCTATTTTACAAAATTCCAAGAATATAAGTTGCATTAATTAATTTTATAATTAATTCCCGCTGTCACAACAAATAGCGTGTTTTTAAGAAACAATTTATATCAAAAGATTGGCAATTGTTTATGTCCAATTTCAATGTTAAATTAATTCTAATGACCACCATTGGATAAAATGGTAAAAATATATTCTAATTATACTTCAAAACCAATAAATAGTATAATTTATCACTATAAATTATTTTGATTAAAAAAGTTGTTTTTAAGTAATTTTCACTATTCATAAAAAATTAGAAGTTCTCAGAAAATTACAAAAAATTCAACTTTGGATAATTTCGATATTACAAAAATGAAGTCCATTTTGAAATATAAAATTTCTATAATTTTAAAAAGGTGGTTATTACTATTCATAACGGCTACTTTGATTAGTCGCGGTGTTTTAGAACTCGAACTTGCGTACAATGCAAGCTATTGCATTATTGAAAGAGAGGCATATCGTGGAAGCTCGGGGTGTTACATTCTCCCCTCCTTCAATAAATTGTGTCCTCGCAATTTGATATTTTTCTTTGAAAATAAAAGGTTGAAAATAGAAAATACCTTTGTGGAAAACCCACATCGGAAATAAGGTTAATAAAATTTATCCTTAATAAGAGGGAAAGGGAAATGAAAAAGTCACCACCCAATTATGATCTTGATTAGGAGAACATTGGTGGCAATTAGAGACATATAATTGGAGGAAAAACGTAAATATTCGTAGGGAGTGATTGAGGTCATCAATCACAATCAACTGTCAAATTGAGGGCCTCAAAGCCTTCAATCTATGTTGATTTAAAATATCATCAGTTCAACAAGACATAAGGTATTAGGATAACGCATTTTTTTATTTTAATATCCCTTTACTAAAGTTTAAGAATTAATTTATTCATTGAATAACAGATAGGTATATATATATTTATGCCTGACAATTAGAGTTTAAACCTTCAACTCACCTTTCACTCAAAAAGACAATAGAACCCAAAAATATTATACATATCCTAATTGTATAAGGTTCCAAATGTTAACACATACCATTTAGATTAGTAAAATTATTTTGTAACAACTAGGGACTTCCTGTAGGCTAGTGGTAGGAAATAAAGGCCTGTCGCACTATGATTGTGGGTTCGATTCCTGCAGCTTTGTCCGACGCGACGGGTTATGCCCCACCCTGCAGGTTGTCCTTTTCCTAAAACTATAGTATCATAATATTCCAAAAATAATCTTCAGAAATGCTTTAACCTTAAACAATACTATCCAAAGATCAACTTAATCCACTCCAACCTTTATAGTTATCCAAAATACCTCTGTCCAGACTTTCTCTAAAAGGTCTCTTAATTCCAAAATCAATTGTAACATCAGATTCCCCAAACAAAGAAAAGTTCCTCTTATTGTCACATACTAAAAATATGATTACCTTAATCATATTAAAACCTTACTGAAATCAAAAAGTAATGCAGTACAATCCACATATATATATATATCACATTATTCTTATAACCAGAATATAATCCTTGAGTCCAAAAGCACCAATACATTAATTATTCCGCTTCAACTGTAGTTACAGCATAAGATTGGCCTTGATCCCTTGGCCTTTTCTGAAGTAAGTTTCTGTGACGCTTAGGACATTCATTTGCATAATGCCCCATTTCCCTACAATTGTAGCATTCAACTTTGGCAGCCTCTTTCTTTCCCTTGCAATCACGAGCCTGGTGACCCTTTTCTCCGCATTTATAACAAACTCCCATTCCTTTTAGGCACGTACCAGGGTGATTCTTCCCACAATTATCACATAATGGAAAATCCTTATTTCCCTTTTTCCCTTTATCTGTCTCTTGTTCCCCCGTTCTCTTCTTCTCTTGCTTTACTTTGTTGTCATAAGACTTAGATAATTCCTTTTCTGTCTTGATAGCACACGAGACAATATCTTCGTATGTTGAGAAAGATTGTGATACTAAATCTCGACGGAGAAATGGTTTTAACCCATCAAAGAAATGATCAATCTTACTCCTTGGGTTGCGTATATAATCGGCAGCATGCCTCGCTAACCTTGTAAAGTTAGCATCATACTTTGCGACATTCTCATTCTCCTTCTGCCTCAAACTCAAGAATTGCCTTTCCATATCTGCTCGATGGTCACGAGGAAAGTATTTTTCTAAGAAAATCTCTTTGAACTCCCTCCATTCCATATTCGATACGTCATCATCTTACTTTGTGTTTTGAATCAGCGACCACCACTGATCGGCATCTCCAGTGAGGCGGTAAACTGCCATGACAACCTTCTCCCTTTCACTACTCCCCAAGGCATGGAATATTTTTTCTAAGGAATTTATCCATTGCTCAGCTACTATAGGATTTGTACTCCCATTGAAGGTTGGTGGTTGTTGCCTAATGAAACGGTCTAGCATTGATCCTCCACGTTGCGGATCAGGGTGCTCCATACGAGTAAGGTTATTATTCATAACCTGAGTGAGTTGTCCCAGTATGGTAATAAGTTGATCAGCACCAGTTGTATCTCCAGATCCACAATAATTATCTTGAGAAGGAGGGAAATCCCTATACAGAGTGCGTGCATTGATACGGTTTCCATTCCTTCCACTAGGCGCCATTTCTAAACAATGGCATAAACTAGATTAGTTTATGAATTAAAATACATAATTCCATATTTGTAAAACACTTTACATAAATTGAACTATTTATGGATATAATCCATAATCATAAAAAGAAATGTTTTCATTGGTAAAGTATATACTCATAACCCTTCATAGTGGTTTGTAAAGAAAATGAGAATTATCCTAAGCATATCCCCCGGGAGTGTCGTAACCAAGAGTGCAGCAAGGCCCGTTGTCGTGCACCAGTTCCCG
Source organism: Viscum album (assembly GCA_963277665.1). Taxonomy (NCBI): domain Eukaryota; kingdom Viridiplantae; phylum Streptophyta; class Magnoliopsida; order Santalales; family Viscaceae; genus Viscum; species Viscum album. The sequence goes on from OY728157.1 coordinate 963,806,112, forward strand.
TTCGAGTCTAGCTCAAAGCGGTGTTTTCGAGTTTTACCCCTAGGTACATCTGTGCCAGAGCCGCCTCTACCTGTTCGTATCCAGACAGGGATGTATTGCTCGGAAAACTCACAACATCTCTACAATACCAAAATTCTAGGAAGTTCTTCTATACTAATCCCCAAAGTCTATCTTTGGGCTATGTGCTCTTAATCAGAGTTTATCTAAATCTAGCTTCCAAGGTTAGTACTAAACTGCCTCTGATACCAACTGTAACGCCCCGACCCCAGCTACCCAGAGTTGGTGCATTACTTCGTAACATTGGCATGATCACAAAAGATCAAGTCTCGAAAGACCGATTAGTTTAGTAGCCTTGGAAACACTAGATACATTCTTAAAAGTTACATTACATCATAAAGAGAAAAACTACAATAACAAAGTCTCCATAGTCCACACTCATATCCTCTTCTCACAATCCCTGCAGGTCATTCATAAAATACTTCTTCACATCCTGGAAAATATTAAAACATTGAAAGGGGTGAGCTCAGATGCTCAGTAAGGATAACAATATTGGGGAAGCTTTCATAAATAAACATAAAAATTTAAGGCAATGTATAACTAAAACAAAAGCCTTTTAAACTTGAACATCAACATAATATGGAAAAAGTAAAATGAGATAATGCCATTCACTTCTTCACATGGATATTCTACTGGTCGAATAATCACATGCAATATCAATAACCACTTTCATAATGAGGGGATGTATAATGCCGGACATTCTGAAACATTTTTTCAAGGCCTCGGCCAAGACGTCTAAAATGATTAAGGCCTCGGCCAAAACCATAAATCAAATTGGGAAAGGGCCTCGGCCAATTCCACGTCTAGTTGTCTCATAAGACCTACCGATGCATCGAGGAGCTATAGCGGGCTCCACCCGTCACTTATTAAGTCCAATACATTCCTCATATGAATAGGTTTAAACATATCATAAACCATAACATAATCGTATCACATAAAACATGCATAAAGGAAACATAAAATTTCCACATTTCAATCACAAGATATCAATACAACACATTGATATAATAAAAAAGATTTCAAAACCATTTTCAATACCAAAATAAAAGAGAGTTAAAACTTTGTATTTATTTTTCATTAAAAAAAATGATGGCTTGTAGAGGAAGCCGAAACTCAAATAATGGTCACGGCGGCGGAGAAGTCGTTGTCGCCGCATAAGTATGGAAAGAAAAACATTCCCTTTTGTCGTTTAGCAAAACGCTTCGTATAAAAAAAGATTCCTTTTGAATAAACTTAAAAGTCAAAGGGGTTTATACACCGTATAAAAGAAATTTGTGTATAAAACAAAATATGTCTCAATGGATGGTGATTGAGACAAAGTCCTTAAAAAGATCATTTTTAGAATAAAATAGATCTATTATGTGTATTCACTATAGTTACACATAAAGAAAGTAAAAATACAAAATAATACATAATAATATCATGACATAATCGGAAAGTAGGAGATTAACCCAAAGAATGGAAGTTGGGTTAAGAAGTTCCCTTACCTTGCGTCTTGTCCTGACTCGACCGTTCTTTAACCTCCTGAATAATAAACTAGAGTTAATTTCTATTTACTTAAGAACCTTTTTCATGTTCATTATTCCATTTATATCACTTATTACCATGTTATGAACATTATTTAATTACTTAAGTTAATAACGGTCGTTTTGTCGATCTTTGGTACTTGAGTCAACAATAACCTTCTTATAATTACAAGTTGTTCATGTGGTGAAATATCCATTATATCCAGAATTATATTAATGATGTAGATATCATATATATCATATATATCCAGTATATACATTCATTCATAATATTACGTAACATCTAGAGGTAAGAAATGAAATGCACCGTTCGTGGAGACGGTAAGCCGTACGTACGCATGAACGCTACTTTCATTTCTATTTCGTATTTAAGGTAGTGAAATCATAATTATATAAAGGTATAATATAGTTCCAGTATAATATCATATATAATATCATTTACTCCATCCTTTATACATCCCACATATGGCATTAACGATTCACATAACTTTGAGGGGGCGGTAGTCCGCACTTCCTAAAATGAAATTATCGCGTTTTACCCATAATGGAAATCATAAAGTATGACATAAATGAGAAATACAGAAGCATAAGTAAAACCTAAACATATTATATATCATATATAAAAATAATGACATCTTAATGGCCACCTTTGAAGGTGTTATATGAGTGTTGAACAATCATCGTTTCGTGAGGCAGAAATTCGCCATCCACAGAAACCGTATGTTCTTTAACCATTAGATGTAGGTGTGTGTAAGTGTAGCTATAATCCTTCTTATAAAAAAATCCTAGTATATTGCGGATACTGGTGTTGTTACAAAAGAAAACAATAAAAAGAGTTTAGGGGGTTGGAGAAGCAAAATAAAACAAAAGAACATAAGATAAAACACTACCTTTAAAACGGGTAACACTCTTTGATTTGAGGAAAAGGCTTCCTTGGGAAGAGTTCTGCCCAAAGTGAGGCTTCTAGGAGTAAGATGGGGAAGTTGGGAGAGTATTTGGGCAGAGTTTTGCCGAGCCAAATGGCTTGAATGTGTAAATGAGGTGGGAGAGGTGGGGGCCTTTTATAAGAGGAGAGGAGGGGCTCTTTTGGAAAGATTGAAATGTTACATTATTACACAATGCTTTTCGGATTCTAAAGGTCCCACACTTATATAATTAGAGGATAAGGTGATAAGGGTTCGAAATCTCCTCATACAATTGGCTTTGGACAAGTGTAAGCCTTGGATTTTGCATTATCTTCCCATTTTATTTAAATCGTTAAATAATGAGGTCATCGCTGCATCATCATGATGTCATAAATAATTTAATTTATTTAATGTCTAAAAATTATAAAAAAAAATACTATGATGTAAGAAATCTTTTTATCTTTATAATTAATATTTATAATCAAAATTTGGACTTGTGTAACCCCACTTAAAAACTGTTTTAGTAAAACAACTCATGTTTGTGTCATTTTTTACTTTAACATTAAATAAAAGGTATTTATGTCATTTTCCAACTAAAGTGGCTCCATGGGGTCCCCAAGTTGACCCATGGATTGTCTTGGTCGGCCATGACTCATCCAATAGGAGTAGGACAAGTGTCAAGCTCATCTCATATTATTAAAACATTATTTTTATCTTAAACTACACTAATTACCTCTAATCGCGATTAAGAACTTAAAAGTTACTATTCACCAAAAAATTATTTTAATCTCATTGAACCACATTTTACTTCTTAATAACAACCATGTATGTCGGATTTTTGAAAATCAAATCACAGAAGTGGTAATATTTCATTTAAACGAAAAATCAGTTATTTAACTACCACTTAGTGGTTTCACTATTCATCAAAAATTGAAGTTTTTCAGAACAATGCCAAAATTTCACCCTAAGCTATAATTGATATTCCGAATTCAAAAATGATGTCTATTTTAAAAAATTCCAAGCATATAAGTTGCATTAATTAATTTTATAATTAATTCCCGCTGTCACAACAAATAGCATGTTTTTAAGAAACAATTTATATCAAAAGATTGGCAATTGTTTATGTCCAATTTCAATGTTAAATTAATTCTAATGACCACCATTGGATAAAATGGTAAAAATGTATTCTAATTATACTTCAAAACCACTAAATAGTATAATTTATCACTATAAATTATTTTGATTAAAAAAGTTGTTTTTAAGTAATTTTCACTATTCATAAAAAATTAGAAGTTCTCAGAAAATTACAAAAAATTCAACTTTGGATAATTTCGATATTACAAAAATGAAGTCCATTTTGAAATATAAAATTTCTATAATTTTAAAAAGGTGGTTATTACTATTCATAACGGCTACTTTGATTAGTCGCGGTGTTTTAGAACTCGAACTTGCGTACAATGCAAGCTATTGCATTATTGAAAGAGAGGCATATCGTGGAAGCTCGGGGTGTTACAATGATTTTAATTATACTATGTTATTTCATGATATATGCATGTATTGATAACATTTTTTACCCTTTGGTACATAATATGGTTAAAAAAGTATTTTTAGAAAAACCTTGCTTTTCACTCCCATCGATCAAAAATATATGTTTTTTCAAAATAGTTTCCAAGAATATTATAAAATTCCCCTATAATATCTAAAAGGAATTTTTACCCTTTTTTACATTTCCAATCTATTCAAAGTAATATTCTTGTTGATTTTGACCAAAATGCTTTTCTATCCTTTTTACCATGAAGAAGGAATGCTCTTTTGACCTCGTACAACATGTACAGATTTACCCGCCATCATTTCTTCGATGCTCCTTTTTCATTGTAAAAAAAATTAATATTTAAGAAAATTTTATCAAAATAAATTTTCATGGAAATTTTTTTTCAAATTTTTTTAAACTTATTTTATATATTTTTCATGGAAAACTGTTTTCAAATTTTTTTGAAGTATTATTTACAAATTTTAAATGTTATTTAAAAGAAATGGTTTTCAAAATGTTTTCAAGATACTTTTTTAAGTTATCATGGAAAATGATATTCAAAACGTTTCAAGCTTTATTTATATATTTTCAAATAATTTTTAATGAAAATTTTTTAAAAAAATTTGAGCTTCTTATATAATTTTTCAAGAAAAATGGTTTTTAAAATGTTTTCAAACTTTATTTCTAAGTTTTCAAGTACAATGGTTTTCAAAATGTTTTCATGTTAATTTTATATGTTTTCAAAGAAAATCAAATAAAAATGTTTTTATAATTTTTTGAATCTTATTTTATAAGTTTTCAAGGAAAAAAGGTTTTCAAAATAATTGCATATGTTTTAAGGTTTTTTCTAAGAAAATTATTTTCAAGTGGTTTTATGTATTAAAAATCATTTTTCAAAAAATAAAGGAAATTTCATCAATAAATGTTTCTAAAATATATTTCAAAATTATTTTCCATCTAACATGACATATATTATTGTTACTCGTGCCTTTTAAGGAAATTGTCTAAGGGTTTCATTCATGTCCTTTCTATGAATGGGTTTTTTTTAATGTCATGGTGTTTGTTAAATCTTTTTCTATTTCAAGGGTTATTTGTTTATGAATCCCTCTTATTTTCATAGGTTATGTTTGTGATGAAATGATTATCAATCCTGTCTTTTTCCATAAGTTATGATATATTTACCTGTTCATGATATGAATTTCATTTCATGGGTTATGATATGTTTATTTATGATCTTATGGTAGATGTGTGTATGATTTCATTGTGTGATTGGTGGAACCAATATCTCCCTCTAATGCATTCAGTAACATTTTATATCTCCCGATATAAACATATATGGTCTTGGGATTTAACCTTGACTACTATAACGGCCATGGGAGTGAACCATGACTACTAAGATGGTATGAGGAGTGAACTCATGCTAATATGATGTACATGGGAGTAAACCATGACTACTATTATGGTATGGGGATTGAACCCATACTACTAATATTGTAGTTGAAATGATGTCTTGTCTACTATGGAAGTCATTATATGCTTAAGTGTTTTCCACAATTCCATGTCTCATTCTTATCTTATGATTTCATGGATTATTCTCTTTATTTAATATGATTCATGCCTTATGAACTATCAATCATTATGCCATGATCTATGTTGTGATCCCTGATATACAGGGTACGATCTTCTATTTACAAGATCACATTCTCATGCCCTAATACCTATGTTTATACTTACATGTCTCCCTTTTTTTCCCTTACTGGGCTTTTGAGCTCACCCATTTTATGTTTTCCTTCCCCTAATTTATGATGATATGTACTATGTTTGATTTTTCTAAGAAGGGTTCTAGTTATGAATAACCTAGTGGGAGATGATTTCACTCACATATGAACCAGTTTTTATGTTTTCATGTTTCTAAAGGTACTATACCAACAATATTCTTTGGGTGTCTTTTTGTTTAATTTTTAAGTATTACAAAAAAGTTATGTAATGGAAATGTTTGTAAATAGAGGGTTTTTATAGTTTGTATCAGAGAAAATGTATAATTAACCTTTAGATACAGGGATGAGAAAACCTTAGTGATATCTTTAGGTTTATTTCAAAGAATGTGTCTAGGAATGTCTCTAACGATAAGTATATCGAAAAGTCAATGTTTAGGAAAATGTACTATAATTTTGGTAAAGGAAAAAATTAAGTGGTTTCCTAGAAATACATCCCTATATGGATACTATAAGTGGATGTGGCTCTGGAACTAAAGTACCTAGAGGTAAAAACTCGGACAAGATTTTCCAGGATTGACTTGGGGTAATCTAGTACACAACAATGGGCCTTTCTGCACACCTGGTTTAACACTCCCTATGTAAATTCATTAAGAATTTACAAAATATTCATAAACCATCATTAACGATATAGATAAATTTATGCTATAAATTACAAAGGATAATACCAATGTGTCATATATTATGGAAGGTGTCATGATTCAAACATCCTATAAGTAATTATTTTTATGACTATGTGGTTTTCTACTATAATAAGTAATGACCAAACTATTCTTATGGTTTTAGTCAATGGAAAGAACCAAAAGTTACAGGATTAATGTTGAATGTGATGGAAGATTTTGTGATGAACAGTCAAGTGGGATAATCACTTGAGTGAAAGATCTTCAGATCAAGCATAATTATTTTCCATAGAACATGATTAATAATGTTTACGTTAACCATCTCTCAGACTCACCAAGGAAGAGAAAGAAGGCTTTTTCTGAGTTTTTGAGTAATGGATAACATGGAGGAAAGAATATTTGGTTTCATTTAAGTCATGAATGTGGAAAGAATCACCAAATTGAATGTCTTTGAAGAACAAGAAGGTATTTTTAATGTGGAAAATAATGACACAAAGCAAGTGACTACAGGGGGAAAATTATGAGTTAGGTTAAATAAATGGATAGGAATTTTGGCCTCCATAAGTTGTCATGAAAGGTTAGGTGTTTTAAGTGTGGGTAATATGGTCATTATGCAACTTAATTTCCAAAGAAAAAAGTTTCTAAAGAGAATCAACAAAGTGGTGCAAGTAATGGTTACATTTCTAATGATGAGGAGACTATAGATGAAATGTGTATTTAAAGAGGTATTTTGTAATAGGATGAGGTATCATTGTTAATGGATTAAGGATGAATTAATCGAAGTATTAATGTATTTGGATTAAAGAATTAAGAATGGGGAATTATGTATGGATTGTTTAGTTTATGTTTTTCTAAGGATTTACAAGAATATGTTTAATGGTAAAGATGGAATAGAAAGGAAATCTCTTGAAATTTAACATTTTGACTAAGGTAATGTTACCCATAACATGTTCTTTATGTTATAATAATGTTGTGTGGATAATGATATGTGGGATATGAATAAGTAAATTAGATAGAATTGATTACCTTTGAACTAAGTAAGGACTTTTTAAAGGGTGTTTTATGCTATCATTGATAAATCTTATAGTGTTTCTAGATTTTAGGATTAAATTTAATATAGTTTGTAATGAATAAGCATTCATGTTTTCCAAAACTATTTATGGTAATTTAAGTTGTTACCATGTTGCAAGAGAATATATGATGAGGTTATTTACATGATTTGAATATGAAAAACAATATTTACTTTTTTTATATAGGGGAATAAATGTTAAGCATATTTTGTGACTCTATTTCTAAAGTTTTATATTTTCACCTTTGATAAATGGTTATATGGTTAACTTTCTATTAAAAGATTATGATAAAATTCATAGGAAGTATTTGTGCACTAATTTTTTGTTTAAAACCTTGTTTATTAGGCTAATTAGTGATTAACCTATTTTCAAGGATTTCCATTATATATATTATATTATTGTGGTTTTCAAAAATGACATTGTGTGTGTTGGGTGACAACCCATAATGTCTGGAAAGTTCATGGGTCTTGAACCCATGACTAAAGGATGATAAGGATTTCTTTCAAACCATTGGCCTACATGATGTCTAGGTTTATATATGATTATTTGTAATTAATAAATATTTATGATGAACTATTAGTTTTACTTTTTATAGATTAATTTATATTATTTTTTTAAGAGACAAATAGTTAGACATTTTATTCTTTTATGGGCCTTAAGATCTGTTAAAAGCATGTTTTAGTGATTTAATCATCAAAGGTAATTTCTGAACATTCATTCCATGAGTAAATCGAGGTATTATAAATTTTTCAAAGAAAAAATAAGGAATTAATTTTGTTTTATATAAATCAATCATTAATTACTCAAAATTATGAAAGTGATACAAAAAAGTTTTTTGTCCAAACACCCTAAATTTTGTTGAACCAATGGCTTCTGGAATCATCACATATTTATGAATTCGGGGGCCTAAAATTTACATAGATCATTCAATTTTTTCTGATTGATGACCTCAATAACTCTCTATAAATATTTACACTTTTCCTCCATGTCCAATCTTCACTCCCAACCTATGTTCTCTTATGTGGAAACCTAGTTATTTCTTACCATGGGTAACCGTTATGGTTCCAAATTTCAATTTTTAAGGGAAGTTTTAGTATCCATTTTTATGATATGGGTTTCTATGAATGAAACTATAGTGTGTTAAACCAATGATAACCCAGATTAATTTCAAGGGAGAAATTTATTTTTAGCGGGGTAGAATGTAACACCCTGAGATTTTGAGAAATTGTTTTCAAATTACTTTATCATTTCAATATTATTCTTCTCATATATATATATATATATATATTAAAATAATAATTCAAACATTACATTCACATTAAATACCATCTTGCATTGCATTACACACAATACTAACTTTTCTTTCACTACAATCAACACCAACTTGGTGTACGATACACATAACACTGAGTTTTTATGAAATATATTTATATTTATATGTAATTAATTATAAGATATAATTGTAATTGAACAATTAAACATAGTTATAGGAATATTAACCAATAGTATTCAAATATTTTTTAAATTTCTTTTATATAAATAAAACATATTGATAATTAAAGATGTTATTTTTTGTAAAGTCCTTTTATGCTAAAAGTGTAGTTCTCTTGAATTAACCACTTCTAATAATGAGAGTGATTTTAGAAACATTTAGAAATTTAATATAATGAATAAAACTTAATTTTTTTAATTCAAGACATTGAAATTAGCATAGGGTGAATTTTTGGGATTTTTATGAGGAACTCTAATTTTTTATGAATACTGAAAAATTATGTTTTTTATCAAAAACTACTTTTTTGTCTAATTAATTATTAATTCTAAATGATATTATAAATTTTTTTAAGGTATAATTAGATAAATATTAAATATAATAATAAAATTAAATTCATTAGGATCAATTTCACTTTAAAACTGAATATAAAATCTTAACATCCTTGTAATATTTTTCCTACTTTAAAACCTAATTATTTCGACTTGTATGTGGGGTTAGCACTAATCTTAATTTTGAAGCTTCTATGAATTGAAATTAAGAAATATGAGATAAACCATTATACTCATTATTTTATTGAGATTATAATAATACCATGTTAATTTTTTACCAAAATTATTAGTAAAAGTAATTAAAATTAATCATTGTAGTTAAGGCTTAATTAAGCATAATTAGGGACTAAAATTTAACAGTAATGGAACAAATTACCTAGAAACGTGTCCCAAACCAATTTTTTATCCATATTTCGGCCATAAAACATAAATTATTGAGTTTTTTTGGTTTGGAATGACTTTTTTTAGGTAAGAACATTTGAACACCTAATTTGATTCTAAAAAATCCATGTGAGTCCTTTTCCATCCCTATAAAAGGCCACCACCTCTACCCATTCCTCACACCTATAAAACATTTTATGTTCATCCAAGATCTACCCAAGTAGATTAAAAAACATAATCCCTTAGATCTTGAAGCCTCCATTTGGGAAGAAATATTCTCAAGGAATCCTTTTGGCATAAACCCAAATGAGTTACCCGATTTAGAGGTAACGTCTTCTCTCAAGATCATTTACTTTATTTCCCTTATTCACCAATTAAAATATATTTATTCAATTATGGTGTAAATAAACTAGTATCCGAAATATACAAGGATGTTTTTATGATATTTTTCTGATCTAAAATTACACACAACTCCATCTAATAGATGTTGAACATACTGTTTCTGTGTAAGGCAAACTACTACCTCACAAAATGATGTTTTCCCATTTCTCCTTTTCCCCCCAATCATGGTGAACATTATCTTGGACACTATATTAATATGTGTAATATATTATATTTATTATGGCTTTAATATTCCATATTCCTTTTACAAAACACATATTTTTCCTTCCATTTGGAATTAATATGATAATCTCATTTGAGGAAATGTGGACTACCACCCCCTCAAAGCGATGAGATTCGCTCACACGCCACATAGAATGTATTAAGGATGGGTTTACTAAAATTATATCATATATATAATATATTCATGATACTGTAATAATGATATATATATATATATATATATATGTCATTTACATACTTTCATTAAATACTAAAATAAAAACTGAAACAATGTTTGTGCGTATGTACGACTTACTGTATCCATGAAGGGTGCATTACATTTAATTTTTCTTTACACTATAAATTATTATAATATGAATATGATGTGTATAACTTATATTTATTACATTTTCTACAATATTTAACCATGATATAAGTATAAGTACCAAAGATGTAACAAATTAAGACACATTCAAAAAGCAAAGCAGATATTACCTGAAGTGAAACCTTAACATAGGATCGTTAACAAATGGGTAATATATGGTTATAATAAAAACATAAATGGTAATATATATAATAATATTATTGTGTAAAATATTTATAATAAACTATTGTTTATTATACAGGAATCTTGTACGAGTACAGAGAGAGTCATTACACAAAGTAAGGGGATTTTATCTCACTTTTAATTTCTATGAGATGTAAGCTATGTTCACCACTCTTTCATTTTGTGTGGTGTATATACTACCTGATATTTTATTCTATTTATATTTTTCTTCAATTTATGGGTCTTAACAGTACCATTTTATGATCCTTATTTCATTGGGTTTATTTTTCAAAAGTTACCAAATCGGTACAAATGTTTTGCCTCAATTTTCCTTCTTTGAGAGTCATGTTTTGTTATGCATATAAACTTTTTTTTGGTGAATTTACTTCCATTTTACATATCAAATCATGAATATAATTATTTTCATTATATTATATGATTAATTTCATTTAATTTCCTTACATGAAGGGTATTATCCCATGATACAAAGTTGTATTGTTTTATTGAGATAATCTCATTGTTTTTTGAGATTGTTTATGTTTATTATTACATTGATAAAATCTTACTATAAATCTCTCAAAAATATTAATGAGTTTCCTTATCATATATTATTTCATAAATACTCATATATTGGTACCATACTCTAATCTTTGGTATATAATATGGTTAATAAATTGTTTTTACAAAATCCCAACTTTACCCTCTCTTGGGTCCAAAATCTATGTTTTCTAAAAAGAGTTTCAAAGAATATTATACCATTAACCATTAATATAAAAAAGAAAATTTTTCCATTTTTTTCTTTTAACAATCTATTCAAGGTAATATTCTAGTTTTTTTTCTTAACAAGGTGTTTTTCTATCATTTTTACCACGCAAAAGGAATGTTATTTTGACCTTGTATGACATGTATGGATTTACCCACCATAATTTATTTAAAGATTACTTTGAATTAATAAAAAGGTTAATATTTAATAAATTTTCTTAAAATAAATTTTCACAGAAAATTGTTTTCAAAATGGTTTTAAACTTCTTTTATATTATTCCAGGGAAAACGTTTTTCAAAATATTTTCATGTCTTATTTAAAATTTTTCAAAATTCATTCGAAGTAATGTTTTTCAAAACGTTTACAATATTCTTATATAAGATTTCAAGAAAAATTGTTTTCAAAACATTTTCAATATTTTTTTATAAGTTCTAAATTTATTTTCAAAGAAATGGTTTTCAAAAAAATCATGCCACTTTTATAAATTTTCTAAAAAATGATTTTCAAAATGTTTTCAAGATCTTTTTATAATTTTTTTAATTGTTTCAAAATAAAAATATTTTTAAAATTTATTGAAGCATATTTTATAAGTTTTATTGAAAATGTTTTTCATAATGATTTCATAAGATTTGTGGTATTTTCGAAGAAAATGATTTTCAAATGGTTTTATGTATTAATAAACCTTTTTAAAATAGGAAAGGTTATTTCCCCATGAAACGTTTCTAAAAGATATTTAAAACTTATTTTACATCTAATTTGACATATATTGATGCTAATAATTCATTTTTTGGAAATTATCTAAGGGTTTCATTGATATCCTTTCTATGAAGGGGTTATGGTTAATTCCATGCTCTTTATGAATTCCATTTCTCTTTCACTGGTTATTTTTTATGAAACTCGCTTCTTTTAATGTGTTACATTTATCATGAAATGATTATGAAACACGTCTCTTTCCATATGCTATGATAAGTTTACATGTTTAGGATACCCATTTTATTTCATGGGTGATGATGTGTCAATTTATGATCTTATGGAACATGTATGTATGATTTCATTATGTGATGGGTGGGACCTATATCTCCCTCTAATTCATTTTGCAAAGTTTTATATCTCATTAGATAAACTAAGACGGTCTTAGGACTGAACCTTGACTATTATGATAGCTATGGGAGTGAACCATGACTACTAATATTGTTGGAGGAGTGAACTCGTGCTACTATGATGGGCATGGGGGTAAACCATGACTAATATGATGGTATGAGGAGTTAACACATAGTATTAATACGGTATTGGTAGTAATTCATTAGATAATATGGAAATCATTATATGTTTATGTGTTTTCCAAAATTCCATGTCTTATTCTTATCTTATGATTTCATAGATAATGCTCTTTATTTCATATGATTCGAGTCTTATGAGAAACCCAAATTTATGCCAAGATCTATGTTATGAACTCTAATATACAAGGTATGATATTTCATTTACATTATCACGTTCTCATATCCTTATACTCATGTTTATACTTATATGTCTTCCTTTTTTACCCTTACTAAGAATTTGAGCTCACCCATTTTTTATTCCCTTTCCCCCATGTTATGATGATATATACTATGTTTTATATGTCCAAGAATTTTTATACTCAAGAAGTACCTAGTGAGATATGATGTATCTCACATATGTACTAGTTTTTATATTTTCATGTTTCTAATGGCACTAAACCAACTATGGTCTTAGGGCCTATTTTTGTTTAATGTTTAAGTATTCAGAAAATTTTATGTAATGTCAATTTTTGTAAATAGGTGGTCTTTATATTCCCCCATGATGTTGGATCTCACTTCTAGGTTGAGTTTCGAGATCTTCTATACCTTTGTTCTTATTGACAGGTGTCATTTTTAGTGTCCAGTTTTGGGATAAATGTAAGTGGTTTCATCCCAATTAGACAAATTGATTATTGATAAATTTCTTTATTTATTTTAATTTCTGATTTAATTTATATTTATTACATTTTCTTTCAATTAAATTGATAAAAATATGATTCCAGTGAATCTTCAGTTTTGAAATTTTTCTAGCATTTAAATTTGTAAAACCCCCCAAATTCCCTTAAATTAGAGTGTGTTTGCAGAAATTAGTTGATTTAAATTGTGGATTTTATGGAAATTTTTCAATTAAAATTTTTAATTTAAATGTGAAAATGAATTATAAAAATTATTGAATTGGTTTTTAATGGATTTAAAACTTGTTAAAATAGATTAAAAATTATTTGATATAAATCTATTGGTATCTTATGTGAAGGGAATATTTTATATTAAACCCCATTTTGGTTTTAAGTGGAAAGAAATTAGTATTTTTGAAATGGAAGAATGGGATTTAATTGTATTTTAAGAAATAATAAAATAAATTTACAATATTGTAAGAGCTCATGAAAGGCTTAGGTAGTTGGTGGGTTATTTGGAAACACTATATGCTATTACAACATTCTAAAACACACCTACGATGGGTCACATCCCCGATAAGAACATGACAAGTAACCTCTGGTCAGTGTCTGTGGGATGTGAGTATGCTCATTTTTCAGAGATCACTTAGAGAGTTTTTAATCCTATAGTTGGTTAATACTATTTTAAATTTTGTAAGATGACCATGTCTCTTGGTTGTTTATTTATATATAAGATATAAATGCATGCCACTATTGTAAGCCCACTTTACAAGCCTTTGGTGGATTTAAATAAACTGTTTTATGTAACTATTTTATTTAATCCATTTATTATGAAATATGACATATCTTTTAAAGTGAATCATGTTCTATAAAATAATTTTCTATCATTTTAGAACTATATAGCATGTTTTGATAAAATATTCACTTTAATTACCAAAATAGTTTATTTTTAAAATTTAAATATTTTATTTTGATAATCTATATTTGGTATTTATAATAGAATATTTAGTATTATTCTACTGGGATTAGGCTCACACCCTCCTTTTTCCTTCAGGTGTTTGTATATTTTATTCTTCCAAGTTCGAGAAAGGTGAAATGATCTCTTGGAGGAGGATCGAGCTATTAAACCTTGGTCATCATGAGTTGTTTCATTAGGGGCCTTGGGCTATTTTTCCACATTTGGTACATTGGTTATAGTACTTTGGGATCTTATTCCTTGTTTTATTTTGGTACCTTTATCCTAGTGGAGTTTATTTTATATACATATGGACTTTCTTATCTTGCTTCTACTATGTTTTAACAAAAAAACTTCTTAGTTTCATGTTGTATGATTCTAGGTGTTAGTCCCCAACCCATGGGATTGGGAACACCCTTCGGTCCATTTCAGGATCTTCTTGGTTATTGGGCTACCATGACACCTGGGCTGGTTCATGACATTGTGGTATTGAAAGAGGCTATTCAGATTTTGTCTTGAAGTTAGTATGCAATTTTGAAATCTTGTCAGGACATAGGAGCTTGTTACAATTGAGTTTCTGGCCAGCCCTCACTACAATGAACCATAATTCACCAGGGTTTGTTAGGTAAATACATCTTGTGGACTAGTTATATTTTTTTCCATATTTTTTATTTCGATGCAGTGAAATCCAAATCATTTTGTCTTGTCTATTGGTATTTATTTTTCCCTTGTTTCTCTATTTGAGAATTATCTACAAGTTATCTACAGATGTTTTTTAGCTTGATGCCTTCGAGAATAAGTGTATATCAGATCCAAGAGGAAGATGCTAATGAACCATAGTAGGTGAATCCTCCAGTGAACCCAAATCTAGTTAGGGTGATCATGAACATTGTCTGAGCTCTAGGACATGCACCACATATAGTCCATGTTCAGGCCCCAACTTTGGATCCTCAGGGGGTGTTATCCAGAATCATTCTCAAGAGTTCCTTCACCAGAAGCCACTAGTTTACAAGGGCTCTACTGATCCTCAACATGTTGATGAGTGGTTGAGAAAGATAGAATGTCTATTTGAGTTCTTGGAGACATCGACCATGATCAAGGTGAAGTGTTCCACCAACGCGCTGGAGGGACAAAGTAGGAGATAGTGGAACATGATGGTGACAACATGGATTCATGATGGCTTAGATTGGAAAGACATCAAGGTTATTTTTACTGACAATTTCTATCCAGAGACAATGGTTTTGTAGAAGGAGGTGGAGTTTTTCCATCTTGAGAATACTCATAAAACTGTTACCAAGTATTCAAATTTCTTTGCTGAGTAGGTTCAATTTGAACCTAAGATAGTATCTAAAGAAAGGATGAATTCTCTATGATTTGAGATGGGTATTAAATCTGATATCTATTCTAAGGATTTTTAGTTGAAACTTCCCACTTATATTGATTTCCTGGAAAGGGAGATCATGGTTGATAAGGACTTGGATGTCAAGTGAGGGTTAATGAGAGTTCCTTTTTATCCTAGTGGCATAATTGGTTCCTTTAAAGGAAAATGGAATTAGGATGATTATCATGGTAGTTCTTGATGTCAGAGTCATTCCAGACCTCCTACAGTGCTAAGATAAGGTTATTTTTCTTTATATCAGTGTGTAAAGCTACTAAATTCTAATAGGGTTTGCACGGAGGCACCCAAAAACTGTATCTCCTATGGATGTTCAGGGAACTTATAGAGATTCTTATATCACTTATTCACAATGTGTAATGTAATGGGATCATAAAATCATCATAAAACTATGGGAAAATAAAATAATTCCCTTAAAAAGGGTTCCATCCACAAGAATCTATAATGAAGCTTCTTTATATAGTGGAAGAGTCTCTATAAGAAATAGGCATGGGTCCAACTACTATGAGAGGTACCATTACTATAGAATTTTCATTAGTGACTTCTCTATTTTATAATAGTTCATCTCATTCATTTATTTCAACCTATATTGTTAATATGATTAATATTACTATGTCTATACTATATTATGTAATGGATATTACTACATCCCTTGTTATGAAGAGAGTGTAGGGTCTTTATAGTCCCCTTTATGTCTTCTATCTTTTAGATGTCATGCTTGCATGGAGTTTTCTAGTTCTCAAAAAGAAATCTCATGATGTCATATTCGAGATGGATTGACTAATTTCCATTAATTATCAGCTGGATTTTTATTATCAACGGGTATACTTTACTACACTCAGTGGTTCATCTCTTTTCTTTCAAGGATATTGGGGCCCAAGGTCGAGCAGAGTTTGGCCTTATTTTCCAATGTTTGGGAAAGTGTTATTAGTGTTTTATTTTTATGTGGAGTAGGATTCAGTGAGTGGGTATCTTCATATAGTTCTCGTTGAGTTTCTTGACATGTTTCCTTTGGATTTTTATGGTCTCCCACTGATAAGTGAAGTTGAGTTCTACATTGACTTAATGCTTGGTACTCAACCAGTTTAAATTCTCTCTTATAGAATAGATCTAGCTGATCTGAAAGAGAAAAATTACAAGTTGGAAAATATTCTTTAGAAACGAATTATACACCCTAGAGTGACTCCTTGGTCAGTTCCAATTCTATTAACCAAGAATGGTGATGGTTCTCTTCAACTATGTGTTGACTATTGGAATATAAATCAAGTTATGATAAAGAAAAAATATATGTTACCATAGATTAATGATATTTTTGATCAGTTGAAAGGTGAAAAGTGATTTTAAAATATCAAAATTCAATCTGGTTATCATCTATTAAGGATAAAGGAATATAAAATTCAAACACATACCCTTCAGAGAAGGTACGACCATTATGAGTACCTGGTTATTCCCTTTGGTTTGAAAAATTCTTTTGTATTTTTCATCGATTTAATTAAAAATATTTTCCATGAGTATCTGGATACTTTTGTGGTGGTCTTTGTCGGTGACATCCTTTTTTACTCTAAATCCAAACAGGACCATATGCAACATCTAAGAACAGTTTTGTGGCTATTGAGAAATCACCGCCTTTATGCCAAGATTTCAAAGTGTGATTTATAGATTTATAAAGTGAAATTCTGGGGACATTTTGTGTTTGAAAATGGAATATTAGTTGATCCTTGGAATGTAAAGGTTGTTTTGAATTAGGATAATCAATAAAATGTCTTTGAAATTCAATGATTCTTGGGCTTATTCAGATACAACCATATGTTTGTAAAGGACCTATTAAAGCTAGATTATCCGATAAATACTCTAACTCAGAAGGGGGTGACGTCTATTTGGGATGAAAAATGTCATTATCCTTTTTTTTAGTTGAAACTTCTTTTGACTAATGTGCCTATGTTTACTCTTCTATAGGCCAATCAAGGATATGTCGTCGTTTGTGATACATCAGTTTTAGGTTTGGGTTGTGTTCTTATGTAAGGTAATCATGTTATTTCCTATGGATATCGTTAGATTAGGCTACACAAGAAGAATTGTCATACCCATGAACTTGGACTAGTAGCTGTAACACACGCACATAAAAGTTAGAAGAACTACCTTTACGGAGAATGTTTTACTTTTTATTTAGACCACAAAATCCTATGTTATATCTTCTCTCAAAATGATTTAAATATTCACACAAGATGTTGGGTGGAGTACCTGTGGTCTTTTGACATTGAAATCACATATACCCCAGGGAAAGGAAATTTCATTACAAATTCATTGGGAAGGAAACTTTTAACCCAGGCAGTGAAGGAATCTTCAGAGGAATGAATTTTGTGGATCTCTTTTTAGAATTTCATATTGAATTATTGGAGAAAGGGGATGAAGTTTCTTTTGGAAACATTCAGTTGACATCCACTTTTATCAAATCAATTCATCAGGATCAAGATCTTGATTATGAATTTGGTAGCATTATAGACTCTATTTATCATGGTTAGATGGTTTCTTAGTGGTCGTTCACCACTGAAGGTGTTCAATGCTATCATAATCTCTTTGTTGTTCTTTTTTTTTTGGAAAGGAAGAAGGTGATGGGGGGTTGTTAGAATTCCTAGATGGTAGTGCATCCAGAAACTAAAAAAATGTTCTATGATATGTGGTGGCCATTTTGGTGGCCAGGTATGAGGATATAAATTTCAGAGTTTGTCTCTCGTTGCTATACATTCCAAGAGAATAAAGTTGAGCCCCAGAAACCATCGGGATTACATCAGCCACTTCCAATCTCTACTTAGAAGTGGTATGAGATCTCTATGGGTTTTGTGGTTGGTTTTCCACGTACCAAGAGAAGGAAGAATGTGATATATATTATGATCAAAAGTTTGACCAAGTTGTCTCACTTTATACCCATTCATAATACAACAAAAGTTGAGGAGTTAAGGAATATCTATGTGAAAGAGATTGTTCAATTGCATGGAGTTCTGTCTATTATAGTCTCTAATATATATCCTTTGTATACTTCTCATTTTTGAATAGGCCTTAAAGAGGCACTAGGATCTTTGGTTCATTTGATCATGGCATACCATCAGCAATTGGATGTATAGATAGAGTGAGCTATACATATTATTGATGATATTCTTTACACTTGTGTTGTTGATTTAGGAGGGGCTTGGGATAATCCCTTAGGACTAATTGAGTTATCTTATAACAATAGTTACCAGTATGCAATCAGAATGGCTCCTTTTGAGGCATTTTATGGCTGACATTGTAAATCACCATTATGTTGGATGGTGGTTGGTGAAGTTACTTTGTTGGAATAAGCATGGTCCAGGAGATGAAATCTAAGATTTATCTAATTTGTTGGAGATTTTTGATAGCACTGAGCCGATATATGTATTATGTTGATCTACGTCGTAGATATTTTTTGTTTTCAGTTGGTGATTAGGTGTTCTTAAAATTTTCACCCTAGGTCATCGATGGGTTGGGAGGCATGGAAACATTTCTCCTTGTTTTGTGGGACCTTTTAATGTTGTTGAGTAGGTGGGGAAATTCTCTTACCATTTAGAATTTTCATTGCAGCTGACATCGATACATAACATATTCCATATATTAAAACTAAGAAAATATCTTTAGGATCCATATCATGTATTGATATGAAGTGATCTTGAGATTGATCCTGATTTATCGTTGACTAAATGTCCAGTCAGAGTTGTTGATTTTGAGACCAAGGTATATTGTGGGAGGATGATACCTTTTGTTTTTTTTGATATTTCATCATGGTTCTAATAGTCACAAGATGTGGGAACACAAGGCACTGATAATATAGTTGTTTCCTCATCTATTTGGAGTGCAAGATTCTTTTTAGGCATTCTGGGGATTGAAATTTCTTATAATGGGGAGGTTGTAACATCCTGTTATGATCCTAATAGGTATGCCTTAAATCTTATCATTGGGAAAGGATTGAGTTTGAATTAGGAGGATGCCTTTAATGATGAAGTCAGAGGTATGTTGGGTTTCCATCCTTAATAAATATTTTCTGCAGACTTCTAAATCATTACACGCCATGTAATAACATTACATGTCATGTAATGGTTCTCTATGCAAGTCGTGAACTGCTATATGCTATGATGGGTACACATCATGATGATGTTAATGAATAGTTTTTAACTCCGAGAATCATATTTTAATGAAAAATTTTATGTGTTTCAATAGCTACAAAACATAAGAATTTAATTATGTGTATTGTTATTACACATCATTTAATATGAAATTTTAAAGAGGCATTCTGATTTTCAACATGTTTTTATTGTTATAGAAATTAAATCTGTCACGATGTGTAACTAGAGTACATGTCATGTACCCCCCAACCACAGCCTATAAAAGCATCATTGTGCTTGTATTTTCTTCATTCAATCCTCCCCAATTCCTCTTACTTTTACATAATTCCTTCCCCTTTATTTATTCGAGCCTTCTAACCCTTCTAGGTCCATTCTTTTGGCATTAATCATCATTTCTTTAGCGGGTGATATCTGGGTAAGCGTTATTTTTTATTCTTCATGTTTCTATCTTTATCCTCTATTAGGTTTTCAATGGATCATCTAGTAATTGATGGATCTTCCACCCATGAAGTTTTATATTTTTACTAAATTTCATTTTAGGATCTTCTACACCTTCGTTCTCGTTGATAGGTGTCGTTGCGAGTGTCAGGTTTTTGGAAAAAAATTGGTGGTTCTTTCTCGATTGGCCAAATTCATTATTCATAAATCAATTGATTTATTCCAAATTCTTATTTAAATTAAATTTCTCATATTTACATTCAATTAAATTCATAAAACCTTGACTATAGTGAATCAAAATTTTTGAAATGTTTTTGGAGTAGAAATTTGGAAAACCCCCAATTCTATTGAATTGGGGTGTGATTATGGAAATTGAATGATCTAAATTATTGAATTTAAATTGTGGATTTTATAGTAATATTTTCAATTAAGTTTTTTAATTTAATTGTGTAAATAAGTAGTGAAAGGGATATAATTGGTTTTGAATGGATTTCAAACTTGTCAAAATAGCATAAAATTTATTTGTTTGAAACCGATTGTATTTATCTTATGAAAAGACCATGTTTTTTATTAAAACAAGTTTTGGTTTTATGTGGAAGGAAATTGGAATTTCTGAAATGGAAGAATGGGATTTAATTTTATTTTAATTAGTCTTAAAATAAACTACCCATCATGTAGGATCACATGAAATCCTTAGGTAGTTGGTGGGTTATTTGGATACACTCTACGCTATTACAAGATTCTAAAACATAACTTTGGCATGTCACACCCTTAATGGAAGAGTGAAAATTTCAACTATGGCTAGTGTTAGCGGGTACGAGTGTACACATTTTTTTGAGATCACTTAGAGAGTGTGGAATCTTATACCTAGTTAATACTATTGTATCTTTTGGGAGATAACCATGTTTATCTCTTGTTTATTTATATATAAGATATAAATGTACTCTAATGTTGTAAAATTTATTTACATGCCTTTCTTGAATTTACATAAACTGTTTTATGTAACTATTTTATTTAAGCCATTGATTTAGAAATATTCTATCTATTCTAAAGTGAATCTTATGCTTTAAAAGTGTTTTCCATCATTTTGAAATTGTATAGAATGTTTTTTAAAATATTCTCTTGAATTTAAAAAATTATTTATTTTGAAAATTGAAGGAATTTTCTTGGATAATCTATATTTGTAATATCTTATCGAATATTTTGGTGGCATGTTACTGAGCTTAGGCTCACACTTTACTTTTATCTTCGGGTGTTTGTGTATTTTTTTTATTCCTGGTTAGAGAAATGGGAAAGGATCTCTTGGAGGAGGTCTCCATGGTGAGTTGTCTCCTTAGGGACCTGGGGTTGTTTTTCCATGTTTGGTACTTTGGTTATAGTACTTTCGGATTTTATTCTTTATTGTATTCTTGTACTTTACTCCTAGTAGAGTTTCTTTTATATACATTTTGACTTTTTTTTCCTTACTTCCTCTATGTTTTGTGGAAAATTTGTTCCCCCTTTCATGTTTTATAGTGCTAGGTTCTGGTAGACAACCCATGGGGACCGATAATTCCCATCAGGTCATGTTAGGACCAACTTGGTTATCGGGTTACCAAGGTACTCCAGATGGTTTGTGATAGTGATTCCTGTTATTTTGGTTCACCTCAATGAATTTTTAAACATAATTATTTAATTTGTTAATTAATGGAGAAAATGTATGGGTTTACTAACAACCACTCTATTTTAATTTCATATATCAACTTATCCCTGAGGTAGTGTGTCCACTATGGTATGCCTCCTCTTATGATCTTACTTAGAAAATACCTTTTTGGATTCCTCATTTACTTACTCTATTTGATGTCCCAATGAGTGACACCATCACTTATGTGTTGGCATAGAGGATCCTAAGTAGGATACCTCTCTATTATTTGAAATGAGGGACCCAATGGGTGTATCGATATTGGAATGACCATGATCTTGTGTGTTAGGGGTTGGGAAGAGATGGTAGTGGGTTTCACTCTGAACCAATACCAATCTCTTTATCCCATGAGGCTATGGATGTAGTGGTGGGTTGGGCGTTCAACCACCCTCATTTTTTATACTTTCACTCATCTATTATTGATGATCCTATGATTTATAGAGTCAATTCCTAATTAATACCAAGGATCTATACACTATTTGGTACATGATAGGGATTCCCTAAAATCTAGATTAATAAACTTCTTGATTTATATCGATATCATAATATTAAACAATATACTAAATTTTCTATGTATACTATATTTGGGATATGATAGGATTCCTTGCATAGTGTCCTTGGGTAATGGATCATGTCGATATACAATATACTGAGATTTCTATGGATTCGCTCCATGGACTTGAAAAAATTGTATTGTTCAATGGTGTTAGATTCTAGACCTATTAGGTCTATATTATTATGAGTTTTCAATGGATATGATCAATGTCAATGAAGATGATGTCTTAGAAAATTTCCCAAAGTTTGGGCGCTCATTGGTATGCTACATTATAGATTAGATATTGGTTATAGTTTATGCAATGAAATATTTACAATATATTCTTTCAATACCTGAAATCATTCATTATAGTGATTGGAGGAAAGTATGGGTGAACCAAGGGTTAGGAAACCTATCCACCTATGGAGATTTGGATTTCATAGAAATACTTATAGAACTATCCAAAGATGCTATCATTGATTCATATTCAAGTAGTATTATAGAACTAAGGATCTACTAAACTATGTACAACTTGATTGGTATAACATCTAACACAATGATTTATTCATAATATGACTAGATGATTGGGATTACAGACCTAATGATCGGTTGTGGCTTGATTAATGTTACTTTTCTCATTACTCATATAAATATATATTTAGGTATATATATATAGTAATATGTATATAAATGTATAAATACATCTACATGTTGAAACCTTATTCAAGTTATGTCTCGTCAATGTTGATCACTTTCAATGAGCATGTTTTTTACAACCCTATATATCATTTTATTTCTATCTAAGTATTATTTTTATTGTTATCATGAGGATTGTCTCACATGAACATTCACAACATATTACCTAAAAGTGACGAGACCATGTTGGTGGTTCCCTACTATGTTTTGTACTCCACCACTTCTTGGTCCCCCATTAAATTAGGTTACCAAAGAATACATTCAATTGATTGTAGGTATTGGATGGTTTGAGGTGAAAGAATGACTGGGTATGATGGCTCAGATATGTATGTGGAGAATGGGTTTGTGGTATGGATCTATGTACATAGTATATCCTTTAACATTTATTTATGTTTTTTTTATTTTCTCTTATATATGTATAGTCAGCCCAATGGGTGATATGTATAATTATAATCACATGTATCTTTTTGAATTTACTGTATTCAATTTATTATTACAATGTACTCCTATTTTAGTTTACTTATTTCTTCTACACTCTCTCGTTTACTACTATGGATGTTATATGGGTATTTCTACTATTTTTATAAAAGTTAATGAGTGTATGGTCCCCCAATATCACACCCTGGTATCTATACTATAGTTGAAAGCCTCTGGTGTACACATATTTGTGTTTGAGACCTTATAGAGAACAAATTTTAGTCCTGGAATTAGAGGAAACTTGGATGCATAGTTATAGGAATAAAGAATTTTTAGACATAGTAAAAAAAATATAAGAGATAGAAAATATGTGAGCAGTTTGGGAAATACATTGAATGGGTCCCAAATATTATTTAATTTGGTTAGATGATATTGAATTTTTATCATATGATTATATTGGTCCATTTTAAAACGAAAGGAACTGAAATTGGAGTGAGCTACAATTTATAATACAATATGAATGTTTTATGTATATTTCTAAAATCATTCTCAATAAATACATTTGTTTAACAATATTTTCTACTTAATTTTAAATTGTATCATATGATTTAATTTATTATCCTATGAATAAAGATGTTAGATATTTAATTTAGTAATTTCATAATGGTTTTAATTTGTTGATTATTATTTATTATTTTTATTTATTTTGAATAAAATAATTTTTAGATCAATTTCAATGAGAAGGAATCATTTTTTTTTAAAAAACACTAGATACACATAAATGAGGCCCATTGTATAATTTCATATGATTTACCCCATTTTAGCATGATGAAACGCATATGGTTAATGAATAATTGGATAAACATAATTTGATATATATTTACTTTAATTATAGACTCATGATTACCTTCATATGAGATGAAAATCTTATTGGCTTTATAGAGGTCTTAGATACAACCCCTAAACACCACTGTGTCACATGTTTTAGTGTAGAGAAGAATCCATGGTAATTTTGACCACAAATTTCAATGACCATGTCATTAAAACCCCATGCCCATCATTTTCCTCATTTTTCTAAATTCTTTGACTCACCATAACTTCTAAAGATGACCATCCCAATTTCTTGTTAGTTTCTCCATACCAAATTACATAGGTTTTCTCCCATAAAAAAAATACATTATCAAATGGATTCTCTATCTGTTTCACTCCCTATATCTTAAATAATGCACTACAAGAATGTATAAAATGGTCACATATTAAAAATTATACACAAATAATACTTCCCCACAATCACCACTCAAAGGCACCCAAAATTTATAGCATTATCCAAAATACTATGATGTATAGGTTCTCTAGATTCTCAACCACTTCTCTGTAATTTTTCCCACCTGAAAACTCCAAAAAAAGGTATGATGGGTTTTTTGTATTATAATAATATATCATTCAAAGTAAAATAATGGAATAATTATGGTAAAGGTCATATGAGGTAATTTAATTATAAATGATTATTTTAGAATATTTAAGAGTATTTTTTATAAGATGTTTGAAGAGTATATATTAAAAAAGTAGGGGATGATGTTGGAACTTAATGAAATTATCTCTTATATGTTATGATTATTGATATCAACTTGGTTAAAGTAAATAAAATGTTATAATGGTTGATTAATTGAATATGAAATATTTATATCTCTATGGGTTTAATTAACAATGGTAATGATTTGATTTAATTATAGATGTATGTTTACAAATTTTCACATTTTTATGTTGAGTTATAGATATTTTAATATTTGTATCATGATGTCTGTCTGGATGTGTTATTTTTTAAAGAGATTAATTTGATAATGTGAAGAATATTTTAATGTATATGTTCATAATGAAGAAAATTATAAAGTGATATTATCTGAAAGATTGAGATTAACTTAATATATTTAATAATTTAGTTATAGATAATGGTTTTTTCATATCTAGACAATCCAAAAGATGATTTGTATAAGGTACACATGAGGTGTAAAACTTTTGGATTTAAATGTGATTTTTTTTATGATAAAGTGATGAAATGAAATAATGGATCAAAAGATAATTTTTAGGGTAAATCGATGCATTTTTATCATCTATTGTGGAAAAAGAAATTACTTTTCCTATGGAAGTATAGTGGCGGACCAAAGTCAAATCACTTGAGGAGATTTCATAGTATGTTCACTTAATTAATATAATTCACATAAATAGGTATTTTTTTAATATTTTATGAAAATAGTAATAAGTATTTATTTCATTCCCTTTGAAAAAATTGAAATAAAATGAAATATAAAATTATAAACTATCTTCTATTTTTTTAGCAGAATGAGTTATGGAAGAAATGACTTGGTTTTGGGTTTAATAATTATTATCCATTATTTTTTTATATTTTTTTGATAATACATATATTAAATATCATGTTTGAACTAAAATTGTTTATATATAAATTTTTCAAATCATTGAATTCATAAGAAATATGAATTCCACCTCCTCCTCTAATCCAGGTTGATGACACACCGTGGTCTGGGATGTACCATATTCTAGGATTCGTCTCTATCAATGTCCTTTCATCCATTTAGTAGATCATATCATGTGTAAGTAAATGTCCAATAGATTTAGGGAAAAGTGATTAATCAAAATAATAGAAATAGATTGATTTTCATGTTATTGGAGGGAAGTCACCACATTGTAGAAATCCGCCTCACCCATGCATGCTACTCAAATCTACCAAAAACATAAAATAAATATAAAGAAAAAAATTTAACACCTTGACCTACCTCGATCCAAGACTTGGGGATAGACAATCATTTTCTAGGGTAAGAGATCGCAATTGTGGAAAGATGAAAGACAATATGGAGATACATAAAATAAAAAATAAAATAAAATGAGAATAGAAATAAACATAAAAATGGTGAAAGAGGAAAAATAAAATAAAAATAAGAAAAAAAAATTGGGGAGAGAGATAGATGGGGGGTGAAATAAAAATAAATATAAAATGGGGAAAAGAAATAAGAGAGAATAATAAATTTATATAAAATTTAAATAATGTCAAAATTATTATTATTATTATTATTATTATTAAAAGAAGAATAATAACTAAAGAATAATTCTATAAGAATAGAAGGTGGAGGGATGAAAATTTAGGAAACTAAAATGAATGAATTTTTTGATTAAAAGAAAAATAAATTACATTTAAAAAAATAAAAACAAAATAAATGAAATGAAAGAAAGTAAAAAAAATAAAGAATAATTTAGAGAAGTGAAGGGATGCCTTGGAAGATAGATCATCTCCCTTGGAATCGACTCCTCCTATATATTGGGGTGAGAACGCCCTTTTATAAGAATAAATGGAGTGGTTTTATCCTTAATTGGGTGACCGAGATCCAAGGAGATTTTAATTCCCCCAAAGACATGTGCATCAAAGATATGAAAACACCCGATGAAATAGGGAGTTTTAAATTTACAGTGTGGATGGTGGTTTTTTTTGTGGTATCAAGATGCATGCATGGAGTTTGAGGAACCTTTAAGGGGGATATTACACATGGTAATGGGGCTCTGGAGTAGTGTTGGAAGTGGTAGTGGTGGTTTTACATGGAGCAATGGGCATGGATGGAAGCAAAAAAGGTGACCAGTGAAAGACAGTTTATCTTCTCCTATGGCCATCATAGAGGCTAGAGGAAGTTAAATATTTCCTTAATGGGGGTCAACTAGTGGTAAAATATGTGTATATATCAATAAGTATCCCATGTAAAACTCGATAAATAGAGGTGGTGGTCGACACCAGGTGGTGAAGTCATGGTGGCACGAGCAAAGATTAAAGGTGTATGAATTGGTTTCTAGGGGAGGCCATGATGGTCTCTGCTAAGGAAATGGTGGTTTAGTGGGATCAGGGGGTGGATAGGTCACATATTGGTAGAATCCACAGTGGTAGGGTAGTCTATAGTAAAGGTGGATGTGTCCAACTAAGGAAGTTTGGGAGAGATATAGGATCATGGCAGAGCATGATGGTGCATAGCGGTGTTGTAGTAGAGATGATATCCCACATCAAAATGCATACACAAGTGGGGATCCATTATTATCTTGAACACATGATCAACTCATAAGAGAAGTCATTATGTTGTTAGAGTAAACCTGATGCCACCATGGACCACCCTTTCCTGGTGATCTACTCCTCTTTTCATTTCATGGTGGCCCCCGATTCACCGATGCTTTCACCCTATAGTAGTTATTCTTGAGATATTTCACCACCAATGTGACATGTGAGGGGATTAAAGCCTTGTTCATAGTCATGCCTCTCAGGTTGTCCATCCTAGTGCCTGCATGGATGAGTGTACAATTAGTGGGCCACCAATGTGGAATGTATGCCTTAGTTGATGATTAGCTCAAGGTTTCCAATTTATTTAGATAAAGTCTTATCCAAAGGGTTAGATAAATAATGATAACATTCATAAATAAAATTCAGTTTAAAAATCATATCAAATGATTAAAATTCTCAAATTGAAATCATTATTTTTTTATTAATTTATACACATTCATTCTAGTTTAACAACATTTATTTTTTCCACAAAAAAATATCATGGGTTTTATAATTGAAAAAAATCAAAAAAAATAATTAGATTTTGTTTAAGAATATGCATTAAATTTGTGTCTATCAAACATGCCCACACATAAAACTTGGACTTTCTCAAGAATCAAATATCAAAATGTAAGATCAAATGGAATCAATACTATAAATATTCAAATTTAAATGTAATAAAATCAAACAATTTTTTTATTTTATATCAAAATGTTAAATTCCAAATAAAATAACAATTTAATTTATCATCTTCCAAAGAAACATTCAATTGAAGAATATCACTTTTCCTCATATT
This sequence comes from Viscum album, assembly GCA_963277665.1. Taxonomy (NCBI): domain Eukaryota; kingdom Viridiplantae; phylum Streptophyta; class Magnoliopsida; order Santalales; family Viscaceae; genus Viscum; species Viscum album. The sequence goes on from OY728157.1 coordinate 963,834,784, forward strand.
CAAAATGATTTAACTTCTTTTCTCATTCATTATTCTTCCTTAATTCATAATATTTAAACATGTAAATTTTGGTTTACCTCACTTTTTAATCTTTCCACTAATCACTATGATAAAAATTCAAGTATAGTTATGCTCATATAATAAATAAATTCTTCTAATCCATTAGATTGTAAATGAATTAATCACTCCACTATTTAATGATGAAAAGTCATAAAATTAACAAGTATCTTAATCCATGTTGAAATATCATTGAGGATATAGGATGTTAGGATTATTTTATTAAATTTAAAGCTCATGGAGGTGGTTATTCTTTTAAATCATAAATCATGATATTTAAATTACAAGTTTCATGAAATAATCCACATAAAATTGTAACATTTAAATTTTACAAAAAATAAAATAATAATCATGATCAAATATAATAAAAATTAATGATTTGTGCACCATATTGAAATTTTATGTAATTTTATCTTTTTTTCACTTTCAAATAAACTGCTCATTTTTTTACTTTTTGAAAATTATTCATAGAATAGACCTCACATAAACCACCTAAACAAATATGATATGAATCATAGGTCTAGTAATAGTGATTTCTTATTATTAGAATTCATAAAAAAAAATTATGATTTTTTTGTTCTTTTTTAATTTTCTTTATTATATTAAAGTGGGGAAAACAATAAAGTATCATGAATGAATAAACAACCTTACATTATTCTAAAAATAATCATCCCCACACATTTACATTACAATTTACTTCACTACATTCACCATGATTCCCTTCACCAACAAACTTCAACATTAAAATATCAAGAAATTACTAAGAATAGGGTAATAAAATATAAAAATGTTTAAAATGTGGCTCATTCCTAAAATGTTCATTCGGGTTTCTATGGGATAATGAAGGATTAATGTAAAGGTGGTATTTCAAGGGTAAAGTAATTTTAAGACATGATTCAACCATTTTTTTTTATAGTCATGGATTTGATAAGATCAAATACAATATATTTTAGGTGGTGTGTCCCATGATCACTCAAGAAATGTGATCATGCTAAAACAGTAAGTAATTGGTCTATAAATACTCTCAAGAACGGAAATATGATTTTGGCAAATAACCCAATGCATGATTAATAATATCATATCAATTCACATAAATTTATCAAAATCAAAGCATGATTGGTTTTTGGGAAATTTAATTTTCATGAATCCAATCATTCCTTCAAACCATGAGTCAAAATTTAGTATTCATGATTCACATTAATCATTAAATATATCAATTTTACTCATTCAATTCATGTGTGGGCATTCAATTTCATATTTAGATATCAAAACAGGTAGTTGGACAACAATGTGGAGAGTTTAGAAGATAATCATTAAAATAGAACTCCATTTACCAAGATTCTTAGCCCACTTTAATTCTTTAATGTTTAGGCTAAATCTATTCACTATTAGCATATAAATGATAATTACTCAATTATGCACATGGATTGTGTCATTAAATCTTAAAAATATTAGAAGGAGTGGGATTAGTGCTGGACTAATTCATATAATGATGTTGAAAAATAGATTACTAGAAATAATGTTAAAATGGGATAATTATTTGTATGATCCCCCAATTATCTCTGAATTTTTAATACCATCAGGGGTAGTACCAGCTATTATCTAGAGACCAATGGTGTATGAAACATCTTTGATTTGAAACACCACATGTAGCCTTTTTCATCTTGTACTTCATCCTTCTTGGTGAGTAATTATCCATGCGTAGAGTATATTACATCCCCCGCCTTCCCAATTAGATATAACTTTCTTGGTAAGGGTAGGAGGAAGTGTGAATCAATTTTTCCTTTGGTTTCTAATTATTAAACCTCTTCTTTATCTTCCAGTTCTGGATTCTCATAGGCGGTATGAATTGAGTAATAATTAGGAAAATAAAAAAGTATTTTTACTTGTATAAAATTTTTATTTCAATTTTATTAAGAAATATATCCCCATTAATAAGATAAACCAATTTTTTTATTTCCATATGACCATATACTTGGATATCCGGATGGGGATCCTCAAATTCTTGTTCATTAAAATCAGGGAGCCCCATGTGTTCCTCAACATGTAAATTTTCAATTTCTCTACCATCCAATAAGGCATAGAAAATATTTACTGAATCTTTATAACTAAAATAATAGTAATTAATACTCATTTCAGATTTAATATAATCAAATGAAATATATTTAGAGGAATGATCAACCCCCATAGTTTGTTTAGCTATAATATCTTCCCCAATGGTGAAATCCTCTTGGAGTAGATTCACCTTGGATGGAGATAGGTAGTCTTTATCCTCTATCCTTAGATCAAAATCCACCACCTATGTGGTGTATTCTATCATTGATATTGGCTATTCTTCTTTTCATTGATTAGGAAGATAAAGTAGTTCCTAACATTTATTATAAAATTTATGTATTTCTTGTTGATATCCCACATGTATAATAGTAGGAAAGTCTTCATCTATGGCCTCTATAAGTATGGAAAGTGGCTCAAATTTAAGTTCAGGTTTAGAGTGATATGATGGTCCTTAGTTATATGAAATTATCCAATCTAGTTTTCTTTGTATATGTTTCATCATCTCTCCATGCTCTTGAACATCTTATTTGAGTTTGAGTTTTTTTACATGATCCTAAAAATATTCCTAGGGGAACTTCCTCAAATGTCTTCTTAGAAAGCTAGGATAGAACTTCATGTGTCTTGGACACTTCTTAAAAAATTTATATGAAGTAATTCTATAATTTAGTGGGATATCTAACTAATTCTTTAACCACCAGTTGATAAAGGGTCTCTTTGAGATGTTGTATGAGGTCTGTGAATTACTCCTCTATGCTTATTTGGCTCTATAATCCACTAATATTTCTATCCCACATGGAATAACTATATTTTGGAGTCTAGGGTGATCCACCCACACATTATTACATATTTTATTAATTTTTTGTCCATCCAGATAATCATTGGAATTAATAATGTATTTTTTTATAAAATAAATATAACATTTATAAAATTTTAAATTAGGAAAAGAGAATGAATTAATGATTAGTTCTCCAGAAATATCACTAGTTTTGATGAACACCTATTGTGGGGTGTGGAAAAGGAAATTATTTTTCATAATGTCACATAGTAGAAAACCAGGGTTATCTCACCTAAGAAGTATTCTCACTTACATAATTTAATTAACCTAAACAAACTGTTCTTGGTGTATTGATTCTTTTAAGAAAATAGTAATAAAAATATTTTGTTTTATTACTTATTAATTAATTGAAATTATATAAGGCCCCAGCCTTAAACATTACTTATTATTGAGTTATTTCAAGAATACATGTTGAGGATCTTTTCAGGTTTACAGTTTTAGAGAATTAGATCATAAATCATGCATTACATTCCACATTTAAACAAAGTGGTTACATAAAATATATTATTCATTTTTCCCATCAACAGAAACATATTTAAAATAAAACATAGATTCTTTCTTTACACTTCCTTAACACTATCATCACATCATGTACCTTTCCCTTGACATGTGAAAAACATTTCAAAAACATGGTATGAGCATAAAAAGCTCAGTAAGGGATATAAAAGTATGAATGAAAACATCAGTCCATGTATGAAATCATACTTTACTCGTAAAACATAAGCATTTTAACATACCTCATCAAATAATGAATAAATCATAGAAATCAAAAGACATAAAGGTAACTTGAGTCATTCATAACATTCTTACGTAGGGAGTAACCCTCATGGTTAAGCTTGGAATACCCATCACAGTATATTCCCTAAATCTCTTCGTAGAAACCTTAACGTTTAACCCCTTCGCGTTACCCAATGCATTGGAGAGCTATATCGGGCTCACCCACCCTTAGTTTATCACGGAACCACCCGTCTTCATAAACAATGCCCAAGAACCATAACATAATCATATCACATAAAACATGCATAAAACAAACATAAAATTTCCACATTTCAACCACAAGATATCAATACAACACATTGATATAATAAAAAAATATCAAAACCATTTTCAATACCAAAATAAAAAAGTCTTAAAACATGGTATTTATTTTTCATTTAAAAAAAGGTTATGGCTTGTAGAGGAAGCTGAAACTCAAATAATGGTCACGATGGTGGAGAAGTCGTTGTTGCCGCATACGTACGACAAATAAAACATTCCTTTTGTCGTTTAGTAAATCGCTGCATATAAAAAAGATTCCTTTTGAATAGATGTAAAATTCAAAGGGTTTTAAACACCGTGTAAAAGAAAGTTGTGTATAAAACAAAATATTCCTCAATGAAAGAAGATTGAGACGAAGTCCCTTACCTCGGGTCCGACTTGAATCGATCATTCTATAACCTCTTGAATAATAAACTTGAGTTAATTTATACCTGCTTAAGAACCTTTTTCAAGTTCATTATTCCTTTTTATATCACTTATTACCATGTTATGAACACTATCTAATTATTTAAGTTAATAATGGTCGTTTTGTCGATCATTGGTACTTGAGTCAAAAATAAACTCTTTATAATTACAAGTTGTTCATGTATCTATTATATACAGAGTTATATTCATGATTTAGATATAATATATATCATATATATCCAGTATATACATGCATTTATAATATTACATAACATTTAGAGGTAAGAAATGAAATGCACCGTTCATGGAGACGGTAAGCCGTACGTACACATGAACGCTACTTTCATTTCTATTTCTTATTTTATGGAATGTAATTATAATGATATAAAGGTATATTATAATTATAGTATAATATAATATATAATATCATTAAATACATCCTTTATACGTCCCACATAAGGCATTAACGAATCAAATCACTTTGAGGGGGTAGTAGTCCGCACTTCCTAAAATAAAGATATCGCATTTACCCATAATGGAAACCATAATGGTACTCCATAAATGAAAAATACAGAAGCTTAATGAAAACATAAACATATTATATATCATATATAAATATAGTGACATCTTAATAGCCACATTTGAAGGTGTTATAAGAATATTGAGCAATCATAGTTTCGTGAGGCAGAAATTCATCATCCACGGAAACAGTATGCTCTTTAACCATTAGATGTAGGTGTGTGTAAGTCTAGCTTGAATACTTATTATACCAACATCCTAGTATATTGAAGATACAGGGGTTGTTACAAAATAAATTAATAAAAAGAATTTAGTGGGTTGGAGAAGCAAAATAAAACAAAAGAACATTAGAGAAGACTTTACCTTTAAATCGGGTAACTCTTCTTGGTTTAAACCAAAATGGTTTCTTGAAGAGATTTCTGCCTAAGGTAAGGCTTCTAGGATGAAGAGAGGGATGTGGAGAGAGAAAATGAGTAGATTTTTTCCGATCCAAAGGCTTGAGAAGTGTAGGTAAGGAGGTAGATGTGGGGGGCTTTTATAAGAGGAGAGGAGGGGAACTCTTGGAAAGCCAAGAAATGTTACTTTATTTTAAAATGAGTTTCAGATTTAAAAGGTCCCACATTGATATATTTCTAGGATAAGGTGATAATAGTTATAAATATACTCATCCAATAGGTCTTTGAAAAGTTTAAATCTTAGATTTTACATTATATTTTCATTTTATTTAAATCGTTAATTAATGAGGTAATTGTTGCATCATCATGTTGTCATAAATAATTTAATTTATTTAATTTATAAAAATTATAAAAAAATACTATGATGTAGGAAATATATTTATATTTCCAATGAATATTCATAGTCCAATATATAATTTATGTAGAAAAAATTAAAAATGTTTTACTCAGGTGATACATTCTTTAGTGATATTATCCTTTCTTTAAAAATTAAAAGATAAAGTGTCACTTTCACCCAAAAGTGATTCCATGGGGACCCTAAGTTTGGAACAAGGCATCCCATGGTCGGCCATGACACAACCAGTAGCATTAGGACACATTTTGGGGTCATTTTTCATTATTATGATATTATTTTATTATCCTTAACTACCCGATTACTAATTAATCAAGATAATTAAAGATAATTATCGTTGTTACTATTCATAATATCCAAAAACAAAAGAGTCTTAATTAGATTATTTGGACCTTCTGATTCCAAATATGGAATCCTTTTTACCAAATTTAAAACATAGAAATCTCTATAATGAACTTAAAAATAATTCCTGTTGTCAAAACAAATAGCTGGTTTTTTTGAAACAATATCTATGAAAAGTTTGGCACTTGTTTATGCCCAATTCCAAAGTGAAATTAATTATAATAAACACCATTGGATTAAATAGTAAAAATATATTCTAATTAAACTTTAAAACCAATTAAAAATATTATCTAACCATATAATGAAATTAGATGAAAAAGTAGTTTTGATGTAAAATGCAGTCTTTTTCACTATTCATTAATAAATAAACATGGTCAGAAAAATACCAAAAATTTATCCATAGTAAATTTCAATGTCCCAATCATAAATAATAAGTTTATTTTGACAAATAGAGCTTATAAAATTGTCAAAATATAGATTTAAAAATGGTTCACCATCAAAAGGCGGTAAAAAAATCTTTTAAAAATATTAGAGAATTTTATGCTTAAGATTGGATTTATTTTCATTTTAAGTCTCTAAAACACTATCTAATTCATAAATAGGCATAGATAAGAATATATATTATTCATTACTTACTTGGGATGTTATATCCTTCCCCCCTTTAGAAAATTGTGTCCCCACAATTTATTTACTTATCGAATAAGTGGGGTATTTATCTCTCATTGCATTTTCAGATTCCCATGTTGCCTCTTCAATCATGTGGTTTTTTCACAAAACCTTTACTTGATGAATTGCCTTTTTTTGTAAAACCTGCTCCCTGTGGTCAAGAATCTAGACAGGTTGTTCCTCATAACATATGTTCTTTTCCAACTGAACTACCTCTGGACTCAAAACATGAGATGGATTTGGCATGTACTTCCTTAACATTGAAACATGAAAAACCTTGTGTACCTGAGATAAAATCGGAGGTAAAGACACTTGGTATGCAACTGATCCAACTCTCTCCAAAATTTCATATGGTCCAGGGAACCTTGGACTCAACTTTCCTTTCTTACCAAATCGCAACACACTTTTACATGGTGAGACTTTGAGGAAGACATGATCACCTACCTCAAAAGAGAGATCCTTCCTCTTGTTGTCCGCATAACTCTTCTGCCTGCTCTGAGTTGTTCTCATGTGTCTCTGTATCAGTTGAAATTTTTCTGCCAACTCTTCTACCAATTTTGGTCCCATCAACTTCCTTTCACCCATTTCATCCCAAAAAGCTGGATTTCGACACCGCTTCCCATATAATGCCTCAAATGGTGCCATCTGTATACTAGAATAAAAACTGTTATTATAAGAAAAATCAACCAAAGAAAGATGTTGGTCCCAACTTCTCTGATAATCCATCGAACAAGCACGTATCATATCCTCCAAAGTCTGAATCGTTTGTTCTGACTGCCCATCTGATTGAGGATGAAAAGTTGTACTAAAATTTAATTCAGTACCCAACGACTTCTAAAGGCCTTTCCAAAAGTTAGAAGTGAACCTGGGATCAGGGTCAGAGACAATGGATAGAGGGACTCCATGTAATCTGACTATCTCTTTAAGATACAAATGGGAAAGTTGATCTAGGGAAAAAGTATCTCGTATAGCAAGGAAATGAGCAGATTTAGTCAAGCGATCAACAATAACACAGATTGCATTATTACCTCGAGGTGTCTTCGGAAATCCCACAACAAAGTCCATGGATATATTCTCCAATTTTCACTCTGGTACTGGTAAAGGTTGAAGCATCCCCTTAGGTAACTTTCGCTCTGCTTTAACCTGTTGATAAGTCAAACACTTCACAGTAAAATTAGCAATATCTCTTTTCATTCCGTCCCACCAGTAATACTCCCGAAGATCTCTATACATCTTAGTACTGCCTGGATGAACTGAAAACGGAAAACTATGAGCTTTACATAACAACTCTCTCTTCAACTATGAATCACAAGGCACACACAATCTCTTCTCAAATCTCAAAACACAATCATTATCAATGTTGAATTCAGGAAACTTACCTTTCTGAACCAGCTCTACCTTTTTCTACAACTCACTGTCTTACTTCTGTTCTTGCTTAATTCTATCTGATAGAGAAGATTTCACTGATACCTAAAACAAAACAGAAGTACATCCTGCACCAACAACTTCTATGCCAGAGTTCATCAAATCCTTAACCAAAGGATCATGTTCCAAATGCAACATTGTTAATGAAGCATTACTTTTTTGACTCAAAGCATCAACCACTTTATTTTCTTTTCCCGGATGGTAATGAATTGTACAATCATAATCCTTGATTAATTCCAGCCATCTCCTCTGTCTCATGTTTAGTTCTTTTTGAGTGAATATATACTTTAAACTTTTGTGATCGGTATATATTTCACACTTTACTCCATAAATATGATGCCTCCAAATTTTTAAAGCGAAAACAATAGCAGCTAATTCCAAATCATGTGTAGGGTAATTTACCTCATGTGTTTTCAACTGATGTGAAGCATAAGCAATTACCTGGTTATTCTGAATTAGGACGCAACCAATTCCTTTCAATGAAGCATCACTGTAGATAACAAACTCCCCATTCCTGGAGGGTAGTGCCAAAACTGGAGCATTCACTAATCTTCTTTTCAGTTCCTGAAAACAATCATCACATTCTTTTTTCCAGATAAACTTAACACCCTTTCGAGTTATCTTAGTCATTAGACTAGATAACCGTGAAAAATTTATAACAAACCTTTGGTAATATCCTGCCAAACCAAGGGAGCTATGAATCTCGGTTACACTTGTGGGTCTTGGCCATTCTTCAACAACCTTTGTTTTTTCAGGATCAACAGTTATTCCATCTTTAGAAACAATGTGATCGAAGAAAGAAATTTGTTGCAACCAAAACTCACACCTGCTAAATTTCCCATACAATTTATTTTCTTTTATGGTTTGCAAAATAACTCTTAAATGTCTTTCATGATCCTATTTACTTTTATAAAACACCAAAATATCATCAATGAGAACAACCACAAACTTATCCAAGAACTCGTGGAAAATTTTATTCATAAGGTCCATAAATACAGCAAGTGAATTGGTTAGCCCAAAAGGCATAACTACAAATCCATAATGGCCATATCTTGTATGAAACGTGGTCTTCGGAATATCTGCTTCCTTTACCTTCAACTGATGCTACCCCGATCTCAGGTCAATCTTTCAAAAATACTGATCTCCCTGGAGTGGATCAAACAAATCATCGATATGAGGAAAAGGATATTTGTTCTTAACAGTGATGTTATTCAAGGCTCTATAATCAATGCAAAGTCTCATTGAACCATCTTTATTTTTAACAAATAAAATAGGAGCACCCAATGGTGATGTTCTAGGTCGAATGAAACCTTTCTCTAATAAATCTTGTAATTTCTCCTTCAACTCTAAAAGTTCAATTTGAGCCATTTGATAAGGGGGTTTTGAAATTGGCTTAGCATTAGGAACTAAGTCAATAGTAAATTCAACTTCTCAATCTGGTACTATTCCAAGCAACTCATCAGGAAAAACATCAGGATACTCATTTACCACTGGCACATCATTAATCTGAACAGTTCCTTTGCTTTCAACAATATGTGCAAGGTAACATTCATTCCCATATTTTACAAGTTTCTCAGCCTCTTGATATGTTATCAACAGTAAGGGTTCATTCTTGTACACAAACTGAAAGTCTTTTTGAAAAGAAACTTCTTTAGCTCTATAGTCAATCTTAGCACAGTAAATAGAGAGCCAATCTATACCCAGGATAACATTAAACTCTACTAGAGGTAAAACAATAAGGTTTTCAAGTAGGTTCTTTCCATAGATAAGGATAGGAAGACTCTTATAAATTATTTTTGCCTCAACATTTCCCCTAGGTGTTTTTACTACAAGTTCAGGAGTAATTTCTTGAGATGTTATTCCCATTTTACTAGAAAATTTTTCAGAGATGAAAGAATGTGTAGACCCCGAATCAAACAACACATTAGCATAATTTGAGAAAACAGACAAAGTACCTGATACCACTTCATTTGATGGCCCAACATCTGTTGAAATAGTTGCAAACGATTTCACCACCCCTTTCTGCTTGTAGTCTAACTTCTTCCCATCAATCGAGCTCTTTGTCGGACACTCGTTTGCATAGTGACCCATATCATTACACTTGAAACATTTTACTAACTGTAAATCAAATTTGGTATCACCATCACTCAGATCTTTTTCAGTGCAATCACGAGCCTTATGTCCCATCTTACCACATCGGTAGCACTTTCCGGAATTCAGAAGACATTCCCTAGCATGCCTTTTACCACATTTATCACAAAATGGAAACTTAGTTTTCTTACCATTAGACCTTTTTGAAGAATTCTTCCCTTTCTCCTGCCACCTCAGTCACTTCTTCTGTTGGTTGTTATAGAACACTTGATCATCGGAAAACTCCATTTCCACCTTCTCAGCACATCGAACAATAATTTCATAACTCTTGAACTCGTGAGAAGCTAAATCCCTTTAATATGTTTCCTTTAATCCTAAGTAAAAATGATTGATTTTACTATCAAGGTCTCGGATAAAATTTGGAGCATACCTTGACAATCGAGTGAACCATTCTTCATAAGCAGCCACTGAGTTATCCTCTTGCCTCAATTCCTAGAATTTTTTTTCCATCCTAAGTCAAACATCCTTAGGAAAATACTTCTCAAGAAAAATACCTTTGAATTCATCCCAGTCAAGAGCATCAATCTCATCAGTGTCCCTGATATTTTTAACCATCGACCACCACTGATCTGCTTCACCCTCCAAATGGTAAATAGAAAGACTAACATTTTGATTTTCTGAACACCCCATGACATCGAAAATATTCTCCCGTGCTTTAATCCACCCTTTTTCTAGCACAGGGTCAGATGATCCTCTGAATGATGGGGGATGTTGCCTCATGAAATGTTCCACCATTGACATGTTCCTCTACGGTTGATCTGGATAATCTCGTGCATGAATACCACAACCATTTATCGCTTGAGTCAACTGCCCCATTACTATAACAAATTATTCAGTTCCAATTCTGACCATCTCAGGATGCTGATTCGGAAGGTCATTTCCTTCTTGTATGCCTTCCTAGCACTGCTTCCCTGTTTCCTTTGTGGAAAACCATTCTGAACAAACATGCCTTAGATGAAGCAACATGGTAATCTTCAAATGCTATATCATTACAATTTGACCATAAAAAATATTTTTGGATAATCATTTAATAGAATTCTAACTCCTAAAGTTATCTAAACTGACATCTGATACCAACTATATGTCTCCAGCCTTAAACATTACATATTCTAGAGTTATTTCAAGAATACATGTTGAGGATCTTTTCAGGTTTAGAGTTTTAGAGAATTAGATCATAAATCATGCATTACATTCCACATTTAAAAAAAGAGGCTACATAAAAGATAGTATTCAATTTTCCCATCAACAGAAACATATTTAAAATAAAACATAGATTCTTTCTTGAAACTTCCTTGATATTATCATCACATCATGTACCTTTCCCTTGACCTGTGAAAAACATTTCAAAAACATGGGATGAGCATAAAAAGCTCATCAAGGGATATAAAAGTACGAAATGAAAACATTAGTCCATGTATGAAATCATACTTTACTCGTAAAAAATATGCATTTTAACATACCTCATAAAATCATGAATAAATCATAGAAATCATAAGACATAAAGCTAACTTGAGGCATTCATAACATTCTTACGTAGGGAGTAACCCTCATGGTTACATTTGGAATACCCATCACAGTATATTCCCTAAATCTCTTCGGAGAAACCTTAACATTTAACCCCTTCGCGTTACCCAATGCATTGGAGAGCTATATCGGGCTCACCCGCCCTTAGTTTATCACGGAACCACCCATCTTCATAAACAATTCCCAAGAACCATAACATAATCATATCACATAAAACATGCAAAAAGGAAACATAACATTTCCACATTTCAATCACAAGATATCAATACAACACATTGATATAATAAAAAAATATCAAAACCATTTTCAATACCAAAATAAAAGATAAGTAAAACATGGTTTTTTTCATTTAAAAAAAGGATATGGCTTGTAGAGGAATCCGAAACTCAAATAATGGTCACGGCGGCGGAGAAGTCGTTGTCACAGCATACGTACGAAAAAAAACATTCCTTTTGTCGTTTATTAAAATGCTTCGTATAAAAAATATTCCTTTTGAATAGGCGTAAAATTCAAAGGGGTTTATACACCGTATAAAATAAATTTGTTTATAAAACAAAATATGCATCAATGAAAGGAGATTGAAACGAAGTTCCTTACCTCGGGTCCGACTTGACTCGATCTTTCTTTAACCTCATGAATAATAAACTTGAGTTAATTAATACTTTCTTAAGAACCTTTTTCAAGTTCATTATTCTTTTTTATATCACTTATTACCATTTTATGAACACTATGTAATTATTTAAGTTAATAATGGTTGTTTTGTCGATCATTGGTACTTGAGTCAAAAATAAACTCTTTATAATTACAATTTTTTCATGTATCCATTATATCCAGAGTAATATTCATGATTTAGATATCATATATGTCCAATATATACATGCATTTATAATATTACATAACATTTAGAGGTAAGAATTGAAATGCACCGTTCATGGAGACAGTAAGTCGTACGTACACATGAATGCTACTTTCATTTCTATTTAGTATTTTATGGAATGGATCATAATGATATAAAGGTATATTATAATTCCAGTATAAAATCATATATAATATCATTAACTCCATCCTTTATACATCCCACATATGGCATTAACGAATCAAATCACTTTGAGGGGGTGGTAGTCTGCACTTCCTAAAATGAAGATATCACATTTACCCATAATGGAAACCATAAAGGTATGACATAAATGAAAAATAAAGAAGCTTAAGGAAAACATAAAAATATTATATATCATATATAAATATATTGAAATCTTAATGGCCACCTTTGAAGGTGTTATAAGAATATTTAACAATCATCATTTTGTGAGGCAGAAATTCACCATCGACGGAAATAGTATGATCTTTAACCATTAGATGTAGGTTTGTGTAAGTGTAGCTCGAATACGTATTATAAAAACATCCTAGTATATTTAATATACTGGTTTGGTTACAAAATAAATGAATAAAAAGAGTTTATGGGGTTGGAGAAGCAAAATAAAACAAAAGAACATTAGAGAAGACTTTACCTTTAAATTGGGTAACTCTTCTTGGTTTGAACAAAAATGGTTTCTTGAAGAGCTTTCTGCCTAAGGTAAGGCTTATAAGATGAAGATAGGGATGTCAAGAGAGAAAATGAGTAGAGATTTTCTGAGCCAAATGATTTAGAAGTGTGGGTAAGGGGGTAGAGGTGGGGGCCTTTTATAAGAGGACAGGAGGGGCACTCTTGGAAAGCCAAGAAATGTTACTTTGTTTTAAAATGAGTTTCGGATTTAAAAGGTCCCACATTGATATATTTCTAGGATAAAGTGATAAGGGTTGTAAATATACTCATTAAATAGGTCTTTGAAAAGTGTAAGTCTTATATTTTACATTATCTTTTCATTTTATTTAAATCATTAATTAATGAGGTAATCGCTGCATCATCATGATGTCATAAATAATTTAATTTATTTAAGGTATAAAAATTATAAAAAAAATACTATCATGTAGGAAATATTTTTAGCTTTCCAATTACTATTTATAGTCCAAGAGATAATTTATGTAGACAAAATTATAAATGTTTTACTCGGGTGATACATTCTTTAGTGATATTCTCCTTTCTTTAAAAATAAAAAGATAAAGTGTCACTTTCACCCAAAAGTGATTCCATTGGGTCCCTAATTTTGGCACAAAGAATACCATGGTCAACCATGAAACAACCAGTAGCATTAAGACAAATTTTGGGGTCATTTTTTATTATTATGATATTATTTTATTATCCTTAACTACCTGATTACTAATTAATCAAGATAATTAAAGATAATTACCATCGTTACTATTCATAATGTCCAAAAACAAAATAGTATTAATTAAATAATTTGGACCTTCTGATTACAAATATTGGATCCATTTTACCAAATTCCAAACATATAAATTTCAATAATGAATTTAAAAATAATTCCCGTTGTCAAAACAAATAGCGGGTTTTTTTGAAACAATGTCTATGAAAAGTTTGGCACGTGTTTATGCCCAATTCCAAATTGAAATTAATTATAATGAACACAATTGGATTAAATGGTAAAAATATATTCTAATTAAACTTTAAAACCAATTAAAAAGATAATCTAACCATATAATTAAATTAGATGAAAAATCAGTTTTGATGTAAAATGCCGTATTTTTCACTATTCATTAAAAAATGAACATGGTCAGAAAAATACCAAAAATTTATCCAAAGTAAATTTCAATGTCCCAATAATAAAGAATAAGATTATTTTGACAAATAGAGCTTATAAAATTGTCAAAAGATAAATTTAAAAATGGTTCTCCATCAAAAGGTGGTAAACCAATCTTTTAAAAATATTAGGGAATTTTATGCTTAAGATTGGATTTATTCTCATTTTAAGCCTCTAAAAAACTATATAATTAATAAATAGACATAGATAAGAATATATATTATTCATTAATTACTTTGGATGTTACAAATTACATGCACTATAAAATTCTAAACAACCATGAAATTCTAAAGAAATTATTTAAGGATGAAATGACTTATTTTTTGGGATCACTTTTGGATTCAGTCATTATCTACCATTATTTTCTTGACTTTTGTTTAATAATCCAAAAAATAAATCTCATGATTTAACTAATATTTTTCATTTTGATATTTTATAAATCATTTAATTCGTAATAAATATCAAGTACACATCCTACTTTAATTAAGTTTGATGACACAACATGGTCTATGATGTGCCATCTTACACGAACCAACTCTATCGATGTAATTTCATCCATTTATTAGCTTATTTCCATTATGTGAAGAACTAACCAATGGAAAGTGGAAAATGGATTAAACAAAAGAATAAAAATAGATTGATTTTAATGTTTTTGGGGGTCAGTCACCACATCGAGGACATTGGCCTCACCAATGTATTCTGCTCAAATCTACTAAAAACCTAAAATAAACATTATAAAAAAGTCAACAATACCTTAACCTCCCTTGGTCTATGCCTCAAGGTAAACCCCTCATTTTTCAAGGTAATTGATCACAATGGTGGAAATATAGAAGATAATAAAAATAAAAATAAAATAAAAATAAAAGAGAATGAGAATAAAACAAAAAATAGGAATGGAAGATTTGGAAAAAAAATTAAAATATAAGAAATAATAAAAGGAATTATGATGAGAGGTAGAGTGGAAGAAATAAAAAATAAAAAAAATAAGAGAGAATAATAAATTTATATAAAATTTAATGAATTTTAGAATAATAATAATTATTATTATTATTATTTATATTATAATAATTATTATTAAGAGATGATGAATAGTTGAAGAATAAGAATAGAATAAGAGAAAGAGAGGTGGATTAAAACTTTATGAACATAATATGAATAATTTTTTTATTAAAATTAAATTACATTACATTTAAAATAAACCAAAAAAATATAAATTAATGTAATTAAATTTAAAAAATAAAATATGGGGGGATAGTGTAGAATGGCCTTAGCAGAGGGACCCTCTCCCTTGGTGTTGATTCATACTCAGAAGTACAGTGTGAAACCCACTTTTATATGTAGAAAAGAAGAGGGGTCTCCATAGTTGGGTGGCCAATATTCAAGGGGACTATAATCTCCCCCAAAGAACTGATCATAAAAGATATGAAAACAGCTAAAGAAATTAAGTGTTTTAGATATTCATTATAGAAAAAATCTTATTTTGAGTATCTTAGTGTAAGCATGGATTGCGGGGAGCTTCAAAAGGGCTATTCAGGGGGATAGAGAGTTGTAGTAGAAGCGTCAGTGGTGGTTCTCTAGGAAGGTTTGGGCAGTGAGAGTATAAATATATGTGACAAGCAGTGTGTGGCTCCCCTTCTCCTCTGGCCTTTATATTGGATAGAGGATAATCTATATTTTCTTTATGGTGGTTGTATAGTGGTATAAGAGTTATAGAGATGGAGAATTATCTTGGGCCTTACTCGAGCAATAGAGGTGGTAGTCGCTGCCAGGCGGCAAAGCCGTGGTGGTGTGACCGAATAGCAGAGGCAAATATAGTGGTTTATAGGGGGAGGAAATTGTGGTTTCTATCTAGGTATTGGTGTTCCAATGGGATCATGGTGTGGTCAAGTGATGTAGAGGGAAATTAAATGGTGTAGAGGTGGTCTGTATTAAAGGTGGAGGTGACTTGGTGAGGAAGTGTGGTAGAGATAGCAGAGCATAAGAGAGTGTGACGATGTATGAAGGAGATGTGAAAGATATGTTTTCCCACCTTGAAAAATTTTCATCTGATGATCCTCTATAAACTCAAGTATTGGATCAACATGGAATTGAATTAATTCAAGTGTCAAAGTACATCATCTTTTTCCATGGACCACCTCATCCTAGTGATTTTCTCCTCTCGACGTACAAAAGTGTTTCCCCATGTACTGGTAGTTGAACCTTGTGGTAGTTATGCACATTGGATTTCAGCACCAGTAGTACTAGTTCATGGCTTGATTCCCCATGCATATCCTTACCTCTCGGGCTATACCTCTTGGGGTAAATATGCCCTGGTTTTCCTCTTTTTAGGCCACTTATGTGGTGGGTGGTCCTTAGTTGGACGCTCGCCCACAATGGCTTATTTTTTAAGAAAAAATACCTATCTAAAGAGTTCGAGAATAAAATGTGAAAATTAATAAATAAAAATAAATTTCAATAGAATATCACATGATTAAATTTTAAAAATTTAAAGCTTCATAATTTTATTCATTTAAAACCATTTTATATCTAGTTTAAAATATATTACAATATTTAAAAATTATTTAAAATCATTGGTATTAACCTTGAAAATAACTAAAAAAGTTATGATATTTTGTTTAAATATTTTCATCAAATTTTTATCTATCTAAAAAAAATTATACATTAATTTCTCATCAACTGATAGGATAGAAAATAAAATAATGATAATTACTATCACATGTTTAGAGAATTATGAGAATTTAAAATTTAATTTTCTACACATAAAAAATTACTTTATATGTATATGTAATATTTAATAGGTTATATATCATTTTAATTATGGGAATCCATTTTTTACGTAACACTAAATTATTTAGGGAACATAATCGAGTAAATGGGAAGAATAAGTAACTAGAAGTTGTTCCCATTAAAAGAATTAATAGAATGATGATGATTTATTTTATTTATACATTGATGATGATAGTTTTATCTAATTTGATTGTATAGATAAATCAGGATATTGAAAATCTTAATGAATATTTTTTATGATATTAGGAACCAATGTCAAAATTAGTTAAATAATTATTGAAAGGGGAAATTTTATTGAATTATATTTGGTTTATAAAATATAATTTAGATAATTGTGAAGAAATGATCACTTGTGTGAATTAATCATAGTAAAATATCAGTATTTATGAACCATTAATCTTGGAAAATCTATTATGGTGTTTATGAAAGTAGTATTAGTAATTTCCATTTTTAAGAGGTCGTGTTTAAGAGATCACAAGATACACCATGATGACTAAATTAAAACATCTATAGAATATGTAATATGTTAAATCTATGGATGAATAGATATGGAATCAAAGAATCTATGTCATAGAAAACTATAGGTTTTTAAATTGTCAAATTTATGTAGATAAATATTAGTTCATTGGGATGGTTTTATTAAAGTAATATATGTTGATATGTTCTTTATAATGTAAATATAATTATTCTAAATATATTATTTATATAGTATTTGTTAGAAGTGTTAGAGGAGGAGGACTGAGATATTGAAAAAAGCATTTCCTTGTAAATCTATTTTTTAAGGAATATAGAATATTAATTTACTAAATAATGAGAATCATGACTAATTATGAATTATAAAAATTTAAATTTTATTTAACATTTCATATTTTCATGGAGGATTCAATAATTAGTGAATTATATAAAAAAGAAGTGCTTAGTAAAACCCAAGACTAAAGTGACTATTGTGAGACAGAAGATATATAGAGAGACATAATTTCTTCTACTTGAAGGTAATATAAATAATTAATGAACTAAGTCTAAATTATATATTATAGAAAATCATTTGAGTTTTAGATTAAGAAAGATGGAACTGAATGTTTAAAAATATATTTTAAGTCAAGTTGATGTTATTTTGTCATACCTATTTTGAAACATCATTTAGGTTGAGGGAATAAGTGACATAACAAAATTTCTAATTTTCAATATTATAATTATCAAATGAATTTGTATGATTTTAAGTATTTAAGGTACAAAAAAATTGGTTTAGATGATTATATAAATTTAATCATAGGGAATGATAGTAATAACTCCTAATAAATAACTATTTTGTGAAAGAAAAAACATTGTGATAAATGATGATAAATGAATTAAATATTCTAAATATTGATTGAAGATGGTGGATATCATTTCTTTTAAATTTTTTTCCTTAATTATTACAAGGATAACTATAAAGTATGATAGTTATTGTCTATTATGATGTAGTGACACCCAAGATCATACTAAAGGAAATTTTAATTAGTGAGTAGTAGATTTCCATTGTAAATTAGGGGGAGTAATTATAGAGAACATTTTATAAGAAAATTAACAATTGGGGATCCGTTTTGGGTGTTTTTTATATTGATATCCGTATTCATATTCACTTTTTAATATTATTGAAGCATATTTGTTGCAAACATAACTCAAACGTAGTAGGGATGTTATCTCCCACATATGGGGAGAATCTCGAAAAAATATCATGTGATCTAATCTCTATAAATTATATTATGTATTACATTTTTTTGTGACATAATTCATTTAATAAATATTCATCCCAATGGGTATGTATATTTAAGTTAATGAATTTGATGGGAATTAAATAAGAAAAGTATCACAGAATTTCACTTCCCCTCTTAATACGATTACATGCTTCTATATTTCACTTCAAGAAGTATTAGTGAAATTTTTATAAAACATAGTGGATATATTTTTTACACAATTTTGTATCTATCAAATAAAAACTAAATAATTGATGAAATATATGACTTTACTATAATTTAAAACATGGATTTCATACCTCCATAAACATTAATGAATAATATAAATACAAAATCCAAAATAATGTGATAGTTAGCAATGAAAATTAAACCCTCAACCATGAATACTGAGACAATGGTATCCCCATTAGTTATAGGTAATAATTTTTTTAATATTTTTATCCTTCCAAATGATAATTATATTCAGAGGAAATAATATTTTATTGAATAATAACATGTACCAATATAATACCAATGTGTTTTTAACATTAATATTATGACAATTTGGAAAATATCCATCCAAATGTTTTCCCTATCATATTGTAATTTTTCATGGGTATACAAGATGAGATAAAATAGATGGTGAAAGAAGACTATCTAATTAAAAAAATAATTTTAATTACATTTTCAAAAGTGCAGCACTCAAAAAAATTGTTGAATCTAATTTGAGTTCGTAAAAATTATAAAAAAATTATTCCCCATTGATAAAGACAAATTATAATGAATATGTGATGATAATCCAATGAAATGATAAATTAGTGACTAAATGATCCATGAATTGGAAGAAATTAAAAGAACTTATACTTGAGGTCATTAATTCTTAGTTTGAGATCAAGAGTAATATAGCATTGGGGATTCAAAATTTTAGACATGAAAATACTATAATACTTAATAATACCATGATATGATAATTATACAATAGGAACAATCAACCAGAATAATTTTTGATATGAAAAATTACCAATATATAATGTCTCTTTATCATGAGGGTGAAATGAGAAATATAGTGGGAATACATGCTTCATTTTCAAAATATACAAAAATAAATTATTCGTCCCTGTAAGATTGATATTAAGTCATATTTTCAAAAAGAATCATTTTAATTTAAAGAATATATTGAAATAAAATAATGATTGATCATCTATAGTTTCATAGAAAAATATAAAATCATCCAAAAAACTATTTGTCACAGTTGTAGTATTTTTATAAAATGTATATCATAAAACATTAATTTAATTAAATATAAGAGAAGAAAACTATTGAAAAATTCACCACATCTTCAATAATGAAGGTGATCATGGAAAGGAATTTTTATCACCATGAATTTTTAAAATGAAATAAGTCTTTATTTTTAAATATAAGTGTATTAGTTCTAGAAATTTTTCTTCATAAAGGAATAAATCACGATTTTTTTGATATTATTGGCATTATATTAATTTAAAACACAGGAATATATATTTTTGGAATAATATGTCAATCATAAAAATACAATGAGGTCCCAAAATTATTTTTTTAAAATACGAATTCAAGAAATGTACCTATATAGTTAATAAATATAAATAGAAGATGAAAATTCTATTCACATAAAATAGATCTTAATTTATTTATAACATCCATAGAAAAAAATCCCAAGTATAATTATAGTTCTTATACAATTAGTAATAATTATTAAATAAATATTTAATTAACAAGGCCATTAAATATGATTAATATTCAGAGAAATAATTATAATAAGTTAACCTATGGGAGTAAAAGAATCAATGTATTGAATAAAACCAACTATATTAAAATATTTAATAGGATTCTTTCCCAAATATGATATGATTATACTATATAGGGAAAGGAATATTCAAGAAAATTTCCTTATATTAAAGGAGTATTACAATTAAATGAACTTTGTTTTATGAATACAGAAAATGAATAGGGGAAAAATAGAAGGATTATTTTATTGAAAGTAATCTATTAAGAAAAGATTTAAATTCATGAGAGTTTACTGAAAAAATAATAACATAAATACTATATAAATATGTTATTTAACCTCGATGAATTTTGACAATGTTACTAATTAATTATTTATTATTTTTCAATATTAGTTTTAATGAGTAAGGATTCTGATGAAAACCAAGGAAAATTCATGTCCTTTATGATAATCTCTGAAAAATCTTCTTCTATATAATTTGAGGTTTTAAGAGGGGAAGATTACTAGGGTATTAAAATAATTTTTTTAAAAAAATAAATATATGGTAATTCTAGATGAATTATCATAAATGGAGATAAATTAAATGGAGATTCATGGTCAATAACAAATCCTAAAACATGGTTCTCTCATTTAATTAAAAGAAATCCCCAAATTATTCCCAAATGTTTTGTGTTTTTTCTATTGTTTAGGGGAATTCTGGTTATCTAATTATATGGGAAATTTTTAATAGATTATTAAATATTTTTACACATGTAAGATATATGATATAACCATTATAGATTGATTAAATTGATATCATGTATCGTCCATTCATCATTTTAAAGGGAACCTTGCAGCATCAAGTATTTCACATATTGGAATACTATGGAATGGATAACTGATTGAATCTTACCGTAATCAATTGATATCAACCATGATAAATGTGGCTGATATTGTTTTTACATAATGGGGTGTTGAGATTTATATATTCTATATTTCATTATCTCATGTTCAAAGAAAATTATAGAATGAAAAGTAGTTTGAATCTGAAATTTTATGATAATTATTTTCTCTAATTATTTTATAGATTTAATACATTATTTTTTCAGGGGGTTATAGATTATTTTACTGTAATACATACATAAATTGAATGGATAGAAATGGATAATATTTTTAATGATTTTAATGTTTTGATTGTGGTGAGTGTATATGATTACATGAAAATCTTCTTTAAAATCCATGAATGGATAATAATGAGTTTGTATTATATGTTATATAAATTTGGAACAATATTGTTGTATGTATTAGTCTTTGTTTGTTTCTATTATATGTAGCATCTTGTTGACGTAGATTTGAATTCTTTATGTATCATTTCCTCCATAAATTGTGATATCCTATTTCATTTTATTTTATATATTTTTCATTTATTAATAAGGTATATAACAATATGATTAATGTGGAGGTAGTGAGAGAATTATAGTCTCTTACACTTAAGTCATTGAATTTATTTTCTAAAGGGGTAAATAAATATAGAAAATATTAGAAAATATTCACATTAATTTATATTATGTATTTAATTTTATAGGTTATTTACAACAAAACTAAAGGAGATATTAAAAAAAATTAATGGAATGTGTTTATAATTTCTATATTTTAAATCAATAAGTATGACCAACAAGTAACATAAACAATATGTGTTTTATGTTGATGAAGAACCATATATATAAAGAGATTGATGAAACCCCTAATAAATGGTGTGTTTTAATAAAATGGGTGATTAAAGAGCTAATAATATTAAAATGATAAAAATTTCATCTTAATATAAAAGATGTCCATTTTAAAAGTAATTAATATTGAATAAAGAATTATCAATATTCTAGAAAGGAATGCATGAGAATATTTCTATTATGGATGATTATTATAGGTGATGGAAGAGGATGAGTTTTATGGAGTATTGTTGTTATATATTAATGATGGATTTGATGATACTACTACATCATGAATATATCTTTATATGTGATTATTATTGTGAAAAATTAGAATATATCAATAAAAAATGCCAACATTTTATTAAATCATAACTAATAACATATCAATATGAGTTAAATTAAAAATGGTGAATATTATAAGTAATTATATATTTTTAATCAATATGTTAAAATTTTAGAGTATGGTTCATAGCTAATGGTATATGAATACCAATATGTGTAATAAGATGTATTATATCTATAGGTTGAATATTTTAAAAGGAATAGAGGCTCTCAATGTCAATATTCTAGGTGAATATTTATAAATGTGATACTCAGAAAATAATTAAGAAAACCCAATTATATTCCAATAGATTAGCCAATAATACATAAAGATTTGAATTAGGATAATATAGATTCTAATATAAATATGATACACTTCAAAAATAATCATCGTAAATGAAATATTTGTTTTCCTAGAAGTTAAAGTGTCTTGAAGAAATTGGGATTCAGATATAATCCTTAATGGAAACTAAGTCATTTAAAAAAGGATATGGTTATGTAATATGACATGCATAAAAAATTTATGACAAGGCCTAAGAAGAGTTTATACATTTCTATTGGTTATAAAATATATAATACATAAAATAATATACTCATATTAACTATTTAATATAATGTCATATAGGGTTTTAATTAGAATATGTTTGAGAAGATGAGTTCTGAAGACCCCTCTCAAATGCTAGAAGAAGAATAGGGGATGTTAGAAATAGCATGTTCTAGGAAGTTAATTTAGAGACAGTTTCAATTGAATGATGTAGAAATCAATATAATTAGTCACTGATTAATATAATTATTGGTGATTTTATTTTTAATATAAATCATTATTCTAAAAGTGGTGATAAATAATTATTTTTATATAAAATATTAAGAGTAAATATTAATGTTTATACATTGAGAAGGATGTTAAATTAACTAATATTAAATACTAACTTCAGAATATCTTGATTTATGTAACATTAATCTTGATATATTTTTTAAGGTTTCTCAAATGGTTATATTCAAAAGGAATAATTATTGGAACTAAATGTTGATTATAAAGAAATATCCACTATAAGGATGTGATATTGGAGAAAATAGTTTGCATGATATATTGAATCTATAGATGAATAACTCATATTGAAATATTATTGGGACAAAGTAAACATGATGTATT
This sequence comes from Viscum album, assembly GCA_963277665.1. Classification (NCBI taxonomy): domain Eukaryota; kingdom Viridiplantae; phylum Streptophyta; class Magnoliopsida; order Santalales; family Viscaceae; genus Viscum; species Viscum album. The sequence goes on from OY728157.1 coordinate 963,858,727, forward strand.
TAAATTTTCATCAAGAAGAATTTTAGGATTAGTTTGTTGAGATTATAAAATTAATTATGAGGATGATGATATATATTTTTTTGAAAAAATTATCATTATTCATATTTCATGATTCAATCCATATTAGGTAGAGTATTTATTTTAAGAGGACTGAGAAACTCAATAAGAAGGTTTAATGTTCAATATGAGTATTTTATAAGTGGTAATGATTATTGGATAAGTTCTGATTGAGAAGACTTACTGATTAAGAATATGAGGAATTCAAATACTAACTAACATTATGTATTTTTATAACATTTTAAACAATAAACATCACATATTTTTAGGGTGAGTATATATTCAAAGAATATATTAATGAGGATAAAGAGAAGTGGTCATGATAGAGAGTCACTAAATTTCATTAACCTAAACACTATCAAAATAATGGAAGATATTTTCCATAAATGTATATTCTAGGATATCATTTGAGTCAATAATTAAGTGAGTTTTATATACATTATCCAAAAAACATTCATGTTGAAGAATGTGTGAGTCTAACCTGTATGTTCTAGAATATATTTTTAGTTAAAGAAATATGGTATATAGTCGATATACATCAAATATATATTACAAGAACTAAAATCACACATATTTTTCAAGAGTTGATTATATTCATATTTTGGGATTTATTTGTGGATATAGAGGAATTTAAAAAAATAAAAATATGTAAACCATCAGAATATTGAAATATTTTATGAAAAATGAAACATGGATAGAAATTCTGATATATGTGTTAATTATTTTGAATATTGAAAGAACTGGTTATTTGTACATGTTATTGATATTATTCAAGAATTCGTAGTTGAACAACGTCAATTAAAGTTTAAAATATACAATGATGAAGTTTTAAAATCCTAGAACATACCGATATTCTCATTCATACTTTTGGAATAGAGGCACATTGTAAACTGGTATGATTCAATATAGAAATAAAATCTTAAATCAACTAATTATTGGTAAATTTTTTTATGGGATTAAGGATGATTCCTGTAACATTTTACTTACATTATCATATAATTGAAGCACTTGTGTCTCAGAATTTACTCAATCCAAACGACATAGTCACCCACATTATTTTTGAACCTTGTAAAATAACATATTTTACTATCTTTTTTACTCATGTTACATACAATGTATTATAGTTACATGGCTGATACAAGATCCATTCATCCAAAAGGGTTCAAAATCAAAGGTAAATTGAATGTAAATTGATTAAATAAATCACATATCACACTAATTCGCCCAATTCTCCCTATATTAAGATATTTATACTATGGACTTCACATATTTTATGTTCATGATATTACTTTTTTAATTATTTATATTTTTTAACTTGAATAATATTTTTGAAAGTGAGGTAAAGGGCATGTGAGAATATTTGTTTATTTTTATTCATAGATCCCCTCATATGTACTATTAAAACTATATGTATCCTTTCATTATAAATAGAAACAAACAGTTAAATATAATAATATTAAGTAAACATACCATGATGGAATTCTGTTATGATGAACTATATGCTAGATCTCACACTTTTGATTTCTTAAGATTAGTGTGGATGTAATTTGGTGATATCCCTTGTGACATTACACACTATTAAAATATAAATAAGTCTATAATAGAATGAATAGAAAACATATTTATGATAGAAATACTCTATCTCTATTAAAAGAATAATTGTAATTATAATTCTTCCATTAGTGGTTAATATAGTTACAAGCATCCTCTTGTGACCAGTAAACAATAGAAATTGCTAAATACAATATTTAAAAAAATGAATTCTTCCCATGATCTTAGGAAATTAAAATGTTATACATTTTTAGTTTTTGTTATTTATAAATGAAAAATAAAAATCACATATTCCATTGATTTCATCAATAATGTTAATAAAATAATATCGATGTGACAATAATAATTTTAATAGGATATCTATCTTTCTATAGAGAACTCCCTTTGGTTTGAGGATGTGTTTCCTTCAAATGATTATTATAAATTTTATGTGGTAGGGTTTGTCAAAATCCAATGAAAATTTATTTATTAATTTTTATGTTATGTAATCAATTAATAAAACACATCAAAAATGGTATCTTTTTCCAAAACCAATTATTTACAAATATATTGATTTTTTCTATTTTGGGGGAAAATTTCTATTTTTTGTACACACTAAATGTTCTTCAAACCCACAAAACATGACATCATGATACAAATACATACTTTTTACTCAAATTAATACCAACGTTAAAGAGAAAATTATTTCACATTATTTTACAAAAATGATTTATATCAATTGATGATTTTTAAGAACTTCTAAACCCATATAGTTTGTTTATTTATAGATTACCCATATATTGATATAAATATAACAAATAATGACCATTTTTTAATTTTACTTCTACATACATAGATAGATCCTTGTAATAGCCAAGCAATGAAATTCCTTGGGGAATAAATAATCCTTAAAAGGGGTATCTCAAATTATCAAATAATGGGAATATAAAGGAGATGTCATTCTGATTTAATTAAAATTTTATAATAATAACTGTAAATTATAGATAATGTTATAAACATTCATATATGATAATATAATTCATGGTAAATTCTATAAATAATAGAAAATATTATCAAGTTGAAAAATAAAAAAAAGAAAAAATAAATATGAATTATAAAACAGTGATGTGAATCATAAATAATAATAGAATACCATTGATCAAATATAACATCCCTGACTATCATAACATAGTGTATTTGGATTAACTACCATTTTACATATATAATAAACCCATGAGAAGTCATCTTTTCAAAAATCATTAAAATGACCTTATATTTTTCACTCAAAAATCACAATAAATATATCTTTACATATTATTTCATCATAAATATTAACACACACACACACACACAGATATATATATATATATATATATATATATATATTCAAAGCATCATATTCCCATAAAAATAAAATTGTATATCTATAATAGTTTTTTTGGCATGAAAATCATATAAAAAAGAGAATATGTATGATTAATGTTATATAAATCATTTTCTAATCAAATTTATTGGTTATCATAGATTATTAAAAAAAATTATATTTGGATTCATATGTTATTTATAACGGAATTTTATTTCTAGTAAAAATCTTGAAATGTAATATAATGACCATTGCATGTCGAAGGCCAAGATAATTTGAATATTATGATTTCAAAATTGGTGAGGTATTTATAAAGAAATGTCAAGCAGTGAAATTGATTCTAATTAAAACTTTTCTCCAAAAATTATAAAAGTTAAATTTAAATATAATAGTGATCATGTATGATTTAAATTAACATTTTACACATAACATATATATGGATAAGTGTGATTCAAAGGTAACTCCAAAGAATAAATGATAATGAAAAGAAATCACAACATTAGTGTCATTCAATCAGGTGGTAATGAATAAAATTTATATGTATCATAAATATTAGTTAAATATAATAATATATATCTATAGGATTTAATCATCACACATAAAAAACATAGTTAATTAATAATGTATCTCAAAAAATACAACAGATTAAGATAGTGAAATAATTACCTTAACTCTTAGTTTGCATCAACCTATTTAATGGCTTATATATTCAATGATTTTATATATGTATTATATTTTTGAAATTTATATGTTTATTTATTGAAATATTAATAATTATTTAGGTTTATATATTATATAATTACTTGTGTTTTTTATTTTATATTGATTATTAATTGATAACATTTTCATTATTTTCATACTTTTTCTTATATGGATATATAGATAATCAAAAAATGATCATATGTCTATAACTACTAATATTTTAGAAGTACTATAATAATAAAAACAATCATAAATTTCTCGTGTATCATTCAAATTTTATGAAATATACAGGTATTATTTTCATGGATGAAATGTATAACCTGATTGTTTTAATCATTTTGGAAAATATAATGTGTTATCTTAAAAAGATTTCTATTTTAATTTTAAGATTCAATAACTATAAAAAATTTATTTAACAAATAAAAAAAATCTTTATGGTTGTAATGTTTTTAAAATCATCTATAATGAAAAGTTTGTTGAATCATTTATATTGGAGGTAAACTAAACGAACCATAAAAAATGTTAAATAATAAAATATTATGAATATTATGTGTTTTTGTTTAAAATATATTGTTTATAGGATATCAAATCTATTATTAATATTTTAAAATTCATTAAATGATAAATAAAAAAGAATGTATATGATAGGATAAATATAAAATATTTTAAAATATTTATTTATTGTAAAGATGAAATTTGAGTTTTAAACTGGAAACTAATGCTAATTAAAGGAAAAAACATTCTTCATGAAACAAAGGTAATAAAAAATCAAAATTGATATTAATAGGAGAAAATGAGGGGTGATCAACGGTAAATAACTAAAAAATATTTATTTTTTATATGGTCAAGGAACCCCTCTATTATTGATGAGAATGAAAAACATTATTTGGGAAATATTCATTCCATAATGAATATTGAATGTATTTTTTAAATTAATTTAAATAAAAAGTCATATAGATTAATGATATATCCTGTATTATATATTTCACAATATTTGGTGATACTATTTAATTAGATTTTATTATTATATTCATTATATTATCAAATAATTTATATTTATCCTTTATCTTTTTAATTAACTTTTTAGCCTGCTATTTGATATTTTTTAAAAAATACGATATTACACACATTAAAATATAATAATTTAATAACTAAAAATAGGAAATACTTTTTATGAAAATTAAACGTCCATTCAAAATAATAATGTGCTTTTAAATTAAAAAATGAATAATTCATAAGCAAATATATTAGAAATCTACTTTTAAAAAGTAAATAATTTTATTCTTAATTCAAAATAGAAAATTATATATCTTTGGATGTTAATCTATTTGGTGGTTTATATAACTATTAAATTTTATTAAAATAATTTTTAATCTTGATAGATTTAATTTGTTAAATAGAAGTACAAAACAAAAAAAATGAAAATTATTTCAAAATAGTGGTTATTTTCATAATGATTTAATATAATTTCTTTTTTCCTTAATTTCATATTTTAAGTAAATATTAAGATAGAAATATTTTTTATAATGTAAATAAAATTATTTATCAACTACAAACTTATAATTGATAACTACTGCATGAATAAAATTTTAAAATGGTAATGTGTTTATGGGTAAAGATTCCAAATACTAAATTACCCAGGTGTTTAACATTTAACAATTATATAATGGAAAAACATTAAGGTTTCAATATCCTCCCTTAATAATGAATTTTTATTTTTAGATCAAATTTTCTTGTGAAAAAATTATTTATTTACAAAACATATAGATTCTGTAGAATTAACATTTATATTAAATTTTGGTGCATCATATCACCATAATATATACACATTAAAACACATACTATTTTGATCACATGCCCCAACAAACACTTTTATTTTATACATTAGGTTGTGAAACTAATTTATAGGAGAAATCATCTTGTACTTCCATTGGGATGAACATCTCATACTAATAAATTTCAAAATATATCCTACAACATCAATATATTAAATATATGTTATGAAAAAGAGATTTTTTCGTAGACCAATTATACCTATATATCTATGGATCATACACATTTTTAAGTAATCTTATAGTAAAAAATTATAATTCATTGTACATTATCTTAATGATTTCAGTAACCACCAATAAACCTGTTATACTACCTCTATCTTCCTTTGCGCGCACTAATTCTAATAAAATGGTCTATAAATATTCATATAAATGTTTCTTACAATGAAATAAATTAGTATTCTGCATACCATATTAATAACATTATAAGGGGATATTTTTAGACAAGGTATTATAATATAATGATGGATTTCTAGGATATTCATCAATTCTAAAGTGATCTCCTTTTTGAAAAAATTGTAGTGAGATGTAATTGTCTGGATAATTTGGTTCCTTCATAGTTGATTCGATATTTTAATCCACCTTTATATAAGATACGTGTAGCTGAAACATGATGGTGTTTTACATAAATTTGTCCTTCACTCGACATCATGTTCTAGATAATGGTACTTATGACTTAGATTGGTATGTGAAGAGTGGGGGTTAAGACTTAATGGTTTGATCTAGAGTGTCAATATTTTGACACATTATTATGGTTGAATGGGTGAGATTTTACACATGGAATACATTTTCTATAGGTAGATATTTGTGAATATTTTAGAGATATGTTTAACTATGTTACAAAAACCATGGAGAAAAAATATTATTTACTATAATTGGTTGAAGAGGGTATAGTCAAAAATTTTGATGACTTCATATACACATAAAAATTGAGCAAATATGTGGACGATTAACTATTATATAACTTTTTATTTCATTCTATATAATCTACCACTGGTAAATTATGGTATTTTAGGGGTTGTATTATGGGTACCATAATAAGAGTAATTCTCAAACATAGTAGTTTCTATTTTGTGTACTATTGAAATTATAATTTTATATTTATGTTATGAAAATTATATTGTTATTTAGTTCGACTTATAGTATCATGATCAGGTTGGGTGTGGATTTAAAACATTAGAAACTAATTTACATGGCTATTTTTTTGATAGATTTAATTTAATATATTTTATTTATATTTCAATATGTATATTATTTACAAATAGAGGGAAATAAACTATTTCATAATGAAAGTATATTTACTCTAGGACCATATTTATAATGCATGTTTTCTATAGCTTTTATGGTTATAATTATAATTTAATACTATATTTTATATTGACAGAAAGATTATGTTTCCATTTTTTAGTATTGTTGTATCTTTATGAAACTATGGGTATAATATAATTATTACTAGGAGAATATACTTATCATAAAATTATAGATTCAACCATATTCCATGGCTATTATGATGTAACATAGAAACACCCAATTTAGTTTCCATTAAGTTAAACAATTTCCAAATTACACAATACATAGGTCAATATGTAGTGGGAAAAAAGGATATCAAAATACTTAAGCCTTTATGTTTTGGAAAATTATTGTTAGTAAATTAACCATACATAGAAATATATAACATAGAAAATATAGGATAGATTAAGCTCTAATTTTGAAAATAATATTATATACCTCAGTAATAATGAAAATATTATTTAACTTTGTTAACAGAAAAATGAAATATGGAAAATGGAATATTTTAGTAAATATTTGAACATTCAACCTTGATAATGAGAATATTATATATAAAAAAAGATGATCATTTTTTAAAATGATAATATTCTTTTCCCCTATTAATTTCATGTGAATTAATAAAAATCTTATTAATATTTTACTATAATAAGATGATAATAATCCATAATATAAGAAATATCATATATCAATATTTATAAGACAAATTTCTATGATAGTGATAGTAATTTATGTCTACGATAAGTTTTTGAGTGTCTATAATAACCATAATATTCTAAGTCCCTAGTAAGTATTTGAGCAATAGTAATATAAAAAATTTATGGACCTGGCATATTTTACATGATCTAATAATACTCCACATCTACAAAAAAAATTAATTTCTATTCTTATTGTATGTGATCTAAGACACCTAATACTGTAAACATCTAAATAAAAATCAATATATTAAAAATTAGTAATCCAAATGGTTATGATTAATTTCCATCCATTGAATATAATAAAAACATGGAAGCCTAACCAGAAAACCCATGAAACTATCCTCTGAATGACTCACCCTATCCTAAAGGACATACGCTTCTCCCACACCATCATTCAATAACCATTAATGTTAAAAAAAATACATGTTCCTCCCTTATATACATACAATATATCATGTCCTATGGGGTAATCATTTAATCGGTTTCAATGATATAGTCTATCGTGTAATGAGATTGCCCCTGACTCTCCAGGTCGCTGATGTCCGCTACGCTAGGGTTTCTTCCTAGTGTCACCACCCCTGGTACCTCCCTCGCTGTGAATCACCTTACCTAGCACTCCTTCTCTCCTCTACTTTGTGTTCTCAGGCTCTCCTCTTAGCCTTGTTTTCTCTCTCTCAGTGAGTAGGGTTCCTTTTCCCATCGCCTTCAGCTTCTTCGTGCTTCTACTGATTTGGTCATGTTTTCTGCTTTCTCTAGTGAGGATGCTTGAGTCTTCCTCGAATCGCTGACTTTTTCTTAGGTCTTCCTCAAATCGACGGCATATTCATTGGTCTCCCTTTAATTAACGACATCTTCTTTGGTCGTCTTCGTATCAATGACACCTTCTGCCTGGCCTCGCTTTTACTTTGATGGTCCTCAGTTTTTCTACCTCGTTGATGATGCCTTTGTTCATATCCCTCTATTTCTTGATCCATTTTTATGAACCAACTTTCCACTGCTCCTATCCTAGTTGGATCTGGAGTGGGGGTTACAATAGATTTTTGGGATATGTGCTTCGATAACAATGAATGTTACAAGCGTGAGCTCCTTGATTTTGGATTTGGTTTTTCAGTTTTCTTCTTCATGCTATCAGTGAAGGTTTGTATGATTATTCTCATTGGTCGATCTATTTGATGCTTGTTCAGTGCAGTTCCAATTTGTGGTTTAGATTTGGTTTTGACGTCACTGATGGGTTTATTCTCCTCAACGATGATAAAGACTAATCATCATTGATGATGGTATTTGATGGTTTCTTTCAATGGTGATTCTGATGGTGGTCTATGGTGATGATGTCGGTGTTCTCGGCAATGATGGGGGTCTATGGTGGTACAATGATATGATGGTTCATTGTCATTGTGTGCATCTCAAGAATATTATGGCAGTGGCATGATGATGGTTAACTGCTTTTTTATTTTAAAATTTTTAAATAGCTCTTTTAGTGGTGGTATTGTTGATTCTGTGTTGATTTTTCATGTTGGTGTGTTTTGAATTTTAAGACAAGTTGCAACTGATGACACAGTGAATGGTTGTTTTTTTATTTTGAAATTTTTCTATGTAATGGGTGTTTTATGAGGTTGTGTCTTAATTTTTTAGGAATCATTCTGTATGTTTCCACTTTCCCTTAAAGTGGATTTTCAATGAAATAAAAAAATGGGTTATTGGTGTATCATGTAATGACCGTTATAAAAAAACACACATTAGATTTTTCAAACACTATATCTATCTAAAAAATCACTTCAATCCTCGTATGCATTATATAAACATTCCCCTAGAGAAAACCATCCAAAAAATAACAATAAGTTAAGGAACTGTGACATGAAACATTAAGTATCTTAATAAAAATTACAATTATTCAATCCCAAAATGTAATACTATTTTGGGAAAAATTGATATTATCCAAAAAAAGTCACCATTTTATTTTCCTTTAATGGAACAGCTAACTATGGAACATTTCAATCCTCTCATATTGTCCTCTAGACATCAAATGGAAAATCCCCTTTGTAATGGATGGATTTCAAAATGATTTAATGAATTCATTATAAAAAACTAATATGAAATCATCAAAGCCTAGGGTATGGGAAAAGAAATATGAGGGAGAGAGAATATATTAATAAATTAACTAAATGTATTGCATAAAATCATCCAAAATCCTTCTTAGATAGATAAAGAAAATGTTAAATTAGTGGTAGGTCCATATATTATCATTCTTATATGTTCATTTCGAATCCCCCAATAAGAGTTTAACAAAAAAACCTAAAATAATAATTATTTATCACATTTACCTAGGGGATACGATTCCACCACCATAATAACAATAGAATCCCACCAATTTTTTATGAATTAGATAATATATAATCCCAATAACATATATCACTATTATTATATAAGTCTTACACCATGAAACTGGTGAAAATTGAGGATGTCTAACTGGTATTTAATAATTAGTCACCTCTATTTATAACAAACTTTTTCATCTATGACATCATTAACACCTCAAAAACATCTGTTTAGTTTTCTAAAATATATTTTTTACCTCCACTACCCAATACAAAATATAAAAAATTATAATTTTACATTATTTTAATCCTTTAATACCCATCACTTTTCATGTTACATTACTACTTAATCACATGGGTCATTAAAAACTCCCTAATATACATCATATCATATCTAAATAGAATCCTCAGGTCTCAAAAATTAAATAACCTGTTAATGTAAACTAAACCTTTGTCTCTATATCTATGTACAATAATGACATAGGTGCTCCATAAAAGCACATGAACCCAAATAAAAACCACTTCTCGTGTTCATATATTTTTTATTTTCTAGATGTTAAGAACTTATTGATAGATGATTTATGAATAAAACATGTTTTTATATGGTGGTAGAACACAATGAATAAAAAATTCTACACATGACCCATTATTAATGTTATAATCTTTTTTATATGAATTAGTAGAATAAATGTTGGAATTTTTTGTCAACACATATATCATGATGTAAATAACATTCAGTATGAGTTGATTCTTGTTTTTTATGATATTTATTGTTCATTGTGATGTTTTTTATTTATTTTAATAGATTTATTGAAATTTATAAATATTTTTTAGAGAATAAATAAATGGATATTTAACCTATATATGGCAAGGAGAATCAAACCAAGCTTAATGATTGTGGAAAATAAAATAACTTACCTTCTCAAGAAATGGGAGTTTTATTATGAGGTGTTTATGAAAATATATATGAATATACTACAGTGTAGTTGAGAACATTCCATCATTGTGAAAAATGACATGTCTGGTTTTAAAATGGGTGAATTGGAATGATTAGTTGATTGAAAAATCTATACAAGAATTAGTTAAAATATATTAATCACTTAGTTAAACCATGGTTCAAGGATTATAAAACCATATGTATTATAATTATTCTATTGATATGATATGGATTCTTAAAATTGTGAGTAGAAATAGAATATTTCATAGGGTGTTCTTCTATAAAATATGGAAGTAACTATTCATTAACATGTATGAGGAAGTATATAACACCACCAAGTGAGTTTATAATATGATTCTATATATAAAAATTAGTTTTCATTGATAATATGAAGTACACAAAATAGCGAGTTCAAACAATCCATGCTATATTATTATTAAATGTGATAGTTATCATGCAGTCATTTGATTGGAAGGTTTAAATAGTTATAATTAATTTATGAAAAATTATCTTTACCCATGTATGAAATTAATAAATCGGTCATTAATTTATTATTAATTAATATAAAATCATTTGAAAGTAAATGATATTTATTTCCTAAAAATATGACTTTAAACACGCAATGTATTTCAACAATAGTAAATTAAAATAATATTTTTTTATGAATTATTTAAATTCAATTTATTTTTTTATATTAAATCAATGGATTTAATACCCATTTATTAGTTTTTAGAATTAATTGGATAAGAATAAATCATGTATATGGATAAAAATTCATTTTTTCTAGAAAAATGTTTTTTTTCATTACCATGTTATTTTATAATAATTTAATGAAAGTTATAGGAAATTAATGTGGTAAAATTGATTTTATATTTGTACTATCTAGTTTCAAATATTCTAAATATTCCCCTTTTATGTTTTAAATTATAAATTTTAATCAAGGTAAATACTTGTCACTTGATAAAGGGTAAATCGAGAAATAATGGTTAAAATTAGTGTAATAAGAATTTACAAATATATAAAGAACCTTAATTATTTCCATTAATTGAGTTTAATTTTACCATAATAATCCAATATTCAAAAATATTCCTTCTTGGTTCCATTTTTTATTGATGATTATTGAAATATTATTTTTTGTAAAGAATAAATAAAAAATACCACTCTTGTTGTATTAATATCTTTAATATTATTTCATAAGGAATAAAATAATTAGAAAAAGTTATAAATGGTTATGTGAAATATGAATTAAATTCTCCAAATTTTATTTTAGTTTTAGTTTTTAATGATGGAATTATTAACTTAAATTCATAAACAACACCTTCATTGAAATTGTCTATGTAATAGGAAAAACAAATTTATCTTTTCTTAAATATTACATTTAATAAAATTTGGAAGAATTATTTTCTTATATGATGTTTATAGATATTTATATGAAATTATGTATGTGTTTATTTATTATATTCTATTTCCTTTTCAATCTTTTTTTCATTAAATTAAAACAATATGAATAGTTTCGAAAATGACGGTAATGGTATATTATGTTTTATATCACTTTATTAAATGAATTAAAATTAAAATAAAATATTTTTATCATCAAAATTAATGTTTTATGGGCTAATATATCATCTACTTTCCAATTCTGAGTCACTTTTTATTTTATAGTATGATTCGTTATCCCAAATGTGTAAAAAAACAATTATATCATGGTAATTTTGAAAATTATTTTTAGGGGTTTAAAAATAACAGATATGGGTTAAAATATCACCTAAACATGATTAAATATTACTACAAATGTTTATTTTGGATTAATATCATAATATTATCAATATATAACAATTTGGATAAACTTTAACATGATGATTAATTTATATTCAATTAATAAATTATATAATTACTAGGTTGTTCCACCAATCACTTATAAAAGTGAACCTCATATCCCCCCATTTTCAAAATTTCTAACACCATTGTCTTGAAAACATATTCTAAAATCACTGTTATAATTATTTATCCATTTTATAGTGGTTAATTTCTTTCAAAATACCATCCATTGTGTCTATATAAAGATACCAAAGGAGGTTCCTTAGAGATGGGGTAATCATACTATCTAATAAATTTCATTTTATTTCTTCTCATATATCGTATAAATATAATGTATGTAACGCCCAAAGTTTTTAAAATAAGAAAATAATGTTTGATATCTTAATTGAAATTCAACAATGAATTTTTCTTTCATTACACATAAAATCACGTCTATCTTATTCTAAACACAACAATGATTTTAAACAAAACACATTATTATTATTGTTGTTGTTGTTGTTGTTGTTGTTGTTGTTGTTGTTCTTGTTATTGTTGTTGTTGTTTTTGTTCTTATCATTATTTTCTATGATAGTTATCACCTTAATATTAGAATAGAGGGTCTAAACAGTATTGAATGTATTTGGAAAATATATTATATACATGTTTAAAAAATGAATTCTTTTTTGACCAACTAATTAAAAATGAAAATAATAACCTGTTGAAAATAAGAGGAAACATTTTTCTATAGAACTATTTTAGTGTCCACAAAATTTTTTATATAAATAAATTAAAAAAACCACACCTATTCGATTAAATTAATGAAATTTATTTATTTTTATTCAATTTAATTTTTAAATTAATCCTATGTGTTTTCTATATAGGTTATAATAATAAATCTAATTTTATAATTAAAACTGTATTTTTTTTAAAAATGAATATCCTTATCACCATTTTTTGGAAAATAAAAATAAAAATATTTTTTGACATTTTTTAAAATTTTATTTTAAAAAATACAAAACAGTTATGAAACTTTAATAAAAAAATTTATTATGGTGATTTTTTTATTTAACTAAAAAGATTCAATTTATGATGAACAGTGAAATTATTAAATTTTAATTTAAAGCTTCCGTTTTGTTTAAAAAATTTATATTTTTTAATTATATTTTAAATTTTTTTTAATGTAATAGTAGTTATTTTTTATATTAAATAATATAATTAATTTTATTTAAATTATTTTCATATTAATTTATGATGTAAAACCATTATTATCGTTTGTAATTTTTCTCTGTAAAAACCTACTTTCTCATCATGACTATGGGATATACATTAAATTAAAATGTAAAACTTATATGAATTGAATTTTTAATAATGGATTCAATATTTATAATAATAATAATTTATAATTTATAATAATATTGAATTTTTATTTTCTCAAAAATAAATAATAAACACAGTAAAAACTATTTACCACGGTTAAGGTAAAAAAATTAGTTTACTAGGGGTTAAGATAAAAATATATGGGTTTAATTAACATAATATTTTTTCCAACACCCACTAGATAGCCATTTTTTAACCCTTATTACCTTATACTCTTTTTTTATGTGTTTGTTGGACACTTATCCATGAAACGATCCTATATAATAAGTTACATAATGAAAAAGACAAAAATAAACCTTTATAACTTTCAAAATATATAAAACATTGGGATATGGACAGAAAAACATTGTTTTGGCTATAAATATTATTTTTAATGATAAATGAGTTTTTTTATGATAATTTTTATTAATATTTATAGATGAAATAATTTTTTAAATTATTAAGAAATGCCAACTAAGTAAAAAATTATTTATTAAATAAATTATACTAAAAATATTAAATGCTAAGTGAATTAAATAAAACATTATTTTCCATGTTTTTTTAGATTAATATATCATGTTAACCAAGTATCAAAATAATATATTATAATTCCATCATTTTCTTGATTTTTATAAATTTAATTTAAATTAATTATGAAAAACTGACATCAATGTCATTTTATGGTAAATTATATTTTAATAAAAGATTTAAAATTATTAAAAAAATTATCTTCTTAAAAGTGTTTTTAAATGTTAATAAATATCAATTATTCTCGATTCATAAACTAATAGTTCTTTTTAATTTATTATATTGATCCATATATAGTGAAAACATTAATATCATTTTTAAATTTAAAATGATGTTTGCGAACGTTATATGCACTTATGTTAAAATAAATTTTTATCAAAGAAGGGATTTATATTTGATTAATATTATTTCATATAATAAATAAGTAAAATTATCTAATATTTATCACTTTAATTTTTTCTTAATGGATAAAATACACTGGTTAAAAAACTAGTTATCATAATGAAAAAATCAATTGAAAATATAAGGAAACATATTAGGTAAAGAAAAAATGTTTAAAACATGTGTCTTATATTTTTGGAGGTGAGGGTGTACCATATCATTTATATAAACCATTATTTATCACTATTTTATCCACATTAGGTATGATTTTCCTCCCAAATGTGAATACTTTTGGGTATTTATGAAAATGTCACTCCTACTCAACTATAAAATAGAACTCACTCCCCACACTTTTCCACGCGTCTCAAGACATTTTTCTCGATCTAGACCTACCAAATTAACATAAAAAATCGCCTCTTCTCATAATTTTATCCTTATTATTGGCATAAATCTGACAATATAAGGCCTTGTGTGGAAACCTAGGGAGGATACTCATAGAAGAGGTAATATTCTTGAATGAGTGTTTTTATTTTATTTATTTCTCAAACTCCTTAAAATATTCATAAAAAATGATGATATAATAACCTCATTATATTTAATATACTAATATTTTTTATGTTAAGGTTATTACCAATAACAACACACACTTCCATCAAATGGGATAAAAAATCCTCATTTGTGTGTATAGAGAAATACAGACTCACAAAATTATGTCATTCATGTAACACCCCTGGTAGATAAAGAATATTACATTTTTATATTTATCCCTATTTGGGAATAAAATTTTAGTATTAATTTAAAGGGAACTCTATGCTCGATGGCTTACCCAATACGCAACAACGAGTTCCTTTTAAATCTTACGTTGCACTCTGATAATAAAATAATTTTATTTTAATTGGTAGTTAACACCTAGTCATTGTAATGACGAGAATGAACAGAACTAACTACAAAATGATTATATATGTTTTTAAAATATTTTTACTTTTTACAATAAATGTTAGAGGATTAAAAATGCAATTTTAAGCGTAAACATTCTAATATTCTTTAAAAGGTCGATTAAACGCCTTTTGATGGAAAACCTCTTTTAAATCCACTTTTTGACAATTTTATGTGTTATATTTGAAAAAATAAAATTCTTCTTTAAAATCGGGATATTAAAATTTACTTTGTATAAATTTTTGGTATTTTTAAGATAAAGTTCATTTTTAATGAATAAGTGAAAAATGTTGTATTTTTATTCAAAACCTCTTTTTAATCTAATTTATTTATATGATTAGATAATATTTTGAATTTTTTTAATGTTCAATTAGAATATATTTTTACCATTTAATCCAATGGTGGTCATTGGAATTAATTTCAATTTAAAATTGGACTTAAACTAGTGTCAATATTTTAAAAGATATTGTTTCTTAAAAACACCTTATTTGTTTTGACAGCGGGAATTAATTATTAAATTAATTAATGCAACTAATATGTTTTGAATTTTATAAAATATAAATCATTTTTGAATTTGGAATATCAAATATATCTTAGGGTAAATTTTTGATATTTTTCTGAAAACCTTCAATTTTTGATGAATAGTGAAACCACTAAGTGGTAGTTTAAAAACTAATTTTTTGTTTAAATGAAACTTTACCACTTCTGTGATTTGAATTTCAAAAATCCTACATACATGGTTTTCATTAAGATGTAAAATGTGGTTCAATGGGATTAAAATAATTTTTTGGTGAATAGTAACTTTTAAGTTTTATTAATTGCGATTAAAGGTAATTAGTGTAATTTAAAGTAAAGATAATGTTATAATAATATGAAATGACTTTAACACATGTCTTACCCTTATTTTATGATTCATGGCCGACCAAGAAAATACATGGGTCATCTTGGGGACCCCATGGAGCCACTTTGGTTGGAAAATGACATTAATAACTTTTTATTTAAAGTTAAAATTAAAATGTCACAAACATGTGTTGTTTTACTAAAACAATTTTTACATGGGGTTATACAAGTCATATTTTTTACTATAAATATTAATTATAAATATAAATATATTTCCTACATCATGATATTTTTTTATAATTTTTAGACAATAAATAAATTAAATTATTTATGACACCATGATGATGCAGTGATTACCTCATTATTTAACGATTTAAATAAAATGAAAAGATAATGTAAAATCTAAGACCTAAACTTGTAAAAAACCTATTTTATGTGTTTATTTAGAACTATTATCACCTTATCCTCGAAATATATAATTTTGGGACCTTTAAAATCCGAAAATCATTTTATAATAATGTTACTTTTCAAGACTTTCCAAGAGTGCCCCTCCTCTCCTCTTATAAAAGGTCCCCACCTCTACCACCTTACCCAAACATATCAAGCCTTTGTCTCAGCCAACCCCTTCCCATTTTGTCTCTCAAAATTTCTATCTTACTCTTAGAAACCTCACTTTGGGAAGAAGTCTTTCCAAGGAAGCCTTTGAGCTCAAATCAAAAAGAGTTACCCGATTTAAAGGTAAAGTTTTCCCTAATGTTCTTTTGTTTTATTTTGCTTCTCCAACCCCCTAAACTTTTTTTATTCTTTTATTTTGTAACAAAACCAGTATATTCAATATACTTTAATGTTTTTATAAGAATTATTCTATCCACACTTACACACACATCCGTCTAATGGTTAAAGAACATATTGTTTCTGTGGATAGCGAATTACTGACTCACAAAATGATGATTGTTCAATATTCTTTCAACACCTTTAAAGGTGCCCATTATGATGTCACTGTATTTTATATATGATATATATGGTATTTATGTTTTCTATATTCTTCTTTATTTTATATTTAAAACATACCTTTATTCTTTTCATGTTGTGCAAATGCGATAATTTCATATGAGGAAGTGTGGACTACCACCCCCTCAAGTGATGTGACTCGTTCATGCAATAAATGGAATGTATAAAGAATTAAAGTAATGAACATATGTGACCTATATAACATATATATTATACTTTAATTATAATATATATATATATATATCTCTCTCATTTATTTTTAATTCCATTAATATGACAAAAAAATGAAAGTAGCGTTCATGCGTACGTACGGCCTACCATCTCAATGAACGGTGTTTTTAATTTTTTATCTCCAAATGTGATGGAATAGTATAAAATTAATATGTACTGGATATATATGATATTTTAATAATTAATGCTATTCTGTAAATGATTTACTTATAACTACATGGGAAATCATTTTCAAACAAGTTCATTTTTGACTCATGTGCCAAACATCGGCAAAAACGTCTGATATAAACTAACATTATTAAACAATTATTATAACATTGTAATATGTGATATAAACTGAATAATAAACTTTAAAGGAGGTCATTAATCCATTATAAATTGACCCAAGTTTATTATTCAGGAATATAAAGAAAGGAACAAGACAAGTCGGACTTGAGGTAAGGGATCTTACCCCTCTCTTTCTTTTTAAGTACACTCTTTTATGTATTTACTTTTAAACGCATCTTTAATATGATTGGGATGTTATTTTATATTATTATTACTGTACTTTTTATGTTCATATGATGAGAGACCCTATTTTCTCTTATCAATCCATTTTGGAAGTTTTGAGTGGCACCGTTAGGCTACCGAATTTTCGTAAAAGATTCAATCTCTCTTTTTAAGTACTCTCCTTTATGTCACTTCTTTTAAGTTCCTCTTTGTTATGTTGGGGGATGTTATTTTATATTCCTCTTTCTGTAACATTTATTTTAATATTATGAGAGACCCTATTTTATCTCATCAATTCATTTTTGGAAGTTTTAAGTGGCGTCGTTTGGCTGCCGAGTTTTCATGAGGGATTTTTCATCTCACTTTTATTCCTGTGATATTTATGCTACATTTGCCACAATTTCCATTGAGTGGTATATGTACTGACCATTATTCTACTCTTTGTGTAATATAATTTTGTTTATGATTATTTACATCAATTTTGTATTTTCCTTCTTTCATGGGGTGTATGTTTCGAAAGATACTCAAGTCGGTAAGGGAACCTTTCACCATCCTCTTTTTAAAAGACTTATTTTTGTTGGGTCTTTTAATTTACATATTGTTATGTTTGGATATGTTCTTATATATCATTATTGATTTAAATTTTATGTCCAAGTGATGAGATACCATTTTATCTCTCATCAACTCTTTTTCTGAATTTTGAAGTGACGGTGTTAGGCTGTCGAATTTTTTCAAGGGAACTTCTTAACCTAATTTTGATTCTTTGGGATAAACTTGTACTCCTTGAATATGTCGTTCTATAAATATGTGTGAATGACATCTGATTGTTTTTCACTTAATATCCACTTATATTTGGTGAATTCGTTTGTCACACATAATTATGTAATTGATTTATCCTTAATCCAAGGATACTGTTTTTGTAAGGGACTTCGTCTCAATCTCCTTTCATTGAGGCATATTTTGTTCTAATACAAGGATTTCTTTTATATGGTGTATAAAACCCTTTGAATTTTAATTTTATATGAAAGGAATCATTTTCTATGAAGCGTTTTACAAAACGACAAAAAGGAATGTTTCTTTTAACGTACGTGGTGACAATGACCTTTTCCGCCGCTGCGAGTATTATTTGGTCTTTGGCTTCCTCAACAAGTCGTAATGTTTTTAAAAGTAAATAAATACCATATAATCTTTTATGTATTTTGGTATTGAAAATGGTTTTTATAAATGATTTTTTATGTCAATATATTTTAGTGATATATTGTGATCGAAATGTGGAAATGTTTTCTTTCCATTATATTTGTTTTATGTCTTATGATTTTATAATGGTACATGGACATTTGACGGGTGGTGTCATGAATACCAGGATGGGTGGTTACGTTATAACCTCTAATGTATTGGGTATGTAAGTTGGCCTTATGGCTATTCCATTAAGTGATTTGTGTGGAAGTCGACCATATGGTTATTCCATTTAAGTATGTTTATGTCCTAAGTTACCTTTATATGTTATGTATATGGGTTTTATGGTAATCTTTTGGTTACAAAAGGGTAAGTAATGATCTTTTATTCATTGAAGTGTTTATACTACTTCATAAAGGTGAAAAGCATTACTTTGATAAAGTACTCATGGTTTACTTGTTGTTTTGAAAAACTAACAGTTTTCCTTCTTTGTGAATCCCTTACTGAGCTTTTTATGCTCAACCCAAGTTTTTTTTTGAAATGTTTTTCACAAGACTTAATGTGGAATAGATTTAAGTATGGGAACAAAGAAACTCCATGCTATCTAAAACATGTAATTAGACAAGTTTCTTTTTAAGAGTTTTTATTTTATGGAAACTTAGTAGAAGTTTCTACTTTGTAATATTTTGAGATGTAATAGTTATGTCCTAATTCTCTAAAACTCTAAACCTGAAAAGATCCTCTATGTGAATTATTCATTTAATTCAATAATAAGTAATTTTTAAGGTCTTGTCCTTATAGTTGGTATCATATGATGGTTTAGATAACTTTAGAGGTTAGAGTGTTAAGTGACAAGTTGTGTATAACCACAATGGTTATTATATTAGATAGAGTCATTGTTATTTTTGAAGGTTGGAATGAGTTTGAGATAACTTGGATAAGTATATCTTAGTGTTTATCTTCCTCTTTAGTATATAATGAGTTTTTTTATATACTCACACTGACATTTCTGGTTTTAGTAAATGGATGGATCTAGCAGGCACCAAAGTGACAATGGGTTTGAAGGAAACTGTGGTGGTTCTCTGATTAAGAGACTGGATGAAATGCGGGATTCAATGAGAAATCTCGTGGTTATTCTAAAAAAACTACCAGGAGTCATGATAAACCACTTGAACCTTGGTGAGTTCTCTAATTCATCATGTACGAGAGAACCAACTCAACATGGAAGTTCAGGTAAAAATTATAAAGGTAACCATTAGGGTTTATATGATCCTTACTTTTGAGGTAATTATGGGTTACTATACGTTATGATGGAATATGAACGACATGAGATAAACTTGAGGTTAAATTATGTTATGCTTATTTTTGAAGATTTTATCTCATTTTGGGGAATGTTTTAAGAATTATATAGTTTTGGAAAAAGGACAACACGTAGACCGTGTGACAACCCGTCTTGTCGGACAAAGCTGCGGGAATAAAACCCACAACCAAAGTGCGACTGGTATTTATCACCTACCACTGGACTACGTGAAGTCCCTGGTTAGTATGACTTATTCTTTTTAGTTAGATGATTTTATGAATTAAGAGTAAGTTGATTTTGGGTTATCTATGGAAATTATTAACCTATCAGGGCGGATATGTGATTAGGTTAATTACTTTTCAATATGAGACTTTAAGAGAAACTAATGTTATTTGGAGATAAGTGTTAATTTGTAACTTGGGAAACTATGTGATTAAATCCTTCAAAAATTTGGGTTTCAATCTTAGTGGGGTTTATTTTGAATAATTTTATGGACAAATTTTTTATTGAATGGTCTTCGTTGAACGTTGGGTTTTGTTTGACAAATTTTGGAGATTAGGAGTAGTTTTTCTTTTTGTAAAAAAAATCATCCTTTTGGGTATTATCTGATCTCGTACTAAACTTTTTGGTTTGGTTTTGGTTGAGATCTAAAGACATGGGAAATATATGGTTCTCTTTTTTGGATTAGGTTATTCTTAAGAAGTTGATTATAGTACTCTTAATGCGAGCAAGTCTTCCTAAATACTCATCTTTTGTAGAAAATATGAGTTTGATTAAGGAATCTAGTAAAAGTTGAAAGTCTACGTGACAAGTAAGTATTTTTCATTATGATTTAGTTAAGCTCAAAAATTAATTCCACAATTAAGAGTAACTTAAAACAAAAATTTTGTCTGTTAACTTTTCCTACTAGGGAATCAAATACCGTTTAACCCATCACAAGTTTGTGATTTTCTTGTGGTTAACTTTCTCTTAAACATGTTTATTATCACTCTCCATCAGAACATGACCCTTTTTTTCACCTCCATATCCATATTTTCATACTTGTAAACCCAGTATAGGTTAACTCGAGTGACCTCTGTACTTCTCTTTATTTCTTTTAAAGTTATTGTTTTACCGACACTTGTTCCGATGTGGGACTTTCAATGATGTTTCCAAGCCCAGTTTTAAAATTGCGAGGATACAATTCCCAAAAGGGGGGAAAGAAGTAACACCCCAGGTAAATAAAGAATATGACATTTTTCTATTTATCCTTATTTTTGAATAAAATGTTTGTATTAATTTGAATGGAACGCTATGCTCGATGGCTTACCCAATATGCAACAACGAGTTCCTTTGAAATCTTATGTTGCACTCTGATAATAAAATAATTTTATTTTAATTGGTAGTTAACACCTAGCCATTGTAATGATGAGAATAAATAGAACTAACTAAAAAATGATTATATATGTCTGTAAAATATTTTTACTTTTTACAATAAATTTTAGAGGATTAAAAATGCAATTTTAAGTGTAAACATTCTAATATTCTTTAAAAGGTCGATTAACCGTATTCTGATGGCGAACCTCTTTTAAATCCACTTTTTGACAATTTTATGTGTTATATTTGACAAAATAAAATTCTTATTTAAAATAGGGACATCAAAATTTACTTTGTATAAATTTTTCGTATTTTTACGATAAAGTTCATTTTTAATGAATAAGTGAAAAATATTGTATTTTTATTCAAAACCTATTTTTAATCTAATTTATTTATATGATTAGATAATCTTTTGAATTGGTTTTAAAGTTCAATTAGAATATATTTTTACCATTTAATCCAATGGTGGTCATTGTAATTAATTTCAATTTGAAATTGGACTTAAACTACTGTCAATCTTTTAATAAATATTGTTTCTTAAAAACACGCTATTTCTTTTGACAGCAGGAATTAATTATTAAATTAATTAATGAAACTTATATGTTTTGAATTTTTTAAAATAGACATCATTTTTTAATTCGGAATATCAAATATATCTTAGGATGAATTTTTGGTATTTTTCTAAAAAACTTCAATTTTTTATGAATAGTGAAACCACTAAGTGGAAGTTTAAAAACTGATTTTTCGTTTAAATGAAACTTTACCACTTCTGTGATTTGAATTTCAAAAATCATACATACATGGTTTTCATTAGGATGTAAAATTTGGTTCAATAGGAT
Organism: Viscum album; assembly: GCA_963277665.1. Classification (NCBI taxonomy): domain Eukaryota; kingdom Viridiplantae; phylum Streptophyta; class Magnoliopsida; order Santalales; family Viscaceae; genus Viscum; species Viscum album. Next base: position 963,881,688 of record OY728157.1, read on the forward strand.
TAAAATAATTTTTTGGTGAATAGTAACTTTTAAGTTTTATTAATCGCGATTAAAGGTAATTAGTGTAAGTTAAAGTAAAGATAATGTTATAATAATATTAAATGACCTTGACACATGTCCTACCCTTATTGTATGAGTCATTTCCGACCAAGAAAATCCATGGGTCAACTTGGGGACCCCATGGAGCCACTTTGGTTGGAAAAGGTCATTAATAACTTTTTATTTAAAGTTAAATTTAAAATGTCACAAACATGTGTTATTTTACTAAAACAATTTTTACATGGGGTAATAAAAGTCATATTTTTTACTATAAATATTAATCAGAAAGATGAAAATATTTCCTACATCATGATATTTTTTTTATAATTTTTAGACATTAAATAAATTAAATTATGTATGACACCATGATGATGCAGCGATTACCTCATTATTCAACGATTTAAATAAAATGAAAAGATAATGTAAAATCTAAGACCTAAACTTGTCAAAAACCTATTATATGTGTGTATTTAGAACTATTATCACCTTATCCTAGAAATATATAATTGTGGGACCTTTAAAATCTGAAAATCAGTTTATAATAATGTTACTTTTCAAGACTTTCCAAGAGTCCCCCTTCTCTCCTCTTATAAAAGGCCCCCACCTCTACCACCGTACCCACACCTCTCAAGACTTTGGCTGGGAAAAACCCTACCTATTTTGTCTCTCCAAATCCCTCTATTACTCCTAGAATCCTAACTTTGGGAAGCAGTCTTTCCAAGGAAGCCTTTTAGCTCAAATCAAAAAGAGTTACCTGATTTAAAGGTAAAGTCTTCCCTAGTGTTCTTTTGTTTTATTTTGCTTCTCCAACCCCCTAAACTTTTTTTATTAATTTATTTTGTAAAAAACCAGTATATTAAATATACTTGTATGTTTTTATAATAACTATTCTAGCCATACTTACACAAACATCCGTCTAATGGTTAAAAAACATATTGTTTCTGTGGATGGCGAATTACTGTCTCACGAAACGATGATTGTTCAATATTCGTTTAACACCTTTAAAGGTGGCCATTATGATGTCACTATATTTTATATATGATATATATTGTTTTTATGTTTTCTATATGCTTATGTATTTTATATTTAAAACATACCTTTATTCTTTGCATGTTGTGAAAATGCGATAATTTCATATGAGGAAGTGTGGACTACCGCCCCCTCAAGTTATGTGACTCGTTCATGCAATACATGGAATGTATAAAGAATAAAATTAATTAACATATGTGACCTATATAACATATATATTATACTGTAATTATAATATATATATATATATATCTCATTTATTTTTAATTCCATTAATATGACAAAAAAATGAAAGTAGTGTTCATGCGTACGTACGGCCTACCGTCTCCATGAACGGTGCTTTTCATTTTTTATCTACAAATGTTATGGAATATTATAAAATGAATATGTACTGGATATATATGATATTTTAATATTTAATAATATTCTGGAAATGATTTACTTATAACTACATGGGCAATCATTTTCAAACAAGTTCATTTTTGACTCATGTACCAAACATCGGCAAAAACGTCTGATATGAACTAACATTATTAAACAATTATTATAACATTATAATATGTGATATGCACTGAATAATAATCTTTAAAGGAGGTCCTTAATCAATTATAAATTGACCAAAGTTTATTATTCAGGAATATAAATAAACGAACAAGACAAGTCGGACTTGAGGTAAGGGATCATACCCCTCTCTTTCTTTTTAAGTACACTCTTTTATGTATTTACTTTTAAGCTAATCTTTCTTATGATTGGGATGTTCTTTTATATTACACTTACTGTAATTTTTATGTTAATATGATTAGAGACCCTATTTTTTCTCATCAATCCATTTTGGAAGTTGTGAGTGGCGCTGTTAGGCTGCCGAATTTTCGTAAGAGATCCAATCTCTCTCTTTTTAAGTACTCTCCTTTATGTCACTTCTTTTAAGCTCCTCTTTTTTATATTGGGGGATGTTCTTTTATATTCCTCTTTCTGTACATTTTATGTTAATATGATGATAGACCCTATTTGATCTCATCAATCTATTTTTGGATGTTTTAAGTGGCGTCATTAGGCTGCCGAGTTTTCGTAAGGGATTTTTCATCTCACTTTTATTCCAGTGAGATTTATGCTACATTTGCCACAATTTACTTTGAGTGTTATATGTACTTCCCATTATTATAATCTTTGTGTAATATACTTTCATTTATGATTATTTACATCAATGTTGTATTTTCCTTCTTTCATGGGGTGTATGTTTCGAAAGATAACCAAGTTGGTAAGGGAACCTTTCACCCTCCTCTTTTTAAAAGACTTCTTTTTGTTGGGTCTTTTAATTTACATATTGTTATGTGGGGATATGTTCTTCTGTATTCTTATTGATGTAAATTTTATGTCCAAGTGATGAGATACCATTTTCACTCTCATCAACTCTTTTTCTGAATTTTGAAGTGACGCCGTTAGGCTGTCGAATTTTTGCAATGGAACTTCTTAACCCAATTTTGATTCATTGGGATAAATGTGTACTCCTTGAATATGTTGTTCTATGAATATGTGTGAATGACCTCTCATTTTCTTACACTTAATATCCACTTATATTTGTTGAATTATTCTGTCACACATAATTATGTAATTGATTTATCCTTAATCCAAGGATACCGTCTTTGTAAGGGAATTCGTCTCAATCTCCGTTAATTGAGGCATATTTTGTTCTAATATAAGGATTTCTTTTATACAATGTATAAACCCCTTTGACTTTTAATTTTATAAAAAAGGAATATTTTTCTACGAAGCTTTTTACAAAACGACAAAACGGAATGTTTCTTTTAACGTACGCGGTGACAACGACCTTTTCCACCGCCGCGAGTATTATTTGGTCTTTGGCTTCCTCATCAAGCTGTAATGTTTTTAAAAGTAAATAAATAACATAAACTCTTTTATGTATTTTGGTATTTAAAATGGTTTTTATAATGTATTTGTTATGTCAATATATTTTAGTGATATATTGTGATCGAAATGTGGAAATGTTTTCTTTCCATTATATTTTTTTATGTCTTATGATTTTATAATGGTACTTGGACATTTGACAGGTGGTTACGTGATAAACCATATGACGGGTAGTGTCGTGAATACCAGGATGGGTGGTTACGTTATAACCTCCAATGCATTGGGTATGGAAGTCGGCCGTATGGCTATTCCATTAAGTGATATGTGTGGAAGTCGACCGTATGGTTATTCCATTTAAGTATGTTTATGTCCCAAGTTACCTTTTTTATGTTTTGTATATGGGTTTTATGGTAATATTTTGGTTACAAAAGGGTAAGTAATGATCTTTTATTCATTTAAGAGTTTATACTACTTCATAAAGGTGAAAATTATTACTTTGATAAAGTACTCATGGTTTACTTGTTGTTTTGAAAAACTAACAGTTTTCCTTATTTGTGTATCCCTTACTAAGCTTTTTATGCTCACCCCATTTTTTTTTGAAATGTTTTTCATAGGACTTAATTTGGAATAGGGTCAAGGATGGGAACAAGGAAACGTCATGCTATCTAAAACAGGGCAATAGACAAGTTTCTTTTTAAGAGTTTTTATTTTATGGAAACTTAGTAGAAGTGTCTACTTTGTAATATTTTGAGATGTAATAGTTATGTCCTAATTCTCTAAAACTCTTAACCTAAAAAGATCCTCTATGTGAATTATTCACTTAATTCAATAATAAGTAATGTTTAAGGTCGGGTCCTTATAATTCATTTTCCTATTAAAATCTATAATGATTATGTATAATGATGGATATAAGGCCATAATTTGATATTTAAAAGATAAATAAACCTATTGAGTCATTATAAAATATATAAAATTTTACATTTCATTTTGTATGTGTTAAGATAACATCGCTCATGTGCAGATCAGACAACTGCTGCATGATTCGTGGTGATTCTCTTTTCACAAACATATTAATGGATGGTAATAAGGGTAAATATAAAATATATATATGATATAATTTAATAATTTCTTATATTAGTGAAATATTTATCACTCTACAAATATAATATGACATTTTATTTTTATATTTTCACCCACTAAAAAATTATAACATCATTCATGGAGATGTAAACTACAACCTTCTCGAAGCGATGTGATTCTTTTTCCACACCAGATCACAAGAATTCAATATATATGTATATATAATTAAATAATATGGTATTTAAGATATTATGATAAATTTTAGAGGTAAGATATTAATTACTTTCATTCCATAATTATCATTGAAAAATGGAAATGTTACTCGTGCATATGTATGACTTATTGTCTCCATGATCATAAAATTAGTTCATTTTTTATAACCATAAATCATTATGGTTTTAAAAATAATAATTTATATATAAATATGATAATTATTTTTATTATTTATATCTTTAAATAATGACCACTTTGACCATTGTTAACCCACCAAAGTCGTTTTTGATACACAAGATGAATATTTTAAAAACATATTATATAAAACAAATAATTTATATAATTCTATATAATATATTAATAATTTAAATTAATGTAATAATATGTTTGAAAAAATTTCTAATTAATGTATATAATTAATATAACTTTATTGTTCAGGAAGATAAAGACACATGTGAATTTCAGAATCAACACATGGTTTTTTCTTATCTCGATTTTATTTTTGTGGGATATATATCATACTTACCAATTATTTTTATTGGGTGATTTGTATAATTACCATGAATTAATTTTGAGATTATTATCCATAAATTTTTGGGGATTTAAATTTTCATTTTATGATCTATCTTTAATGGGGTTTATTGTTTCAAATTTTCCAAAGATGTAATGATTTTTTTCTGAATTGGAATTCTTTGAGATGTATGTTATGTTGTAAACCTATATTTTTTATGAGGAGTATATATTGAGACATTTAAATTTTATATCATGAATACACATATTTTTAGGAAATTTAATTTTTCATTTAATTTTATTTTTAATGGTTATTACGATTCAAATTTATCGATGTTGTGATAGTTATATGTTACAAAATAATATTTTATCAGGATTGTTTATGATTATGATTACAATGAAGAGTTATTATGATACATATAAAAAAACTCATGGATCTTATTATCGTCTAGTTATTCATTATATTTATACGTAATATTACCATTTTTTTATTCTTTGGTACTTAAACTAATTAATAGAATATTTTTATGAACATTCGACTTCATTTCTCTCTTCAGTCAAAAATCGGTTTTCTTCCAAAAACTTATTTTCTAAATATATTTTATAGAATAATTGTAACGTTATAAAAATAATTTATGAAAAAAAAAAATTAAATTATTCATACCTTCCCGGTACATTAATTTTTAAATATTGGTTGGTGAAGGTGTTCATGAGGAGGTTTGATGAGCTTTCGATAGTTTTTGGTGATGTTTAGAGGTGTTGTAGAGCGTATAGAGAAAATACACATCATGTGTAGTTTCCAATAAAAGATAAAAGGTTTCCTGAATTGTGTAAGTATATTTCATGATGTATAGTAATTCGGGTGATTAATCATTCAAGGTGACATATTTTTCAATGGAACATTAAATCACGAAATGATACCATGTGAAATGAGAGTACGCATCGTGTAAATCCTCGATGCAGTGGAGTTAAAAGTTTTAGATTACCCTATGGTTATTTCTCAAAACTTTTGAATAAAACTCCCTATATAGTTTTATTAGACTAGTATATCAATCCCTTTTAATTTCAAATTCCTTTTGATGGTAAATTTTTAACAGAATTCTGCCATTATTTTTTTGTTAGTTATCATTTTTCCATCATCCATTTCATTTCTTTCTTCTTTTTAGTTCCACTATGGTGGTGTGGTTTTGTTTGGTTTGTGTATTTATGAAACAATTTGATGATATTTTTGTGCGGTATTGGTTTATATGTGGTTTCCATCATTTTGCTTGTGATTTTTAGGTGTTCTTCTTCACTGTGTGGTGCGTAGTGAGTTGGAAGGGTTTCTTTGATATTGTAAATCTATTATTTCCCATTATTGTGTATCATTTGGGAGGGGTTTAATTTTTTTAATCTATGTTTTATGGTTTAGGTAGCTTAATCAAAGATAAATAATTGGTTAATTTTAAATTGAAGGGTAAAGGGGTTTGATTGTCATGTTTTTACACCCTCATTAATAATTGTGATATTATGGATTGCACGGGCTTAATTCGTTATAATCAATTGTGATAATTGGGGGATTTTTTTTCACTAGATATATGTTTTGTGACTACTTATTTTTTTTATTGTTTTCTTATCACCCTAAAATGTAAATTTTCTAACCACATATATTTGTTTGATAAAATGGTTTCCCTAGGATTATGGATTATGTGATAATTCCCCTAAAATAAAGTTCAAAGTGAGAAAAGCCCCATTGTAAATTTATAAATAAATTTTGATGGGATATTAGATGTGGTTACGATTTTGTGGGAGCGGGTGTGTGTTTTCAATGTGTGTTCATTGTATGGTTGGTGAATTTGGGGCTGATGGTTTTTTGGAAGTGATTTTGGGGTAGCAAGTTGGTTTGTTGGCCATGATTTTCAAGCGTTGAGGTAGTTTGTCTGTCCATTCTTTTGGGGTAGCAAGGTGGTTTTTTTTATCTTTTTGGGGTAGCAAGGTGGTGTTTTCTAACTCTAGATACTCGATTAGTGATTAAATAAGTGATATATAATGATTCAAATTAAATGGGTTAGTTTGTCTAATGAGATGAAAATGTTAAATGAAAAATTAAATGATGGGTTGTGACATTGATTATGGTTGATTATAAATAAATAAATGAATTGGATAGATAATTATAATTTTTTATAACTGATAAATGCGGTTTCTAGATTATTATGTGGTGTTATGAATTTAGAGGTGGGAGAAAAAGTGACGGTGTTGTGATTTGGTTAGTGCTTGGTTGTGATCCCCTAGGTTGGGCATTAGAGTTTGACACTATATGTATATAATTGTTTATTTCTTGTAATTTCTATACGCCCCCACCTAGGTTGATGAGTATTTTCTGAACCCCAAAAATTGACACATTGGTGTTTTTCTCAACATTCTGTGAAGAATATGGATGGTCGGATACTCACTCATTCCTGATCTACCTTCTAAGAAATGTAGGTATTTGTATAGGCTATGATAGTCGGAGGTATGTTAGTTCATTAGATGGTGGTCATGATATCCTAGGTGTTTTTTTTAAAATATGTGATTATGCTTGTAGGGTAGTGTCTTAGGTGTTTTCAGGTAAGGTAGGAAAAGATCATTCTTTTGGGGTGGCTTCCAGTGGGTGTATTTCATGGTAGGATCAGGGAACGATGGTGATGTCCTACATGTTTATGATACCATACTACAATATTTCTGGTGGTGGTTGTGATGTGATGGCCCAGGTTTTGTTGGGTGAGATATGATTTGGTCGTGTTTGTGTGGTGGTGAACCCAGTTCTCTACAGGCGAGGTGTGTTGTGACCATGATTGTGGGGTCATGAGGTATATAGAAGATATGGGAGAACTAGGATGTACAATGTTTGGGTGTGAGAGTGGCATACAAATGAGAAAATCTCTTGGGGTACCCTTATCTATGTGATTCTTATTATATTATATTTCATGGCTTGCATTATTTGGTGAGATTTCATTTATGAGGATGGGTTTTCATAGTATAAATTTTTTTTGTTATAATGTTATATCATAAGAGAATTAGTATTATTTTTTCACATTTGCATGAGAGATTTTTTTTCCAACTGATTATACTTATATTCTCGCACTATGTATATAAATTTTTTATAGTTTTCTAGAATTATTATGTGGATCATGTTAGACATTAGTAGCTCATATCATTGATAGTTACTTTGTTTCTTCTTTTGTATTACATTTGGGTATTTACTTTGGAGTATTTTATTATATCTATTTAATTTATACATGCATGTGGGGTGGTTTTGGAATTATTTTACACTATGTCTTGGAGTTTTTTTATGGATGATTAATCTTATATCCTCGTTGTATTAATATAATAGAGAGAAATGCCTCCAATTTCCTTAAAAAAAATATACCCTTAGTGGTAGTCACCAACCTGTGGCCTACTAGAGGCGCGACTGGGGGGGTTCATTATCTCACTTCCCACATGCAGTATTTTTAGAGGGAGGGGTCATAAAAGAGTGGTTTCAAAGATGATGGTTGATATATATGATGATGTTTGGAGTTAGGAATAGCAAGGATTTCTTATATTAGTTTGTAATCAGTTTTAGTTGACCATGGTGCATGTCCTAGGATAGGGAGACTGGATGGGACACAAGATTTTAGGGCCCCCTATGATCCAGTGCACAAACACTGAGCTTATTGAATGACCAATTGAGGTGGAAATATTTTCAAGGTAGAGACCTAGAAAATGTACATGCATCATGATAACTTGTGTTCTTTTTTGAACTGGGTTGTGTTGGGAAGGTTAAATTAAAAAAAATGAGGTAAAATAAATCCAAATAAAATTCCATACTATCAAGAATAGGATGTTATTGATTGCTTTTCATATATTCACATGTTAGTCATCCACATGTGGCTCAGTCAAATGAGGTTCAATGGGCTGATTTGGTTGATCACTATAGGTTTTATCTGAAAGTTTAGGATGAGTTATGGTGGAGGGAATTGTGTGATTTTCATAAATAGTCTCTTGGGAGTTATGAGGGAACTTTTTTAGATATGTAGATAGAGAAATGGTTGGAGGAGGTTAATATTGTTTTTATTTTGACCTATGCCCCCAATGGGATAATAAGTCCCTTTGTAATTTGGTTAGACATGGGAATATGAGCTTCAGTGATGGACTCTGAATTTGGGAGAGCAGAAGGAGGAATATATTTTGTGGTTTGACTTCCAGAAGTAGTTTTGGGAAGAGTTAATCTTGTCAACCATGAAGATAAAAAAAGATATAAGAGATTATCTTTATGTAGTAGGCGATCATGTTAGTGAAAGAGTTGGGATTCAGTAACAATGTAATAATTTTTTCCTTCCTCATATATTTTTTCAAATGATGGGTCTTGTTCGAGATGTCTTGAGGTGTCACTTCATCCTTTTATATAGTATGAATTTACTCCATTTTTTTGAAAACATGTCTTGACGTTTATAAGAAGGTATATAATATTGAGAAGATGAAATCCTGAGGATTTTTTCTTCAAGAGTGGAACCAATATGGTTATTTTAAGAGAACTGTTTTCATTGGTAGGTTATATGAACCTAAACATTCATGGTTTTGACTATTGGGTAGTCGTCATCATTAGATTCCTTTATGGACTTCTAGTAATAGTGTTTTTTTGGTTTTTTGGGGGCATTGTGTTACTATGTTTTGGTTTTGGTGTATTTGGACATCAATAGAACGAATTCCAAGTGGATCTTAGAGTTCAGTTTTGTGGACAAGGATAGGTTCATCATTATCCTCAGTAGTCGTTTCTAGTGAAGTTGTTTCAGCAGCAGGGGAAGTAGGGTGATGCTTCGCTGAGGGGAGATTGAGTAGTTTGAGGCTGACATCAGAATTTTCCTTATGTTTAGGGACATCTAACCAAGCATGGTCTTGAAGGTGGTTGAAAACAAAGAGGTTGAGGAGTAGGGTGGAGTCAGTTTCACATAGTGGATGCATCAATGCCAAAGGATCAAGATATCATTAGAGATATGATCATTTTGTTTAGTACCATTGTTTGTTCCTATTTTGACAGATGATATTATAACTTCATTGTTTCACCATCTCTATCTAGTACACTTGGAATATATGTGGAGAGGATTCCAATGCCACTAGGGTTGACTATGCCAATTGGAGTCCAGGATAGCTTGTTTAATGTGTGCAAGGTATTTAATTGATGATGGGGATACATCTATCCTATGGGTATCTTTTATTATTATAGATTCAACCATAAAATTTTATCCTTTGAATCAAATAGTTGTATTCCATACATTCTATTATATAATTCTTCTAGATAATATTATTTTTTTCGAATGTGGATGGCCAATAGGTTGTTTTCATTAGCGAGCAAGGTTTTATGGTGGCTAGTATACATGGGGATCACCTTTTATCATTGATGGATGTGTTTTTAGTGGAATCATTGGAATTTGTATTATTAGAGGTTCCTAGGGTTTTTATAGATTTTATGTATATTTTCCTATTGGTGGTTGTGAAGAAAACCCATTGACATGATATTGAGTTTGGGATAGACTTTAAACCTAATAATTCTACAATTTTTATGACTACTAATCTAATGAAACCATCTTTATTGTAGGAGTTGAGGATTCAGATAGATGGTCTGATGAAGAAGTGTTTCATATGGCACAATGTGTTATTGTGGGGTACTACTATATTTTCCTCCAAGAATGAAGATGGTAGTATGAGGTTGTATATATACTACCTGAGGTTTTAATCAGATGATGGTTAGGAAATATTATCCTCCCCTGGGGATAAATTATATTTTTTTACCATCTTAGAGGGGAGATTCAGTTTTCTAAGATCAATTTTTTGTTTCTATATCACTGGTTGAGGTTAAATGAGGATGATGTCCTAAATACGGCCTTCAGATGCAGGTATGGGAACTTCGGGTTTGTAGTTATTCCATTTCATGTTATGAATGCACCAATCATGTTCATGGGGATTATAAACTCCATGTTATGTGAGTTCCTAGATCAATTCATCATTGTATTATTTGATGATATATTGATCTATTCAAAGTCAGAGGTGAATCATACTGATCATCTCAAAATTGTATTGTATATTCTTCGACGCCACTAGCTCTATGAAGATTTGTCCAATTTAATATTCTAGACATGATAAGTTCATTTTTATGGTGATGTGGTGTCTCAATAGGGTGTGGTAGTAGACCTGTTGAAGATTGGGGAATTTTTTTCCTGGGAAGCACCCAATAAAATCGAAGATAATCATATTTTATTGTTCTTTTAGTCTATTATAGGAGTTTTGTTCTTGATTTATCTCGATTCACATCCACACTGACATATCTTACTAGAAAAACATGGCTTTGGTGTGGACTAATTAGTTCTGGATAGCTTTCAGTTAACTGAAGGAGATGTTGGTTAGTTCACTTTTGTTTTTGTTTCTTGAGGAGTGGGTGATGTGTGATGTGTTTTTTGGCAATTATTGTCTTGGTATGGGGTGTGTGTTGATGTATCTAAGGGAAGTGAGATATTTTGGGTCTAGTATTTTATGTGAACATGAGTGTAACTAATAAAACCATGATCTGGAGCTAGTAGTTGTTATTTTTTTATGTTGATGTTGTGCGGACATTACTTCATTAGGGAGTACAATGTGGTTTTCACAGTTCATAAGATCTTGATATATATTTTATCAGCATGATTTAAAATTATGGCAGTAGAGACAAATGGTGTTTCATCAGGATTATGATTTTGATATCTCCTACTATAGAAACCCAACCCCAAAAGGCCTAGATCAAGTGACATGCTACCATTAAATTGGAAAAAGATACAAGTAAATCACATCCCAAAGGATCAAACATTTTAGTAGTCTTGGTAAACTAGATACATACATGAGTCTTGAATTACAAATGAATATGCAAATTACAAAATAATTTTTTTTCATTCTAGGATAATAAATTTATTCCATCTAGATTATCCTTGCATATATTTCACAGTACTCTTGTCACAAACCATCCTCCGGGCCCCATTCCTTGACCACCCCAATCCCACCTTCCATAGGCTAGGGGCTGGTGACTAGCACCAAAAGGTGTATTCCATAAAATCAATAAGGCATTTCCTTTATAACCAGTAAACACACGCAACCAAGCACACATCAAGATATGAACAAAAGTAAACTGTATAGAAAAAAGAGTATAGAAAGTAAGAGGGGTCAGAATACAAGACCAACAGTAAAGGTACAAGTACAACTAAAATACAATACAACTAAAGAAAAATAAAGACAGTTGTTGGGTTGTCCTTCCGGGTTCCTACCTGAAGGGTAGGTATAAATCGCCTCCTCAACAATCCATGTTCGCCCATCTCCTTTGTGTACCGACATGCCGTATGGTCTGACTCTGGGCACCATCCATTCCTGGTACCCTCATCCTCGATCAGTGTTGTCCATCATCTGTACCAAACACAACAAGGTGTAGACATAGCTCATGCAGGGGTGAGTATAACTTTACTCAGTCGGGACCCCGATACCCTCAAGGTCTCACAAAATCCACAAAGGATAAACCAAAAATCATGAAATCAACTGAAAAAATGACTTTGGTATATGCCCATACATATACCTAAGTTATCAAGTATACCCATCTCAATCATGAGGAAACACTGGGTCCAACCCAAAAGCCCAAAGAACAATTGTTCCACAAAGAAAGGAATACCAGAAATGTAAGTACCACATTGGTATGCCACACAGAATAATACCACCAAGGTATTACCATGAAGGAAAGTACCACACAGGTATGAACTCAAATCACACTAGGTATAACTTATGTACATTAGTAAAGATTATTAGATGTAACTACTAATTCATCTTACTCTAATAAAAGGCAGACCCACGAAGGATCCTAAACCATCATCTGACCTAAAAAAGATCATAGTACATCGTCATACCCACACAGGATCCTAGTACCTCGTTAGACCCACATAGGATCCTAGTACGTCATCAGACCCACACATGATCTCAGTGCATGGTCAGTACGTTGTCAGACCCAAAAAGGATCCTAGTACATCTTCAGTATGTCGTTAGAACCACAGAGGATCCTAGTACATCGCCATTACATCATAAAACCCACACATGATCCTAGTACATCGTTGATACATCGTCAGACCCACACAGGATCCTAGTACATCGTTAGTACATCGTCAGACCCAAATAGGATCCTAGTACATCATCAGTACGTCGTCAGACCCACATAGGATCCTAGTACATCGTCAGTACATCGTCAGACCCACACAGGATCCTAGTACATCATCAGTACATCATCATACCCACACATGATCCTATTACATCGTTAGTACGTTGTCAGACCCACATGAGATCCTAGTACATCGTCAGTACATCGTCAGACCCACACAGAATCTTAGTACCTCGCCACAGCCAACTACAGGGTACCCACACTAAGCTTGCTCATCTCCAAGAGAGTCCAATCCTCAAGCTACAGTTTGATAATCCAACTTCCACTAAGTCCCACGAATAAGTATCCTAATGGACCACCATGAAAAGGGGGTCTCAACGTAACAGACAGTGCGTCAATCGGACTTCCAGTCTATAATTTATTAGCCTTTTATTTCTGAGGTCCCAATTGGATGTGTGCTTGATACAACCCGATCATACCCTAAATTTATCTAAATCTCAAGTGGGGTATACCAAAAGGACCGTCTCTCTACAAGGTTTCCATCAACACAGACAGTTCATCATACGGACGATCGGTTCCAAAGTTATGGCTGAAAGAGAGAAAATGGGTCGGTGTTGGTTTGGGTCCGATCTGACCTGGTCAGACCGACCTGGCCCACGGAGCGATGGGGAGACCGAAGTGTAGCGGGGTTTCCGTGGTGCGGCAGGGTAGTAGTGGGGTGATCGCAGTGCAGTAGGGTGCCGCCGTGCGGTGGGGCATCATCGTGCAGCGGGGTGGCCACGGCTTGCCGGATGGCTAGTCGTCTTCTCTGTGTGGCGCGGTCTTGCACCTCACCTTCACTGGCGGCCAGCGCGGTTTCCTTCTTCCTCAATTGCAAATATTTCATCAAAAACCATAAGGTATTGCGAAGATTTCGGACCATGTTCATTTGGACCGCACCCTCGTCTTTAAAGCGGTAGCAAGCGGTTCACAACTTTTGAATCACGAAGAACATCAAGAATGGGTAAGGGAAGTATTTAAAATATCAAACCCTAACTCGAAGGATCTTTGATGTGTCGCGAGATGAAAATGTTGAAGGAGAAGAGGGTTCCAATGATCATCACCTCAGCAACCTGTTTCCGAAGTCGGGCTCATGTGTCATCTTCTTCCTTGGCTCCAAAAAATGTTATTTGATGCAGATGGCATTCTTAATTTGGAGGAGAAGTTCTTTTTTGGAGATGAGTTTCACCAAGCTCTTCCAAGCTTCTCCCTTTTCCAATAATTTCCAACTCGTAAAAATGAGAGGTTCCATCTTCTTAAATTAATTCTAACAAGTTAATTTATGTTGGAAAAATTAATTTTACCATGTTGGCATAATAAATTTGGAGGAAGTCCATGGGTTAACTCTTTATTAATGTTGGAGTTCAAGGGGTTTCTACCATTAAGAAGGATCGGGTGGTCCCCACCTTTAGGAATTCAAAATGGGGGTTTTAGTTCAGGTGGTCCCCACCTCTTTAACATTCACATGGGAGGTTTCAAAAAAATATAAGTTTATCTTATTTTATTTTTAATTTCCAAGAAAAAACACAAAATATATCTTTCACCCTCAACCTACTACGGTTGAGGTGAAAGTATCCTTAGGTGAATATTGGCGATGCGAGTTCAACAGTGCCCTCATATTTCAATTCTGAGCACCGATTCAAAAGTTACAAAAACCTGATCGCACGTTTACTGAACATACCCATAAAAAAAGTTTATAAATTCATTCTGGACACACCAGGCCTCGGAATCACGCACCGCCAATTTTCACGAACTCGTAAAATTCACATATAATTAAAAAAATTACATAGAATTTTTGGGTATTTACATTCTCCCCACCTTAGGTATTTGAATCCCCATAAGCCACAACTCAAAATATGGAAACAAGTGTGGGTACTGAGCATATATCTGAGCCTCCCACTTCCATGTGCTCTCCTAGAGGTTCTCATGCTACCATCGAACGTGCACCAGAGGTATCGACCACCCACGAAGGACCCACTCCTGTCGATCCTCAATCTCTACTGGAACCTCTAAAAAATTCTCCCCAACATCGATGTCCAGCTCTCTGTGGTTGATGATGTGGGTAAGATCATGCACATATCTCCTTAGCTTGGATACATGGAAGATGTCATGCACCCATTGCAAATGATGTGGAAGAGCTAAGTGGTAAGACACCTCGCTAACTCTACTGAGGACCTAGAAGGGTCCAATGAACCTCAGAGATAACTTTCTGCCCCGAAAAAATCTCTTCAAACCTTGTCAAAGTGAGACCCGTAGAAAGATGTGGTCGCCATCATCGAACTCCAAAGGTCTCTATATCCTATCGGCATAAGACTTCTGCCTGCTCTGTGCATTCTTCATCCACTCATGGATGATCTGTACTTTCTCTGTGGTAGCCCGTACCATATCCGGTCCCATGAGTGCTGACTCCCCTGGGTCATTCCAGCACAAAGGTGATCTGCAAGGTCACTCGTACAATGCCTCAAAAGGTTCCATCTAATGGTGGAGTGATAGTTGTTATTTTATGTAAAATCCACCCAAGGCAAGTGATCCTCCCATCTGTGACCAAAGTTGAGGACACAAGCACGCAGCATGTTCTCGAGGGTATGAATGGTCCGCTTAGTCTGGCCATCCATCTGAGGATGGAATGTAGTGCTCAAAAAAATATTTATCCCGAAATCCTCCTGCAACCCCATCCATAGCTGGGAAATAAAACATGTAGCATGATCAGAGACTATCATCGACGGTACTCCATGTAGTCATACAATCTTCTACACATAGAGGCATCCCAAACTCTCTATTGAACCCTGCTCTTTGATCATTAAGAAGTGGGACGACTTGGTGAGTTGGTCGACGATCACCCAGATAGAATCATGACCCCTGTATGTAGGTGGAAGTCCTATCATGAAGTCCAATTATATCCCATACCACTTCCACTCTGGGACCTCTGAAGGCTGAACCAAGCATGTTGGTACCTGATGCTTTGCCTTCACTTTCTGACAAGTGAGGAACCAAGAGACAAACTCTGCAACTCTTTCTTCATTCCTGACCACCAGTGCTATCGTTGGAGATCCTGGTACATCTTCTCCACTACTATATGTACCGATAAAGTAAATGTGTGGAACTCCCTCAACACTTCCTCTTGAAGTGACACTGGTACCATGGTATTCCCTCTGAAGAGTATGACGTGCTTCCCACCTTCATAAAATCCATCACGTTCTTGTCCTATGGATATCTGAGCATGTAAAGCCTCACAATCAGTGTCCCCACACTACGCCTCCCTAAATCGCTAAAGAAGTGGGGGAGTGACTGTAAGAGACTGAATAAAATATGCTCCATCGCGATCCACAAAGGATATCTGCAAAGCGGCCAGCTGCTCTGTCACCTCACATAGCAGTTGTATACCATATATTCTGATGAGTGCATCTTTTACAACGTTCCCCTTCGAAGGATTATAGACTATATTGAAGTCATATTCCTAGAGGAACTCAAGACAACATCATTTTATTGGGTTCAGGTCCTTTTGTGAGAAGATATACCGGAGACTCTTGTGATTTTAGTAGACTATAAAACGCTCACATATCAAGTAATGTCTCCACATATTCAAGGAGAATACCACTGTTGATAACTCCAGGTCATGGGTAGCGTAGTTCTATTCATGATGTCTCAACTACTGAGAACCATATGAGATCACTACTCGCTCCGGCATCAGGATACATCTGAGCCCGGTCCATGATGCATTGCAGTAGACTATGTACCCTACACCCTCCTCTGGAAGCCTCAAGATGGGGGCACTAGTCAGCCTCTGCCTCAACTCCTAAAAACTCCACTGACATTTCTCTGACCACATGAAGGGTTGCCTATTCTTTTTCAATGCTGATAAAGGTGCTATAGATCTGGAGAGATCTGGCACAAACCTTTGGTAGTATCCAGCCGAACCCAGGAAACTTTGTACCTCTGTCACACTCATGGGTGGCTCCCAAGAAAGTATTGCCTCAATCTTCACTGGATCCACTACAACTCTAGCCTCCAATATGACATGTCCCAGAAAGTGAACCTCTCAGATCCAGAACTGGTGATTAGAGAGCTTTCCATAAAGCTAGTGCTCTCAGAGTGTGTCTAGAACTATCTGTAAATGATCGGCATGCCCCTCCTCAGTAGTCGAGTAGATCAGAATGTCATCGATGAAGACTACTAAAAAGTGATCAAGGTAAGGCTGAAAATCCTGTTCATGATTCCCATAAACACTATTAGGGAATTGGTCATGCGGAATGGAATAACCAAGAACTCATAGTAGTCATACCGATATCTTAAATTCATCTTCTATACATCCTTGTCTCACACTCTGAGCTGGTGATAGCATGATCTGAGGTCTATCTTTGAGAACCACCGTGCTCCCTTCAACTGATCAAAGAGTTCGTCAATCCTCATGAGTGGGTACTTGTTCTTCACGGTCACCTAGTTCAGGCAGTGATAGTCAACACAAAGCCTCAAGCTCCCATCTTCCTTATTGTAAAATGAAATTGGGGCTTCCCAAGGAGAAACACTAGGCTGAATGAATCCCTTCCCTTGTAAGTCCTTCAGTTGTACCTGTAGCTCATGAAGCTCCACGGGAGCCATCCGATCTGCTGGTGTAGATATCGATGTCTCCTCGGGGTGTAAGTCAATGTAAAAGTCCACCTCTCTATGAGGAGGTAGGCAGAGAACATCATCTGGGAAGACATATGCATACTAATCCACCACTATAGGATAGCTCAGACTCTCCTCATCAACCGCTCCAAGGGTAAGGCTCGCCAACTAATGAGTGATCTGCTGCACTCTCCTCTGGGTAAGTCCATCATGTGTTGTAAAGGCTCCCTTCTCTCTAGTGAAGGTAAAACTAGTCCCATCTATGCGGACACACCACACTTTGCGCCTAATACAGTCTATCTAAGCATGGACTGTAGATAACCAGTCCATACCCAAGATGACGTTGTAAGGCCTTGACGCCACTACTAGGAGGTCCTAGTCGAAGATCTCACCACCTAGAGTAATATCACACTTCTAACACCAGTTTTTAATCATAGAATACTCTCCCATAGGAGCCTCTAGCAGTAAGGATCAAGTCAATGACTCCGTCAGAATCTCTGAGCTCCGAACGAGGGCAGTGGCAATAAAAGAATGACTGGAACTTGTTTCTATAAGTACTGCAGCTAAGGTAGAGTAGACACAGATCGTACCTCATATCATCTCTGGAGCTCCATGGTCGTAGGACTCAGCTGCCTAGAGTTGAGATTTCCCCTGTCCAGCTTCTCCTTATGGTTAGGGTGGACCACCTGGTGGTGGTGGAGGTAACATCTCGAATCATCGCCTAATACCAGTTGCACGGCCAACTCCTCTGCCATGTCCTCCTGCTCCCTGTGGACCTCCTCGGTTGAACCTCTATCTCTACCTGGGTGGTCCCTCGACTATCTGTTGATCATCCGTATGGAGGGTCAGGAATTTAGGAGCCATGTGACCATGGTCGCCGCATGTGAAACACTCCATGTTCCTCGCATGACTGGATCTGTCTTTAGTACCCCACACAACCAATCCTGAGTCATGTGGTTGTCCACCTATAGGTCTAGTCCTCTTGGACCTCTGTGACATCTGTCTGCTGGCAGTTACAGAAGACTCTTCTACGTGACAAATGGTGGTGGGTTTCACTACTAGTGACTACTCAGCAAGGAAACTCTCTACTAAGAGGGATCACTCTAACACCCTTTCCTGCGTTGGGATTCTCAGAGAAATCATTGAAGATTGAATCTCCCTCATGAGTCCCTGCTCGAAGGTTTGGGCCATGAATAATGGGTCTCGCCCCATATCGGTGAAGTAACATGAGAGGTCAGTGAACCTCGCTGAGCACTAAGCCACAGTCATGCTTCCCTGCTGCAAATGAAGAAGCTCCTATATGCGCACTACGTGAAGGGTCGATGGCACAAATTCTTCCCGAAACAGGCTATCAAAGTATGCCCAGAGAAGCGTTACCTCGTCGTGAACATGGAGCATCAAGATCCACCATCTTCCTGCTAATTTATATTAAAGACTAGTGGAAAGGATAACCATAAGATCATCCAGTGTCCCTACCAGTCGGAAGACTCTCACCATGGCATCCAACTAATCAATAGTCGTCTGTGGGTCTGTCTCTCCCTTGAACCTTGGTGGCCTCTGGCATAGGAAATCGTGAAATGCGCTCAATAGAAGTGCACCCTCTACTACTGGGGCTGGTGGCATCAGTGGTCCAATGGGTAATGGTGCTATTGGTTCCTCCGCTAGGGCCTCTACTGGAAGAGGGCCCTGCACCGAGGCCTCATCGCTCGGTGGGGTATTAGTCTATACTATACCTAAAACCCTAGATGACTGTCTATGTGGAGGAATCCTGAAAATAAACAGGTGTTCCACGGTCAATAAGTTATACTTGGTGGGATGACTCAAAGATATCACCAAGAAAAATCTTGAAACACACACGCAATCAGTGTTTTCGTGCACTGAGTCATAAATCAGAAGTCAGGATCTTGGTGTATGGATACGTCGGCCGCCACACCAACACTGGATTCCCTAAACTGATAACCACACTCACTACACTAAACACTAATGTCGTTAAAAATATCAGAGTATTATGTTCTATGGTAGAACCAACTACTTTGATACCAATTTTTCATGACTCGTCCCCCGGGGCCCGTGTCGTGACTAACCCAAGCCCGCCTTCCATAGGCCATGGGTTGGAGATTAGCACCGAAAGGCGTATTCCCTAAAATCGGGAAGGCATTACCTTTATAACCAGTAAACACATGAATCCAAGCACACAACAAGATACGAAGACAAGTAAACTGTATAGAAAAAAGAGTACTGAAAGTAAGAGGGGCCGAAATACAATCCCAATAGTAAAGGTACAAGTACAACTGAAATACAATACAACTAAAGAAAAAGAAAGAAAGATGTTGGTTCGTCCTTAGAGGTTCCTACCTGGAGGGTAGGTACAGATTACCTCCTCATCACTCCACGTCTTCCTGTCTCCTTTGCATACCAACATTCCCTATGGTCTACCTCCGGGCACCTTTCTGTCCTGGTACCCTCAGCCTCAATCAGTTTTGTCCATCGTCTGCACCAAAAACAATAAGGTGCGGGCATATCCCATGTAGGGGTGAGTGTAACGTTACTCAGTAGGTACCCTGAGACCCTCAAGGTCTCACAAAATACACAAAGAATAAACCACAAAGCATGAAATCAATTGATAACCCAAGTTATGTATATGCCATTACATATACCTAAGTTATTAAGTATACACGTCTCAATCATGATGAAACACTGAGTCCTACCCAAAAGCCCAAATCTCAAATGTTCCACAAAGGAAGAAATACCACAAAGGTAATTACCGCATAGGTACGCCACACAGAAGAATACCACCAAGGTATTACCACGAAGGAAAGTACCACACGGGTACGAACTCTTCTCACGCCAGGTATAACTTACAGACAGTACTAATTCATCTTAATCTATTAAGAGGAAGACCCACGAAGGATCCTAAATCATCATCAGAACCACAGAAGATCGTAGTACAACGTCATACCCACATAGGATCCTAATACCTCGTCAGACCCAAACAGGATCCTAGTACATCATCAGTATGTTGTCAGACCCACACAGGATCCTAGTACATCATCAGTACCTCATCGTACCCACATAGGATCCTAGTACATCGTCAGACCCCCACAGGATCCTAGTACATCGTCGGTACGTCATCAGACCCACACAGGATCCTAGCACATCGTCAGGTACATCATCAGTACATCGTCAGACCCACAAAGGATCCCAGTACATCGTCAGTATGTCATAAGACCCACACAGGATCCTAGTAAATTTTTAGTATGTCATCAGACCCATAAAATATCCTAGTACATCATCAGTATGTCATCATACCCACACAACATCCTAGTAAATCGCCACAGCTAGCTACAGGGTAACCGCACTAAGCTTGCTCGTCTCTGGGAGAGTCTTCTCCTCAAGCTACTAGTCGATACTCCGACTACCACGAAGTCCAACTAAGAAGTATCCCAATGGACCGCCATGAAAAAGGGGTCCCAACGCAATAGACGGTGCGCCAATAGGACACCCAGTCTGTAAGTTATTAGCCTTTTAGTTCCGAGGTCCCGGTTGTATTTACGCTAGATCCAACCCAACTGTACCCCAAATTTATCCAAATCTCAATTGGGGTATAGAAAAATGACCTTCTCTATCCAAGGTTTCCAGTGCTGCAGATGGTTCATCAAACAGACTCTCAGTGCTAAAGTTATGCCCGAAAGAGCGAAAATGGGTCGATGTTGGTCCGGGTCCAGTCCGACCCAGTTCGGGTCAACCCGGCCCGCTATGTGGCTGGGCGGCCGCGGTGTGGTGGGGCAACCGCGGCTAGCCAAATGGCCAGCCATTCTCTCCGCACGGCACAGTCACGCGTCGTGCCTTCACCGGCGGCTGGATCAATTGTCATCTTCCTCCATCATAAAGATTTCATCAAAACCCACAAGGAATTGTGGAGTGGTCGGGCCATGTTTGTTTTTCCCACACCCTCTACGTTAGAGCAGTAGCAAGCGTTTCACAACTTTTGAATCACAAAAACATCAAGAACAGGTAAGGGGTATTTAAAATATCAAACCCTACCTCAAAGGTTTGTTGAGGTGTCGTGAGATGAAAATGGTGAAGGTGAAGAGGGTTCCAATGATCATCGCCTCCGCAACACATTTCTGAAGTCGGGCTCATGCATCGTCCTCTTTCTTGGCTCTGAAGAATTTTATTTGATGGAGATAGCGTTCTTCATTTAGAGGAGAAGTTCTTCAATGGATATGGGTTTCTCCAAGTTCTTCCAAGCTTCTCCCTTTACTAATAATTTCCAACGTGGAAAAATGAGGGCTTCCAAATTGTTAAATTAAGTCTATCAATTTAATTTACATTGGCACAATTAATTGTTCCCGTAATTAATTGTACCATGTTGGCATAATAAATTTGGAGGAAGTCCAAGGGTTAACTCTTCATTAATCAGGGAGTTCAAGGGGTTTCTTCCATTATGAGGGTTCGGGTGGTCCCCACCTTTAGGAATTCAAAATGGGGGTTTTAGTTCAGGTGGTCCCCACCTATTTAACATTCACATTAGTGGTTTCAACAAAAATAAAATGGAAGTTTATTTTATTTTATTTTTCATTTCCATGAAAAAACACAAAATCTATCTTTCACCCTTAACCTACTACGGTCGAGGTGAAGGTCTCCTTAAGCGAATACCAGCACTGCGAGTTCAACGATGCCCTCAGATTTCAATTTCAAGAACCCGTTCAATATTTAAAAAAACCCACTCACACATTTATTTAACGTACATGAAAAAAGTTCATAAATTCATTCCGGGCACACCAGGCCTTAGAATCATGTGTCGTCAATTTTTGCAGACTCGTAAAATTCCCATATAATTAAAAAAATTACATGGAATTTCTGAGTCTTTATAACTCTTTAGGAATCCTAGGGAAAAGAAACATAATATGGATGAGCTTAAATTCTCAATAAAGGTAAATAAAATAAAAGAAAGAATAAATAAATTAGAAAAATCAATATTTAAAGGTAATAAATGAAGACACGTGTCATTAAATTAATAAATTGATAAGGAAGTGGGTAAACAATATGGAAAATTAAATAGCAAGAAACATATTCCATTCGAATAACTAAATAAGGAAAAATAAATATATAATGGTTGGAAAATAAAAAATAATTCCACTTAATTAATTAAATGAGAATGAAATGTATCCATAGACATTTTCATAGTGAAAATATCATTGATAATAAATGATGAATCAAAATGAAGGCAATGATTAATTATTGGACATTATGTATGAGGCACATGAAAAACTATAATTTCATGACCATTTACAAGATAGTTATGAAACCCTGGAAGAATTCAGATCTCATCTCTCGGATGGATGATTTTTGGGGATTCAATGAATTCAAATGTGTGTGTCTCGTTCGAGG
Organism: Viscum album; assembly: GCA_963277665.1. Lineage (NCBI taxonomy): Eukaryota > Viridiplantae > Streptophyta > Magnoliopsida > Santalales > Viscaceae > Viscum > Viscum album. Next base: position 963,904,627 of record OY728157.1, read on the forward strand.
ACTCTTTTATATCTTGTTTCCTTCAGTGGATCTCAAAAGTAGTGCTTGGAGTATCAGCTCAATCAATCTCAGGCCAGGTACACTTTGACTTCATGAATGGAAATGAAACTTCAATTTTCTTGATTTTAAGGATACTTTTGCGCAAGTATGGATAAAAATACATGGTCTCAACTGGGTATTGTGGCATGCTGAGATTTTTTTCGATATTGCATCTTCTATTAGGATTCTGATTAGAATGGATCAGGTTACAGAATCAGTATGCTATGGTCATTTTTCTCGGGTCCTAGTAGAGCTTGACCTTAGTTCTACTTTAATAGATAAGATTATTTTATCTACTCAACAGGATGATATTTTTCTTCAGATTGAATATGAAAGCATTCCTCCTTTCTGTGTTTCTTGTCAAATTATTGGGCATGAAGAATCTTCATGTAGAAGAAATGTTATTTGTGAAAACTGTCAAATTAAAGGGCATAACCTACAACACTGTATAAATCCACCTAAACAAGGTATGGCACAAAGCACTGAGCAGAATAAGACGGATGATGTTATTGGTCATGATCTACTAAAGGACTCTGATAAAGGGACTGTTGTGTCTGCTAAAAAGTCTCAAAGGTCTCTTGATGAAGAACCCAAAAAGGGATGTTATGAAGAACCTATCAAGCCCAACACTTCTTCACAAAAAAACAAGAGAGTTCTCATATCCTGGGCAGATCTTGATGATGATATCCATCTATCTGTTGATGACAATTCTGGTATGGATGGTATTAATGGAGCCTCATTCAAAGAAATATTGACAAGAGGTCTCAAAGATGATGAAGATGAAGAATCAGTTGATATACTTGATGCTTTGTAAATTTTTTCTCAAGAAGATGCAGATTCATTCCTAAGACAAGAACAGATTTTGGTCAATGCCAAAATTAGAAGAGGCAAGAAAAAAATGGATCTTCCTATCTCAAGAAAATCTAAAGAAAGGAAAGAGGTGACTGATGTTTGTAACTATACTTTGGAAAAATACAATAAAAAGGTACAATCCTCCATTCAATATCTTTCCTAAAATGGAAAAGATAGTTTTTTGTTTACAGTAGATAGATAAACAACCACTACTTCTATAGTTCATCATGCCACTAATATGGAAGTCTCCCCTCTGAAAGGTACTCCTAGAGAACAAGTTAATTCCACTTTATTTCATGGTTTTACAGCAAAGTCTAGTGCTGGTGATTCTTCACCATTACATTCTAAAGAAGTTAGGTATACAGTTTATGTTCCAGACTTTGTATCTCTTAAAAAGACTAATTCTCAGGATGCTATGAATACCTATAGCATGTACCATAAACCCACTCCAACTAGGCAGCATAAATAGACTGGTCTCTTGAAGGTATCTGTCCAAGACTCTTATAATGTGCATGCGGACCTTCCCAGTTTGGAGGGAAAAAATGAAAAAGGGTCAAGATCATCCCAGCCTTCACCAAGATGTGGCACCCCTCAATCTCAAATTCAAATATTTATAAAACAGGTGAGTACCTATAATTCGTTTGAATTACTTGAACCTTCTAGTAGTGATGAAGATAGAAAACCAACGGAAGATCATGATGTAGTTAAGTGTGTGAACACTGATGTAATTTCTGAGATCCCGGATGATGGTGGAGGTCACTAGACGTAGGCAAAGGCTGGGCGGAGGGGGAGACAACCCAGTGGAAGGGGTGCTCAAACATCTATTCACAGTATGAACACTCGCTTGCGAGTGCGCTGATGACTTTTTTATGGGCCTTTTTTGCTATTTTTACTCCCTTGTCTTTACTCTTTTTATGACTTTCTATTTTAATAATAGGGGCCTTTGCACCTCATCCTTCTTAAAAAAACAAGACAGTTTAAGATAATAGGTAGAAACCAGTTTATTTTTCTGAACTTATTTATCTCATGATAACTTGTTAAAACATCGAGGGGATATATAATGTATGTACCCCACCCATTATTGTCAGTACAAATCCTTCCTCATTTATAATAATCGAATTAAATAATATGCCTTATCAAATATCTATATTGAATAAATAATATGGATTTATAAATATATACACATTCAATCAAATAAATATAAAAGTAAATATGGTATGTAGGAAGGGAATATGGATTAGGTAATAAATATATCCATTATAAATTATATGGATAATTATGGTAAATTCAATATCTAATGATTGTAGGAAACTAAATATTTCAAAGGGACAAACAATGGACTCAAGGAAGTGAATTTCTATAATATTTTTGGCTAAAACAATCATAAACCATCTAAAGTAAGAATATGGATGCTTCCAATGCAACATATCCCAAGTAGAGTAAAAAAAAAATTCATTGATGAATATAAATACTATAAAAATAACTTCTAAAGACATTCTCAAAGAACCTATATTTTTAAGTTTGATTTTTTTGATAATCCTTTTATTTTCAAAATCACTTTTGAAAACATTATATTAAAAAATGATCTTTTAAACTTGACAAAGAATCATTGAAGAGATGATGGAGTTTAAATCCATACATGTTGTACAAGTTTAAAAATCATTCCTTTTTCATTGTAAAAAGGTTTGAAAAATTCCTTGTTAAGAATGTGATACAAATATTAATTTGAAAAAATATATATAAGAAAAAAAGGTAAATATATATTTTATAAATCATTTTTAGAGGTTAAAATTAATTTTGAAAAAAAATAGAAAATGGGTTTATAGAAGAAAACAACTTCTCTGACTAAAGAGAGAAATGAAGTCATATTTTCTTAAAAAAAATATTTTCTAAAACATTTTGAGTAAAGAAGAAAAAAAATGGTAATATTACTTAGAAAATGAAAAGAATAAATAAATTAGAATAAAATAAAAGGGTTTATTAGACAATGATCAAATAATTTCCACTAATTTGAATTCATGTGTAATCAATCCTAAAAAAATTATATTGTTAATTAAACCCTTGAAAAGACCATAATGATGATGTAGGAATTAATCAATGAATAGATTATGTGCTTGAAGTATAAATACACATAAAAAAATTCAAAATAAAAATATATATATATAGTAATATGTGATAACACACATAGTATTATAATATTAATTGCAAAAAGGAATTAATATTACCCAATGAAAAGGAATTGGGTTATGAAGTTTTTTACAATTTGGTATCTTTTAAATCAAATACCATAGAATAAATCATTAAAATTGAAACTCAAAATATATTTAAAATAAAATAATTTATGATATAATATATCAAAATTGATAGTAGGTACAGAACACAAAATAATTAAGTGTTAAATATGACATTTATCTCATATATGTAAAAAGTGAGATGAAAATTCATTACCTTGTCTCTCGTTTTGGGTGAACATCCTTTAAACTCTTGTATAAGGGTCTTAAAAAAATTAATAACATATACCAGAACCATAATCATATTTATAATATCATTTATAATCTTATTATAATTACTTTTTACATGTTTATTAATAAACATTCATTATTTTCACTATTTTAGGTGTTAATGGAATAATTGTTTACGTAAATTTTGACTTGTTATTTAGTTCCTATTACTTAAATAATGATTTGATAATATAAAGAATGTAAAAAATTATTTAATTTTAATATATATTCTGTATATACTTATTTATAATAATCAATAATTTTTGGAGATTTTGAATGAAATAAACCGTTCATGGAGACGGTAGGCCTTATATTTGCATGAACGCTGCTAGAATTCATTTTCCTTATTAATAGAATAAAAAGTAAATTATATATATTTACATTATAATTCCAGTATCAAAATTATTTCATATATTTAATATATACTTATTTAATCCATACTTTATACATTTCATGTATAGCGTTAACGAATCACATCGTTTTGAGGAGGCGGTAGTCCACACATCCACAAACGATTTTATCATATACCCACAAAATGGAAATAATGATGGTTTATCATATATATAAATTATAGAATCATAAATACATAAATAATATCACATATTTCATATATAAAAATCTTTTCTATCATAAATTATCAACCTTTAGTGGTGTTAAAGGAAAATGAATGACGTCATTTTGTGAGGCGGTAGTTTATCATACACAAAAACAGTATGTTCATTAACCATTTGATGTAAGTGAGTGTATGTGTAGATCTTAACCCATAAAATAGTAAAATATCTGTATATTTATGATATTTATTTTATTATATAATCATGTAATAATACCACTTGAGGGTGGTGGAGAATGAAATTAAAACAAAAGTGATTTAGGAAGGATGTTAACTCTCATTTGGGTAATTCCTTTTGCTTTCAACTGAAGGGATTACATGGTTTGATTTCATGAAAAGGTGTGGCTTATAGTATGAGGATAAGGAATGTTTTAATATATTTGGGTATATTTTTTTAAATACATAGTGGCTTTATAAGAGTAATTAAGTGGGAGGGGTGAGTGCATATTTATAGTGGAGGAGAAGTGGCATTCTTGTAAATTTATGAAAAGAGGATTCCACCCATGTTTTTCCTAGGAAATGTGGCTCTAATAATGGAAAAACGTCGATACAAGGAAGTATAGGGTCGAAATATGGGAAAAATGTACTTTGTAACAAGTGTATATGTCATTTCAGCCAATAAGATTAAGGTTTAGTCCCTTGGTAAGCTAATTTTTTCACTTAATTGTTATAATTAGTTTTAATTACATTTACTAATGTTTTTGGTAAAAAAATGTGATTAACTTAATAAAGATTATAAACCATTTTGATTCTAAATATGGAATCCATATTTCTAAATTCCAATCTCATAATTGGTAGAAATTAATTTAAATATCATTATGCAGATGAAACGACGATGCATATTTTTAAAGTAAATTGTTTAATAGTTTTCTATGTTTTTATATTCAATTTCAAAGTGAAATTGATTACATGAAAGTAAATTAGATTAATATATATAATTTTTTTAATGTAATTTTAAAAAATTCAAAATATAATTTTTCATTATTAATAAATTATTTGAAAAAGTACTTATGAATTAGAATTCATTTTTTCGTTATTCATCAAAAAATGAATCTTCAGAGAAAAATACCAAAAATTCACGTTAACCTAATTTTATGTTTTAGTTCCAAAATTAATTTTATTTTGATATATAAAATTTATAAAAGTTCCAATAATTTTATTTAAAATAGGTTTTACATAAAAATGTGTAAAAGGTGTCTTTATAAAAATATAGGTTATTGTGTGTAGTATTAGGTTTATTATTATTTTTTGAATATAAAATATATTGGATAATGTAAAAAAATTATTCAATATATAATATGTATATTCAAATATGTTGGATAATAATATTCATAACAACCAGTTTAATGGCTATGTTAAGTCTTATTATATTAAATAATATTTTTTTATTAATTTATAGTTGTTTGGTAAAACTCGATCTTCGGTGTAACACAAGATATCGAATGAGGTAATTATTACATGTAATAAAATCTAACATAGAATTTTTGTGCATTGAAAGTTATATCCTAGATTGTTTTTTTTAATAGTAATTATATTTTAGAGTCTTGATATATTATATTCCCTTATGTTCTTTGTGTTGTGTTTCATACATACTATCAAATACAATTTTTTTATTTTAGAATTTTAGGGTGTTAAATTCTCCCCACCTTAATTAAATTTAATCCTTTGAATTTAAAATAGTAATAAATTGTTTGATATCTCAGTTTTTGAAATCCCACATCATGATAATGGTACGTAAAACATCCTCTAAATGATATATAATGGTAAGTACAAGGTCAAATGGACTAACATATAACTTGGTTTCTAAGATGGAGAAAAAATTTGGAATATGGAGATACATATGTTGAGGAAAATAATAAATATTTATAAATATTGATTATGTTCATCAATCAAAAATAATTTAATGACCAATGTAAATTTGAGGGCCTCAAAGCAATGAATCTGTGAATATTAAAAACACAATCTATCCAACAATAATGAAAGGATTCGGAAAACATTTTTTTGATCATTTTCCTAATGTTGAGTTGTTCTTTTATTATGTACGAATATGAAAAAATATACTTACATAACATATTTATATAAAAATAATTTTCATTCTATGTTTGTGCTTTGAACAATTTTTAATTCCTCCATCACATAGTTAAATGGATATCCAACAATTAACTATGATTCTGGAAGCACTAAGATAACCATTTAATGGATCCTAAGGCCCATAAATTAGTGATTAGTCTAACAATATGACTCTAAATATTTTCAAGTGACAAAGTGGTTAATACATTAATAACTAAACCTATAAACCTATACTATTAGTTTATCATTAATATTTATTTGTCCATTTTTTCAACTAAAAGTTGTTACGTATTAACCAAGGAATTATGTAGGTTAGTGGTTGTCATTAAAACAATATCGTCCTTTAATCATGGATTCAAGTCTCGCGGGATTGCTGGATTTGATGGGTTGTCACCCGACATACACGTTTTAATTTTCAAAAACCACATATATATATATGATTTCCAAAATAAATATGATGTACATACTAGAAATTTATTCAGTAAATACCCATTTAATTAAGGTTTTCAATATAAATCCAATTCATAAATAGTTTATCCATTCATTTACACATAATTTTTTTCATGGTCTATAATTTTTCATTTTGAAGATTGTGTTGAATCATTTAATTAATAGGTTCCATATATTTAAGACAAAAAAACCATAAATTGATCTTTATGGTGAGTTTCATATACTTCCATCACACAATTGATTTTCCCTCAAAACAAATTTTATTTATGTTATTCGTTACCACCCATGAAGTATTTATCCATTCCATTGAGATGCATTTATGGGTCTCTCCTTCAACATTTCATATAGGATGGAAATCGGTCACTTTTTTCTCTATAGTCTCTACTACTTGATCTCTTTTAAAACTTCATCCTAATCATATTCGGTGATTTTGGGAATTGGTTAAGGTATATATTGTTTATCATATTTTAGGAAAAAAATATTTAGAATAAACATGATATCTTTAACTCCTATTGAAACTAAATATTGATTCTTATTATCACCACCTTTTACTTCATGTTCAATATTAACATAAACCCTTCAGGTTACATCCATTAACTAAATCTAGAAAACATAATGTGAGTAATAGTATCCATAGTCAGAAAACTGTTTGACCATTTATTAAGCATCTAAATAATTAAACATTATTTTCAAACTAATACTCATAGGTAAAATCTTGGTAATTCATTTTCATAACATATTCATGTCTTTCAAAATGGTTTTTATAGAAAATGGTAATTATTCTAAGAATATCAAAAAGAATAGTGAAACTAGGTGTGCTGTAAGGCCCATTATTTTATAAATGGTTACAAAGAGTCAGTCATGAAACACATTTTTCAGAGTTGTTACCCATAGGTACATTTTTTCCTAAACCACGTCCACTTATAGTATCTAGATAGGTATTTATTTATAGGAAGACACACATAATCTCTACCTTACCAAAATTATAGAATTTTTTATATACTTATCCTTAATTTTTACCACAGGGATATATTATTTAATCTATGTTTTATTAAATCTAATTTCAATGGTTTATATTAAATATCCTCTAAGACCAACTGTAGATACATAAACCCAAAAATCACAGAGCTGGTGTTAGGATGCAATTACATTGGCATAAGAAACAAGAAAACCCCATCCCAAAAGACTAAACAGTTTAGTTGTCTTAGTAAAATAGATATATACATTGTTATTTTATTCAAAATGTGTACCAAAATTACAACACATTTTTATCATTCAAGATAATATCTTTATTCCATATAGTGTATCCTTGTATATCACTCTTAGTAAAATTCAGGAAATCCTAGGAAAGGAATAATAATAATGGTGAAGTAAAATGATTAGAAATGGTAAATGTAGTGGAATAAATAATAAAATAGTGATAATAATAAATATTGAAAGGAAATAACATATGACACATTCAATTAAATCAATAAATGGATAAAGGAGTGCACAAAAAATATGGCAAGGTAAATAATAGGAAACACATGCCATTCAAATAATGAGGAATGGAAAAATCAATATGAAAAGGTAAGAAACTAAAAAAATGAAACATAAAAAATAAATTGAGAATGAAATTCAGCCACATAAATTAACATAGTAAAAATATAATGGATAATAAATACTGAATGAAAATGAAGGCAATGAATAATTATTAGACATCATGTTTGAGGCACATAAAAACAAATATCATCATGACCATTCAGAAGGCAGTATAAAACTAAAGGTTGAAACCCATCTTATATTCATAAATTATTTTCCTCTTAAGAACCTATTAAAGAATCGATGGGATATATAAATTTGGGTCCCACCGGCTATTACTAGTCTAAATAATTCATCATATCAATTAATCAAATTAAATAATATTCCTTATCAAATATCTTTATTGAATAAGGAACACATATTTATCAATATATCCACATTTAATAATATAACTATCAAAGTAGATACCATATGTATTAATAGTATATTTTTTAGGCAATAAACATGTCCTTGATAAATGATATGGATAATTATGGAAAATTAAATGTCTAATGATAAAAGGAAACTGAATATTTCAAGGGGACTAATAGAGGAATAAAGAAAGTGAATGTCAATACTATCCATGGCCAATTCAATCATAAACCATCCAAAGGAAGAATAAGGATTGTATAAATACACCATATATAAAGTTGGTTAAAAATAAAGGGTTTTTATCATTGATTAATATAAACACTTAAAAAATATATTTTAAAAACATTCTTATAAAAAATAACTTTTTTATTTTGAATTTTTTTTAAAATCATTTTTTTTGAAAATAAATTATAAAAATTTGTCTTTAAAAGTTAATCTTATAAACACTAAAAGTAATATTCGTAGAGATAATGGTACTTAAATCCTTATATTCTGTATAATGTCAAAATATCATTCTTTTTGCATGGTAAAATGTTAGAAAAATTCCTTGTTCCAAAAGTGAAAGGATGACTCAATTCAAAAAATATATAAAAAAGGGTAAAATTTTATTTAAAAAATTATTTTCAAATGTATAAAACATTGTTGAAAATATTTTTTGAAAATAGTGTATTCAGAAGAAAATGGTTTCTCTCACTAAATAGAGAAATGAAGTCAGGTTTTCTTAAAAAACATTCTAAAAAACTTTTGAGTACCAAATAGTGGGAAATGGTAATTTTACTTAGAAAAATACCTATATAACTATTGGAGAATTAAATTAATGGCTTTAATAAGAAAAGACAAAATAATTTCCTTTAATGTACATTCAAGTGTAAGAATTCCTGAACAAAATGAGATTGTGAAGTAAACCCTTAAAAATTCCATAATGTTGATGTGAGAATCAGTAAATGAATATAATATGTTTGTTAAATTTAAATAAACTTAAAAAATTATAAATAAAACAATATATATCAAAATATTATCGTACACATAATCCTGGCATATTAAAAATAATGAGAAATTTAATTTACCCAATGAAAAGGAATTGGGTTATGAAGTTCATTACCACTTGGTAACATTTAACTTTAATCCCCATTGAAGAAATAATACTAATTGAATCTAAAAATACCATTATGATAAAATAATTCGTGATGATGTATAAAAATATAGGAAGTATATACACCTCACAGAAAATGTAAGTATTGAATATGACATTTATCTCGCATGTGTAAAAAGTGAGAAGAAATTATGTTACCTTGCATTTCATTTTGAGTGAATATCTTGTAACATGATGTATAAGGGTTTTAAAAATGTTACTAAATTGTTAAATAACAATAATACAATTTTTAATATCATATATAATATTCTTATAATATATTATCACCAATTTTTTAATAATCCTTCATTATATTTAGTGTTTTAGGTGTTAGTGGACTAGCTTTTGAGTATTTTTTACTTTTTATTTTTTGATCAATTATATAGATAATGATTTAATATTATACATAATGTAATAAATTATTTAATTAAAATATAAATTATGTATATATGTATTTATAATAATCCATAATATTTAGAGTTTTGAAATGAAATGCGACGTTTATAGAGAGGGTAAGCCGTACATACCCATGAATGCTATATTGATTTTGTTTCCATGTTATAAGAATGTAAAGTAAATGATATACATGTATATTATAATTCTAGTATCATATTTATTTCATATTTTAAATTTATTTTTATTAAAAAATCCTTTATACATTCCATGTATAGCATGAATGAATCACATCTCTTTGAGGAGGCAGTAGTCCACACTACCACAAACGATGTAATCGTATACAAAAAACATGGAAAATATAAAGGTATGCTATATATTAAAATTAAATAATAATAAATAAATTATATATTTAATTTATATCATTTATAAACAACGTTTCAACCATTATTTCAAACCATGAGAGGTGTTGATGAAGAAATGAACAACATCATTTCACGAGGTAATAGTTCACCGTACATATAAACAATATGTCCATAACCCTTTCGATGGAAGTGTGTGTATGTGTAGTTAAAAATATTATAATAACAACATCTTAGTAAATTTATGATTCTAAGTATATTATATAACAATATAATAAGATTATTTATGGGGGTGGAGAATAAAAATAAAACAAAAGATCTTGTGGAAAAATGTTACCTCTTAGACAGGTAACTCCTTTTGGTTTATGTTGAAGGGCTTACTTGGTTTTCATTATGAATAATTTTATGTAGATAGTATTAGAGGAGGTATGTTTTTAAGATATTTAGGTATATTTTTTCAAAAAAAAGTGTCTTTATAGGTGTGAGTAAGTGGGAGGGGTGAGTGCCTTTTTGATAGTGATGGTGGAGTGGCATTCTTATTAATTTTGGAAAAAGGGAATTCCACCATGTTTCCCCTATGACAAGTAGATCCAATAATATAATTAATATAATAAAATTTAGGATAAGGTTTAAATATGTGCATATAATGACCTTTTAAAAAGTGTCTAGTTCATTTTTTCCCTTATAATTTAGTTTTAGTCCCTTGTTAAAAAAAATTCCTAAGAGTTGTAATTAATTTTAATTACATTCCCCAATATTATTGGCCAAAAAATAAGTTGAATTTATTAGAAATTATAAATTATTTTTATTCTAACTATTGAATCTATTTTTTAAAATTCCAGTTACAAAAGTGGAAGAAAATAATTTAAATATAATCTTTCATATAGGATGATAATGTGGTTTTTTTATGTTAAAATGGTCAACTTTTTGTTATTTTTTTTATTCAATTTCAAAGTGAAATTTATTACACTCTTCTAATTGGATTAATTAAAATATAATTTATATGTTTTTAATTTAAAACCAATTAAAAATATCATTTATCTTACTAATAAATTAGATGAAAATACATTCTTTAATTAAAATTCAGTATTTTTCGTTATTCGTCAAAAAATTAATCTTCATTGTAAAATATCAAAAAACCACCCTAACATAATGTTGATGTTTATATTTAAAAAATAATGTTAATTTTTACATATAATATTTATAAAATTTCCAAAAAATGTATTTAAAATAAGTTATCCATTAAAAGGTGGAAAAATTTACTTTATAAAAATATAGGTTTGTGTGCATATCATTGGGTTTGTTAATATCTTATAACTATAAAATATATTGGAAAAATGAAAAAAATAGTGGACATAAATTATATATTCTCATATGTTACATAATAATTTTAATAAACAATAATCTAATAGTTATATTATGTCTTTTTATATAAAATGTTACTATTTATTAATATATTATTGTTTGGTAAAAATCAAACTTTTTTGTAACACAAGATATCAATGAAGGCCCTTATTTCCTAAAAGTAAAAGTAAACATAGAATTTTTATGCAATGAATGTTATGTCCAATGTTTAATTTATTTAAAATATTAATTATATCATTAATTCTCAAGATAATATATTTCCTTGTGTGCTTAGTGTTTCATGTCATACACGCTATTGAATAAATTTATCATAGTTTAAAACTTATGTTAATTAAACCTACACCTTAAGAAATAGAATTTTATGGAAAATATTAGTATGAATTTTGGGAAGGATGTCATTTGGGAGTCTCGAAATTCTTATAGAGAAATGGAGGATTTGGAAACCATGGACTTTGATGCAAGGGTGGATGGTGGTATAGTCTATTTGTTTCAAATGATGATGTAGTCTTCTATGATGCAGCATGTTGTGGTGTCTTAGTGGAGAGACTCATAGGCTTAGGTTATACCTAACATTTTTGGATATGGGGATGCTATTGAGGGATGGTTGAAGGATGGTCTGAACCAAATTTTGTTTCATGGGTGGTTTTTTTTTATAGTATGGATGCATGGGGGATTCCTCCATGAGTTTTATAGCAAACATTTGGAATTATACAAATGATTTTAAAAGATTTAACATGGATCAAGGATGTAGTTTTGGTGTCACTAAATGAAATAATAAGTGGTAGAGTTTGTGACGAAGTTCTTGGTTTTATAATAGGTAAAGGATGATCATTTTGATTCATGTGAAATTTTAGAGCCCTTGTATTTTTCACTAGTTTGAATGGGAAGAAATATCAATTTATTTCCTCATAGGGTTACCCCATGACTAGGTATGTTGTGATTCTATATAATAGATCATGGCTTCGTTAATTCAATTGTGCCACTTTTTAGCAATCAAGGATTCAAACATACTGGATGATTTTTCAAACATGTATATGGATGAGTTGGTGAAGTTTTATATAGTTCTGAGGTCCATTTTCTCATATCAGGAGGCATATTTTTCTCATAACTCTATAGGGGATTTCAGCATGCCTTTGGAACTCATTTATGCCTCAGTACAACTTCCCACCCTTATATAAATGGGAAAACAAATTAGCCAATCCTGATGATGGATCATATATTTTGGGTGTGAATCTTGGAATTTAGAGGATCTTGGGCATGAAAATTTCCTTTGGATAAGTTTTTATATAAAAATAGTTTTCATTCTTCCATTGGTATGGATCTTTTTGAGGCATTTTATGAGATACAGTTCCATTCTCCATTGTGTTAGAGAGAAGTTCGAGAGCTCGTAGTTCTTGGCTCTGATGTAGTGAAAAGCACAGAAGATAAATTTTAGCTTGTTCATTAGAAGATAAAAGTATTAAAGGACTAATATATTTCATATGATGGTCATAGTATGAGGCCAATGGAGTTCAAGGTTTGGGATTGTTTATTCTTAATGTTTTCCCCTTGACATGGGCAGTAGATGTTTGGATGAGGGTGTTAGATTTCTCTTAGGATAGTTGGGCCCTATGATGTGTTAAGGTGATTTGGTGAGGTGGAATGTCATTTGGAGTATTCACGATGGATAGGGAGAATCTGTGACACTATCCATGTCTCTTTTCTCCATCGGTATCTTCAAGATGATTCCCATGTCATTTACTGTGGAGAGTTGGATATCAAGGATAACTCAAAATTCATGCAGCATCCAGTAGAGATCTAGGGTCATCATGAGAAAATTATATGACAAAAAACCATTCCTTTGTTTCTTGTGTTTGTAGGAATGGTTTCCATGTGGACAGTACTTATGAGTGATAGAAAAATATGTGTTTCTGGTACCCCAATTTGTTTTTAGTTTTTTCTCTATTTTCTATTATGATGTGATGTTTGGATTCTTTGGTTCTATTGATGAGTTATTTTCCTTTTATTGTGTTGTAGGATGTCTTAAAAGACCCTAAAATATGAAAATTGTAGGTCCTTATAACTAATATAGAATAATTAAATGTGATGTGATTAAACCTATGAAGATGATTTAGTGTCACCCAAAACTGATAGTATCTTGACATAGAGGATGGAATTTCTAGATTCAAGTGTATGTGATGGTGCAGTACATTGGTTGTAGTGGATTATGTTGTGTATAAGTTGATATAGTTGTGTATTGTTTAAGGGGGTGGATTTTTATTGTGATTCTATTATTTTGTGATGTGGTTTTGAAATATGTTTTTTTTCATTTGGGTGTGGTATATTTTTTTGGTGGTAGCGTTCATGTTATGAAGAGGCCCTTGAGGGGTATCTCGTGGGGGGTACTTCATCCCCTTTTATTATGGGATTTTTTAGTATTCTCAAGGGATATAATATTTTATAGGTATATGATGTAATGTTATGAGACATCCTCATCCATTATATTCAAATTGTTAGTTGTTGGAGGTGATCAGGGGGAGTTTTGAGGAGGTTACGAGAGTTTTTTGTGGTGGATAGAGGTGGAAAAGAGCTACTGTAGGAAATAATTTCCCTAAAAATATTATAGGATGTGAATGTAGGGTTCATGGATCTTGTAGGTCCAGTTCATGAATTTAAATAATTCGAGTTATTAATCCTTCAAGGTGATTCAATTTTCTGTGTAACATAAATTTGAGAAATTACAAAATGGGAAAGGGGATTACACATAATGTAAATACCTAAAGTAGTGAATTTATAAGGGATTTAGTGATCGGGGGTTATTTATCAAACCCTATATCCAATTATCCCTCTCTAATTCTAGGTGACCTACATCTCCCTACCATGGAATTTGATATATCGATTCACAACTTCTTATCATGATCTTTGGTTAGTTATCCTCTCGTTCTCATCCATTTCCTTACATTCTTATTTGAAGTTTCATTGTTTTGGGTAGAATGGTGTGGTTTGTGTGTTTGAGTTGCATTTTTATGATATTTTGGTGTATTATATGTTCTTTCATAGTTTCTTGTGGTGCAGTTATGGTTTTTGGTATTTATTTTCTCTTTGTGCTACACAATGAGTTGGAAGAGCCTATTTGAGGTAGGTAATATCTCATATCTCTTTATTATATCTCAACAAGGAGGTGTGTATTTTTTTCATCCATGGGTTATGGTTTTTCAGTATTAATAGAATATGATGAATTGGTTATTTTAAAATTGAAGACAAATGGGGTTTTATTCATATTTTTTGAATCCTTATTATTATTTATGATATTGTGAATTGTATTTTCTTGATTCCCCACTAAAATTAATGGTTGTTGGGGTCTTCTATTATGATGGATATATGTAAAGTTACTACTTATTTTATTGTGATTGTTGTGATATCACCATGAAATGGATATTTTCTAAACACATATATATTTTTTAATAAAATGGTTTCCCCATAATTATGGATTGTGTGATAATTCCCCTAAAATGAATTTTAATGTGATAAAATCCTATTTTATATATATATAAATTTTATTTAGATGTGATTTGATTTTTTTATGTTTTTAGGGAATTGATGTGTGTTTTTAAAGTGTGATTGTTGTGTGGTTTGGGATTGTGGGGCTGATGGTTTGTTGACTGTTCTTTTGGGGCAGCAAGATGGTTTGTTATTTGTGTGTTTGGGCTAGTGATGTGGTTTGTCTAGAAATGTTTTTGGATCCATGATGTGGTGATTAGATGTGATAGATTCCCATTTAGTGATGTAATAAATAATTTAAATGATGATTTTTTTATTAAAGTGGTTAATTCTAAGTAATTAAAGAAATTGACTATATAATGATAAATTTATGGAAATGTTAAATGGGGTTTGTGGTTTTTTATATGGTTTTATTCATTTAGTGGTCGTATCAAAAGTTATTGTGTTTTCAGTTGGTTAGTTTTTTGTTATGAACACATAGGTTTGAATTGATTGTTTGATAAATTATATAAAAATTTTTTATTCCTTGTAATTTCTAAATAAACCCCGTCCATATCGAAAAATATGTTCCCACACCCACCTAGTTAAGTTGGGGATGGTTTTCCCGACATCTGGCATGGAGGATGGATGATTGGGTACCCTCTCTTCACACTCTCTATTCTGGGAGAGGTAGGTATTTCACAGGTTGTGATGAATGGTTGTATGTTAGTGCATTATATGGTGTTTTTGTTAGCCTAGGTGTTTTCATGTTAGATGTTATGGGCCAGGTTTCCTGGGTGAGATGTGTTTGTTATTGTAGAGTAATTTATCAGGTGTTTTCAGATGAGGTGTGATATGATCAAGCTTGGGGGATTGATTATTGTGTTGTCCGTACATTGTAGGAGGAGGTCACAAGGTTTTTTATTAAATTACCACAATAACCTAATACTCTAGTTATATATTTCATTGTGATTTGATGGCCTAGGTTCTGTCAGCTGAGATGTGATATGGATGTGCTTGTGGGGTAGTGAGCCCAAGTTTCTTCGGGAGAGGTGTGTTGTGATCATTATTGTTGGGAAGTGGGTTATATACAATAGATTTGAGGGAAGGGATATATGATGTTGTGGGGTGATAAAGTCACACATTTGGTAAAGTGGTTAGGGGTACCCTCATTAATTTGATTCTTTTTATATTATATTACATGTATTGTGTTATTTGGTGTGTGTTCCTCAGTGAGGTTGGGTTTTATTAGTATGCATGTATAGGTGTTGTTTGGTTCTGTTTCTTTGTCATAGATTCATTATTATGATTCTATCACATGTTCATGAGAGAATTTTTTTCATACTCAGTATACATCTATTTACCCCATATGTATATAAATATATTTTAGGTTTCTATGAGGATTACATGTATTGTTATGGATATTACTAACTCAGATCCTTGACAGTTTCTATGTCAATTATTTAGCTTTTATTTTGGGTATTCACATTTTAGACTTTTATTGTATCTATTTTATTTATACTTTCATGTGGGATGGTTTTTTCTTTCATTTATACTATGTCTTAGAGTTATTTCTAGATGATTCATATTACTTTTTAATGTTATTTATATAATAGATGGTAATTCCTCCCATTTAAGAATATTTTTATACCCTTACTGCTAGTCGATAACCTAGGGCCTACTAGAGGTGGGATTAAGATGATCATTATCTTCCTCCCCTCAATGCATTATCCTTATAGGGAGGGGTCGTGAATATTTTTACCAATTTTTATTTAAAAAAATAAAAGGATTCTTCTTTCCTCTTTCCAAACAATTCACTTTTATATTTTTTTTACTATGTGAAATGATTTTTCTTTATGGAATGTATGAATTTACCCACGGACATGACCATCATTTTTTTGAATATTTCATTGCAAGTAAATGAGATTATTTTTAAAGAATTTTTTTAAAATATTTTAGAAATTCAAATTTTATAAAATTGGTTTTCAAGGAAAATAATTTTCAAAATATTTTATTTATTAAACTGTGATTTTCCAAATGGAATGGTTATTTTCCTCTATAAGGTTTTTAATTATAATTTAATGAAATTTAAAATAATCAACAAAAATAAAACATGTTGTTATATATGATATATTAGGGATATTTTGTAATAATACCATCCTCATTCCTTCTTTTCATGGATTAAGATTGTTTCAAATAGATTTTTATGAATCTTTTTTTTTATTTTTAGGTTAATCATGTTTCAAAAAGATTGTTATGGAAATTGTTTCTTTCAACATACTAATCAGGTTTCAAAGATATTTTTATATAAACTTTTTATCTTCTCTAGTTTAATCATTCCCCAAATATATTAACATGAAAACCATTTCTTTTTTATAGTTTAATCATGTCATGAAAGAGTGCATATTGTTTTTATGAGTACTTTGATGAAATGAATTCTCTTTGTAATTTTATAATGATACAATTTTTGAAAATTTATTATAGGATATGATGGACCCAATAGAAATGGGTGATATTTTTATATCTTATATGATGGGGTGGCCCATATAGTATTGGGTGATCCTGTTACAGCTTATATAATGAGGTGGCCCATATATCCTTTGGTTAAACTGTTATTTCTTATATGATAGTTGTGCCGATAACACTCCAATAGATTGGGTAATTTTCTTTTTTATTTAGAGGAACTAAATAGGGAGTTTCCTAAGGGATTTATTATGGATATATCTAGGATATAGTTACTTATTACATGAGTTTAAAATGTGTTATGAGAAAAAATGCTCCAAGATACCAACCAATATATGTTATTCCTCCTATAGGATTATAATATTTCTTATGATCATGATTGATGACACATGGATCATGATAATTTATTATCATGAGTCTTTCATTTTATATTTTTTAATGTTTTATGATATTTTTATTTATGGATATGAGTCCCATTATGATTCTCTCATCCACTCTGATCAAGTCATCATACCCTACTGCACTTCTTATGCTCATTGATGACATTCAATTTCAAATGATTATGATTATCCTTAATGATCATTTGAGATCACCATTCTTTTGTTTCATTTACACCACGTCATGTATAATGAGGATTAATAAATTATATTCTTAATACATTTACTAAGGATGGTGATAATGACTTAATGTGAAATAATAAAAAATGGGTTAAGGGAGAGATATTCTCACTTGATCACACGGGTATTGATTATGTAATAGATTCCATAATTCTCTAAACCTATAAACCTAAATTTCCCTTAATAATATATGTGATATAATTTTTTCTTATGATATTCTATGGTTTTTATGGAATTAATGGGTCACAATTACCTTCATTCAAAGATAGAAACATACATTTTACGATTTATACCCCCAATATAGGAGTGTAGGATCTAGACTATTATAGTTGGTATCAAAGGTCAGTATATATAACATTAGGTATTTGGATGTTTTCATGTGAGTTTATCTTAAGATTTATGGATACCATATTATGTTTATAATCTTAAGGATAATCATAAGTTCAAAGTCTTATAAACCCCATTGAGTTTTTAAGTGCTGATATCATAAAGTGATCAATGACATTTTAAGAGATGTATCAATATATTGATGTATTTATAATTTTATGGTTTAACATGAAGTATGAATTTATATTTTGTGTACATAATATTTCATGAATTTTCAACCATTAGGGTTTATATGATCTTAGAAATTGATAAAAAGAAATTATCATATATATAACCACAAGATTTTCAAGTGATTTAGGGAGTAATGATTAATTTTAATTCAAAATAATATAATCATATTTTTAGTCTTAAAATATAAAAGTAATGAGAAAACCTATTATATTGAAGACAACATTAATTTTTGATTAATTTAGGTTATTTTGGGTATAGTATTATGTAAGAATTTATTTTCAAATTTTGGGATTACTATTGAATTTTTATGATTATTTCATCATATTATGGTTCAATTATTTTGGGAACTATCTTTCCATTTGGTAACCATTTTTTGTTATATTTAATCTTTAATTAGAGGTGAAATAACTTTGTATCCCTTATTCAATGGTCCTTAAAATTTTATTTTAGTGCTTGAGGAATGAAAAAATCATCCTGAATACACATCATTGGAGGAAAAGATGATAATGTGGTGGAAATTAATTAAATAATGAAATTATACTCATCAAGTATGTTTATTTCCATATTCTCTTACTCTTAAGGGTAATATAATTCCTCAAATATAGTAAAATAATCCTGAAAAAAAATGTTAACCAAGTACATTAATTTCTGATGAACTAATAGTATTTTAGATCATCATAAATTTATGGTTTTCAGGCCCTTAACATTACATTGATCATTCACCTATTTGTGATCAGTGACCTCAATATGTATTTATAATTAGTTTCAATTTTCATTAATTCCATAAAGTTTTATTCTATTTGGAATTTTAGTTTTGTGTTATTCCAAATGACCATTTTACTTCCCTTTATCTCTTATTAAGAATCCATTTTATTAACCCTTTTTATGATTTGGGTTTCAAATAAAGGTATTTTAAAATATAAAACCTTTGATTAATGATATAAAGTACAAATTTTGAGGACACAATTTATTAAAGGGTGGACTTAAGTCAATGAGTTATTAAAAGCATTAAATTATATTCAATATAATAAACGACAAATAATAATGATTTTATATTGTGTTACATGTAATATTGAGCTTAGCTTGGGTTACATGCAAGAATCAGTTTAAATAAAACACATTATTATTATTTAATATGATAGTTATAAAAATGCAATTGGAATGGTGCATATGAAAAATATTAACTAAAATTTGAAAATATGGTTTAAAGTTTTATATAGAGTGAATTATTCAGTGAAAAGTTAATTAGAAATGACAATAAATCCTTTTTTAAACTAAAAGGAAATTTTAGTTCCTTCTACCAGCCACTAGAGTTGCTCTGGTGGTTCATTTTTCAAACCATCTACGCCTATGGTACCGTATGACTGCCACATTCATTACAACGGCCTCAAACTCATCTTATCATTGTTCAAAAATATCTTCCACCAAAAATGCACAAGGAGGAGGGGGTTCGGTCCTTGTTTGTGTCGGCCCGCACCCTCCGCATTAGAGTTTCAAAGTAGGGGGCTCGAAATTTTAATTCTTTCAACAATAAAAGTAATCCTGAATAGAAAACTCAAGAACAACACCCTCTCATAAGAACGCATGATCCACAGATTAACTTGTTCATGGGTTAATCCATGTTCACTATTTAGAATAAGAATGGAGAAAATCATATAACCAAAATCAAACCCCAACCTCATTTGACATTGGTTTCCATAGCTTTTTTACTCAAGGTTTCAAGAGTTCGACGTCATTCGTCACTTCCCAACTTCATTCTACAGGGTACGTCAAAGTTCATGATATTCTTCCGGCATTATTCATTCTTCATTGGAGAAGAATCTCACCAAAGGTTCATTAGAGAATTTCTTGTGGTTTAATTCTCAACTCTCTAATGCATTAATTTAATAAAGAAGAAACATGACACAGCATTTCTATTACACAGCGACGTTACGCCGTTACGCTATTTCATTTGTAAAATAGTGTAGCGGTTATTCTTTCAAAACAATCCATTAAGGATCCTCATTTAATGTGCCACTTTGTCGCCTCATCTCCACACTGTAGCGCCGCCATCCACTACTCAATGGTGATAAAATAAAATAAAATAACTTTTTAATAGATTTTACTATTTTCCAAAAAGTCTAAAAATTAGCTTTTCTGTCTGACCCTTGTCGATCAATATTAAGTCCTTTCTAGTTGAATCTCGGCATTTATAGTTCAATGGTGCCCTTTGATTTTTGATCTGAGAACCGGTTAAAAAGTTACAAAATCCCTCTTAAACGTTTACTGAACGTGCTTAAAAAAAGCTCAAAAAAATCTGTTCTGGGCTCACCGGGCCTCAAAATCCTGTGTCGTCAAAGTGTGTGGTCTTGAAATAATTCCATATAATTTTAAAAAAAATACATAGAAATTTCAGGACTTTACATCTTATTTAATTAAAAACTAAATCATTTACCACAAAATAGGGGGTTCAACAAATTCATATACACCATACTCCATTTTCCCCACCCCCTTAACTAATGGTTAATAAAATATAACTATGGTAAGATATAAATATAATAATTATATTATAACTTATTTTATTTTTTTTATTATATTAGAAATATTATAATCAAATTAAATTAATATAGTTCATAGTGGTTGGTAAAAAAGCCTATATGAACTTCCCAAATAACTATATCGCTTATATTAAATTAATCATCCCTATATCAAAAAAATGATTATTTTAAATCATTTAAATTTCTTGAGGGACATGAATATGATTTAATTTCACATATATAGTTTTAGAAACATTTTAAATGATCTTCCATAATTATACACATGTGATCCGACCTTGTAATCGTGAGATAAATGCCCTTAGATCAGTGAAATAATTCATGGTATCTCATTAAAACCATTATAAATAACTATAATATAACTACAGAGAATAAAATATAGACAGAAAAATATTCTAATTATGTATTTAATGAGACTATTTTTATTATTATTGATGTTAATTTCATGAATAGAATGATTCTGAACCAATGTTAATAGATCTCTTCAAACCGCCATATTTTTTTGTTTTATGATTTAAAGATATTAAACTCACATAATCAATATATTATTATTATATTTATAATATATTTTTTATTATATTTTTCCAAAAAATATATAACTATATTAGTTCTCTTTTACTTGATGGATATATTTGTGTTCTTATGGTTCTATTCTTAATTTCTTTCGATAATAAGTGTCCACTAAGGGTACTTTTCTACCTTCTCTTCTCATTTAAAGAACCAATTAGTGTATTTTATTTAAATATTATATTTTTTATAAAAAGAAATAATTTTATTATGGAATTATTTTTTTTAATTAATGGGTTTAAATAAATTTTTATTTCTTATCCTCTGTAATGTTTAATTAAACCTTTTTTCTAAAACCCAACATAAAAAGAATATTTCCAAAATTATTTATAAACTAATTTTTATATATTCATTCAAAATAGACCTAATTTTAATGTCCAAATAATGAATATTTATCAATGAGAAATGATTAATTGTTTAATCCCTTATGTGATGGTATTCATTATTTTATGCAATTTTTATATCTTATAGGACCTGATTGCATAACCCATTTCATTTCAAAGGGTTTTTCTTATTCTTAACCATTTTTTGTGATTTCCTTATGGGGAATACATATGAATGTAAATTTTATTATGGGTTATTCATGAATTTATACAATGAGTTGGTTAACTTTTACATATCATAAAATTTCATGTATGGGATTAGGGGATATACCTAATACATTATTGATCTATGTCCACCATGTGATGTTTTCTGGGAGGTTATCCTTGACTTATGATGAAGTAATGATTTATATTTTTTTGAAGAAAAAAACACATGACTATATGATTCCATATTATTTATCTCATGATACCTTATGATTATTCATGATAATTCTCATTTTTGATATCATTTTATACCTTCTGACTCATAATTTATGATTCATTGTCACATTAATTCCCCTATAAGGTTTATTAATGATCTCGACCCCAGAATCCCAGAGCCGATGCATCACTTTATTACATTGGCATAGATACAATATTTGAATCCTAATAAACTGATTAGTTTAGTAGTTCTAAAAGACAAATTACATACACAAACCATACATTACATTTTAAAACATAAAATATGATATAAAAAATCCTTTAAGAGAGCTAATATTCTATTATATTAACTATGCATACCAATATTAATATACATCTCAACATCCTTTGAAAAATAATACATAAGAAAGGGGTGAGTTCAAATGCTCATTAAGGGTTCTCATACAGTGAAAGCTATAATAAATAATCATAAACATTAAGGCAATGTGAATTACTATAACATAATTCATTTCAACATAGTATTTGGAAAAATATGGTAAGAATAAATATTACCATATGAAATAATCACATGATATAGAAAACATAAAAATGGATGTTTTAATAGTTTAACAATCACATGGAATGTCAATAACTAATAACATACTGAGATAATTCATAATGATAGACATCATAAACACACTAACAAGGCTTCTATAATTACACCACACATAATCAGGTAATACATTAGCTAATGCCCAAACAAGTCTGTCTCAGGAGACCTATTGATACATCAAAGGGATAACCAGGCCCTGACTATCACTTAATAACTCCAATACTTTCCTTATATGAAATCATAAAAAACATAGATATTCATATTGAAAAACTTTCATACAAAATTTGAATACATTAAGCATAAACCATGAATGGTGTCAAAGCAGCGCATAAATAGTCAAACTAATCATCAACCCTTCAATGAAAAATTAATATGGTATCATAATATATCTACCTAAATCAATCATAATATCCAATAATGGATGTTTTCATAGATTAAAATATTCTAATAATATCATTATATTTTTCATGAGAGAAATACTCCTTTTTTATTTGAAATCATTTATTTAAAAGGTTTTTCAATTATAAAAAGAAATTATTTTCATTTAAAAGGATGTTGAAAACATGTAAAGAGAGTGTCAAGACACTATGGTTTCATGATAGTAGAAAAACACACTCAATCCATAAAAACAATTCTTCTATATTTATGTTGAAAAAGTTATAAAGTACCTCGTTTGAAAAACAAAAAAAAGATTCCTTTCAATCTATTTTATAAAAATTATCACATGGGTAAAATGACATTAACAGTTCATAAGATAATATTAAAAATATTGTGGAAAAAAATTTTATAACACACAAACATCAGTGATAAATATTCCCCAACAGATACTTATTTTTAAACAATCCAAGATAAGCATGAGATTGTGAAATTAACCATTACTTTGTACATTCCTTTAATTGAGTGTACTTTAACCTCATGTATAATGGTTAAAATCATTTCAAAAATGTATTAATTAAATATATCTATATTTATGATATCATATATCATCTGTATATATCATTTTGTTAATAATATTTCATTATTACCATTGTTTCGGGTGTTAACTGCTTCCAAATCCTATTTATGTTTTGTCGTGTAAGTCGTATTTATTAGGCATATGGTATTTTTATTTCATATCCAGAATAATATTAAGTTCATTTATATTAAATTTAATAATTATATAAATTTTTATAAACATTATTGAGTGGTTAACATGGAAAATGAATCACATTTCATCGGGGAGACAGTATGTCATATGTATGCATGAGCAACAATATCATTCCCTTAAAGGTAAACGGGTAAGGAATTGGAAGGTATATTAACTTTACAGAACCAATATCATATAATATTTATTATTTATATTGACTATATACATAATTATACCCATCCAAATAATGTGTTTTTAAAAACAAATTACACCACATTGGGGAGACGGTAGGTCGTATGTACACATTCTGTAGATTTCGTTTTTCATATGATGGATAAAAGGAGGAACATGGCCATAACATAATCATAATATAATATCAGCATAAAAATGAAATTTTATATATTATTTTATAATTTAAACTATAAATAAATATGAATTAAAAGAAGAAAGGAACTTGGATGAGTTAGTAAAAATGATTACCTCTTCTTTAACAGACTTCCTGTAGATCTCTTCGTATGGGATATAGGGTTAGTCTTTTTGTAAGACCATGATCTCAAGAACATGGAAAAGGATATTAGTAAGAGAAGTTTATAGGACATATTCTAGATATAAGGCTCAATGTGGTGTGAGGAACTGAGGGAGGAGGTTCCATTTTATAATTGAGGTGATGCGTACTTTTGGAAACTCTCAAACAATTAAATTAAAAAAATAATTTTCTATTACAAAAGGATCCAAAGTGATTTATTTAGATGATAACATTATTATTTTTATTAATCATATCAACCAATGTTTTTTAGATTGTTTTTTGTCACATTATTAACCTTATCATTTGGCATTAACCCTTAGTTAAACCGTCTAACTCTTATGACATTTGTTTTTTATCATTAAAGGTTAATATAGTTACTATAAAAGGTCAAAAGAATCCCAAACAGATCATTTATGAAAAAAATAATCTAAATATTTTGGATGAATTTTATATTTTTATTAAATTTATATTATTTTATCAAAAAATATTTATTTTAATGAATCATTAATGTCAATTTTGATATTATTCATTTTTTAATTTTTAAAAAATATCATTTCAAAATATAACTTTGAACCAAAAACTTTGTATACATTCATAATATGTCTATGGAATCTATAAAATTCATGTCTCACATCAATTTTAGCAAATTATATTTATTTTAATATTTTTCAAAACATTTATTTGGTATATCTATTAATTAAAAAAATATTGAATCATCATTGTGAAAGCCTTTAATTTATTTATTTCTTACCTAAAAATTAAAAATAAATTATCATAATGAATATTAATATTTTATATTTAAAATTAATATTTATTTTTTATGAAAAATTCTGAATAACCACATATCAAAATGTAACACTTATTAATAAAAATTGTGAGACATATTGAACTTTCCTTAAAATAAAATACTATAAATGCCTTAAATTCATCCAAGTGGCTCCAAGAGGCCATAAAATCAGCCCAATGATGCTTTTGGTTGGAAGAGGAAATCATATGATAATTATTACATGTTTTAGGATAATTTTATAATATTTAAAACATATTTTTTTTATTTTAATTACTCGATTTACACATAACCATGGTAATAAAAAAATATTACTAAAGTTATTATTCATAAGTCTAAAAATAAAAGAATATTATTTTCATAATTTGGACCCACTGATTCCAAATATGAAATATATTTTTTTAAATTTAGAACCTATAATTTTTATTAATTAATTTTAAATCAATCCAAGTGATGGGTTTAGAAAATGGGTTATTAAGTTTAAATATGTGGAAGATTGAAACGTTTTTCTATCAAAATTTAATATAAAATTGATGAAAATGACCAAAATTTGATTAAATTATAATAAAATAATCTATTTACAATTTAAAAAAATCAATAATATAATTTAACACTATAATTTATTTCGATGAAAAAATTTGTTTTCAATTAAAAGTTACTATTTTTTCATTATTTATCAAAATGCGTAACTTATCAGAAAAATTAAAAAAATAACCAAAGTACATTTTTATATTCTACTTCATAATATGAATTTTATTTTGTCAAATATAGTATATAAGTTTCAAAAATTGTATTTAAAATAGTTTTTCCATTAAAAGGTATTAAAACCACTTTTATAATAATACTTGTTTTTATGTGTAATATTGGGTTTGTTCTTATCTTATTCCTACCAAATATATTGGATGGATTTTTTTAAAAAAATATTGTATATATAACATATAAATTTGAAATATAATTTTTTTAAAAGTGTTACAATTTAATTTAATGTGAAAAACGTGACTAAATAGTGATTTCTTCAAATGATTTGTTGCGTGCATTTTAAGCTATAAAAAATCGATTTTTTTAAAGTAAAATATGGTAAAGTATTTTTGTACTAAATTCTACCCTTTTTAAATAAATTTCATATATGAAATTTGAAATTTTGATTCAAGAAAATCAAATTTTGACACTTGAAAATTCATTTGAGGGAAACCCACATCGGAAGTAGGGTTAATAATGTATATTCATAATAAGTAGGAAAAACAAATGTGAATATTACCATAGAAAAAGGCGTTAGAATTGGTGAATATTATTGTAAATTATAAAAATTTATACGAAAGAAAATCATAAATATTTTTAGGAAGTGATTGAGGTCATTAATCACAAACAAGTGCATAATCAATAGAAAATTGAAGGCCTCAAATACAAAAATCTATGATGATTTAAAATAAAATCAATTCAACAAAAATTAACATATTTTTTAGTTTAGGACCATTTCTGTCATGAACCGTCCCCTGGGGCTCGTGTAGTGACTACCCCAAGCCCGCCTTCCATAGGCCAGGAGCTGGAGACTAGAACCAAAGGTGTAAATCCCTAAAACAGAGAAGGTGTTGCCTTTATAATTGTAAACACACATAATAGAGTACAAGTTGGAAGTAAAACACTAAGTAAAACTGTATAACAGAACAGTGATGAAAAGTAAAAGGTGTCGGTAATACAAGACCAATTGTAAAGTACAAGTACAAATGAAAAGGGACAAAATAGTTGAAAGGTGAAGAGAAGCTCTTGGATCATCCACCATGGATCCTACCTGATGGGTAGGTACAGATAGCTTCCACAGCACTCCACGTCCATCTGTCTCCTCTGGGTACCGACTCGTCATAAGGTCCACCTCCAGGTACCGTCAAGTCCTACTACTCTGATCCTCAATCAACGTTGTCCATTGTCTGAAACCAACCTAGAGAGGTGCGGGCATAGCTCATACAAGGGTGAGTATAATGATACTCAGTAAGGACCCCGAGACCACCAAGGTCTCTAAAAATCCACCAAGGATAAACCACAAAGAATAAAATCAATGGATAGCCATTACTTAGGTATATTCCCATACATATACCTAAGTTATCAAATAACCCATCTCAATCATGAGGAAAAAACAGAAGTCACTGACTCAACTCACACAGGTATACAACTTATGTAGAGAGATAGAGATGATCAGATATAGACACTGAATCATCTAAGCTGTCGGACCCACGCAGGATCCAGGACCAGCAGTTAGAAATGTCGGACCCACACAGGATCCAGGAACAGTAGTTGGAGCTGTCGGACCCACACAGGATCCAGGACTAGCTATTCTGTCAGACCAACACATGATCCAGGAACAGAAGTCAGAACTGTCAGACCCACACCGGATCTAGGATTAGTAGTCAGAGCTTTCGGACCCACATAGGATCCAGGACTAGCTATTGCCTCATACCAACACATGATCTAGGAATAGAAACCAGAAATGTCCGACCCACATAGGATCTAGGACTAGTAGTCAGAGCACAGCCAGCCACAGGGTTTCCATAAAGCATGCTTGATTCCAGGAGGGTCTGCTTCTCAAGCCAAGAGTCAATATGTAAACTACCAAAAATTCCCATGAAGAAGTATCGCATAGGTCTGCCACGTCATAGGGGTCTAAACGCAACAAACGGCATGTCGATCAGACGCCCGGTCTATGAGTTATTAGCCTTTTAGTCCCAGGGGACCGGTTGGATTCGTTAACGATCCAACCTAACTGTATCACAAATATACCCTGAACTCTAGTGGGGTATTTTCAAAGGGACTGTCGCATTCCAATAATACCAGTACCGCTGACGGTTCGTCAAAGGGACGTCTGGTGCCAAAGATATAGCCAAAGAAATTAAAGGGTTGGTAGTGGGCCCGGGTCCGGTCTGACCCGGTCGGACCTGTTGGGTCTAACCCGGCCCGTTATATGGGTCAGTTTGCTAGGTTCGGTCTAGTCTGCTTGGCCCGGCCCAGCAGACTGCGGGGGCGGTTCAGCCAGTGCGGTGAGGGGTGCGGCTCGGGTGACTCGGCCCAGAAGGCTGAGCTTGTTTGGCCAGCGACACCACGAGGGACACTGTGGGCCATCTCGGGAGGCCTTCGCAGCTCGTCCGGTTCGGCCAGGAGCCAGGGTGCGGCCCGGGTGGGCTGGAGGGGTGGCCGAGCAGGCCGTGCGGTGGTCGGGCAGGCTGTGTGGCGGCCTGGGCAGGCCGGTGGGGCGGCCGGGCTGGTCGGTCGGGCGGCCGGGCAGGCCGGGCGGTGGCCTGGGCAGGCTGGTGGGGCGGCTGTTCAGGCCTAGTGGTGGCCTGAGTACGTCGGTGGGTGGCCAAAAGGGCGCGAGGCAGACCGCGGGAAGGCCGGCGGGGTGCACAGGAGGCTGCGGGCAGGCCGGGCAGGGCACGCGGGAGGCCGCGTGCAGGCCGGCAGGCCACACGGGAGGCTGTGAGTAGGCCGGTGGGGCGCGCAAAAGGCTATAGATAGGCCGGGAAGAGCACGACCAGGCAGTCGGGATGGCTGGTTCGGCCGGCGATGGTGTGGTCGGGCAGTCGGTCCAGCCGATGGTGGTGCAGGGCGCCGTGGGGGTGGCGCGGTTCACGGAGGCCGCGGGTAGCGTGACCTTTGTCTTCCGCTGCTTTCGTCGCCTCGCCAAGAATCAACACAAACAAGAACGGAGGAGGTGTCAGGCTGTGTTGTTTTGGCCCACACCCTCCGCATTTAGGTTGGTAACAATCGGCTCATTAAGAAGTAAGAAGATGATTTTCAATTTTTATTTTCAATCTCCACAACAATTGCATTTCAACAGAAGGTGAGAATAAGAATTGAAAAATTAATCAAAAACAAACCCCTACCTTTGATTGTTTGTCGTTGTTCGTTTAAAGGAGTCACAAAAAGTAGACGAAGAAGGTTGTCGGTCATCATGTCCACCAAGCACTTCCAAACCTGAGCTCCATCGGCTCGTTGACGACGATGTAGAATTTGGTCATCGAATACATCTCACGATGGTTGAATCTCTGAATTGAATAAGGTCATTGCTGGTGTTCTTTGTTGGAAGAGGAGGTCCTTCGTTCTTTGTTGGAAGAGGAGGTTCTTCGTTGGAGAACTCATTTTCTTCCAAGTTCTCCTCCAAAAATTAATATATGTGCCAACCCAAAAGTAATTAGAGATTGTGATATCTTATTATTTCATTGGCACAATATTCAAAAATGAGAATTAAATTAAAAGGCTCCACCTAATTAAATTCATGAAGTTGGCACATTTAATTAAAAGTGTTATCTCGACAATTAAAGAGGTAGATTTGTAACATTTAATTAGGGGAGGTGGTGGCACTATTAATGGTAGAGGAGGTCAAGGGACTCCCCCCTCATTAATGAGGGGAGTTGAGAGATTATCCCCTCCTCCCATTAATTGGGGGGTTTTAGTCTCGTGTGGTTCCCATGCCGTAACCCCTCACGGGAGGTAATGTTTAGGTGGGCCCCACTACCATAACCACTCAAGGGAGGTTAAGGTGTGGTGGACCCACCTCCAACTTCCATGATGAGGTTTTAACCACCCAACACTCACATGGCGACTCAAAATAAATAAAGTGAAGCTCACATTATTTTATTACATTCCACAAAAACCCAAAAACTAACTTTTATTCTCGACCAAGTGCCATCGAGGTGAAA
Source organism: Viscum album (assembly GCA_963277665.1). Taxonomy (NCBI): domain Eukaryota; kingdom Viridiplantae; phylum Streptophyta; class Magnoliopsida; order Santalales; family Viscaceae; genus Viscum; species Viscum album. Next base: position 963,934,990 of record OY728157.1, read on the forward strand.
GTCTCCTTAAGAGAATACTAGTGTTGCGAGTTCAATGGTGCCCTCGGATTTCAATTTCGATCACCGGTTCAAAATTTATAAAAACCCACTTGTACGTTTACTGAACGTACCTGAACAAAACTTCAGAAATTGATTCTGGGAACATCGGGCCTCGGAATCATGCGCTGTAAATTTTCATGGACTCGTAAAATTACCATGTATTTAAGAAAAAAATTCCACTATATTTCTAGGTTTTTACATTCTCCCCACATTAGGTCTTTACATCCCTTTTAAGCTACAACTTGAACTAAGGGAACAAGTGGGGGTACTGAGCACACATCAGCGCCTCCTTCTCCCATGTGCTCTCCTAGAGGTTCTCATGCTTCCAATGTATATGCACCATAGGTATCGACCGTCCATGAAGGACCCACTCCTGTTGATCCTCAATCTCCACTGGAACATCCATAAAAGTCGCCCCATCATCGACGTCCAGCTCCCCATTATCGATGATGTAAGAAGGTTCGTGCACATATCTCCTCAGTTGGGATATGTGGAAGACGTCGTGCACCTGATGCAACTGAGGTGTAAGATCCAGGCGATAAGCCACATCGCCTACTCTGCTGAGGACCTGAAAATGTCCGATGAAACACAGACAAAAATTTCCGCCTCGGCCAAATCTTCGTAAACCTCATCTGTGTGAGACCCGTAGAAAGATGTGGTTGCCATCCTTGAACTCTTGAGGTCTTCATATCCTGTTAGCATACGACTTCTTCCTGCTATGTGCAGTCTTCATCCACTCCTGGATGATCTACACCTTCTTTGTGGTAGCATGTACCATCTCTGGTTTCACTAGTGCTGACTCCCCTGGGTTTGTCCAGCACAGTGGTGATCTGCAAGGTCGACCATACAAGGCCTCAAAAGGTTCCATTCTGATGGTGGAGTGATAGATGTTGTTGTATTCAAACTCCACCAAAGGTAATTGATCCTCCCATATGCGACCTAAGTAAATGACACATGCACGCAGCATGTCCTCGAGTGTCTGAATGGTCTGCTCGGTCTGACCATCTGTCTGAGGATGGAAGGCATTGCTCAGACAAATCTGCGTCCCGAAATCCTCCTGCAACCCCTTTCATAGTCGTGAAGTAAACTATGCATCACGGTTGGAGACAATAGAAGAAGGTACTCCATGTATCCACACAATCTCTTACACGTAGAGGCTTCCCAAGATCTCTACTGAACCCTGCTCTCTGATAGGTAGGATGTGGGATGACTTGGTGAGTCGGTCGACAATCACCCAAATCGAGTCGCGACCCCTAGATATACGTGGAATACCCATCACGAAGTCCATGGATATCCCATCCAACTTCCACTCTGGAACCTCTAAAGGTTGTACCAAGCCTGATGGTACCTGATGCTCTGCCTTCACTTGCTAACAAGTGAGGCATCGAGAGACAAACTCTACTACTGCCTTCTTCATACCTGGCCACCAGTGTTGTCATCAAAGGCCCTTGTACATCTTTTCCACTCCTAGATGTACCGCTAGAGGGGATGTGTGGAACTCCTTCAACACTTCCTTCTAAAGTGAAACTAGCACTATAGTACATCCTATGAAGAGGATGACCTACTCCCCACCTTCAGAAAATCTATCAGGTGCATGTCATGTGGATATCTGAGCACTTTGTGTCTCGTAGTCAACATCACCATGTTGTGCCTCCCTAACTCGCTGAAGAAGTGGGGGAGTGACTGTAAGAGATTGTAAAAAGTTTGCTCCATATCTATCTATAAAGGATATCTATAAGGCAGCAAGCTTCTCTGTCGCCTCGCCTAGCAGTTGGATACCAGATCTCCTGCAGAGTGCATCTGCAATAACATTCCCCTTCCCAGGAGTATACACTATCTCAAAGTCATAGTCCTGGAGAAACACAATCTAACGTCGCTATCTCAGGTTTAGGTCCTTCTGAGAGAAGATATACCTAAGACTCTTGTGGTCAGAGTAGACTGTGAAACACTCGCCCATCAGATAGTGCTGCCACATCTTCAAGGCGAAGACCACTATTGCTAACTCCAGGTCATGGGTGGCATAGTTCTGTTCATGCTATCTCAGCTGACGAGAACCATAAGCGATCACTGCTCGCTCCTACATTAGGACACATCTAAGTCTGGTCCCTGATGTGTTGCAATAAACTACGTACCCTACACCCTCCTCTGGAAGCCTCAATATGGGGTCACTATTCAGCCTTTTCCTCAGCTCCTGAAAACTCTGTTGGAATCTCCCCGACCACACAAAGTGTTTCCCCTTCTTTGTTAAGGCTAATAGTGGTGATGAAACTCTGAAGAAGTCTCATACGAACCTCCGGTAGTACCTAGCCAAATCCATGAATCTTCGTACCTCCGTCACACTCCTGGGTGGCTCCCAAGCAAGTACCACCTCAATATTCACTAAATCTACTGCAACTCCATCCTCTTAGATGACATGTCTTATAAAGTGAACCTCTCATATCAAAAACTGTCACTTCGAGAGCATACCATAAAGCTGGTGCTCTCAGAGCGTGTCCAGTACTAGCTGTAAATGGTAGGCATGCTCCTCCTCAGTAGTAGAGCAGATCAGAATGTCGTTGATGAAGACTATGACAAAGCAATCGAGGTATGGCTGGAATATCCTGTTCATGAGTCCCATGAACAATGTTGGAGCATTGGTTACACCGAAAAGCATAACCGAGAACTCATAGTGGTCGTACCGACATCTGAAGGTCGTCTTCTACACATCCTCATCTTGAACTCTGAGCTGGTGATAGCCTGATCTGAGGTCTATCTTTGAGAACCACCATGCTCCCTTCAGCTAATCAAAGAGGTCGTCAATCCTCGGGAGTGGGTACTTTTTCTTCATGGTCACCTGGTTTAGGTGATGGTAGTCGACACAAAGCCTCAAGCTTCCATCCGCCTTCTTGGAGAACAGTATCGGGGTGCCCAGGGAGAAAAATTAGGCTAGATGAATCCCTTCCCCTGCAAGTCCTCTAACTATACCCGCAGCTCGCGAAGCTCAGCAGAAGCCATCCAATATGCTGGTGTAGATATCGGTTCCATATCGGGGTACAGGTCAATGTAAAAGTCCACCTCTCTGTGAGGAGGTAGACCTGGGACATTGTCTGGGAAAACATTCACGTACTGTTCCACCACTACAGGATAGCTCGGACTCTCCACATCTACCACTCCAAGGGTAAGGCAGGCTAATTGATGAGTGATCGGTTGTACCCTCCTATGAGTAAGTCTGTCCTATGCTGAAAAGACTCCCTTCTTGTCGGTGAAGGTTAACCTAGTCCCATCTGTGTGGACACACTGCACTTTGCACCAAATACAGTCGATCTGATCATAGACTGTAGATAACCATTTTATACCCATGATGATGTCGTAAGGCCTCGACGATGCTATGAGGAGATCCCAGTTGAATCTCTTACCTCTTAGAGTAATATCACACTACTGGCATCAGTGCGTAATCATCAAGTCTTCTCCCATAGGAGTCTCTAGCCGTAAGGATCAAGCCAACAGCTCCATCAAAATCTCCGAACTCTGAACGAGGTCAGTGGTAATGAAAGAGTGACTAGCACCTGTGTCTATAAGAACTGTAGCTATGGTGGAGTAGACACTGATCGTACCTCGAATCATCTCTGAAGCACCTTGATCATAATTATCATCTTCCTGGATCTGAGCTCTCCCCTGTCCACTTTCTCCCTGTGGTCGGGGTGGACCTCTTGGTGGTGGTGGTGGTGCTAAAACATCGTAACGTCGTCCACCGCCAACTACATGACCAGCTCCTCTGCCATGTCCACCTGCTCCCTATGGTCCACCTTGATCGAATATTTTTCTCTTCTTGGGTGGTCCTTCGACCGTCTACTGATTGTCAGTATGGAGGGTCGGATAGTCACGATCCATGTGACCCTACCCACCGCAAGAGTAACATTTCCTTCTCTTGGCATGACTGGCTCTGTCTCGTGTGCCTCGCACAACCAAACCTGTGTCCTGAGGTCGTCCACCAGATGGTATGGTATGCTTGGACCTCTACAACATCTGTCTACTGCTATCTTTAGAAGACTTCGCTACGTGATGCACGGTGGTAGGTCTCACTACTGGTAACTACTCAGAAAGGAAACTCTCCACTAAGGGGGCTCACTCCAACACCCCCACCTACATCGGGATGCTGAGAGAGAACATCGAATATTTGATCTCTCGCCTGAGCCCCTATGCGATGATCTGGGCCCTGAAGAATGGGTCCTGCACTATATCTGTGGAGCAGCACGAGAGGTCGGTGAACCTCGATTATTATTGTGTCACCGTCATGCTACCCTGTTGTAGATGCAGTAGCTCCTGTATCTGTACTGCACAAAGGGTGGCTGGGAAAAAATCTGCCTAAAACAGGCTCTCAAAGTCTGCCTGGAGTAGTATATCCTAGTCATGAACCTGGAGCATCAGGCTCCACCATCTTCCTGCTGCTGCCTAAATGAGACTCGCGGCAAGGATCACCATAAGGTTGGCTGGTGTCCCTAATAGTCTAAAGACTCTCACCAAAGCCTCCAGCCAATCCTCAGCTTCCTGCGGGTCCATCTCACCCCTGAACCTGGGTGGCCTCTAGCACTGGAACTCATGAAACTCGCTCAGGTAGCGTGCAATCTCTGTTGTTGGGGCTAGTGGCATTGATGGCCCAACAGGTAGTGGTACTGTTGGTGTATCTGTTGTGATAAGGCCCAGCACTGAGGCCTCATTGCTCGGTGGGCTGCCATATCCTACAACTCTTGGAACCCTAGCTATCTATCTACATGGAGGCATCATGTAAAGAAACAGGTGTGTCATAGTCAATAAGTTATACCTGGTGAGCTGACTTGAAAATATCCCAAAGAAAACTCTTGAAACACATACACAATCAGTGCTTTCGTGCACTGATTCCGAAATCATAAGTCAGGCCTCGTGTATGGATACGTAGGTCACCGCACCAACACTGGACTCCCTGAACTGAAAACCACACTCACTACACTTAACAATATTTCTTCACAAAAAATAAAGATTAGAGTCATATGTTTTGTGGTAGAACAGACTCCTCTAATACCAATTTGTCATGACTCATCCCCCGGGGCCTGTGCTGTGACTACCCAAAGCCTGCTTTCTATAGGCTAGGGGCTGGTGACTAGCACCAAACGCATAAATCCCTAAAATAGGTGACGAATTACCTTTATAAATATAAACACACACAACATAGTACAAGCTGGAAGTAAAACATTAAGTAAAACTGTATAACAGAACATCCCTGAAAAGTAAATGGGTCCAGGAATACAAGCCCAATTGTAATGTACAAGTAAAACTAAAAAGGGACAAAACATCTGAAAGGTGAAGCGCAGCTTCTGGATCGTCCACCATAGATCCTACCTGAAGGGTAGGTACAGATAGCCTCCCCAGAACTCCACGTTAGTCTGTCTCCTTTGGGTACCGACTCGTCGTATGGTCCACCTCCGGGTACCATCTAGTCCTCCTACTCTGATCCTTAGTAAACATTTTCCATCGTCTGTAACCAACACAGCGAGGTGCGGGCATAGCCCGTGCCTGGGTGAGTATAACGATACTTAGTAGGGACCCCAAGACCACCAAGGTCTCTCAAAATCCACTAAGTATAAACCACAGATAATGAAATCAACAGATATCCATTACTTATGTATATATCCATACATATACCTAAGTTATCAAATAAATCATCTCAATCATGAGGAAAACATAGATGTCACTGACTCAGCTCACAAAGGTATACAACCTATGTAGAGAGATAGAGATGATCAGATATAGCCACTGAATCATCTAAGCTGTCAGACCCACATAGGATCTAGGACCAGTAGTTAGAACTATCGGACCCACACAGGATCCAGGAATAGTATTTGGAGCTATCAGACCCACACAGGATCCAGGACCAGCTATTCTGTTGGACCAACACATGATCCAGGAACAAAAGTCAGAACTGTCGGACCCACACAGGATCCAGGAATAGTAGTCAGAGTTATCGGACCCACACAGAATCTTGGACTAGCTATTCTGTCAGACTAACACATGATCCAGGAATAGAAGTCAGAACTGTAGGACCCACACAGGATCCAGGACCAGTAGTCAGAGCACAGCCAGCCATAGGGTTTCCAAAAATCACGCTTGATTCCAGTAGGGTCTGCTCCTCAATACAATATTCGATACATCAACTGCAATAAAGTTCCATGAAGAAGTATCTCAAAGGTCTACCACATCATATGGGTCTCAATGAAACAGATGGTGTGTCGATCGGATGCCCGGTCTGTGAGTTATTAGCCTTTTAGTCCTGGGGCCCGGTTGGATTTGTGTACGATCCAACCTTACCGTATCTCAAATATACCCTGAACTCTAGTGGGGTATTCTCAAAGGGACCGTCATGTTCCAAGAATACCAGCACCGCTGACGGTTCGTCAAAGGGGTGTCTGGTGCCAAAGATATGGCCAAAGAAATTAATGGTTAGGTAGTGGGCCTGGGTCCAGTCCTACCCGGTCAGACTGACGTGGCCCAACCCAGTCCAGGCCGACCTGGTCTGGGATGACCCGGTCGGACCTTCTGGGTCTAACCCGGCCCGTTGCACAGGTCATCCCGCTAGGTTCGTCCCGGTCTGATAAGCCCGGCCTAGCGGACTGCGGGGGCGGTTCAGCCCGGAGGTCGCCGCATAGGCGGCTCAGCCCAAAGGTTGGGGCTGGTTCAGCCAGCACCACGAGGGGTGAGGCTTGGGTGAATCGGCCCGGAAGGCTAAGTCAGTTTGGCCACTGACACCACGAGGGACGTCGCAGGCCAACTCGAGAGGCCGGCGCGATGAGGCCGGTTCGGCCGGGAGCCGAGGTGCGGCCTGGGTAGGCTGGCGTGGCGGGCGGGCAGGCCATGCGGCAGCCTGGGCAGGCTGACGGGGTGACTGGGTAGGCCGGGCAGTGGCCTCGGCAGGCCGGCGGGGCGACCGAGAAAGCTGTGTGGGGGCCTGGGCAGGCCGGCGGGTGGCTGGGAGAGCGTCGGGCAGGCCACGAGCATGCCGGCGGGGCGCGCGGGAGACCGCGGGTAGGACGGGCAGGGTGTGGCTTGGCAGCCGGGCCGACCGGTTCAGCTGGTGGCGATGCCGCCAGGTGGCGGGTTCAGCCTACGGCAATGTGGTCAAGCGGTCGGTTCGGCGGGCGGCGGTGCGGGGCGCCTCGGGGGTAGCGCGATTTATAGTGGTCGTGGGTAGCGCAACCTTTTTCTTCCGCCGCTTTCGTCACCTCACCAAGAATCAACACAAACAAGAACAATGGAGGGGTCGAACCGTGTTGTTTTGGCCCGCACCCTTCAAGTTTAGGTTGGTAACAATCGGCTCATCAAGAAGTAAGAAGATGTTTTTCAATTGTTATTTTCAATCTCCGCAATGATTCCATTTCAACCGAAGGTCAGAATAAGAATTGGAAAATTAATCAAAAACAAACCCCTGCCTTTGATTTTCTATCGTCATTCATTTTAAGTAGTTGCGGAAAGTAGACGAAGAAGGTTGTCATTCGCCGCGTCCGCCAAGCACTTCCAAACTCGAGCTGCATCGGCTCGTTGATGACGATGTGGAAGGTGGTCGTCGAAGACGTCTCACGATGGTTGAATCTCCGAGTCAAAGAAGGTAATTGCCGGTGTTCTTCATTGGAAGAGGAGGTCCTTAATTCTTTGTTGGAGAACTCCTTTTCTCCCAAGCTCTCCTCCAAAAATGAATAGATGTGCCAACCCAAAAATAATAAGAGATTGTGATATCTTATTATTTTGTTGGAACAATATTCAAAAAGGAGAATTAAATTAAAAGGATCCACCTAATTAAATTCATGAGGTTGGAACATTTACTTAAAGTGTTAGATCAACAATTAAAGAGGTGGATTTGACACATTTAATTAGGGGAGGTGGTGGCACCATTAATGGTAGAGGAGGTCAAGGGACTCCCCCCTCATTAATGAGGGAAGTTGAGAGATTATCCACTCCTCCCATTAATTGTGGGGTTTTAGTCTCGTGTGGTCCCCACATCATAACCCCTCACGGGAGGTTATGTTCGGGTGGGCCCCACAACTATAACCTCTCAAGGGAGGTTATGGTGTGGTGGACCCACCTCCAACTTCTATGAGGAGGTTTTAACCACCCAACACTCACATGGTGGATCAAAATAAATAAATTGAAGCTCACTTTATTTTATTACATTCCATGAAAACCCAAAAACTAAATTATATTCTCGACCAACTGTCGTTGAGGTGAAAGCCTCCTTAAGTGAATACTAGCATTGCGAGTTCAACGGTGCCATCGAATTTCAATTCCAAGAAATGGTTCAAAAGTTATAAAAACCCACTCATACGTTTACTGAACGAACCCGAACAAAACTTTAGAAATTGATTCCGGGCACACCGGGCCTCGGAATCATGCGCCATAAATTTTTGCGGACTAGTAAAATTCCCTTGTATTTAAGAAAAAAATTCCATGGGATTTCCGGGTCTTTAAAATTTCCTATATTTGAGGAATTCTTTCACTATATATGAACATAATTACTTTATATGTTTCTATAAACACATTCTTATCCTCTGGTTGTTCCTTGAACTTTTATACTTCATTTCATTGGACAAGTTTCATTATAGGGTGAATTAATACATGAACCTAAAAAAATCCAAAGATAAATAGAAACCATTTCATAAATGGTTGAATTTTATAAAATAAATGTATCATTAATATTTCCACAATGTGAATATGATCTTAATTTTCACATTCCAAACATGTGAATACCATTATCATGTATTCTCTTGAAACTTAGTAATAACATTAATTAGTATAAATTATTATTGGAAACATGAATTATTCCTTATTACATAAATAAAACATAGGTCATTATATATAATCCTTAAATCCAAAAATGTTGTAAACTCCATAAATGATGGAACAAATCCATTTTTCAATAAACTATTAATTTTTTCCAAGGTTGTTGATACTATCCAATTTACTTTACCCAAATGAATTATCTCTTTATTTTGACATCATTATCAATGTATCAGGAACAAATTAAGTATTATATTTCCCTCAACGATATGTTTTCTGAAAAATTTAACTTGATACTAAGTCACTATTACTGGTTATCAGTACCATTCAACATAAAATCTAAAATCCATAGAAAAATAGTACCATAGTAAAATCGTTATATATTCAATAAGTTTTATAACCAGTACATCATTGATAAAATAATCAAATAACATAATTATTGAATCCCAACATATGCACAGTAATCATTCATCTTCATATATAGTGGTATCATATTCTTGACTATGATCCATTAGCCTATTTTGGGGTATAATTCTTTGATACATGAGATATTGATTTGTGTAGTGCCCCATCACCTTGCAGATAAATCATTGTACATTAGAAACATTTTTCTTATCCTTTCAATACCAATAATGGGGTCATTTCTCTCTAAAATTATAATAAACTCTCATTCCTTTTAATCAAGTAACATGGAGATTATTTGACAATTATTACTTGTGGTAAAATACTTCATTCCCTTCATCCCTTTATCCATAATTTTCCAAACTATCATATTATTCTAGTTCACCCAACCATTTTATAATACATAAAGTACTCCTTACCTATACAATTATCACATGATATAATGACCTCATATAATGAGAATTATTGGGGGATTATTTTCCTTCTATATATTTTCATAAGACCATGAATGATATGATCATTCTTACTCTTTGGATCATGTTCATTGGTGAGGTTCACATTCCTTCTACTAGGAACCAAATCTAAATGAAAACAAACACTAGGTTAGATTATATAATCATCTATAATCCAAAAACTATAAAAATAATTAACATAATTTGAAATTTTTATGTGTATCTTGTCTCATAATAATAAACTTGGTTTCGTTTTTATGTAATTTTTTACTTATCCTCCAATTCTACCTATAGTAATGTTAACTAATCTATGTTTTCTAAATCTAGTTTCTAAATTTTCTACTAAAATTGTTATAATACCAACTGTAATGAACTAGGCAATAGAATACCATATCTAGTGCCTCACTTTATTACATTATCATATATAAAAGATTTGAATCCCAAAGTACCAATTAGTTTAGTAGTTTCGGATGATAGATTAAATACATGAACATTACATTCCAATTAAAAAAATAAAATACATTATAAAAAATTCTTTTATAGCACCAATATTCTCCTAGATTAACCCTATATTTCAATATTAATATATATCTTTTCATCCTGGAAAAAATAAAAATTTATAAAGTGGTGAAGTTAGATGCTTGATAAGGGTAAGAATACAATGGAATCTATCATAAATAAACATAAACATTAAGGCAAGGTGAATAGATAAAACACATTCCATTTAAACATAGTATTGTGAAAAATTTGGTAAAAATAAATAATACCATATAAAATAATCACACAAGATAGAAAAAATAACAATGGATAATCTACTTATCAAATAATCACATAGAATATCAATAACTAATCTCATAATGGTGGAATGGATAATGTCAGACATTATAAAAATAACATCTAAGATTAGAAAAAGACGCCATATATAAATGGGTAATAAATCATCGAATAACCAAACTAGTTTCTCTCAAGATATTTACTAATGCATCGAGAGGATATAACTGGTCCTAACCATTATTTAATTAGTCCAATTCATTCTTCATATAAAAAGATAAATTATGTAAACATTTGTATTGAAAATTTAGTTAACAAAATGTGAATACATTAACTATAAAGCATGAATGGTATCAAAATAGAACATTCATCATGAAATTGAACATAAATCCTTAAATAAAATAATTTAAATGCTCTCATAATACATCAACCTCAAATAGGAATATGATCCAACAATGGATGTTGACATAAATGAAAATAATCTAATAAAATCATTATTTTTTGAAATAAAATACCCTTTATAACATTGAAATAATTTATTTAAAAGGCACGAAAATTTTGAAATAATAAATTACCATTGAAAAGGATCTTTAAAACATGTAAATGGAGCTTCAAGACACTGCAGTGTTGTTGTCACATCCAAACTTTTAAATTAATATTATTTTATTATTTTATCAGACTTTGAAACATTCTATCATGTTGCGGGCCAAGCCCGTTAGAAATTTTTTCACTTTTTTGATGAATGAATGCTTTTCCCTTGATGGCATCTGATGCATGGGCAGAGTGTGTTCAAAGCCACGTGACTTTTCTCGGGTCACCGTGCGGCCTCCCACATGTACAAGACAAATAAATAAAGTGATTTTTAATAAGTTAGTTTAATAATTATAATAATGGTGATTATTGTTATTATTATCATGGTTAATAATATTATTATTATCAAGTTTATTATAATTATTATTAAGTTTATGAATATTAATATTATCATTATTTATGAATTATTTATCTATTTTATTTCATTTTATTTTATTAATTTTTTTTTTCTCTCCCTTGTCTTCCCCCCAATTGCTCTTATCTCTTGGACTCGCGCGGCACATATCCCCCCACCTGAAACCCTATTCGTGCGGCCGACCCCCCCCCCCCCACCATCCTCTCCCACTCGCACTACCACCCCCACCCCCACCGGCGAGGGACCTTTGGCGTGCCTCCCACACTCCAACCCATCGCGACCCCCCCCCCCTCGATCTGCTCCTCTCCTCCCCCTCCATCCAAAGAAGCCAGTACACACCCCCTCAATTCCGTTGGGCTGCACCATCTTCCACAAACCCTACCATTGAACCGTCGAACTTCTTCCTCCTTGCGCCTCCACCGTGACTGTAACCTCCTCCCACTCTTCTCTCTGGCTGCACTGATCGGCTACCACCAAGCCACATCGTTGTCCGCTTCACACAAAACCACATCACCCCCCTTTCTGTTTCGTACCACTCGGAACCGCACCTCCATTTCTTTCTGGCTGAGATTTCTGGCGCGGCGCACCTCTGGTGTCCCACTATCTTGCTCGGTTGGCCATCTATACCTTTTCTGTAGGTTTGTTTTTCTTCGATTGTTTTCTTCTTCCAATTGGTAGATTTTCAGTTTGGGTTTCATATTTTATTTGGTCTATTTTTGGTGTGATTGCATCGATACTTTGTCTTTAGAGTTCATCCTTGGTCCCTTTTGGTGTGAATATGGTTCAATTGAAGTTTTGCACCGAAATTCGGGGGGTTTCGGCATCAAAGGTTGGTGTTTCCGAGTATAATTAGTATTTGGATTATTATTTTTCTTACTTGGTTAATTTAATGTATTACATGATTAATAGGTGAGGTGAGAAGTGTGTTTTAAAAAAGATTTCATATGCATTTGAATTTAAAATAGCATTTTGAAATGAAATTGAGTACTTTTCAGGTTTAACTCTTTTCATGTTGTTTGACATCAATTTATAAATTGTGAAATTGGTTATTCAGATTATGTACAGGATGCGAATGATGTTTGGAAAGGTTTTTAGTGTGCATTTGCTTTATTAGATCATGAAATATTTGTATATTATGTTTCATTATGTTGTTGTTGTGCACCTTGGTAATGTTTTATAAATTATGCAAATGACTAATTTCATGGTGCAAGTGATGCGAAACTAGCTTTTGGAAGAATCTGATATGAATTTGTGTTGGAATTGGTTTTTTTAATGTGAATTTGGGTGTACTTTTCATCTAAAATCTTTTTGCTCCTCTTTTAGGTGTTTTATAAGTTGTAAAAATGGTTTATCTAGTTTTTAAAGTGGTGCGAGTCATGTTTTCAGTTGCACTTAAACAATGGAATGCTTGTTTTGGAATTGGTTACGGTTTATGTGATGACTTGAAATGGCCTTTGGAAATGGTTAAATTGATTATGTGCTTTCCTTTTATTATTTTAAATGAGTTTTATAAGTTATACAAGTAATGTGAAATGTATTTTCAAATGGTTTAGTGTACGTTTGGGGTTCAAGAGTTTTTTTGGTGTGATTCTTTTTTTAGCGCTAACTTAGAAGTGTTTAATAAATTGCTTAATTGTTTTATTAAATTATTTGTGTAGTGCGTTGGACCTCGCTACGATGGTTTCAAGTTGCGGGTTTCAACAATGCCTACTTGTGCATGCATAAGGTAATACATACATGTATAAATGCCCTCTTTGTAAATATTCCCTCATGGCGCGGGGAATATGTGCAATGCAGCTAGGGATATTGATATATATGTGTGTATAAATTCATGTGCATGGAAGTGCGCAGGGTAAGTTCGAGTGATCTTCGATAAATAACGGCATGTTTGAGTTTGGTTTCCTATGCCTATTCTATTAATTTGAAATTCATAATTGCTTACTTGCTTTAAAAATATGTTTTACATTATGCTATGTGCACATGCTATGAAATCTGATTGTGGTTGCTAGAAACGATTATGCCTTTGTTTTGGAAATTGAAATGTATTTCAAATATCGTTGGTCTTAAGTTACTTTTCTTGAAAAATTATTTCTTAAGTGTTTTTGAATTGGTAAGGTGTATTTTCAAAGGTGTTTTTCCTTTTGGATAATTGATCGCAAAAAGTGCTCCCTTTATGTAATTATGCTCGTTTCGCATCTTAAGAAGGTTTTATGAAAAATAAAAACCTCTCTTGAGGCATGCCCCCCCTTGGTTTTAGAAAAAATGATTTTTAAGTTGAATGTGTTATCATGTGCCTAATTTGATGCTTATGAATTGTGTGATGTGAAAGAGGGGGAATGCTCTCATGGAGGGAGAGCGGTGGTGAGAGGTTGAATGAGTTTTAGAAAAATAAAGTGTTATGTACATATATGTTTGCTTTATAAAGAAAACTCACCACCATTTGAAATAGAGCATAATGGGAAACCTGGGTATCTAGGTGGGTGACCAGGACTAGTATGTTAGACGACACGGCCAAGGTTCGTCCCAGTTTTTCAAGCAGGATTGACCCAATAACACTAACTAAACATATGAATTTCTAAGGGTCGTGGCCTTCTAAGCCACGTTTTCTAAGGGTCGTGGTCATCTAAGCCACGTTTTTCTAAGGGTCATGGCTTCTAAGCCACATTTCACCGATGTACGAGGTCTCTAGGTTCCCACTTGTTCTAGATACCTATTGGGATTACCCATGGTGCTCATTTGTGACATGCTTCTAGTGATGTAACTTTATTTTCAGTTGTTTCATACTTGATGTTTGTTTTTGGAAACCATATTTTAATCCGAACTGGTTTCTTTTCATTTTTTTAACGTTAATGCATGCTTGGAACCTATTTTGAAAATTTAGTGTGACTGAAATGCTTTACTTGAAAATGAAAACTCATTACTTGAATTTGAAAAGAAGGAAAACATTATTTTATTATACCTTATTTTCAAACTGGCATAATTGGATTTCTTACTAAAGGCAGGGGAATAGGACGTGGTTATATTTTGGCATTCCTACTGAGCATCTCGGTTCTCACGCCTATTTTTGTTTTCAGTTTCAAGTTTCAGTCTTGGATCCCTTTTGGGAGCGAGTGTAGTTAACGTACTGTGGTGATCCACAGGGTCACTTGAGGTATGTCACGTTACTTTGTTTATTCCTTTTTCCACTGTCAAGTTGTTTAGTTTATTTCCCATTATTTATCTACTTGTTCAGTTTATGTTAATTTATCTTCGTTATGGGAGAAACCATTCCCAACTGGTTTATTTTGATGCTCGGCATTAGTTCCCAGCCCGTGGGGATCGGGAATTCCCTTCGGTCCACATCGCAGACTGGGTCGGGCGCCGGGTCAGATGACGATTCGGCCTGGTTCGTGACAAAATGGTATCATAGGTGCCCGTATTATTTGGGGTGTCAAGTAGCTTGGTGATTATGTGTGTCAGGACTCAAGAGGTTGGTGCGGTAAGGAAGTCATGAACCCTTACCTGTCCCGAGACTCGAGTTTCCAGGGGTAGTCCGGGATTTGAATTTTCTTCTTTGATTGGTATGTGTGGATGAGGGATGACCAAGGAAGTGAGCCAGTGTTACGCGACGAACTTGCATGGAGTAGCAACCCATGTACAACCTGAGTACACTGTTCAAGACGCTTCCTGTGGTTAATGCTCGCTCAGATCATGGTCTACTAATCCATGTTACTGGGTTGGCATAGCCACTAGTCCCTTATTTTTGGAAATTTTTTTGTGAGTTATGTTTGACCATCATTTTGGTTGGTGTGAGTAGATCTCAAAAATGAAAATGGATTTTTGTGAAGGTGTTTTAAAATGTGAATGTGGTTGTTGGAGTGGAAAATGGTTTTTGAAATGTAAAACGTTTTAGAATTTGGAAATGTGTTTCTTCAATGATAAGTGACTTTCACAAAATTGGTTGGGAATTTGTGCTTTATGTTGAATGGTCTATTTTTAATATGAGAAGTGTCTTAAATTAACCCTTGGTATTCATATGAGTGATCACATACATTGAGGTGTGCATGTGGAAAGTGGAGAAATTGGTGATGTGAGTGGATGGGTGCTTGAGCTAGCACCGAGATATATATGTGGGAGACTTCATGGAATACCAATGGTGGATATTGAAGTTGTTTTGTTTGCTGAAAAAATGGTTTTCAAAAAAAGGTTATTTTAAATGTTTTGAAAAGTGAGTGAGAAATTGTTTACCGTTCTCTTTTCATAATGAGTATTCTTTTTCATGGGTTCTTGGTTTTGACATACTGAATTGTGGTTGGAATAGTGATTTGAGTTTGAGATTTTGTTTGTGATTGAGGGGTGGAATTTTGATTTATGATGAGTTTAGATTTGGATTTGTACCTCTTGTTTTTTAGTATGCTTCCCAGAAAAGTCCCAGAAGTTTCTAGTGGGCCTCTTCTAGTTGTTGGTTCTACCCAGACTTTTAGCGGAGTGGATGAATTGAATTCTTTTCGGTTATTGTCTAGATTCTATAGTGATCGTGATCTATCGAAGGTAGCGGACTGACTTGGTGAAATCATTGGAGTTTCCAAGTTATTGGAAACTCCCAAAACTATGAGAGCCTGTGTTGGTTAGGGTCCGTTTGAAGGTGCAACTTCGGATTGGTGGAGGAGATAATCCCTGTGTCGTTGCATGATGGTATATCTTGGAATGTGTTTAATACCACTCTCGTCTCATGGTTTATACCCGAGGAAGTGAAGGCGAGGAAAGTGGCAGAACTAGTGGGTGTCGAGTAAGGACAACAAAGCAGTAAAGGCCTACATGGGGCATTCCAAGGGGTTGATTCCATTTTCTCTACAGGTAGCATCGTGGAATCAGTTAAAGTTTCTCTTGTGTGGGGTCTTCATCTAGGATTCTAGGACCATTTATTTCTGGTGTTCAGGAAGGTTCCCCATCCGGTGACGAGAGTGAATTGGAGGAACCTGTCTTAGTCAAGTCTTCTTATCAATTACATCTTCTATTATTTGGTCCACCCCCTTGTTTTCTTCTAGTGTGCTCAGTTTGGGTACTTTAAGTCACCCTGTCATCATCCTCCGAAGGCTTTCCGTCAGTGTGGCCATTTGGGATAATTGGAGGGGTTCCACTAGCGGAATCTTCAGCCAGAGTCTCGACCGAAGGATGTCAGCTCCTTACTGCGGGGTATCAGATGCTTCAAGACATCAGAGCTCCAGCCACAGGTCTCGGAGTGAAGCTCTTCACGCAGTCAGGAATCATTGGGTGTGGGGAACCTTGGTCTAATTTTTGTCTGAAATGTTGAAATGGGGACGGTCTGAATTTCCCTGTTGTAGCTCTCCCATCTTTGAAGGTTCTATTTTGTTGTAAGAGGCGTAAAAAGATATTTTTCTCGTTTCAGTCTTTGTGCTTTGAATATCCCACTGTAGTTGTAAGAAGGTGTGGTGATCTCTTCTTTTTAGTAATTCCAGTAGTTGCGCCTCCTCAAATGTGACCTGTTTTGTTTTATTACATGCTCATTTTGCATATGCTCATCTCTTGTGGAAATGATGATTCGTGGTTAAGTTCGTTATTTGGTAGAATTCTTTTGTGGGTTTTCTCATGTGTCAGTGGTTTCTGGTTTGGGTTGGAAGTTCTCATGTTGGTCTATACTGGTGGGTTTAAGTTGTTCGGTCCTTAAATGGTGGTGAGACCCACCATGAATCTTTTTGTGCCTTCTTTGAGGATTGGTCTATGTGGTGATTCCGTCTTAGATCAAGTTAACAGTTCCAGAGTTAGCCCATGCTGAGAGTCTCAATGTTGGTTTTTCTAGTCGGGTTCTTGTGGTGGGGAGAACCCTCCTCGTTTCCTGATGACTCTTCTCTTTGTATTTACCTTAGAGTTGGTCGGGTGTGACTGATGGAGTGAAAAGTCACACCGAGTTGTGATTTTGTGGCCTCATTTAGTTTTGAACTCATGTTTGTTTCCTTGTTTGGCTGGGTGACTTTCTAGGGGTAGAAAGTTTTTGTGGTGGGGAGAATTGTCACACCCGAACTTTTAAATTAATATTATTTTATTATTTTATTATTTTATTAGACTTTGAAACTTTCTATCGTGTTGCGGTCCAAGCTCATTTGAAATTTTTTCACTTTTTTTATGAATGAATGCTTTTCCCTTGACAGCATCTGATGCATGGGCAGAGCGTGTTCAAAGCCGCATGACTTTGCTTGAGTCACCGTGCGGCATGCCTCATGTACAAGAAAAATAAATAAAGAGAGTTTTAATGAGTTAGTTTAATAATAATAATAATGGTGATTATTTTTATTATTATCATGGTTAATAATATTATTATTATAACATTTATTATAATTGTTATTAAGTTTATAAATATTAATATTATCATTATTTATGAATTTTTTATCTATTTTATTTCATTTTCTTTTATTCATTTCTTTTTTTTTCCTCCCTTGTATTCCCCCCCCCCTCTCTCTTCTCTCTTGGACTCACACGGCACATCTTCCCCCACTTGAAACCCTATTCGCACAGCTGACCCCCCCCCCACTATCCTTTCCTGCCCGCGCTACCCCCCCCCCCCACTGGCGAGGGCCCTTCGGCGTGCCTCCCACCCTCCATCCCATCATCACCCCCCCCCCCCTCGATCTGCTCCTCTCCTCCCCCTCCAGCCAAAGTAGCCAGCACACACCCCCTCAATTCCATCAGGTTGCACCATCTTCCACAAACCCTACCGTTGAATCACCGACCTTCTTCCTCCTTTCACCTCCACTGTGACTGGATCCTCCTCCCGCTCTTCTCTCTGGCTGCATTGATCAGCTACCACCAACCCGCACCATTGTCCACTTTGCACCGAACCACGTCACCCCCCCTTGTTGCTTCACACCACTCGGAACCACGCCTCCATTTATTTCTGGTAGGGATTTCCGGAATGGTGCACCCCTGGTGGCCCACTCTCTTTCTCTGTTGGCCATCTACACCATTCCCGCAGGTTTGTTTTTCTTCGATTATTTTCTTCTTCCAATTGGAATATTTTCGGTTTGGGTTTCATATTTTATTTGGTCCATTTTTGGTGTGATTGCTTCGATACTTTGTATTTAGGGTTCATCCTTGGTCCCTTTTGGTGTGAATATGGTGAAATTGAAGTTTTGCACCGAAATTCGGGGGGTTTCATCATCAAAGGTTGGTGTTTTTGAGTATAATCAGTTTTAGGCTTATTATTTTTCTTACTTGGTTAATTTAATGTGTTATATGATTAATAGGTGAGGTGCGAAGTGTGTTTTTAAAAATATTTCATATGCGTTTGAATTTAAAGTAGCATTTTGAAATGAAATTGAGTACTTTTCAAGTTTAACTCTTGTCATGTAGTTTGACGTCAATTTATAAATCGTGAAATTGGTTATTCGGATTATGTACGTGATGCGAATGATGTTTGGAAAGGTTTTTAGTGTGCGTTTTCTTTATTAGATCATGCAATATCTGTAGATTATGTTTCAGTATGGTGTTGTTGTGCGCCTTGGTAATGTTTTATAAATTATTCAAATGACTAATTTCATGGTGCAAGTGATGCGAAACTATATTTTGAAAGAATCTGATATGCATTTGTGTTGGAATTGGTTTTTTTATGTGAATTTGGGTGTAATTTTTGTGTAAAATCTTGTTGCGCCTCTTTTAGGTGTTTTATAAGTTGTACAAATGGTTTATCTAGTTTTTCAAGTGGTGCGAGTCATGTTTTCAATGGCACTTAAACAATTGAATGCTTGTTTTGGAATTAGTTACGGTTTATGTGATGATTTGAAATAGCCTTTGGAAATGGTTAAATTTATTATGTTCTTTCCTTTTGTTATTTTAAATGAGTTTTATGAGTTATATAAGTAGTGTGAAATGTATTTTAAAATGGTTTAGTGTACGTTTGTGGTTCAAGAGTGTTTTTGGTGTGATTATTTTTTTAGTTCTAACTTTGAAGTGTTTAATAAATTGCTTAATTGTTTTATTAAATTATTTGTGTAGTGCGTTGGACCTCGCTATGATGGTTTCAAGTTGCGGGTGTCAAGAACGCCTACTTGTGCATGCATAAGGTAAGACATATACGTATAAATTCCCTCTTTGTACATATTCCCTCATGGCGTGAGGAATATGTGTAATGAAGCTAGGGGTATTTATATATATGTGTATAAATTCATGTGCATGGAAGTGCGCAGGGTCAGTTCGAGTGATCGTCAACAAATAACGGCATTTTTGAGGTAGGTTTCCTATGCCTATGCTATTAATTTGAAATTTATAATTTCTTGCTTGCTTTAAAAATATGTTTCGCATTATGCTATGTAAACATGATATGAAATCTGATTGCGATTGCTAGAAATGATTATGACATTATTTTGGAAATTGAAATGTATTTCAAATGTCGTTGGTCTTAAGTGACTTTTCTTGAAAACTGATTTCTTAAGTGGTATTGAATTGGTAAGGCGTATTTCCAACGGTGATTTTCCTTTTTGTCCGTTTGATTGAAAAAAGTGATCCCTTTATGTAATTAATCCCATTTGGCATATTAAGAAGGTTTTATGAAAAAGAAAAACCTCTCTTGAGGCATGCCCCCCTTGGTTTTAGAAAAAATTGATTTTTAAGTGGAATGTGTTATCATGTGCCTAATTTGATGCTTATGCATTGTGTGATGTAAAAGAGGGGGAATGCTCTCAAGGAGGGAGAGTGGTGGTGAGAGGTTGAATGAGTTTTAGAAAAAGAAAGTGTTATGTACATATATGTTTTCTTGATAAAGAAAACTCACCACCATTTGAAATAAAGCACAATGGGAAACTTGGGTATCTAGGTGG
This sequence comes from Viscum album, assembly GCA_963277665.1. Lineage (NCBI taxonomy): Eukaryota > Viridiplantae > Streptophyta > Magnoliopsida > Santalales > Viscaceae > Viscum > Viscum album. Next base: position 963,955,191 of record OY728157.1, read on the forward strand.
GTGACCAGGACTAGTACACTAGACTACATGGCAGAGGTTCATCCCGGTTTTTTTAGAAGGATTGATGCAATAACACTAACTAAACATATGAATTTCTGAGTGTTGTGGCCTTCTAAGCCACATTTTCTAAGGGTCGTTGTCTTCTAAGACACATTTTTCTGAGGGTCGTGGCTTCTAAGCCACGTTTCACCGAGGTATGAGGTCTCTAGGTTCCCACTTGTTCTAGCTACCTATAGGGATTGCCCATGGTGCTTATTTGTGACATGCTGCTAGTGATGTAACTTTCTTTTCAGTTGTTTCATACTTGATGTTTGTTTGTGAAAACCATATTTTAATCCAAACAGGTTTCTTTTCATTTTTTTAACATTAATACATGCTTGGAACCTATTTTGAAAATGTAGTGGGAGTGAAATGCATTACATGAAAATACAAACTCATTACTTAAATTTGAAAAGAAGGAAAAACATTATTTTATTATACCTTATTTTCAAACTGGCATGATTGGATTTCTTACTAAAGGCAGGGGTATAGGACGTAGTTATATTTTGGCATTCCTACTGAGCATCTCGGTGCTCACGCCTACTTTACTTTTTAGTTGTAGGTTTTAGTCTTGGATCGCTTTTGGGAGTGAGTGTATTTGAAGTTCCGTGGTGATCCACGGGGTCACCTGAGGTATGTCACGTTGCTTTTTTTATTCCTTTTTCCGCTGTCAAGTTGTTTAGTTTATTTTCCTTTATTTATCTGCTTGTTCAGTTTATGTTCATTTATCTTCGTTATGGGCCAAACCATTCCCAACTGGTTTATTTTGATGTCTGGCACTAGTTTCCAGCCTATATAGATCAGGAACACCCTTTGGGCCATGTCGCGGACCGGGTTGGGCGCCGGGTTGGATGATGATATGGCCTGGTTCGTGACAGTTGTGACGGCTGAACAATTAGCTTATGCTAAATAAAAAAACAGCCCTTCCATATTTTTTTTGGAAAAAATTATATTGTACCTCATTTTGAAAATGAAAAAATTAGTCCATTAAACACATTTTATAAAAATAATTAAATTGGTAAAAATAAATTAAAAATTTGTAGGAAAATAGTAAAATTATTTTTTACAACATTTTTATGATACATGAAATTGATTGTCAAATATTCCCCATAGATACTTATGACTAAACAATCCTATATAATAACGAGATTGTAAAATTAACCCTTACCTTTTAATTTCATTTAGATGAGTTTTCTTTAAACTTATGTAAAAGGGTTTAAATCATTTCATAAATTTATAAAATAACTATATCCATACTTATGATGTCATATATGATCTTTTTTATATTTTTTTGTTAATAATATTTGGTTATTACCCTTGTTTAGTGTGTTAACAACTTCATTATCATATTCATGTTTTGTCATCTATGTCATGTTTATTATGAATATTATATTTTTATTTAATCTATAGAATGATATTATGTTTATATATATTAAATTTACTCATTTTAAAAAAAATTATAATTGTTCATGAATGGTTAACATGGAAATGATTCACATCACATCATGGAGACGGTAGGCAGTACGTTTGCATGATCGAAAATACCATTCCCTTAATGATAAAGGGTAAGGAATTAGATGGTATATAAATTGTAAATAATAAATTTCATGTAATATTTTTTATTTATATCTATTATATCTATCAGTATTCTCATCCAAAAATGGTGGTGATGAAAGAAAAGTGCACCGCGGTGTGGAGACGGTAGGTCATACATACACATGTGTGGTGATTTTATTTTTGGTAGCATGAATAAATGGAGGAATATGGTTGTACCATAATAATAATAATAAAATATTATCATATATATGTTACTATATTTTTTACTTTATAATGGAAAAACACATAAATAGGATTTAAAATAAAAAATGAACATGGATGAGTTAGTAAAAAAATATTACCTCTTCTTTGGAATACTTCCATTAGATCACTTATTATGGGATTTATGGTTTGAATTTTTGTATGAACATGGCCTCCAAAACATGTATAAGGATATTGGGAGGATAAATGGGAATTAATTAGTTGATCTTTAAGAATAAAAGTGGTTTCTGGAAGTGAGAGAGGATATTCCCTTTTATAATTGAGGTGAAGGATACTTTTGGAATCTCTCAAACAACTAAATTAATATAAATTAATTTTTAATTAAAAATGGTTCCAAGGTGAGTTTTTTCGAAGATAATATGAGGATGGATTTAAATACTCTCAAATAATGATATTTAGATAAGTTTAGGTCACATTATTGACCTGATATTTTGGATTTAACCCTTAGTTAAACCCTTTAACTCTTACCATGACAACGTGGTTATTTACTCATTAAGGGTTAATATAGTAACTACAAATTACCAGAATAACCTCAAATGAAAGAATGATAAAAATATGAACCTCATCTAAATTATTTTGATGAATTTTTTATTTTTATGAATTTTTTATGATTTAATAAAATATAATTTATTTTAAAGAATACTTAATATTAATTTTGATAATATTCATTTCATGACATTTTTACAAATATAAATCCACAAGATAACTTCAAAAAAAAACAGTTAATACCTCTATAATATGTCTAGGTCATCCATAAAATTCATGCATGAAATAAATTAAATCAAATTATATTTATTTAAATATGTTTACAGTATTTATTCGATATGTCCATTAATTAAAAAATTATTGTATCATCATTGTGCTAGACTTGAATTTATTTATTTCATCACTAAAAATTATAAATAAATTATAATGATTAATATTAAAATTTTAGATTTAAAATTAATGTATATATTAGAAGATTAATTCTTAGAAACCATATATAAAAATGTAATACTTATTAAAAACAAGTGTGTGAAATATTAGACTTTCCTTAGAATAAAATATTATAAAATCCTTAAATTCATCCATATGACTCAAAGATGACCTAAAATCAGCCCAATGATTCTTATTATAGAAACACACTTCATATAATAAAATTATGACATGTTTTATCATAATTATATAATAATTATAACATAATATTTTCCTTTAATTAACATATTTACCCTTAACTTTTGAAATAAAAAATATTACTAAAGTTACTATTCATATTCACAAATAAGAAACCTATTTTAAAAAATTTTACCAACTAATTAAAAAAAATTAATCCATTTTCAAAAATTCCAAACACATATGTAATAATAATTAATATAAAATTAATTTCGTTGATGGGGTGATAAAACATTTTATTAAAGTTTAAATATGCAAAAGATTGAAACATTTGTATATTAAAATTCAATTTAAAATTGACGCCAACAACCTAAATTGTATTAAAATATAAGAAAATAATATATTTATACTTTAAAACTAATAAAAAATATAATTTAACACAAAAAAATATTTTGAAGAAAAAAACTTGTTTTAATTAAAAATTAGTATTTTTCAATATTTATTAAAAAAAAACTTATCATAAAATTTATAAAAATAAACCAATGTAAATTTTTATATTCCAATTTAAAATAAGAAGGTTATTTTTTAAAATATAATGTATAAATGTTTCAAAAAAATATTTAGAATATGTTCATCATTAAAAGGCGATAAAACTGCTTTAATAAAAATAAAAGTTTTTATGTGTAATATTGGGATTTTTCTTATTTTATGTATATCAAATATATTGGATGAATGTAAAAAAAATTTATTAGACAAATAGTATATAAATTTTCTATAAAAAATTAATGTGTTATATTTAATTGACTGTGCAAAATAGGACTAAATAGTATTTTTTCAAACCAATTATTGCTTGCATTGAAATCATCAAAACATTATATTTATTATAAAAGGAAAATATGGAAAATTCACGAGTGAAACAAATTTATAGTTTAATATTTTTTATTTATTCCCCATATTATCCTATGTAGTATTATGAGATCAAATATATTTAGGAACTTATTTTGATGAATAAAATAAATATTTTTTATTTTATTTTATTTATGTTTTATGTATATGGTACCCCTATGAAATTGGTGTTATCTATCATTTGGTTATGTTTATTAGATATTTATATTAATAAACATTTAATAATATATTTAATTTAAATCATTTTATATTATTGGTACTAGATAAATTTTTATTTATTTTTTGGTAAATTGAATAAAATATATTTGTAAAAAACCTATGGAAAAGTATATGAATTGGAAAATATGTTGAAATTTTGGAAAATTTAGAGAAGGTATTTTCTGAGAAATTAAATCCATGTATGAATAATACAAGTAGATTTTGGTCTGATATATAAGTACAATTATTTTATGAACCCATAATGTATTGTTTTGTATTAACTCAAACTATACCAGGTGCATGATAAAGAATCCTTATTGTACTCATGGTTTGAAACTCCCAGTGGATATGCATTGGAAAATTCATAATCTCATTATGATACATTGTAAATGAAATGAATATATATTTATGTTGGGAATCATGATAGGATAATTACTATAGATAACCTATACTGGAATCCAGACACTCATATGATATGATATGTGTGTGATTTATAAGTTATACAATTAAATTCTATAGTTTCTCATTTATGTAACTATTCTTCTTTCCCTCAACCATAATTTTTTTTTTTAGTAACTTTTAGGGAATATGAGGAACCCTTCCAAAATCCATTATGATAATAAATGTGATGATTTTGCTATGGAGATACATAACATTACAGGAGATAAAACTAGGATCTTCACAGTAGTGTTATCTTATGTAACTCATGTGATGAAAAATACATCTATCATATGGAACACACCACTCATCATAGAAAATATAAATTTTTAGTTGATTCCTTTATTTTATAAATGAATACTAAATTTAGTGAAACTTCATATCCACTCATAGTAATAGAAACAAATTATCTCTATAGGGAATATTATTCCACATTCAATACTATTCAAAAAATGTTAAAATAATAGTAGCCTTTTATAGTATATAGGGGGTGATAGTCAATGGTGGGAATTGAAATGAACATGAATCCCATGGAGTAAATTGATTTCATATAATTTGAATGATTTATTAAAATATTTTTCAATAGATATTATCCCTCAATACTCCATATTAAAATGGGAATGGTGTTCAATGGACTAATTCAAAAAGGAAGATAGGTATATCGAGGCATAGAAAGAAAACATCACAAGAAATGAATAGTATTCCTATTACTTTATTTTGAAAACTATATATATGTTGAACCACTTCATTAGTCTAATAATACCATGTATATGAGAATATTTGGATATTCAGGGATTAAAAACTAAATAGATTGTCAAATGTTTCCTTAAGGATAAAATGGAAATCTGATACTCTCAATGGAAAAATGTCTATGGAGATAAAAATAATAAAATATAGTATAATTTATGAGTATCAGTAGATGAATACCATGAATTAATATGAAGCCAAATGATCATAATGATAAATTTTTTGATTAAGAACCTCAAAAACGTTTTCAAGGGAAACATGTGATACTTCAAATATAGAAAATATGGTTATTAGGTTAATAAATGATGAAGTAAAATTAGAAAAACCCCATTTAAATTGATAAAAATAATTTTCTAATAAACACTAAGAAATTATTTTAGTGCTTTAACTGTAAAGAACACATAAATTGTGGAATATTATTCCATAATCTAATGGTTATCAAAATTAATCATTGAAAAATCCTTCAAGGCATAGAGATCAAGAAGGGAATATAATATCACTACTACTAAGGTGGATCCAAAAAATGATGTGAGTAAAGTTCCATTAGTTATATATACATCAATATAAAATTTATTGTTTTATTATGGTTCTATACTTTCATTAATGTCATGTTTTTTAGTTGATCTAAATAGACACCAGACCAAAAAATAGAGGTTGAGTAAGTTGTCAAAAAAATGGGTAAATTACTTCATTCCAATTATTTATCTCATACATAGTTAATGATTTTGGATATAACCATATTTAGGAGAATTTCATACTTTATTTAGTGGAATTTTAGGTGACATTTGGAATGGATTGTCTTTTTTTATATTAATCCAACATCAACTATCAGGAGAGAGTGTTCACTCTTCCAAAAAAAAATCATCCTTCTTTTAGTTAAAGATGTATAGAGGATAATAAATGGTATTTTTAATATTTATCATAATCATGTATATTATTTTTTTATGAGAAATAATATCTTTCTCACATAATTTATAAAAATGAGAGAATCATTCTTGAATAAATAAAAGTTGTGAGGGACTATACTGATGTATTACCTAAAGAGTTTCTTAGTATTCCTCCAAGTTGAGTGGTCTTGATATCAATATATATATATATATATATATATATATTCTCATATCCAAGAATATATACATAATTTATACCACTGATTTGAAAAAAAAATTAGTCATAAGAGAATATAGAGAAGGGTTTTATACATCAAAGAGCTTCATTATGGGTTTCTCTAATCCTCTGTAATTAGGAGAAGGATTGTAAATTGTTCCTCTTTATTGATTATCATGAACACAAAAATATTATAATAAAGAAAATATATCCCCAACCCTGGACTAATGAAATGTTTATCCAACTATAGAGAACCTAATATATCTATGAGGTGGTCCTTCATTTTGGATATCATCAATTAAAGTTGATGTTTGATAATATTCAAGATATTTACATTATAAAAAGGCTTATAAATAATGATTTCAATGTTATTACCTTCTATATCACTATTTATCATCAAATTTCAATGGAAATAATAAATAAATTCTTTAAATATGACCTCAAAAAATTTGGTAGTCATTATTGATGGTGCTCTAGTATACTATTGAAAAATGGAGGAGAAAATGAAAATTTTGAATATTATTTAAAGAAAATGTGAAAAGTGAATATATATATATATATGTGTTTGTGTGTGTGTGTGTGTGAAATTTATAGTGAATTGAATTTTTAGATAGATTAATTATCACTCTTGGGATGTATTATCATAATTAATGGAATATTTGTGGACCCTTCAATGATTAAGATGATTGCGGAATGGCCTTTACCAAAATCTTTATTAGATATCTATAGATTTCATAAACTAGACAAATATCACTGATGACTTATGACAAACATTTCAAGAGTATCAAACCCACTGAATAAGCTATATCATAACTGAGTGAAATTTTTCTACACTAAGGAATTTGAAGAGAGATTCATGAATTTAAAAAAATAGGATTATCACTTCTCTAATGTATATATAGTTTCCAAGTGCATAACTTTTAATGTTATACAAAGATACATAAAATATGGTTTGTGTTATGTAATGATGAAAAATGATAATTTGGTAGCCTTCACCACATGGTATTTGAATGTTCATAAGAATTACTATCAAACACATTTTTGAAGTTGGCTGTAGTAATATTCTCATATAAATTTTGGTTTCATTATCTACATGGGGGTAAGGGTAAGATATATAAAGATCAAAATATCCTTAAGTAAATATTCACAAATAATAAGATTAATATATACCAGTAATTATTTTCAAATAGAATCAATATTTACGATTACTCATTGAACTACCATTAGGGGAAAGAAAATAATGTAAAAAATGATCGAAGTAGAAATGATTCTATAAATTAATTAATGGAAATAATTGAGAAGAATCCAATCTCCATAGACTTGAAAATGGATTTACATGGACGTCATAATGTATGGAACATCATCCAAACTAGATAAAATGATTTTAAACCATCCATTCGTAATCCAATAAAGGATACTCAAAGGGATTATGTGGTAATACAATTGATGATGGTATCTATAAGAAAATATGAATCCATAGAGTTTATAATTGATAAGGAAGTATTATAATGATTAGGGTCATGACTACATTTTCCATTGGTTTATGAGATAAATAATAATATAATAAATAATGCACAATTACCATCCTTTTACATCCATATAGGGAGCATGAAGACATATTGGGATCTCTAAGAAAACTATTTCTAGGAAAATATGAAGAAGGAGGTCACAGAAAAAACATCTAAATGGATGTTATTTCAGAATTTTAAGGAGGAAAAAAATCCAATGTGATGATGAAACCATTAACTATACCAATATTTAAATAGAAAAATATAACCATTGACTTTTTCAAATGACTTCAAAATAAATATAGAGAAATTAATATGAACTTTGGTTGATATTCTTAAAAATTTGAACCATATCATTTCTATTCGAGAAAACTTTTTACTAAATAAAATTACAAGGATATCATCAAAGAAGTGATGATATTTCATAAAATAACACTCCCAAATATATCATACCAATATCTAAAATTTAATTCTATGTAATTAAAATGAATCTAATATGAATAAAATGTTGATTTGTTATTCAGAATGTATTATATCCCCCAAAATATTATCGAATCATAACAGACTATCCAAATAATTAAGAAAATGATTTTTCCATGACTGATAGATTTAAAAGGAGGATGAGATCAACATCTTACTTAAGTAGAGTTATTATAAAATAACAGTTTCCAATAAATAATCCAAATGGTTTTATATAATTCTTGTTATGGTAATTTAGGTAGAAAACCCAATATTTTAGATGATGTTGGTAAATTAAAGTTGATGAGAACTAAAATGGTATATGAAATGGTTGACAAGGTCATTATATTATATAGTACACCAAGGATTCACATAATTGATAGAATATATACAATGATAATAACTAATGAGACATGTAGTTTGAGGGTTGTGATAAAGTGTTCCCCACCACATCTTAATGGAATAGAGTTAGAATATTTAGAAATATGGGAACGATATTTACTAGACAAATTTCACCCTTTGATATTCTTTATCACATCTGTGTTTCATCTTTTATGCTAGTAATCCCACTATTCATATCATAAGTACATGATGTCTTCCAAGTATCCCACTTGATAAAATTCATAGAAAATATCTCACATGTACACATTATAGATGTTTTTCACCTAGAAAAATATTTGTAATATGAGGAGAATCCAATTAAAACATTAGATTGTAAAGGAAAATTTATATTCAACAAGAAAACTCATTTGGACAATGTATTATAGCTAAAACAAGTGTATAATGAGATAACATGGGATCAAGAGGATGAATTGAATCAAGAGTACCCCGTAGGATTTCACCTATGTATCTATAATAACTTTTCCAAAAAAATCATTTGCGGGAGGAATTTAATGATGTCAAAAAAAATTAATGGGATTTAACATTATTATTAAATGAATGTGTTATATTTTATAATGTAATATTTCATATAGAATACAAAAGATATGATAAAAACTAAAATAATTTTATTATATTAACTTATAAGTTACATATAGAGAAAAAATAAACCAATAATAATTAAAAATATGACATTGGGAAAAAATGTGAAATCAAATATTTATAATATGAAAATATGGATATGCTCAATCCCACCGAATTACAACACACATGTTCAACAAAGTAACAATGAATAAGAATATCATTAATAAAATACTAATTATTTTAATTAGTATATATATATATAACCTTTAAAGAAAGTATATGTCAATGAAAAATGAAGAATACATTAGGTATTTATAGAAAGTTGGTTACTCATATTCCAATTACAAATCTATCCATTTAAAAAGTATTCAGACCACCAAAAATTTATTCTGAATGTTAGGAATAGTTTAGTGACAATTAGAATAGTATCATAAAAATATATAAATGTAACATTTTTTATTAATAATATAAAATTGAATATGAAATATTTATATCATGATATAAGTAAATAAATGTTATAAAAATAATAAATTTAGAGTTGGTATTTCTGTAAGACAATTATATTTAATCTTATTTTTTATAAAAAATATAATGATTTAAAGTAAACATTATTTTAATTCATATAATGATTTTATCATTCATTATAATAATAATTTAATTTTATGGGAGCATAGATAATTTTTCTAATAGTCAGAAAAATGAAAATAATATTTAAATTTTTATTTTTCAAATAAATAACTACTATATTTAATTATTATAATTCTAATATATATAAAATTATTTTCATAAAATTAATTGCATTTTTAAAAATGAAACAATGAAAAACTGATATGATGATTTGTTTATTTTTATAATGTATATAATTTTTTTCTAATAGTGAAATTAAAAAATATACTATATTAAACATTATAAATTAAAAATATGATTAATTACATAAGGGGTCATGTAATAAAATATTACATTTAACCCACATGCACAAATTTTTTTATATATTTAAATGATTTATCACTATTTTTGGTATTTATATAGAATAATAAACTAAATAATGTATTTTTCAAAAAAATACCCCTCTCCTTTCCTTTAAAATACCCCCCAAAAAACCCATTCTCCTCACAAATTATACCATCATTACCTTTCCAATTATCTACCAAATTCACTCTCCATAATTTAACCATATACCTATATGCCTTGGACCCCTCAAATAATTATTCCATGTCCTTAAGTAGAAGCATAAGAGGAGATAACAAATGGAAATTGGTGTACCCCCCACAGAGCCTTTTTATTTTTCTTCCTACTCGACCTTGAAATAAATTCCATCCCACATTAAATAACTACTAAAATTCAATAATTATTTTTTTATTACATATTTTTACTAGAATATTTATATTTTAATGTAAAGACCCAGAAATTCCATGTAATTTTTTTTAATTATATGGGAATTTTTCCAGACTGAGAAATCTGACGGCACGCGATTATGAGGCCCGGAGTGCCCAGAATGATTCGTCGAAGTTTTTCTAAGCTTTAATTAGCGTGCATAAGCAGTTTTCCTAAAAAAGAGGAATAACTCTTAAACGGTTACTTGGATCAGAAATCTGAGTGGACCGTTGTGCTCAGGATGGTGGGTTTACCCTAGGCACGACTTAAGTTTAGTTGATGCAGGCCTCCTGTGAGAAACCTCAAAAATGGCATAACCATAAATAAAATAATTAAATAAATTATTTTATTTTTAAAATGCTTATAACTCACAAATGGTAGCTCGGATTGAAAATCTGAGACCATCGTTGAACTCGTGAGGGAATGCTTTATTTAAGAAGATACTAACTTTGGCCAGTGCGGGCCACTAGTGAAAGTTAGTTTTTGGCCGTAAATAAAATAATTTAGTGATAGTTATTTTATTATAAAATCCATAACTTTTAAATGGTAACTCTGATTGGAAATATGATAGTACCATTGGGTTTTATGGGACTTTTTTCGCATGGGCAGAGCCTAACCTTGACTAGTGTGGGTTGAGGGTGACTGCTAATAATTTTCTGAAATTTTTTTCAGGTACTTTCAGTAAACGAGCAAGTAGTGTTTCATAACTTTTGAACCGATGTTCAGAATTGAAATTTGAGGACACCTTTGAACTCGAAATGCCAGTATTCACTTAAGGAGACTTTCACCTCGATCGTAGTTGGTCGAGGGTGAAAGTTAGTTTTCGTGTTTTTCATGGAAATAAAAATGAAATAAAGAACAACTTTTTATTTTATTTTTAAACTCCCAATTGAATGCTTGGAGATGGGGACCGCCCAAGCTAGAAAAATCCCATTTATGAATTCATGGTCGTGGTTACCACCCAAATCCCTCTTTAATATGGGGAAGTTTCTTGGGAAATCTCCCATTTAATTGGGCCAACGTAAATTAAAAGGATTGACTTTAAAATACTAAGTAATAGCATCATTGTAATTTAGGAAGGTTCCCATTAAATTAGCCTTCATAAATTCCATGATCATTACTTACCCTCCCCCTCTCTTATTTATATGGATCTTGGGGGGGAGGATTTGTCACAGCTTCAACAAGCGATGAAGCTCTGGTAAAGTGTCGCAACGCCCGACACTTAGAAGATGAAGTCGACCCAGCGGGAGGTGACGGACGACATCGAACCACCAATGGGCGACGTGCGAGTGGCGTATTTGGGATCCGATCATGGGAACTAAGAACATGGTCCACTAGAAAGCACAGACGATTATCTGACGTTCAAGGTAGGGGTAATTTTGTTTGAGCATTTTTTATTTCCTCTTCCCCGTTCTTGAATTTATACGAAGAACGCGGGTCAACCGACTAACGAGTTGCCTACGATTCTTTCATCTTTGAGGGAGGTTGTTGCAACGTATTTTGTAGGGTTTGTTGTTGATTTATACTCCCTTATCTAGTTCTTTACATTCTTCTTGAATTAATAATGTCTATGCCGCTTGCTACTACTCTAACGCGGAGGTTCCGGGCCAAAAGAACATGGCCCGACCACTCCGCAACCTTTATGGTTTTGATGTGTTCTTCACGACGGAGGAGGATGGTGACCGATGTTGGTGATTGGTATAGGTGGGACTCGGGATCAGCGTCTGAAACCACGGTCGGCCGCGTGAAGGAGTAGTGGCACCCGTCCGCACCGCCCGGCATACAAGATCTGCGGCATGAGGCTGCAGCAGTGAGGGAGGGTGGTCGGCTCGCTGTCAGCCGCCGGAGATGGCGCAGCGTGTGACCGTGATGTGCAAAGTAGAGGTTGTCCATCCGGCCAGCCGGGACTGCCTAGCGGACACCGCACTATGAGCTGCCACACCGTGGACTGCCCTACCACGGGCCGCCACACCGCGGGTCGCGCCGACGGGCCGGGCCAAACTCAGCGGGCCGGGTCAGATCCCGCAGGCCATGTTCGACCCAGGACCGGACCCTAGGTCAGGCCAGGTCGACTCAAAATAGGATCAGGTCGGGCCGGGTCGGTCCAACCTAGTCGGACCGGACCCAGACCCACTTCAACTCATTTTCACTCTTTCGGCCATATCTTGAGCTATAGGCATCTGTTTGACAAACCGTTAGTGGGACCAGAAACCTTGGAGCAAGATGGACCTTTTGGTATACCCCACTTCAGTTTTGGATAAATTTGGGTTATGGCTGGGTTGGATCGAACACAAATCTAACCGGGCCCTCAAGACTAAAAGGCCAATAACTTAAGAGTCTGAACGTTCGATTGATGCACTGTCTATTGCATTCAGATCCCTTTTACATGGAGATCCTTTGGGATACTTCTCTGTGGGACTTCATGGCCATTGGAGTATCGACCTACGGCTTGAGGAGCAGATCCTCCTGGAATCAAGCGAGATTAGTTTTGGAACCCTGTAGCTTGCTATAACATGAGAAAGGGATCCTTCGTGGGTCTGTGCTCGAGGATCTCACATGGATCCTCTCTAGGAATCCATGTGGGACTACTCTAGGATCCTTTGTGGGTCTATTGTACTAGGATCCTATGTGGGTCTGATGATGTACTAGGATCCTGTGTGGTTTTGTTTTACTAGGATCCTATGTGGGTCTGATGATATACTAGGATTCTGTGTGGGTCTACTGTACTAGGATCCTGTATGGATCTTATGATGTACTAGGATCCTGTGTGGTTCTGATGATTTAGTATCTTACGTCGGTCTGCCTCTTAATAGAGTAAGATGATTCAGTAGTTACATCTAATCATCTCTACTACTGTACCTAAGTTATACCCGGTGTGAGCTGAGACCTTACCTTCATGGTGATTCCTTTTTGTTATTCTTCTGTGTGGCATACCTGTGTGGTACTTTCCTTCATGGTGATACCTTGGTAGTATTATTCTGTGTGTTTTACCTGTGTGGTACTTACCTTTGTGGTGATGCCTTTGTGGTATTCTTCTGTGTGGCGTACCTGTGTGGTACTTTCTTTCATGGTGATACCTTGGTGGTATTCTTCTGTGTGGTGTACCTGTGTGGTACTTATCTTCACAGTGATTACTTTTTGGTATTCTTCTATGTGGTGTACCTGGGTGGTACTTTCCTTCTTTGTGAATCCTTTGTGGTATTCTTCTATGTGGAATTACCTTTGTGGTACTTACCTTTGTGGTGTTACCTTCGTGGTATTCCTTCCTTTATGGAATAGTTGAACCTTGGGCTATGGATTTGGGCCTTGTGTTTCCTCATAAATGGGATGGGTATACTTGATAACTTAGGTATATGTATAGGCATATACCTAAGTAGGACTGACAGTTGTTTTCATACTTTGTGGTTTATCCTTTATATATTTGGAGAGACCTTTGGGGGGTCTCAGGGTCCCAACTGAGTATTTTTATACTCACCCTTGCATGGGCTACACCCGCACCTTGTTGTGTTTGGTGCAAACAACGGACAGCGCTGACTAAGGATGAGGGTACCAGGACAGGAGGTAGCTCAGAGGTGGACCATAGAAGAGGTGTACCACAGAGATGATCATTCGAAATCTATACCTACCCTTCATGTAGGATCTTTTGTGGGTGTTCATAGGATCTTTTCAGTTTACTTGTACTTTTCAGTTTTCTTGTACTTTCCAGATGGGCTTATATTCTGGCCCCTTTACTTACTATACAGACTCTGTTTACAATTCAGTTTACTTGTGTTTGTATCATGTTTTGTTCTTGGTTGCATGATTTATAGGTTATAAAGGCAATGTCATCTCAGTTTTAGGGAATATGCCTTCGGTGCTAATACCAGCCCCTAGCCTATGGAAGGAGGGATTGGGGTAGTCATAGCATGGGCCTCGGGGGACGGTCATGACAATTTGGTATCATATGAGTCAGTTATGCCGTAGAACATTGGACTCTAGTCTTTTTAACAGAAATAATTTTTAAGTGTAGTGAGTGTGGTTTTCAGTTTAGGGAATCCAGTACTGGTGCGGCGGCTGACATATCCATAAACCAGGACCCTGACTTCTGATTTATGACTCGGTGCATGAAAACACTGATTGCATGTGTGTTTTAAAAAGTTTTTTTTGTTTTCTTGAGTCATCTCACCATGTATAACTAAATGACTATGTCTCACCTATTATTTATTAGGATGCCATAGCGTAGATAGCCAACTAGGTTTCTTGAGAGAGTACGCGATGATGGCCCACCGAGCGATGAGGATCCAGTGCAGGGCCCTCTTACTATGTTGGCACCTTCGAGTGGTATACCAGCACCACCACCACCCGCTGGGCAGTAGATACCACCAGCTGCACTGGCGGATGGTGCACGCCAACTGAACGCATTTCAAGAGTTCCAGCAGCAGAGTCCTCTAAGGTTTCGAGGCAAGATAATTTCCCACATAGTTGAGGGCTGGCTGGAGGCGGTTCCTGGAGTTTTCTACCTAGTTGAGACTCCAGTTGAGAAGATGGTGATCTTAGCTACTAGAATTTTTTAGTGAGTGACCACGAGGATGGTATGCATAGTGATGAGGCTTCAGTACGTGGACCATTACTCGAGATAGTACCTTCAGGTATTGTGTCAACTATATCATTGTCTGTTGGTCAGCAGTTACAACCAGTGGTACTGGTAGAGGACACATATAGGCTTAGTTTCTTACGCGTGATTCAGCATCATATACCCCTCAGGTTTCGAGGTGATCTTGACTCACAGGAAGCTAAGGACTGGCTTTAGGAGGTGGCTGGGAGTTCTCTAGAGCTTTTACAGCTCGGAAGGATAACATATCGGTAGTTGAGTATTCATCGAGGCATACCGATCATTCCTAATACTCAATGAATATGATACGATCAGTGCATTGGGTCTCAGAATTTCAAGCTTAGTTCATTTAAGGACTTCTGAGCAAGAACTATTCCTCTTTGCATTCCTACTTATATTGGGGTGCTAGAGAGTACCTTTGTGGTTGAATGTTCTTTAGTTGAGTGGATACAGCCAGTGAATGATAGTAGTGGTAAAATAGGAAACTCGCACCAGTCCCAGAGACTTGGGCATGTAAAGATGTTTTGGGAAGAAGAAGTGTTAGGTATAGATGAATTTGTAGGGCTGCAGATGTAGAAGAAGAGCTAGGGGAGCAGCATGAGGTGGTTTACATTTTGACATATTACAACCACCCCCCTTTGTGGTCCCCAATAGGCTCAAGGATCTAGAGGGAAGTGGAAGGGAGTAGCTGCATGCGGTCAAGGAGTGTGGCCCAAGGACTCCAGGAATGATTAGAGGTATGTTCTATGTCTACAATGAGCTTCCGTATCAATAGACATAGGTACCAATCATTCATTCCTTCCATGAATCTTGTCCAAGACCTAGAGTTTCTGGTTAAATCATTTACTTGACCCTCATGTCTAGAGATACCTTTAGGAGGATACTCAATAATCACACTTACACTGATGGTGTGATCTGACCCTGAGGCGAGATTTTCAGTTGGAACCTCTTGGTGGCAGCGTCGAGGCCTTACGACGTTAGTTTGGGTATGGACTGGGCATCCACAGTTCATACTCAGATTTATTGTATTAGGAAAAAAGCTTGTGTTTTATCTACAATGTTGGAATGGGGTTTTCCTTGGTCGGCGAAAAGAAAACCCTGGAAGCATAGGATGGACTCATGCATTGGAGGGTGCAGCCGATCACTCATGATTCATCCAGACTTACCCTTGTGGCAGCAGAAGTTTTTAGTTTTTAGTTCCAAACAGGGGTGGTAGAGCATGGGGAAATCTTTTCAAAAGATGTTTCTAGGATTACCTCTCCAATGGGATAGGGACATCAGATTTTTCTAGGTACTACTAGATATTTTTACCTGACTTCCCCAGGGTAGCGGCACCCTTGTCAGCTTTGACGAAAAAGGGGGAGCCTTTCCTATGGATGGAGAAGTGTCACCAGATCTTTCAGGAGTTGAGATAGAGACTGAAAAGTAGAAATATGATACCCATGACCTATAGTTAGCAGTAGTAGTCTTTGTATTGAAGGTGTGGTGGAATTAGTTGAAGGGTGAAGGTTTTACAGTCTACTCGGACCACAAGAGTCTCGGGTATATCTTGTCTCAGTAGGACCTAAACCTGAGACAACGACGTTGGATCGAGTTCCTCCAGGACTATGACTTTGAGATAGTCTATACTCTTGGAAAGGGTAATTTTGTAGCAGATGCACCCATTATGAGATCTGGTATATAGCTACTAGGTGAGGCGACAGAGCAGCTGGCTGCTTTACGGATATACGTTGTGGACTGAGATGGAGTAATTTTTCTTCAGTCTCTCATAGTCACTCCCCCACTTCCATAGAGAGTCAGGGAGGCATAGCATGGGGAAACTGAATGTGAGGCATGACATGTTCAGATATCCTTAGGGTAGGCACCTGATGGATTTGCTGAAGGTGGGGAGCACGTCGACCTCTTCAGAGGACGTACCATGGTACCAGGACCTTCAGCATCAAAACTGGTGGCTAGGGATGAAGAAAGAAGTGGCAGATTCCGTATCACCATGCCTCACTTTTTAGCAAGTAAAAACTACTCAGATCAGGTATAATTATTATGATGACAGAATATGGAGACCTCTGTATTTCGAGGATGGTGACCACGTCTTTCTATAGGTCTCACCTCAACGAGGTTTACAGAGATTTGGTCGGGGCAGAAAGTTATCTCCGAGGTTCATTGGATCCTTCCAGGTCCTCAACAGATTTGGTGAGGTGGCTTTCCACCTAGAAATCCCCCTCAGTTTCATTGTGTGCACGACATCTTATATGTATTCCAGCTGAGGAGAGACATGCACGACCCATCTCACGTCATGGACAACGACTAGCTGGACATCAAGGATGGGGCGACGTTTTTGGAGGTTCTAGTGGAGATTAAGGATCGACAGGATAGAGTCATTCATGGGTGATCAATATCTTTGTTTCATGTGCATTGACATCATGGAAACCTATAGGAGAGAACATGGGAGCGGGAGGCCCAGATTCGTGCTCAGTACCCCCCACTTGTTTTCCTAGTTTTTGTAATGTGGCTTTCGGGGATGCAAATCCCTGAGGTGGGGAGAATGTAAATACCCGAAAATTCCATGTAATTTTTTTAATTATATGGAAATTTTTCAAGACTTCTAAATATTACGGTGCGTGATTCCAAGGCCCAGAGTTCCCGGAATGATCCGTTGAAATTTTGTTAAGCTTTAATTAGCACGCGTAAGCAGTTTTCCTAAAAAAGTGAAATAACTCTTAAACAGTTACTTAGATCAGAAATCTGAGGGCAATGTTGTGCTCATGATGGTGGGTTTACCATATGCGTGACTTAAGTTTAGTCAGCACGGGCCTCCTGTGAGAAAACCCAAAAATGGGATAACCGTAAATAAATAAATTAAATAAATTATTTTATTTTTCAAATGCTTATAACTCACAAATGATAGCTTGGATTGAAAATCGGAAACCACCACTGAACTCATGAGTGCATGATTTATTTAATTAGATACTAACTTTGGCCGACGTGGGCCACCAATGAAAGTTAGTTTTTGGATATAAATAAAATAATTAAGTGAAAATTATTTTATTGTAAATTCCATAACTTTTAAACGGTAACTCGGATTGAAAATCAGAGAGTACTGTTCGGTTCCTTAGGACATTTTCACTTGGGCAGAGCCTAACCCCAACTTGATGGGTCGAGGGTGACTGTTAATAATTTTCTGAAATTTTTTTCAGGTACGTTCAGTAAACGTGCAAGAGGAATTTTTTAACTTTTGAACCGGCGCTCAGAATTAAAATTTGTTGACACAGTTGAATTCACAGTACCAATATTCGCTTAACGAGAGTTTCACCTCGACCACAGTTGGTCAAGAGTGAAAGTTATTTTTCTTGTTTTTCTTGTAAATAAAAATAAAATAAAGAACAACTTTTTATTTTATTTTTATCCTCTCAATTGAATGCTTCGAGGTGGGGACCGCCCAATCTAGAAAACTCCCATTTGTGAATTCATGGTGGTGGTGACCACCCAAACCCCTCTTTAATATAGGGAAGTCCCTTGGGAAACCTCCCATTTAATTGCGCCAACTTAAATTAATTGGCTTGAATTTTAAATACTAAGTAACAACATCATTGGAATTTAGGAAGGTTCATATTAAATGAACCTTCATAAATTCCACGATCGTTACTTACCCTACCCCTATCCTATTTATATGGAGCTTGGGGGGAGGATTTGGCATGTATTCACCAAGCGACGAAGCTCTGGTAAAGTTTCGCGACGCCCGAAACTTAGAAGATGAAGTCGACCCAGCGGGAGGTGACAGACGACATCGAACCACCAATGGGCGACGTGCATGTATCGTATTTGGGAGTCAGTCATGGGAACTAAGAATACGTTCCACCAGAAATTGTAGACAATTCTATGACATTCAAGGTAGGGGGTTATTTCTTTTGAGTGTTTTTGATTTCCTCTTCCCTATTCTTGAATTTATACAAAGAACACAGGTCAACCGACTAATGGGTTATCCCGTTATTCTTCCGTCTTTACGGAGGTTGTTGTGGGGTATCTCGTAGGGTTTTTTGTGGATTTATACCCTCTTATCCCATTCTAGACATCCTTATTGAATTAATAATGTCTGTGTCACTTTTTACCACTCTAACGTGGAGGGTGTGGTCCAAATGAACATGGCCCCACCACTCTGCAACCTTTATGGTTTTGATGTGTTCTTGGAGACGGAGGAGGATGGTGACTGATGCTGGTGATTGGAACCGGTGGGACTCAGGAGCGACAGCTAGCACCATGGATGGCCGCAAAGAAGGTGGCGACCCGACCGCACCACCAGAGAAGGGTCGCGGCCCGTCGGCCACGGCGGAGCAAGGGCGGCGGTCAGCATCTGCCAGCCGCGCGAAGGGGCAGTAGAACCCGTTCGTGTCGCCCGGTATACAAGAGTCATGGTAGTGAGGGAGGGCGGTCGGATCACTGTCGGCCACCGGAGATGGCGCAGCGTGCGACCGCGCCGTTTGGAGGAGAGGCTAGCCATCCGGCAAGCCAGGGTCGCCCAGTAGACACCGCACCACGGGCCGCCCCACCGCAGGCCGCCACACCATCGGTCGGGTCAGATCCTGAGGGTTGGGTCCAACCCAGGGCCAAACCACAGGTCGGTCCAGGTCGACCCAAACAAGATCGGGTCGGATCGGGTCGGTTCGACCGGGTTGGACTGGACCCGGACCAACTTCGACTCATTTTCACTCTTTCAACCATATCTTGAGATACGGACATCTGTTTGACGAACTATCAGTGGTGATATAAACCTTGGAGAGAGACGGAACTTTTGTTATACCCCACTAGAGTTTTGGATAAATTTGGGGTATGTCAGGGTTGGATCGAACATGAATCCTACTGGGTCCTTGGGACTAAAATTCCTATAACTTACAGACCATATATCTGATTGACACATCGTCTATTGCGTTGAGACCCATTTTAATGGAAGTACTTTGGGATACTTCTCTGTGGGACATCATGGTAGTTGGAGTATTGACCTGTGGCTTGAGGATCAGATCCTTTGAGAATCAAGCGAGCTTAGTGCGGGAACCCTGTAGTTGGTTGTAACCTGAGAAATGGATCCTTCGTGGGTCTGTGCTTGAGGATCCCACATGGATCCACTCTAAAAATCTATGTGGGACTACTCTAGGATCATGTGTGGGTTTTCTGTACTAGGATCCTGTGTGGGTATGATGATGTACTAGGATCCTGTGTGGGTCTGTTGTACTAGGATCCAGTGTGAGTCTAATGATGTACTAGGATCCTATGAAGGTCTATTGTACTAGGTTCTTGTGTGGGTCTGATGATGTACTAGGATCCTGTGTGGGTCTGATGATTTAGGTTTCTACGTGGGTCTGCCTCTTAATAGAGTAAGATGATTCAGTAGTTACATCTAATCATCTCTACTACTGTACTTAAGTTATACCCGGTGTGATCTGAGTCCTTATCTTCGTGGTGATACCTTTGTGGTATTCTTTTGTGTGGCATACTTGTGTGGTACTTTCCTTCATGTTGATACCTTGGTGGTATTCTTCTATGTGGCGTACCTATGTGGAACATACCTTCATGGTGATATATTTGTGGTATTCTTCTATGTGGCGTACCTATGTGTTACTTTCCTTCGTGGTGATACCTTGGTGGTAATATTATGTGTGGCGTACATGTGTGTTACTTACCTTCATTGTGATAACTTTGTGGTATTCTTCTGTGTGGCATACCTGGGAGGTACTTTCCTTTATGGTGAAACCTTTGTGGTATTCTTCTGTGTGGCGTTACCTTTATGGTACTTACCTTTGTGGTGTTACCTTCGTGGTATTCCTTACTTTATGGAACAGTTGAACCTTGGGCTATGGATTTGGGCCTTGTGTTTCCTCATGAATGAGATGGGTATAATTAATAACTTAGGTATATGTATGGGCATATACCTAAGTAGGTCTGACAGTTGTTTTCATGCTTTGTGGTTTATCCTTTGTGGATTTGGAAGGACCTTTGGGGGGTCTTGGGTCCCTACTGAGTATCGTTATACTCACCCTTACATGGGTTATTCCCACACCTTGTTGTGTTTGTTGTAGATGATAGACAATGCTAACTAAGGATGAGGGTACTAGGACTAGAGGTAGCTTGGAGGTGGACCATAGATGAGGCGTATCGCAGAGATGACTGTTCGAGAGCTGTACCTACCCTTCAGGTAGGATCTTGGTGGGTGATCATAGGATCTGTTCAGTTTACTTGTACTTTCCAGTTTTCTTGTACATTTTAGTTGGGCTTGTATTCTGGCCCCATTTACTTACTTTACACACTCTTTTTACTATTCATTTTACTTGTTTTCATATAGTGTTGTGTGCTTGGTTGTGTGAGTTACAAGTTATAAAGGAAATGCCTTCCCAGTTTTAGGGAATACGCCTTCGGTGCTAGTCGTCAGCCCCTGGCCTATGGAAGGCAGGCTTGGGGTAGTCACGGCATGGGCCTCTGGGGATAGATCATGACATTTAACCTCTTATCTTTTCTTCTAACTCTAAAAATCAAAATGTGGGTCATTATATGGATGATTCACGAACTTGATTTATATTATAATTCATTTTCCCCATGGAAATCATGTTTGGATATATAAATATTATTATTTTATATATTTTAATATAAATAATATTAAAAATTCTATGACTTTTTGTATTTAAAAATTTTCTATTAATTAAACAAAAAAATCTAGTTCACGGTGTTGGTAAAATGACAAAAATTAACTAACCATATAACTATAACTTTTATACTAAATTATCTATCCTTATATCAAAACACAAATGGGTATTTGGGAAAATATTAAATTTCAAAAATAAATGAAGTTCATTTCATTTTACCTTTGGATTTGTAGTCCCATTAGACAAGAATGTTCATAATTACCCAAAACTAATCTAACCATCAAACCATGAAATGAACTCCTTTTAAAAATCAAAATAAAAATTAATATCTCATTGAATTTATTTAAAATGATCATAATGAAATACGAATACATAAAATATTTATGGAAATGTTTTATAATTATTTAATTAATGGATCTAATTTTTTATTCAGAACATTATTTGTAATTAAACAATGATTCTACACCTAAGTTAAGGGATATCTCTAAACCACACTATTTTTGATGTGTTATAATTTTTATTTCATTACCTAGAATTCTATCTCAATTATTGTTATTTATTTATTCTATATTTTTTATTTATTTACCACACAGACATACTAATATTAATTCAACTTTACTTGATTGGGATATACAAATTATAATGGTTACCTTCTAAACAACATTCCATAAGAAAATTTGATTAAATGGAGTGTCTTTATTTTGTTACATTAATTCAATTATAACTTAAATAAATTTTTTAACCATACAATATTTCTAATAAAATTAAATTTTCATGTAATTCCATATTTATTCATTTCTAGTTGCATGTAAATTATTATCCCTTACTCTCTATAATGATTCATTACCCATTTTTTATAAAACCAAACATTAATGGAATATTTCAAAAAATAGTTATTCACTCCATTATATTAAATCTCTTCATATTGATTTAATTTTACTTTACTAATCCCTTTTATTTATCTATAAACATAAAATTATGATTTAGTCACTCATTTCGTAAATTATGATGTGATATCTCATTCAGATATGTTGTAAGACAAGATCATGTAACCTAACAGCTATTTATGGGTTAATATATTTCATATTCCTTATTATTATTTCCTTATATAGAAAATAAATTCATGAACATGTAATGATCTGTGAAACAAGGTTATGATTATATTAATAGGATAATATTAATTTCTAATGAAATGATATTTATTAGATTATGGCATAAACCCAATCCATTATGGGACTCTGTCCAACCTATTATGTTTCCTTCAAGGTTATCCATGGTTTATATTTAGGATATGTTTTCTATTTTTTTCAAATACTAATGTTTTAATGATCATATTATTCCACATTTTTTATATCATACTCCCTAATGATTATTCATGGGAACTGTTATTTATGGTATAATGTTATATCTATTGAATTGTTTATTATCATCATTATTATGTCTATTACTTTAATGGGATTTGTATCTCAGCCCTATTAATCATCTATGCCCCATGATATCCTATTCAATTTTAGGAGATCAATGTGATTTTGTAAATAATATTGAATAATTAAATAAATTTGGTTTTTTAAGTTTTATGTATATAGTCTCTTGATGAGACTAGTCCACTTGATCCATTGATCGTGTTTATTTGATATTTATATTTAAAACATATAATAATATTTTTAATATACTTGGTTAACTGTAATACTATAGAAAACACATTAGTAAGAATCATCTTCAAAACATGGGGAATTAAAATATAATAAAGGGGAGAGATAAAATTCTCAATAATTGATGAATTAAAATTTCATCAATGATGAGTTCATAAGAATAAGTAAAAACTTGATCATAACATAAACATCATGAAATATGTAGAGATAATACTAACACATAAAGGGTTTAAAATAAATAGTATAAGAACACAATGTCATAAAGATCAATAATGAAACATAATATAAATAACACAACTTAACACATTTAACATTAACCATTAATTTTGAGATCATAATATCATAATCAATGTCCCCATTTAACTATAGCATAAAAAGTATTATTGGAAAATATTAGTTTCATTAGCCACATATTATATATCCATGATTATGTGAATAAAAAATGTACTCATGAATATTAATTTCATGATATATAAAGTCGCATCGAAAGATTCAATGGTTGATAGATGAATTCAAACTACATTAATCCATACTTAAGTGTGCCACCTAAGAATAATTCACGCTTCAAATTAAAAAGAAAACATTGAAATAAAATGGTTTTCATTAAAAATTCAAAATTGAATAATTTATTTTTCATAGAGAACTCATATAAATAAGTTATTATTCATATATCAACCATATGTAAGTCATTAATTTTTTATAAAAGACTTATTGGAAATAAAATTTGATTCTTAAATTGTCAAAATGGTAAAAAATAACATTGTGAATTAATTTTTTTATGCCCAAAAAGGTTCACCCAAAATAAGTACATGATAAAATTAAATATATATTAAGTCTTGAAACATAACACTATTGGAGATAGAAAATTTTAATATAATAAAAAAAATATTTAAGATGATTTTTTGAAAACATTTTTTATTCGTCATTGTAAAATTTATAGTTAAAAGTGTTATTTAAAAAAGTATCATTCATTTCATTTATAACATTATGTGAAAGTAAAATTGTTCATTGAAATTGAAAAATATTAAAAAAGTATTTCCAAAAATATTATGAGAGAAAATTTTGAAAAATGAAATTTCATGGAAAAATAATGGTCAATAGTAAATTATATAATCAATAAAAGGAGACTGAGTCACAAAAAAACAATAGATTTCCCCATGATTTACATTATAGTTCTTTAATAGTAGATTAAACATTGATAATCATATTAACTAATATTTCATAACCTTATTCTTATACATTTCAATTTAAAATAGTCATTAACAATAATTCTCTTCATTTACTAGATTATTATAATTTATTATCAATATGGGGTGTTAATAGCCTTGTCCATTTTTTAAATATATTTCATGAAATTAGTGTGTATATTCATTCTTCTCCCATGTATAATCATTTATTTAAAATGAATTGTACTAAAATTGATATTTCATAATTACATGTAATGTCATGATTATATTACATGTGTGTTTTATCCACCTTTCATGAAGTCAAAAATGATGATGAAGTAATCATGGGATATTTATCTATATCGATGAATTGACTTATAATGATTAATACATATTTTGTTATATATAACAAAAAATATTTAGTATAAATTATATATATATATATATCATATATAAAAATCAAATATCAAATAAAACCATCCATGAAAGTGTTTTTGAGAAATGGATTTCATTTCACCTTAGAGGAAATATGCCACAAATACACGTTTATGATGATTTTATTTCTCAAATATAAGAATAATTATGTGAAATGATTTTTTATTTCAAGAATATAAATATTATATAAATATATACAGATATATTAAATATATAGTTGTTTATCCATTTTTACTAGTTAGTAGAGGCGATGATGGAAGACGAAACACATTTATTCATGGAGGTGGTAGTGCACACTTACACATGATTCATGATTTAGTTTCCAAAAAAAATATAAGGGATGGTGGTTAATATATGTACCATGGTAAAAATAACATACTAGTTTACTATTGAAAATAATTTTATTATTTTAATAAGTTGTAAAGGAATTTGGTATAGAAGAAGTGCACATAATGAAATTGAAATTAGAAAAATTGTTTTAGAATTTTATACATTTCTAGATTGATTACCTCTTTTGTGATGGAGGTAAAATTTAACCCCTCATGATATTATTATATTACACCTAATATAATATTTATTTCATTTATATCATTGTCTATGTGTAGTAGTGAGTTTAAATGAATAACACTATAATACTAAAATATAACTTTTTAATGTCACAGATGTCACATAGGTGTGGGATTGGTGGATATGAATAGAGATAACTAAATTTTAGGGGGAAAATTATTTTTTATATATTTATAAGATAAATTCATTAGTTTTTTAAAACATCTAAATGAATATAAATGGATTTTAATGAATCAATTTTTTTATGAGAAACAATTTTATAGGCACATTGTGTTTTTAAAATAAAATTGATCAATATCTATTGATGAATAGGATTATTGAAATTAAAAGATATTATATTCAATAATTTGTTATATTATTAATCTAATTTTTTCTTGAAATCTGATTAGAATAAAAAAAATTGCGTTTAAAAAATATTATTTCTCATTCATAGTTTATGTTTTGTTTTATGTGATTATCCAAAATTGGATTTCTAACCATTCTATGTATTGAATCATTAAGTTTTTTCTTATATTTGGAATCAAGATTTTATAAATTGGTTAATATGAACCATTCATTTTTGGTTATTAGGTATATTAACCTTGGTAAATATATGTCACCTTAATTAGTGTAAAATGGTTAATGCAATGTCAAAACATTAGTATAAGGAAATAACATTTTCTCTAGCTTGTAACATTATCATATTTTATGATTGTAGTCCACCAATTATCATTCATGTCATAAAATTATGGCCAAATTTTTCGTTTCTTCATTGATTTTTACCTTTATATTATTTTATGATAAGAATAAATACAAAATGTCACTCTCTTTACATTAACATTACTAAAATTTTTACATGAAGATAAAAATTGACTATGTTCAATTATAAATTTTTATTAGAATGATAGATTAATTTTCTATAATAATAATTTATTTTGAATTTTTAGTGATTGATAACTTACTTTAATACCTATGCAATGCCTTAATATTAATTATTCATTTAATAAAAATAAAAAATATATGATTTTAAAAATATTGGTGGTAATTTAGTTTGGGAAAATTATAATGTCACATTAATATTACAGATAAATATAACATATCTATTATGTTTTAATGGTTCATAATAATATTCATTTTAATTCATTTTTTTCAAAATAAAAGTTAATGAATAGTTCTAAAAATTACATTAAAGATATTTTATAATAATAAGTATATTATTAAATGATTTAAAATTCATAAAAATAATATCATTGTTAATATGAATGTGATACTATTTAAAATATCATTCATGTTCTATTTATGGGTCTCATTTCCTTTTATCATAAACTTATCTTCTATTAAATAGAATAAAACATTGTTATCTTGGTAATTTTCAAAAAATGTTAATATGGGGTTAAAACTATGTGATGATATTGAATTCATTTAAATAACATGTCCAAATTTTATCTGATTATAACATTTCAAATTATAGTTATTTGTATTTGATTTATATAATCATGGTTCTATTTTCCAATGTTAATTGATGTAATTTAATTTAAAACTTTATGTAATTCCAAGAGTAATTATCCCCTCACTTATAAGATAGAGCATCATCTCTATAATTATTATGAAGGTATGGAACTTCTAGTTCAGAAATAACCTACCATAATAGCTACCTATATTTATTCCACATTGCATAGATCTTTTTGTATTTATTAAATTAAATTCTTTCAAGAATCACTATGTGTGAAAAAAATTTATTTCTCAATGAAGAGGTATAACTCTTAAACTAGAGTTCTTAGTTTTATTTATTCTTATTCTTATAATAAATATATGGTATCCCTTAAAATTTGGAATATATTAAATTAAATATAACTAATTATTATGATGATTTAATACACATTATCCACCATTTTCAAATCTGTTGGTAAATGATAACATCACTAGTTTGTATGTGCCGACTATCACTTACATGAAGTGACCTAATTCATTTTTTCATTTATAGTTTACAATAACTACTTTATGGATATATTTTTTCAATATAATTGATTTATATTATATAAAAATTATTATATAATGGTGATGTTTTATTTATCATTTTTTCTTTTCATCAGTCATAAAAAAGGAAACAACGTTCAATTGTGTGTATGATTTACTATCTCCATAAATGATGTAAATATTTTTTCTATAAATATCATTTATAGATAAAAATAAATATTTATAATGAAAATATGTGATATTTATATCATTTTTATCATTTTTTTGATGATGATCCCATGATAAAAGTAAAAGGGGTGGAATTATAGAAAAAAACATTCCATCAAAAATAAAACAGTTAATATATCGAAACAAAAAATCTAATAAATATTTTTTAAAGAATTAGTGCTGGAATTTTACAATAGGATCACATATTATATGATAATAATGTACTTTATTATGGTATAAATTTATTATAAATTTAAATTTAATATACTTGAGGATATAGTGACTTTTAAAAATGTGTCTCTTGAGGTAGGGGTTTTATGTTACAATATCATTTTTATTAATATTGTTTATAAATAATTTATCTGATGAGTCAGTATGTAAATGTGGTGAAAACAATGAGACTTGATAAATCACTACATGTGACTTCTTAATTTCAAGTCCCCCCACCCGTGGCGGCTTCCTCATCTACGATAAATCTTGTGATTGATGCCTCGTCATTTCCAGGTCCCTGTATAGTAGCCTCAACATTGCTAAATCTTGTGCCAGTTGATCCTAATCCAGTCCTGTCTAGCCTACCACCAAACTAGGTTCCTCCAAATCTCATAATCTTTCCTTCCTCTTATCGGGATATTCTGGTGGGGTCATCCTCGAAAGATTTTTGACCTCCTCCACCCCAGTTATCACATCTACCTCTAATACATTAGATATCACATGGAAGACTTTTATAATTGGAAGTGGAAGGATCCCTAGTACTATAGCTTCCCCAAGAATCCATCAGGGTGTCCATGGACTTCAAGAAGTTAATGTTGGCATCCTGGTTTGCGATGGATATTCAAAAAATTTCAATCTTCCATAATCTAGTTTTTTGTTGGGGGAATGATTCTTTGGACCACATTTAAATCCTTAATCAGAAGGGTTTTTGTCTTATCCTCACCTACTGATAGGAAATCATGACGGCATAGTCTATAATCCCTAATTACATTGACAAATGTAGGATCAATAACTTTTGGTTGATGATGGAATCTCACTTTGGACCTAACTCCACTAAGGGATCGGTTTTAATCAATTTAACTAGTATTCATATAATCTTCTATAATCATAGATTTTTGTGTGGTATTGGTAATTACATTAAATCCTTC
This sequence comes from Viscum album, assembly GCA_963277665.1. Taxonomy (NCBI): domain Eukaryota; kingdom Viridiplantae; phylum Streptophyta; class Magnoliopsida; order Santalales; family Viscaceae; genus Viscum; species Viscum album. Next base: position 963,984,179 of record OY728157.1, read on the forward strand.
TGCAATTTCGGTGATCATGTGTTAAATTTGTTGGATGCGGGTGTTTCTCGGATATGTTTTATTTGGATCTCTATTATCCGCTCCCAGATAAAATTCTCCTCTGAGAAGGTGACTCTACTTCGTGGTGTTATTCCTTAGTATACCTCACCCCAGTGTGTTCTGTATAATATATCATCTTCATATCCATTCCCTCCCTATGTGTAGAACAAATCATTCATGGAATGTAATCCCTAAACATGTGAAAGAAATAGTTTTGCATCACATGTCTCCCCCTGCAAGGACTGATCCATGGAGGAGGATATCTCCATAACTTCAAAGATGGATCCTTTTCCTGTATTTCCCCCGGTCTTTTATATGAGCCTCAATTGTTTTTTTATGACATGGCACAAGGACCTTCATCTTCCATGACATAGGGATCATGCATGGAAATCATTGAAATTAGTCTAAAACAAGCTCAAAATTCTTTAACATAGTCATTGCCTCCTTCCAGTCTCATGAATGTCTCCCACTAAAGTGGAAAGGAACCTATCCTATAGGACCTATAATTCTTCTTCCTAAACCACTTCTAATCACTTCCTATTAATCATTATAATGATTATAGTGTTTTATTACATATGGTTTCTGATGTGGTTTCTCTTCTATCTCTATAGCATTATGGAATACGAACCAGAGGTAATGCCAAATAGAAACAAGAGCTTCCCTCTTCTATGTTTTTGTCCTATCATTACTGGGTGACAATTCCCCATGTCCTCTTCACCAATTATATCCTTTTTCATCATGAATACCTAATGTTTGAGTTCTTTGGAGTTGTTGGACATAATTTCAATAGATCTTCTTAATTACAAATCTTCTTTAGTTACAATCATAAAAAACACCCAGTGAATATTCAGATATTTTCCATCAAAATGGGCCTCCATAACTGCATTCATGGATACCCTAATAACCATCACATCTGGATATTCTAGAATGGATCTTTCTCTATAGAGAAATAAGTTATTTCTAATCATCATTTATCTATGAAGGACAGTTTGGATTTTTTTTTTTCTAAATTCCCTTTTTCTATATATATTTCAGTAAAGGTGAATGCGATCTACATTGACAAGAGATAGAAAATATAAATATGGGATATTTGTCCTAGATTGTTAGAGGGGATCTCAATGCCATTATAAAGTTGTCAGAGAAGAAGGGGGAGGGGTCTACCTGAGGAATGATAGGGAATGATTCATATGTTTCACAACATTCAATGGCCTCTTGGACGTGGGTTTAATAAGGAATAACATCACACTGTATAATAATAAAATGGAGGACCACTATAGGTGGTGATAATTAGATTTATTCCTGGATAACATTTGAGTAATTACCTCTTTCCCCAATGAGAAAGTGGAACACAAAGTTCAGTCACTGTTAGATCATTCTCCACAACTTGTTGGATAGGAATATAATGCTACTCACAAAACCCATCTCTTAAATAATATCGATGGGCCTAAGACCCGAAATATTAAACAATGTTAAATTATTCATGGAATAAAACTATGATTGAAGGATCATGGGTCAGATAAAATAACAATCTATAGTGTCTAGAAGGATACATCGTTGTTTTGTAGTTCAACAAACTCTCATAATTCTAGGATATTAATGGACATAAATCAGATATTGAGAAGGAAAAAAAGAACCTTGAATTAGGATGGGATGATGATCTTTTTAATAATATCATTGGCATGAAGTTTCATCTTGTTGGAATTATTCTTAAGAAGGAATAGACAGACGGAGAGAGATCTAGAGTGATGTGGCTCAAATAGGGGAACGAGAACACTTCCTTCTTTTATACATGAATTTTTTAGAATAAATTTTCCATTACTCCTATCATATTCATTGATTATGGATCTTTCACCAATGAAAAACATTTGGTTGGATGTATGGTTGCATCCTACATTGTTTCCTTACTTTCTAATGTCAACCCTTGCAGGCAGGATGGTTACCCTACATGGAATTCAGGAATTTTTTACAGCATCACCCATTATGATAACCCTAGTATTAATTGTTGTCTTTGGGAATTATGAATTATATTAAGGATTGAGAGGTTGTTTCCTCCCTTAATGATGGAAGTGTCCTATGTCTGTATGGATTCCCTACATTTTTCTACACAAACTCCTAGGAAACCTTTAAAAATGATCATCTGGAGATCATGTATGAATTTTTTTGAGGTTGGATTCTTTCTATAGTGGCCTATGCCACCACCATGATCTACATTCAAAAGGTCAAAAATCTCCCTTCTCTTAAACATTACCATCCAATTAGTATGTGAAAAGTTATGTAAAAAGTATGTGAAATGTTCAACTATAGAATACTCTCTATACATCTTCAAAAATAGATCCCCTAGGAACATCATGGATTCAAATGAGTAATATCTAACCATTCCACCATATTCATTGCATATGATATGATTAATGATATTAATAATAAGGTACTAGGGGTTAATAATGATATAATTCATTATATAGATAATGAATATGATGGTATGGAGTGTATTTTCATCATAAAAGTTATGTGTGGTATATGGTTCTTGAAATATTTTATTAACCTCTTATTCAAGTGAATTAGATACCCATAGTTACTTATTAGATTAATGAGGAGAAGCTATAGATTTTCAAGGTAGTTCGGTAATTATGAAAATGAGATCCCCATTCCCCTAGTGTCTTTACTTTGGTTTAGGACACCATCAGTAGATACATAAACAAAATAATTTGTATGTGTTGCATGAGTTTATTCTGTTGAAAGTATAACTTGAAAGGACCCTTAGAATTTTCTTTACAGATTATAGGCTTCTCTTCCTTAATGCAAACTAAAAGTGTATATAGGAGCTCGACTGTATCCAATATTTCTATTGTAAATGGAGTGACCAATCCATTAATTAATCCATTTTTTGTGCTTACCATATAAAATAATGTCCTAATAAAAGGTGAATGAAGATTTTTGATATTATAGGAATTAAAAAATGATCATTTCTCATAAAGAATCATAGAGCCCTGATCTCCCCAGGTATAGTTTGGATACATCATTTTGATGGTCTTGGGGACAAAATTGGTAACTATATTCATAATTTAAAAAAATACTTCCTCCCATTTAGTGAATGCATCAACCTAGTTAACAACATGCTTTTCTCTATTCCCAAGCATATTTTGTTGGATCTCATTACTCCTAAAGTTGTTATCTAGAGTGTTGAATATATTATTACTATTTAAATCAGGGATGTTCATGTTGAAGGTCATCATCATTGGCCATCATGTAATATGATAGATTAGGAAGTGGGGAGAGAATTTATTAGTATTAAAAGTGTCAATGATTCCATGAACTATATTCAAGTGAGTATTTCAAGTAATTTCTTGTATGTAACTTTATTATGGTAAATTTTCATTTCAAATAAGTAAGAATCATGTATGGGTGGATTGGGTGGTAAGAGCTCCAAGATGTGGGGTTTAATCTGGGTCCACTTACTTTTCCTCCAAAAAAATTAATGATGGGTTTTTGGGTGTTGTTCAATCAATTTTTTAGTGTTCCAACTAGGTGGGAAATGCTCTAGATTTTTTAAGGAGTATGGTGGTGGATATTTCCTTTGTTCTAACTAGAAGATACTCTTTTTTTTATGCCACTCTCATCCAAAAACAACATGAAATATATAATATCAATTCAGTTAATTTTTTATTGAGGTTGATATTTACTGTCTCCTCATCTGGGATCTTCTCTATGAAAGACTACTGAAAGGTTTTACATGGGGGTCATGATCACAATCCCTAGGGAGAAGCACTATGGTTCAAAGAAATAACTGATAAACTCACCTTCTTATTGTGTCATATACGTAATTAGGACCTTGCTACCAATAATAGAGTGTGACAGAGGGGTGGTTCCATTGCCTCTCGATGTAACTATTTCTGTGAACCCAATGAAGATTCCATTGATAGCATATTTTTTTAAGGGTAATGGGAAACCTAAATATGGATCAACCTGTTCACTTATAGTGGATAGATTACACAAGAGGTTCCCAAATATAATTCTCTTCAATCATGGCTTCACAGAATACATGAAAACATCCATGAATGAAAAGTGAGGTAACTGTTCATGGATTCTGGATGCTAGAGAATATGGAATGTGCACTATAGGGTTCATTAGGATGGGTTTTTAGTTCAAGGATGGTAGTTTTAGTCAGATCCCATTCCTTGGTCATTGATCTAGTCGCACCTCTTTAGCATTAGGAGTCCTCTCCTTCCCTCAATCAAATAATGGATGGTGTGGGTTCTAAAAAAACAATTAAAATGCCCCCCCCCCCACAATAAGGACACTAGATATGATGGCTTCCTTATGGTTGTGGTCTCAAAATTAATATCAATGAGTGATGCATCAACAGTAACATTATGGTGGGAGTTTTTCACAATTTGTTCAGCTATGTCATTTTTTACTCCAGTGCTTCTTTTTTCCATGGTGAATTACTCCTAGTAGATGCTTCGGTCAAGATCAAGGGACTATAATTGTGCATCTCCCATGGTATCTAATTGGATGGGGTGGTAAATTATCAATCTATTCTTCATATATCAATCATGAAGAGTATCTCAATTTCTTGGGCTATCAATTCTCTTTTTAAGAGATGTAGACGTCTTATCTCTAATCGCATTGATATTACTCACACATGGAATGAAGGGAATATGTTAGCAAATTTACTGAACACTTAGAACACACATTATAAATAACATATCATTTTTATTACCACAAGATCCCTTCTTCAAGATTTTTCTAATATTGTAAGATTTTATGTACAAGTACTCCATTATTTTAGGCTTGTATGGCTTTTTTTGGTTTTGCACCCCCTTTCAATTAAAATTGTTAATTTTGGATAAATGTATATGATGATTAATTTTCAGGAAATACCTCCCATGAATCTCATGAAATTTCATATCTACTGGTTATTTCTATATATTAACTATCATCATATCATTTTACTCCTTTTAAATAGTCATGATTCTCATATAATTTTTTTAAGGAAACTAAATTTATTTATCTCTTTAGTCAAAAATATTTATCCTTAATTTCAATGATTTCTAAATATGGTTTCAATAATGTTTCACTACACTTACATTATTATGTAATTAAATTTTCCCATTGTTATACAATTTTAAATTGATTTAAATGCATATTTATTCTCATTTTACAAATGAGGAACTTTTTAATTTTATCATAAATTTGTACAGAATCATTATTTAACATTAATAGAATGAATGGAAATTCCCATTATCATGACTTCTCGATGAACTAATGTTTCCATTACATTTTTAAAAGGGTTTTTAATGAAAGTATTTTCCATAAAATTATAAAATATTTGAACTCTCTATATGTGTTTTCAAAGTGAAAATTTAATTTTCTTAATGAAATTATCAAATAATAATTTAAGGGGAATTTTCATCTATCAAAACATCCTTTGATGTTACCTAGGCATTACTGGGGTTATGATATAATGATACAATCCATATTAATTGTTTTTATGGAATAAGATGATGATTATTTTATGATATCTTTATAAAACCAATTCCTTTACCATTTCTCATTATGTTTTGATAACACCTTCGTGAAACCCATTTCATTTCTCTTGGTTATACTATATAAAATGGTGAAATATTTATGAAATCAAGTTCCATTCCAAGGGTTTTGTTTTTATTAATGTGTTTTGATCTTGTGGAACATATATATAAAATTTCCATTATATTATTGGTGTAAATGGTATTATGTATCCCCCAATTTTGTGGGTATAGATGGATATCTTATGAGATAATAAGGAATGAAATTGGTAGTGGAACTAGTTTAGTAAGGAAAATTGTCCACATTGATAATATGGATAGTGAACCATGACTAAGGATATGGGGGAGTTTGGAGTGGACCTAATCCAATATGATAGTGTAGGCAGTGATCATTGACTAAGGAATGGATTTTCTATTCCTATGTATATTCCACAATCTTATAACTTATAAAAATTATATGATAATATAGTTCACATACTTTTATTCCATTACGATTCATATCTTATGGAAATTTGATATTAATTCCTTGAATCATGATTTTTATCTACAATAAAGAAGGTATTATTTCCAAATGCTAAACTCTCATCCACATAAAATTATTCTCATGTAACATTTTATGGAAAATTCATATATTGATTTTTTACTATTACTGATAATTTTATGTTACCCTCTATTATGTTTCCTTTTCCTATTTTAGGATAAGTTGTTTTAAGTATGAAATATCTAACAATTGTTAATGTAATGAATAATTTAGTTGGTGGTGGTCCAGATCTATTATCAGATAGTTGTTTACAAATCCATGTTTATAAAAACTGTAAAATGATATGATTCTGTCATAGATCATAATGTTTCGTACTAAATATTCTTTTAATAAGATGTAATGATTTTTTATGAAATTTATGGTTTGATATAGCTGGTATCTGGGTATGGTTTTTTCAGTATTTTGAAATTATTTTTTCAAAGCATCAATTAAAACCCTACGAATATGTATATGTATTATAAAAATTTCTAGTTTTTTAGAAATTAACATTGACAAATCTGGTTAGACTTATGTATCCATATATATAGAAGAAGGCCTCATGCTTTAGAAAACCTATAAATAATTTTTCATTATTATGCTGCTTTTACACTATGATTATTGTCTCTCATAATATAATTTTCAATTTTAGTTAGTGGTTTAAACCTAAAGGAATCATGTTAATGATAAATTTGATGAAAAAATAAACAATTTTCCTACTAAGAAACAAAATATTATGGGGTATAGAATGAAAAATATTGTTGTTATTCTTACAAAAGTATTATGGGGGAGTTTGGAGTGGACCTAATCCACTATGATAGTGTAGGAAGTGCTCATTGACTAAGGAATGGATTTTCTATTCCTATATATATTCCACAATCTTATATCTTATGAAAATGATATGAAAATATGGTTCACATACATTTATTCCATTATGATTCATATCTTATGGAAATTTGATATTAATTCCTTGAATCGTGATTTTTATCTACAATATAGAAGGTATTATTTCCAAATGCTAAACTCTCATCCACATAAAATTATTCTCATGTTACATTTTATGGAAAATTGATATATTGATTTTTTACTATTACTAATAATTTTATGTTACCCTCTATTATGTTTCCTTTTCCCATTTTAGGATAAGTTGTTTTAAGTATGATATATCTAACAATGGTTAATGTAATGAATAACTTAGTTGGTGGTGGTCTAGATCTATTATCAGATAGTTGTTTAAAAATACATGTTTATAAAAACTATAAAATGATATGATTCTATCATAGATCATAATGTTTTGTACTAAATATTCTTCTAATAACATGTAATGATTCTGTATGAAAATTATGGTTTGATATAGTTGGTATCAAGGTATGGTTTTGTCAGTCTTTTGAAATTATTTTTTCAAAGCATCAATTAAAACCCTACGAATATTTATATGTATTATAAAAATTTCTAGTTTTGTAGAAATTAACATGTACAAATCTAGGTAGACTACATATCCATATAAATAGAATAAGTCCTCATGCTTTAGAAAACCTATAAATAATTTTTCATTATTATGCTACTTTTACACTATGATTATTGTCTCTCATAATATAATTTTCAATTTTAGTTAGTGGTTTGAACCTAAAGGAATCATGTTAATGATAAATTTGATGAAAAAATAAACAATTTTTCTACTAAGAAACAAAATATTATGGGGGATAGAATGAAAAATATTGTTGTTATTATTACAAAGTATCTCAATACATTAATCATTATTCCCTTCAAAACATTCAATGATGGGAACAAAATTTTGTTGAGTCGTTCATGAGGAATTGTCAACCTTCATTCAGTGGGTCCAAGTATCCCCTATTTTTTATGTAATAAACTAATACCATAGAAAATATATTCATTTTTCTATAGTTTTTTGAAAATGAAAATGTTTTTTAAGTAGTTTATCATTTGGATGATGGATCATATCAATAGTGGTATCCTATTTTGGACATGAGGAAATGTCGTGAAATTAACCCCATAACATTGGATGAGTTTAAGAGACAAATTTATAATAATTATATTCATTTTATTATAAAAAATAAAATTTAGAAGTAATTTCATGAGATAAATAATAAGGATTTTGAATCACTAAGTTCCTATTTGGAAAATATTACAAAACATGCATCATATTCTTCTAGTATTATCTTTCAAAAAAAGTAAAATTGATTGATTCTTTAATGGATTAAATCCATGTATATGAATGGGTGTTATCCATAAGGGAATATAGAAACTATTTTGAAGTAATTTTATGTTTTATAATGTTATAAATGAAGATTTTAGTATACCATACCTCATAGGATTTTTAATTTAATAGAAAATTTTAATTTAGTAGAAATTATAAAAACCCTATATTGAAGAGGATGTGCATTACATTATGCTCAAATTATGGAAGGAAACATACAGGAAACTGATTTAAGGGAATTGGTAAATGTTTTATGTTTCTAAATAATTTTCATTAGGTAAAATAAAGATAGTGTGATGGGGTGTAGAATAAGATAACTAATGATATGGAGAAAGAACTATTTAATTCACCACCGATAGAGAAGTGTTTCTAATGTATAGATTATGGGAATTAAATTATCTAGTTATAAAATTTGAAAGTTTATGATAATGATTAAAATAAAAAATCTATCAAACCAAAATAGAAATGGAAATATCATGTGATTAATATTAATTATGTGGATAAAAATGTTGAAATAGTACACTTACCATCCACTGAATAACTAGTAATGTCTTATTTGATTTGGGATCTCACCTCTCTCTTATATCTAATGAATTTTAAAATGTAATATCAATTAAATACCATTTATTATAATTTAAATTATACGTGAAAAAATATATTGGTATTATGATCATATATAAATTCTAATATCCATCTTTAATTCAATATTGTTTTATTTTTCTTCTTGAAAATTAAATTATTTTTTACCTTGTTGAATTTATTGTTATATTATAAGTAGTTATGATTTCTCTACAAAAATACCAAAAAATATGATAAAGGTTTTTCACATTTTATTTTCCACCAAATATATGATTTAATGTTATTTAAATGATAAATATAAAACTTTGACAGAAATTTCATCCAATTCATGGGTCATGATAGCTAATGAAAAGGGGATTTTGTCTTAGGTGGATGTGGAGTAACTTAATTACCGAGGATGTTACTATAGAATGGAAGTATTTTGTGTTTATCCATATGAACTACCTAGTCATGCACTAAATTATAAAGTTTATATTTCAATAGAAATCATAATTAGTGCACTATAAAATTCAAATATTTGATATAGAATGGACCTGATTGAGTCGAAAGAATTAAAGAAAGAACTCCATGATAAACAGGATAACATAATCATTCTTCCATGTGTGTCGAATTGGGGTGTACCTATTATTTTTTAAGAAGAAATATGAGTCAATTTTACTCTGAATTGATTTTTGAGATCATAAAATGAGTAAAACCATGAATATGTATCATCTTCTAGGTAATTATGATTTTTTAATCAATTACAAGTTGAAAAATATTTTTCAATTATTGATTATCAATATAGATACTTTTATTTTAGGTTTAAATGTGAATATATACCCAAGATAGACTTTTATACGTGGTATGTATAAAATGAATTTATAGTGATTTCACTTGGTATTACTAATTCTCCTACAATCACCAAGTATTTAATGAATAGTGTTTGTAGATATTATAATAATATTTTGTGGTATTATATACATACAATAATCATATAAATTATTATAGAATTAAATAAAATGAATTTCACTTGATAAATGTTCTGAGGAACCATAAAAAATACATTTTTTATGAAAATTTGACCAATTGTGTCTTTTTCACAAAAAAAAAAATCATTTTAGAGTCATATAATCTCATACAATGACATATTAGTGGATCCCTCAAAGAAAACAACTATTGAATGTTGGGCCAGACTAGCCACTATGACTGAGATAACAAAATTTCACTATTTGGAAGAATATTATTGACACGTTTTAGAAATATTTCTCAATATTATCTAATATACTCACTTTTTAACTTTTATTTGAGACCTATTCCTTCGGACAGATGAATGTGATGAAAAAATCAACAAACTATAGAAATATTTCATTAGTTATCATGTTGTCACACTATGATGTTTTGGAGAATAATTCATGGAGTATAATAAATCATCAAAGAAGGTATTGGTATTCCTTATCTTGTTTAATCATATGGTGATAGATTATACATCACGACAATTGATGTTTCATTAGAAAAATTAAACAACTCGTGGTTTGGAGTGATCTATTGTAGTTTTTTTATTAATTATATGGATTCATTATCTTTATAGAGAAATTTGTGATATATATAAAAATTGTTAAATTATAATTTATACAGTCACTCAGAAATAGTTAAACATTATCCAGTGATTATGGTTGGATTTTATTAATCATAATGATTGATCATTAAATTTCAACCATATAATGGTGAATATGGTGGATACTACTCTGAGTTGAACTAACTGTTTTATTATATCTATGATGAGGATTGAAATATATAAAATATATATGTAATTTTAGGATTTGGAATAATATATCCCAATGAATGTCAATAGATCATCACTTAATTAGATGAATGTTCAACCATCCATCAAAATGATGATAAAGATGTAAAAAAGGAATATATATATTCTTAAATAAATCCAAAAAAATGTTCATGAGTTCAATCAATATTGTGATGGAATTATATTATTCCATAACCTAGTATGTTTCCTATCAATGCCAAACCTGAAGAAGGAGGTATTGGATAGACCTAATAGTTCAAAAATATATACCATGGATGTAAAAATATGCATAGTGTTCTGAAAGAGTATTACTGATGGGAAAACATGAAGAGAGATATTTTAAAAAATGTATCTAAGTTATTTGTATTTCAGCAAGCCGAATCTAAGAAATAGAATTATTAGTTTATGTTACAACCATTACCCATACTATAATTGAAATATGAAAAATCACTATGGATTTTTTCATCAAACTCCCTCAAAAGACTAAAGGATGTAATTCTATTTTGGTTATAATCGATCTCCTTATGATTTTATCACACTTAATTTATATCAGAGAATATTTATCTCTTAATCAACATCAAAGAATATAATTTAATATATTTTTAAGTTTGTAAAGTTTACAAAAATATTTTATATGTGATCTGGATTTGAGGACAACATAAATGTTTAGGAGATGTTATTTATAAGAAATGTATTTGGTGTTGAGTTCCATATATTCTTTTCATCCTCTAAGAGATGGTATATCTAATAGAACTGTTAAATACATAAATGATTTTCTGAGATCTTGTTATATGGTTTTCAATGGTAGTTGGAATCAACAGCTTCCCTCTAATTAAATTTTCTTACAAAAATAGATATCACTCGATCATTCATATAGATTATTATGAATTACACTATGGTAGGATGTATAGAACACCAACACGAGAGGATGGATTCTAAGAATGAATGCTACTGAGTCCTGAGATAACTGAAGAAATAATATAGATACTCAGATCCATTCAAAATCAATTTATGATAGATCAGAGTATCTAGAAAATCTATACTGATAATTACTCCATAATTCTATAATATAAATTTGGTGATTATGTATCTCTATAAATCTCTTTGTGGAGGAAGGATATGAGATTTAGAAAAAAGGGACAACATATCCCATTGTTTTTTGTCCCCTTTGAGATTCTTGATCAATTAATGATGGTATCTTATCATATAGCACTCCATGGAACCTCTCTGAAGTACCTAATGTTTCCAGTGTATCTCTTATGTGGTTTTAAATACATGATTCTTAACATGTACTAAAGTCATAGGTTTTACCACTAAAGCATGATCATTCCTACAAAAGTAGCTATTAAGAATCCTTGATTGTGCAAATAAGGTACTACATAAAACACTAATATCCAGGTTACGATTCTATAGAGGAATCAAAAATTTAGATAATCCAATTTGGAATCATAGGATTTCATTAAAAAGTAATATAATAATTTTATTTTATAAGAGTGATTAAATTTCAGGGTGAAATTCATTTTTAAGTGGGGTGGATTTAAACACAATGATATTTTATGATATTTCAAATTTAATATGATATCTTTCTTTATATGAAACACTAAGATTAAAAGAGCCACATTATAGTATAGAAATATTACTATATAATTTGAAATATATATATATAATTAGATTATAATTTATGAATAGGGATAACTGTGTTATGAAGAAAATAAATCCTACATATTTATAAAATCAATTTATATTTTATCAAATGGTTAGAAATGAAAATAATAATTTTGGAATTTAAATATAGATATTTTGCTAGAAAAATATTTTTATGAATGGAATTTGTTTTTATTTATATAAAATACATTAATCACTATTGATTAATGATTTTAATAAAATAAAAATGTAATAAATTCAATAACTTTTTTATATCCATGTAATGTTTTATCTTGGCATGGGATATGAATAAATTTAGATTAAGTTTTAGTAACCCATTTATCTCATAAATGGTTTTAATTTCACTTTATATGCACCTTTTAAAATATATTTATTAAACTTCAAAAGTTGATTCATGAAATATGGATCCCATATTTTGAATTAAGAGATCCTAATTTTTTAAATTGGTTATTTTTATTTTTGTTCTCTATTAATATTATCACTGGTAAATATTTTTCAACACGATAAGGGAGAAATGGTAAAAAAAGGATGAAACAGTGGGATAATGAATTAAAATTTCACTAAAATTTTCAATTATCCTTTTTACGAGTGTATTTTTATCACTCTCATATCAATCACGAAAATATTCCCACAAGGTTCCATTTTTCATTGATTATGACCTTTATATAATTTAAATAAAATAATAAATAAAAAATTTAACTCTCATGAATTTAATATATCAAAATAATTTATATAAGGATAAAAAGAGTTTATGTTAGGTTATAAATCATTATTTTAATAATAAATTAATTTTTTACAATAGTAATTTTTTCTTGTGTTAAATATTTACATTAAATGATTACCCAATGGTAACACATTATTTATTCTCTTAATTGAAAAATAAAATAACAAAATATAAAAAGATTAAAAATAATCAAATTTTGGGGACTAATTTTATTAAAAAAATTATATATAGTTATAACATATTATAGATGGGTTAAGGGTTTATAATTTAATTCATTTTCTATCATTTTGATTATAATGACTATGTAATTGAATTTCTCAAAAAATGACAATACTGATTTTTTAAAAATAATTTTTTTTATTAAATTATTCATAAATCATAAAACTTATATAATATCTAAAAATAATTCAATAGGATTTAAAATATAATCCATTGACCATTTATGGTTCAATTTCCCTTTTATGGTAACATTCATAACTGGTAAATAGTTGATTACGTTGTTATCACAGAAATTGTCAAAAATGGTTATTAGTTATTAAAACTAAGAGACAAGGATTATAACATAAAAAATTCCCATATAAATATTTTTTTTAAGAGAGGATTTAGACTCATACAAATCTTATCATTTAATTATATCAATTTGGTATTATTTTTCTATGAAAAATAAAACATATTAATTTAACACTTTATGTAATTCAAAGAGTGCCCCTCCTCTCACTTATAAATAGAAAAATAATTTCTATTATATACAATGTTTGAGATTTTTATCTTAGAAAATCCCTAATTTAATACATTCATATGTTCTTTACCCATATACTAGATCTCCTTGTGCTTCCAAGAGCATATCATTTTAAGGATTAAGGTGTAAGAAAATAGGGGTTTCTCAACAAAATCGTTTAACTCTTAACTGAGCATTTTAAATTTTATTTCTTCTTATACCTCTAAAAAATATATGATATAAAATAAAAAATAAAAAATATAAACATCATAATATTTAATAAATTAAGTTTTTATTATTATGATATAAAAATGTTATGCTCCTCCCTTTAATCCATTGCTAAACAATAATGTCCCTCAGGGATATGTGTGGACTACCACCTCCACAAACAGATGGGACTCATTTTTTTATTTGTATTCAACATGAATTATAGTGAAGATAAATTTATTTATTCTATATTATATATATGATATTATAATAATTATTTAAAAGTTATTTATTTATTACCTTTCTTGTGTTTCATCTATTGAAAAATGGATACAAGGCTCATACATAGGTAAGGCCTATTGTCACCATTAACTGAGTAATTAATTTTTTTATCTCTTAGTTTTATGAATAACTATAAATATAAAAATATTGAATATATATCTATATATATAATATTTTTATCATTTTTATCATTTTGGAGATGATGAAACCATGCACAATGTAAAAGGTCTAGAAATGAATAATTGAAATATCCAAGAAAAATGAAATAGTAACACATGGAAAAGTGGATTTTAAAAATGAATTATTAAAAAATATATATGTAAATGTTATAAGTGGATCATATATGATATTATTTTCATTTATATGATTTTATTATCGAACTATAAAAAATTAAAATGTGTTTTACAATTGGCTATCATTTTATCAATGATACTGGAACTTTAGGAAAGTGTTTTATGTTTCAATATAATTTTTTTCAAAGATTGTTTATGATTAAGAATTTGATTTTGAAATTTAATGATCTTCTACTCAGTAATGTCATGAAATTTCTTATCCTTTATTTATTTTGGTATATTTAATCTCTTCCTTTAATTTTTTTTATTTTTAAATACTAATTAGATTGACTAAATATTTTAATGAAATCCAACTTTATTTTTCTTTTCATTTGAAAATACTTTTTTTCAAGTATAATTTTTATGAAATAGTTTTCAATAATTATTTACTATTTTAAAATCATTATTTAATTTCATTTTTATTAATTTATTAATTTTATCAAAGTGTTTTAAAATAAATCATCTTAATGATAATTAACCATGGATATTATACTAGTAGAATAATCCCAAGGATTATCAATAAAAATCTAATAATATGGGAATTCATAATTCAGGACATCTTAAACAACCCATCAAGTCATCAGGCAAGAAGTCTACAAAAATGGGTAAGGCCTTATCCAAAACTAGGTCTAGTATGTATCATGATACCTACTGATGCATCGATGGGATATGGCATGCCTCTCCTGACAGTTACTACTTCCAATTCATTCATTATATGAAAGTTGTGAAAAAAAATCAATATATAGATTCATATTTGAATTATCATATGAAATGTAAATAATAAAAACCATTTTGTAAACATAATCATAAAATATCCAGAGTAATATGGTGGATAATGTCAAGATAGTATATCCCTAGTCAAAATGATCATAAACCATTCAATAAAATATGGTATATATTATAAAATGAGATCAACCAGGATTAATAATAATATTCAATAGAGGGTGTTGAAAAAGATGAAAATACTATAACAAAATCATTGAAAATTTACTCATAGAAATTCCAATTTTTACTTTGGAACCATTTGTTTAAAAATAAGAACAATTATAAAACAAAAAATTTAATTTGAAAATGAAATTTTAATCCTGTAACTCAAGGTATTATGGTTTCATTAAAGAGTGATTATCTGATCATGATGTAAATTTTTTTCAAATAAACATTTCCTTTAGACATTGAAAAAAATATATTTGAAGGAGTATTTTTTCAAAATAAAGTTTGAACATTTACCAAATCAATAATTTTTTTTATCAGCTATAAATTCTAATAAAAAATTGGAAATAAAACATAATATAATACAATATTATTTCACACATAATCTTATCATGAGAAAATAAATGTAGTATAAGTTTAACCCAATTAATGGAAATTGAGTTAATAATTCCCTTATTGGTTTGTAATCAGTGAAACAATATACCCCTTATAAATAACTATTATAAATTTAAAATTTTAATTCCATGAATATAAATTGATTCATTATATGATATATCATAAGGAATTATAAATTCTCCAAAAAAAGTGATGATTGGTTAATAAGGCATATCTCATAGAAATAAAGGTGAGATGATAAAACCCTTACCTTATGGTTGAAATCATTCTACACTTGTACTTAATCTACTGGATATCAAAATAGATTAATTAATTAATTAATAACCACCTAATAATATATTTTATTTATTATATTTTAATTAACTTCATTTATGGCCATTTCAATGAGTTCTAATGTTTAATTTTGTTGTTTTGGAAGCGTTTTTTCATGGTTTTATGGTTGGTTCCCTTGATTATAAATATGGGAGTTCTTTTAAAATGGGAATAACATATCCATAATTGAGATTATTTAGTATTAATGTACTTTTATAGGTTAATATTATCTCATATATCCTTTTTTTATATGGTATGATGATGATTCATTAGATAACATTTTGATGAAATTGTCTTAATTTATTTTGGTTATTTTTATAACCATCAGTAACTTGTGCCATTCAATGTAATTTTAAGTTTATGTTTTGGTTACATAACATGATATAATATATAATATATATATATATTAGAATATTATTTAACCATAATAATGGTATTATGAACATCCTTGAATGTAGTAATTGAAAATTAAAATTTGCGGTCCATGAAGGTGGGAAAGCGACACATCACAAATGATGTTTTCATTTTTAAAATAAAAGGAGAAGAGAAGTGATTTGATGATGGATATTAAATTATCAAATTAACATTCTAATATATATATATATATATATATATATATATATATATATGATAATGGAGTTACCATTTTACTTTTGATATGGTTTTTTAAGATTGGATAAGAAAATAAATGAACATGAAATATAAGAATGAGGATATTACCTCTTGGATATCGTCTCCTTCGGAACCTCCTTAAGAAAAGTCTATTTGTCCTTTGGTAATAATAGAAGGTATTTAAAAACACAAAAATTATTGGGAAATTATTTGGGTATAATTTATACATTCTAAAAGGTTTATAATGTGTGATAATTAGGAGTGGTATTTATGGTGGATAAGATTAGTGTTTTTTATTATTTTATTCATTAGTTTATTATTTTTTTCTCAATATTATCAATAATATTGATTCTTGTGACTATGTACAATAACTTGTGTATTTGAGTTTGAACTAATGATTTCTTACATCATACCTACATCATCCATAACTCAATAATTCATTTACTTATAATGTTAAATATAGTATATTACTATATTTCACCATTCACCAAAATTCAACTATTTTAGAAAAATCCAAAAAATTCACCCAACCTATTTTTTAATGTGTATAATTCAAAAAATGTACTCCATTTTATGAAAATAATTTTCTAAATATGAGAAATTTGATTTTTAAATTAAATAATAATTTATTCAATAATTGTACTTCATTTTATGAAAATAATTTTCTAAATATGATAAATTTAATTTTTAAATTAAATCATTATTTATTCAAAAAATACATATTCTAGTATTATACATAATTTTAAAACACTTTTAAAATTTATTTTTGGTGTCATAAAATGATATTTTAATTATAAATAACGAAAATATTAATTTATGAATCTATTTATTGAAAATAAATTTTCATTTAAATAATTATTTTAATTATAAAATTATAAATAAACATTTTTGCTTCAAAAAAATACCAATATTTAATTTTTCATTTTTAAATGATTTGTTTATATATTCCATGATATAAATATATCATTTTTTCATTTATGAGATACCTAAATTTAATTTATACACTTATAGATGAGGTTATTATTCAAATTTCCATATTATTATTCATAAAGATAATATAGCTAATCCAACGGTCAATCTTAATATCTTATAGTATATCATGGTTCATTTTAGCATGGTGTTGCATGAAACATAAGTTATCTAAGATGATAAATTTAAAAGAGGCATACCAAAAAATCTTGGTGTGTTACATTCAAAGAATACCAGGGAATCTAATTTTTGTTCAATATAGTTTGTGAAAATTGATATTTATTATACTATTTTTATGGGAAATTATATTCCAAAATAGTAGGTTGTTATATTCCCCCAAAAATAAATTTTATTCAAAAAATTATAGTTATTATATACTAAATAAAGAAATAAAGTGATATATGAGAAAATAATGATATATATTCTACATAGATTTTCCACTCATTAATATTGGTATGACAACATAGAATGTTTTCCTAAATATACTTCATAAGATATTATTAGGATATACCTTTTAGAACATCATGTAAGGAATTATGATTCCTACAAAATTATAGAACCAGAATAGTAATGATAATGTGTAATTGAATCAGATTAAATGATCACATCAATATCAAATATCTGCAATAATTTTTTAACCACTGAGACATTTATTTCAAACAATGATACTTTTCTTTTAATTAAGTAACACTTGTTTAATCATATAACCCTATAGGATTTACATTGGAAATAATAAGTCAGTTTTTCTTATACTTTTCTACCAGTTCCCATAATGTAACTAGGAAACGAATAATTCACATTGTTTCTTAAAGATAATATTCTTACATAAATTATATCCTCTATGATTTTTAAACTAGTGTGAATTTAGGATATATTTTCTTAGTCTATATGAAAATATAGTAAATATAAAATCCATATTTTTTAGATTTTTTACCCCTAGGTGTATTGGTGCCAAATCCTATAGGAACTTATAGTATCAAAATACAGATGTAATTTCATAGAAAACCAATTACTCAAGGTATTATTGAAATTTTAGGATATAATCCTACACATAGACCCCGCGTTATCTTTTAAAATATGGTTTTATTACCCTAGTACTCAAAAATATATTCTCTAATATCCTAAAGTAAATAAACTTTTTTAGTGATAAAAATCATAGTTACCAAAGATAAACATTACATTATTTTACACCATTTAAATGATTTAAAATAAATATTTTCAAAACAAAATATTTTCCAATGGATTAAAACTTTATATTTATTTATAGAATACCAAAATAATAAACTTATTATTTAAAACTTGTGACCATTTCTCCTTAAAGTATACATACTCAACCATATTCTAGACATATCATTTGTAAGACTTATCCTCAAAACTAGTGGTATGAAAAAATAAGAAATAGGTGTGACCAAATGCTTAGTAAGGGATTAAAGAACATTTTATCAATGATTATTTCCTTATATTATCTAAATAACATTATCATAAGTCAAATATCATAACCACTTAATAGATAATCGTATAGGATAAGAGAGATTCAAAGAAAATGAAAAAAACAACTCAAATCCACAAAGTTCAATAAGATTTCATAATATTCATAAATTTTCATAAAAAATTTAAAGTTATCCCTAAATAATGATATAAGAGCATCATAATGATTAACATCCTTTAATATTGGTAAAATCATTAGTATAGGCAAACATCACTTTCATGAACCACACAATTGGTGCTCACGATAATGGTAAACTAAAATATTTATGTAAAAACATATTTCCTGATAAATACACTCATAAAAAATTAATTGTAGGGAGATATAGAACACCACCTGTTATTCATACATACATACATGTTCCACCTAAAAATAATTCACTTTTCACATAATAAAAATAGAAGGAAATGAAATATTTTAAATAAACTGTACTAATTAAATTTATTAACTTTTTATAAATAATCAATTTAATTGAAATATGATTCATAAATAATCCAAATTTAAATCATTAAATTTTTTCATAAAGAAACAATGGAAATAAAAAGGATTATTTAAAAAATATGATGTTTATAAAGTAACATCTTGACCAAAATTATTTAAATATAATACATTATATCCCAAAAAAATCAATAAGTAAAATAAAAAATTTATTGAAAAAATGAAACATGACTCCATTTTAGATAGATCATGTGATTATAAATAAATTCAAATAAAAAATGGGTTTCTGAAAATATTTTTTATTCACATTTTTAATGTAAAAGTTAAGAGTATCTTTTAAAAAAAATCTTTTAAAATTTTATTTGAAAATAAAACCATTCATGGAAAAATTTTTGGAAATTTTTTTTTCCATCCTATATAAATATTTAACATTGTTCAAAATTGAAGATCATTAAAAAATGAATTTCAATAAGAAATTGTATAACTAAATGAAAGGATTATATATGGACCCAACATTTATACATCACTTATTCTAGAGATAAGTCAATAATTTGACTTTAATTCACATTGATGATATTTTCAAGTTTAGAGTTTTAAATAATTAGGCCATTATTAATACCTATCATCCCATAATCATACAAGAGGATACTATCAAAATAGTATCCATTTTTTCACCAAATAAAACCCTTAAAAACATGATATCTTTTCTTGTAAAAAAATTTCTTGACTTCTTCCTTTATCTTACTCATACTTATACCCTGTGAAAAAATTTCAAAAAAACATGGGATGAGCATAAAAACTCAGTAAAGGATAAAAAAGGAAAGAAAAAATTAGTCCATGAATATTTATAAACCCATGAATTCATAAGAATCATGAAAACTTCATAGAAATCATAAATCATAAAAAGAGCAGGTGGAATCCTTATCATACTTACTTTGTAGCTTTCACATCCACATAGGGAGTAAACATCCTAGTTACGTTTGGAATACCCATTACATTATATTCCCTAAATATATTAGGAGAAACCTTAATATTTACCTCTTTCATGTTACACAATGTGTGGGAGAGCTATCATAGGTTCATCCACCCTCAGTTTATTATGGAACCACCCATATACATAAGCAATTCCCAATAATAATAACTTTAATTATAACACCTGAACAAGCATAAAGGAAAAATAAAATTTCAACATTGCGGTCATAATACATCATTTCACGATATTGATATAATAAATCCATTCTCAAAACCATTTTCAGGACCAAAATACCTAAAAATGGAATATGGTATTTACTTTTATTTTTAAAAATGTTACTTCTTGTAGAGGAGTATAGATATCAAATAATTCTCGAGGCATTGGAAAGGTCGTTGTCACCACATACGTTAAAAAGAAACATTCCTTTTTTATTTTAGTAAAATACTTCATAAAAAATCCTTATGAAAACCTTTGAATGAAATTAAAAGTAAAAGGTTTTGATTATGCACCGTATAAAATAAGGTCTTATATAAATCAAAATATGCCTCGATGAAAGGAGACTGAGATGAAGTCCCTTACATTGAGTCTGACTTGTCTCATTCATTATTTAATTTCTTGAATAAGTAAATTAGGTTAATTTATACTTGATTTAAAAAAAATTAAATTTTATTATTCATCTTATATTACTTAATACCATGTTATAATATTTATTTAATTATTTTAGTTTATATCAGACATTTTTTCAATGTTCATAACTTGAGTCAAAAATGAACTTGTTTTGATGCAAATTATCTATGTGTCCATAATTCCATTATCTATAGACTATTATTCATGATTTAAATATCATATATATATAGTAGATGTGTATTTATAATAGTCCATAACATTTGGATATAATAAATAAAATACACTTTTCCTGGAGACGGTAGGTTGTACGTACACATGAACACTACTTTCATTTTTTCATATTAAAGGAATGAAAACTAAATGATACATAGGTATATTATAATTATAGTATAATATATATGTTATATATGTTACATATTTTCATTAACACCATCCTTTATATGTTTCATGTGTGGAATGAATGGGTCGTATCACTTTGAGGGGGCAGTAGTCCACACTTCCTCAAATGAAATTTTCATATTTACACATTATAGAAACCATAAAGTTATGTTGTAAATAAAAATTAAAGAAGAATTGAGATGATATAAATATAATATATATCACATATAAATATAGTTCCATCATAATATCCACCATGAGACGTTGTAGTAGAAAATTGAACAATCATCATTTTGTGAGGCTGTAGTTCACCGTACACAGAAATAGTATGTTCTATGTCAATTAGATGGAGGTGTGTATAAGTTCAAGTCAAAACCTTAGAATAAAAAAATCCTAGTTTATTTATTATATTTTTTTTAATAAAATAATTTAATAAATAGAGACTTTGGGGTTGGAGATAGAAAATAAAGGAAATGATCTTGAGAAAAGAAGTTACCTCTAAATTGGGTAACTCTTTTTGATTTGATCCAAAAGTCTTCCTTGAGTTTTCTTATACCCAAGGTAATGAATATAAAATGAAGGGGGTGTTGGGAGATTATTTGAGTAGAATTTGGATGATCCAAGGGTCTTGAGAGGTGTGACTAAGTGGGTAGAGGTGGTGGCCTTTTATAAGATGGAGGAGGGTCACTTTATGAAAGTCTGGAAATATTATTTTATTATAAATTTATTTTGGAATTATAATAGTTAAAAAGTGATAAATTTAGAGGATAATATGAGGATGGATATAAATCCTCTCAAAAATAGGTTTTAGACAAGTTTAGTTCACAAATTTAACATTATCTTTTGGATTTAACCCTTAGTTAAATTAATTAGCACTTACCATGTCTTCTTATATTTCTACACTATATGGTTAATATGGTTACTATAAAATGACAAGAGAAAATAAATTGGATAATTAATAATATTATATAATTAATTTGGCCTAATATATGATTTTTATGACTATTATATCATTTAATAAAATAGTATTTTTTTTAAAAACTCATTTATCTCAATTTTGACACTATTGAGTAATTGATTTTTGTTAAAGTCGTAACAACTTGATTCATTAAAAAATATAAAATAAAGCAAATATAACATTTAATAATAATCCATAAAATTCTTGTATGGTATATAAATGTTCAAATTACATTTATTTTAGTATTTATAATATCATTAATTTGAATCATTCATTGATAAGGTAATAATTACATCATCATTGTGTTATAAATAAATTTATTTCTTTAATGTCTAAAAATTATAAATAAAATAAAAATATGTTGGAAAACTTTTTATCTTTCAAATTAATTTTTATAGTCAGATATATTAGTTATATAACCCTATATTAAAATTTTTTTAGTAAAAAGATACATGTTTTTGTTATATTTCTCTTTACTTTAAATTAATTATTATAACATGTCATTATCACACCCAAGTGACTCCATGGGGTCTTAAAATTGACCCAATTATGCTCATGGTCAGCCATATCTCATCCAATAGTATTATGACACATCTTATGATAGTTTTATATTATTATAGTATTATTATTTACACTTATTTATATGATTTACCCTTTAACCATGGTAAATAAAAATAATTACTCAAGTTAATATTCATAATGTCCATAATGTAAAGGTACCTATTTACATAATTTGGAAATTCTAACTCAAAATATGGAATCCATTTTTCCAAATTTAAAACATAGAATTTGCATTAATTAATTTAAAATTAATTCTCATTGTCAAAACCAGAAAACGGGTTTTTAAGAAGTAAAAACTATCAAAATATTGACATGTGTTTATATCCAATTTCAATATAAAATTTCTTCAAATGAACAGCATTGGATTAAATGATAAAAACATAATTTAATTACGCTTTAAAACTAATTAAAAGGATAACATAACTATAAAAATAAATTAGACAAAATAACAGTTTTGGAATTAAAATGTAGTATTTTCACTATTCTTTAAAATATGAATTTCATCAGAAAAATACTAAAATTTCAACCAAGGTATATTTTGATGTCTTGATCCCAAATAAGATGTTTATTTCATGAAATAGAACATTTAAAAGTGGCCAAAAAAAATTTAAATGGTTCTCCATCAAAATGCAAAAAAAATACCTTTAAAAAAATATTACAATATTTTATGCTTAATATTGGATTCATTCTCATTCTAAGCCTCTAAAATTCATTAGATAAATGTAAAAATATTTAAAAAACCTATGTAATCATATTGTAGTTATTTTTTTTATTCTTGACATTATAGAGGCTAGGAGTTAACTACCTTTTAACATAATAATATTGTTGTTGTATTATTTTTTGGTATAACTCAGTGTTGTATGTAACATAAGATTTCAGAGAAACCATTTGTTGTGTGTCTGATACGCTATCATACATAATGTCCCCTTTAAACTAAAATTAATATTTAATTATAAAATATTAATATATATGAAAATTTATTATTCTATAACTATCTAGGATGTTACAAACTTCCCCATTTTGGAAATTGCGTCCTCAAAAATTTATTCACTTATAAAATAATTGGGTGTATTTATCCATTATAGCATTTTTAGATTCCCACGTTGCCTATTAAATAGTATGGTTTTTTTCAAAACCTTTACCTGATAAATCACCTTATTCCACAACACTTGCTCTCTTTGATCAATAAATTGTACTGGTTGTTCCTCATAAGAAGGATTCTCTTCCAACTGAACTACCTCTAGATTCAAAACATGATATAGATCTGGAATATACTTTCTTAACATTGAAACATAAAAAACATTGTGTACCTGGGATAAACATGGAGGTAAAGAAACTCTCCAGGAAACTGATCTAACTTTCTCTAGGATTTCATAGGGTCCAATGAATCGTGGACTCATCTTTCCCTTCTTACCAAAATGCATCGCACTTTTCTATAGAGAAATATTGAGAAAGACATGATCACCTACCTCAAAAGAAATATCCTTCCTCCAATTATCTACATCACTTTTATTTCTTCTTTGAGCTGTCCTCATGTGATTTTGAATCAACTGAACCTTTTCTACCATCTCTTCTACCAATTCTGGTTCCATCAACATCCTTTCACCTACTTCATCCCAAAAA
Organism: Viscum album; assembly: GCA_963277665.1. NCBI lineage: Eukaryota > Viridiplantae > Streptophyta > Magnoliopsida > Santalales > Viscaceae > Viscum > Viscum album. The sequence goes on from OY728157.1 coordinate 964,009,028, forward strand.
GTTGTAATTTGACACCACTTTCTATATAATACCTCAAATGGTTCAATATTTATACTAGAATGAAAATTGTTATAAAAATACTCAAAAAAATAAAGATTTTGGTTTCAACATCCCTAGTAATCCATTGAACAAGCACATAGCATATCTTCTGATGTCTGAATTGTTCGTTATGTCTACCCATATGATTGTGGATGAAAAGTTGTACTAAAATTTAATTCAGTACCCAATGAATTCTGAAGGTCTTTCCAAATGTTAGAAGTGAACCTAACATCATGATCAGATACAATGGAGAGGGGAAATCCATGTCACCTGACTATATCTTTAATATACAATCGAAAAAGTTTATCTGAAGACTGTGTATCTCGAATAGGAATAAAATGAGTAGATTTATTCAATCACTACTATAAATTATACTTTTCCCAACACTTGTATACCAACAGTTCTCCAGAACCGTTGGTATAAGTGTTTTTTACCAACAGTTTTAACAAACCGTCGGTAAAAATTGGTTTTGTGAAGGCTTCCCCAATGGTTTGAAGAAACCGTTGGGAAAGCCAAAGAGTTTTCATTTTTCCCAATGGTTTTTACAAACCATTGGGAAAGGTCTCCTCAAATACATCTGATTCCAGAGGCCCCCGCAGCATCGGCACAGCACAGAAGTTCCCCAATTTCCAGAAGTTGTGGTGCCCAGTGAACCCTAACCCGATTTCATTCATCCGATCGGCTGCAACTCTGCCATCCATGTTAGATTCTTTAAACCTCTTCCCAAATACAATCCCTCTTCCTCTGAATTCCACATTTATTTCAATATCTCATAAGATCACGTCATTTTTTCCTATTTTAGGGATTTTCAAAAAATTTAAGATTCACAATATTTGATAGTGAATCAATGACTAATATTTTGAAATTGATGTTTTTAACAAATTTCTTTGAGTTGTGTATAAGTAAATGTTTATTTTGAGTAATGTATTAAATAAAACCATAACATGGAGTTCATTGTTTTGACCTTAATTTAAGGTATGATTAAATTCTTCTATAGGATTCATTGAATGAGATCATATATAACAAGTGAACATTTTACCCATTCATTGTATAGTCCTATATTTAGGTAGGTAAGGCTACTGAAATTATCATCATGATATATCCATATGGTTGATAATATTTTTTATTATGGTCCTATATCGGTAGATTTATCAACCTAATAACATAAAATTATTTCTAATTCTATATGAATATTTTCAACATATAGGTGTCATTATGATACCATTCATACCATGTGGGAGTTATTTTTTCTAAAATGACACCAATGATTCATGGGTCCTCATGTTATAAATTGAAACTACATAAGGGTTATAGCTTCAGGTAATTCATTGATTTTGTGAGTTATACATTCCTAGGGAATGGTTGAAAACATAGAAGGTTACATAAACATTATTATTAATCATTGATCGATGAATCAAGAAGTCATTAGCTAGATTAATAGTCATAATAGTTAATCAAACTCTAGAGAAAATTACTTGTATGGGATATTATATACTTGGATTAATAGGGATGATGATCCAATAGAATGTACTAATTGGTGTGAAACTATGATAGTGAAATATAGAGCTAGAACACATTTGTTCATGTGGCACCTATCATGTTGTTAAACTATTGAAATGAATTATATTTGTTTGGTAGAATTTTTTTATATGTGAGATGTAAAATGACATTCATGGGTTATTTATAATTTATAATGGCCTAAATGTATAGATAATACATATTTTTTCTGGTATAGGGGGGATTACATTACAAAAGGACCATGTCATTTAACACCAATAATTAATTTATTTTTTAGATAATTTTACTATTTCCAATGAAGTGTGTGACTGTGACTAGAGAGATCATCACACATACATCTAGTGTAAATCTATTTTAACATAATTTAAAGTTGTTTCATTCTCCTCTATATTCATTTTACTTCCTAGTAAATGTTTTTTTGGCTACATCTGCAACTCATCTTCAATAGTGGATTGAGTGTGCACCTTGGGATGAGTTATCCTCCCTAGTAAATGAAGAACAAGTCACTTATAATATAGGGAATGTTATATACAATTTTTACTAGTGAATACTTTCATATTGAGGTATCATAACCAAAAAAATCAATAGAATATGGTTAAAACATTTTATTATAGCTCATGAAGATATCAGTTAGGAATCATATTCATTCAGACAATGATGATGATAAAACCTGTTTATAGGTTTTCATTGATCCCCGAAAATATTCTAAGGATTTGAGTGTGTAATAGACCCATAGGTAAAAATACTTATGAGGAATTTCATGACTATAAATTAAGTATAATGTTTTATTATCAAGATACTTACAAAACTAAAAATAATTCAATAATTAGGATTGAATTCCCTGATTTATCTAGATTTATCAAAGGGTTATGTGGTAGTAAGAAATTATGTTTAGTTAATGCTGACATGCCAGTAGGAGAATCTATGTTATTTCAAAAGAACTCATCTATTAAAGGTTTGATAATTCCCCTTGGACAGATCGTGCCCCCCTGGACAGCCCCCCCCCCCCCCCACCCTTGTTGACAGCCTGCCCACCCCACCCCCAGACACCCGCCCACCACCCCCCGGACACCTCCATCCCCTAGGACACCCCCACCCCCTGGAAATCCCCCCCCCCCACCCCCTTGACACCCTCGACCCCACTGGATAGCACCGCCACCCCCCGTGGACAGCCCGACCACCCCCTATGGAGAGCCCACCCACCCCCCTGGACAGCCCGCCCACCCCCTGGACACCCCAGACCCCCTGGACAGCCCCGCCACCCCCCATGGGCAGCCCGCCCACCCCTTGGACACCCCGTACCCCCTGGACAGCCCCACCCACCCCCTGGACAACCCACTCACCTCCTTGGATAGCCCACCCACCCCCTAGACTCCCCCTACCCCCTTGGACAGCCTGACCACCCCCGCGGACAGCCCACCCACCAGGACACCCCGACCCCCCTAGACAGCCCCCCACCCCCGGGACACCTCCGACCCCCCCCCCCCCCCCGGACAGTCCCACCACCACCCTAGACACCCCACACCCCCCTAGACACCCCGCACCCCCCTTGGACAGTCCCGCCACTCCCCTGATCCTTATCGTACTCATATTGATCTCCCTGAAGAAGTTAAAGTATAAAACTCATGTACTCCCAACAAGACCCTTAAGGATTATGTATTCCTTGATCCACTTCCAATATCTTACTGGGAAATCCTTGAATATAGCCATTAGAAATTCTGTATCTTATTTTCTTATATACATTGTATTTTGTTTTATTTCTTAATATGATTCTCATATAGAGTAATGTGTCAGTTATTCCTTTATATAAAGTAAAAAATTGTCATTTACCTAAATATTTTTTTGATTGAACTTTAATATTATTGAATTGCTTTGAAATGACTTATTGCAATTTTTTACAGAATGGATAGAAGTTGTATGTACGAAACTGATCGGATTTAAACCGATTTTCAAAATAATTTAAATAGCTTTCTAGATTTTGAACTTGATAAGGCTTCAGATAGTTGTCGCATACACTGCCCATGTTTTAATTGTGTTGGAAGACCTTGGTTGAGTCGTGAAGTAGTTAGCTATCATATAACCAAATATAGTTTCCAAACAAACTATTATGTGTGGTATCACAATGGAGAGAAAATGTAATCTCAAAATTTTGATGATCCAAATGACAGAACTGAATTGGAGAGTTTGATATATGATCGGTTTCCATTTATTCGGCATCATGAGAAGGAAAGGATGTCTAGCCAACAAGATTTTGATACAAGTACACATGATGTGTCCAATGAAAATGATGATGTTGATAGGGTGAAAAAATTGAATGATGTTGTGACGACTCCAGTATATCGGCAATGTGGTAAAATGAAAAAGTTGGAATTTTTAATCTGATTGTTTCATGGGAAAACTATGTATGGGATTTTAAATACTGCAATTGATTACATTCTTACCTTCTTGAAGGACTTACTTCCAGATGATGCAGATATTCCTTCAAACCACTATATGGCATGGAAGTTAGTTGATGAACATGGATTCTCAAAAAAAATCATGCTTTCCCGACTGATTGCAGCTTATTTTGGGAGGAAACTGCTAAAAGAAATGATTGTATCAAATGTGGAACCTCCCGATGGAAGCCAAAAGATGATGGAACGCCATCTCGTGTGCCAAAAAAAGTAATGTGGCACTTTCCATTAATCCCCAGATTACAAAACCTTTTCATGTCTGATGAAATATCCATAAAAATACGATGGCATGACACCAAGAGAAAAAAGAATAATTAAGAGTTGGTTCACCCTACAGATGGATTTTCATGGTAGATATTTGATGCTCGATATCCTAAATTTGTAGCCGACATGCGTAATGTGAGACTGGGTCTTTCATGTGACGATTTTAATCCATTTGGGCAGATTCTTACTTCGCACAACACATGGCCAGTTTTCATACACATTTATAACCTTCCCCCTTGGTTGTGTATGAAAAAGCCTTACACTTTCTTGAGTATACTGATATCTGGCCCTTTTGATCCTATCAATGATATGGATGTATACATGCAACCTTTAATAAAAGAGTTGAAACTTATTTGGGATGTGGGTGTGCCCACATACGATACATGTTCGAAAGACATATTTCATATGTGTGTTGCGCTTATGTGGATAATCAATGATTTTTCTACTTATGCAATGATTTCTGGATGGAGCACAAAAGGAAAATTGTCATGTCCTATTTGTATGAAGAATACTTGATCGAGAAGACTAAAATATCATCATAGTTTTAGTTTTATGGGACATCGACAATTCTTGTCAATGAACCATCCATATAGAAACAATTTTCAGAGATTTGAAAATACCATGGAGAATGAAGATCCACCTCAGCGTATGTCTGGAACTGATGTGCTTAATGAATTGAAAGATTTCAGTTATTCATTTGGGAAGGGTGTAATGAAATCTAGAAAGAGGAAAAATGTTTCTAATGATACCTGTTACAATTGGAAGAAGAAGAGTATATTCTTTGAGTTGCCATATTGGTCAACCAACTTGTTACGTCATTGCTTAGATGTAATTCACATTGAAAAGAATATATATAAAATGTTGCTTTCGATTCTTCTAAATTTCAAGGGGAAGACAAAAGATGATTTACGATCTCGGTGTGACTTGGTAGATTGGGGGATCAGACCAGAATTGCATCCTGTCTGTATCAGTGAAAATAAATGGAAAGTTCCATGTCCTTCTTATGTGATGACACCTGCTGAAAAAAAATCAATTTCTGGAAGTGTTAGAGACTATTAAAGTTCCTGATGGCTATTCAAGAATTATATCAAAATGGGTCAATAGAAAAGAGTTGAAGATGAATTCTTTTAAGAATCATGATTATCACATCCTTTTTCATGAGTTGATTCTAATAGAAATTTGTCATATCTTGTCCAATAATGTTAGAGTCTCAGTTATTCGGTTGTGCTATTTGTTTAGAGATCTTTGTGCTAAGAGGTTGTCCAAATCCTTCTTGCAAAAACTATTTGCAGAGACATCATTAATTTTGTGAGTTAGAGAAAATATTCCCTCCATCATTTTTTACATGCATGTTTCATCTGACTGTCCATCTTCCGACCAAAATACTTATTGGAGGACCCGTTACTTTCCGTTGGATGTATCCAACTGAAATAAACATGTTCACGTTGAAATAATATGTTCATAGCAGGAATTATCCCGAAGGTTCTATTGTGAACGGTTAATTGTCTCAAGAATGTATGGATTTATGCTCAATGTATTTGTCTGATCTTACTATGAGAATAAACAGACCAATGAGAAATGAAGAAGAACAGTATGGGAAAATTGAACCCAGTTTTCCATCACTTCCTTAGACAGGAGGAATTCCGGGATCATATGCATTGACGACATTAAGCCTTGAAGAGCGAGAGATGGCACATCGCACAGTGTTGTTCAATTGTGATTTGTTTGATGAGTATATCAAGTAAGTAAATTGTACATGTATCTCTTATCTTATCTCTTGTAATTTTAAATATTTGTTAAACTATTATTATTTTTATCTACATGGAACATAAAGAATTGATATATAGAAAGGTCCGTTCTTTATCTTTGAGAAGGAAAGAGACTTTGCATAGCAAAGGGTTTTCTGCTTGGTTGAAATAGAAGGTAAAAATATTTCTGTAATAACTAAATAAAAATAATATTTAATTAAGTTTTCTATTTGTTTATATTTTGAGTATTGAGTTTTCCTGCAGACTCTGTTTCTGAGGAAATAAGAGCTTTGGATTTTGGTCCAAATACCGTGGTTCGTGCTTTTAAATCACTTGTGATCAATTGATACAAATTTATTATCATTGAAGGAGCAAGAAACATGATAACACAGCATAATGGTGTTATGCTAACTGCCACAATAGACTGTTATGCCAGTTCATCAGATACTAGAACTCGTTCTGAAAATGTAGCTTATTATGGAGTCATGGAGAAAATAATAATTTTGGATTATTACTCACATGGTTGAGTCACGATGATGAAATGTCAATGGTTTGATTCAATAACAAGTCAAGTCACCTTTATTAATGATTGTGGATTTCGAGTTATTGACATGACTCACACTCTTTCCACCGATGAACCTATGTATTGGCATCAATGGTGAAACAAGTTTTTTATGTCAAAGATCATCGCCATCCTAAATTCAGTGTAATTATTGAAGTAAATCCCAAACATATTTTTGATGATGGTGATGATGAAGTTGACACTATCCCTACTACAATTGGAAGTAATCCGTTTATTACTTATGACGACTCCAATAGCTCAATTTTCAGAGTTGATTATGAACCCAAAGTTGTGGTGGGAAATATATAGTATAATACAGTCGTGTTCTCACCTACATGTTTTACCTACATCATTCAGAGCGTGTATCCTAGTACTTACCTTCAAACCACCATAAATCTTCTATTTATTTATGTTTTTTTATCATAATGGTTTTTCTATATTTTGTTTTTTGGGTCATACATTAGTTATATGTTTCTAATTACTTCCATATTTGTTTTCATTGCAGGAAATGAAATCCATTGAAGAGAGGCGGCAGAAAAAGATGACAGAAAATAATATAATCGTATTTATTATTAAACATTATTTATGAATCTTCTTAAAAAAACAAAAAAACATTGATTCAAAGTAATACCTCCACACTTTGGGGTGCACAACTATGTCAGATCATGAGAGGTAGCTGGTACGATATAGTTGTTTATAATTTTTCTTTAGGACTTTCCCTTTTTATTGTTTCCTACTTAAATTATGTGATTTATTGAATATTGAATATATGATTATACTTTCACTTTATATTGTTTCAATGTCATTATAGAAGCACAAATTGAATATTGAAGGACGTATCCCTCGAGCAAAATTGTTTTTCTCGAGTAGAAGAAAAAAATATGGAACTGCGGTAAATGAACCAACCCAAGAAAAGATTATAAGTTTTAATTTGTTTATTTCAAAGTTTAATATCAATTTTTAAAATTTAATAATCTATTAATATTTTTACCAGGCTGCTTTAGAGGCTCTTGATGCCCAGGAGCCTGACAATTTTGGGCCACACGGTCATTTATATCAGGTTATGGGAGAGGAGCACTCTGGTTGAGTACGCTACCGACCTGGTAAGAATATAGTCCCGATGAGGTATTGGTCCTCTCCAGGTATCCATTATAGTACCACCGAGTTGGAACAGGTCAAGGAGCATGCAAGATAGTCTGATAAAAGGGTCACATAGTTGGAAGTACAATTTCAAATGAGGGACAAAGAATTTATGAAACTGATGAAATCATTATCTTCGTCACTTCCACCAGAGGCCAGCGCGGCTTGTCAATCATTTATGTAGTCGATGGGTGCATTATCCAATGCACCAGGTGGAATCTCTAGTGGCAGTCGAGATGATGACGTTCCCGGTGATTACGAGGATGCTGAAGAGGATTATGGTGAGGATGAGGATGAGGATGAGGGTGGGGATGGGGTTGAGGGCGACGTTGGGGCCGAGGACAAGGATGAGGCCGACGATGAGCATGGGGATGATGATGAGGACGACGACGAGGACATAGATGGCGGCAAGGATGAGGCCGATGATGACAGTGGTGATGGTGATGGTGATCAGGGGCAGATTGATCCATTACATTTTTGAATTCTATATAACTCTTTATTTTTGAACCTGGTTTTCCACTCTGGTATGGATATTTTTGAAATCAGTATAATTCTTTATTTTCGACCAAATATGGAAGCCTAATGATGTTATAATGGTTTAGAGGTTATTGATGCTATATGAGATTTTATGGGTTATTGTGAGGAGTTTCTTTCCCTTTAATTGATTGGTTCATAAAACATAAGTTGGTTTTGTATTCTGTTGTGGGTGTGTGTAAGCTGAAATTCAAGGTAGGTGGTTCCATTTATAGCCTATGATAATGAAACTACTTGTTTTGATTTGCAAATTGATTTATAAATTGATAAATGAAATTGGCATGATTTTTTTATGTGTTGAAAATTTGTTTTGAAATAAAAATTGGTTTTCCTTGCCTTTTGATAAATGTATTATAAATGGTTTTGAATGGTTTTCAAGGCATTGAAATGGGTTTGTGAAAAAGAAAACATGGGTTAATTTGGGTACTTAGGTGAAAGGTTTATCTTAATGAAATCATCCATTTCATTGTGGTTATCAAGGAGGTTTGACTTCGGTCTTACCCCTATTTTCTAGGCCTATTATTCTTGGGGACTGATATTGACATTTTGGGGAGATTACTCTTGGGGTTTTCCTCAGCTTCGTAGTGACGTTGTTATCAGATCTGTTTTTTGCACTTGATTTTTATTGTATGATTAGTCTACTACCTAGACCTTTAGTATTCCTTGGTACTGTGATACCCATTTTTCTATTTTGTATTACTTATATTTCTTAATTATCCATGTATTTCAGGTTTATGCATGTGGAAAATGATATGGAAAATGTACTTTGAAGTAGAAGGATTTTTTAATGAAATTGATATGATATTATCTCTAATGAAATTACAATTCCATGGTTATTTTAATCACACCATGACCAAAGTGTCTCTCTTTTGTTTAAAAAGGACATCATTTTAAGTGAATACAACAACTGACATACGTAAAACTGACCAAAGACATTATTATTCCATTGAAACTTTAGGTTAATGATCCATGGGTCATATGTGACGTGTACGAGTCAACCCCGCCTCAATCCGAGGGTCGGTGTGGCCAGTACCACTCAAAGTTTCTTTCTTTTGTTTAAAATGGATGTGTTTTAAGTAAAAAAATGACATATGGAAAACCGACCAAAGGCATTCGAGTTCTATTTAAAATTTAGGAAAAATATACATGGGTCATATATGACATGTACGAGTCAACCTCGCCTCAATCTGAGGCACGGTGTGACCGGTATCACTTGAAGTGACTCACTTTTATTTGAAATGGACAGGATTTTAAGTGAAAAAAACAAATGACATACGAAAAACCGACCAAACGCATTCAGATTCTATTGAGACTTTAGGAAAATTATCCATGGGTCATATGTGATGTGTACGAGTCAACCCCGCCTCAATCCGAGGTCCGGTGTGGCCAGTACCACTCAAAGTGTCTTTCTTTTGTTTAAAATGGATGCGCTTTTAAGTAAAAAAATGATATACGGAAAACCAACCAAATGCATTCATATTGTGTTCATACTTTAGGAAAACGTTACATGGGTCATTTGTGATGTGTACGAGTCAACCCTGCCTTAATCCGAAGCGCGGTGTGGCCGGCACCACTCAAAGTGTCTCTCTTTTGTTTAAAATGGACAACAGCTTAAGTAAAAACAACAACTGACATACGGAAAATAGAACAAACACATTCAGATTCTATTTATACTTTAGGAAAAGTATCCATGGGTCATTTATGATGTTTACAAGTCAACCCCGCCTCAATCTGAGGCACGGTGTGGCCGGTACCACTCAAACTGTCTTTCTTTTGTTTAAAATGGATACGCTTTTATGTAAAAACAATCGGCATATGGAAAACCAACCAAACACATTTTTATTGTGTTTATACTTTAGTAAAATGATCCATGGGTCATTTTTTGACGTGTACGAGTCAACCCCGCCTCAATCCGAGGCGCGGTGTGGCCGGCACCACTCAAAGTGTCTCTCTTTTGTTTCAAAAGGACATCATTTTAAGTGAATAAAACAACTGACATACGGAAAACTGACCAAACGCATTCAGATTCTATTGAAACTTTAGGTTAATGATTCATGGGTCATATGTGATGTGTAAAAGTCAACCCCACCTCAATCCAAGAGCCGGTGTGGCTGGCACCACTCAAAGTGTTTCTCTTTTGTTTGAAATGGACAAGATTTTAAGTGAAAACAACAACTAGCATACTTAAAACCAACCAAATGCATTTGGATTGTTTTTATATTTTAGAAAAAATATCCATGGGTCATTTGTGATGTGTACATGTCAACCCCGACTCAATCCGAGGTCCGGTGTGACCGGCACTACTCAAAGTGTCTTTCTTTTGTTTAAAATGGATACGATTTTAAGTAAAAACAACAACTGGCATACTTAAAACCAACCAAAGGCATTCAAATTCTGTTGAAACTTTAGGAAAACAATCTATGGGTCATTTTTGATGTTTACGAGTCAACCCCTCCTCAATTCGAGGTGTGGTGTGGTTGGTATCACTCGAAGTGTCTCACTTTTATTTGAAATGGATAGGATTTTAAGTGAAAACAACAACTGACATACGGAAAACCGACCAAACCCATTAGGATTCTATTGAGACTTTAGTACAATTATACATGGGTCATATTTGATGTGTACGAGTCAACTCCGCCTCAATCTGAGAGTCGGTGTAGCTGGTACCACTGAAAGTGTCTTTCTTTTGTTTAAAACGGATGTGCTTTTAAGTAAAAAAAACGACATACGAAAAACCAACCAAACACATTTGGATTGTGTTTATACTTTAGGAAAATGATTCATGGGTCATTTTTGATGTGTACGAGTCAACCCCACCTCAATCTGAGGCACGGTGTGGCCGACACCACTCAAAGTGTCTCTCTTTTGTTTAAAATAGACAACAGTTTAAGTAAAAACCAAAACTGACATACGGAAAATAGACCAAACACATTAAGATTCTATTTATACTTTGGGAAAAGTATTCATGGGTAATTTGTGATGTGTAAGAGTCATCCCCGCCTCAATCTGAGTCACGGTGTGACCGGTACCACTCAAACTGACTTTATTTTGTTTAAAATGGATACGCTTTTAAGTAAAAACAATAAGCATACGGAAAACCAACCAAACACATTCAGATTGTGTTGATACTTTAGTAAAATGATCCATGGGTCATTTTTGATGTGTACGAGTCAACCCCGCCTCAATACGAGGTGCGGTGTGGTCGGAACCACTCAAAGTGTCTCTCTTTTGTTTCAAAAGGATATCATTTTAAGTGAATACAACAACTGACATACGGAAAACCAACCAAATGCATTCTTATTTTGTTGAAACTTTAGTTTAAAGATTCATGGGTCATATTTGATGTGTACGAGTCAACCCCACATTAATCTGAGAGCCGGTATGGCCGGCACCACTCAAAGTGTTTCTCTTTTTTTTGAAATGGACAAGATTTTAAGTGAAAACAACAACTAGCATACTTAAAACCGACCAAACACATTTGGATTGTTTTGATATTTTATGACAACGATCCATGGGTCATTTGTGATGTGTACGAGTCAACCCCACCTCAATCCGAGGGCCGGTGTGGCTGGCACCACTCAAAGTGCCTTTCTTTTGTTTAAAATGGATACACTTTTAAGTAAAAAACAACAACTGGCATACTTAAAACTGACCAAAGGATTTTGGATTGTTTTTATATTTTAGGAAAATGATCCATGGGTCATTTGTGACATGTACAAGTCAACCTCGCCTCAATTCGAGGCACAGTGTGGCTGGCACCACTCAAAGTGTCTTTCTTTTGTTTAAAATGGATACGCTTTTAAGTAAAAACAACAACTGGCATACTTAAAACCAACCAAGCACATTTTTATTGTTTTGATATTTTAGTACAACGATCCATGGGTCATTTGTGACGTTTAAGAGTCAACCTCGCTTCAATCTGAGGTGTGGTGTGGCCGGAACCACTCAAATTGTCTTTCTTTTGTTTAAAATGGATATGCTTTTAAGTAAAAACAACAACTGGCTTACTTTAAACTGACCAAAGACATTTGAATTCTATTGAAACTTTAGGAAAACGATCCATGGGTCATTTGTGACATGTAAGAATCAACCTCGCCTCAATTCAAGGTGTGGTGTGGCCGGTATCACTCGAAGTGTCTCATTTTTATTTGAAATGGACAGGATTTTAAGTGAAAACAACAACTGAAATACGGAAAACTGACCAAATGCATTTGGATTCTGTTAAGACTTTAGAAAAACGATACATGGGTCATATTTGACATGTACGAGTCAAACCTGCCTCAATTAGAGAGCCAGTGAGGCTGGTACCACTCAAAGTGTCTTTCTTTTGTTTAAAACGGATGCGCTTTTAAGTAAAAAAATGACATACGGAAAACCAACCAAATGCATTCCGATTGTGTTGATACTTTATTAAAACGATCCATGGGTCATTTTTGATGTGTACGAGTCAACCTTTCCTCAATCCGAGGTGCGGTGTGGCTGACACCACTCAAAGAGTCTCTCTTTTGTTTAAAATGGACAACAGTTTAAGTAAAAACAACAACTGACATACGGAAAATGGACCAAACACATTAGGATTCTGTTGATACTCTAGGAAAAGGATTTATGGATCATTTTTGATGAGTACAAGTCAACACCACCTCAATCAGAGGCATATTGTGGCCGGTACCACTCAAAGTGTCTTTTTTTTGTTTAAAATGGATACGCTTTTAAGTAAAAACAACTGGCATACGGTAAAACAACCAAATGCATTCGGATTGTGTTGATACTGTAGGATAACAATACATGGGTCATCTATGACATGTACAAGTCAACCCTGCATAAATCTGAGCCGCAGTTTATAAGGAACCACTCAAATTCTCTCTTTTGTTTCAAAATGACATCATTTTAAGCGAATACAACTGAAATTTACACTCATCAACGATAGTCACAAACTCTTTTTCATGAGTTGGGTAGTTTCACTAATGGGTTCATAAGTGACGAGACTCATAAGAAAATACCTTTTCACCATATATTATAAAAAATACAAGTTTAATGTAAAATTCATCACAAATCATTACATAACCAAATCTAGGATCAAAAAAATGGGATTTGATCCAATTTCAAACTCTTATTCAACTCTAATGGGTATTTCTCATACTATTCTGGCTATTAGAATTTTATGGGGAGGTGGGGGGCTGCGCTGGTTGGGGGGTTGTGTAGGGGTGAGGTGAATTACTACTGGATGATTGTTGTCATATGAATATTGAAATAGGGAATTGTAGTACATGGCATGGTTGGAAGAGTTTGATGGTTTTATGTGTTTTTTTTGTGTGCTAATTTATGTGTTTTTTATACTGTTTTAAGTCTATGTGGTTTTTGTGATATTTTTTATGCAGGTTTATAGTGGAGGGGCTACTGGAGGGCTGTTGTGTAGCTACTGGAGGGATGTTGTGTAGCAGTTCTGGAAAAACACAATACCAACGGTTTCAAACCATTGGTATAAGAGTTTTGGAATTCTGAAAAAACCCAATACCAAAAGTTTAGAACCGTTGGTATAAGAGTTATGGAAAAACACAATACCAACGGTTTTCAACCATTGGTATAATAATTCTCAAAAAACACAATACCAACGGTTTTAAACCGTTGGTATACATTCAGAGAAATTTAAAAAAACAATATATACCAACAGTTTCTGAAAACCGTTGGTATATATGTTATGCAAACATATACCAATGGTTATCTTGCAACCATTAGTATATCAATAAATACATTGGGATATACCAACGGTTTAGATCAAACCGTTGGTATAGGGATTTCCTCATGGCTTACTACCCTACGGTTTGGAAAACCGTAGGTATAGGCTATACCAACGGTTTTCCAGCCTATACCAACGGTTCAGGACCGTTGGTATAACCTTCTTTTCTAGTATTGAATCTATCTACAATAACCTAGATTTCATTATTACCTTGATACATCTTTGGTAATCCCAAAATAAATCCCATGGATATATTTTTCTATTTCCACTATAGTACTGGAAAAGGATGAATCATCCCCTTCGAAAATTGTCATTATGCTTTCACCTACTGAAAACTCAAACACTTCATGGTAATGTAAGCAATATCTCTTTTCATTCCATCCCACCAGTAATACTCTCAAAGATTTCTGTACATATTAGTACTTCCAGGATGAACTAAAAATAGAGAACTATGAGCTTCACACAATAACTCTTTCTTTAACTGTGAATCAAAAGACACACATAATATTTTTCCAAATCTCAAAACACAGTTTTTATCAATGTTAAATTCAATAAAATTGCACTCATGAACCAATTATACCTTTTTTCAACTCACTTTCTTCCTTATATGGTTGCTTTATTCTATCTAATAAAGATGATTACACTGAAACCTAAAACAAAATAGAGGAATTTCCTACACCAACACCTTCTATACCAAAGTTCATCAAATCATTAATCAAAGGGTCACATTCCAAACATAACGTGGTTAATGTACAACTACTTTTCCAACTCAAAGCATCTTCAAATTTGTTCACTTTTACAGAATGGAAATGGATTGTGAAATCATAATCCTTTATTAATTATTTTCATCTTCTCTGTCTCATGTTCAATTATTTCTATGTAAATATATACTTAAAACTTTTATGGTTAGTATAAATTTCATATTTTAATCTATACAGATGATGCCTCCAAATTTATAAAGCAAAAACAACAACAGCATATTCCAAATCATGTGTATTGTAATTTAACACATGATTTTTCAACTGACATGAATAATAAGCAATTACCTAATAATTCTCCATTAGGACACAACCATGTCCTTTCAACAAATAATCATTGTAGATAAAAAATTCATCATTTCTGGTAGGTTGTTCCAAAATTAGATCATTCACTAATCATATTTTCAATTCCTAAAAACATTCATCACATTATTTTGTCTATATTAACTTAACACCTTTTCGAGTTAACTTATTTAGTGGACTAGATAACCGCACAAAATTATCAACAAACCTCTGGTAATAACCTGTTAAACCAAAAAAACTATGAATCTTAGTTATATTTGTGGGTCTTGTCCATTATTGAATATATATTTTTAGTAGGATCAATAGTTATACCATATTTAGAAACAATGTGACCATGGAATGAAATTTTTTATAACCAAAAATCACACTTGCTGAATTTCACATACAGTTTATTTTCTTTTAAGGTTTTCAAGACAACCCTTAAATGACTTTCATGCTCCTTTTACTTTTAAAATATACCAAAATAACATCAATAAAAAATAAAAAACTTATCCAAGAACTCATAGAAAATTATATTCATAAGATCCATGAATATAGTAGGTGCATTGTTTAACCCAAAAGGAATAACTACAAATTCATAATGACCATATCTAGTATGAAATACGGTCTTCCGAATGTCTTCTTTATTTTCTTTCAACTAATGGTACCCCAACCTCAAGTCAACCTTCAAAAAATACTGATCTCTCTAGATCAAATCAAACAAATCATCGATATGAGGCAAAGGATACTTGTTATTAATATTGATTTTATTAAAGGATCAATAATCAATGAAAAGTCTCATTAAATCATCATTCTTTTAAACAAACAAGATATGAGAACCCCATGGTGATGTGTTAGGTCGAATGAAACATTTATCTAATAACTCCTGTAATTGCTTCTTTAACTCTAAAAGTCCAATTTAATCTATTTGATAAGGGGGTTTGGAAATTGTCTTAGTATAAGGAACCAAGTAAATAGTAAATTTATCTTCCCAATCAAGTATTATACCAGGATAATCATTAAGAAAAAAATCAATATACTCATTTACCACTGGAACATCATTAATCTGAATAGTTTGTCTATTTTCAAAAATATTTCCAAGGTAACATTCATTTCCATCTGTTACTAGTTTCTCAAATTCCTGATATGTTATCAATAGTAAGGGTTCATTATTGTATAGAAACTAAAATTCTTTCTAAAAAGAAACATCTTTATCTTTTTAGTCAATCATAGCATGATAAATGGAAATCTAATCCATACCCAAAATAACATCAAACTCTACAAGAGGAAAAACAATATTTTCTATAGGTAGTTTCTTTCCACATACTAGGGAAGGGCGGTTATTATAATTTCTTCTTGTCTCAAAATTTCCCCTGGGTATTTTACCACAAGTTTAGGATTCATTTATTAATACGGAATTCCCAATTTACAAGAAAATTTCTCAAAAATGAAGGAATTTTTAGACCCAAAATCAAACAATACATTGGGATAATCTGAATAAAAAAATGTATCTAATACTGCTTTATTTGATGGACAACTTCTATTGAAGTAGTTGGAAAGGATTTCACCACCCATTTCTTCTTGTAGTCTGACTACATTCCATCATTTGAGTTCTTCATCCGACACTCATTTTCATAATTACCCATCCCATTTCACTTAAAACATTTTACTAACTGTAAATCAGATTTTGTCTTACCACTACCCCGATCTTTTTCAGTGAAATTATGATCCTTATGTCCCAATTTACCACATCAGAAGCACTTACCATAATTTAAAAGGCATTCCCCCAATGTGTTTTTTACAATAATTTTCACATACTATTAACATAAGTTTTTTACCATCAGACTATTTTAAAGATTTATTCCCTTTCATCTTCCACCTAGACCTATAATTCTGTTGTTTTTCAAAGAACACATGATCATTGAAAAACTTCATTTCCACCTTCTCCTCACATAGAACAAGCTTTTCATAACTTTTTATCTCATGAGAAACTAATTACATTGGATACTCTGTCTTTAATCCTATATAAAAACTATTTATTTTACTATCAAGATCCCATATGAAATTTGGAGGATACATTTCTAGTTGAGTGAATTTTTCTTCATAAGCTGCCATTGAGTCGTCCTCCTACCTAAATTCTAATAATTTTTTTCCACCCTAAGTAGAAATACCTTAGAAAAATATTTCTCAAGAAACATACCTTTGAAATCATCCTAATTAAGATCATCATTCTCCTCATTAACCCTAATATTTTTAACCATTTACCACCACTGATCAACTCCAACTTCAAAATAGTAAACAAAAAAACTATCCTTTTGATGTTATAAACACCCCATGATATTGAAAATAGTTTCTAGGGCTTTAATCCACTCTTTATCTAGAAAATGGTCAAATGATCCACTATGTGATGGAGGATGTTGCTTCATGAAATTCTCCACTATCAACATGTTTATATGTGGTTTATCTAGATGATCTCGTGCATGGATACCACCTCTATTTATTGCATGTGTCAATTATGCTATCACTACAACAAATTGTTCAATTCTTATTCTTACCATCTCAGGTTGCTAATTTGGAAGGTTGTTTTACTTTGGATGTCTTCCCAGCATCGCTTCCATGTTTCCTCTGTGGAAAACCATTTTGAATAGACATATCTTAGATGAAGCAACATAGTAATCCTCAAATTCTATTTCAATTTGACCATAAAGTAAAAATTATTTATGGATATTCTATTAAAAATATACCAACCCTTAAATTTATATAAACCGACCTCTGATACCAACTATAAGGCCACATCCTTAAAAAATTACTTAATCTTGACATAAGTCAACAATTTGAATTTAATTCACATTGAGGATCTTTTCATGTTTAGAGTTTTAAATAATTAGGAAATTATTAATACATATCAACCCACAATCATACAAGAGGAAACTATCAGAATAGTATCCATTTTTTTCTACCAAATAAAACCCTTTAAATAAACATGAATTCCTTTCTTGATAAAAATCTTCTTGACTTATTCCTTTAACTTCCTCATCCTTATACCCTGTGAAAACATTTCAAAAAAACATGGGATGAGCATAAGAAATTAGTAAGGTATAAAATAAGGAAATAAGTCATTAGTTTGTGAATATTTATAAACCCATGAATTCATAAGAATCATGAAAACTTCATTGAAATCATAAATCATAAAGGTAACATGTAGCATCCATATCATACTTACTTTGTAGCTTTCACAGCCACATAGGGAGTAACATTCATGGTTATGTTTGAAATACCCATCATAGTATATTCCCTAAATCTCTTTGGGAAAACCTTTATATTTACCTTCATCACGTTACCCAATGAATTTTAGAGCTGTCACTAGCTCACCCACCCTCATTTTATCACAGAACCACCCATATACATAATCAATTCTCAAGAACTATAACATAATCATAACACAAGAACAAGCATAATGGAAAAATAACATTTCCACATTGTAATCATAAGACATAATTTCAAGATATTGATATAATAAATCTATTATCAAAACCATTTTAAATACAAAAATAACTATAAAAGTAATATAGTATTTACTTTTCTTTTTAAAAACATTATATCTTGTAGAGGAATCCACATATCAAATAATTATTTGGGCGATGGAAAGGTTGTTGTTGCCGCATACATTAAAAAGAAACATTCCTTTTATCATTTAGTAAAATTCTTCAGAAAAAAAGATTCCTGTTGAAACCCATTTAATGATATTAAAATTCAAATAGGTTTATTGTGCACTATATAAAATAAGTTTGTATATAAATCCAAATATTCCTCAATGAAAGGAGACAGGGATGAAATACCTTACCTTGAGTCCGATTTGTTTTTTTCATTATTTAGTATCCCAAATAGTAAAATTAGGTTAATTTATACTTACATTAGAACATATTTAATGTTTATTATTCATTTTATATCACTTATTACCATTTATAACTATTAGTTAATTATTTGAGTCCATATTAGACGTTTTGTCGATGTTCGGTACTTGAGTCAAAAATGAATTTGTTTTGTTGCAAATTTTCCATGTGTTCATAAGTAAAATATCTCCAAAATATTATTCATTATTTAAATATCATATATATTCAGTAGATATGTATTTAAAATATTCCATAACATTTGGAGATAATAAATGAAATGCATCGTTCAAGGAGACGGTAGGTCGTACGTACGCATGAACGCTACTTTCATTTTTTGTCATATTAAAGGAATGAAAGATATATGATGCATAGGTATATTATAATTACATTATAATATATATGTTATATATGTTACATAATTTCATTAACTCTATCCTTTATATGTTCCATGTATGGCATGAACAAGTCATATCACTTTAAGGGGGTGGTAGTCCAAACTTCCACAAATGAAATTATCATATTTATACATTACGGAAAGCATAAAGGTGTGTTATAAATAAAAATTATAGAAGCATAGAGATAATATAAATATAATATATATCATATATAAATAAATTGTCATCATAATTACCAGCATGATAGGTGGTAAAATAAAATTGAACAATCATCATTTCGTGAAAAAATAGTTCACCATACACAGAAATAGTATGTTTTATATCTATTAGATGGAGGTTTCTATATTTGTAGGTCAAAAACTTATCATAAAAACATCCTAGTATTTTTAGGATACTATTTTTGGTATAAAATAATGTAATAAAGATAGGTTATGGGGTTATAAAATGAAAATAAATGAAAGGATCTTGATAGAAGACGTTACCTCTAAATCAGGTAAGTCCTTTGGATTTGAGCCAAAAGGATTCCTTGAGTTTACTTATACCCAAGGTAATTCTTCCATGATGAAGGAGGTGTTGGGAGATTTTTTAGAATAATTTGGATGATACAATGGGATTTATAGGTGTGAGTAAGTGGATAGAGGTGGTGGCCTTCTATAAGAGGGAGGAGGGAAACTTTAAAAATGTCTTGAAATAGTATTTTATTATAAATTTATTTTAAAATTATAATAGTTAAAAAGTGATAAATTTAGTGTAAAAATGATTATGGGTCTAAATCCCCTCAACCAATAGGTTTTAGACTTGTTTAGGTCACAAATTTAACCTTATCTTTTGGCTTTAACCCTTAGTTAAATAAATGAACTCTTACCGGGCCTTCTTGAATTTTAACACTATATGGTTAATATAGTTATTATAAAATACCAAGAGAACCTCAAGTGGATAATTAATGACATTTTTGACATTATCTAATTCATTTGGCTAAATCTAATATTTTTATGACTATTATACAATTTAATAAAATAGTATTAGTTTTAAAAACTCATTTATGTCAATTTTGAAACTATTGAGTAATTGATTTTTTTAAGTCATAACTACATGATTAATTTGAAAAAACTACACTTAATCAAATTTAACATGTCATAATAATCCATAAAATTCATTTATTACATCTAAATGTTAAAATTATATTTATTTTAATATTTATAATATCATTTATTTGAATCTTTCATTAATAAGGTAATCGATGCATCATCAGTGTGTCATAAATAAATTTATTGCTTAAATTTATAGAAATTATAAAGAAAATAACATGATATATGAAACCTTTTATCCATCAAATTACTATTTATAGTCATATAGATCAGTCATATAACCCTATACTAAAATTATTTTATAAAAATGATACATGTTTGTGTTATATTTCTATTTTATTTAAATTAATTATTATAACATGTCATTATCGCACCCAAGTGGCTCCATGAGGTCCTAAAATCAACCCAAGGATTCTTATAGTCAGAAATATCTCTTCCAATAGGATTATGATAGGTTTTAGGGTAGTGTTAAATTATTATAATATTATTTGTTCCCTTATTTACTGATTTACCCATTGACCATGGTAAATAAAAATAATTACTGAAGTTACTATTCAAAATGTCCAAAAATAAATGGTACCTATTTACATAATTTGGACCTTAGGATTCAAAATATGGAATCCAATTTTCAAATTCAAAACAAAAAAGTTTTGTTAATTAATTTAAAATTAATTCCAGTTGTCAAAACCATAAAGCGAGTTTTTAAAAAGTAAAAACTATCAAAAGATTGACATGTGTTTATATCCAATTTCAATGGGAAATTACTTCCAATTACCAAAATTGGATTAAATGATAAAAACATAATCCAATTTGTAATGGCTCAGACCTCTCTAGTCTATTCCTTTTCTAAAAATCTGGTGTCTGAGGTGTTTCGGAAGGTCAAGGTGACTTATCCCCATCACTTTTCCAAATTTCTAATTCAGTGAACACTGTCATCGGTAACCTTATGTGAACAGTGCAACGGTGACCTTATGTGAACATTGTCATCGGTATCCTTATGTGAATAGTTCAATGGTAGGGTGTACAGTGTTTTCAGAACGATAGGGTGTACAGTGTTTCCAGAATGGTATGGTGTACAGTGTTTCCAGAACGGTATGGTGTACAGTTTTTCCAAAACGGTAAGGTGTACAGTGTTTCAAGAATAGTTGGGTGTACAGTGTTTCTAGAATGGTAGGGTGTACAGTGTTTCTAGAATGGTAGGGTGTACAGTGTTTCCAAAACCGAGAGGTTCCAACTACAACCTCTATTTCCTTTTCCAAATTTCGAGTTCATGAACAGTGTTTCCATCTTCCTACAGTTTCTCCCCTTTGACATAAAATGCATTTAAATCCTTGTTTTAAGGAATCTAAGGCTGATTTAAATGTCGTAACTCCTATATTAATTTTTCCTAAGTATTGGGATGTTTTACTTGGTCAAACTGTGTGGTTTAATGTGATACACTTTTAATGGAAAATCCAGCGTATCTTAAATTGTTGCTCCGTTAAATCCTTTAAAGGGACAAGTTATCATTCTTCCTAGTTCCTCCTCCTTGTTCTCAGCTGTGAGACACTTGAACCTTTCATTCCTTCCCATAGGAGTTATGCAACCAACTTTTCTCCTTGGATTGGTTCCACTCAGTTTTTGGTGCAACCAAGCAGTATCGATTAGTCTTCGATATAAGGTATAATTTATCGTCATTCTTTTGGGTTCATCTCCTTCTATTTCCCCTCACCCTTTTATGGAATGGTATCTTCATGCTTCTAATGTGATTTTCTTGGGTGCTGACCAGTGTGGTGGTGTCTCTGCATCCTCGGGTGGATATAGTTGTCACAGGGGGAGGAGATCTTAACCTATTGTGTGGCTCATTCCTATATAAAGAACGTCAAGAACCATTTGAGGTAGGGGATTCGTTGCTTCTCTTTTAGTTTACTTGCAACTATATATTTAGTATGTTTTATCCCACTAGATCACAATGTAATTGACATAATAAATATTTGCACCGGATAAGTAAATTGACATCGATCATATGTTATTGCCTCTTTTTTTCTGGATAATGTGATATCTATGCTTTCTTTGTTTATCTTTTCATTATTGATGGAAATTGGTAAATAAATTAAATCTAGAATTAATTAATAATTGTTTGGATAAAGATAAAGAGTCATGTAAATAAATCTGGCTCTTCTTGTTGCAATTTTATGTTAATAAAATTGGAGCAGTAATCATGTTTAATTATTTGTGATATCTTACTGGTTAGGTTTCCTGAATTTGGAACCTACAAATAATAAATAAGTTAATCCAAGATGGATTAAATAACTGGTTGTTTGATAAAAATAATTCCTTGTACAGTTTTGAGTTACCCTCTTACTTGTTTAAGGGCCAAGAGCCAAGTTGATATGATGGTTTTTTTCCTACTGCTTGTGTTGTGATGTAATCCTATAAGGTTGTTGTGATATGTGGGGGCAGGGTGGCCTATTGGTTGTGATAGCAGTTGATGCCTAGAGTGGCGAGATGCATCGGTTTATGCATGTGGGTGTCAGGGAGGACATTGGGGGTGGTGGAATGAGTTGGATGTGAATGTTTGGATGATTGTTAATCTTGTTGGTTGTTTATCTGCTTTACTTTCCTCAATCCTTAAGTCAGCTAGTTTTTCTTACCCTCCTTCCAAAAAGGGGCGAAGACACACAGGTTATTCCACGTGCTTTCCATGTTTAGTTTCTCAAGGGAGGATGGGTTATGCTCTTTCTATAAGTGGAAAAGAATTGACAGGTAGTTCATCTACTCACCGAGTTGAGCCCCCTTGTGTTTAGTAGCTTAGAATATTTTTCAAGAATGCCTAGGAATATGTAAAAGTAATGATGTAAATAAATAATTGAATAAATGATGTTAACCCATGGGGTTGGATCTTGCTGGGATACAATGTTGATGTTACAATTTTAAAGGGATAGTGAACTTTGGGTGTGATGCTAATAAAATTTAATGTGGAATTGTTAATGGTTAATTAATGTTTAAATAAATAATTAATGTAAAGTGGAACTAATAAAAAGGGAATGAAGTAATGTAATAAATCTCTTTAAATGGTTGTGTGCTTATAGGATACCCAGTCTTAGATGTGGAAGTCGGGAGTATGAGAGACGTTAGCTGCAGTTGAGTCTAAGACTAGGTTATACCCATAGTGTGGTTGTGAGAAATAGTATATTCTATATTTTTTGTGTTTCTATATGCTAATCCACTCTGTAAGTTAGGGAAACTGACACCCCAGGGATTTCGAGCCCTAGGGAGTGTTTTCCCCAACATTCTGGTGGGAGGATGGATGGCTGACTACCCCCTTTGGCCCTGTTCTCTTCTCTTGGTAGTTACTTGTGCTAGTAGGCACAACAGTTAGTTTTCCCCATATATGTGTGTAGAGGGATGTAACAGTTTGTGGTTATTCAAACACATATATTCTGGATATAGTATTCTATGGACTACTATATGTGTAACGTGTATAGGTTGTGATGTCTTGAGGATTCTTACTCGATTGTGGGATGTAATGGCTTGAGGTATAATTCCCAATGTATGATACAAGTTATGCGATCTATGGTGGCTCCCAGAAACTACCTGGTTACATTATTTTGTGGACGTGGTGGTTTGTTTTATGAGGTGAATGTTGTGGTACTTCTCCCATGTGTTTTTGGGAAATCCATTTTGGAGAGAGATGCTTAGGACATGTGATATTGGGGAAAAGCGGAAAACTAGTGGGAAAGTAGTAGCAGGGTACCCTTGATATTCTTTATTATATTATATACTCTTGTATGTGTTACTTGGTGAGAGTAGCCATGGTGAGGCTGGGAACTTAGTATACCTGTTTAGGTGATGAGTTAGTTTCACTTGTTGTTCACTATGCTTTACCATGCTTTCTTTACTTTTTTATGAGAGGATTTGGGGAGGATCCTACTGAGTATACTGTTATACTCACCCTATGTCTATATAAACTATTTTTTTAGGTCAATTGGAGAAGGTTGGAGATTAGGCTTGTTTCTAATAGCTTGGGGTTGTGGGAGCTGTTTGGGATTTGTGGTCTCTTTTTTTCACTTTCTTTTGGGTACTTATATTTTTCCCATTTCTGTTGTAGTAGTTTTTCATGACATTGCATATGTGCACTTGGGATTTCTTTTATATTGTTGTTTGAGTTGGAGTTGGTTGGTGTTTGTCTTATCTCTCTCTTTCGCATGTGTTCTCTTAGATGGTAATGCCTCCCATCTGTGTGTTTACTATACCCTTGGTTCTAGTTGCCAACATAGGGCCTACTGGAGGCGGGACTTAGGGGTCATTATCTCCCTTCTCGCATTGTCATCCCAGGAGAGGTACACTTTGTGGGGATGGGTTCATGAAAGAGTGGTATCAGAGGTCTAGTTGAGATATAGGATGGAGTTTGGTGTTAGGAACAGGTGAGGTTTCATGGGTTGGTAGGGAAATGGTGTTATTCAAGTTTAGCAAGTGATGTAAACACTAGATATCAGCTGAGACATAGGCATTTAGGGACCCCTATGATCTGATGTACCGACCTTTAAGTTTACAATGGCTACTAAACGAGGTGATACTAGTTCCAAGGTAGAGACCTAGGAAAGGATCATGCATCATTATTCCGTGTTCCTGTGTTTGAATGGGTAGACCTTGGGATAGGGTAACCTAAAATGAGTAAAATAAAACAATTAATTAATTAATTTTTAGTCTTCCTTATTCCAGTTTTAGAAGATCTAACTATTTTTTATTTTATAGGTATGGATCCTAGTCGATTTCCTCATCAAGATCATATAAAATATGTCCAGTAGGTTGTGCCAGTAGATCGTCATAGGGTAGAGGATGATGGAGATAACACTTGGAGGAGGACACTTTAAGAGTTTTAGTGCCATAGTATACAGAAGTACAAGGGATCCATTTCAGATGCAGTCATGGAAGATTGGTTGGAGGAAGTCAAGATAGGCTTCAGTTTGATTCATGCTTGGAAGGATCACTGGGTGTCCTTGGTTGTGACGATGTTTCATGGAGTAGTGTGGAAGTGGTGGTTCTTGTTCCTTGGGGATCGTGATGAGTCAGCAATCTCATGGGGGGAGTTCTGCGACAAGTTTAGAGTTGAATTTCTTTCTTCGACCGCAAAGGTGCCCAGTCACCAGGAGCTACTTACCCTTTGACAGGGGAGATCTAGTGTGCGAGAGTTTGGAATCTGTTTCAGGAACCTTTTACGATATGCTTCAGACCTATTTATAGATGAGGAGGCTAGGGAGAGGCATTTCGAGAGGAGGATTTGAATCCAGAGATCCAGTGCCAGGTCACCCCATTTATGCTGAAGAAATATCTTGAGGTGTTGGAGAGGAAAGAGGTCGTCAATAGGACATTGTCCAGAACAAGATCATCATGAGAGGGGAGTCATCATGATTCCTCATGAAGAATATTTGTGGTTTGGGGTTCCCAGTTTTTAGGGTAGAAGGGTTTATGTTCTTCCGGGGGTAGGTCTCAGCCCTCATCATCTCATTTCTCTAGGGGTAGCGGCTCTCAGGCCTATGATAAGGAATCGGGTACTTGTTTTTATTATGGTGGTTGAGGTCATCAGTAGAGAGAGTGCCCAAACTTTCGTAGAATTAATCGTGCACCAGGTGTTCCGCTCTAGGTTCCTCTGTTGGGGCAGTTCCAGCCGAGGCAGCAGCAGCAGGTTGCACCAGCTTTAGATCAGCAGAGGGTAGATGGGGTAGGTAGAGGACAGCCCCATGACATTCCTCATCCTTATAGAGAAGATCGTAGCCATGGTGGTGGTCTTCATCAAGGTCATAGAGGTAATGGAGGAGGTCATGGTCAAATTCATGCTTTAGTGTTTCCAGTGAAAGGTAAGCTAGACATCATTCGAGGTGCCATTTTCTTATTTTATACCTTTGTGTATTCCTTGTTTGGTTCAAGAGAGACACACTCGTTCATATCACCTACCCTTTTCCGTGATTTGGGACATGAGGTAGAGAGGCTTCCAGTTCCCTTGGCATTGACTACGCCAGTTAGAGGTCAAGATTACTTGTTTGAAGTATGTAAAGATTGTGAGCTAGTGTTGGGGAAGCACCACTCTTGGGGAGATTTCCTATGTTTACGAATACAACCATATGATTTTATCCTTGGCATGGATTGGTTGTATTCGTTGTAAGCTATAGTGGATTGCTTCAAAAGGCAGGTTGTGTTCTTCAATGAATATGGAGATCCAGTGGTGTTCATTGGCGAGCGAGGCCCTCGGATGGGTCAGAGCCATGTTCCGTCCTTATCATACATGATGGTTGAGATGATGCTGAGTTCTTCAGAGTTTCAGTAGTTGCAATTTTCTAGGGTCATAGAAGATCACCCTGATTTCTTTCCGGAAGAGGTTGTATCCTTACCCCCTTGACAAGAGATTGAGTTTGGTATCGAGCTACAACCAGGAGCATCTCTTATCTCTATGTCTCCATATAGGATGGACCCTTTTGAGTTATGAGAGATACGTATACAGTTTTATGGTCTGTTACAGTGTGGTTTTGTTCGGCCTAGTTTGTCACCGTGGGGTGCACCAGTTTTGTTCGTGAAGAAGGCTGACAGAAATTTGTGGTTGTGGGTCAATTATCATTGCTTCAACAAAGTACCAGTGAAGAATCACTATCTTGTTCTACGTATTGATGATTTATTCAACCAACAGAAGGGTGAAAGTTAGTTCACAAAGATAAATTTTCAGTTAGGATATCATCACATGAGTGTGAAGGATGAGTATATCCCAAAGTCTGCTTTCTGTTGTCGTCATGGGCATTATGAGTTCATTGTAATGTCGTTCGGTGTAACGAATACACCATCTATATTTATGGGATTGATGAACACTGTGTTCCGTGAGTTCCTATACAAGTTCATGGTGGTTTTCATCGGCAACATTCTTGTGCACTCCATGTCTGAGGAAGAGTATGTAGACCATCTACACACCATTTTGGGAGTTCTTCGTCAACATCATCTATTTGGGAAG
The DNA here is from genome assembly GCA_963277665.1 of Viscum album. Classification (NCBI taxonomy): domain Eukaryota; kingdom Viridiplantae; phylum Streptophyta; class Magnoliopsida; order Santalales; family Viscaceae; genus Viscum; species Viscum album. The sequence goes on from OY728157.1 coordinate 964,036,418, forward strand.
TTGTAGAAATGTCAGTTTTGGGATCGGGAAGTCTGTTTCATGGGGAATGTTGTGTCCTAGCAGGGGGTAGTTGTGGATCCATTGAAGATTGAAGAAGTTGTGTCTTGGGAATCCCCCAAGACAGTGTCAGATGTACGAAGTTTCCTTGGTCTTGTAGGATACTACAGGAGGTTCATAGCTGATTTATCTCAAGTTGCGACTCCTCTGACAACTTTGAACAGGAAGGATCAGGCGTTCATATGGACTGATCAATGTCAGGCAGCTTTCGAGTATCTAAAGGAGAAGTTAGTAAGTGCTCCAGTTCTTTGTATTCCAGCAGAGGGAGTTCAGTTCGATGTTTTTTGTGTTGCTTTGCATCTGGGGTTAGGTTGTGTTCTGATGCAGCAGATATCAGTTGTTTCTTATGGGTCTTGGTAGTTGCATCCCCATGAACATATCTATTCCACCCATGATCTTGAGTTGGCAGTTGTGGTGTTTTCTCTGAAGTTGTGGAGACATTACCTCATTAGTGAGCGCTTTGTGGTTTTCACCGATCATAAGAGTTTGAGGTATGTCTTCTCCGAACGTAACTTGAACTTAAAACAGTGTTAGTGGATGGATTTATTACAGGAATACGACTTTTAAATATCATATACACCTAGAAAAGTGAATGTTGTAGCTCATGTACTGATTCGGAAGTCACGTAGTGATTCTGTATGTGAATCTAGTGATTCCTGGAGAGTAATGGAAGAACTATCAGCATTACATCTTGATATGGGAGAAGTTGGGGGCAGAGGTTTTCTTTTTCAGATGATGGTGCAGTCATCTCTAGTGTAGCAGGTAGAAGAGTCACAGTTGGGGGATCTTGAGGTGGAGGTCTGGAGAGATTGATTTGTTTGTGATGAGGCCCCTGATGGTTAGACTGAGGATGAACAACACCGAGTGTTGTATAATGGAAGTCTTTTTGTTCCTTTTTCAATGCATGATATGGTTCTCAAATAGTTCCATATTTCATCTTTAGTGGTGCATCCTAGCATGACAAAGATGTACTAAGCCTTTAGGAGTCAGTTTTGGTGGTCTGAGCTAAAGCATGTAGTTGTAAAGTTTGTGTCTCGATGTTTAGTCTTCCAAAAGGTGAAGGTTGAACACAATGTTCATGGTGGTCTGCTCCATCCATTATATGTTCCTCAATGGAAGTGGGAGGACATCTCAATGGACTTTGTTACTGACTTAACTTGAGATTCGGGAGGACATTATGCTATTTGGGTGGTAGTGGATTGTTTAACAAAATCATCCCACTTTATAGCAATCAAGGAGTCGAGCTCAGTGGAAATTTTGTCGAGGAAATATCTGGAGGAGGTGGTGAGACTTCATGGAGTCCCAAGGAAAATCATTTCTAATCGAGATCCTCGTTTTACCTCCAAGGTGTGGAGAGGTCTCCAACATGATTTCGGTTCTTAGTTATTCTTTATCACTACTTTTCATCCTCAGATGGACGTTCTGATAGATCAGACTATCCAGACTCTTGAAGACATGTTACTCTCTTGTGTCCTGTATTTTGGAGGTTCGTGGATGAGTCACTTACCTTGGTGGAGTTCTCTTACAACAATATTTTTCACTCCACCATCGGTATGGTACTGTTTGAAGCCTTATATGGCTGGTCTTTCTATTCTATTTTCTGGTAGACTGGGGTTAGAGAGTCAGCAATTCTCAGATCGGAACTAGTGCAGAATAAAATAGAGATGGTTTAGGTGATTAGTGAGAGGATGAAGACATCGCGGGATCATTAAAAATCATATGTCGATCAAAGGAGGAAACCCTTAGAGTTTGATGTTGGGGATCACGTTTTTCGGAAGGTGACTCCCCATCGTGGGCAGTGAAGGTTTGGTCATGGGAGTAATCTTTCTCACTGGTTTGTTGGGCCTTTCGAGGTGTTAGCTCATGTTAAAGCTATGGCGTATCGAGTAGAACTTCCCCTGTAGATGAGCCAGATACACGATATTTTTCATGTATCGCAGATCCATAGTTATCTTCATGATTACTCTCACGTCATCGATTGGGGAGAGATCGATGTTGATGATGATGCGACCTTTGAGGAGCAACCTATGGAGATCCAAGACTGCAAAGAGAAAGTGTTTCACGGGCATTCTATCCCCTTGGTTCATGTTTTGTGGTGACACATTGGCATGGAAGAGATTACCTAGGAATGTGAGTCACATATACGTGCTCAGTACCCAGAGTTGTTTGATGTTTAACTCTTTTCATGTAATGATTTCTCCTTTGTGGTTATAGACATTTCGTGTTTATGAGATGGCTTTCTTTGGTTGCTTCTTGTGTCTTGATATCTTTTGAGAGGTATCTCAATGGGTGGTTGTGCGAGATTATTTTCTATTTTATTTTAGTTTGGTTTTGAATTCTCAAGGATGGTAATGTTTTGAGAGGTATCTGATGTAATGGACCAAACCTCTATGGTCCATTCCTTTGCTAAAAATCTAGTGTCTGAGGTGTTCTGGGAGGTCAAGGTGACTTATCCCCATCACTTTTCCAAATTTCCAATATGGTTGATAGTGTCATTAGTAACCTTATGTGAACAGTTCAATGTTTAACTTATGTGAACAGAGAAACGGTGACCTTATGTGAACGGTGTCATCGGTAACCTTATGTGAACAGTGCAACGGTGACCTCATGTGAATAGTGTCATCGGTAGCCTTATGTGAATAGTGAAACAGTAGGGTGTACAGTGTTTCTATAATTGTAGGGTGTATAGTGTTTCCAGAATGGTAGGGTGTATAGTGTTTCCAGAATGGTAAGGTGTACAGTTTTTCTAGAACGGTAGGGTGTACAGTGTTTCTAGAACAGTAGGGTGTATAGTGTTTCTAGAACGGTAAGGTGTATAGTGTTTACAGAATAGTAGGGTGTAAAGTGTTTTGAGAATAGTAGGGTGTACAGTGTTTTTAGAATGATAGGGTGTACAATGTTTCCAGAATGGTAGGGTGTACAGTGTTTTTAGAATGGTGTGGTTCCAACTACAACCTCTATTTCCTTTGCCAAATTTCGAGTTCATAAACAGTGTTTTGAGCCTCCTACAGTTTTGCCCCTTTGACATTTCCTTTTACATAAAATGCATTTAAAGCCTTGTTTTATGGACTCTAAGGTCGATTCAAAGGCTGTATCTCCTATATTAATTTTTCCTAAGGATAGAGGTGTTTTTACTTGGTCAAACAGTGTGGTATAATGTGATCCTCTTTTAATGGAAAATTCAGCATATCTTAAAATGTTTCTCCATTAAATACTTTAAAGGGATGAGATATCATCCTTCCTAGTTCTTCCTCCTTGTTCTTAGTTGTGAGATGCTTGAACCTTTCATTCCTTCCTATAGGAGTTGTGTGATCAAACTTTCCTCCTTGGATTGGTTCCACTCTGTTTTTTGCGCAACCAAGAAGTATCAATCGATCTCCGATATAAGGTATATTCTATCGTCATTCTTTTGGGTTCATATTCTTTGGTTTCCCATAAAACTTTTTGGAATGGTATCTCTATGCTCCTAATGGGCTTTTCTTGGGTGTTGACTAGTGTGGTGGTGTCTCTGCATCCTTGGGTGGATATAGTTGTCATGGGGGGAGCAGATCGTAACCTATTGTGTGGCTCGTTCTCGTATAAAGAATGTTAAGAACCATTTGAGGTAGGGGATTCATTGATTCTCTTTTATTTTACATGCAACTATATAGTTATAATGGTTTATCCCTCTACATCACAATATTATTGACATAATAAATATTTAAACTAGATAAATAAATTGACATCGATCTTATGTTATATCCTCTTGTTTTTTTAGATAGTTTGATATCTATGCTTTCTTTGTTTAGCTTTTCGTTCTTGATAGAAATTGGTAAAGAATGTAAATTCAGAATTAATTGATAATTGTTTGGCTAAAGATAAAGAGGCATGTAAATGAATCTGGATCTTCTTTTTGTATTTTGATGTTAATCAAATTGGTGCAGTAAGCATGTTTAATTATTTGTGATAGATTACTGGTTAGGTTTCCCAAATTTGGAACCTACGAATAATAAATCAGTTAATCCAATATGGATTAAATAACTTGTTGTTTGATAAAAGATAATTCCTTGTAGGGTTCTGAGTTACCCTATTTCTTGTTTAAGGGCCAAGATCCCAATTGATATGATGGTTTTTTTCCTACTGCTTGTGTTGTGATGTGAGCCTGGAAGGCTATTGTGATATGTGGGGGCAGGGAGGCCTATTGGTTGTGACAGCAGTTAACTCTTATAGTGGCAAGATGCATCAGTTTATGCATGTGGGTGTCGGAGAGGACATCAGGGATAATGTAATGAGTTGGACGTGAATGTTTTGATGTTTATTGATCTTGTTGGTTGTTTATATGCTTTAATTTCCCCACTCCTCACGGCAGCTAGTTTTTCTTACCCTCCTTCCAAAAAGGGGTGAAGACACACGGGGTATTCCACTTGCTTTCTATGTTTAGATTCTCGAGGGAGGATGGGTCTATTCTCTTTCTATAGGTGGAAAAGATTTGATGGGTAGTTCATCTACTCACCGAGTTGAGCCCCCTTGTGTTTAGTAGCTTAGAATGTTTTTCTAGAATTCCTAGGAATATGGAAAAGTAATGCTATAAATAAATAATTGAATAAATGATGTTAACCCATGGGGTTGGAGCTTCTTGGGACACAATGTTGAGGTTACAATTTTAAAGGGACAGTGGAAATTGGGTGTGATGATAATGAAATTTAATGTGGAATTGTTAATGGTTAATTAATGTTTAAAGAATTAATTAACATAAAGTGGAACTGATAAAAAGAGAATGAAGTAATTTAATAAATCTCTTTAAATGGTTTTGTGCTTATAGGATACCTAGTCTTAGATGTGGCAGTTGGGAGTTCTAGAGATGTTAGCTGTTGTTAAGTCTAAAACTAGGTTATTCCCATAGTTTGGTTGTGAGATATAGTGTATTATGTACCTTTTGTGCTTCTATACGCTACTCCACCCTAAAAGTTAGTGAAACTGACACCCCGGGGATTCTGAGACTTGGGGGGGTGGTTTCCCCTACATTCCGGTGGGAGGATGGATGGCTGACTACCCTCATTGGCACCGCTCTATTCTCTTGGTAGTTACTTGTGCTGGTAGGCATAGCGGTTAGTTTTCCCCATATATGTGTGTATTGGGATGTAACGGCTTGTGGTTATTCACACACATATATTCTAGATATAGTATCATATGGACTACTATAGGCGTAATGTGTATAGTTTGTGACGACTTGAGGATTATTACTCAGTGTGTGGGATGTAATGGCTTGAGGTATAATTCCCGACGTATAATACACGTTATGCGAGCTGTGGTGGATCCCAGAAACTACCTGGTTACATTATTGTGTGAACGTGGTGGTTTTGTTGCATGAGGTTCATGTTGTGGTGCTTCGCCCAGGTGTCTGCGGGCAAGCCTTTTGAAGAGAGATGCTTAGGACATGCGACGTTGGGGAAAAGTGGCAAACCAGTGGGAGAGTAGTAGCGAGATACCATTGATATTTTTTATTATGTTATATACTCTTGTATGCATTTATTGGTGAGAGTAGCCATGGTAAGGCTGGGAACTTAGTATACTTGTTTAGGTGACGAGTTAGTTTAACTTTTTGTTCACTATGCTTTAGCATGCTTTCTTTACTTTTGCACGAGAGGATTCGGGGAGGATCCTATGGAGTATACTGTTATACTAACCCTATTTCTATATAAATTTTTTTTTTTCATGTCACTTGGAGAAGGTTGGAGATCATGCTGATTTCTACTAGCTTAGGGTTGCAGGAGCTGTTTGGGCTTTATGGTCACTGTTGTTTTCACTTTCTTTTGGGTACTTGCAGTTTTCCCCTTTGAGTTGTAGTAGTTTTTCATGACATTACATGTGTGCACTTGGGATTTCTTTTATATTGTTTTCTAAGTTGGAGTTGGTTAGTGTCTGTATTATCTCTCTCTATGTGCTCTCTTAGAGGGTAATGCCTCCTATCTGTGCGTTTACTATACCCTCGGTGCTAGTCGCCAACCCGAGGCCTACTAGAGGCGGGACTCGGGGGTCATTATCTCCCTTATCACATTACCGGCCTAGGAGGGATACACTTTGTGGGGAGGGGGTTGTGACACAATTACACTTTAAAACTAATTAAAATAATAATATAACTATATAAATAAATTAGACAAAAATGCAGTTTTAAATTAAAATGCAATATTTTTCACTATTCATTAAAATACAAATTTCATCAGAAAAATAAAAAAATATAATCCAAGGGAATTTTTGACTTCCCACTTCCAATTAATAAGTTTATTTTATGAAATATAACATATATAATTGATAAGAACTATTTTTAAAAAGGGTTCACCATCAAAAGGTGGTAAAATGACCTTTTAAAAAATATAAATGTATTTTATGCTTAAAATTTGATTCATTCTCATTTTATGCCTGTAAAATTTATGGATAAATGTAATAAAATTTTAGAAACATGTGTAATAATATTATAGTTAGTTATTTCCATTCCCAAAAAAAAACAATGACTAGGGGATAACTACCATTTAAAATAATAATATTATTGTTGTATTATTTTTTGGTATAACTCAGTGTTGTGTGCAACGTAGGATTTCAGAGAAACCTTTTATTTCCCATCAGCTATGCTATTATACATATTTTTCCATTTAAACTAAAATTAATATTTAATTCAAAAATATTAATATATATGAAAATGTATTATTCTATAAATACCAGGGATATTACAGAGTGTGAGTTTCGAAGTCCCTTATATTTAACATTGATTTCAAAAAAAGATATTTATCCTCTTGTAAAATAAATATAGGCATATCAATTACCTATATTATAAATTTATTCATGTAGAATACTATATATAATCTTCATGAACAAATATTCACTTCATGTGATATATTATTATAATATCTTCTCTATATCGAGTTATAATTATTTATACATTTTTTTAACATGATTCATAAAAGATGTTTCGATATTAATTTTTCTTCTAAATAATATAATTTAAAAACCATTAGTGGTACTAAAATTTATTTTTATAAATACTTATAATGGTATAAATCAATTACATGGTAGTTTAAGTCACTATTTTTTAATAAGAAATTGGTGTTGAACTAGTTTTGAGTTAATTTTTGATATCAATGGAAAACCTTATAAAAATAATTAATTTCTATGTTATCCATAATAAACCAAGTTAATTATATTTATTAATTATATTAATATCATATATACAAATAAAAAATAAAATAATACCATCCATGAAAGTGGTAGTGAAGAATAAAATACATCATTACATGGAGTTAGTAGTCTGCACAAATTTGTGGATGATGATTTCATTTTGTTGGGAAAGGAAAGAAGTTACATGCTTTATCATATAAGGAAAATAAATATGATATATATATATATCATAAATATTTAGTTAATTTGTTTTTTGGCTAAGCTAAGTTCCACAATAATTAAAGAAAAATCACATTTATTCACTGAGGTGATTGACCTCTCATTCACATGATTGACTGTAAATTTTTTTCATAATGATAAATTTAATGGTGGTTATTGATTCTAAAATAAACATAAAAAAAATATTATAATGTTACTAATTTTTTCATTTTATGATGGTGTAACTGAATTTTAGGAAGTATAAGTGAAAAAAAAGGAAAAAATGAGAAAGGGGTTGTAAGAAATTTATTGCTCATTACATAGAATATCTCCATTTTCCAGGGTGTTTACATTTAAGGGATTGATTTATAAGAAAATATGAGAAATATTAATGTTTCTAGTATAATTTAATAAGGGTTTAAGAAGTTTTTGGGATAAAATGAAGGGGTTTTGGTGTGAGGTAATGTATGGAGAACGTTCCCCATTTATAAGTGAGAAGAGATGGAATTTTTGTAAATACAAAAAAAATTAATAAATAAAAGACCTAATCAAGGAAATTACTCCCAAAATTGGAAATTAGTGGAGATTAAAATTTATAAGGTTGATAAAGTCCTAAAATTAAAATTTCTATACACATTTTAGATATATTTAGGGTTTCCTCTATAGATTAAACTATTTTACCCATTTTAATTTTTACCAAGTTGACTAGTTTATATCAAAGTAAGTTATCCATTAAGATTGGAAATAAAAAAAATTATCTAACTTTGTAATTATAATTCTATATTTGAAAAAAAAATTATTTAAATAAATTTTCTGGTGGTGATAAAAATTAATTTTAAAATATTGAATGTATAATGTGTGGATTTTTTTAAAACGTATCATTTATTTTAAAATATGAAATATTGTATTTTAAAGAAAAATATATATTCTAAACATTATATATCATCTAAAAAATAAATATTGGGTATTAGAAATAAATTTTATGGATATTTAATTCATTATTCTAAAACAATAATGACATAAAAGTCATATAATTTGTAAAAATAGTATTTTTCACTATTTACGTAAAATTTAATATTTTTGGAAAAATTGAAAAAAAAAGTGATCATAAGAAAATATTACTATGATAAATAAAAAAATTAATTTAATTTAATAAAATTAAAATCCTAAAATATATAATTTTTATTTTTATTAAATAATAATACATTTTTATAGGAAAATGAATTTTGGTATATTAACTATTCTCTTTCCAAAAAATTAAAAATATATCTAGTGTTAAATTTTGGTTCATATAATTAGTATAAATTATTACTATTCAAACATAATAAATTATGTTTCTTAAAATAGTGATCTGTTTATTTTAAAATAAATTATCCATAATGTGACCAATGAAAAAATAGCCTTTAGAAAAGTATAAAAATTCAGGATATATCTATAGATATTTTTTTTATAACATTATGATACAATAATAATTTCCACTTATATAACCCCTTATGATCTCTATGTAATACCTAACCATTAGACAATATCTAGTGGAAATTTATAATGGTGGTTTATCTAGAAAGGATCTCATGGAAATCTCTATGGCCATGAATATCTCCTATATATGGTTATTATCAATCCTTAATTAGGTGATATATTCTTGGTATTGGTTATGTAATAACCATATAAATTATTCATTTCTTATGAGTTAATAAAAAATTGTATTTATAAGGAAGACATTCACTTCCATATATCATCTCATCGTAATTTATTTTTTTATTTTTTGATATTGTTACTTAAATATATACTGGATAATTTAAAATTTATCTTATAATGGTTATATTTAGTACACATAATGCGTTAAGACTTATAATAATATTTTCAAATATTGTGTAAATAAAAATGTTTAACATATTATTTCATTATAGGAAAATACATTCCAATAACTTGATTTTTTAAGTCAATCCAATGGTGATCGTTAAAGGATAAATATCTTCGCATTTATTAATATAAAATGAGTCAATCCACAAGTGAATATCTAGTAAACCCTCATCCTCCTGGGTGATGAGAAATTATATTGAAATGATTTTAAATGTGGTGTTAATTTCCATAGTTTCCTCTAGTATGATCATAATTTATAGAATCATCATAGACATAAATCTCCTCAAGAAATGAGCATGACATCCCTTTATTTTCTAATTGCATGAATGTTCACATGTACTGTAGAATCAATTGAATGTAATTATTGTTCATTCACTTTTATATTATCTATTTTCCCCACTATGTTTTTAAGAAATGTACAAAAATTACATTTTTATATGGAAGAACATCATAAAAATATTATTAAATCTATAAGATACTCGTTGATTAGATGATAAACTCCTTAGTGAGATAAGTTAACCTACCATCCTATCATTTTTTGTAGATGATTAATAAAGTGAAAATATTTTATGTTATTAGCTGAATACCTTTGGATAGAATGTAACATTTAAATAAAAAGTAAATACATAATAAATAAAATACATATTGAACCCATCTTGAATCATTTCCTCATGAAAAAAGAATGTTCGATAATACCATATTATTTATGATGTTTAACTAATATGTATATTCTTATTTCATTATACCTTTGTATTATCTCTCATAATACAAAGACGTACATTTTTTTCTATCAATATTACATGATCCCCAATATGTTTCGGGCTTCCTTGAAGTCTAATCATTTCACTGTGACCTGTAACCACTTGCAAATACTCTTATAAAATAAATTTTTATAACCACATCTTCCTATATCATATTTTTTAGTGGCTATCTGCCATATACACCCACCCAATGAATTGACCATAAGAAGTAAAATTCAAAATTGTATATATATATATATATATTAATTTTTAAATTATCCAAAAATTGATGGAATAAATCATGTTCCTTATCTATATGAGGCGAGGATATCTAATATTACTCCTAAGTGGTAGAAGTGGGTAGGTGACCACCATCGATACTTTAATCCAGATCTTGAGTCTCTCCATAAATAAAAAAACTCCCTTTATATATTATTAGTAGTTATTGTAGTGTATTATTAAAATTTATAAATCACTACAAGGATTCATCATGAAAAGATAAAAAATATCATGGTTTTAATCCCCATTGAACTTCCCTATGACCCCCCCAAAAACCTCTCTAAATTTAATAAATTATGTTTACCAGAACCTAGAACTGATTATATGTTCTCAGTATGGGAATATCAACTTTACCCATCATATGAAATCTATTTATACTAACAATTCTACTAGGAACCTCAATATTCAACATAATTTCAAAGATATGGGCCTTTTAGAACCCATATTTATGATAACCAATGGCCTTATTTCCCTAAGTGGGTGTTCAAGGGACCAGGGGAATTTCCCTCACCTTTTCAGGAATGACTTAATTACATAGAGATCAATCCCATGTGTCCACTTATAAATATTTTTATAAACAAGTTTACATAATTAATAAAATAAAACTATGAGGTCTTTCATATGTTTATACTAATAATAAGTGTGGTTATCCTATAATACCCAACATTGTGGCCAGCCAGTAGTCTCATATGATAATCTTGAAACCTGAAATTTTTTGGGTCTTCTTATACTAGAGGACTAGAGAAGACACATTTATAAATACCTGATAAATTATATATATACTTGTATAAAATATAAATATTAACCTAATTATCCTATTTCCCTAACTATGAAAGGTCTAATTCAGTACTTAGACCCATAATAAAATGACTAGATACCCTAGTAAAAACAATTTTATCAATATATAATGAGGTTATTATAAATGTAGATCCCATGAAAGGGTCTTTATCATCAGTTTACCATGCACTAACACTATCACTGGAAACCTAAGAAATGTGTTCCTCATTTTACCCACCACTATAATGTACAATCCTAGTAAAGGAATATGTGACCATTAGATTCTAAATCTTTTCAAAAAATTCTGCACAAAAAAATATTGTAACATAAAATTCAAATAAATAAACCATTTAATTTGACACATCATTATAATAGATAGGAAAATGATTTTATAATGAACATATATAGTTCATGGAGTGTCATTTTCAACATCTCATTATGAGGTTCCATACATTATAAAATAGGAACATATACCCATTATCTATCATAATCTTTCTGAATCATTTAATTACTTTACCATTAAGTTTATACCATATGATGTATATATATATATCAACTCAATGTTATTAATAAATAATTCATTACTCATGAAATTTCATTTCCTTCAATAGTATGAATACCAAAAACCATGAGTCATTATGAGCATCATCAGTAGTCTTCCACTTGGATAATCAAAAAAAAATACAATTCTCACTTTGTTCATATTTAAAGAAGGTAAAAATATGTTTCCCTTCACATCACCCTTATTTTATGATTATGGGTACACTACATGAACTTATATTAAACTCTCTGTATAATATATATAGTTGGAGATGAGTGCATAAATTTAACACCTGATGAAGCAAGAAATCTATGAAAATGTGTTAGTCAACCCTCTATAACTACCGTACATCTAACACATGCATATAAGATAAGAATGAAAATATCATGTGGTTGATAATATCATTCAGGATTCTATATTTATATAAATGTGGGAGATCTGGGAAGAGAAAAACATTTAATATTTATAAAAGTACCTTACTAATTCCTCATTATTCAATAGTGTAAACATCATGGGAACATTCATTAAAAGATTAAGATAATGTGAATGCAAAAATGTGGGGATGAGAAGAAAAATATGTGGTAACATTAGTCAAGAAAATAAAAATGGGAGTTCCATAATGCGTAGTATTGTGAGAAATATTTCTTTATTCTCAAAAATCCTATCCCATATTACTAAATTAATTTTTATCCAAACTACAATCAATATTTATACCTCTTTTAGAATAAAAACTAGGGAATATATTTTCAATGCCACCTCTACTAGGAATGTCATTGTAATCAAGGATGAAAATATTCTCATAAATATTATATAAGAATAAATCATACTAAAATCCCTTGTATTAATGGTTTTATAAAATACATGTTGGATTATGTGATATGTAGAGTATTTTAGCTTGATATAAAATAATAACACAAAAAAACATGATTTTTTATAAGAGCTATAAAATATTGACTTTTTCAATATAATAATTTATATTATTGGTTGAGATTATATTTTTTCAGTATTCCTATAGATATAAATCCACATATATCACAATTTAAAATAATGATATATTACCCTTGATGTACACTTTAGTATGTTTCATCTTAGAAAAGGTCACTGAATGAAATCCTTATAATGTGTAAATAGTGGAATGAAATCCATCCAAGAATTCATCACACACTATTGTAGAGGATAAATACATATAATCATTGTATTAGTGGTGGTGTCAAGAAATAGGGTCCCCTCAAGAGCTTCCACATCAAACTATCTAGTGAATATAATGCTAGTATAATGGGAATAGCCCTAATAATCCATTAAACTACCCTATGCTCAATAATATTTAGATGAACATAGATATGGAATAACTATCAACATATAAGAATGAGTCTAGAAGAATTTGGTGAATTAATATTAATAATTCTAATGCATTTTCCCCTAAGGACAATAATACACTAGTTGAATACCATAAACCCCCAATTGGTGACCCAAATCTCAAATAATAGATTAATTTCATAGAGAGAGAAGTTTCATTCACTCATATAGGTTATAAGAAAAAATTAATCATTTGGATGAATAGATACCTTATATAGTTGTGAGAGTTTCCCACATTATTCTATCAGATAACTATATCTATGTTGGATTACCCTGGATATACCATGATGCAAGGAGTAATGATGAATCCATCTAAAATATATCATAGTTGTAAAATAAGGGATTTACTAATGGATGAGATGATCAAACATGTATGATTATAATGGAATATATTTCAAGAATTATCTGAAATGATGAATCCCCCAAGAAAATTATAATCCATATATTCTATAAATTTAATGCCACAAGGGACCCGATGTAGCATGTCACTCATTTCACCTATTGTTGGGAACATGTAAATAGCAGGAGTGAATCAAATTGTGGTTCTCAGTCAAGACATTATAAGGGTTTACCATCCTCATATATTGTAACAATCTAGAAAGGTCATTCTACAGTTATTAAGACTATTAATATAAATTTTGATACTCATTAAACATTATTTTGTGGAAAATGAGTACAAATAAAGATTAACTTTATTCAAAAAAAATTGGAAATATTAATTGTCAATATATCCGTTGAACAAAATTTATAGGAATGATATAAAATTTATAGTATACACCTATTTGATTTTATTCTACTTGTATATTTTATGATAATTTAGTTTTGTGTGGAACTACAACCTAGACCATAACCTCCACAAGAGTGTACGTTATCCTGTATACAAAAAAAATAATGTCAATGGGGAATATAAGAAGTGTGATTTCAACAATAGGAATAGTATAATAAAATTATTATAAAAAAAGAAAAACCTTTTTATCTTCATTTTGGTCCTGGAATATAAATATATGTCATAAACCATGATTAAGAAGACTAATATGGTGTGTTTAGATAATAATCATAACTATTTCACCACCATCAGATTCTAGGGAATACTAATTTAGAATTATTCATGTTTAATGATATTATATAGAAACTATTTGATGGTGGTGATGTAACATTTTATAAAATAATAATATAAGTATACTATGTGTATTCCTCTAATTTAAATGATTATGGTGAGTTTAAAGGTATATTAGAAGAATATATAGACTTTTTAAAATGGGACTATCTAGAAATCGATTTTTTAGGCAAATTCCATTATTAATTTATAACTGGAAAAAAAATATGACCCCCATCCCATAGTCGAACCTAGTGGATTAATCATCAATAAAAATTTCTTCATAGTTCCACCACCACAATCATTTTCGTATAAAGAAATACATATCAGATCCTTTGTGGGTCTCTAAACTAGAAAAAATCATGTAGTATTCCATGAATACTATATTAATTAGATGGAGAGAAACACATCAAATGGGTTCCTCTTCAGATAGTAATGAGAAATATGATTTATTTAATATATATGAGATAAAATAAATATATGGATGAAAAAAATTAATTATACTTGGTAGGATATAATTATTTATATCGTGGAATATTCCATAGTGATCATATCTAAGAAAGGAATAACTAAGGATCTCCTAGGATTCTAGATTTGGTACTGAAATACATCATCAATTCTATAAAAATTAAATGAATAGTGATGTATCCAACTAATCTAAGTGAGTGTAAACTAGATATGGGCCCTTATAAATCCCATCCATCTAATATATAACTATTTTATTTTCAAAAAAAACATCTATAGGAATATCATAACATTCTATAAATTTTTTTACTTATATCTTTTGTGAACTAAAATAGAGTTCAACCTTGAAATATAAGTATTAATCCTTTAAATTCCAAAAATCTATGGTAGGTAAATTTTATTGATTATTCTTAGTTACAATACCTTGAATGATTCCCCAAAACTGTTACATGTTCAAAAAAAGTACAGTTGTTCATTTAAGACTATAAATTTATTACTCTTACACTCTATCTAATGAGAATTGATAGATTCACAACATATAGATAACTAATTACATGTATATACATATAAAATTTCATTCAGTTGCATCTTATCACACAAAATTTAAATTTCTATATTGTGATTTACTATTTTCATTTATATGTACAGAACAAATATCAATGATATATGGTAATTTCAATACCCAAATACATGTAAAAATATCTTAATAAGGCAAATGTATACCAGATTATAGTCAATAACATTTAAATGGTTAATATCATCTTGACTAAAACCTATTTTTTATAGATTAATGTCAGATAAACAAACTGCGTCATGAAAAATAATATAGATATATGAAAGGTGAGGTAAAATTCCCATATGTATGATTGTTTTGAGAACCAAAATTTGGGATCTGATATGAGATATATAATTAATGATCTTATTTTAAGATGTAAGCATTATCATTTTACTCAATCAACCTTGGCTCTACATACACATGTATGTGTCATAAATTCATAAAATATCTATTGTTTTGATAAGATTGTGTGAATTTTACTTTAAATTCTCTATTTAATACATATGAATCATGAAATATTCAGATCTAGTATTAAAAAATACTATTAAATTAGCATCAAATAGAAAAATTATCCCATGGAAATTATTTCAATAGATTTGATGTTACTACTAAAAATACATAGAATGGTTGTGAAAACATATTACTAAATCTCATCCATTATATAGAGGGGGTTAATTCATTTCATATGGATCTATCATTTTTTCCTTAGATAATGAACATTATTCCTAATGAATCCCCTTATCCAATAATATAAAACTGTATAAAATCATTGACAAACTTGTTCTACTTATGGATGAATGAAATGTCATAAAACTATATGTATGTAGCCTAATATTGTATGGGATTAATTTCAAATTTGGATTTCCAATTAAAATTTGACATAAAACATTAATTTTAATTCTATTTGGATAAATCAAATGTCGAAAATATGTGGGATGGCCACCTTTTTGGATGGATCTCTCAGCGTCTAGGGTTTCCATCTCGCTTTCAGCTTCCTTTCCTCTCGCGGTCCCCCTTCTCTCCTCCATTCTGATCCATCCCAGTTGTTGATTTTCTCCCTTATCTTCTTCATCATCATCTACAGTGCTTCTAATTTCCCCTCTGTTATAGTCTTTATTAGCAGTTTAGGTTTTATACCTTCTCTCTCCCCTACCACTCACGACATCCTTCTCTTCATCTTCATCTCTTTCCATTGATGTTGTTTCTATCCCTTTCCTACCTCTTCATTCGCTTCTAAGTTTCTTGATCTTGAGTTTCCTTCTCGAATCGGGATCTCTCCTTATGTGACGTGCGCTTTCTTATTTTCACCTCCTTCCTTCTATATTCAATTCTCTTGGACCTCCACTCTGATTCCAAATCTCACAGCGTTCTCAGTTTTTCTTCTTTTCACTTTTTATCATGTTGGTCTCTGTTTTGCTAGTGAAGGCTTGAAGATGATGATTTATGTAGGTGATGATGGCACTCGCTCGATCGCAGCTTGTTGTGGATATCCCATTCCATCTTTCACTGCTCTGGATTCCAGGTTTTTTGCTCCCTCCCAGGTCGGTCAGGTTCTAGGGATCCTAATGAGGTTTTGGGATTTTTTTTTTTTGTAGGATCTGATTGGGTGTTACAAGAGGAGCATCTTGTGGAGGCATCTTCCCATTCCTCTTAGATTTATTTTGGTGATGGTTCTTCATTTGTTTGATTCCTTCTGAAGCTGTTTCTGTTTTTGTTTTTATATTTTCGCAAGTCGGCGATGGAGGTTCTTGATCATGTTTATGAAACAGTGGGGATTTGTTTTTGTTGGGTGATGTGGTGATGGCGACGATGGTCATCGGTGGTAAGATGATTATATTCCTGATAAATTGATGGTCTTTGGTTCTCTATGGTGATTGAAAATCATACTGATGTTGTGTGTTAGTGTTGGGGGTTTTCTTCCATGGAACGATGACTAGTGGATTCTCTCCAGTGAGGTACTGTGTTCCAAGGTCAAGGCTCATGGCTCAATGTGCCATGCTGTTCGGGATCTTGCGGCATGAGGTTTTGTAGTGCTTTTACCTATTTGAAATTCATGTTTGAATCTGAATTTTGTTCTGGGGGAATTTTTTTGGTTTTTGAGTCAAGTCACTGTATTTTGAATTTGGTCTTGGGTGATGTTTTTGATTTTGTAAATTTCTAGTTACCACTAAGCCTTAATGTGGCCTTCAGAAAATATTAAAAAATGGATTTGGATGAAAATATGTGGTATAGGAATATTTTTAACCATTTATATGATTTTTACAATAGAAAAAAATATCATTATTGATATCTTATACAAATTTGATCTGTAATAATTACCTCAGTCATGAAATAATTGACATATAGTCCACATTAGAAACAATAGGGTTAGTAAGTCCTCTGCTTCTAACAATTTCAAAAAGGTGGAAATTGTTGTTGCTCCCCCATTTTTTGACGAGGGTGTTATAATAATTGACTAATAACCCAAATATAGTTAATTCATGGTACTAATAAGGAATCAAAACCCATATTACTAAATTATTAAATCAATCCTTTTGATTATGATAAATATATTGTATTCCTCAAAAAATAATGGAATACGGTCAGTATGGATTAAAAGGATTTACTTGGTTAAGATAACTAATAATTCATGTAGTGATTAGGTATAACTTATAACTAACATGGTTATAAAATAATCATCAGGTGATTATATCCATCTCATACTACCATGGTTTTGGATGAGGTATTTGATTAATTCAAGGGTTACTTATTTTGAGTATATCAATCCCCAAAATATCACAACAACCATGTTGAAACGTTTTTTTTTTTGAGTTAGCGATGTTTATAAATGTCTCTAGTTCATTTATTGATGTTTCAAAAAATAATGTTGTTAAATGGGGTGTCACTAAATTAGTGGTTCTTATATACTTTGGTAATTTTTGTGTTTTTGATTTCTTTTTAATTCCTTTTTTAACATCATAGATTTTTAAACAATTTAAATAATATTTTTTTTAATTCGGGCTGGCTCCCAACCCCTACCCCTCTACCTAGATATTTAGATGGTGTCCCCTTTCCCAATCCCCTACTCTTCACATGAAAATACTACTCCCCTCCCCTCATCCTAGAACGCGACCTCACCTACCCAAATACACAACCCTGCATGTGACCTTCACATCATACTCCCCTCCGCTCCACCTATCATGTAGCCTTTAATAGAATTTGAACCTCGTACCTCCTATATCAACGGAAAACACCCGACCAAGTCACATATTACAATATTGAATATTTCATTTTATTATGTTATATATATACATATATTTCAATAAATAAAAAAAATAATATTATATATATATATAACTGGAATGGTTGGGAATTAAAACATTTATTATGAAAAGAAGAATGATATCACTGAGAAAAGAATGGGGATAGGCATGATGGAAAATTCCACCATTCAAGAAAAAAATGAAAAATTCATTCATGGGTACCTCAAAGTTCATAATCAAAACAATTAAAATCCTCATAGTGACTCTCCCAGTTTAAATCGTCATCCAAATTCCTGAAATAATTTTCCTGTGACTTCCACCCAATAATAGGTGCCGAAATTGTTCTAATTGAGGGAATGGGTTGTGAATAATCTATCCTTGGTCATTAATTCATAATAGGTACCAATGTAAATCTTTCACCATCTTTTATCTTGTTTTTACCAGCATAATTCGTATAAAATTTATTTGGGTATGGATAATCATGATCCATTTCTACCCATTTTACTCCAACATTATTCAATTTCAATATCTTGATCAACTCTTCCATAATATGAGAATTAGAATGATAATGATCACCAACTACCTTTCTAGTTTGAGCAGTCACTAGCCCATGTGGCCCATACCATAAGAAGTATCTCTGATCCAAAAAATTGTGGGGTTGTCCTAGTTCAAGACCTATTTTATCAAACCTATCACCAGCCACTAGTTCTTCCACCTATATAGGCCCACCATCAACACCATCAAAAGCACGTGATGTTAAAAACCATGTTCTCTTGGTACCCTATTCCTACACTTGAACAATTCCCTCATGCACACAAGATTCCTTAATAGGATGTATAGTAACCTCCTGATAGTCCCCTAAGATGTCTAGTGTATAGACTATTCCCTTCACAAATTCATGAGTAATAGACTTCCCTTGTTTAGAACCATAGATCGCATAAATACAATTCAATTTCCTTATCACTTCAAAAGTCATAGGATTACCAAGAGAAAAAAGTATCATTGGGAAAATTTTGTATCCAAATTCATCCTAAGTGAGTGTAAATCCTCCATTATGGGTATCAAGAGTAGGACTAGATTAATTAGTCTCATTATTCCTACTCAAAGATGTTTTCATTATTCAGTGTTCCTCATCATGACCCATTAAAGAAAAAAATAAGTTTACATGGCACCCATCCTACATTTTCCCTTGGAATTCCCAATGATATAACAATCATAGAAAAAATCAGAAAACATCTCATATACTATTCTAAGAGTTAACTCTTCATCATCTGTATCAAAAATCACATTTTATGTTAGCACCCAATTGAGATAAAACTCAACTAACACCAAGGAATAGTGACCAAATATAGATTTTATCTCTGTATCCATTTTAATCATGACACCAATTTTAGATTCAATTTCATATAAAATTTGAGGATGTCACAATATCCAATTTAATATAAATATTTTGTCTTAAACTTGGGTGAAATAATTTTTTACTTCAAAAGGTATAAAAATAAAATTATTTTTTGGAAATTGGATAAAAAATGGTTTAGGAGAAACAAAACCATGTCCCAATCCCATTTCTTGTGTTATTAATTATAGAAAATAAAATTAAAAAAACATGACATGTTATTATGCATCACCAGTTCGAGAATCCCCAAATTAGGGACAAATGATGAACAAGGTCCTTAAGTTTCCATGGATTCATACTTGGGGGAAGGATAACCCATCCAATGATGGAGTTCTTACACTAACCTAAATTGTTGAAGATTACCTATAACCCCACATGGACCTGAGCAACGACTCCTTTTTGAGAATCCTTCCATAATCTACCTCCTAAAGGGTTATGAAATTATTTTGATTGGTTGATCCCCCACTATTGATATGCATTTCAGATCAATGACTATCAAGTTAGACTTCCCTTATAGAAGCATCAATATCTTACACATCTCCCCACCACACTCTAGAGGAAACCTCTAATTAGGAGGCGTTCAACCTCAAAAGCATCGTATCTTAGAATTTCCATCGCGCTCAAAAATCCCTAATCGTGCCTCACCATGGGTTGAGATCTCCTAAACCACCATCATTCATTATAATGAGAAAATTAATCAACGTATATATATAAAAATATATTTATATTTATATATTAATATACACACATTAATATATACATATATGTCAATATTATATATATGTGTGTGTGTGTGTTTCTATTTTAGGTTTATATATATGATTATATTATATTATAATTACATATGTTTATATATATATATGTTTATATTTTATGTTTCAATATATATAAATATTTTTTTATATATTATATATATTTAAATGTTCACATTTTATATTATATGTGTGTGTGTGTGTGTTTATTTTATGTTTATAAATATTATATATTTATGTGTGTGTGTGTGTGTTTTTATTTTATCTTTATATATATATATATGTATATATATATTCTACATATATTATATGTTTATATGAATTTATATATGATTATATTTAATTTATATATGTGTGTGTGTGTTATGTTATATATATATATATGATTATATATTTTGTTTATATTATATATATATATGTTAATTTTTTATGTTAATTTATATGTTTATATTATATATATGTGTGTTTATTGCATATATGTGTGTGTGTGTGTGTGTTTATATATTTAAAATATATTATATGTTTATATTAATATATGTGTGTGTGTGTGTGTATTTTTGTATAAATATATATATATGTGTATGTATACATATATAAAATTATAATTATAAATTTATAATATATATATATATATGTGTGTGTGTTAATATATATGCTTATATTTTATGTATATATAGATTTTTATATTATATATATGTGTGTGTGTGTGTGTGTGTTTAAATTATATATATATATATGTATGTATATATATGTATATATATGTATATATATTATATATATTATATGCTTATATTAATATATATGTTTACATATATATATATATGGTTATATGTATGTGTGCGTAAATATATATGTGTGTGTATACTTATATATAATTATATATATATATATATAATTAGCCACATTTTAAAACACTAGTAAAATTGTCACTAAAATAGCCAAATTTTCATGAAAACATGAAAACATTTAAAATATAAAATTATATATATATATATATATTCATATATATATATATATATATATATGTATATTAATATATATGTATATGTGTTTTTCTATATTTATAAATAAATTAATTAATATATATTTAAATATGTGAATTTTTGTAATCAATCAGATTTTCTGTTTATTATTTTTGGATACTATACTGATTATTTTCAGGGCCAGGCTCTAAGATGAAGTGTGATTCTGAGGCCCGATGTGCCTAGAATAAATTTTTAAAATATATTAAATAACACATGCTTGCAGTTTTCCTATAAAAGTGGAATAACATCCGAACGGGTGCTCAAATCTGAAATCTCAGGGCACCATTGATTTTATAATGTGGGTTTTACCCTAGGTGCAATATAATCTATGTCAATCCATCACATTTGGGAAAAAGTTATCATGGAAAAAGAATTAATAAAATTAATTAATTAAAATATTTATTTTATTTTGTTCAATGTAGTGACCTACTTCCTCTATATATATGGACATGGGGGTTACCTCAGGGTTGGCCACTAAACACTAGAGTCCAAGAATTTATTATAGGATATCATTCTTGGAAAATTTAGATGAATCAAGACTGGATCATGGTTTATTGCGACAACAAAGTTTGTGGATCTCATCAATAATGGAATCATAAAACCATTCTTCATCATCATTTGATCTAAACTCCATGTACAATGTTGATTTGTAATTTTCATCTTGTTTCATTATCCTAGAAAAACACAAATTAATTCAATGAATAGGATTGATAGGAAAATCATCATTAGATTTAAATTTATAGAATTATATTAGTTCATATTGTCTTATTCCTATTTGTTCATCTTTTCCTACAAAATTGAATTGAGGAAAAACAAAACAAAGGAAAAGCTACTTTCCTCACATTAGATGGATTTGGATTTATTCTACTATTATATTCACATTCATCATGGTCAATTCGTTTGGCCTATGGTTCAATGATTACTCAGTATTTGATTATTGTGTGACTTTCCTTTAGTGGAACAAATCAATACTGTTGGTATGACTTGAAACGGTGGTTTTAATTTGAGGATTGGGGATGAAAATGGATGAATTTTAGAGAAACGATACCATACTAGAGGGATTCTTTTTCCTGGGAGATGCATGGTGTGGCTACAAATGGAATGAGTGGACTTTTCCTAAGAAGATTCAAAGCCCGTACCTACAATCTCTGGTAGATAGAGGATTGTTTGACCTCATATTTGCATATTCTAGTGAGGACAGTTATTCCGGTGATACAGAAGATGACGTGAAAGAGGAACATGGGATTCTAGAAAATCTAGATCTACACATAATATATTTCAATATTACATGTTGTGTGGGAGCCCCTAGTTGTGGTTCTTGGGTTTGAGTCGAAGTCAAATATCACATTCCTTGTGACATGGTCACACACCATGTGACCCCTCAGTGAAATCTCAGCTTGTATGTTGAAAAGTACATAGAAATCAATAGAATTACAAGGGTAGTGGAACACCATGTACTCAAACATAGAAAATACCATGGGTACATGTGTACGTCTAGGTGTACATGGGTTTTTACATGGGAAAGGACATAAGTACACATACATGACCAGATGACATGGGCATGGTATCGAAAAACCTCCACACGCCATGTACTTCACTCAAATGTCATGTATGTTGAGGTTTACATGTCATATACACCTAGTATACACCGTTCACCCCTTTAAGGATGTTTGTTTCACTTGGCTTATTTAGTTTGGACCATTTTTTGTTGAGTGTTATCTCATGGAACATTCCATTTTGGGTACTATGCAGCATTACATCCACATCAAAGGATTGTGATCCCCTCTAGAGGATGATTCTTAGATAGTGTTTGTTGTGTTCCTCTATGAGACTGGAGAGTGATCTTATTTCATCTTTACACCATTTGTGGGGTTATTGGAATCTTTGTGACCACATTGATAAGGGAATTGATCATCTATCTAGAAGTTCATATCTATAGAATTTGTGATATCATTAGATTATGATTCGCTGTATAACAGGTTAAACCAGACTGGGTTCATGGTGTCCCCCAAATGTTTTGAGTGTGACACCTAATTGAGTTTCACATTCTTTTGAGACCAGTGATCTTTCTTAGGTGGGGACCAATAATCTTAAACTATTAATTCAACTTCATCTGTGATATCATGGCTCATAGAGTGGATTATCTAGGAACAAGTATTGATTTGGGCAGAATCATGTGGTTTATAGTTGGTTGTGACAACTTGTTGGTACGATGTCCTTCTATAGTATATTTGGGTGCTTTCTATTACATGTTTATTATTATATCCTATTATTTTGATGAATATACTTGATGATTCTTGTTTAGTGTTTTCAAGGTGTATTACTGGTATTATTAGGATCACCCCCACATGTGTTATTCCCACACATTTCGAGTCTTATGCAGACAATAACCCTTTTTACAGTGTCCTGGGGGACGTGGATCAATTGAAGTTGAGATTCATCTAGACAAACTTAGGTGTTTACTAGGAGATTGAATTTGATCGTAGTCCTCTCCCTTAGAGCATGATGGACACTTTACATTTTTTGGTTGGGCTTGTATTTAGTCCCTTTTTTGCTTTCAGTACTTTATTGTCGTACTCTAGTTGTGGGATTATAGATTTATACATGTGTTGGTTTCAGTTGTTTTTTTATTTTATCATTGTATTGTATTGAATGTGTGTGTGTGTGTACAGGAACATTAATCTAATTCATCCCGTTTTTTCGATATTCCTACTCACCTTAGGTCTCCATCACCTAGCCTATTGGTGGCAGGAACTAGTTTCTCATGAGTCAGACCCTGATAGCTCAGGTCATGATAGAGTGGTATTAGAGTAGTTGGTTTTAACATAGGACTGGAGTCTAAGAGATTTTTTTGGGGCAATGATGTTCAGTGTTTCGAGTTATTATTTTAGTCTAGGGAGTCATTGTTGGGACACCGTCATATCCATACATCGTGACTTTTCTCACCCACATTTCAACTCGGTACATGTAAACATTTTTTTTAGGAAAAATAATGTTAAATTAATCATATAATATTGGGTTGTGTTTTCCATGTACTTATTGAGTAAGCTCTTCAAATATACTCTTTTAATCATGGTACATCATGTTTTATTTTAGGATACCTCCGTATAGACAACCATCTAGGATTCCACTTCTTGATCATTTGGATGATCCACCTAGTGAAGATCATTCATTACTGGGGCCTATACCATAGATAACACCTCTAGCTAGTCTACTAGCTATACCACCACTCATTGAGATACAGTTAGCACTAGTAGTTCCAGCTGATAATACACATAGGCCAAGTGCACTTGATGAGTTTTAGAGGAATATACCTCTGAGTTTTTGGGGTGATCTAGACACATAGGTGGTTGTGGGATGGCTGGAGGTAGTCAATCAAATTTTTTGACTTCTAAGTATTTCTAAAGATCAGATGCAGATCATCATAGTGAGTCTTCTTCAAGAATCTATTGAGCAACGGTTGATCTTAGTGACCCAGTCAAACAACAAGACAACTCTCTCCATGTTTTAATTTGAGTATCTCCTTAGGTATGAGTTTTATCTGACCATGTTGTGATCAACTAACATATATGATCTTATTCATTTGAAATAATGTATTTTGACCATGGAGGAGTACTAAAATAGGTTTACTGATCTATCTTGTTACTCCATGGATATGTTTTGGGATATATTCTTCATATCATAGACCTTTAATCAGAAATAATGTCGGGACATCAGGGCCTCAATGGTATCCCTTAGCATTCCAACCTATTCATGGGTGCTTGAGTGAGATTTGGTAGTGGTGAGATTCCTAGAAGAATAATCACTAATACTAGTTTCTAGTATATGGATCCCAAGAGTTGATACCTCGATAATAGGTAGTCGACATCATAGGGATACAATCATGTTAGATTCATAAGAAGATGATCCCATGACATTGGGTTAGTGGTACAATGCTCACAGTATAGATCAAATCAGTCAAGGGTGAGGTTGTGTTTCTCCTACGATGTTTAGAGGCATCCAACTCAATATTGTCCAAAAAATTATTTAGCATATCTAGAGACAGTTAGGGGACCACTGATATTGAGGCAGAGGAAATAAAATGGTGTTATTTAGGGTAGTGTACATGGAAGAGGGGTCGGTAGTACAAAAGGCAGTGGTCAAAGGTTTGACCTATTACCACCACTATCCTTAGGTGGTCCATGTTAAGATCATGGATCTGGTGTTCATGGATGAGCCTAAATCTATACTATATATCCATATAACCTTAATGATACATGGATGATATATGGTACATTTTTTGTCTTTTAAACTTTACATATAGTATTTATAGATACAATTGTGATTCATTCCTTCCTTTCAACTTCTCTATTTTGAGACATTGAGATTCCAATTGAGCCATTGGCTCAACCCCTGCAATCATGGACTCTGATAGGTGGTGACTTGGTGATTTTGCACTTGTTCTAATAGTGTGATATTATGATTGTATAATATATATTTGTATGAGGTCTATTTTTATCATTGATGAGGATTTACAACATCATCATTGGTATGAGATGTTTATCCACAGTTTATGCCTAGATTGAAATTTTTAGGCAGAGGATGTGGTGTGTATGTGGTGATGGGATGTGTTTTTCCATTGTGTGTATGAATTAATCCATGGATGAGTTGTAGGGGATCAAGCATAGGAATATGTAGATGATTACTAATGGGTTAGCTAGAATTACCCTTAGAGCGGTGGAAGCTTTGGGAAATTTGTTTCCTGTAGTGGTGGTGGGGTATGAGGTCATCTTTTCTATGGATGTACTAGGTTTAAATCCCCTTATAGATCTATACTTCTACATTGACATGAATCTCGAGACAACCTCGATATATGTACCATCATATTATAAGGATCCAATAGAGCTTCATGAGATATGGGTGCAGTTATAGGACTTGTAGGGGGAGGTATTTGTGAGACCCAGTGTTTCCTCATGAGGAACACAAGTGTTTTCAGAAAAAAGGTGGATAGGACTTTGAGGATACATATGAACAGCCAATAATTCAACTGGGTGACCGTAAAAAATTAGTTTCTTATACCAAGGATCAAAGACCGCTTTGATCAGTTGAGAGGTTCCTGGTTGTTCTAAAATAATTAACTCATATTAGGCTATCACTAGCCATGAGTACAGGATGATGATATACTGAAGATGAAATTCAGATATTTCTACGGTCACTATGAGTACATGGTGATGTTCTCGGCATGATGAACACCATATTAGTGTTCATGGGACTCATGAACTAGAAATTTCATCCTTTGTTAGATCGAGTCATGGTGTTATTAATTTACAAAATACTATTGAACTTGGAATTTGAGGAGGAGCACATGAGAAACTAGAGGGTGGTATTGGACACCCTCCGAGAGCCCTATCCTTATTGGATGCTCTCATAGTTTCAATTTTAGATCTGATAGGTCTTCTTCCTAGGAGAATTCATCTCAGAGGAAACTGTAGTAGTAAAACTGGCTATGGTTGAGGTAGTGATTTCTTGGGATCCACCAAATATTGTTACTAAGGAGTGGAGTTTTCTTGGGTTGGAAGGGTACTATCAGAGGGTTGTACATGATTTCTCTAGAGCATCCACAACATTGAAATCTTTGTCTCAGAAGGGGTACCATTTCATGTGGATGGAATTTCACCAGTAGTGCTTTCAGGAGCTGAGTTAATTATTAGATATCCCTACCATTATAATATTTCTAGAGTAGGGTGTTGGGTATGTTGTATTCTACGATGCATCAGTGAATGGGATTGGATGTTTTTTAATGAATAAATAGGGAGGTATTTCCTATGTTTCATGTTAGTTGAGATTACATGAGAATAACTATGATACCAATGATCATGAGTTAGCAGTGGTAGTCTTCACAAAAATGATGTGGTGTCACTACCTGATGTGAGATTAGTTTATCGTTCACTCTAACTATAAGAGTCTCAAGTATATCTTATCATAGAAAGGTCTCAAATTGAGACAGAGGTGATGGCTAGTATTCCTCTAATACTATCACTAGGTATTTTATATACTCTTTGGAAGGGGAACATGGTTCTAGATTCTCTCACCATGAGATCTTGTTCTCTATTGTTGGTCAAGGAATCATATAGGGTAGTGTCATTGTCATTTTCCATAGTGTACAACAATGGTGCTATATATCCTTAGTTGATGGTTGTCACACCATGAATTTTAAATCATTTAAGGGATGATCAGCATGGAGATACCAACCTTGAGACACTAATTACTCATATATCCCTTTTTTATTCTCCTAATGGATATTATGATAGTGGGGAGAACACTTTACTTTTTAAATGAATAACAATGGTACCTTTTCCATTGTAGGGGGAGGTGTACAGGTGTTTAATACACCCCCTTTGGTTGTGCTTACAGGTGTGGAAAATATGTTCTGGGACCTCTGATGTATGTTTTGGTGTCCATACTTAGAGAGTGGAGTTACGTATATTTTATCCCAATGCCTCACTTGTCAGTTGGGGAAGGCTGAGAACCGGGTTCTAGTGTGTTTAGTTCAACCACTTGAAGTGCTATCATGCAAGTGGGATACGATATCCATGAAATTCATGAAGGGGTTAGAATATATGTCTAGGAAAAATTATTCCATATGTTTTATCATATAATAACACACCAAGTTCTCCCATTTCCTAGCTATTCAATAGTATAGTTCAGTAGAGATCATGAGACGCCTCTATGTGTAGGAGATAGTCCAGATCGATAAAGTTAACTCGATGTTCATATCTAAACGTGATTCTCACTTCACATCATGATTATGGAGAGGATTACAATAGGCCATTGGAACTCTGTTATGCTTGAGAAAAACTTGTCACCCCCAGACTCAGTTCCATATATAGATGACCATTCAGGTCTTGGAGGACATGTGGCGAACTTTCATGTTGGGATTTGGATATGGTTGAGAGGATTATCTACCCTTTTTGTAATTCACATAAAAAATATCTACCATTACACCATTGTTATGACACTATTTCAGGCTTTTTATGGGTGACCCTATAGGTCACCACTTTGTTGGACTGATCATGGCGAGTCAGTAGTCATGGGAGTCGAATTGGTGTGAGATACTATAGAGAATGTGTATATCATACAGGATTGGATGAGGACTACAAAAATCCATAAAAAGTATTATATTCATCAAATATGATGACCTATGGAGTTTGAGGAGGGAGGCGATGTACACCTGAGGGTCTTACATCGATGTAGATTGTGGATATTGGGCCGAGGAAGAAAGTTATATCTTACATTCCTCGGTCCCTTTCAAATACTATATAGTGTTGATGAGGTGGTGTACCACTTAACTCTACCACCACTATTAGACTAGGTACACGAAGTATCCCATGTTTTATAGTTAAGGAGGTACATGAACGACCTTTCGCAAGTCATCGACTGGGGTGAGTTGGATATCAAGGATGGATTTACTATTACTAAGTACCCAGTGGTGATCGAGGATTGGTGGGAGAGGATCATCTGTGGGTGATAAATTCTCCTAGTAGATGTCTAGTGGAAGCATGATATTCATCAGTAGAGCTTATGGGATGGGGATACCCATATGCGAGCCCAGTAACTTTATCTTTTCTGTAATTTTTTTCTCATTTTGGGAGGAAAATCCTTAAGGTGTGACCAATGAAATGAGTCTAATTTTCTATTTATTGGTTTTTGATATTATATAGATTACTTTTTATACCTGGTACTAATCCTATATATGATTCCAATTCCTATTGTGTCAGGAATAAATGATTGAAATATATTAAATATATTAAATAAGATGCACATGTATTTTTCCTGAAAATATGGAACAACTCCTGAATGGGGGACCAAATAAGAAATTCAAGGGAACCATTGAGTTCATAATGCGGGGTTTACCCTTGGTGAAACATAATATTCATCTATGTATGTCCATTGTGAATATTTTTTCTAAGATGTATAATTAATAAAATAAATTAAATAAATGTTTTCTTGACGCATTGACCTATTTCATCTTTAAAAATATGGCTACAGGATTTTACTTATGGACGGATGCTAAAAATTGTAGAACTAGTTTCTGTTGGAGGAGACTGTTCTTAGAGAACAATGAAAGATCAAGATTGGATCATGGATCATTGCGGCAATGGAGTTTTTGGATTTCGTCAATAATGGCAGCACATAACTGTTCTTCATCCACATTCGATCTAAACTTTGGGTTAGATATAGATTTTTTCCATATAAATTCTTGATCCTAGACAAATGAGGATCTATTCCATGAACATTATTGATACGTGCACCATCAATAGATTTAAATTTATGGAATTATATTCATTAATTGTGTTTTATTCCTCTTTATTCATGTATTTATACAATAATGAATCGAGGCCTAATAGATAAAGGATGGTTTTTGTTCCTCAAATTTGATGGATTTCATATTTCTTCCCCTATCCTTTGAAAATTCATCATGAGTGTTTCATTTGTCCCATGTATTGATGATTACCTAATATTTTATTGTTCTGTGATTGTTTCTCAACCTATTAAATCAATACAGTGGATATGGATTCTAATGGAGCTTATGATTGGATGATCAAAAATGATTTTGGGATAATCGAAGAGGAATGAGATTAGACCATTGGGATTACTTTTCCTAATAAATACAAGGTATAAATATGGATGGAACAAGAATATATTTCCTGAGAAGATTCAAAGCCTAGATCTATGACCTCCAATGATGAGAGGCTTGGCCAACCCCAGATCTCCAGTTTCTAATGAAAATGGTGGATTTGGTGATGTGATAAATGATACAAAATAGGAAAATGGGATTCTAAAAATTCCAAATATACACTGCATGTATCTCCGGATTGCTTGCAGTGTGGGACCCCTATCTACAGATAATGAATTTTGACTGAAGTTAAATATCATACACTATGTGACATGGTCACATTCTGTGTGACCCCTCCTTGATAGCTCAACATGTACTTCGAAAGGAAAACCAACATGAATATAAGTATATGACTAGTGGCAAATATTTTACTCATGCATGCACATAGCAAGGTGTACATGAGAATGACTAAGTGTACATGGGTTTGTACATGGGCATGACTAGTGGTACATGGATATGGCCATGAGAAAAGGACAGGGTATCGAATAGATTGTATATAATATGTACATTACTCACACATCATGTATGTTTTGGTTTACATGCCATTTTTGGATTTACCACATAGGAAGACTCAAAGATAGTTTGAAACTCTATGTACCCCTAGTACATGCCAGGTAACACATTTATGGGTTTTTTTAGCCCTTCATTTTTGTAGTCTAGATCAGTCATTGTTGAGTGGATTCCCCTATTTTATTCCAACAAGGGTACAATGTGGAATTACATCTACATCACAAGATTGTGATCCCCAATTGATGATGATTCTTAGATATAGTTTTTGGTGTCCCTCTATGAGATTGGATAGTGATCATTTATCATCCTTTTACCCTTGGTGTGGTTTGTGGAATCGACATAACCTCCTTTAGTGGGGAGTTGATCCTCAATCTTACAAGATGTGTTACTAGAGTTCATGGTACCATTATAATATGATTCCCTACATAGATGGTTGATCCATATTTGGTTCATGGTTTCCCATAGCGGTTCTAGGTGTGACCCCCTATCTGAGTATTAGGGTCTTCTAATAGAAGTGAGATTTCATGGTAGGTTCCAAATCAACTTTATTTATTGATTTGGTGTCTCTGGGGATGACATGGCTCATGGAGTGTATTATAACAAAATGAGCATTTCTTCTAGTAGAATACTATGGATGAGAATTGGTTGTGACCTCCTGGTGGTGTGGTGTCCTTACTCTGTATATTTGGGTGATTTCAATTATACATTGATTGTTATATCCCTATATTGATCTGAATATAATTTAGTCTTCATGTTTAGTGTTTTTAGGGTTTCCTAATAGGTATAGTTATACTCACCCCTGCATGGATTCTACCCACATGTGTCGTGTTGTATATAGAGGTTGACTCTTTTATAGTGTTCTTGGAGGATATGGTGTAGGTGGAGAATAGATTCGTCCATACATACCTTGTTGTTTACTAGTATCTTAAAATTTATCAGTCCTTTCCCTTGGAGTAGAATGGAATCATTAAAAATTTTGGTTGGGCTTGTATTTAGACCCTATTTCTATTACGGTACTTTACTATCTTATTCTGGTTTTGGGATTATAGATGTATACATGCATTAGTTTTAGTTGATTTACATTTAAATATTGTATGTGATTTGATAAGTGTGTGTGTGTGGGTACATTAGTCTAATGCAACACATTTTTTGGACAGGCCTACTCGGTGTTGGTCGCCAGCCCCCATCCCATTGGAGGTGGGGTTTGCGTAGACATGGGTTTTACCTCAGTGGGTCAGGTTTTGAAATATTTTTTTTATATATACATCAATTTTGAGAAATGGGATATATATATCTACATTTCCTAAAAAATCAACCCAAATTTAGTGATATTTTAGGAAAACATTTGTAATTTAGCTATGTTTTTTAGGAAATGTTATTAATTTAGTGATGGTTCTAAAGAAACATTATTCATTTAGATATTTTTTTTGAGGAAACATCACTAATTTAACAGAATTTCTGAATAAAAAACTCCAATTTAGGTTCTTTTCTAAAAAACATCGATAAATTTAAAACTAACAATTTTAAAAAAAAACATTGCTAAAAACATAGCTAAATTCTAGTTTCTTTACAGTGTAGTTACCCTATATTTTCCCCATAAAAATGTAAGATAGTCAAATAAAAATATTTATTGATATCCACACATATATTATACATTCAAAAATAATGACTTAAAGGCACGAAACATATAATTTCCAATAAGTTCCTTATATTAATTCAAGGACCTTACATTTTTCATTGGATCTTATTGATATAATCAAATCCTGATAGCCCCTTAAAAAGAATAGTCTGTAGATTTTTCATGAAATCCAAGGGGAGTCATACTATTATGTTACTACCATTGGTTTCTAAAAACATTGGGTTCCATATCTATATGAAATCCATAAAATCTTCTAGCCATTTTATTGGATGATTATGGAATTCAATGTGGATTTTGGTGGTGGGGAAATCCCATTAGCTACACAAAAACAATTCTTTTTATTATATGTATTGTAGTAAACTGGCCTTAGTATGCCTTGATCCAATTTCTAGTATCAATTATATTGGAATAAGATACATGTAAATTTCATCCCAAAGGACTGGATATTTTAGTAGTCTTGGTAAACAAGATACATACATGAATCATGTATTCAAAATTAATACACTAATTACAACATAATTTATTTTTCTTTCAAGGATAATAACCTTATTCCATCTAGTATATCCTTGAATATCTTTCTTAGTACACTTTATAAAATTCTGAGGAATAGAAAACAATGAATCATGGCCCACATTACAATTAGGTTCGTATAATGTTTTCAAAAAATGTAAATTTCTCTCGATCCTATCAATCTATTATTTTTTCTCTTATGAACACTTGTCAACATGATAGATTAGGGGATGCTTCATAGTAAACAGTGAAGCATGGCCCACATTACAATTAGGTTCACTATTGGTGATTTCTCCTAGAGGCAGGATTGTGTGGAAAATATTTCCCAATGGAACTGGATCAACTAAGAGATTATCCTATGGGACTTCTCCAACTAATCCTCTAAAAAACATCAGTATTCTTCTTAAATAATCGATATTCTAAACAAAGGGATTAAATACACATAGAATAAAATTAAATTACATTAATAAGAAAAACATATAATATACAAGATTTAAAAGGATAAAATTGTAAGCAAGAATATTAGACAACTCTAAGCATAACATTGTAACTCTAGTTTTTCCATGAATGTGAGCTATCCAATCACACATCCACACTAAATATCATGTAATAAAATTCCTATATCTAGTATAATAATAGCTACCTAAAACTATAGGATGACACATAATAATGATAATAGAATTTAACAAAACATAATCCCCTTGATATCAATATGTAATATACCAACCCCGGTATACCCAAAACATCACCAGAATTAGCCCATCTCAAGTAAAAATAAATTTTCTCGATCACCATGTGTTGGTGAAAAGGAGATGCATATTATAAAAATAGAAGAATTGAATCATTTAAAAATCAATTGAATTTTAATAAGATAAAAACCAAACACTATACCAAATAGAGAAACATGAATATATCAGATGATAAAAAAACAACAACAAAGATTACATCCAAAATCTAGATAATAATGACTAAATGAAATGAAAATATCACAAAATAATGTAACTATAAATAACCTCAGGTACATCTCCACATGACTACAATTCACCAATATATCATGCAACATGTTGGTGAAATGAGAATGGGGAGTCATCATATGTATGATTCTCTTCCCTTTACCTATGTACTATTAAAAATGGTTTTAAAACATCTAAATAAATATGTATGGTGTGATCATAAATTCAATGCATGGTTCCATCAAACAATTTATACCAATTCTAACCACATATATCCATTAGTTCATTTTTGAAAAATATTTATAAAATAAATTGAATGGAATTAGTTTTCATTTATAAAACATCTTTAGATTTCTTTCAAATTCATGAAATTCTATTAATAATAATTTCATAATTTATAAAACATATCAATATGACATTTTTTTATTTATAATGGAATAAACAGATAAATAAATAGTTTTGAAGAATTAATTTGTAAATAATATAATAGTGAAAAAACATTCACATTTAATGACTATTCACTTAATGTAATATCAAATCATCCAAAAAGGGAAATTCATGAAATGATGGTATATGCAACTAAACGACTTGGAAACACAATAGAATATATGTAAACATATATGACTTCAATTATATGGGAACCTAGGTCCCTTATAAATGCTACCCATAGTTTACATTACATCAAGGGAACCTCCCTAGTGGTAAATAAATACACTATACCTCATATTTGTTTATATTCTTTCCTTACCCCATGGTCACCAAATGTGAGATTATTTTATAATTATGTTCAAATAAAAGAAAGAAATATATCATAATCAATTTTCAAGGAAGAAACGTAATCAATTATTCATAAAACTTTTTCAAGAAATATGAAATTATAATTTGTATTACACATTTTAAAAAAAATAACTATAGTTTTACCATACTTCATTAATACTTGTAAAAGAATTTTCATTTCCAAACTATAATTGATGATTTTTTGAATGAAAATTATATTTACAAAACCCAATTTCTAAATAATTTTTATTTTTCAATTCTATTTCATTTCCACTAAAGGTAAATTCAATTCAAATAATTAAATTTCATAATGAAGACCATAGGAATGAATTAGTTAAACATAAGGAATTCTAAGTGTTAGGATGTATGTTAGGGAAACCAACCTCAAAAATCGTGAAAATAACTTCTTGAAAATTGGTGATGGGAAACAAAGAGAATAGGTCCTCACCAACCAATATTTTATTGAATCAATGAAAATTTCTTGTCAACCCTACTTGATCATAGAGGAAAATTAAACATACATAGAAGAGTAAAACCAAGAAAAATCAAGGATCTCCATATAATCTAATGAGAGATACTATAGATAATCAAGAGGATGCGGTTCTATATAATGAAAAATTAAGAGAATATTAGGGGTTAAATTTTACAAGGGAAGAGGGTTAATTTTTCAATTTAAAATGTTATAATATAGCTACAGAGTTGGGGTACATGGTTTGAAAAACTATTAACCTACCTTGACATGGATTCTATTAATTGAAAAACAAATCACATGGTTTCATGGATATGGTCACACAGTATGAAAAACAATGCTCAATTCAAGTCATAGCCAATAGATATAAACAAAAAATCTCATTGTTCACATAAAGACTCACACGGTTAGAAAAGCATTACTCAAAATGTGTAAAATGATGTTGGAGAATCACAGATCCATATGATAGAGTCAAAACACGGTTAGAATTAACCATGAATCTAAACCATTTTCTTGGATTATTTTCCATGAATATTTAAATTTCAACCCCAACTCTCAAAAGTTTCTAAAACCACAAAAAATGATTGAAAAATCATAAAATTACACATACCAATGACCTAGATGTTGAAACTACTACCCTTATAATCATGGATTTGTGTAAGGGACATTGGTATGGAATTTTATAATATATATGTTTGATGTTTACATTCCATGTGATATTTAAAATATCTTATCAAAAATTTAAATGACATCTAATAGTCATTCCATGGTTCGATGAGCTACATTAGGTTAAAGAACACGTTTATCAATTGTTAGTTTCATGTTTCACATTCTACGGAATGGTAACAATCAGGATTCATATGGTTTATAAGCCCATTTCTTCTTATGTTAGTTTGAAAAAAAATTATTAAAACATAATTCCCCATAACTTCTCGAGATCGACCTTTTATAAAAATAAATCATCATTTTTGGTCTACTCAAATAGAAGAGAATCCATCATCAACAACCAAATGATGAACTTATACAAAATTAATATAATATATATATCAATGGAAAATGTGATATTTAAGAATATTTGAAATGATTTTTACTGAATAATACAAAACCTTTAAGCTATACACAAGGAAGGAATCTAAAGAGAAGAAACCAAACTAAACATAGTAGGGGATGCATAATGTAAGTGGAAGGTCTTAATTTAATTCATTTTAATATAATTCCCCTCTCATTTAATTGGATTCATAACATGTCCTTCATCCATTTCTTGGGTTTTGATATGATTTTATATTTATTTCTTTTTTAAGATAGCTTTCCATATAGTGATATAGGTTAAGCCTATTTTTTCATGGAAGTAGAGAGTTCTCACTACCCCTATAAGGAATTTTGATCATTTATGTTATCCTATTCATTTTCAATTCCTCTATATTTTTTTATTTTATATAAAATAACATGTTCATTTGTATATTCTTTAAATTTTCCTTTCCCACTACACTGGTTTTCACATATGTTCCACTTTGGAAGTCACCACTACTTACAATGGCCAGTAGTTGGATGAATCAGAAGTAATTATGATATTTCAAATCAATAGGAAATGTTAATATATGGAATCCAATAGTCATTTTATTTATCAATTTATTTTATAATTTATAGTTGATAGTGAATGGATGAGGTTTCATCTTGTTTGTTGGAGAGAGAGTAAAAAAATAAGGAATATAAATATTTACTCAGAACTGAGAAGTAGTGATATGTGGTCCATGAATTACTTTTTTTCATATGTTTTTCTCTAGTTCCTTTCATGTAGATGGTATCTAAACCTTCTTCAACAGTCATTCAGTTTAAAATAGGCACAATACATTTTAAATAGTAATAGTAAAGTAATTTTGCGATGAAGATGAATAAGATTTCCTTTCATCATTGGGCGACCCTAGTACAACACTATTATATTTTAATTTTTTTATAAATAGTATATCAAAGTACCTTGATAACCTTTACATCACTATAATCATTATCTGGGAGTATTTTTAACTTAATTATGGTTTCCAAATATTTTCCATTCTTTTTCAATCATTTTATTTCAATGGGTTTTTATATCTATTTTTTTCAATCAATATCTCTGAATTATATTACTATCCATAGATAAAGTGAGGAGTACATTCACCTCATAATTAATTACTATTAAAAGGAACATTTATAAATGGTTGATGAAATAATTTCAAATGAACAAAATTTCTAGTTAATGACACTACCAACCAACAATTATTCCCAGAGGGGCATGAGGAATGAAGTGAGACTAGAGCAAAGGATAGAGAGGGACAATTATTATAGAAACCAAGTCTGAAATTCTAGAGCATGAGAGGATTCAATGAAATCTAAAATGATCCACATGTCCTTATTTTCATTATCAATATAGATGTAAAAATTATGTAATCACTAAGAGTGAAGTATAAGAGATACCTGGCCAATGAGATGAGATAAATTAAGCCCTCAAAGTGTGGAAAAACAAGGAGGTGAAATTATTTTGTATGATAATCATCAAAAAATGATTATACAATTCAATTTCACGTTTTAGTATCCTATGGAATAAGAATAAGAAGAACATCACAAGGTAGACAATTAATATGAAACATGAATGTAGTTACCGCTTATCTAAATAACAAAAGTGAATGGAAAACATGAAGAGCGTGAAGAATATGATAGTGTACCAATGATTATTCATGAATTAATATACCCAATGGAACAAAACAATAAGGAATATTTATAAGAAAATATCATTGAGGGAAACTCGTTGTTGATCATTTCATTGTCTATTTTTTCTTTAATCTCAATAGACTATGGACCTATCTTCTATTGTAAGTTAAAAATTGGGCAGATGGGTTTAATCCCTATGTTTGGAAGATAATAATGATTATGATGGGGTATATTTTAATCAAAATATTGAATCCTAGTGATGAACCAGTAAACACAAAAAGAATTCAAATGAGAACTTCACTATGAAAATGTAATACATGATAAGGGAGATACCATTAGCCCTGATTCACTTCAATTCAAATTTATATTAGAAACAATATCCTAAATCTCCCTATCTTTAATTATTTCAATCTAATGATCATCATGGATGGGGATAAAGAATACTGTAGTGATTTTTTTAAGGGAGTGAATCAACAAAAATGGTCATCCAATAATAGGTGAGGGAGTGAATCGACCATAATGATAATTTGATTTTACGAAATTTATTTTACAAATTGATCTCCCTAGTTTTCAAATTATACATCCAATGAAACTTCTTTTCACCCTTGAAAAAGTTGATAAAGAAGATTTGTGATAGAAGTAAAAGATGAACCACTCTGGTTACAGACTAATATTAAAATAGGGTGTTGTAAAAATAAGTACATTAATGATTAACAACTAGTTCAAAATTGAAGTAGATGAAAATCCACTACTATGAGTGTATTATTATGATCTAGTGTGGTGATAAAGTCTGTCAAAATATGTAGAGGAGATTAATGATTATTATTTGGGTAGTCTATTAGAGTCATCCTTATATTGGATCCTAATGGATTCACATGAGGAAATATATGTACAAGAGGCTACCTTTTCTTGGGATGTTGTTTATTTTAACTCATCCTTTTATAACTCATTTCAATTTTTAATTTATTGCTTCCTCTGTCTTGTTTGGAAATTTCCATATGACATTAATAAAACAACCATTGGAGGAAGAATCCACATGTATTGTGCATAAAGAGACCACATACATTACCCATTCACCATTACTATACATGAAATGGGCCATGATTTTAGAAAGTACATTTCCTTACTTAAATACCATGACAGTAGTGTGTCTTTCATGAAAAACTAAACTAAAACAAAAAAACCATGATAAATTAAAAAATTATTAAATATACTGTTATATTATAGTTGTTAAATTTGTAGGAACCACTAAAATTAGTCACATTATAAAAACTATATAAATTTTTATAATAAAAGTTATTTCATTTTATTCATAGAAAATATATGTTTCTGAAAATAATTTGTATGTGTATGTTTATTAAAATTATTTATTTTATAATTTAGATATTTAATCAAATAAAAAAAATTAAATTTTCTAATTAGGATAATCAAATTAAGTAATTTGGTCAATCGATCTTTAGTCATATAAATATGTTTCCAATGTAAATATTCATTACCATGGTAAAATAATTATATTTTTTAAAAATAAAATCTTTTCTAAATATTGTATACTTTAAAAATTAAAGGAATTGTTTTTAAAATAAGATCATAATTAGATGTAAAACATATATAAAATGAATATACAACTCATTTAATTTGAAATCAATGTTAAATAATATTAAGAACAATTAACAGTTAAAGTGTAATTTTACTAAAAAAATATTTTTCAAAACATTATATATTTAGATTTAAAAGATAAGTTCCTCCAATATAAATTTTTAATTTGAATCAACGGAGCCCGAATTATAATATAGAATTCAATTTTTTTAATGAAGTTCATAAAATATTTTTTTATAATAAAATAGTTACCATGATTAATTTTGAATCATGCTCATTAACCGTAAAAATGTGTAAGATTTGTACCTTGGTTTTTTATTAATAAATGGTTATTTAACATTGTCTAAAAGAAAATGTAACCTAATAAATTCATACCCCCCATGTATCACCCATTATCTTACTATCTAATTTATCATACTAACAAAACCCACTTAACACCCTAAGTGATTCCACTCTTACAACTTACCTAACATTAATTTCAATGGAAATATAATATTTTCCTCTATAAAATGATCGGACTCCCACTTGTGATCTCATACACTCCAAAAAAGGATTTTATCAGGATAATAATGTCCATATCCCCCTGTATAGAACTCCCAAGGAGTTCATATGGTTATATAAAGTCCTCCAAAGTATTATGAAAATACATATCAGGGTAAATATTCTCTTCCATCTGTTTTTTATTCATGTATTTATTTCATGATAATAAATTGTATTTTAAATATATTATTATCTCATATATTTACAATAAAAAATTTACATTACAAATTATTCCTTATTTATGATAGGTAGTGAGTCCCTATCATTAAAAATATTCTATAAACAATTTCAATAGACTTTATGCTAATGAAATCATTACTTGATTTTGTACCAGTTATATTCAATTCAAGTAATTCTTTTGTTAGTTGTATTTTTATTACCATGTGATTATGCATATATATGTTCAAATTCATTCCATTATAGACCTAATGATTCCCTATATGTGAGAGAATATTTTTTTATTTCATGAATCAATTTCATAATTCATTTTTTATAGTCATCTTTCTAGAAAAAATCATTCCACTATTTTCTATATTCAGTTCTCAAATTAGTCAATTAATATATAAATCAATAATATCCATAAAAATTATGTTTATAGAAGTTTATGGATATAAAAAAGGTTATGAAATTGGTGACAGTGATATACATATTTTTATATAGGATGTTAGAGTGTGAACATTAATGATAGAACATACAGTAAGGGTTTTATTGTATTAAGTTATGATTAAATAAGTCATAGAAATTCATTGAAGAATATAAATTTCAATAAACATTTGACCCTAAAAATACCATATATTTTTTCCCTATTATTTTTATAACTAATTATATTATGAAATTTTATCCAACATAAATGTAAACTAATGATGAGAATAACTCATATTCTTACTGATCAATTATTTCATCCATCGCCATATTTTACATCAGAGTATTTTTATTTTATTTAAATAGGAAATATAATATGTGTATTTTACATGAATTTCATAATTAAATTGACCCCTTTTTAGATATTATTTTTAATACTATTTTCATGAAGTGGGAAAAGTTATTTAAAAATAATAAGGAAAAATAGTTTTTGTCTGTTAAAAATCAAATGTTTTGTTATCCATAATATATTTTTAATAACTATAATTTATTTTCAAGGATATTTAATTTAGGTTTATTTATTATAATTTTTTAAAGTCTCATTTTCCCTCCTAATAATTGTATTTGAATGTACTTTTTCACTTCATCATTTTTTATAATATTTGAAAGGTTATGTAAAAGAATTTTTATTTTCACTTTAATTTTTCCTCCAAGGTTTATCTTACATGTAGTGATGTTTTTATCATCCTATATATTTTTTTATGATATAATTACTTCTAAAAAAAGTATATTCCTTATATCCATTGATTATTTATGGTTTTACAATGTGATGTTTTTTTAAAATTTTAAGAAACTTGTTCATATCTATGGGTTCATTAATATATACAACGATGACATTAATGTAGTACCCCTAGTTTTTGGGTTGTGACATCCTGTTACCTTGATCAAGTATTTTTTCCACCTTTTCTAAGTCCCCTTTTGATTAAGAATCCTTAAAATTAGTTTTCTGTTGTTTACTATAGGTTTTAGGTCATGTACCTGAAGTACGCGTTGTGTACCTAAAGTATACACCGTGTACCTAAAGTACATGCCATATACCTGAAGTACATGCCATATACTTGGGGACAGATTCAAGTTGTGAAGCGGGGGTCACACCATGAGCTCGTGCACGTCGTGTACCTGAGGTACACATTGTGTAATGTTTAAATTTGGTTTTTTTACCCGAGGCGACTGTTTTTTCGGCATACTTATCCAGCATGGCCTTCACATCATGACTAGGGGGTACACGTCATGACTCGGTATGCGCCTAGACTAAAAGCGCACTTGCTGCTATTCTATCTCATTCTTTTGGTTTTCTCTTTTTGGCTCTCAACCCTAGACTCTCCCTATGTAATTTTCAGAGGCACTCCTTCTGATTCGATCGGATCGGCTTTGGATCTTCATTGCGTCTGTGGTACGCCTCTCTCAGTAAGTGTTCTATAAGATCTACTTATTATCTCCTCTTGGTTCTAAGATCTATGCCTGTTATGGGTAGATCTAGGTTTGTGTTTTCCAAATAAGTTGAGAGTTGGCTTTCTTGTTGATAGGAGAAGGGATATAAGGCTGTTTCTTTGAAGAATCAACCTGGTTCTTATGATCGTTCTTCGTCCTTTGTTGTGTTTCGTCAAAACCTTCGAGGTAGGTGGATTCACTCTCAACTCCTCTAAGTAGAACTGATTGACATTTTCAAATTTAATTTATTGTGATGAATTGATTGTGATTTGGTTGTTGAAAACTTGTTGGAAACCTTCTTGAGTGACGGTTTTTGAAATCTAGAAAATTTGGGTATTTTGAATGAGTGTTTTGGTTCTTGGTTTTAAAATATGGATTTTAAAGTGGGGATTTTTCAAGATTATTGGCACATGAATTGGATTAGATGTTTTCAATAAAAGGGAAAGTTTTATTGAAATAAAATGTTTCTTTAAAATTTTTTGTTCTTTGGTTTTCAATAAAAGTTCATTTTTATTAAAGTGGTTTATTTTGGTAATAGAAATATTTGGAATACATGGTGTTGGTGTGAGTCCATGCTTAACAGGCCCTTAATAAGGGACAAGTACCATTGGGGTACAAGGTATGTGACCCTAGATCGGGGGTGGGTGTCAGTGGGACACAGAGTGACTGGACCAGAGATCGCTCATGGGTATGGAACTGTCAAACGAAGCATGCATGTGTGGGTGTGTTGTGAACTGTGGAATGGGTATGCCAAAATGATAATAAGAATCGGTTTTTAAGCTTTGACTAGTTATTTTCTAGAAAATAACTTCCTATAAATTGGTTTCATTTACCTTTGTTTTCACTTGGTTATGATTGGTTTTCGAATTTGTTTATATTTGGTTATAAACTATTCTAGTAAATTGTTTTATATAAATTGTTTTATATAAAGTGTTAATTGTTCTATCCTAGTGGCATGAGTAGGAAAGTCATTGGGGAAAACCTACTGAGTTTTATACTTACCCCTGATTTGGCACTTTTGTGTTTTTGTTGATGCTATCTTCCAGGACAGGGGTAGAGGTAACATTTCACATGTTTTTAGCACTTCCTCGTGATACTTGGGTTGTTTAGAAATTGTGGATCTTGGATCTTGTGGCGCATGGAGTCTTGTGGTCTCTTGAGAGTATTTATTTGTTTATCTGATTTTTACTTTGATACTTGTTTGGTCTTTTATTGTTGCACATTTTGATGTGGTTTTGAGATACATGAAGTTGTTGAGTTGTCTTTCTTTTTTTCATGCATCATTTAGTGAACGGTTTGGTTATGGTTTGTTGGTTTTGGTTTATTTCATAAAGGGTAAATCATCCCCCATTTGTATCTGAAACCCATCGGAATTTTTTTCTAGCCTTTAGCGCCTTGGGGTGTCGCTTAAGGCCAAGAAATGACTCGTTGTACTCTCCATACAATGAGAATTAGTGAGTCATTACAAATGGTATCAGTCTGGTCCTTCCTTTGTGGTATAAATATTATCAACTTGTTCGATCCTTTCCTAACAAGTAGTCATCAATGTTCTTGGTCTTAGAGTTGGAATTATTTCTCGTCTATTCCTTGGGTTGGAATCTTAGACAGGAGTAGGATTGTTGGAACTTGAACTGTATAGCATAAAAGGATATAGCTAACCCTTTTATGTTAGACTTCAAGTTACTGGGGAGTTGGGTACATAAGTGTTTGGAGACACTTTTAGGATTTTGAAACCTCATTGTCATGGGTTCAGTCAATGAGATGATCATGATACGCATTGTAGAGGAATGACTTCCCACTAGGAGTGCATACATCATTTCGAGTAATGATTCATGTTGTGAAAAGTGTTGATTTTTCAAAAAGTATGAAAAAAAAATCAAATGAGAGATTTTGACAAAGGAAATGATTATCGTATTTTGAAAATGCTTTAATTTTCAAAAAGCAAGTTGAAAGTTTCAAAAATGGTTGAAAATGGAAAAAGGTTGTTTTTGGAAAACAATGTTGTGATAGTTGATGTGATAGAATTTGAAATGATAAGCCATTAGTTTCTAGAGAGTGAGATTGACAGAGTTTCTTGTTGGTTTAGAAAATGGAACCCGATAGGCGTCGTCGAAACAAACCCAAAGAAGATGTGGAGAATGTGGTTGCACCTGAACCACGGTTGAACCAAGAGCTGGTTCAGAGTATTT
Source organism: Viscum album (assembly GCA_963277665.1). Classification (NCBI taxonomy): domain Eukaryota; kingdom Viridiplantae; phylum Streptophyta; class Magnoliopsida; order Santalales; family Viscaceae; genus Viscum; species Viscum album. The sequence goes on from OY728157.1 coordinate 964,080,510, forward strand.
TCCATGATTTTCATGATGTGGATACGGGGAACCGGAGGAATGAGCCATGGCATGTAAATCATACCATCCAGTTCATGAGGCAGAATCCACCTAACTTATGGGGTGATTCTGAACCTGAGAAGGCGGAGGTGTGGCTCAGTAGGATGAATTGTATCTTTGAGTTCATCGGCACACCGGTGGAGCTAAAGGCCAAGTTGGCGAATTATTTGCTCAAGGATATTGCATGCCAATGGTTGGATTTAGTGGTGTAGGCTAAATTGGAAGAAGGACTTACATGGGAGGATTTTGAGGAATTGTTTAACAAAAAATTCTATCCTCACACGTTCAAGATCTAGAAAATGATAGACTTCTTTAGCCTAAAGCAAGAGAATATCTATGTCATAGAGTATGCGGCTAAATTCATGAATTTAGTGCACTTTGCACCAGAAGTTACGGCAAGTGCGTCCTTGAAGGCATGCATCTTTAACTCAGGGATACGGCAGGAGATTCGATCAAAGATTACGGTGCTCTGTATTACAAATTATACAGAGATAATGAATAGAGTGACTGTGGATGAAGGTGATATCTCGGTATCTATGGAAGCAGGTATGATGATACCTACAGGGAATGGTGGGAACTCGAATAATGGGAGCAAGAAGAAAAGGGACACCTATTTCCTTGGTGGAAGTGGAAATCAGAATCAGATGGCTAGATCAGTGAACCTTCCTCCACGACCCAAGATAAAAGTAGGTTGTTTTCAATGTGGTTCATTTGATCACATAAAGCAAGAGTGTACGACACAACCTAGAGCATGCCGTAACTACAAGAAGATGGGGCATCTTCAGTGCTATTGTCACAGTGCTCCAAGGTCAGGTGCTCGAGACACTTCTTAGGCATCGCAGGCATTGTACACTTCCACAGGGTGAGGACAACAGAATCAGTCTCGTCAGCAGAGCAGAGCTAGCCATGGTGATTCTAGAAATACTATGACTCCTCAACCCGGGAAATCTCATCAAGGAAACAACGAGAACAATGCAGCGATGAAGCAATTGTATGGAGATAAGCATATGATTTTTTATGATCAGGCTGGACCATCTACAGTGATAGGTACAATTCTTTTGAATTCTACCATTGTGCAAGTACTTTTCGATACAGGTTCATCGCATTCTTTCATTGCTTCTTGGGCTATTGATTTTCTAATTTTAAAGTTGGAAATGATGTCTTCTGTTTTAAAACTGCAAACTCTTCTTGGGGAAAGAGAAAGTAAAATATTTGTCTGTAGAACATGTGCTATAACTATTGATAGAGGTGAGCTAACATGGGACTTCTCGGTGTTGGACATGAATGTCTATGATGTAATCTTGGGTAGGGATTTGTTGATAATGTTCAAGGCTCACATTCACTGTTATAGGAGAACAATTTGTTTCATGACTGAGAACGGCATTAAACATCTCTTTAGAGGAGAGAGGACGGTAAAGAAAGGTGAAAAGATCTTGTAGGCACCGATAGTGGGAATGATCTCCTTCTAGTTGACAGTGTTGACTTTGGAATCAATGTAAGAGATCGAAGAAATTAGTTTTCCAGTAGATTTGGATCAATTTCCAAATGTATTTTCCAAAAACTTCTCAGGGTTACCACTTATAAGGGAAGTGGTGTTTACGATTGATCTCCTTCTAGGGACCAGTTCTATTTCCCTTCCGTCTTATAGGATGGAACCAACAGAGTTACGGGAATTGAAAGTGTGGTTGGAAGAACTGGAAAGAAAGGGTTTCATTCATCCAAGTATGTCTCTGTGGGCATCACCGATCTTTTTCGAGAAGAAAGCAGATGGAACTCTTCAGTTGTGTGTTGATTATCATAATCTTGACAAAGTTTCGATAAAGAAATGGTACCCACTTCCATGCATTGATGATATGTTTGATCAATTGAGGGGAGCTCAATGGTTCTCCAAGATTGACTTGCGATCAGGATATCACCAATTGCAAGTTCGGAAGGAAGATATCCCAAAGACATCTTTCAGAAGAAGATATGGACAATACGAATATGTAGTCATGCCTTTCGGACTAACGAATGCACCAACGGTCTTTATGGATTTGATGGATTGGATATTCTAGTGATACCTGGACTCTTTTGTTGTGGTGTTTTTGGATGACATCTTGGTGTATTCAAAGACAATGGATGACAATGAAGAACACCTAGAAAAAGTGTTGGGAATCTTGTGAGATCACCATTTGTATGTCAAACTATCAAAGTGTGATTTTTGGATACAAGAGGTACGCTTTCTTGGCCACATGATTTCTAAAAAATGTGTTTTTATTGAACCTGAAAAGATAGAAGTTGTTATCTCGTGGAAACCACTGAAGAATGTCTTCATTATACGGAGTTTTCTTGGTCTAGCTGGTTACTACCGATGCTTTGTGTGTGATTTCTCATGACTAGCTTCACGAATGGCAGCTCTGACAAAGAAAAATGCTCCATTCCAATGGATAGAAGAATACTAGTAGTCTTTCCAGGAACTAAAAGTTCATCTTACATCAACACTTATCTTGATTTTTCCAGAATCAAGACAGGGGTATGTGGTGTACTATGATGATTCAGGGTCAGGGTTGGGTTGTGTTCTCATACAAGGGGACCATGTTGTTGCTTATGGTTCAAGGCAGTTAAGGGTGCATGAGAAGAATTTCCCAACACACGGTTTGGAGTTAGTTGCAGTCGTCCATGCTTTGAAAACATGGAGACAATATCCCTTTGGTGATAAATTCACTATGTTAATGGACCAAAAAATCTTGAAACACATTTTCTCACAGTGAGATTTGAATCTGAGGCAAAGGGGGTGGATAGAGTGTCTCTAGATGTTTGAATTTGACTTGATGTATACACCATGAAAAGGGAATTTAGTGGCTGATGCATTGAGTATAAAGTCATATGCTCAGTTGGCGAAAGAAGCTTCAGATAAATGCCATTTGATGTTAGTCCTAGCCAACATGCATGTGGAATGTGAGGACCGAGGTGATGTTGCAGTTTTCTTTTCAGCTATGCTTGTTCTTGATTTGGTAAATATGGTCAAAGAGGCACAAACATTTGATGCAAAATTTCTGGTTATGAGTTCAAAACTCAATGATGGGGAGACCATTGAGGGATGGAAACTTGATGGGAGTACAATTTTGTGTTTTAGAGATTGGATGGTTGTACCTATGGCTTGTCAAGAACAACTAATTCATGTTTACCACCATTCGAGATGGGTTGTACATCTAGGCACACAAAATATGTATAAAGAATTGAAGGTGCAGTTTTGGCGGAGTGTCATGAAAAGGAAGGTGTTCGAGTTCGTTTCTAAGTGCTTAACTTGTCAACAAGTTAAGGTAGAGCGTCAGAGACCAGTAGGTATGTTGTAGTCTTTACCTATCCTAGTGTGGAAATGAGAGCAGATAGCAATGGATTTTGTTACAGGTCTTCCAAAAATGGTTTGTAAACATGATTTCATATGGGTGATCGTGGATTTTCTTAGCAAGTCGGCCCATTTCATTCTAATTCGTGAAACTTATACGGTGGAGGATCTGTCAAAAATTTATATCAAAGAAGTGGTGAAGAGGCATGGCATACCAGTTTCTATCGTATCATATAGAGATCCAAGGTTCACATCTTTTTTTTGTAAATCCTTACAAAAAGCCCTTGGGACTCAGTTGACTATAAGTATGACTTATCATCCTCAGACAGACGGCCAGTCTGAGAGGGCAGTACAGACATTGGAAGACATGTTGTAGGCTTGTGTAATGGATTTTGGTGGCTCATGGGAGGAGCATGTACCCTTAGTGGAGTTATCATATAATAACAGCTATCAGGTCTCGATACATATGGCTTTGTTTTAAGCATTGTATGGGTGCCCTTGTCGTTCTCCACTGTGTTGGGTGGAAACGGGTGAGACTTCACTAGTTGGGTCGATCCTTGTACAAGAAACAACAGAGAAGATCCAGTTGATTACAGAGGATGGAGACGGCTCAGAGTCATCAGAAATCATATGCAGATTGTAACATCCTGGTTCCAGGTGCCGCCCAGAGGTGACCCATACCCAGTTGGTCACATAGCCTCAAGCACATTTTCCCAAATGCCAGAGGCTGCCGACTAGCAGTGAGGGTCTTGGGTGTGATAGTGAGGAAACTATGCCCTCATTGGCAGAGTAACAAAGTGGAAATAAATAGATAACAGTAGCGGAAGCAGTAATAATAACATGCAATAGTAAACAGCGGAAGACTGCAAGTAGATAAACAATTGGAGCACATATATAAATAATGCATGTCACATATGTCTAGGAAAGTATCCAAACAAGTCATAATGTTGGAATACAGTACTAAACCAAGTACAAAAGAAAACAAGTAAATAAATCCAGTAGCATCTCAAGGCTCATCTTGGTCTCATGCTCTTCATCTCCACAGCAATCAAGTACCTGAAGTAGAAGGGTGATTGCCCTCGTCTATACCAGCAACAATATAATCTGTTTGGGCCCAAAGCATGACCCAAACAAGGTGTGAGATGAATCCCAATAGGCAACCACCCAAAGATCTGTGTCTAACTGTCAGTGAATATATATATGGTAGACAATATGCAAAACGAAGTAATAAACAAGGAAGTACTCAAAAGTAAACAATCCTACAGTTTCAACTACATTCATTTGCGTTTATTAAATAAAAAAACAAATGATCTCAAGAAACCCTCTGGGAAGTTCTCACTGTCTAATCCCTTTGGTTTAGCTTAACAAAGACTCTCTGAGGAAGCACTCACCGTCAATTCCCCATGTGGTCTCGTAACGGTAAACTACACACACTCTGGGGAAGCACTCAACGTTCAATTCCCCTTGTGGTCTCGCAACGTGGAACTACAGACGCTCTGAGGGAGCACTCACGTCCATCCCCCATATGGTCTCTTAACGTGAAAGTATAACAGACACTCTGGGAAATCCCTCAGCGTCCATTTCCCATATGGTCTAACTACACCAGGTTCCCACAGCCCTGTGTAAATCAATCATGCACAAATGATATCCAGCAGCCAAAGCAAATCACAATATACTACTTGGCTAAACAGCTACAAAGCATGGAACAAGTAAGTCGGATTATATCACTTCATCCTAACAGCACTAGGCATTAAAAACAGAGCAACCTAACAGGCAAAACTAGACCCAACGACCAATATCAATTCAAACATGGGAAAACACATCCATAGTAAGGTAATTAAACCCTATTCTCAAACAAGATCCCTAACTCAAGCAATCAAGGAAAAACAGGCATTAAAGGGTTAAATTCCTTAAACACGCAATACCCTGAACTAGGGTATTAGGCACTTTTGCACATATAATTCAAAAAAAACTACAGATAGGCACAAACCACCTACCTCGACATTGTACAATCGATATAGTTGAATCCCAGCCTTTGATTCAACCTAAAACGTCGTAGATCTACAAAAACATCTAAAATGTTCAACCAAGAATATCTCAAGAAAGAGGAGAAATCAAGAGATGAGGCTCTAAAAGAAGGAAGAACTCACCGCGGTGATTCCAACGCAAATGACAGCGGTTGATTAGGAAAACGGATGTTCGATCAGGGGCTCGGAGAAGAATCACGATCTTTAGTCACTTCTGGGCGAGACGATGTTAGAAGAAGTGTTTTCTGTGAATAAGACGCGAACCCGGTCCGATTTATCAAATAAAAATATAAATACATGGCGTGTATATGCCTTTACTAGGCCCTTCTTTAGGCGGTCTCCAGGTCACCCCACACAGCCATGTACTCGGCTGTTACACGGCTAGTACACGGCTACCCGCAGCAACCAGGTACACGGCGTGTACTCCTAATACACGGTGTGTACTCCTTAAATTTCCAAAACTCCTCTTTTTCTCAAAAACACCAGAAAAACAAGATCCATAATTGAAAGAATATCTGGATTCTTACAAACTTCCCCCCTTAAATAAATTTGTCCCCTAATTTCCCTAACAAGGTGGCATAGAAGAAGGATCCTCGAATAGCTCCGGCCACTGCGATTGTACATCTGTCTCCCTCTCCCAAGTCTCGTTTTGTGCTCGCCCGTGTTGCCATAACACCAATACCAGAGGAACAGACCAGCCACAGAGAACCTTCGTGCTTGGATGAACAATCCGGATAGGATGCTCTTCGAATGAGGCGTCCACCTCCAACTCAACCTCTTTGAGTTGAAAAACATGAGACGAGTCTGAGAAGTAATGTTGTAACTGAGAAACGTGGAAGACATCGTGCATAGCCCAGTACCTCTGAGGTAACTGCAATCAATAGGCAACTGGCCCAACTCTCTCCAAAACCTCAAACGGTCCGACGTACCTCAGCAAAAGCTTACCCTGTCTCCTAATCCTCCTGTATCCCAACCTCAGTGAGACGTTGAGGAACACCTGATCTACAACCTCGAATTCCAAAGGTCATCTCCTTCGATTAGCATAAGGCTTCTGCCGAGACTGTGCAGTAGTCATCCTCTTCCGAATCAACTCTATCTGCTCAGTGGTCTCCTGGACAAAACGAGGTCCCATCATAGTTGTCTCTCTTGTTTCCAGCCAACATAGGGGTGATCGGCATGGCCTACAACACAAAGCCTCATAAGGTGTCATCTAAATTGTTGCTTGAAAACTATTATTGTAGGTAAACTCCACCAGAGGTATGTGCTTCTCCCAAGAACCTCCAAAATCTAGGATGCATGCTCGAAGAATGTCCTCCAACACCTGGATCGTATGCTCGGACTGACCATCTGTTTGGGGATGGTAAGTTGTACTCAAAAGTACCTGTGTACCCAAAGCCCTCTGTAATCCCTGCCATACCCGAGAAGTAAAATGGGCATCCCTATCCGAAATGATGGAGTTCGGAACCCCATGTAAACGTACAATTTCCCGAACGTACAACCTTCTCATCTCATCTACACCGAAGGTTTCCTTGATCGTTAAGAGGTGTGAAACCTTTGTGAGTCTGTCAATGACAACCCAAACTGCATCATTACCTCGAGGAGACCTCGGAAAACCTTTCACGAAATCCATCGCAACATCATTCCACTTCCACTCAAGAATGGGTAATTGCTGCAAAAGCCCAAATTGTAACACCCCAGGTAAATAAAGGATATGACATTTTCATATTTATCCATATTTGTGAATAAAATATTGATATGACTTTAAAGGGGACGCTATGCTCGATGGCGTACCCAACACGCAACAACGAGTTTCTTGGGAATCTTACGTTGCACTCTAATAATAAAATAATATTATTTTAAATGGTAGTCGTTGTATTGGCGGGAATGGATAGAAATAACTAAAATATGATTATATATGTTTTTAAATGTTTTTACATTTATCCAATAGAGGATAGAGGCTTAAAATACGGAAAGAATTCAATTTTAGGCGTATATGCCCTAGTTTTCACTAAAGGTTCACTTATCACCTTTTGATGTTGAACCATCATTAAATATTGTTTTGTTCACTCTTAAACATTCTTTTGGACCAAATAAAACTCTTATTAAGAATCGGGATATCAAAATTTACTTTGTGTAAATTTTTGGTATCTTTCCGATAAAGTTCATTTTTTTAATGAATAGTGTAAAATGTTGTATTTTAATTCAAAACCTCTTTTTAATCTAATTTATTTATATGATTAGATTATATTTTTAATTGGTTTTAAAGTGAAATTAGAATATATTTTTACCATTAAATCCAATAGTGGTCGTTGGAATTAATTTCACTTTGAAATCAGTCTTAAACCAGTGTCAATCTTTTGAAACTTATTGTTTCATAAAAACGCGTTATTTGCTCTGACAGCAGGAATTAATTATTAAATTAATTAATGTGACTTATATGTTTTGAATTTTGTAAAACGGACTTCATTTTTGAATTCAGAATATCAAATATAGCTTAGGGTGAATTTTTGGGATTTTTCTGAAAAACTTCAATTTTTGATGAATAGTGAAACCACTAAGTGGTACTTATAAAAACTGATTTTCCGTTTAAATGAAATTTTTCCATCATTGTGTTTTGATTTTCAAAAATACGACATACATGGTTGTCATTAAGAATTAAAATGTGGTTCAATGAGATTAAAATAATTTTTTGGTGAATAGTAACTTATTAAGTTTTTAATCGCGATTAGTGGTAATTAGTGTGGTTTAAGGTAAAAATAATGCTTTAATAAAATGAGATGAGCTTGACACATGTCTTACCCTCATTGGTTGTATCATGGCCGACCAAGACAAGCCATGGGTCAACTTGGGGACCCCATGGATCCACTTTGGTTGGGAAATGACATAAATAACATTTTATTTAATGTAAAAGTAAAATTGACACAAACATGATATGTTTTACTAAAACAATTTTTAAGTGAGGTTATACAAGTCATCTTTTTTATTATAAATATTAATTGGAAATCTAAAAAGATTTCCTACATCATAGTATTTTTTTTATAATTTTTAGACATTAAATAAATTAAATTATTTATGACATAATAATGATGCAGCGATGACATCATTATTTGACGATTTAAATAAAATGGAAAGATAATGTAAAATCTATGAACTACACATGTCCAAAACTTATTGGATGAGTGGATTTCGAAGCCTTATCACCTTATCCACGAATTATATCAATGTGGGACCTTTTGAAACCGAAACACATTTTCAAATAAAGTAATATTTCTTTACTTTCCAAAAGTGCCCCTCCTCTCCTCTTATAAAAGGCCCCCACCTCTACCTCATTTAACACACTCCTCAAGCCTTTGGCTCGGCCAACCCCTACCCATTTACTCTCTCCACATCCCTCTCCTCATCCTATAGGATTCCCTTTGGCCAGAATCCTTTCAAAGGAAGCCTTTAGGCTCAAATCAAAAGGAGTTACACTTTTAAAGGTAATTCACTCTCTCATGTTCATTTGTTTTATTTTGCTTCTCCAACCCCCTAAACTCTTTTTATTTACTTCTTTTGTAACAACACCAGTATCTTCAATATACTAGGATGTTGTTATAATATTTATTCGAGCTACACTCTCACACAACTACATCAAATGGTTAAATAACATACGGTTTCCGTGGATGGTGAAATTCTGCCTCCCGAAACGATGATTGTTCAATACTCATTTAACACCTTCAAAGGTGGCCATTATGATGTCACTATTTTTATATATGATATATAATATGTTTATGTTTTATTTAAGCTTCTGTATTTTTCATTTTTGTCTTACCTTTATGGCTTCCATTATGGGTATACGCGATATCTTCATTTAAGGAAGTGCGGACTACCGCCCCCTCAAAGTGATTTGATTCGTTAAATACCATATGTGGGACGTATAAAGGATGGAACTATGATATTATATATGATATTATACTGTAATTATAATATACCTTTATATCATTATTATTCCATTCTATAAAATATGAAATAGAAATGAAAGTAGCGTTCATGCGTACGTACGGCTTACCGTCTCCATGAACGGTGCATTTCATTTCTTACCTCTAAATGATTATGTAATGTTATAAATGCATGCATGTACTGGATATATATGACATATATGATATCCAAATCATGAATATTATTCTGTATATAATAAACATTTGACCACACGAACAACATGTAATGGTAAGAAGTCCACTTTCGACTTAAGAACCAAATATCGACAAAACAAACATTATTAACTTAAATGTTTACATAATGTTTATAACATGGAAATAAGTGATCTAATAGGAATAATGAACTAGAAAAAGATTCTTAATAAAGTGGAAATTAACTCAAGTTTATTATTCAGGAGATTAAAGAACGATCGAGTCAAGTCGGACCCGAGGTAAGGGATCCTACTCCTCTCTTTCTTTTTAAGTACACACTTTTATGTCATTCCTTTTAAAGCTCATCTTTCTTGTTATTGGGATGATCATTTATATTACACTTACTGTAATTTTTATTTTCATGTGATGAGAGACCCTATTCTCTCTCATCAATCCATTTTGGAAGTTTTGAGTGGCGCCGTTAGGCTACCAAACTTTCGTAAGAGATCTAACCTCTCTCTTCTTTTTAAGTACTCTCCTTTATGTCACTTCTTTTAAGCTCCTCTTTGTAATTTTGGGGGATGTTATTTTATATTCCTCTTGTTGTACATTTTATTTTAATGTGATGAGATACCCTATTTGATCTCATCAATCCATATTCGGAAGTTTTATGTGGCGCCGTTAGGCTGCCGAGTTTTCGTAAGGGATTTTTCATCTCACTTTTATTCCCGTGAGATTTATGCTACATTTGCCACAAATTCCCTTGAGTGGTGTATGTACTGCCCATTATTCTACTCTTTGTGTAATATACTTTCGTTTATGAGTATTTACATCAATTATCTTTTGTCCTTCTTTCATGGGGTGTATGTTTTGAAAGATACCCAAGTCGGTAAGGGAACCTTTCACCCTCCTCTTTTTTAAAAGACTTCTTTTGTTGGGTCTTTTAATTTACATATCGTTATGTTGGGATATATTCTCATATATCCTTATTGATGTAAATTTTATGTCCAAGTGATGAGATACACTTTTTATCTCTCATCAACTCATTTTGATGTGATGTCGTTAGGCTGTCAAGGGAACTTTTTAACCCAATTTCGATTTCTTTGGGTTCAACTTGTAGTCATTGAATATGTCATCCATTGAATATGTGTGAATGACCTTTTATTGTTTTAAACTTAATATCCACTTATATTGGGTGTATATATATTTATCACACATATTTTTTGAGATTTATTTGTCCTTAATTTAAGGATACCTTCTTTATAAGGGATTTCATCACATTTGACATTTCTATTGAGGGCTCATTGTTGTTATGCACCAATTCACTCTTATATGGTGTATATACTATCCTTTGGAGTATTATATCATGAATCCTTTTATTCTCATGATATTATAAAATTCTGACTAAATGTTATTCCTCGATTATTGTATTCAAGTGTCTCTAATTTTGGTAAAACCCCTTTAACCAAAATATCGTTTTAAATGTTTTAATTATTTGTTATTATTAATATCCATGTTTTCAAAATGGTTTTAAGGATTTATTTATATGGATATTAATGGTTTAAAATTTTAATCTTCAAGGTGGTATGGGACACTTTGATTCAAAAATCTCTTTATTAAATGTTTTAAATGGTTTTGGAAATGGTTTCTTTTTGAATGGATTCAATATTTCAATATACTAAAATGTTATATTGTGATTGAAATGTGAAAATGTTATGTTTCCTTTATGCATGTTTTATGTGACACATTTATGTTATGGTTCTTGGGCATTGTTATGAAAACGGGTGGTTCTGTGATAAACTAAGGGCGGGTGAGCCCGTTATAGCTCTCCAATGCATTGGGTAACGCGAAGGAGTGAAACGTTAAGGTTTCTCCGAAGAGATTTAGGGAATATACTGTGATGGGTATTCCAAACGTAACCAAGAGGGTTACTCCCCACGTAAGAATGTTATGAATGCCTCAAGTTACCTTTATGTATTATGTTTTCTATGATTTATTCATGGTTTGATGAGGTATGTTAAAGTGCCTATGTTTTATGGGTAAAGTATGATTTCATTCTTATGTATATATGAACTCATGTTTCCTTTCCATATTTTTATAACCCTTACTGAGCTTTTTATGCTCATCCCAAGTCTTTGAAATGTTTTTCACAGGTCAAGGGAAAGGTACATGATGTGATGATAGTGTCAAGGATGTTTCAAGAATGAATCCGTGTTATATTTTAAATATCTTTCCGTTGATGGGAAGAATGAATACTGTCTTTTATGTAACCACTTTGTTTAAATGTGGAATGTAATGCAAGTTTCATGATCTAATTCTCTAAAACTCTAAACCTGAAAAGATCCTCAATGTGTAATCTTGTAATAACTCAAGATTAAGTAAGGTTTAAGGCTGGGGCCTTATAGTTGGTATCAAAGGCCGGTTTAGATAACTTTAGAGGTTAGGGTATTCTTTAATCATAAGTGACATTACCATAATGGTTAGGATTTCAGAAAGAGTCCTAGTTTTAGATAAAGTGAATGAGTAAGTATATCTTAGTGTTTACCTTCCTCGTTAGTACATGATGGTTTTGTTGATATACTCACACTGACCTTTTTGGTTTTAGTAAATGGCTGGATCTAGTAGGCACCAAAGTGACAATGGGTTTGAAGGAAACTGTGGTGGTTCTCTGATTAAGATACTCGATGAGATGGGGGATTCAATGAGGAATCTCATGGTTTTTCTAAACCAACTATCAAGGAGTCATGATCAACCACTTGAACCTTGGTGAGTTCTCTAATGCATCATGTACGAGATGGCCAACTCGATGTGGAAATTCAGGTAATAATTATTAAGGTAACCATTAGGGTTTATATGATCCTTACTTTTGAGGTAATTATGGGTTATTATATGATATGATGGAAAATGAAGGGCATGAGATAAAATTGAGGTTAAAATATGTTATGATTATTCTTGAAGATTTTATCTCATTTTGGGGAATGTTTTAAGAATTATATAGTTTTGGAAAAAGGACAACACGCAGACCGTGTGACATCCCGTCGCGTTGGACAAAGCTGCGGGAATCGAACCCACAACCAAAGTGCGACTGGTATTTATCGCCTACCACTGGACTACGTGAAGTCCCTGGTTAGTTTGACCGATTCTTTTTAGTTATATGATTTTATGAATTAAGAGTAAGTTGATTTTGGAGGATATGTGATTAGGATAATTACTTTTCAATGTGAGACTTTAGGAGCAACTGATGTTGTTTGGAGATAAATGTTACGATTTAACTTGGTAGACTATGTGACTAAATCCTTCAAATATTTGGGTTTCAATCTTAGTTTGGTTTACTTTGAAGAATTTTATGGACAAATGGTCCTCGTTGAACTTTGGGTTTTGTTGGACAAATTTTGGAGATTAAGAATAGATTTTCTTTTTATAAAGGGTTATCCTTTTCTGGATTATCTGATCTTGTACTAGCCTTTTTGGTTTTGGTTTTGGTTAAAGACATGGGAATTATATAGTTCTATTTTGTGGATTAGGTGATTCTCTAGAAGTTGATTATAGTACTCTTAATGTGAACAATTCTTCCTAAATATTCGTCTTTTGGAGAAAATATGAGTTTGTGTAAGGAATCTAATAAAAGTTGAAAGTCAACATGATAAGTGATTATGTTTCCTTATGAATAAAATCCTCAATAAAAAGTAACTTAAAACAAAAATGTTGTCTATTAACTTTTCCTACTGGGGAATCGAATACCGTTTAACCCATCACAAGTTTGTGATTTTCTCGTGGTTAACTTTCTCCTAAACATGTTTTCTATCACTCTCCATCAGAACATGACCCTTTGTTTTTTCCTCCATGTCCATATTTTCATACTTGGAATCCTAGTATGGGTTAACTCGGGTGACCTTTGTACTTATCTCTCTTTATTTTAAAGTGTTTGTTTTACCGACTTTTGTTCCGATGTGGGACTTTCAAGGATGTTTCCAAGCTCAATTTTAAAAATTGCGAGGACGCAATTCCCAAAAGGGGGGAAGGATGTAACACCCCAGGTAAATAAAGGATATGACATTTTCATATTTATCCATATTTGTGAATAAAATATTGATATGACTTTAAAGGGGACGCTATGCTCGATGGCGTACCCAACACGCAACAACGAGTTTCTTGGAAATCTTACGTTGCACTCTAATAATAAAATAATATTATTTTAAATGGTAGACGTTGTATTGGCGGGAATGGATAGAAATAACTAAAATATGATTATATATGTTTTTAAATGTTTTTATATTTATCCAATAGAGGATAGAGGCTTAAAATACGGAAAGAATTCAATTTTAGGCGTATATGCCCTAGTTTTCACTAAAGGTTCACTTATCACCTTTTGATATTGAACCATCATTAAATATTGTTTTGTTCACTCTTAAACATTCTTTTGGACCAAATAAAACTCTTATTAAGAATCGAGATATCAAAATTTACTTTGTGTAAATTTTTGGTATCTTTCCGATAAAGTTCATTTTTTTAATGAATAGTGTAAAATGTTGTATTTTAATTCAAAACCACTTTTTAATCTAATTTATTTATATGATTAGATTATATTTTTAATTGGTTTTAAATTGAAATTAGAATATATTTTTACCATTAAATCCAATAGTGGTCGTTGGAATTAATTTCACTTTGAAATCAGTCTTAAATCAGTGTCAATCTTTTGAAACTTATTGTTTCATAAAAACACGCTATTTGCTCTGACAGCGGGAATTAATTATTAAATTAATTAATGTGACTTATATGTTTTGAATTTTGTAAAACGGACTTCATTTTTGAATTCAGAATATCAAATATAGCTTAGGGTGAATTTTTGGGATTTTTCTGAAAAACTTCAATTTTTGATGAATAGTGAAACCACTAAGTGGTACTTATAAAAACTGATTTTCCGTTTAAATGAAATTTTGCCATCATTGTGTTTTGATTTTCAAAAATCCGACATACATGGTTGTCATTAAGAAGTAAAATGTGGTTCAATGAGATTAAAATAATTTTTTGGTGAATAGTAACTTATTAAGTTTTTAATCGCGATTAGTGGTAATTAGTGTGGTTTAAGGTAAAAATAATGCTTTAATAAAATGAGATGAGCTTGACACATGTCTTGCCCTCATTGGTTGTATCATGGCCGACCAAGACAAGCCATGGGTCAACTTGGGGACCCCATGGATCCACTTTGGTTGGGAAATGACATAAATAACATTTTATTTAATGTAAAAGTAAAATTGACACAAACATGATATGTTTTACTAAAACAATTTTTAAGTGAGGTTATACAAGTCATATTTTTGATTATAAATATTCATTGGAAAGCTAAAAAGATTTAATACATCATAGTATTTTTTTTATAATTTTTAGACATTAAATAAATTAAATTATTTATGACATAATTATGATGCAGCGATGACATCATTATTTGACGATTTAAATAAAATGGAAAGATAATGTAAAATCTATGAACTACACATGTCCAAAACTTATTAGATGAGTGGATTTCGAAGCCTTATCACCTTATCCACGAATTATATCAATGTGGGACCTTTTGAAACCGAAACACATTTTCAAATAAAGTAATATTTCTTTACTTTCCAAAAGTGCCCCTCCTCTCCTCTTATAAAAGGCCCCCACCTCTACCTCATTTAACACACTCCTCAAGCCTTTGGCTCGGCCAACCCCTGCCCATTTACTCTCTCCACATCCCTCTCCTCATCCTAGAGGATTCCCTTTGGGCAGAATCCTTTCAAAGGAAGCCTTTAGGTTCAAATCAAAAGGAGTTACACTTTTAAAGGTAATTCACTCTCTCATGTTCATTTGTTTTATTTTGCTTCTCCAACCCCCTAAACTCTTTTTATTTACTTCTTTTGTAACAACACCAGTATCTTCAATATACTAGGATGTTGTTATAAGATTTATTCGAGCTACACTCTCACACAACTACATCAAATGGTTAAAGAACATACGGTTTCCGTGGATGGTGAAATTCTGCCTCCCGAAACGATGATTGTTCAATACTCATTTAACACCTTAAAAGGTGGCCATTATGATGTCACTATTTTTATATATGATATATAATATGTTTATGTTTTATTTACGCTTCTGTATTTTTCATTTTTGTCTTACCTTTATGGCTTCCATTATGGGTATACGCGATATCTTCATTTAAGGAAGTGCGGACTACCGCCCCCTCAAAGTGATTTGATTCGTTAAATACCATATGTGGGACGTATAAAGGATGGAACTATGATATTATATATGATATTATACTGTAATTATAATATACCTTTATATCATTATTATTCCATTCTATAAAATATGAAATAGAAATGAAAGTAGCGTTCATGCGTACGTACGGCTTACCGTCTCCATGAACGGTGCATTTCATTTCTTACCTCTAAATGATTATGTAATGTTATAAATGCATGCATGTACTGCATATATATGACATATATGATATCCAAATCATGAATATTATTCTGGATATAATAAACATTTGACCACACGAACAACATGTAATGGTAAGAAGTCCACTTTCGACTTAAGAACCAAATATTGACAAAACAAACATTATTAACTTAAATGTTTACATAATGTTTATAATGTGGAAATAAGTGATCTAATAGGAATAATGAACTAGAAAAAGGTTCTTAATAAAGTGGAAATTAACTCAAGTTTATTATTCAGGAGATTAAAGAACGATCGAGTCAAGTCGGACCCGAGGTAAGGGATCCTACTCCTCTCTTTCTTTTTAAGTACACACTTTTATGTCATTCCTTTTAGAGCTCATCTTTATTGTTATTGGGATGATCATTTATATTACACTTACTGTAATTTTTATTTTCATGTGATGAGAGACCCTATTCTCTCTCATCAATCCATTTTGGAAGTTTTGAGTGGCGCCGTTAGGCTGCCAAACTTTCGTAAGAGATCTAACCTCTCTCTTCTTTTTAAGTACTCTCCTTTATGTCACTTCTTTTAAGCTCCTCTTTGTAATTTTGGGGGATGTTATTTTATATTCCTCTTGCTGTACATTTTATTTTAATGTGATGAGATACCCTATTTGATCTCATCAATCCATATTCGGAAGTTTTATGTGGCGCCGTTAGGCTGCCGAGTTTTCGTAAGGGATTTTTCATCTCACTTTTATTCCCGTGAGATTTATGCTACATTTGCCACAAATTCCCTTGAGTGGTGTATGTACTGCCCAT
Organism: Viscum album; assembly: GCA_963277665.1. NCBI lineage: Eukaryota > Viridiplantae > Streptophyta > Magnoliopsida > Santalales > Viscaceae > Viscum > Viscum album. The sequence goes on from OY728157.1 coordinate 964,097,248, forward strand.
TATTCTACTCTTTGTGTAATATACTTTCGTTTATGAGTATTTACATCAATTATCTTTTGTCCTTCTTTCATGGGGTGTATGTTTTGAAAGATACCCAAGTCGGTAAGGGAACCTTTCACCCTCCACTTTTTTAAAAGACTTCTTTTGTTGGGTCTTTTAATTTACATATCGTTATGTTGGGATATGTTCTCATATATCCTTATTGATGTAAATTTTATGTCCAAGTGATGAGATACACTTTTTATCTCTCATCAACTCATTTTGATGTGATGTCGTTAGGCTGTCAAGGGAACTTTTTAACCCAATTTCGATTTCTTTGGGTTCAACTTGTAGTCATTGAATATGTCATCCATTGAATATATGTGAATGACCTTTTATTGTTTTACACTTAATATCCACTTATATTGGGTGTATATATATTTGTCACACATATTTTTTGAGATTTATTTGTCCTTAATTTAAGGATACCTTCTTTATAAGGGATTTCATCACATTTGACATTTCTATTGAGGGCTCATTGTTGTTATGCACCAATTCACTCTTATATGGTGTATATACTGTCCTTTGGAGTATTATATCATGAATCCTTTTATTCTCATGATATTATAAAATTCTGACTAAATGTTATTCCTCGATTATTGTATTCAAGTGTCTCTAATTTTGGTAAAACCCCTTTAACCAAAATATCGTTTTAAATGTTTTAATTATTTGTTCTTATTAATATCCATGTTTTCAAAATGGTTTTAAGGATTTATTTATATGGATATTAATGGTTTAAAATTTTAAGCTTCAAGGTGGTATGGGACACTTTGATTCAAAAATCTCTTTATTAAATGTTTTAAATGGTTTTGGAAATGGTTTCTTTTTGAATGGATTCAATATTTCAATATACTAAAATGTTATATTGTGATTGAAATGTGAAAATGTTATGTTTCCTTTATGCATGTTTTATGTGACACATTTATGTTATGGTTCTTGGGCATTGTTATGAAAACGGGTGGTTTCGTGATAAACTAAGGGCGGGTGAGCCCGTTATAGCTCTCCAATGCATTGGGTAACGCGAAGGAGTGAAACGTTAAGGTTTCTCTGAAGAGATTTAGGGAATATAATGTGATGGGTATTCCAAACGTAACCAAGAGGGTTACTCCCCACGTAAGAATGTTATGAATGCCTCAAGTTACCTTTATGTATTATGTTTTCTATGATTTATTCATGGTTTGATGAGGTATGTTAAAGTGCCTATGTTTTATGGGTAAAGTATGATTTCATTCTTATGTATATATGAACTCATGTTTCCTTTCCATATTTTTATAACCCTTACTGAGCTTTTTATGCTCATCCCAAGTTTTTGAAATGTTTTTCACAGGTCAAGGGAAAGGTACATGATGTGATGATAGTGTCAAGGATGTTTCAAGAATGAATCCGTGTTATATTTTAAATATGATTCCGTTGATGGGAAGAATGAATACTGTATTTTATGTAACCACTTTGTTTAAATGTGGAATGTAATGCAAGTTTCATGATCTAATTCTCTAAAACTCTAAACCTGAAAAGATCCTCAATGTGTAATCTTGTAATAACTCAAGATTAAGTAAGGTTTAAGGCTGGGGCCTTATACAAATGGTCCCTTATGCTCTGCCTTCACCTGCTAATAGTTGGAACACCTCATGACAAAACCAGTGACGTCTCTCTTCATGTCTAGCCACCAATACTTCCGGTGTAGGTCTCTATACATCTTGGTGACACCAGGATGAACTGCCCAAACTGAAGAATGGAAATCCCGCATCAGCTCCTCGCATATGTCTGCTGACACCCATACGTACCCTTGAAAATGCAAGATCTCATCCTCTCCTATGGTCCATCCAGAAAAAGGGTCCTCTCCTAACACACACTCCCGCAGGACTAGGTCTTCAGCATCTGATAGATGCCTCATTCGCACTCACTCTAGTAGAGTAGAGGTAACAACTATAGAAGAAATAATTGTTTGTCATTGTCTTTCGTGCACCTCTAAATGCATCTTAGAGAACAGAGTCATAAGCTGCCACTCACTACTGGCCTCCTGGACTACCTGTATCTGAGTCCTCCTGCTCAACGCATCAGCCACTGCGTTGGCTTTCCCAGGCGTATAGGCGAGCTTAATGTCAAAGGACTGAAGGTACTCAACCCACTTTCACTGTCTCAAATTCAGATCACGCTGAGTGAAGATGTACTTGAGACTTTTGTGGTCGGTGAAAACCACAAAATGCTCTCCCAACAGATAATGTCTCTAACAGCGTAAAGCATGAACAACTGCAGCCAACTAGAGATCGTACGTCGGGTAATTTCTCCCATGTGGCCTCAACTGCCGAGACCCATACACAACAACTCCTTCCCCCTGCATCATTGTTCCCAGCCCGATACTTGATGCATCATAGTAAATTGTATAACTCTTGCCCGGATCTAGAAAAACTAGTATCGATGCTAAATTCAACCTCTCTTTCAACTCCTTAAAGGTTGACTCACAAGAATCTGACCACAGGTACTTCGCACCCTTCTTAGTTAGGCCTGTCAGTGGCACTGCTAAGCGTGAAAATTCTTGTATGAAACGTCTGTAGTAACTAGCCAGTCCTAGAAAACTTTGTACCTCAAATATGTTCTTCGGCTTCTCCCAGGAAACTACTACCCTCACTTTCCCTGGGTCCACTGATACTCCTATCTCTGAGATAACATTACCCAAGAAGTGAATATGGTCCATCCAAAAGTGGAATTTTGAGAGCTTAGCATATAACCGATGCTCTCTTAGTGTACTCAAAACGATCTCAAGATGGGCATAATGGTCTTGTTGGGTGTGAGAGTACACCAAGATATCGTCCACAAAAACCACCATGAAAGAATCCAAGTATGGATGGAACACTCGGTTCAACAGTGCCATGAAAACTGCAAGCGTGTTCGTGAGACCGAACGGCTCCGAAAGGCTGTAAGAGGTATATCTGATGATCTAATGCGCAACTGATGATAACCAGACCTCAAGTCAATCTTTGAGAATACCTGAGCTCCTCAAAACTGATCAAAGAGATCGTCAATCCTCGGAAAGGGATATCAGTTCTTGACCGTCAATTGGTTCAGCTTCTGATAATCCACACAAAGTCTGGGGGTATCATCCACCTTCTTTGCAAATAGGACCAGCGAACCCCAAGGAGAAGTATCGGGTCAGATGAAACCCTTTTCCTGTAACTCCTCTAACTGTATCTTGAGCTCCTATAACTCTGGTGTAGCCATCCTATAAGGAAGAATGGACACCGGTGTTTCTCCTGGCACAAGTTCAATAGAAAAGTTTACCTCTCGCTTCAGAGGAAAACATGAAAAGTCCTCTAGAAATACATCTCTGAAACGATCCACTACTGGAGGAAAGACTGTCTATGAAGTCCCCTGGACATCCAGATACAAAATAGCAATCTGAGATGTAACTCCTCTCAACCCATGATGCTCGGGTCCCACTCTGCTCGCTTGGACATCTCATTCACCCTTATGAAGAAACGATCCACCCTCTGGTGACGTGAAACTCACCCTACGATGATAGCAATCAACAACAGCCTGAAAGGGAACTAAACAGTCCATTCTAAGAATGACGTCATAGTCTGTCATCTCTAAGACATAGAGGTCCCATAAGATGTGACACCCACCAACCTCAAGAGGGCACTCTATGCACTAACGTACACTAGCCGTTCTAGTCCCCAACGGAGTGTCTAGCATCAAGATATCAGCAGAAGTAAAGATACAAAGCCCAAGACTCTCCACAACAGCGACATATATGAAACTATGGGAAGCCCCTATATCGAAAAGTGCATAAGCTAAAACTGAGGCAACTAGAATCGTACCTCTAACTGTAGAGGGTTTGGGATCCTGCTCCTGCTGGAACTGCTCTATCGCAAAAGCCTGACCTGCACCACGGCCCTATGAATCTGACTGAGATCCCTGTGCTGATCCACCCTGCAGCTGTCGAAAACCTTGTGTCAGACCACTGCGGCCACAACCTCTACCTTGTCCTGAACGGCCGAAAGAACTCCAACCCCCAGTTTGATGTGGGACTGATGGTCCTGCTCCAGTACGAGGAGTCGAAACAGAACCCCTATCACCAGCTGATGATGAGAAAAACTGGCAGAAACGCTGAAGATGGCTCATCTTACCGCAAGATCGGCACTCCAATGGGTCTCTCAAGCAATGTGGTCTCGTATGCCCGCTCTTCCCTCACTGGTAGCACACCACCTGGCTACCAGAGGAAGTATCCCGCCTCCTCGGATCTCCATGCGTAGACTCCTTGCGGCGCTTCCTACTGTCAGTCGGAGGGGTACCAACTCTGAATACCGAGTCGCTCTGGCTCATAGCCCTAGAATCCCTCAGATTGTGCTCTGTAATCAATGTCTGGTTACAATACTACAAATATGGATTTTATCAGCACTAGAAAAGGGCATTAACATCCCTAAAAAAGCGTTGTTAATCAATATGAAGATAAATGGGGGTCTCTTTTATCAGCGCTTAGAAAAGCGCTGATAAAGGACCCTTTATCAGACCTAAAAAAACGCTGATAAAAGTCAAAAAAAATAAAAAAAAAGTTAAAAAGAATATATAAAGCGGGGGGAGCTTTTAACAGTGCTTGACCCCCCCCCCCCCCATCAGCGTTAGGCGGACCCCCCTCCCACTCTCTCACGCGCTGCCCATGCCCACGCATCCCCGACATGCCCACGCACCCCTCCCTGCTTCCACCAGGACTCGAACCCGAGACCTCCCCCCTTGCGCGTCTGCACCTTTACCACTAAGCTATTTAGTTTTTTTCTCAATTTAATGATATATCTATTTATATATATATATAGTTATATTTATTTGTATATTAATATAGATTCATATTAATATAAATATATTTAGTTATATTAATACATATATATTCATTCATATATTAATATATATATATTTATTTATTTATTTATTTGTATATTAATATATATTTATATTTATTTATATAGAGTTATATAGGTATATTTATTCGTATATTAATATAGATTCATATTTATATAAATATATTTAGTTATATTAATACATATATATTTATTCATATATTAATATATATATATATATTTATTCGTATATTAATATATATTTATATTTATTTATATATATATAGTTATATTTATTCGTATATTAATATAGATTCATATTAATATAAATATATTTAGTTATATCAATACATATATATTTATTCATATATTATTATATATATATTTATTCGTATATTAATTTATATTTATATTTATTTATATATATATTTTTAGTTAGAATTTTTTATCCATATATTTATTTGTATATTAATATATATTTATAAGATTAGTTTTAAATACATTTATAAAATATGTTTTTTTATGTGTGTTTATAAATAAATAAATACATACATACATACATACATATATAACAGACACACACACACACACACATATATATTTATGAATAAATACATATATATGTGTATTTGAAAATCCATAGAATGTTAAAAAACCATAACTTCTAATCCAGAAGTTCGTTTCAACTTCACAACCATTCAAATATAAGAAAATGAAACAATCTTTGGTATGATATGTGGTACAGACGTAGCGTACATCCGGATCAGAAGTTATACCTGTTTGAATGTTAAAAAATCAGGGTATCCCAACTAAAAACTCAGTTTTGGAGGCCTTATGGGCCTTTTTGGGCCTCAAAAATGTGGCAGAAGGTTCCCTTTGATCACTAGCGCGTAGATCTCATCGCAAGCTTTGATTTGATATACTGTAAAGCTCAAATGGACACCCGGATCAAAAGTTATGATTGTTTGAAGTTTGAGTTAAATTTTCAACTTAGTTTAGATCTTTTATTAATTTTTTTGATTTTTGTGTCTTAAAATTGTTATTAAATGATTATTAATCGATGATAATTAGAAAATTATTAATTAATAATATTTTTTAAAATATTTTAAAGCCATTTTCACTAAATTTCTTATATATTAAATGTAATATTATATTTATACTTATCTAAAACATATTTAAAAAATATATATTATATTTATTTCAATATAAATATAATTATATAACAATATATTATTTTTCATGGTTTTTCTTAATATAATCTTTATCAACACTAGAAAAAAGTGTTGATAACGCCCCCCCCCCCCCCTTTAACTGCGCTAAAAAAGCACTGATAAAGGGTGGTGCTGCGAAAACCCAGTTTTGTGGTAATGTTGACTATATAAGTGATGAAAGTCAATCTGAAGATGTTCACCTAAGATTGGATGTCGTGTCTGGGACCATCCTCAAACTTCCATGTCATAAATAACGCATCACCCCCTATAATGGGTGTGAAGCATTGTAGCTCTGTGAAGCGAGAAGAGTACTCCATGACTGAGAGAGTACCCTGTTCCGGACTCATGAACTCTCGGGCTCGATCGGCCCTCAAAGTCTCTGGGTAGAAGTAATCGTAGAAGGCATGCTGGAACTCATCCCAAGCCATAACCTTCTAGCATCATGCCTGTAAGATCACATCCCACCATCTGTTGGAGGAATCCCGAAGCATATAAGTAGTGAGCTTCACCCACCTCTCTAGAGGCGTCTCCAGATGCTCGAAGATCGACAACATGGCTTCTAACCATGACTCTGCAGTATGGGGTCCTTCGTCCCCTAAGAAAGTAGAAGTATGCAACTACTGAAAGACCAGCGTCAGTTCTGCCATAGATGGGGCAGGATACAATGCTCCCAGAAAGGTCTGCATAAACCTCAAGAAGCCTCCTCTGAACTGTACATCGGCACCTGTATCTGGAATGACAGCTGGTGCCAAGACGGGCACGATGGGAGGATCTGCTGGTAGTCCCTGATCTACCATGTTTGGTGTATGTTCACTGCCCTGTATCTGGCATACAACCGGAGGATTTCACGGTGGCATGACTCTGCAAGGTCAAGCGCACACCTTAGCTCAAGAATATCAAGGACTGAAAATTAGAAGTGCAAGAAAGGAACATGAGAAAGAAAGCATTCAAGTTCTTCAAAACAAGGATACACGGCGTGTATAACCCCTACACAGTGTGTTCCCTTAAAGTCTGCCAAAATTGATCATGTAACATCCCTTACACACGGCATGTTCTCCATTTACACGGCGTGTACTTGAATCCTTTCCCCCTGCTCGGGTTCCTTTACATAGCTAAACCACACAGTTCTCTCCTAGAACAAAACTACATGGTGTGTTTATGACAAACACGTGTGTACCGCTTAGGTTTCAACTGCCCGTGTTGTTAGTCACACGGTCGAAGACACGGCTGACTCTACACGGCATGTACTAGAAGGATTTCATCCACTCGTGTCGTTAGTCACACGGCAGGACACATGGCCTCTACAACAGAGCGTATACATCCGGTACACGATGTGTTCCACTAAAGATTTCCCAACCCCATGTCCCTGCTCACATAGGCAGTCACACGGTCAAGGATTACACGACGTGTACATATAGTACACGGCCTGTAATTAAGAAAAATGGTTCCTTCCCGAACAGAAGGATACATGGCGTGTATTCATCAATACACACTGTGTATTCTGGGTTTTTCCGGACAGTAAGCCTCAGAAAGTACTCTAAAGCCCATAAAAACTCTAAAACAAACATTAACGTGCCAAATTCCGATCTGTGAGGGCCCATACTCCCCACGAATCAAAGCTTGGCATCATATTCTTGTCACATAACAAGTATAACAGTGCAAGGAACACATGATCCACCAAATTCTGATCCATGAGGGCCCATAACACTTTAAGGACCAAAGTTCGGCGCTCGTTCAAACAAAACCTTACACAATAAGCAATACCCTATCAAATAGTAGGTATTCTATCAAGGCATCTATCACAAAAGCATGCATATCTAGAACAACATCTATCACAACAACATGCAATCGATAATACACCCTAAATGACATGACAAAAATGCATGACATGTGATCTCAAGCAAGTGCCTATATGATGCATGAGATGGAATACCTTCATCTCACCGGGTTGCAAAAGAAATAGAACCTCAATAATATCAACGATAATAGCACAAAGCATATGAATCACCCAACGGTAAAATCAAATCAACTGTGATAATTGAAAAGGTAGAAAAATTGCAATAATTGAGGTAAATTAGCTTTTCCCTGTACACAGGTTAGCTACTCCCAGACACAACTTATTACCAACTACCTATTCCTTCCTATCCCTAGCTATAGGCTCCAAAAAGTAAGTCAAATAAGAAAAAATTCTTTTGATAGCACTTTGTAACATCCCGGTTCTGGATGCCGCCCAGAGGTGCCCTGTACCCAGTAGGTCACATGGCCTCAAGTGCATTTCCCTAAACGTCAGAGGTTGCTGACTAGCAGCGAGGGCCTTGGGTGTGATAATGGAGAAACTATGCTCTCATTAGCAGAGTAACACAGCAAAAATAAACAGATAACAGTAGTAGAAGAAGTAATAATAACATGAAATAGTAAACAGTGGAAGACTGCAAGTAGATAAACAACTGGAGCACATATATAAATGATGCATGTCACATATGTCTAGGAAAGCGGTAAAACAAGTCACAATACTGGAATACAGTACTAAACCAAGTACAAAGGAAAACAAGTAAATAACTCCAGCAACATCGCAAGCCTCAGCTTGGTCTCACGCTCTCCAGCTCTACAGCAATCAAGTACCTGAAGTAGAAGGGCGTTTGCCCTCGTTTATACCTGCAACATTATAATCTGTTTGGGCCCAAATCATGATCCAAACATGGTGTGAGACGAATCCCAATAGGCAATTACCCAAATATTTGTGCCTAACTACAAGTGAATATATGTATATGGCAGACAATATGAAAAACGAAGTAATAAACAAAGAAGTACTCAAAAGTAAACAATCATACAGTTTCAACTACATTCATTTACATTTATTAAATAAACAACCAAACAATCTCAAGCAACCCTCTGGGAAGTTCTCACAGTCTAACCCCTCTGATTCAGCTTGACAAAGACTCTCTAAGGAAGCACTCGCCGTCAATTCCTATGTGGTCTTGTAACGGTAAACTACACACTCTGGAGAAGCACTCAACGTCCAATTCCCCCTATGGTCTCGCAACGTGGAACTACAGACACTCTGAGGGAGCACTCATGTCCATCCCCCCTATGGTCTCGCAACGTGAAAGTATAACAGACACTCTAGGAAAACCCTCAACGTCCATTTCCCCTATGGTCTAACTAAACCAGGTTCTCACAACCCTGTGTAAGTCAATCGTGCACAAACGATATCCAGCATCCAAAGTAAATCACAATATACTACTTGGCTAAACAGCTACAAAGCATGGCACAAGTAAGTCAGATAATATCACTTCATCCTAACAGCACTAGGCATGGAAAATAGAGAAGCCTAACAAGCAAAACTAGACCCAACGACCAATATCAGTTCAAACACGGGAAAACACATCCATAGCAAGTTAATTAAACCCTATTCTCAAACAAGAGCCCTAACTCAATCAATCAAGGCATAACAGTCATTAAAGGGTTAAATTCCCTAAACACGCAATACCCCGAACTAGGGTATTGGGCACTTTTGCACATATAATTCAAAGACAAATTACGGATAGGCACAAACCACCTACCTCGACATTATACGATCGATATAGTTGAATCCCAACCTTTGATTCGGCATAGAATGTCGTATATCTACAAAAAAAAATCTAAAACGTTCAACCAAGAATATCTCACGAAATAGGATAAATCAAGGGATGAGGCTCTAGAAGAAGGAAGAACTCACCGTGGTGATTCCAATGCAAACGACGGAAGTTGATTCAGAGAATGGATGGTCGGTCGGGGGCTCAGAGAAGAATCACAATCTTCGGTCGCTCTTGGGCAAGACGACGTTAGAAGAAGTGTTTTCTGTGAATAAGACGTGACCCTGGTCTGATTTATCAGATAAAAATAAAAATACACAACGTATTCTTTAAATGTACACGACATGTATATGCCTTTACTGGGCCCTACTTTAGGCAGTCTCCAGGTCACCCCACACGGCCATGTACTCGATCATTACATGGTCAGTACATGACTACCCACGGAAACCAGGTACAAAACGTGTACTCCTAAGTACACGGCGTGTAATCCTTAAATTTCTAGAAACTCCTATTTTTCTCAAAAACACCATAAAAACAATATCCATACCTGAATGAAGATCTGCGTTCTTACACAGATCACCATCAAAGACCTTTGTCGTTCGTTGTGGGTGATCGTGTGTTCTTGAGGATCTCTCCAAGAATTGGACATCGTTGTTTTGGGAAGCAGGGCAAGTTATCTCCTAGATACATTGTCCCTTTCGAGATACTGGAATGAGTTGGAGAGGTGTCATATCGGTAGGCATTACTACCACAGTTCAGTTCAGTGCATAATATGTTCCACATCTCTTAGTTGAAAAAGTATCAACCTAATCTTGACCATGTGATCAGATGAGATCACGTTGACCTAGAGCCGGATGCTTCGTTGATACATATCCCAGTGCAGATTGTGGATTGGCAATGGAAAGTCTTGCATGGAAAAGGCATCGGTCTAGTGAGGGTTTTATGGTAGCATGGTCATATTCAGGAAGAGATTTGGGAACGTGAGAAGGAAATGAAAGAGAAATGATCGGAATTCTTTCAGGGCAGTGAGGGTTTTCTACTTTCCAAGGATGGAAAGACCAATGGTGGGAAGAATGTAGTACCCCTGGTTTCTATGTTGTGACATCCAGTTACCTTGATCAAGTATGTTTTCCACCTTTTCTAAGTCCCCTTTTGATTAAGAATCCTAAAAAATAGTTTTCCAAGGTTTAATGTAGGTTTTAGGTTATGTACCTGAAGTACATGTCGTGTACCTGAAGTACACATCGTGTACTTGGGGACAGATTCAAGTCGTGAAGCAGGGGTCATTATGTGATCTCGTACACGTCATGTACCTGAGGTACATGTTTTGTAATGATTAAATTTGGTTTTTTACCTGAGGCAACGGTTTTTTCGATGTACTTATCCAGTGTGGTCTTCACGTTGTGACCAGGGGGTACACGTCGTGACTCGGCACACACCCAGATTAAAATCATGCTTGCGGTTGTTTCGTCTCATTCTTTTGGTTGTCACTTCGTGGCTCTCGACCCTAGACCCTCCCTAGGTGGTTTTCAGAGGCACTCCTTGCGGATCGATCTGATCGACTTTGGATCTTCGTTGTGTCTGTGGTATGTCTCTCTGAGTAAGTGTTCTATTAGATCTAATTATCATCTCCTCTTGGTTCTAAGATCTATGCCTGTTATGGGTAGATCTAGGTTGGTGTTTGCCAAATAATTTGAAATTTGGCTTTGTTGTCAATAGGAGAAGGGATCTAAGGCCGTTTCTTTGAAGAATCAGCCCGGTTTTTGTGAGCGTTCTTTGTCCTTTGTTGCATTTCGTCAAAATCTTCGAGGTAGGTGGCTTCACTCTCAACTCCTCTTAGTTGAACTGGTTGGAATGCTTTCAAATTTAATGTATTGTGATGAATTGATTGTGATTTGGTTGTTGAACACTTATTGGAAACCTTATTAAGTGACGGTTTGTGAAATATAGAAAATTTGGGGATTTTGAATGAGTGCTTTGGTTCTTGGTTTTAAAATATGGATTTTAAAGTGGGGATTTTTCTGGATTGATGGCACATGAATTAGATTATATGTTTTCAATAAAAGGGAAAGTTTTATTGAAATTAAATGTTGCTTTGAAATTGGTTGTGCTTTGGTTTTCAATAAAAGTTCATTCTTATTGAAGTGGTTTATTTTCGTAATAGAAATATTTGGCATAAACGGTGTTGGTGTGAGTTCATGCTTAACGGGCCCTTAATAAGGGATGAGTACCATTAGGGTACAAGGTACGTGACCCTGGATCAGGGGTGGGTGTCAGTGGGACACAAAGTGATTGGACAAGAGACCGCTCATGAGTATGGAGCTGTCGAACGAAGCATGCATGTGTGGGTGTGTTGTGAACTATGGAATGGGTATGCCAAAATGATAATAAAAATTGGTTTTTAAGCTTTGACTAGTTATTTTCTGGAAAATAACTTGCTAGAAATTGGTTTCATTTACCTTTATTTGCACTTGGTTATGATTGGTTTTCGAGCTTGATTATATTTGGCTATAAACTGTTTTGGTAAATTGTTTTATATTAACTGTTTTATATAATGTGCTAACCATTCTATCCTAGTGGCGTTAGTAGGGAAGTAGTTGGGGAAAACCTTCTGATTTTTATACTCACCCCTGCTTTGGAACTTTTGTGATTTTGCAGATGCTATCATCCGGGATAGGGGTAGAGGTAACGTTTCACACGTTTTTGTTAGAGTTGGTGTCCGGAGAACCAACTGTTTGTACTTTGATTACATGAATGTACACTTATTATATATTGTTCATTGTTCTGCATGACTATAATATAATAATGTCCTGGAATATTTGTTGCATTAATAAGGTCATGGCAGATCTTCGCTACGATGAGAACCTTAAAATGCTATAACAATATTCTTAAATAAAGTTCTACGGTTGGATGACATACTATGATAGGACACATAGTATACAGACCATCATGTGTGATTACTCGTAAGAAGACGAGACTCTCTCTCATGGAGTTCACACTTGGTAATCTCCAAGATGGGAGATTATGAGAAAAGACCCGTCAGTAGTAATTCCGCATGTCTTGGTGTCATCGGATATTGCTATTTGCAAGCGTGTGTAATGGTCCTTAGACTGGAAGATTATCATTAACTCATGTCATGACTCGTGCACTTAGATTTGCTGACGAAAACCGTCACGTAGACAGTTGGCGGGAAGTAGGGTATGTTGGGTGCGTCACAAATGACATGTTGTTAATGGATAAGTTGAGGAAGGATTTTTCCCTTCCATATTTATGGAAGTAGATATCTCGGGCCCTTTGATTGAAATAGAACTTTCTCCCAAATTCCATGGCCATGGTGTAACGACGAGTTTATTTCTGGAAGTCAAAGAATGACAGATCAAGCATATAGGTTTATGACACTGTCGTGAAACCTGCTTGATGAGATATTAAGACAAATGGATTAAATTACACTGTAAGCGTTCGTATGAGAAGACACGTCAATGCGGCGTCAACTTCTTTCTCTTGGGTGCCTTGACCCGTTGCTAGACAGTAATCTTGGACTTTAGGCAAGCCCGCCTAATGCCAACGAGAAAGAGGCCTAGTGGGTCACACACTAAGTGTATTCAAGTATCTCAAGTAGAATAAAGATTATTCTCATACATGGTTTAATAATTATTCAAGGAGGCCTAAATCATTTTACTGCTGGAGAAGGAATAAATGAAAACAAAATATACACACCGTGTACAATGAATGTACACACCGTGTAGTTTTCAATGAAAAACAAGTACACGCCGTGTATTTATGATTACACGCTGTGTAGTTTTTCCAATCGAGATTTTGAGGAAATAATATCATTTTATTAAATGATATTTATTATAATCAGTGTGGGTGCATGTCAAGGAATTAATGAATCGACATGGGGTTTTCAAAAGAGTTAATGAAATAAATAAAACGCGTAACGCCTTTATTTATTGTCATAACTTTACAACCTCAATCCTGATTATAAATATCCTCACAACCTCAACTCATTTCCTAAGAGAATCGTTGTGCACAACAATTCTGGAGAATTCTCTCAAGACTGAAAGAACTTCTTCCTCCAAGAACGCTCTCAAGACTGAGAGAGATCCTCTTCCATCGGATCAAGACGATCTAAGGCGGACAACGCAAGCAAAGGTTTCTCCATGCTAGCACCCGGATACTCCTTTGGCGACGTCCAGAGATACGAGGTGCACGTGTGGATCACCCCTAGAAGAAGTCTACATTTGGCTTCTGCGACACAACGACGAATCACATCGGAACGTGATCAAGAATATCAATGAAGAAAGAACACCTAAAAGGTACTTCTTGTCAATTAATTAAATTAATTATAATCAACCTGTGCCAATCCACTTTTGTGGTTCCGGGACCTTTCTTCTTCCTTGTCTATTTCTGTGAATCAATCCGTGGAGACTGGCGTTTATCGCCGTATTGATCCCAGATTGATCATTGCTAATGACAAAAAGATAAGTGGGCACATCCACCCACGAGCTTCCGCTGCGCCCAAAACCTTCAATTGGTATCAGAGGGGGGTTACAACGTTGATTATAGTTATTTAATTTTCGTTGATAATTTACGCATTTATATTTGATTCAATTCAAGATAAATCGTTCTATAAAACTGAATGAATGAGATCTGTTCTTCCTCCTTCGTTTCTCGATTCACATCACAGAAAAGACCTTTTAATTTTAATTCTGATTAAATTAAAAACGAGAAACTCATCCGGAGGAGCCGCACTTTCTGTCCGTACAACACAAGAATACACGGCGTGTAGTGAAAACTACACGCCGTGTACTTAGGTTCAACGAACCGGTACTGGTCCGCCAAACCACGCCGTGTGAATTGAGTATACCTGAGTTTTATTACACCGTGTTGACCAGAATTGAATGGCGTGTGGAAACCGGCATACACGGCGTGTATGTTGAATCAACACGCCGTGTAGTCCGATCCGGCCCAGGTGAAATCGTGTACAAGGAGAAGCCATGTACCACGTACACGGGATTTCCAGGCCGGTAACCACGTAACAAGGAAGTACATGTCGTGTTAGATTAATCTACATGCTGTGTACTCCAAAATTTCCAAAGTACAGAAAACACGCCAAAGCCCCCGGTGTGTACTTTGGATAAAGGGTGAAAAATACACACCATGTAATATATCCTACACGCTGTGTACTTTCCAGAAATGGGATTTCACCAGGTTTCCTCCAAAAGTACAAAGACCTGTACAAGGAATATGGATGAGAAGAATCTCAAGGAAATTCATAAAGGAATTTAAGATAAAGAATTGATTAATTATAAGATCATAATTAATTGAATTCAAGCGCGACTTATCTTGAATAAATAGAACGATTAAAAGAATTTTAATGCTAAATATGCGTAAATGTCATTGCATGCTATGGATGATCATGAGCTAGACCAAAGATCCTTTGTATGTGTGTATGGTTTCATTTAAATTTGTTTAATTTAAATTTGTTGGCTTGCGAGCCTTCTTCCAATAAAATGTAGGGTCTGCGTGCCCATGGTTTCTTTAATGTAAACCCCATGTAATGGAGGATCTCCCAAGCCAGAGGAGACGGTTCAAAACCCGAAGCTGAGGCGAAACCAACCCAAGAAGATAAAAAGGTGGACAGGTGGGAGCTGCAAAACACAAACCATCCATTCAATGTGTTTTTTCCTAGGTCAGGGTTAGCTTATCAAACTGCTAGATAAGCTAACCAATAGAAGCTCATGATCATACCATCTTATTTTATTTTTGTCTGATTGCATGGTTTATTTATTATGTATGTGTTGTCGTGATCACATAATTAATGAAATAAACAAGCATGCAAAGATGGAATAAAATAAAAACCAGACTATGTGTAAACATTATCAGAACATGGTTAATCACTTAATCAAGCATCACTTAATATTAACAAGCATGTGATAATACAAAACTACGCATAAAGATTTTTATTATAATAGATTTGGATATTGAAGACGGGTTTTGGAGTGGAGCTCTCGCGCAGGCCCCCGATGGCGAAACCCTAGTTTCTCGGTGATGGCGGCCGCTGCGGCCCCTCCTCCAATGGTGGAGGGGGGGTCTCCGCTTCCTAGCCTTGGATCTCGGCAGTCTGATGCGGTTTTCTTCTTCCCTGAAATTCAAGTTGCTCCAAAGGTCCCTGGGTGCGTCTCTGGTCAGCCTATTGTCCCGGTTTCGTTGCAGGAGTTTTCTGAGGCGTCATCATTGCTGTCTCTGGCTTTGATTGCGAAGTTCGTGAGGCGGCGACCGCTTGTGGAGGATTTCGATAAATCCGTCAATGAACAATGGGGTTTGAGGCATCACGCGCAGGTAGGAATTCTTAGACCGCGCCAATTTCTTATAATTTTCGAGGACGAAGAAGATCTGGGCAGGGCTTGGTCTCGTAATAGGAAATCCTTCTCCGGTTCCTCTTTCCACCTTCTTCGGTGGTCGTTTTTTGCACACATGAGCCGTGATTCACCCAGCTCGGCAATTTGGATTCAGTTGCCTGGTCTTCCCCTCCCGTTCCAGAACCCTGGGCTGTTGAAGTCGATTGGCAATTCCATTGGCCGATTTATATGCAGCGATCAACGGACGGCTTTGGCGACGCACCCGATGTCTGCAAGGATTTGTGTGGAAATGGACCTCTCAAGAATTCCACCGGAGGTTGTCTGGATTGTTGTGGAAAATGAGTATAGGTATGCGCAGTCGATCACCTATGAATCATGGATCCCTTTCTGTTCATGCTGCTTCAAGCAGGGGCATGATGCTGGTGACTGTCGGAAGAAGGATGGGGGTGCCCGCTCCGGTGGGACCGCTGGTGTGGCGTTCTCCGGTGATAGACAAAAGGAGGTCCAAGACACTGTATCTATTCCAGAATCCCGTGTCTTATCTGGTTTCGATGCTGGTCCTGTTGCAGGATGTAGCAGGTCAATGCGGGTTGGTTGCCTGGATGGTTTGAGGAGAGCTGAAGCTGCAAATCTCTGCACGGCTGATAATGGAATGGTTAGGGAACAGCAGACAGAGGTGTTGTCCTCTCAACCGAAGGTGAATGACATTTTCAGGAGGCTGAGACAAGACCTGGCCATCCCCCCGGGAGTGTCTGGTGTTGCAGGTGTGGCTCAGAATGGTAATGCCATGCAGGTTGGGGCGTCTGAGGGTATGGAAGTCCTGAATGCTGGGGATTCGATTGCAAAGGGATCTATTAGTCTGGATGGGGGCAAGTCTGCTATTCCTCAAGAGGGGGTGGATGGTTTGAAGTTGGGCGAAGGCGCTGGGGACCAGCAGGTTGGAGCTGGTAAACAGGCCGCTTGCAACAGCAGTGCAGAGGGGATGAATCCTGTGGCTGTGGATTTGCTCTGCTCTACAGAGAAGGTTGTTCTTGCAGTGGGTGACCCGGGGAGATGTGCTGAGGGCGATGGCAGGTGCAAAGTTGATGAAGGGGTCCGGTTTGCAGTCCCCACATGCAACCGCTTTCAGGTCCTGGAACTTGAGGATGCCGAGGTAGAAAATACTGAAACTACTGGTGTGAGTGCAGGGACTGGTTCTCTGAAGGAGGCAGCTGTGAATGAAGAAAGGAGGCTGGTGCTGTGTGAGCAGCCGAAGGGCTTAGCATCATCTGATGTTAATGATCAGATACAGCAGAAACAGTCACCTGGCTATAGTAATGTGGTCATTTGTGAGAAATGGGGGGAGATCTCTGACAGTGACAAAGAGAATACTGGCGGCTTACAGTTGCCTTCGTATAGCACTATTGTCCAAGGGGGGAAGGTGAAGGCAGCTGAGAATGAGGAGGCGGGGACTGCTTCATCTCGAAGGCGCCCGAGGAAGGATTACTCCAATTTGCCAAAGCCGATGCCCACTAGGTCATCTGCAATAAAGGCAGGTGGGGCAAGCCTTAGCAAAGCATTATGAAAGTTCAGACTGGGAGACAGCCACTGCGGAGGAAGATTTCTACCAAGGGTGTGGCGATGGGTATGGTTCTGATGGGTTCTAGCTGTTGTTTTATGGAATTCTGGTTTTCTGTACTGCACTTTTCTTTTATTTAATAAATTGTCAGGGGCTAGCCTCTGACTGACTTTCCTGGTAAAAAAAAAAAAAAACTACGCATAAAGAATAAAATCCCTCAAATACCATATTAAGTCAGACCAAGCCTTTCGTTACTTGATTAAGGGAGAGACTCAATAAAACTATGTGTTTGACCAACCCTTGTTGGGACACTTACTTTTATAAAGGAAGCTCTTATGAAAAGTTTCGGGTTGACTTAAACATTTTACATCAAGAGGAGTAGCCCTTGCTAGACTTGTTGTAAAATGGAGGCAAGTGTTGAGGAAATCCAAGTCAGTATTTCAGGATTGGGGAGTCCACTCAACAGATCAAGGAACTGTAAGCTCACAGTTGGCAAAGACATGCCTATCTAAATATCTTCAAATAGCTTGACCAACCCTTGTTAGGGTTATGCGAAGGGGGATATGGATCTTTGCCACTAGAATGTCAAAGCAACTAGACATTCCGAGTTCAATGGTGAGGGCCATTGGGACTTGATAAAATAGTGGGAGACTTAATAAATTCATTTATTATTTTTCATCAAATGTAATCAAAAGGTACTGATAAATCTGCTCTTTTAATTTGTAGAATCAATATGAAAAGATCGTCAACCACATTTTCTCTGCGATCAATTATGGATAAAGACAATATCCTCACTGGCAGTAACTTTCAGGAATGGTTTAGGCGCCTTCGAGTTATCCTACGCCATGAACGAAAGTTTTACGTATTGGAGTCATCGCTTCCTGATTCGCCTCCCCAAGGGGAAAGTGATGAAGATTTCTTGATCTATGATCAACATTTGAACGATGCACTCGACGTTCAATGTTTGATGTTGTCATCAATGTCTAGTGAGATCATGAAGTCTCATGAAGACATGGATGCTTATAGCATGCTCGAGCACCTTTATGGTCTATACCATGAGAGAGAAAGACGGGAAAGGTTTGAGATCTCCAAGGCTCTATTTCAGAGCAAGCTTGGAGAGGGTGCCCCAGCTGGGCCTCATGTAGTCAAGCTCATTGGCTACATTGAGCGCTTAGAGGTTCTAGGGTTTAAACTCCCCGAAGAACTGGGTACCGATCTCATTCTTGCATCACTTCCCTAGAGATTCTCTAACTTTGTTGTAAATTTCAACATGAACAACATTGAGAAGTCTCTATCTGATCTTCTCATCCTTATTCGCCAAGTGGACAATGATATGAAGCGTGAAAAGCCTTCTGTCCTTATGGTGAATAAAAGGAAAGGGAAAGCAAAGAGCTTTAAGCCCAAAGCTTCTTCAAGGCCTTCCAAAAAAAGGAAGACCAAAGGGGAGGCAAGAGAACAGGAGGTTATTTGTTTCACGTGTGGCAAGAAGGGCCACTGGAAGAAAAACTGCACCCAGCCAAGGAAGCAAGGGGAAGCTTCAGGTGCGTTTGTTATCGAATGAAATCTATTTGTTTCTACCAATTGGGTATTAGATACTGCTTGTGGTGTTCACATCTGTATCCAAATACAGGAACCAAGTAGATTCAGAAAGATTGATCGAGGTGAGGTGGATCTGTGAGCAGCCAACAGAGCCAGACTCGCTGTTGTAGCTGTCGGAGACTACCACCTCACATTGCCTACTAGGATGGTCTTGGTTTTGAAAGGATGTTATTATGTACCCTCTATAACCAAAAACATTATTTCAGTATCCAGATTAGATACTGATGGATTCATCTTCAAGTTTGGAAGTGGATGTTGCTATTTTTATAAAGATAGCATTTGTTTTGGTAGAGCGCATTTATATAACGACCTTTATGTGTTAGACTACTCAAACCAAGTAATGGAAATCAATGAAAAAATTAATTCGCATGACTCATGCCACACCCAACTTTGGCATCACTGGCTAGGTCATGTCAATGAGAAACGTTTGACAAAATTACATCAAGATGGGTATTTAGATTCTTTCAAGCTAAAACCACTTGGTGTAAGTCATGTGTGTCTACAAGGAAAAATGACCAAAGCCCCATTTAGTGGGAAAGGTGAAAGGGCTAAAGAGATTCTAGAATTAGTACACACAAATGTGTGCGGACCATTTCCAGTTGAAGCAAGGGGTGGGTTCTTGTACTTCATAACTTTTACTAATGATTTTAGTAGATATGGATATATTTACTTAATGAGGTATAAGTCAGATTCTTTTGATCGGTTCAAAGAATACAAGAATGAAGTTGAGAACCAGCTTGGTAAGATGATTAAGAAACTCCGCTCAGACAGATGAGGAGAATATCTTAATCAAAACTTCATTGATTTCTTACAGGAGTTTGGGATTCAATCTCAACTCACTCCTCCTTACACGCCTCAGTGGAATGGTGTGAGTGAAAGGAGGAACCGCACCCTGTTGGACATGGTGAGATCAATGATGAGTCATGTGAGTCTTCCATTATTCTTTTGAGAATATGCATTACAAACAGCAGCACACATACTAAACCAAGTACCAACTAAATCGATAAATGGTATTACATACGAGTTATAGAGTGGACGCAAAGCCATGTTATCAAATTTACATGTGTGGGGTAGTGAAGCATTTGTTAAGGCCTCTTCAGGTAACAAACTTGCACCCCGAGGCACAATGTGTATCTTTATAGAATATCCCAAGGAAATAAGGGGATATTACCTATACAACCCCTCAGATAAAAAGGTTATAGTGGCAAGACACGCCATATTCCTTGAGAGGGAGCACATATCCAAAAGAGATAGTGGGAGCGAGATAGACTTCGATGAAGTCGAGGCTCAAGATACACAGGAGTTGGTACAAGAACAGATTCCACAAAACCCTGTGGAAGAACAATCTGTTCCAGAGACACAAGAACTGCGTAGGAGCACAAGAGAGGTGAGAGAACCAGAACGATATGGTTTTCTTGTCACCGATGATGGTGACTCATTATTGGTTGACAATGATGATCCTCTTACCTACAAGGAAGCAGTTGAAGGCACAGACACTGCCAAGTGGCAAGAAGCCATGAATTCTGAAATGGATTCCATGTACCAAAACCAAGTCTGGATTTTGGTAGATCCTCCAGTTGATGTAAAGTCTGTTGGTAATAAATGGGTATTCAAGAATAAACTGGACATGGAGGGGCAAGTCAGCACCTATAAGGCACGACTGGTTACAAAAGGTTTTAGACAGCATAAAGGAATTGACTATGATTAAACCTTTTCACCGGTTGTGATGCTGAAATCCATCAGAATCCTATTGGTCATTGCCGCTTACCATGACTATGAAATTTGGAAAATGGATGTCAAAACAACATTCCTTAACGGGAACCTCCAGGAAGATGTCTACATGACACAACCTGAAGGGTTTGTGACTCCAAATGATGCCAACAAGGTATGCAAGTTGCAAAAATCCATTTATGGATTAAAGCATGCATCAAGGTCATGGAACATTCGTTTTGATGAAGCCGTAACGGAATTTGGCTTTGTTAAAAATGAATGTGAGCCTTGTGTCTACAAAAGGTTTAGTGGAAGTGCAGTTGTTTTCCTAATAGTATATGTTGATGATATATTACTAATTGGAAACGAAGTACCTGTCTTACAGTCAGTTAAGGCATGGTTGGATAAATGCTTCTCCATGGAAGACTTGGGCGAGGCAACATATATTCTTGAGATCAAGATCCATCGTGATAGATCCAAGAGAATGTTGGGCCTGAATCAAAGTACATACATTGATAAGATACTGAAGAGATTCAATATGGAACAGTCCAAGAGGGGATTGTTGCCAGTGTCACAGGGCATTCATCTTTCTAAGAAAATGTGTCCTCAGACACATGAGCAAAGAAAGAAAATGGCAAGGATCCCTTACGCATCTGCGATTGGGTCAGTCATGTATGTCATGCTATGTACAAGGCTAGATGTTGCTTACGCATTAAGTGTGGTAGGCAGATATCAAGCGGATCCAGGCGACCATCATTGGATGGCAGTCAAGACTATCCTTAAGTATCTAAGGCATACTAAGGATATGTTCCTGGTTTATGGAGGAGATGAGGAACTAGTCATCAGAGGACATGTAGATGTTAGTTTCCAGACTGATCAAGATAACATGAAGTTGCAGACTGGATACGTCTTCAGTTTGAATGGAGGTGCAGTGAGCTGGAAGAGCTCAAAGCAAGGTGTGGTCGCAGATTCTACAGCAGAGTCCGAGTATATCGCAGCTTCTAAGCCAGCAAAAGAAGCAGTATGGATGCGAAGCTTCGTCCAAGAGCTGGATGTAGTACCTAGTAATAAAGATCATATCACACTCTATTGTGATAATACTGCAGCGGTGACACTTACAAAAGAGCCAAGGTCACATCAGCGGACAAAGTACATACTTCGGAAGTATCATCTCTTGAGGGATTTTTCTCAGAGAGGTGAAGTTACAGTAAGCAGTATTTCCACGGAAGACAACGTGGTGGACCCCTTGACTAAAGTCTTGACTCAGCAGAAACATGATCATCATGTGAGGTCTAGCGAACTAAAAGTCGTAGGCAGTTGACTCTAGTCCAAGTGGGAGTTCGTTAGAGTTTGTGTCTTGAGAACCAACTTTTTGTACTTTAATTACATGAATGTACACTTATTATATATTGTTCATTGTTCTGCATGACTCTAATATAATAATGTCCTGGAATATTTGTTGCATTAATAAGGTAATGGTAGATCCCCGCTATGATGAGAAGCTTAAAATGTTATAACAATATTCTTAAATAAAGTTCTACGGTTGGATGACATACTATGATAGGACACATAGTATACAGACCGTCATGTGCGAGTACTCGTAAGAAAACGAGACTCTCTCTCATGGAGTTCGCACTTGGTAATCTTCAAGATGGGAGATTATAAGAACAGACCCGCCAGTAGTAATTTCGCATGTCTTGGTGTCATCGGATATTGCTATCTGCGAGCGTGTGTAATGGTCCTTAGACTAGAAGATTATCATTAACTCATGTCATGACTCGCGCACTTAGATTTGCTGACGAAAACCGTCACGTAGACAGTTGGCGGGAAGTAGGGTACGTTGGGTGCGTCACGAATGACATGTTGTTAATGGATAAGTCGAGGAAGGATTTGTCCCTTCCATATTTATGGAAGTATATATCTCGGGCCCTTTGATTGAAATAGAACTGTCGCCCAAATTCCATGGTCATGGTGTAATGACGAGTTTATTTCTGGAAGTCAAAGAATAACATATCAAGCATATAGGTTTATGACACTGTCATGAAACCTGCTTTATGAGATATTGAGACAAAGATTTAAATTACACGGTAAGCATTCGTATGAGGTGACACGTCAATGCGGCGTCAACTTCTTTCTCTTGGGTGCTTTGACCCGTTGCTAGACAGTAATCTTGGACTTTAGACAAACTCGTCTAATGCCAACGAGAAAGAGGCCTAGAGGGTCACACACTAAGTGTATTCAAGTATCTCAAGTAAAATAAAGATTATTCTCGTACGTGGTTTAATAATTATTCAAGGAAGCCTAAATCATTTTAATGTTGGAGGAGGAATAAATGAAAACAAAATATACACGCTGTGTACATTGAATGTACATGCCGTGTAGTTTTCAATGAAAAACAAGTACACGCCGTGTATTTATGATTACACGCTGTTTAATTTTTTCAGTTGGGATTTTGAGGAAATAATATCATTTTATTAAATGATATTTATTATAATCAGTGTGGGCGCATGTCAAGGAATTAATGACTCGACATGGGGTTTTCAAAAGAGTTAATGAAATAAATAAAACGCGTAATGCCTTTTATTTATTGTCATAACTTTACAACCTCAAACCCGATTATAAATATCCTTACAACCCCAACTCTTTTCCTAAGAGAATCGTTGTGCACAACAATTCTGGAGAATTCTCTCAAGACTGAAAGAACTTCTTCCTTCAAGAACGCTCTCAAGACCGAGAGAGATCTTCTTCCATCGGATCAAGACGATCTAAGGCGGATAACACAAGCAAAGGTTTCTCCACGCTAGCACCCGGAGACTCCTTTGGCAACGTCCAGAGATACGAGGTGCACATGTGGATCACCGCTAGAGGAAGTCTACATTTGGCTTCTGCGACACAATGACGAATCACATCGGAACGTGATCAAGAATATCAACGAAGAAAGAACACCCAAAAGGTACTTGTCAATTAATTAAATTAATTATAATCAACATGTGACGATCCACTTTTGTGGTTCCGGGACCTTTCTTCTTCTTTGTCTATTTCTGTGAATCGATCTGTGGAGACTGGCGTTTATCGTCGTATTGATCCCAGGTTGATCATTGCTAATGACAAAAGGCCAAGTGGGCACATCCACCCACGACCTTCCGCTGCGCCCGGAACCTTCAGTTTTTAGCACTACCTCGTGATACTTGGGTTGTTCGGTGATTGTGGAGCTTGGAGCTTCTAGAGCATGGAGTCTTGTGGTCTCTTGAGAGTCTTTAGTTATTTATCCTCTATTTACTTTGATACTTATTTGGTCTTCTACTATTACACACTTTGATGTGGTTTTGAGATACATGAAGTTGTTGAGTTGTCTTTCTTTTGTTCGTGCATCATTTAGTGAACGGTTTGGTTATGGTTTGTTGGTTTTGGTTTATTTCCTAAAGTGTAAATCGTCCCCCACTTGTATCTGAGACCCTTCGGCATTTATTGTCATCCTTTGGCATCTTGGGGATGTCGCTTAAGACCAAGTAATGACTCGTTATACTCTCAAGCCAATGAGAATTAGCGAGTCATTACAATTAAGTTAAACAAATATGTATTTCAAAAGAAGGGAGGTGTATTATATTTCCTTCAAATGCTTTGCTTAATGTTTATATCTAATTATATAGACATGCATGGAATAATGAGTTCTTTCACATTTGCATGGGATAATGCAATTACCAGCATTTTCAGGAATGGACTTAATTAGTTTGTTCACATAGTAATATGAATAAAGGGTTTCCTCCAAAAGGATTTCCAATGATTATGGTATTTCCACGATGTCCATGTTTTTTATACAGTCATACCAAATTTCATTGATACACTTCATTTATATAAAATTCCATGTTTTTAGGAATAAAGGATATTTTTAATGAATTCTCTGCTTTTAAGTAAATTTCACATGTTATATTTTTTACCATTTATAGTTCCTTTAAAATACCTTTGGATCTTATCATTATAAAAAAAATATGATTATCGTCTATATTCTTATGCGCTTTTGTTAATATTTTTGTCCACTTCCTCATGTCCTCATTCATGTTTATGATCTAAAACATTATATCTTTTTCCTATAATGATCATTTGATCTCACCTTTTTCTTATTATTCCATTATATAGGTTAGGAAGATGATTATGTAATGTGAGGTAATAATAAAATGTTCTAAAAGAGAATAATTATTGAGAAATGTTTTCAGCTATTGTAAAATAATATTTATATATATCCAATCTCCAACACACTGATCCATTGGGCTATTATGTTGTGTGGCTGTTTGTGAGGTACATTATTTAAATCATGATATAAATCTATTAGTTACATCAGGTTTTTTTAGGGCATGTTAGTTTTTTATAGAGAAGGGTTTAGTTTTTTTCGAGATAAAATTAGAAAAATTTAGAGAAAACCATAGTTAAATAGTCTAAGAGATGAGTCATTGTATAGGATAACATCCAAATAGTTTAGAAAATAGATATTGTTTGGTTTTCGAAGAAATAAAGTATCCTTCAAGATATTATACATGCATGTAGGCTATTTAATAGATTTACCTGGAGGTAATAACCCTTAATAAGGAATGATGGTTATTATCTTAACGTTATAGTGGTCCATGATATAAGCATAACTACAGAACTCATTTAACACAATCAAAGGATATTATTTGGTTAATCTCATTATCTCTACATACTATTATAAAGAATTTTAATATATAAGACTATGTTCAATTAGAAAACTAACTAGAGATAATAAATGTTTATACATAGAGATACATTTCCAAACATGTACACATTATTTAAGAAATCCCCCCTCTATGTTTATAGTATCCATTTCATGTGTATTCATTAGTTTGATTATTAACATTCCCAATATTACTTTAGAAACGGTACTAGTTGGAATTAAAAAGAACAAATTTACCAATGTGTATATTGGAAAATGTGGATATCTTCCCAATGGGAAAAATGATATTGAGGTGGAATACAATTATTCATGTGAATGATAACCCAACAATCTCATGTTGGGGGAACCAACAAAAACAATGATCAGCTCTGAAACACAATATGGATTGACAAACATGTTATCAGTCATTTATGAGGAAACACACACCCTCTTTGAGAAGGTATTCTAATATATTGGTTCTATATAAGTGGTAAAATGGAAAAGAAATGATTTTTTTCATTCTCTAATCTTAGACCATGAGAAGGTTATTTTGGTAGTCGGTCATTTTGAAGGTGATGCTTAACATTTGTGGATTCTCATTAGGATTTGTATGAAAATGTTGGTTGTAGACACTATAAAATGTTAATAGTTTAAGTAGATAAATTTCAACATGTATTTTCTTCAGACGCTTTAGGATAAAATAAAGTGAGAATTTATGAAATAAAATAAAATTGAGGATGAATCTATTGGATCATAGGAAGAATATTTCCCAAGACATGCAAGGTATAAATTCAATTTGATTTCAAATATAGAGAAAAATGAATCACATAATTTTTGGCTCCATGATGAAATTGTTTTATGTTAAATTAAGGTAGTAATATATGAAGGAACCTATTAATATTATGGGGAAAATAAATAGAATGTGGAGTATCTATGTAATTCACATTGTCAGAAGAATGTCCAATTTCCAACATTATATAAATGATTGTGACAACACCCGAGTAATGGCCATAAGGGACCAGTGAGGTGTTTTATGTGTTATTACATGGAAAAACAAGCCACTAACTGTAAAACTATGGAAAAAAAGGAGATTATCACAACATAATAGATGATCATCCCCACTAGTTGTCCACCCTCAATATAATGCATCATGTTAATGGAGTTCATACATTTTGACAATAACCTCTCAATAGTTGGGAAAAAAGAATTGCATTGGTGATCATTGTGACTATGGTAAAACACGGTCATGATGTGGAATAAGGTACACTAATTCTCTATTATAGATTAAAAATACATTATTTAAATATACTCATGCATTCTATCATATCACACAAATTTTCTAAGAGTGTGTTATAAACCCCATAGGGAATGGATATTTGCCTTTTAGTGAAAACCACTGGTGGCATGATTATCATATCAAATATTTATAAATCTATTATGACTAAGATTAGTGGGATGATATATCTTATAGATCTAATTCTTCATTCAATGATTTAATTTGAAATATTATTGGGTACAGATTGTATTTCCCATTAGAAATCCCATAACCACTATTGGGATATAAAAGTCTCATTTCAATCCCTCCAAATTTACTTTTTTATCTTAAAACACTTTTAAGGAGAAAGTGAGAACCCACACTTTTAAAACACATCAATTAGCAAAAGAGACAATTGACTTATTAAAGACAAGTCAGAGGCAGTTGGAATCACAATCCCTAAACAATTCACAGGGAAAGGATTTAACCTGACTATCTAGATCATCCTTTAAGATATCTTCATAATGATACGTTAGATAGTCCCAAAGCTTTCAAGTATTCTTTATTAATCTTCCCCAATGTTAAAGCCTATAACCAATATGAACTCTTGTCTTTCAATCCACTCACATTGCTCCCTAGTGGTATCCACTTAGAGTAATCTTCCCATCATTTGATCAACATCTTCCTTTGTCACCTTAATCGTCAGAACAGCCTCCACCATTTCTTCATCAGAGTGCACGATTAGATCCATCTTATGATCCAGATATGTGACCTTTTGTCAGTGCAAGCGGTCAGGATTCCCCACCTCACACTATTTTACAGGTGGTAGAGCATCCTCCTTCACCAACATGCCTCTTGAGACCCAATGTCTCTGACTTCCTCAACCTCCTCACCTTCCATTGTACGAACCTCATGTTCCTTGGGTTAACCATCTTTTTTGGTTGACCGAGCCTCCATCAACCTAATACGAGTAGTCTTTGCACTCCATTGGTTTCTGCTACTTGGAAACAATGAGTCCCTATTTTCCTTATTTCCCTTCTTCATTATTGGACTATGCAAGCCTTTACCAATCCATCCTACAACATTATCATCTGAGGGTTGTCCATCTTCATTGGAATCAAATTCTAAGGGACAAATGGAGTTTCCGTCAATCCCTCCCTCTTTACTGAAACAATCAAATCAGTTTTTTATGTTGAGATTGACCAAAGTCCTCCTTGTATTGGTTCCCGGAATGATAATCAACTGCCATCCTACACCATGCATTGTATGCTCTCACACCTGGCCATCCATCCATAGAGTCGACAATCGGTTGGATCGCCCTTTTAGAGTTGT
Organism: Viscum album; assembly: GCA_963277665.1. Taxonomy (NCBI): domain Eukaryota; kingdom Viridiplantae; phylum Streptophyta; class Magnoliopsida; order Santalales; family Viscaceae; genus Viscum; species Viscum album. The sequence continues at coordinate 964,125,387 of OY728157.1, forward strand.
TACTACTTCCTGCACGCACAACAATAGCATATGTGCATGGATTTGAGATCGCATCACCCTTAGATTTTGGACCATAAGCTTCAATCGAATCCACCTGAGCTTGTGCATTAGCATTATTCATATCCAAATTAACTTAAAACCATTGTACTGACCTGTGAACCCCCTGCAATCGAAGTGTCACCAGGAGGACTCGCCAGATCACTCCTCAACCTGTCAAAAATTTCAGAAACCCTCGGTTTAGGAGGTAAAACAACTGGTTTTTGCCTCACTGCTTCTACCGAACAAACAAAACAATAATTATTACCAGAATCTCAACCAGATCCTTCACAGCCAACAAAAGACCCTTCACCAACCATATCCATGTGCTTTCCATCATCACCAAGAGAACCACTCGGGACCCTATTCACCTGAACCTCCAGAACAGCTCTCGGTTGCATCGTCCTACGCCTGCAGACCACCAAGCTATATCCCAGCTTCAAGCACGATAAACAATACTCACACCTGGATTCAAAAATGACAGAATGCTTGTATCATAAATCTTCACCGACGGCAATCCAGAAGGATTCAACAGGAGCCTTGGACACATAAACTTCTACACAATCCCTTGGTGAAATCAGATGGAACACCAATCGGGTCCTACTATCCGTGCAGAGGAAACACCCAACCATATTTCCAAGAATACGATTTATCAAAGGATTTTGAAATGGAAGAGTGAGTTCCAGAAATCATACCCAAATCGCCATCCAAGAAGAACCTCATTTCATATAAAAATAGTAAGACCTTTTGAAAAGAAGGAATAGAGAGCCATCACAGTAGCGAGGGGCACTCGACCAGGAAAGAATCAAGTCTTCATCAGAGGAAAATTAAATCAAAATGTATCTGGAGTCAAGAAAACTTACCATTGCTCGCTCCTACAAATCCCATGTCTCAAAAATCAAGCGGTCGAAGGAATCTACCGACGGCCGCCGCCGATTGAATTGCACAATAAAGGTCAGATGCAGTAGATAGGATGCTTCATTGAATTCCGAGGTTGAGATCGGCAGTTGAGGGGAACCTTCGAAGTATTCGGGAACATTAGGGCTGATGGAAATCTGAGGGAGGGAAGGTATGAAGTTGGGGTTCGAGAAAGGGACTAAGAGCGGAGGGTGAACACCAGGAAGAGGCAGTGGAGGACCCTCCCCCGCCGCGGAGCTGGGATCATCGCCGCCTAGGGCCTGGAAGCCGACGGGGTCCGAGCAAAACTTCTTGGGTTATCCGCTCTCCAATTCACTCGGTACCTCATTTAAATCCCAAATCATCAAAATTTTATTATATAATATATGGAATTTAAATTTTATTATATAGTATATGATTATCAATAATGTGGGAATAATGACTTGAAGGATCAGGTTTAATGTCGATATTGATTAAATTCCTTCGTTATTGAAGTATATTATAACACTCTGATTTTTTATGCTATATTTCTCTGTAATCAAATTTTATTTCATTGATAGATTTTTTTACACATAACAGGAAATTTAAACGAACCGTGGTATACTATTATTTTACAATTAATTAATTTTAAAATGATCGCATTGCCATTATATTTTGGTTTAGGAATAATATTAACTAAACTATTATAAAGTATTATTTACAAATGTAATGAATGTATTCATTTGTTATTAATTTATAAAATAATTTGGCATTAAAAAAGAGATGTTTTTATGTGCAAAATGTATCATTATCATAAAAAAATCGATAATAATTAATTAACAATATTAACTAAATGTTTTTAAAATATATTCAGTAAAATGTTTTAACACTGATATAATTGTTTTTACTAGTCATGGGATATGAATAAAACCCATTTTATTCATAAAAACATGTTTCTCCACAAACATTTTTCTTTCTTTGTTGTGCTATAATTTTTAAAATAATTTCATCAACATATAAAAATGTGACCATAAAAAAATAATTTGGTTTTTTGATTTATAATGTTCATATATTGTAAATAGGTAACTATTATTATTATTCAGAATGAACAGTAATAGTGGTAGATTAATTATCATCTATCTAATGGATAATCAGTTAATTAATGATAAAATAGTGATATTAGGATTTATAAATCCATATAACACCCATATTATTTCAACTAGGTGATTTTATATCATCCATCCCTATACAATATTCAATGGTATGTATACATTTTTTCATTATTCTATGATACTTTTTTGTCATATTACATTATGTAAAGAGTAAATACAAAACGACACTTTCTTGTTTTATTGTAACTATTATTTTGTCATAGGGATTAAAAGTTACTGTGCTAGGTTATAAATGGTTATATTAAAGATGTATGAAATTTTTTATAATGTTAATTTATTTTAAATTTTTATTTATTGAATAAATTCCTTATATATTTACACAATGTGGACAATGTACTTGTGCATGAAGTATAAAAATAAAGTAAATGAATTTAAAAACATTAAAATAATTTTTTTTTTCGATCATTTATTATGTTAGAAAATTTTTGTGGCATAGTATAATGTTTCAATGATGTTTTAAAATTTTATATTGAAATTATAATTTCATTGAGATTTTTTTAAACATCAACAATGTTAACAACCCATAAAATGTCTTTAATGGTTTCATATGTCAAATTATATATTATGGTATGAATTAAAATCCATAAATTTTTTTATCCCACTAAATGGGATATGGTCTAGAATATCAATTGTTTTCCACTTATTTTTTACGTTTTCTTTTATATTTTCTTTCATGAAAACTAAGGTGTTATAAAATTTAATATCGCGGTAATAACCAAAAGGGTATGGGTAAAATAAAGAGATAATGATTAAAACATCACTGAAACATGTCTAAAAATTATTGGATGGGTTGTTTTAAAATGAACCTGATCCATTATTTGAAATATATTAATTTATAGCCACATGAATAAGAAAATAAATTAATATTAATTTAATATATTACGTTAATCTAAGGGTTCCCCTAAACTCACTTATAAAAGGAAACCTCATATCCCCCCTTATATACAAAGTTTGAGCACTCTAGATTGGGAGTGTCCTACCATAATACCATTTTATATTCCTTTCTCATGTCCCAAATGTTATTTTATTTGAAAAATACCTTCATTTAATAGTGTAATAAACAATCCAAAGTAAGTTTCTCAATGAAGAGGTTTATCTTTTAACAATGTACTTTTTATTTTATATATTGTTATACTTATTCTAAGTATATTGTATCCTCTAAAAAATATATAATTTAGTAATATATATATATATATATATATATTTGTAATAATGATTATTTAATAATCATCATCAACTTTATTTACATCATTTTTGAAAAGTAAACAACCCCTATGTTTACTTTGGTACTACCACCTCCAAGAATTTAACAGTTTTGTTTATAATTTCCCATATTCATTAATGGTAATAATGATTTATTTAATGAATATATATGATAAATATGTTATATTATTTTTATTTAGGTTAGGTTAATTATTATTTAATTTACTTTTTAAAATCCATTGACAAGTGGAAACATCATTATTGTGTACGTATGATCTACCATTTCAATGAAGTTACATAATTATTTTTAATCTTTGATTTATGGAAATGGATATAAAATGTGTACAGTGAAAAAATGATACTTATGAAATTAATAAGGATCATGATATGATTAAATTTTGATCAAGGTTCATGTAGTAGAACCACTGAACTGAAACTTGCATGGAAAACTGTAAAGACCTGAAATTTTTCTTGTAATTTTTTTTAATTATATGGAAATATTATGAGTCTGTGAAAATTGACGGCACGTGATTTCGAGGCCCGGTTCGCCCGAAATGAATTTCCAAACTTTCTTTAAGGTACATTCAGTAAACGTACCGGTGGTAATTCGTAACTTTTGAACCAGTGCTCGGAATTGAAATTTGAGGACACCGTTGAACTTGCAGCGCCAATTTTCGCTTAAGGAGGCCTTCACCTCGACCGCAGTGGGTAGAGGGTGGAAGATGGAAATCTTGGTTTTTGTAGAGGAATAAAAATAAAACAATAGTTTTATTTTTATTTGAAATCTCTCCACCACCTTTTGAATTTGGTGATGGGGACCACCTGACCTTGAAACCCCTCTTTTAATGTGGTGCAACTCTTGGAAACCCTCCCCAAATTAATGACCCATCATTAATTGAACAATTAATGAACTCTTAAACTTAATTTGGGGGATATGCTTCTCACTTCTCTGGGAATTGAGAATTATTGGCAAACACTTTTGCTGGAGAACTCTTGGTGGAAGAACATCCTCCAACGAAGAACGAATCTTCGGATCAAGAACGTTGAACCAACGTTGGAGCATGGATCGGAAGCATATTGCGGGAGCGACGAACACCAACGTCTCCTTCATCGTCTTCATCATCTTCATCTTCTTCCTCACGCCATCTCCAACGAACGATTGAGGTAGGGTTTGTTCTTGAATATTCTTCGTTGATTTACGTTGATTCAATCTTCTTGAGCCGCATTCTATCGTTCTAACGCAGAGGGTGCGGGCCAAATGAACACGACCTGATCCCTCCGTTACTTCGTTGTTTGACATGTTCTTCGTCGGTGAAACCTTGGGTTGAGCAGAACTCGACCTTGACGGGATAGATGCAAAGGCGACGTCTCGGGACACACAACGATTCCTTCAGATCAAAGAACGGGCCACCGGAGCTCACCCGGTGACCTGCGGAAGTCCGCTGGTGACCGGAGCTGGCAGGGTACAGGCGGCAGACACACCGGTCGGCCGCGACGGTGGCAGCGGTGCAATCGCGCCACCGAAGAAGGCCGCGATGGAGGAGGGTGGCGGCCGGCAAGCCGACTGGCCGCGTGGAAGCCGGGGTGGCGCGCGTCCACACCACCGGTGTTGGAGGCCGCGACTGCCGAGCCGCAGTGGCGCGCCTGGAGGGCGGCCAACACCCGGCCGGCTGCGGTGGCAACAATGGCGCACGCCGGCGCCGCTGGAAGGGGAGCCAGTAGGAACCACAGCCGACCACATCACGCCGAGCAGGACCCGCTCCGGCAGGTCCCGCGTGCCAGCAAGTGACGCCACGTGGCGCCGCCGGGTTGGCCAGAACCGAACGGCCCTCGGGTAGTTTAGGAATCCCGCGGGGCGCCTCCCCTGGGTGGTGGCTAGGGTGGGCCCTGCCACAGAGGGCCACCCCGGCCGCGGGCCGCGCCCAGTGGGTCGGGCCGCCCCCTTTGTGGGCCGGGCCGGACCGCGGTCCAGCCCATCTGGATCGGACCCAGACTGGGTCGGGTCGGGCCGGGTTGGACGGGCCGAGTCGGACCGGACCCGAGCCCATTTGAACCCATATACGCCTTTTTAGCCATATCTTGAGAATCAGGCGTTTGTTTGACGAATCGTCTGTGGCGCTGAAATCCTTGGATCGAGACAGTCCTTTTGATATACTCCACTTAAGTTTTGGATAAAGTTGCAGTACAACCGGGTTGGATCGAACCTGAATCCAACCTGGCCCTCGGAACATAAACGCTAATAACTTACAGACTGGACGTCCGATTGACACGCCATATGTCGCGTTGGGTCCCTTATGATGTGACAGACCTTCGTGATACTTATTTGTGGGAATTTGTGGTGGTTGAAGTATCGACCAATGGCTTGAGGAGCGGATCCTCCCAGAATCAAGCGTGCTTAGCGTGAGATCCCTATGGCTGGCTGTACTTGAAGAATCTTCAGATCCTGTGTGGGTCATCTTCGAATCCTGTGTGGGTCAACATCTTCATATCCTGTGTGGGTCATCTTTATATCCTTTCTGGGTCATCTTCAGATCCTGTGTGGGTCATCTTCGATCATGTGTGGGTCAACAACAATGCTTCTCGATGAAGTAAAATGATCTAGCAATATAGCTAATCATCTATACTTCTATACTTAAGTTATACCTGGTGTGAGATAAGTCTTTACCTTTGTGGTATTCTTCTGTGTGGTGCTACCTACGTGGTATTATTTCCTTCGTGGAACAGTTGTGCTTTTGGCTAAAGATTTGGGATATGTGTTCCTCTTGAATGAGTTGGGTTACTTGATAACTTGGGTATATGTATGGTCATATACCTAAGTAGGGTTGATTATTGCTTCATGCTTTGTAAATGTGGTCTTGCTTTGTGGATTATCCTATGTGGATTCTGAGAGACCTTCAGGGGTCTCGGGGTCCCTACTGAGTATTGTTATACTCACCCCTGCACGGGCTACGCCCTCACCTTGCTGTGTCTTCTGCAGACGACGAACAACATTGATCGAGGCTGAGGGTTCTAGGACTGGAGGCTGCTCGGAGGTGGACCATTAGACGAGACGAACCGTAGAGACAACCATTCTAGAGTTGTACCTACCCTTCAGGTAGGATCCTTGGCAGGTGTTCACAGGAGTTGTTTTCAGTTTTACTTGTACTTTCCAGTTGGGCTTGTATTTAGGCCCCTTTACTTACTGTACTCACCCTATTTACTATATAGTTTACTTTGTGCTTGTATCTTGATGTGTACTTGGATTGTGTGAGTTTGCAGGTTAAAAGGAAATGCCTTCCCTATTTTAGGGATATGCCTTTTCGGTGCTAGTCGCCAGCCCCTGGTCTATGGAAGGCGGGCTTGAGCTAGTCACGACACAGGCTCTGGGTGACGGGTCATGACAAAAATGGACATGTTTCTCATGGAATATCCATTTGTAAGAAGAATTGAAATTAAAAGGATAATAGGTAATTATAATGATGGTTAAATATAAAAATTCATATAAATACGATTATATAATATATTTATACTAAATCTTATTTATTATATAAGAAGTTTGAATATTTGTGATGCAAGATGAGACTCGAGGTAAGGGTTTTTATGTGACAATCTCATTTTTAGCAGGACTGTTATGATTCAAATTCTAATTTAGAAATTATATTATAAGTATCTACCAAATAACAATTACTTTCTTATCCTATGATTATGTTATGATACTAAATATTTTCCTTTCATCTTCATCTCTTTATAACTTAAGAGACTAAAATAATGTCTTTGAGGAAAAAAATATTTAATATTCAGTTAGGAATACTTTTCATCCATTTTTATATATTATTTAAAATGATTTCATGAATGTTTTTATTAATCTAATATTATTGTTTAAGTTCAATTTTAAACATGAATTACTCCCTAGAAAATAATTAAATGAAATATTTTTTCCATTTTCTCAATGAGTTACTATTGACTTGTTACCAAATTTGAATGAGGAATATTTTTTAACATACCTGGCATGAATGATATTTCCAGATGAATGAAAAATAAATTCATTGAAGCATACTATACAATATTCAATTACCCATTTCAAATAAAATATTGAAATTAATATTTTCAATAAAAAATTGAATTTAAATAAGTTATCTTGAAATGAAAACGGTATTTTCCTAAACAAATCCAGTGATCTATTTTAAATTAATTTTCTAATATTATAAAAACCTACGATTCTAATTATACATCACTGGGGATATGACTGAATGATTATGTCCTTATTCTCACTCTATATGGTTATTTATAATGATGATGAATTCTTGATGAAGCAAAATTTCTATTCCATGAGTTAATATTAGATGAAATGATAACTGTCTCCAAAAACATGTGGAATACATTTGAATGAATTATAATTATGTTATGGTTTGGCCTCTCATAGACCTCTAATTAAATGGATAATATGATAGATGAGATTATTAGGATCACCATGGACATGATTATAGAAATATATGTTAACATAGTGATTTTTGAGTATGATTTCTTCCAGTTATTCTCACAAGATTATTCATGTACATGATTTTGAATGGATATACTTTAATTTAGATGCGTGAGTATGATCAATTCAAGATATGATCAAAACACCATATAAGGAAATTATGCATAATAAAAAATTTCACTAGATTATGAATTGAAGTTCTTATGATTACACATGCCTTTAATATGACTCTTGAATGATTATTACAACCTTTTCAACCTTATTAATCACATGTTTAGATATAACTTGATTTCTGACATTATGACCTAGTCTTTCTTAGTATGAATATTTTATTTTGAGAACCTGCACATTATTTTGTTATCACGCCCTTATGATCATTATATTCTCATATGAATGATATCTTCTATGTTTACCCACGCTGATAATTATAAATTACCTTTAATTATTTTTTCTTTCCACACATTTTAATAGAATGATATAAGTATTATATTTTCATAAGGGTTCTAATATGTAGATATTTTTCAGAAATGTTGAATATTATTTTAGAAATATGTTAATTATGTATTTATAATATAATGACATTAAACCTATACTTTCCTTGATCATGTATAATTTTGATATATATTGAATATTCTTCTAAATTGATGTTATATTTATATATGATATGATTCCATACCCTCAGGTGGTAAATTATAAATGTTTACCTATTTTTTAAAAATTTGGTAATGGGAAATATGATGTTAGAACATAAGAAAATTAATATTAAATAGGATAGACCTGTAATATGATATGTTTATAAGAAGGTATAAAAAATAATGAAATCATAGAACTGGTTTTCTATTGATTTATTTCTCTCTTTATTGTTTCTTAATACTTATGTTTACTATTTTTTGTTATAATGAGTTGATGGAACCTGAAGGAATCACGCCATAGAAGAATGTTATGGGAAACAAAATGATCATCCTCATGAGAAACCAACTAAAATTTGATATGGGATGAAATATAATATATTTATACTCACCTAAATCTCTCAATGTATGTGAAATAATGAAAAAATGATATGAATTTGAATTTAATAAGGAGGGAGAAAAAATCCACTATGTTTTATAAAAAATAATAACCACACACCTTCAGTGGGTATTCTAATCTACTAGATTCCATGAAATTGAAAAAAGTGATAGAAATGATATTTTCTAATCAATTGTTTTTAGACAATGAGAATATTGTCTTTGTAGTCAATTTCTTGGAAGAAAAAAATGATCAATGTTAGACACTTATGAATAACATGAGGAAAGAGAATAAAATAAACACCATGGAATGCGAGGATTTTAAGAGGGTATTTATTTATAAATACATTACCCTAGTTATTTATACTAATATGTAAAGGAAATTATCTATCTAAAATAGAAGGATAATGAATCTTGGTCCTATGGGTGCAGCCTAGTGGTTGTTTCATGTATTGGTGTTTAGGGAGGTCTTGGTTTTGAGCCTACCCACATGAAATTAGGTAGGTTTTTCATTGTTTACCCCCCTCCCCTAACCAATGTAATAATAGAATAATAATGAAACCATTTATACATATGAATATATCATTAAAATAAACTAGAGGTTTTTGTCACGACCCGTCCTCGGGGCCTGTGCCGTGACTACCCCAAGCCCGCCTTCCATAGGCCAGGGGCTGGCGACTAGCACCAAGGCGTAAATCCCGAAAAAAGGGAAGGTATTGCCTTTGTAAAGTAAACAACAAACACCACAGAGCAAGCAGGCAGAAGTAAACACTAAGTAAAAACTGGTACATCAGTAAGTGCGGAAAAGTAAGTGGGCCAGTATACAAACCCAAACTGAAAGTAAAGTACAACTGGAAAGAGAAAATAGCAACTGAAAAGTAAAGCCGCAACGACGAGCTGTCCACTGGAAATCCCACCTGAAGGGTGAGAACGGATAGCCTCCTCCACTCCTCGGGTCCAGCCGACCACTCCGAGTACGTCTCGTCTAGTGGTCCACCTCCAGGTACCGTCCTGCTCCGCAAGCCTCAACAACGATCAGCGCTGTCCGTTGTCTGCAACCAACACAACGTAGTGCGGGCATAGCCCGTGCAGGGGTGAGTATAAACTACTCAGTAGGGACCCCGAGACCCCCGAAGGTATCCCAAAATCCACAAAGGATAATCCACAAAGGAAATATACAATCACGAAGTAACATCTGACACTGCTTAGGTATATGCCCATACATATACCTAAGTCATCAATTCTCGTTCGGCTCCAACATCCGAACCCAAGTACAACCCAGTCCACACTGGAAAACACAACCCAATCCACACAGGAAAGAAAAACATAATCCACACAGGATAGCACAACACAATCCACAAAGGAAAGCAAACAGGATTCGTCTCACACAGGTATACTTCTTCGTATGACGATAGAGATGACCAGATATATCCACTGATTCATCTAAGCCGTCGGACCCACAAAGAATCGATAGGTACTAACCCCCGCAATGACCCACAAAGGAATGATAGGTACTAACCCCCGCAATGACCCACAAAGGATCTGACCCACAATGGATCGATAGGTAACTAACCCCCGCAAAGACCCACACAGGATCGGACCCACACAGGATCTGTAGGCGCTGGCTCACACAGAACCGCTGAGCGCTGACCCACACATGATCAGACCCACACAGGATCGGTAGCACTGATCCACATAGGATTGCTGAGTGCTGTAGTCGTCGTCGTCGAATCCATTGAGCATCTCTGTACAGTTGTTGAAGTAGCAGTAGTCACAACCAGCTCTAGGGTTCCCGCACACAGCAAGCTCGTTCGGGAGGGTCCGCTCCACGAGCCGAGAGACTGATACATCAACTGACACATAATCCAGATTTGATGTATCCAAAAGTTCCGTATCATCAACAGGAACTCAACGTTGCAGACGACACGTCAATCGGACGCCCGGTCTGAGAGTTATTGGCCTTTTCGTCCCAGGGGCCCAGTTGGTTTTTAAGGCAAAACCAACCCGACCGTACTCCACCTGCGTACAAACCTCGGGCGGAGTAAGCCAAAAGATCCGTCTCACTTAGAGTAATTCAACAAAGTCTACGGCACGTTAATCGGACGTCCGAAGCTCAAGATATGAGCGTTTCTGCTCCGAGGGCCCGGTTGGTTTCGTGTACGAACCAACCCGGCTGAACCCAAAGTATTCCGAAACCTTGAGTGCGATATACCGAAACGACCGTCTTGATCCAAGGATCGCATCGAAACTAACGGTGTGTCGATCAGAGACCTGTAGCACAAGTTATGGGAATACGATCGGAAAAGATTCGGTAATAAGGGGTTCGGGCCCTGTCCGACCCGACCCGATACCCCCGGGGTCGACCCGAACTGGGTCCGGGTCCGGCCTGCTTGGGCGCATCCCGGCCCGATCGGTGCAGCTTGGCCCAGCCGGTGCGGCCCGGCCTGGCGAACCGGCCTGGCAGCCGGCCCGGCCTGGGCACAGCGCGCCCAGCGCGCTGGCCAGGCGCTCGGCCAAACGGCCGAGCCGTTTGGCGTGGGGGGGGGGGGGGGGGGCGCCTGTCCCCTGGTTGTAACCGCGACCACCCTTTAATGGGGGCCGTTTTTGTTGGCCGGCCGGGGGTTTGAACCTCCGGCTGTCTTCCTGTCCGGCCGACCCGCCCCGACCGGCCGGTTTCTGGCACCACAGGACCGGCGACGACTGGTCCCCTCCCTGCTCCGACACCGGCAGCCCGAAACCAGCCGCCGGTCACCCTGCTCCGCCGCATCCTGGAACTGGCCGCGGTTTTGGTTTGTCAGGCACAACGCGACGACGTCACGCCCCTCCACCGTGGCCCCGCTCCAGCCGCGGTGTCCTCGGTTCTCTCCGACGCAGCGCGACGGCGCCGCGACTTGGTTCAACTTCACGGCGCGGCGCGACGGCGCTGCGCATCACTTGCCGCACCATTCCGCATGGTGCGACGGCACCACGCCATTCCCATTCCAACACATTAGAACAAAAACAAGGATAAGGGAGGAGGGTCAGCCATGTTTGTGCGGTCCGGCCCCCTCTCGTTAATCAAAAACATTTGGTCGTATATCCACAAAGAATGAAAAAGTATAATTCACGAACGAAATAAAATAATTAAACCCCTACCTCGTGCGAGCTTGAACGGAGGTTCGTCAAACGAGGATTCGTCGTGGAAGGAGACGTCGCGGAAGGAGACGTCACGGAAGAAGATGTCGCAGAAGAAGACGTCGCGAAAGAACCGTCGTGGTAAACGGCGTCGCGTAGTCGGTCTCCGAGGACTCGGCGTTCTTCAACGGAGTTCGATGCATTCTTCGCGTTCTTTGACGAAGAAGATGAAGAACTCTAGATTTCCTTATCTTTTCTCCCCAAACCTCTCAAGTAACAAAGGTTCCAAACCCAAAATAAAATAAGCACCTCCCTTATTTTATTAACTCAACAAAGCTTTTGAATTTCAAGAGTTTAAAATTCAAATATCCACACTTAACTCACTTAATTAATAACATAAGTTATTAATGTTTAAGTTATCAAAAGTTAAAGGTGAGTTGAGGGGGGTTGAAGAATATGAAGGGGTGGGGTTCGTGTGGGACCCACCACCCTCATAACCTCTCTTGGGAAGTTGGGTAGTTACCCAACTTCCACCCAAAGCCTTAAACCACTAAAAGAAAAATAAAAACTATAGTTAATTATAAATTAAAATTCCACAATTTTTATCATCTTCTCTCATGAAAACGCAACTCCGAAAATGGCGTTCCTAAGCAATTACCGGTGCTACGGTTCCATCGGTGCCCTCGGAATTTGATTCCGAGCACCGGTTCAAAAGATAGAAAAAAATCCCGCTCGTTCGTTCACTGAACGTACCCGAGCTAAACTTCGGATAGAAATTCCGGGCACACCGGGCCTCGGAATCAAGTTCCATCTGAAACTGCGTTCATGTAAAATCCCAAAGAAAATTAAGAAAAAAATTTCCTTGAATTTTACGGGTTTTTACATTACTCCCACCTCAGGGATTTACGTCCCCTTAAAGATACATAAAAAACTAGGGAAACAAATGTGGGTACTGAGCACGCATCTGAGCCTCCCGCTTCCAAGTGCTCTCCTGGAGGTTCCCGTGCTGCCATCTGATGTGCACTAGAGGAATCAACCGTCCTCGTAGGACCCGTTCCTGTCGATCCTCGATATCCACTAGAACCTCCGCAAAAGTTACCCCATCATCAACGTCAAGCTCCCCATGGTCAATGATATGCGTCGGGTCATGCACGTATCTCCTCAGCTGAGATACGTGGAAGACATCATGCACCCGGTGCAACTGAGGTGGTAGAGCCAGGCGATAAGCCACCTCGCCAATCCTGTTGAGGACCTGGAATGTTCTGATGAAGCGTGGAGACAACTTGCCGCCTCGGCCAAATCTCCGTAATCCACGTCGAGGTGAGACACGCAAGAAGACGTGGTCGCCATCCTCGAACTCTAGTGGCCTCCGCCTCCTGTCATCATATGACTTCTACCAGCTCTGAGCTGTCCTCATCCGCTCCTGGATGACCTGGACCTTATCTGTCGTGGCCTGGACCATCTCCGATCCCACAAGTGCTGACTCCCCAGGGTCTGTCCAGTACAAAGGAGATCTGCAAGGTCGGTCGTACAACGCCTCGTATGGTGCCATCCCGATGGTGGAGTGGTAACTGTTGTTGTACGCAAACTCCACCAAGGGTAGTTGGTCCTCCCAGCTGCGACCAAAGTCGAGGACACATGAGCGGAGCATGTCCTCGAGAGTCTGAATGGTCCTCTCCGTCTGACCATCCGTCTGAGGGTGAAAGACAGTGCTTAGACGTAGCTGCGTCCCGAACGCCTCCTGCAACCCCTTCCAAAGTCGGGAAGTAAAGTGAGCATCACAATCGGAGACGATAGATGATGGCACACCGTGAAGTCGTACAATCTCCTGAACGTAGAGACGCCCCAAACTCTCTACTGAGCCCTGCTCTCTGATGGGCAAGAAGTGTGCCGACTTGGTGAGTCGGTCGACAATCACCCAAATGGAGTCGTGACCTCTGGAAGTGCGTGGAAGTCCAGTCACGAAGTCCATAGATATCCCGTCCCACTTCCACTCCGGGACCTCTAAGGGCTATACCAAGCCTGCTGGTACCTGGTGCTCTGCCTTCACCTGCTGGCAGGTGAGGCATCGAGAAACAAACTCTGCCACAACCTTCTTTATGCCCGACCACCAGTGCTGTTGTCTGAGATCCTGGTACATCTTCGCCACCCCAGGATATACCGCCAAAGGAGAAGTGTGAAACTCTCTCAACACTTCCTCCCATAAGGCAACTGGTACCAAGGTACGTCCTCTGAAAAGGATGTTGTGCTCTTCTCCAAAGGAGAAGCCATCAGGTGTCTTTCCTGAGGATATCTGTGCACGCCGCGTCTCACAGTCAGCGTCCCCACGCTGTGCCTCTCTGACCCGCTGCAGTAGTGGAGGAGTGACTGTGAGAGACTGGAGGAAGGCTGCTCCATCTCTATCCATGAAGGATATCTGCAAAGAGGCTAGCTGCTCTTTCGCCACCTCAAGTAGCTGAATGCTCGTCCTCCTGCTGAGAGCATCGGCTACCACGTTCCCCTTCCCAGGAGTATAGACTATCTCAAAGTCATAGTCCTGGAGGAACTCGAGCCATCGCCGCTGTCTCAGATTCAGGTCCTTTTGAGAGAAGATGTATCTGAGACTCTGATGGTCAGAAAAGACTGTAAAGCGCTCGCCCATCAGATAGTGTCGCCATGTCTTCAGAGCGAAGACCACTGCTGCTAACTCCAGGTCATGGGTAGCATAGTTCTGCTCATGCGGCCTCAACTGACGTGATCCATAGGCGATCACCACCCGATCCTGCATCAGGACACATCCAAGTCCGGTCCCTGATGCATCACAGTAGACTACGTACCCTACTCCCTCCTCAGGAAACCTCAAGATAGGTGCGCTGGTCAATCTTTGTCTCAGCTCCTGAAAGCTCTGTTGACATCTGTTTGACCATACAAAGGGTTTCCCCTTCTTTGTCAAAGCTGAGAGTGGTGCCGCAACTCTGGAGAAGTCTGGCACAAATCTCCGATAGTATCCGGCTAGTCCCAAGAAACTCCGCACCTCCGTCACGCTCCTGGGTGGCTCCCAAGCTAGAACTGCCTCGATCTTCGCAGGATCCACTGAAACTCCCGCCTCAGAGATGACGTGTCCCAAGAAGTGGACCTCACATATCCAGAACTGGCACTTCGAGAGCTTACCAAAAAGATGGTGCTCTCGGAGTGTGTCTAGTACAACCCGTAAGTGGTAGGCGTGCTCCTCCTCAGTCGTCGAGTAAATCAAAATGTCGTCGATGAAGACCACGAAAAATCGATCGAGGTATGGCTGAAAGATCCTGTTCATGAGGGCCATGAACACTGCTGTAGCATTGGTTACGCTGAATGGCATAACCAAGAACTCATAGTGGCCATACCGACACCTGAAGGCCGTCTTCTGCACATCCTCGTCTCGAACTCTGAGCTGATGATAGCCTGATCTGAGGTCTATCTTCGAGAACCACCATGCTCCCTTGAGATGATCGAAGAGGTCATCAATCCTTGGTAGTGGATACTTTTTCCTCACTGTAACCTGGTTCAGGCGACGATAATCAACACAAAGTCGCAAGCTCTCGTCCGCCTTCTTGGCGAACAAAATCGGGGAAGCCCAGGGTGAAACACTGGGTCGGATGAACCCCTTGCTCTGCAAGTCATCCAACTATACCCACAGCTCTCGAAGATCGGTAGGGGCCATCCGATATGCTGGGGTCGATATCGGGGCTGTCCCGGGGTACAGGTCAATATAAAAGTCTACCTATCTGCAAGGAGGTAGCCCCGGAACGTCGTCGGGGAAAACGTCCGCATACTGATCCACCACTGTAGGAAAACCAGGACTCCGCACGTCAACTGATCCTAGGATGAGGCTAGGCAACTGATGAGTGATGGGCTATCCTCTCCTCTGCGAGAGTCCATCCTATGCTACAAAGGCTCCCTTCTCGCCGGTGAAGGTGAACCTGCTCCCGTCGGTGCGTACACATCGCACCTTGCACCTAATACAGTCAATCTGTGCATGGAATGTAGACAACTAATCCATGCCCAAGATGACGTCGTAAGGTCTCGACGCCGCTACAAGAAGATCCCAGCCGAAGCTCCCGCCTCCTAGAGTAAGCTCACACTGCCGGCACCAGTGCGTAATCGTCGAGTTTGCTCCCGTAGGAGTCTCTATCCATAAGGATCGAGCCAACGGCTCTGTCGGAATCTCCGAGCTCTGAAAAAGGGCAGCGGCTATGAAAGAATGACTCACTCCTGTGTCTATAAGTACTGCAGCAAGGGTGGAATAGACACAGATAGTACCTCGAATCATCTCGGGCGTGCCGTGGTCGTAGGCCTCCACTGCCTGGAGCTGTGCATGTCTCTGCCCTCCAGCTCCCTGTGGTCGGGGTGGACCTCCTGGTGGTGGTGGTGGTAAAGCCTCAAAGCGTCGCCCACCACCTGCTACTCGGCCAGCTCTTCTGCCCCGTCTGCCTCCTCCCTGCGGACCGCCACGGTCGACCCTCTGCCTTTGCCTGGGTGGCCCCTCAACCATCTGCTGCTCCTCGGCACGGTGGGTCGGGCAGTCATAAGCCATGTGGCCCTGCCCGCCGCATGTGTAGCACTGCCTGCCTCTCAAAAGACTAGCTCCACGCTGTGTGCCCCACACTGCTGAGCCAGTGTCCTGAGGTCATCTGCGTGAGGGTCTGGTCTGCCAGGACCCCTGAGTCATCCGTCGACTGCCTGCCGCAGAAGACTCTGCTACGTGCCGCCTCGCGGTAGGTCTCGGTGCTGAAGTAGACTCAGCAAGAAATCTCTTGATCAGAAGAGCTCGCTCCAGTACTCCTGCCTGGGTCGGAATGCTGAGGGAGATCAGCGATGCCCTGATCTCATGTCTCAATACCTGCTCAAAGGTCCGGGCCCGGAAGAATGGGTCCCGTACCATGTCTGTCGAGTAGCGCGAGAGATCAGTAAATCTCGCCGAGTACTGGGTGACCGTCATGCTGCCTTGCCGCAGCTGAAGAAGCTCCTGGATGCGCACCGTACGGAGGGTGGCTGGGACGAACTCTAAGTGGAAGAGGCTCTCAAAATCTGTCCAGAGAAGAGATGCCTCATCGTGCACCTGGAGCATCAAGCTCCACCATCTGCCTGCTGCTGCGTGCAGTAGGCTCGCTGCGAGGATCACCATGAGGTATGCTGGTGTCCTCACTAACCTGAAAACTCTCACCACTGCCTCTAGCCAGTCCTCGGCTGCCTGGGGGTCCGTCTCCCCGCGGAACCTGGGCGGTCGCTGGCGCTGAAACTCATGCAGTGCACTGAGGTGATGTGCATCGTCAGTGGCTGGGGCTGGAAGCATCGGTGGCTCAGCGGGTAGAGCTACCGCCGGTTCCACTGCTGACAAAGGGCCCTGCACCGAGGCCTCGTCGCTCGGTGGGCTGTCGTCACGCTCAACTCTCGGAACCCTAGCTGGCTGCTGTCGTGGGGTCATCCTGAAAAGGAAACAGATACGCCATGGTCAGAACAGTATACCTGGTGAGCTGATACAAATTAATCACAAAGAAAACTTGAAACACACACGTAATCAATGTTTTCGTGTATTAAGTCGGAAATCAGAAGTCAGGGTCCTGGTGTATGGATACGTCGGCCGCCGCACCAACACTGGACTCCCTGGACTGATAACCACACCCAATACGCTAAACACTATTGCTTCACATAGAAAAAAAGATCAGAGTCCCAAGTTCTGTGGTAGAACCGAACTCCTCTGATACCAATTTGTCACGACCTGTCCTCGGGGCCCGTGCTGTGATTACCCCAAGACCGCCTTCCATAGGCCAGGGGCTGGCGACTAGCACCAAGGCATAAATCCCGAAAAAAGGGAAGGAATTGCCTTTGTAAAGTAAACAAAAAACACCACAGAGCAAGCAGGCAGAAGTAAACACTAAGTAAAAACTGGTACATCAGTAAGTGCGGAAAAGTAAGTGGGCCAGTATACAAACCCAAACTGAAAGTAAAGTACAACTGGAAAGGGAAAACAAAAACTGAAAAGTAAAGCTGCAACGACGAGCTGTCCACTGGAAATCCCACCTGAAGGGTGAGAACGGATAGCCTCCTCCGCTCCTCGGGTCCAGCCGACCGCTCCGAGTACGTCCCGTCCAGTGGTCCACCTCCAGGTACCGTCCTGCTCCGCAAGCCTCAACAACGATCAATGTTGTCCGTTGTCTGCAACCAACACAACGTAGTGTGGGCATAACCCGTGCAGGGGTGAGTATAAACTACTCAGTAGGGACCCCGAGACCCTTGAAGGTCTCCCAAAATCCACAAAGGATAATCCACAAAGGAAATATACAATCACGAAGTAATATCTGACACTGCTTAGGTATATGCCCATACATATACCTAAGTCATCAATTCTCGTTCGGCTCCAACATCCAAACCCAAGTACAACCCAGTCCACACGGGAAAACACAACCCAATCCACACAGGAAAGAAAAACGTAATCCACACAGGATAACACAACACAATCCACAAAGGAAAGAAAACAGGATTCAGCTCACACAGGTATACTTCTTCGTATGATGATAGAGATGATCAGATATATCCACTGATTCATCTAAGCCGTCGGACCCACAAAGTATCGATAGGTACTAACCCCCGCAATGACCCACAAAGGATCTGACCCACAAAGGATCAATAGGTACTAACCCCCGAAATGACCCACAAAGGATCTGACCCAGAAAGGATCGATAGGTAACTAACCTCTGCAAAGACCCACACAGGATCGGACCCACACAGGATCTGTAGGCGCTGGCTCACACAAAACCGCTGAGTGCTGACCCACACAGGATCGGACCCACACAGGATCGGTAGCACTGACCCACATAGGATCGCTGAGTGCTGTAGTCGTCGCCGTCGAATCCACTGAGGATCTCTGTACAGTCGTCGAAGTAGCAGTAGTCGTAGCCAGTTCTAGGGTTCCCGCACACAACAAACTCGTTCGGGAGGGTCCGCTCCACGAGCCGAGAGGCTGATACATCAACTGACACATAGTCCATAGTTGATGTATCCAAAAGTTTCGTATCGTCAACAGGAACTCAACGTCGCAGACGACACGTCAATCGGACGCCCGGTCTGAGAGTTATTGGTTTTTTCGTCCTAGGGGCCCGGTTGGTTTTTAAAGCAAAACCAACCCGACCATACTTCACCTGCATCCAAACCTTGGGCGGAGTAAGCCAAAAGATCTGTCTCACTTAGAGGAATTCAACAAAGTCAACGGCACGTCAATCGGACGTCCGAAGCTCAAGATATGAGCGTTTCCGCTCTGAGGGCTCGGTTGGTTTCGTGTACGAACCAACCCGGCCGAACCCAAAGTATTCCTAAACCTTGAGTGCGATATACCGAAACGACCGTCTTGATCCAAGGATCACATCACAACTAACGGTGAGTAGATCGGAGACCCATAGCACAAGTTATGGGCGTCCGACCGGAAAAGATTCGGTAATAAGGGGTTCGGGCCCGGTCCGACCCGGCCCGATACCCCTGGGGTCGACCCGAACTGGGTCGACCCGAACCAGGTCCGGGTCCGGACCGCTTGGGTGCGGCCCGGCCCGGCCTGGGCGCGGCCCGGCCCAGCCCGGCCTGGGCACGGCCCGGCCTGGGCACAGCGCGCCCAGCGCGCTGGCCAGGCGCTCGGCCAAACGGCCGAGTCGTTTGGCGTGGGGGGGGGGGGGGGGCGCCTGCCCCCTGGTTGTAACCGCGGCCCCCTTTAATGGGGGCCTTTTTTGTTGTCCGGCTGGGGGTTTGAACCCCCGGCTGTCTTCCTGTCCGGCCGGCTCGCCTCGGCTGGCCGGTTTCTGGCACCACGGGACCGGCGACGGCCGGTCCCCTCGCTGCTCCGACACCGGCGGCCCAGAACCGGCCGCCAGTCACCCTGCTCCGCCGCGGCCCGGAACCGGATGCGGTTTTGGTTCGTTCGGCACGGCGCGATAGCGCTGCGCCCCTCCGCCGCGGCCCCGCTCCGGCCACGGTGTCCTCGGTTCTCTCCGACGCGGCGCGACGGCGCCGCGACTTGGTTCATCTTCACGGTGTGGCGCGACGGCGCCGCACATCACTTGCCGCACCATTCCACGCGGTGCGACGACACCGAACCATTCCCGTTCCAAAACATTAGAACCAAAACAAGGATAAGGGAGGAGGGTCGGCCGTGTTTGTGCGGTCCGACCCCCTCTCGTTAATCAAAAACATTTGGTCGTATATCCACAAAGAATGACAAAGTAGAATTCACGAACGAAATAAAATAATTAAACCCCTACCTCGTGCGAGCTTGAACGGAGGTTCGTCGAACGAGGATTCGTCGCGGAAAGAGACGTCGCAGAAGGAGACGTTGTGGAAGAAGACGTCACAGAAGAAGACGTCGCGGAAGAACCGTCACGGTAAACGACGTCGCGTAGTCGGTCTCCGAGTACTTGGCGTTCTTCGACGGAGTTCGATGCGTTCTTCGCGTTCTTCGTGTTCTTCGACGAAGAAGATGAAGAACTCTATCTTTCCTTAGCTTTTCTCCCCAAACCTCTCAAGCAATAAAGGTTCCAACCCCAAAATAAAATAAGCACCTCCCTTATTTTATTAACTCAACAAAGCTTTTGAATTTCAAGAGTTTAAAATTCAAATATCCACACTTAACTCACTTAATTAATAACATAAGTTATTAATGTTTAAGTTATCAAAAGTTAAAGGTGAGTTGAAGAATATGAAGGGGTGGGGTTCGTGTGGGCCCCACCACCCTCATAACCTCTCTTGGGAAGTTGGGTAGTTACCCAACTTCCACCCAAATCCTTAAACCACTAAAATAAAAATAAAAATTGTAGTTAATTATAAATTAAACTTCCACAATTTTTATCATCTTCTCTCATGAAAACACAACTCCGGAAATGGAATTCCTAAGCAATTACCAGCGCTATAGTTCCATTGGTTCCCTCGGAATTCGATTTCGAGCACCGGTTCAAAAGATAGAAAAAAATCCCGCTCGTTCGTTCACTGAACGTACCCGAGATAAACTTCGGATAGAAATTCCGGGCACACCGGGCCTCAAAATCAAATGTCGTCTGAAACTGCATTCATGTAAAATCCCAAATAAAATTAAGAAAAAAATTTCCTTGAATTTTACGGGTCTTTACAGTTTTCTCAAAGATTTATCATCAAACCTTGAAGAAAAATTAAATAAAAAAATTGGTGTCCTAATATCAAATCATTGAAATGTGATATCCTAAGAGAATTTTGTAACTATACAAAAATAATTCAATGTTCTTTGAAGCTAGAAATGGAGGGTGGTAAATGTAATTTTTATTTTGATTTTACTCATAGAGATTTGAAAACAAAGATTTATTAAAAAATGGATCCTAATTCCCATGTATGAAACAAATATAAACCACATGAATATCAATAGTGAGTGGTAAATCACTCATTATTTCATCTAAAAAATCAGAAATTTCTTAAATTATGGAACATATATCCTTAGAACTATTCAATATAGACGACTGATGAAATTTTTTTCAAAATAAAATAGAGGATAAGAATGATTCTACCAATTAATATCGTGGTTTAAAATGTAAATATATTTGGAATTATTATAATCAATTTAGTTATCATAGATCTAATTAGTATGGTAGTACTTAACAATACCCCTAATAAATAGGATAAATAGAAGACTATTGCTATAAAATCTAAAGTAAATTTAGGGAGCAAAGATGTGAAGGTTACAATAACCAATGAATATAAAATTGAAAATATATTATTTGATTCTAGTTATACCCTCTACTTTATGGTTGAATATTTTTTTAATGATTTCACATCACTATATCAATTATTAGATATTGGTTTAACAATAATATCATATAATTATATGATGATCTCATTTCAAGCATACAACTCCTCTATGATAGAAGTTTGTGGGAATTTTCTTCTTCTAAATCATGTAATTCTCACTATAGTTGGATTTTTTTGTGATTTTATGAATGGATTTACCAACATTATATTGATCCAAAACCATTTTACGAATATGTAAATCACTTTTGATATTCTGAAATAACATATGACTACCTTTCAGTGTGAGGATGAAAATGAAAATCCAACTGATGTAACTTCTATTATATATGTCCTACAAAATATTATTGATGGGGTTTTTTGAAAATGGGATTGGGGATACTAAAAATATAACATATTCCTATTTTTTAAGATTATTCTAGTGTGTTTTATGAATACATTCATAGTATTAACCAAAATCATGAAGTTTATTATTCAATATAATTCATGTCAAATAATACACCTATATAAATGATTTTTCATTGAATATCCCCCATTTATTTGTGAGACTTGAAGAAATAATCCATGAGAATATTAATGAAGGATTCATATAAACAATTTTTTCACCATGTGGTGAAAATATTCATTCATGTGAGAAGAAATACAGGACTATGCATTTTCCATTGATTAACAAGATTTTAACATCTTAATTATTAGTAAAATGTAACCATAGTAATTATATGTTTAATAAAATGTAAGGAGATAAATAATTCTCAATGATTTATTTTCATTATTGATATAATCAGTTTAGGGTCAAGAATAATGGTATACCGATGATTTCATTCTGAATTAATTAAATGCAATATGAATTAATTGTAATTCCATTTTGAAGTTACCAATTCCCTTAATATCATTAAGTATATAATGAATAAAGTCTTTAGAT
This sequence comes from Viscum album, assembly GCA_963277665.1. Lineage (NCBI taxonomy): Eukaryota > Viridiplantae > Streptophyta > Magnoliopsida > Santalales > Viscaceae > Viscum > Viscum album. The sequence goes on from OY728157.1 coordinate 964,147,947, forward strand.
ATTCACTAGATTTTTTGGGAGTATTTATAGATGATATTGTTTTTTACTAAAAGATCTAGGAAGAACGTAGAGATAAATTGAATATTTGGAAGAAGATCCTAAGGCAGAAGATGTTGTATTCTGAATTTACCATGTGTGATTTTTTATTATATAATGTTTAATTCTTGGGTCGTAAGATATTATGAAATGGTATAAATTGGTACCTCAAATGTGGAGGTTATTGACCAATGTCCATAAATACCATCGTATCAAACCTTTATTATTTTCTTAGAATGGAGTTATAATATTGATGCATTGTAAACAATTTCTCAAATATATATAATCTATTAACCATGTTGAAATTGAAGGGATCCATTTTCTTATGGATTGATAACTGTGTGGAAAATTTCATGGAGTATAATAAAGATACCATTAGTGAACATATGATCACATTAACCTATAGTAGAGATGGGGTTACAATTTGTAGTGATCCATCAAATAATGGATTGGGATGTTACAACATGTATAATGAAACTATGATAGCTTATGCACCATACTAATTTGAAATTAATGAGAAAAACTAATAAACTCATGATATAGAACTAGAAGTTTTATTTTTTTCATTGAAGATATATATGAAATATATATATGGTAAAAATTGAGACATATATATAAGGATTAATAAAAGAATAAATTATATATATTAAAATATAAAGGGTGTAATATGCACCATAGAAGATGGTTGGAGCATGTTAATGATTATTAATGGTAAAAACATTAACACCCAAGGAAGGATAACAAGGTGGTTGATTATCTATTTTATATAGACGATGAAAGTTTATCCATGATGAATATTGAAAGAGATTTAATAATTATGGATTTTCAAAAGATATATCTTGAAATCATGTTGAAAATGTACAAATCATGTGATTCTAAAATGAATGTTCAACAATCCATCCGTATAAGAATTGATGAGGTTCATAATAAGTATGTGAAACTATATAATAAGAAGATAAATTTTCATGAGTTTAACAATGATTGTGCAATAATGATAAGGTTCATGAAACATCTATGTGTCCCATCAATACTATACTAGATGAAAGTACTATTTGATAATGCTCATAGTTAGTCATTATCTATTCATCCATGAAGTTAAAAATGTATAGGTATGAAAAAGAATATTTACAGTTGGAAAATATTAAGATAGATATTATAGAATATGTATCTTGGTTCATGGTATGTTAGTATGTTAAGGATAACTACGATAATTCTAATGGCTTGTTATAACTATTACACATACCAGGAAGGAAATGGAAAAAAATTATTAAGGATTAATTTATAGACTCCACGTGACATATAAAGGGTATAATGTTATTTTCATTTTGGTTGATCACATTATTATGTTAAAAAAATTCACTTACATTAGATAGTATTTCACTCTTTATCAACATACTTATATATAATTTAAGGATGTGGTGAGATTACATGGAGTAAAAAATTTAATTTTATATTATTAGGGTCAATGGTTTTAAAAAATGTTCTAGATAGTTTTTTGCAGGCTCAAGATATAGAGTTGAGTTTCATTGCTTCTTATCATCCCCCAAAACATGTTCATTATTAGAGTACCCATCAAAATCTACAATTAATTTTGAGTGTAATCTATATGGATTAAAATTTTTACTACGATCAACACCTTCCTTTGGTGGAATTTTCATACAACATTAAATTCCACTCAACCATTCTAATGTCTCATTATAAAGACTACTATGGTAGGAAGTGTAGGACTCCATCATGATAAGATGAAGATAGAGAACTAAATTTATCACATGAAAGTAATGAATCACTAAGAAGGGGGTGAAATATCATTTATAAGGATTTTCATAAATCCCGTCAATTCTAATTATTATTTAATACATGGTCACTAAAAAAATAATTTGTCTAGAGAAAAAATGAAAACAACAATTTATTTATGAGGATCAACTCCATTATAAAAACTACTTCCTCAGTGCATCATGGTTTTTATCCCTCGCAAATTACTCCACTTTTATTGAAAAAAACTAGGGAAAAGTAGTAAATTCATAACTATTTCCAATCTAGGATAAAATGATCAAAGGTTATTCTTAATAGTTGTTGAATATATAGTCTTCCATAAGAGCTAAAAATGTTTCTTATTTTATTATTTCAAAATAGCTACTTTATTCTTATACCCTCATCATTGGTTATTTAAGATTAATTCCTACATGGGTTTTCTTAATCATTCGATTAAAAATTGAAGGGTTGTTTTTTTGATTTTTTGATGAACACTAGTATATGGGAACCTTAACACTACCTTATTATTTTCAAGAAAATGTGTGTCAATGAACTCATGGACCATCATGTACTAGTGAGCATTAATATTTGTATTGTTCAAGTAACCAAAGGTACATGAAATTTTATAATATTCATATTCATGTAATCTATGTGGTACATGAATTATTTATGACACCTGTTTTGTGTGTTGAACCTCTCATTCACACAACCATGTGTCTTGCAGGTCTATTATTATTCACATCACCCTTTACAAAAAAAAAAAATTCCATCACATAGTTGAGTTTTTCCTGGATCCTTGATTTTTCATTTATGTTTTTGTGATGAAGATTTTCCTTCATATATATGAATCCTTGAAGTATTATTCTTTATTAAAATATATAAATGAAATTATATTATTCTTGAGGAATTTGATAATGAGGGATGTATGAAAAATATCATAATCTATAATGAATGGAAAAAACTCAAAATTTATATAAATTTTCATTATCATTTCAGTTCTTAGTTTCATTCCATGTAAAGTCTCATTCAAATATTCATGATGTTTTGTTAAATAAAACATCACACATCGATAAAATTATAGCATCTATGTAAATGAATTCATGTTATAATCATATCCATTCTCATTATATTTACATTCTTGTAAGTGTAACCTCATTCATGTATTGTCATCCAATCTCATCTATGAGTATGTCATGTTTCATCATAATCACAAGTCTTGGATTTATTTAAGTAGTACATCATAGCCGAGATCATCAATATCATTCTTGGAAATATGTCACATGCATGTAAATAAGACTAATATGGAATCTCTAAAAATAAATTGAGTCTTGGATTCATCCTAGAGGAACATAGACATAATCATTGAGATGTTTTGGCATGATACCTTCATGCATAAATGGATTGGTAGTGTTTAGGTGGTTGATGAGGATCTTGAATTAAGTAGATGAATTTAATGGATATGATCAAATAGTGATGGTTTTGTCCATATGTTTTTCATTTTGGAAACAATGTAGCCCAATTTCATATTACCACATCAATTTAATCTATTTATTCCCTATGATTTTTGAAAGATTTCATTATGAGATAAGGATATTTGTTAGTAATAGGATATACTCAAAACTTCCATAGGCATAGATTTGTGATATAACATCTCTACAACCATGTCACCATTCCTAATGTGCACATTATGTATAGGATATCCCTACCTTACCTTAATGGATCTCACCACTAATTCCCAGTATAACCTTATTGAGATACCTCTCATGAGTTAAAACTAGGTTCAACATGCGTGGTTTAGGTGTTTAATTTTTTGGACAAGGTATTTATTTATATTATTAATAAAATCGTATATATAAAGTTAGTGAAACCTAAACATAATGCCAAAGCCATGTCAATCATCTATAAAAAATTATCTGGATAAATATAGAAATATTTTATTCAAATACTTTAATAAATTAATCACATTAAATAACCTCATGAAATCATAAATTTATTATTTATAAAAAGTATGAAATCTCTAAACACCCCATTCACATTTTTAGAATATTGGGAACTATTCTGAAAAAGTGAAATTTTTAGTATTGAAAACAAATAAAACCTAATCTTTATATAGAATCAGAAATATCCTCATTAAGAACTATTTTTAAATACATAATTCATTAATTATACTCCTTATTGGAAAACATGAAAAATATAATGAAAGGAGTAAAACAAAATCAAGAAAAATGTGAAATAATTGGTGAACACTACTTCTATGGTAGTCAGAATAGTGTCGAGAATAGGAGTGAACAACAGTTACATCATTGTTATCCTAAATACAACTCAACTCATGAATTACATTTATTTATACACTAAAATTAGAGTAACATGAAATATATATGTATATCCTTCCATCAAAACAAAATTTACAGATCATAATTATTCACAATCCAAGGAAATTTGATTTCTACCCATGAAAATGCCTTCTCCTCATGAATTCCAATAGGAAATAAGAGAGGAGGAAACATACTATATATCATATAGTTATGATGGGATATGAGATACACTCCCATTTTCATCCATGACAATATAGAGGACTCAATTATATGTTATTTTACGAGGATGGTAGAATTTATTACCTTGAAGGAACAATTTCCATTTTTATAATTCCATTTTCCAACATATCTTTTATTAAATGGTACTTGATATAAACATATTAGGATCATGAATGTTGAAATGAAATATTTTTTTAAATTTATGGAACTCTTATTTTTAAATTAGATGAATAGAGGATATTTAATATTGATATTAAGATCTTCATGTTGAGACTTTATCCAAATCATTTAAATAGAAGATTAGGATACAATAACATATTCGGCCTCAGTTGACCTCAATGTAGTTGACACTTATTTCCTTAAGTTCCATGATACACCACTTATTCCAATAAAGAATAATCTATAAGATAAGGAATTTTTTTCATCCATTGTACCTTCTCATTAAGTATTTATAAACACTTTTAAACATACCTTTTTATTCTTATTCTTATATATAAATCAATTATTATGTGTATTTGAGATGTATCTCAGGGTTATATTTTCCTCCAATGGGTGAAATTAATTATAAATAGATTGATATCATGCACAAAGTATAAAAATATATACAATATTAGTCCTATATATTCTTACATACACATGGACACTAATCAAACTACTTAATTTTTTCATTAAATGATTTCCCTTAGTCATACATTATTAATTGTATTCCTAAATTAATAGGAACGGAAACAACACTACATTATTAGATATAATAATTATTCAAAATATCCTCTACATATTATTAGTTTGAAATAAAAATTTAATCACCTTCATTGGTAATTTATAATCTATTGAAATTTTTTATCTCACCAATAATTAAAATTTCCAATCCATCCTTTATATAAATTGAAAATTAATCAAATAAGATTTCTTTATCACTATAATTAACAATGTCATAAAAATACAAATCCAAAATAAGTGAATTAGTCTTGGTCATATTTATATATAAATTGTAATAAACATGTCACTTTTGGTATTACATTATTCTTAGGTATTCATAATGGTTAAAATACCAGGATCATAAATATTTCTTCAAACCATATTGACCATTCTTCATCTTACATACCCAACTGGCATCTATATCTGGAAGGAACCCCTATAGAAGTTCCATGTATACATCATTATTAATATCACAATTCAAATTTTTTTAATTAGCATCAGTTTATGAAAATTTTAAATATATCTAAGTTCCTATATAATAAAAAGTAATGATGTATTCAATTATATCAATCAAAGAAAAGGTTTCATCAACGTTAATTCCTTAAATTTTTGAGAACCCTTGGAGGACCATTCTAGAATTTTTTTACCCACTTCACCCTTATCATACAACTTATTAACAAAAAAACCATTGATCTAATTAAAATATTTTCTATAGGTCTAGTATCAATTTTAGATGTTCAGTTCATCTAAATTATGTCTATTTCTTAATTCATATCCTAAAAAAGTACCTAAGATCATAATATTACATAACATAGTTTGGCTCAATCATTGAACAAAATCTAGTATAGATTATTAGAATAAATCAATTTTTAGTATTCACTACTTTATTTTGATCACCGATAATATAACCACCATTAAATATCCTCTACAATCTTGTGAAAGCATATTGAAATCTCTATTTTTCATCATTATCACAAGATTAGGATGAATATACATTATATATTTAAATATATTTTTTATAATTTTATTGACTAATTAAATAATAATAACACCATCCTCATCATCAACAATTACAACATTTTTGATTTCATGCTAAATTATAATTTCTATGAAATTATCACTGAATTCAACTCTATTAAATTTCTTATTTTAAAATTTTTAGAGCATCCATTTGATAAATAACTAATAAAGATTCCATCATTAGTTTTTTTGATAAAAATTCCTCTACTTTTTTCATTATTCTTTATCAAACATGGAATTCCAAACACTATGAAGGGTTTATCCTTTTATTTTTTATTGAAGAAATTCTCAAATGGAGTAAAATATAAATTTTTATTAATAAGAAACCTATTCGAAAGTATTCTAGTTGTTGTAATTGTAACAAACAAAACATATGTAAATAAAATTCCACTTGTGATTTAATTAAATGTCATATAATGTGTTATGGTTATAGAAAGAAAATACACTTATTCATTTTTATTATATCCTATCAGATTTAATACACCATTAATCCTCATTACCATTGATAATATAGTGATTGGTCATTTTTCACATGATTAGAATAAATATAGGTTTTTTTAACAAATCCAATTAACACAGACAAAGGAATTGATGGCCTAAACTAATAGGACCATACCCCATGAAGCACATTTATTTTATATTATGAGGGAGATAACATCACTAGGATTTTAATTTTTATATTCTCAATATATAATACAATAAATTGAACATGAGAAAACCCAATTACAAAAGAATTTCAAGCTCATCTAGATCACGTCCCAAACCATGTACGCAGAACCACCCCATGAATGTCGCATCATCGCACACCTTACCCACATGGCATTTTCTGGTGTATTAAAGTGATATGCATCAAGACCATAATAATATGAATATTTATATTTTATTTTTAGTAGAATGATTTTCTTATTTTCTTCTTATATTCAGTTTATAAATAATTTTCATTTTTTTACAATAAAACATAAATTATATTTTTAATTAGTACTAAATTTAAATTAAGAAATTTATTTAATGAATTAATGGATTTTTTAAATAAATAATATTTTAGTAAAATATTATTATTAAATTTTTTTTTATTAAATATAAATGATCAAATTATTTTTATGATGTCAAATGTAATATTTATAAGGGTTCAAAAACTATTATTGTAAAAAACCATCATTTCTAATTTTTTTTTAATTTTAAAAGTGAAAATTCAAATATTTAGAATATTATTTGGTTAAAATAAATATTATTTCTGGAAATAGAAATTAAAAATTATCAAATGATGAATTTTTCATAATCGTCAAAAATTGTCGATTTTTCATGTCAAAATTAAATACCGTTTAAATACACCGTGTGTATTATTACATTATAATGACCCAAAAGTGATGTAATAAATATTATAAATGATATACACCGACAAATATATGTTTTTCCTTTAAAATAATATTATTTTATGTTTATTTGATTAATTTTATAAATCCTTTTTGATTCCTACAAGAACATTAATATATTTTAAGGTTTTAAAATCATTTCATTATGATTAGAACACACATCCAAATCAGTAAGGATATAATTTTATTAATTTTGGCCCATGGACTCATAAAATACTGAAAAAATACCCTTTTGAATAAACCATGGAATAAAACCATGGAACATTGTGTGGTTTTGGTTATTTAATTATGTAGAGTCCAAAACCTATGTTTGAGAAATGATAAATAATTCCCCAATCATTACATTTATAAAACCACAAAATATTCCATTTATCTACACTAAAAAAACATTGGATCACATCCTTAATCTTACCTCACCTATTTAGACTCCTCCTAAGGTTCCCCAAACTCTAAAGAATCCCCTCCCAAGCATTTGGAGTCACACTCTCAAGGTAAGGGATAATCTTCCTCTCATCTTTATTAACGTTCATTCAATGTATGATGCCTTATATTTCTAATTCCAATTATTAGAATACATTTTTCCATGTCCATATTACTTTTAATTTTCTACCCAAATGACACATGACCCATTTCTACCCCATCAACTTTTTATGAATTTTTAAGTGAAATTTTTATGCAACAGGAATTGCACCGCTATTTTCCATACCAAACAATTATATAGTGAATACTTGTACCCATTTTATATCAAGGGTGTCCAACATTATTAAATTATACTTATTTATTAGGTAGTTACATGTATTTATTCCACACTCTATGATGACGTACCAAAATGTGATGATAAATGATTCCATGTTTTATGATATATATTGCACACTTAAGCTTGAGAATGAAATTAACACGACATTTTTTCTTGGACTTATATATCACCACAATGCATTGTTAAATGTTTAGTCACATGAGACATCATATGGGAATAAAGAGACATATGATTCCTTTTTTATACTTCTTCTATCATTAGGTCTTGGTTTTTATCCTTGTACTATGCTTATGATGTAGTGTTTTATGTTGTTTTCACATTTCCCATGTTGCTTTTATGTTATCATGTTATATCATGCCTCATTGTTCATGATTATAATTCTCACCCATTTTATGCACCATTGATATGCATATTGTCTAACATGAATTAAATTATTCATGTTAATCCATGTTTATTCTATTACTGGACTTTATAGATAAACCCTATATTCTTTATCTCCACAGGTTATCCTATGCAGTTTTAAATATGAAATAATATTATGAACATGTTATGTTTTTATTCAATAAAGATGATGTATTTCCTACTTTAAGTTTTTATATAATGTTCCTAACTATGAAATACACTTTAAATATTTATCTTCTAGGTTAAATTATGTGTAATCTTAGGTAATAAATAATGAATTAATTTTAATAAAGGGAAAGGTAGTTATAGTTGGTATCAATGGAAAGGTTTAGTCATTTTTAGGTTTATGATTAGAAAATTATAGAAATTAACATAGGGAAAAAACTATATATAATAAAACATACATAAATATAGTTATATATTGAATAATTGTTTTATCAAGATAATACATCTCTATAAAGATACTATATTTAGATGTGGCTATGGCGCAGATGTACATAGGGGTAAACCAAAAAACACCTCATTGAGCTAGACTTGATTGAGAACTGGTGTATGACAATGGGCCTTGATACACACCTAGTTTGACACACCAAGGGGATATTATTTGGTGAATTCATAATCTCATTATGTACAACTATTAATGGGAAAAAATATTGATAAGAATATATGTTAGGAAATATACCATGGATAAAAAATATTGAAACCTTGAAATTCATAATTTTAGAAAATACAAGTAATTTATTTGTTATCTCATTAAAGTTATTGGATTCATATTAACGTGTTTAACAGTTTAAAAATAATCATCCCTATGTTTGCTTATATTCTATAAAATGGCTATAAAGAGGAGGAATAATATAAATAACCATTGTGACATGCAATGTGATGAATGTACTAACGAGATACCCAACCTGATGAGAGTAGGAATCATTAACACTGTGGTGATACTCTCTTTACTAACTCAGGTTCTAAATTAAAAATTAGAGTAAGTAGAGGTCCCAAATCCCCCTAAGAATGAATATGATGAAATTAAGAGTTTCATGAGACAAATGCCTCTGACTTTCAATGGGTGATTTGATCCCTTAATCACGGAACAATGGATCTACTCCATTGAGAAGATATTATCCATCATTCAATGTTATGAGAAAGAAAATGTTATATTAAAATTTTATATTATATATGGAGAAGATGATCCCTGGTGGACATTGATCAGGAATACAAAGCCTAAGGATGATATTGATGTGATGGGGTACAAGGAATTTCAAAAATTGTTTTTTGATAAATGGTTTCCTTACACTATCCAACTTAAAAAGAAAAGGTACATCATTTTCCTCATATAAAAATAAGATTAATATATCACGAAATATGAGAAAAACTTCACAAGAAATGAACAATATGACTTTGGATTTTTCATTTCCCCAGATTCCAAGGTTGACCACTTCTTTTGTGGACTAACACCTAGTCTATGAAAATCCCTAGCAATCTGATACACTGATAGCTATGAAGAAATTTTAATATGTGACCTCAAATTTGAAATAAAGATTGAAAGATATCAAGGGTATCACATGGATAATAAGAAGAAAGTTTAGTTTAATTTTGGTAGTCCAATGGAAAAATATAATGATGCTAAGAAATTCCATCATCCAACTTGTCAAAGGAGAAGAATAAAGAACCCCATAAATTTACTAATTGGGATGAGGAAATGATTTAGGTGTCATAAAGAAGGGATACTAAATATAGATTAATGATGAGAGAACCCCACTAACGTGATTTAGGAAAGTAATGCTCTAATCAACCCTCAGTGCATTGTTCATTACATTAACTTCAAATAAGTAACAAACTTTGCAAACCAATTTACCAATCCAAGTGTTTTCAGAGAAAATACACAAACCTCCATGGTAAAAATGGAGATATTTTTTCCATCACAACCACTGAGGGTGATCCTGACAACGAAGCGGTGATATGTAAGCTAGTTATTCATTCAATAATAGAGAATGTAATTTTAAATTCTGGATCTATGAATTCCTTCATATCACGAAAGTTCTGTAAAATTATTCAAGGACCACCACAAAGCATGAGTATAAATGTCGGTGAAAATGAAAAATGGGGAAATTATTTCATCCCAAGTATATAACTCATCCATTCTAAAAATTTTTGGGATGAAATTTCTAGTGAACCTTGTGATACTCCCTTTGGTGGAATTTGATGTAATTCTAAATATGGATTGGATTTCCCTATATAGAGCCAACATAAATTAACACAATAATGAAATCACTCTCCATATCACGAAACATCCTATAATTATATAAAAATACAAGTATATGGATGGATATTCTTTAGCACTAACATCTCATGAATGTATATTGTTTCCCTATGAGAAATTATATCTAGCTCAAATGATTTGGTCTAAGAAATGGATAATCTTGAAGACATTGCAATTGAGAGGGAATAAAATGATGTGTTTCCTAAAGAATTACATAGTCTTCCTCCTAGATGATAAGTTGAATTTTCAATAGAGCATATACCCAGGGAATGGCTATTATACAAGACTCTGTATAGAATGGATATTTTGGAACATGACGAGATAAAAATTCAACTATAAGAGAATCTGGATAAAGGGTTCATATGACTAAGTGCTTCACCTTGTGGTTCACCAGTCCTCTTTTTCAAGAAGTAGGATGGATCAAAGCACTATTTCATTGATTATCATGTTCTCAACAAGATCGTGATAAAGAAAATATATCATGTTCTATAGATTAATGACCTGTTAAACTAGATATGCGGAGTATAATACTTCTCCATGGTGGACCTGTAAGATCCCAATCATGATTATGTATCACTGAGAGGGGGTAGGGGAGAACCAGTTATAACTTTTTCTTTTAAGTTTCCTTATTTTAGAAACATAATTTACCTCTTGTTGAATATTTATTTATTTCTAATAAACAATCACACATCCACGGGAACCCAAGAGTTTATAGGGTTCACTACTCAATAAGATTATCTGTGTCATTTGTATGGTATGGAATAAATATGATTCCACATAATCCACTAAAAAAGAATCCTTTTGTGTGGAATACACCGAGTATGATATTCCCTTACACTCATGTATCACTATGTTCAATACAATAGTGTATGTATTCCTTTTAGTACAAATGATATAATACAATTTCATGTAACTAGTTATGAAACATGTTATTGTGCTGCCTTTTCAATTTTCACAAATATATTCATCACAAAAATTCTTCACTTTCTTACCCACCTATAGGTAAAAACTTCCTAGACATTGTAATAATACTTAGTCTGATTTCCTAGACCCTTTTCATCCGTCTGATAAAATATTCCTCTGGAATACCACTAAATCAATTTTGAAATACTTCTGCCTCAGTCTGAAATTCCTAGTCTAATTGATCAATCCAATTCCAAAAACTCTTAGTATGATATTGTATCTTCTCCATTATTCTTATTCCAGAAAAAATTCATTAAGAATTCTCAATTATCAAGATTATTCTATCCTAAATTATTCAGCACCCCACCTTCTCCCTTTAATTGTAGATCATTGATAGGAAGTAAAAATTACTTCATCTATTAATAGGTGTTTTCGACACTTTCACTGGGGCACACACATCCGTTTGTCGAGGATGCGCTGATTGTTTGTTTCCCTGCATTCTTGCTTTCCAATGGTAGGTGGAATCTATCATTTCTTTAGGGATGTTTTCTCCTTTATCAAAATGGGATGATGGGATTTCAGTCTCTCCTTTCATGGATCCCTCCTCAAAATTTGTTTCCTAGTTTGGGTCTCCCTTAAAGATTAAGATGTTGTTCTTGAAACTATTCATAATTCCATATCTTTGTGAACACTAGTTAATTACGCTACTTATGTCAGGACATTCTAAGGGGGTCAATCCAGGGCAGCTACCTTCAGTCAGGGGAGTAGTCATGTTGGGAATCATTGGTGTGTCTGGATACTGAAACACTATTACACTTGAATTTATTCCCCTTATGATGGGTCTCCTCAAGGGCGTGTAAGCCCAAGGCATCCCACATAGAATGCGGGGAATTATATGATGAAATCATGTATTCTAGGTTTTCCTTGGCTTCCCATGTTTAACATGGGGTTTTCCATGAGTATAACATCTTGCGAAGATGGATCAGACTGATTAGAACACTGATGAGATTTGATTTGTTGGGTACATACCTAGGAAGATGATCCTGGAAGGTTTACCTGATGAATGGATTAGAACGCCAAAAAAAGGATGGACCTAGGTTGGTGTGTCCCATAAGGGGAAGATGTCACACTGTGGTGGTACATCCCAAAAAGGGAGTATCATATGGATGGATCAGAATGCCAAGTGATGGCAGACCCAGGGTTGTGTGTCCCAAAAAGGGATGATGTAACATTGTGAATGACGACCGAGACACCACTGAGGGTAGATGAGGGATGGTTCACCCCTATGAGTGGGGGGGGGAACCAATGTTTACCATAGTTTTGGATTGAACCTCGTGGAGGCTTCCTAAATACCCTATGTGTAGAAGATAGGGATCAAAACCCACATATTTTTAAGGGGCGAGTCATTGGATTGGGGTGTAAAAAAAGGAAAACAACCCGAAGACATGCTGGGGATTACACATGGTAAGATGACTGAGTGATTCTAGGAGCATCGAGTAAGTGGGTTACATGATCTCACCGGGATGTGGCAGCCTGGGTAAAACAAGGATGGATGATGGATGATTTGATGACGTGGATGAGTTGAATTGAATGGAACCAATGTGAAGATGACGATGGTGTTGGGATTGAACCTCATAGAGGATTCCTATGTATCCTAGTGGATGGGAATCAAATTCCACATAGTTTGGTGGGGCAATGAGATACCTAAGGAAGCGGCTCGGGAGAAAGGATGCATGGATGGGACTCGAAGGAAGTAGAACCTCTTGGTTGGGGCATGACCTCCCCGAAACACAAAGGCTCATGAGAGAGACCAGGATAGGACATGGATGATGGTATTGAAACTCATGAAGTATTCCTATGTGCCTTTCTCAAAAGGGGAAAAGATCAATGTCTACATAGTTCAGGTGTGGGGCATTGACTTGGGGTGCACACAAAGGACAACAACTGAAAGACATGTTTGGGGCTTACACGTGGTTATAATCCCATCAAAAGAGGGACACCCTTGGTTGGAGGATTATGGATTGAGGGTGAGGCCTATGTACAATTAGCTTCTAGAGAACTGGTCTAACACCGCTAAAGGGAAGACCACAGATATGGGTCCCAACAAAGGGGACACTGATGTTTACCAGTGTTTGGGGTTGAACCTCAGGGAGGATTCCTACGTACCCTGTCTATGAGATAGGGATCAAAACCCACATAGTTCAAAAGAATACATTTTAACTTCATGTGAGACAAAAGGGGGGTATATAGTTTACCGCCATGTGAGACGAGGGTGATCCAACATGAAACAATCAGGGCTGATGGGTAATGGGATTGAACCTTAGGGAGGATTCCTATGTACTGTGCCTGAAAGGGGGAAAGGATCAAATTACATATAGTTCAGGAAGAAGGGGAATGGTTCTTGTGATAATTTCATGATTGATGTTTACTCTATGCCCAAGTGAGTCATGCTCAATGTGATAAATAAGAGGCAATAAAGACCTGATGATCACATCATGAAAGGTGTGTCCGAGAGGAATGGGGTTAGGCTTATGCGTAGTTAGAATCCCAAAGAAATGAAGTTTGGGACGTACTCCAGGAGGGAATCCTGAGTAGGGGTACAGATGTACGAGGAGGATATGACCACCATACATGGATCACCCTTTCAAAGGGTTTCAGGGCTTATGCAAGGGCTGCCTGAGACGTACATGGTGAAAAAGCACAGTGGGAGATGAGAAGTGAGAGGGTGCTGGTGCACATCCCCTTTGCGGTCCCCACGTGCTTGTCACTCATGCAGTGATCATAGTTTAACATCGTGTGTTCAGTACATAGATGCTTGGTAGTTTAACGCCCTACATCTTGGACAATGATGATTAACTCCTCACCCTTAGGACTTACATAACTGGTACACTTTAACCTTTGGTGAAGGTAATGCACCAGAAATTCCATATGGAGATGAGGTTGTGGAGTGATCCATTGAGAGGATCATGTTAGCGTGGCTATGTGAAGATGCAATAACCATTAATGTGTTGATGTGAAAAAGAAAAAGGTAGGGAAACACCACATGAAGCTCCGCCCAAGGGACTTTAAAATCACTTCGTAAAAGCCTAGAGGGCCGCACGAGAGAAGTATGTGAAAGAAAGGGTGTTTCATGTAAGAGGGGATCAGACATGGCACCTTAGGGTAAGGAAAAAACATGGAGAACACAAGGAGGGGTACACACAAGATTGAAGTATTTCATGCAAGATGAGGGCCTACATGCAATATTGGATGGTTTCATGAAAAATGATTGGTTTCAAACAAGGGGTAACCCTGTGTGCAATATGGGCATGATACAATGGAGAACTTGTGCAAAAAAAGAATCTTTTGCACATAATTTCCTTGGAGTAAAAGGAAATGGGTGATGGTCAATTCCTAGTGCGATCATTCAAAGGAGAACCCCTGGGAGACTTATCACGCAAGATCCAGTACCTTGAGGGAATGTTTTTCATACGGTCATGAAAAGGTCGTATTTTTCACATTAGAGCGGAGGTTTGTCTTCCATAATCGTCCCTAAAATGATGGGGTACACTTTTATTTATAGACGAAAAAATTGGCGGTGACAGGCAAGGTGGGCTACGTGCAAGCGACATTTTATGTCAAATTGGGCGTGAAAGATCTTGCACACAATTTCCAATCTCGTATGCCATCCATATTTATTTTTCGTTTCTGACTTGGTTGTTTTTATGATGGTTGATGCAGAAGAATCCATTTGACGTCGCATTGGGCGTGCAATATATTGTGCACAATTTCCAATATTACATGCCGACCTTGGATCTTGCATGCACCTCCCTTGGGAATCTTGGGATTGTTCACCGATTCAAAATATTCTTTTGGTTTGATCTAAAATGTCCTTTCATGGCCTTAACTAAAATTCAGTGCCAACAAATTCCCCCTCAAAATCAGAGTTGAAGGGGTACCTAAAGGTCAGATTCTTAGGGAAACACGGGAAAGTAGAGTGCCTGATAGCGGCATGTGAAAAAATTATGATTCGTTGCGCAAACCAATTCCACACAAGTGATGGGCCATTCCATACCTATAAATATGTAGGGGGGAGGCTCCATAATTTTAATTTCCCCTGTGATAAGTGACTTTTCTCTCATGTGTGAAATATCTTCCATTCCGTGTGAAGGATATTGAATTTTTTTGGATCCTTGCGTGCAGTCGCGAGTTCATTCGCGATCCTTATAAATATTGTGTGCACCTGAATTAGCCGTGAAAACACCCATATTGTGTGTATCCATCTGTCTTATGTGGCAAAACCCAATTATTTCATGCAAGAGCCTTTCCCAATTCTGAAGTCCAGCAGTAATGGCTGCTAAATAGATTGACGCTGAGAGGGAAGATATTTCTGCTTCAAGGAGGACCTAGATGATCACAAACCCTCATATTCTTCATGAGAGAAGAGTCATACCTAATAATCATATTCTTTTCGTTATGTTGACACAATATCAAAAGGGTTACGTTATGAGGAATAGTCTACAGATATGGAACTTCGATATTCTAACTAAGGTGTTGATGCTAGGCTTCGAGGCCAAGATGCCACTGATATGTGTAACACTTAATGATAGCCTTCAATAATACAACATCATGAAAAATGGTCACTCTAACAGGGAAACATAGAACATAGTCATTTACATCCTGAATCTGAAGACCAGGACTTTTTTTAGGGAGTGATCCGGCTCTTAAAGAATCTCCAGCTCACTATGTGAGAACCTTTAGAAGAATCATTTCTAATTAGACCAAAGGTTAGAAGGAATGGGAATTCAGGTATAGGGGAAATTTTTTGAGTGAATGGGCATGGTTGTACTGGGTACACCATAAATTCAAGGAGTTTGGGGTGGAGCTGCGGTCTATTGGGCTGTTTGAAGATGTGTGGACATCATAGTTTCATTTCTACCATTATAAAGACCTGGTACCTGATATGTTTAGTCGATAGTCTCATGACACAAATACTTTCCACATTCACCATGGGGAGGTATGAATCAGCTTGTGGGACATCCATTGAATTGGGGGAATTCCCCTGGAAGGGTACCAGTATGATGAGTTCCTTCTAATATATAACATTTGGGGGGATATGACACCCACCCCCATTCTAAAATGGCATCTGTTGAAGTTATCCAAGGAGAATTTGAAAATCAAGAACATCCTAAAGGATACAGCCTATCTGGGATGGTTCAGTTTTTTTTGATGTCGAACAAGGCAGTTAAAATTCCAGGCTGAGGGAAGTAGTGCCCTAACACATCATAGAGGGGGGAGGAGTGATCATACTATATGGTCCTTGAAGCAGGAGGGTATCAATCATGGGGATTCATCATAAAAGAAAGTCAGGACCCAAATGTAGGATATGTTGGGTTCCATGAAACACTTTTGAGTGGGTGGTTACTACTAGTGAGGGACACAAGGATGGGGGTTCATCCATGGATGCTATTGTTGGCTGGAATCATGGTGTCCAAGAACTTGGTTAATCTGGGGGTGCCTATATTGGACAGGGTGTACAACATTATGGGATGCATATCTAGAGGAAGTAGGCCTAGGAGAATATGCGGACCATTATAGATTATTCATGGATGGGTTGCAGCTCATTGCGGTGGGTATGACTTCCAAAATTCCATCCACCCTTTAGGTGACGATCTGCGACTATCCCCACTGAGTATTGCTGGAATTCTCTCATTGATGCTTAAAGAGAAAGGGATCAAACTAAAGATTGAAAACCATGAAAAATTCAACATTCATACATTTCAAACCCCATCTGGATAGATGGTAGATGATAGGTGAGGCCCATTTGAATAGAGGGACTACTTGAAAATCATCAGGGGTGGTGTTCTGGTAGCCCATATCGATGAAAAAATCTTTTGTGAACCCTATGTGTGGATGAGGTTTTCTAGGAAATTCAGGTTTATGCAGCAGATGCCAAAGAAAGTATATATAGAGGTTCGAGAGGACCTAAATCCTTGAATACTTCACCAAATGTGGATCATGTTCATGACTACAGGTTTTGGTGAGGTCATCACCCTTCCCCCTATTGATTCAATGCCGACCTATCAAAAGAGTATGCCACCCATTGAATAACACAGTACCCAGAGGTGATTTTGTAGAAACACATTCAGAAAATCAAGGTGGCCAATATGTAGTCCATATAGAAAGGAAGCAGGTGACCTACTTATGGGGAGGTGAGATAAGGAATAATCTAGGCATTTGGAAGGGTGCAGGCTAGAATTTCATCAGTAGGAGTGTCATAAGGTGAGAATGTGCCTCCACCTTCTCAAGAGATGTGGTCCCATGGGCGGTCTCCAGGGCCAGCTAGGGAACTCCTTGGGATGAAACTAAGACATCTTCTAATACCGACCTCCAACACCATTTTCCCATATCTATGGTCTACATGGAGGATGCTATAAAAATCTTTGTCCACTGAAGAACTATGGCGGAGACTGGTGCACACTAGGCTTGACCTACCAGACGTAGGGTGCATTTAGGTGGTAGGGAGGGTGAAATTTTACTACTGACATGTATGCCTGACAACCATGAATATTTATGCATGCCAATGGGGGTGGTATGAAGAACCACATATCCTAGTGAATGTGATTATTGACCAAGATCACAACCTAGAAAAGCTAACATCTGAGGATGACGACGATGAGGAAGAAGAAGAAGAAGGGGAGGAAGAGAAGGAAGAGGAAGAAGAGGAATATAGAGAAGAGGAAGATGGAGAATAGGAGGTTAGAGGTGAAGGTCCTGGAGGAGAGAGACCTCAGAAAACAACAGTCCTCTAGGGAATCCCATGTGAGAGTGGTGAAATCACAGGATCTGATATGGAACTAGCCAAAAAACTCGAGGTGAGTCTGAACTCTTATCTATATTATCCTTTCTCTTTTCATAATTCGAATCCACTAACAAAACTTTTCCCTATTCAAGAAAATATCAATGATGATATCCAAGAAGCTCCCCCTATAGGGGATGAAAATGTACCCATATATGTGGAAGAACATCCTCATGAATCTGTATCTGGTATTGAGCAGGGCGTGGGACAAACCATGGTTGAATCAGTCAAATGACTAGCCATGACTGAAGAGGTAAAAAATAAGCTAGTAGGAAGGGATGAAATAGAAACCTCAGAGTCTCAATCTATTCTCACTATTTAGGAGTGAGTGTCTATCATTTAATTAACAAACATCGAGGGATCTCCTGTGGTGGTATCTCATATCGTGACTTAGGCACTAGAAACCGCTGTTCCTAAATCTTGTAAGTTTATACCTTTTTAGTCACACATATTTTATTAGGTAACTTGGTTGACCAAGATATCATTCTCCAATTCCGTGATTTCAAGGACAAAGGCTCGACAAAATATCGAGTCCAGAACATCTGTGGGAGCTCTACCAGTGATTGAACCAATTCTCGTAGAGTCAATTATTCAAGCTGGTATAGCCCTAGAACCCAGTGACCAAGAAGTTGCAATCATGGGTGATGCTGCTGCTAGGGTTGAGCTATATTCTGAAGGGGGTCAGGTCACTGAAGAATAAAGAGTGCCAGAAGAGGACCCTGCCGCTGAACTCCAAGATATTTTTTCCGAGTAAAGGCCTAAAGATCTTGAGGATATGGGTGAATCTGATTCTGACACAGCCGAGGAGAGTTATATGACACGACACAAGGCATGGAAGTGCATCAAACACTTCCTTAGTCAATCACAGTAAAAATGGATGAGATAAATGGGGTCACTTTTCACATGGATACACTTTCTCTATACCAGAGGGGTGGATGCTCATCATCTTCATATAATAATCTGTGATTATATGGCTGATAAGATACGAGAGAGTAGCCAATGCTCCGACATTTCTCAGTGTTGGAAGTAATAAGAGAATACCGAGAAGTTTCTTGAGGCTGATAAGAAAGCCTTATGCCTTGAAGAGAAAGAAAAAAAAAGAGAGAAATTAATCACGAGCTATTCTAATCTCATTAAACATTTGAAGGCCCAACTAGTGGATTCCCAAGAGCATGTAGTCTAGGAAAGCCATCAAATGATTGAGTTACAATATGATCAGGAGCGAATGCAGGCCAAAGCTAATGAGCTCCTCTCCACAGATACTGATGAAGAGAGGGATCTCAAGGAGTGGGAAGTATCCCTGGAGGCTACGAGCCAGAAGGTGGAAGTACTGGAGCAATCCATCAAAGGGGTTGATCCATAAGGGTCATGTTTTGGACGAACTCATAAACAAATGTCCCTCTTTGTTTTCCTATCCCAAACTGCATGCATGGACTTATTATTATCATCCTTACTTATTTTAGTGCACTTAGACCATAACTGTAATGTAATTAGTGATTAGTCCTTAAGCTCACATGGGTCATTCCCGGTGTGAGAAACAATAGAAGACTATATTATTATTGATTTTGTGTATGAGAGTGCTAGCTAAACATTCAAATACTCCGGGTCTAAATGACTACCCAGAGTTTTTGAAATAAAATAGGGGTCTTGACCAGAGAATATGGTCCTTAGAATAGGAAAAAAACTCTTCCTAACATACTGTAGTACACGAGAGGGATGATTCTAGGGGAGTTAGAATCAAACTGAACGAAGGGGGATGATAAATGTGAACCATGATACCCAAAACTTGGAACACAGTGAGAGGCAACATGATAATGGATGATAAATTATGACCATATTTGAAACACAGTATCCATATCGCATGAGTCTAAAATGGGGACAAAAAAATGAGGGTCATCCACTAATCGTATTAAAAAACATGGGGCCTAACTTGAAACATCATCCAATATCTTCCGGATCATTGGCCCTAAATGGTAGGCGAGCTGAAAGGCCGAACATCCATATCATTTTGGGGGTACCTTCATATACGAAAGATGGTGAGGATCCGAATAAGGGATATAAAAAGCATGGGGGTAGAGTGATGGTCTTTTCAAATGGAGTCCAACACTATCAGAATTACACCACCACGAAAAAAATGCATTAGGAAAAAGTATCGGTCTGAGTCAAGATCAAACCTACATCTAGAAAGGACCTCTTTAGTGAGGACTTTGAATGCCTTTTAATTTTACGTTATGTGAATAAGGATGATAAACACATTGTTTAATGTTGTATAGTCGGGAAGATACATATGTAGTTTAACTTCGTACGATGAATATGATTTATGGAATAGTTTAACATCTTACAACTAGGATGTTGCACATAGTTTAAGGTCATACATCATGGACCCTGTAAAATAATTTAATGTCATGTCACATGGACTGAGAACTACTAGTTTAAAGTCATAGAGTTTAAACCATGATTGAGGGAAAGGACCAAGAATGTTAATGGTCCTTGGATTGGGCTAGAGGAAGAATGTCTGGGAGTCACTATGTATCCCATAAGGATGAAAATCAAGCCAAAAGTAGTTCATAAACATGGGATGAAAAAAGGATAATGCAAGAGGGATAATTTCTTCTCGAATGAAGATATCATATGATTGGGAAGTTATCAACACACAACCCAGATAAAGAAGATGTAGTTTAACATCATATGATCAGGACAAAAGAGATCTTAGTTTATGGTCATAGTGTTCGGACCAAGAGAAGTGTGGTTCTTCCATGCTGGTAAAAACCTTACCCATATCCCTAATCCCATGTGAGCTATGATTAGTGTGGGAAACAAGGGTGGAGAAGATCTTTACAACACATGGAATAATCAGTAGGGGGAGATGATGTGGATTCGAAGATGACCCCATGACGCTGATTCGTTCTCTTAATGTGTAATGGTGCACAGAGGGACAACACCAAGGGTGTTGAAATTCCACATGAACATGATGGAGTTGGAAGGGATGTGAATCACGAGACCAAAATTTAGGGAATAATGGGGGTGGCATAATGATGGAGGATAACTATTGACTTTATTCTAAACATCATATCCATATCATGTTACCTGAAATGGGAACAACAAAAGAGGGTTGACCGCTGACCAAATCTGCTACACGGAACCTGTCTCATAATATCATTCGAAATCTTTTGGGACATTGTCCCAAAGCAGTAGGTGAGAAATAAGGCCAAGCATCCATACCATCCATGGGTCCTTTTAGATGTGAAAGATTATGGAAACTCAAATAAAGGGATATGTGAAGCGTGGAAATGGATGAAAACATGTCCATGCAGAATCTAACACTCTAAGTCCTAAAACAAAGTGTATCTGAGCATGTTGGTGAGGCATAAAAAGGATCAAGGGGTCTAGTTAAGGGTGGGTGACTCGAGGAGGTGAGTGTAGGAACATGGGAAAAATAGATTGATGAACCTGGGGCTGGAACCAAAGATGAAATGTCCAAGAATTCCTACATATACCAAGAGGATAGGAATCAAGACACATATAGTTCTTGAAAATTCGTGTAGTTTAACGTTACACGGTAAGGATGGGTAAACATGGGAGTTAGATCACTGAAAAGAAGTATATGGTATGACTATTATAAATCCAACTTGAATGATGACCCAAGAAGTCCACTCCATACCACGTGCTTCCAATAGTGTTTAGGCCAAGGGGATGGAAATGAGGCCAGATGTGAGGTACCTGGGGTTGGACCCGAAGATGAAATTCCTGAGAGTTCCTACGAATCCCATAAGGGTGGGAATCAAGACACACATAGTTCTCAAAGGTATTTTCGTGTAGGTCTGACCCATGCATTGAAATAAGTGGAATTTGATGGATCTTGTTTTTTGTTTTTTAGTGTGGGTGTGTCTTTTTGGAGTAACATACATAGGAAAGAGAATATGGGAATTTCTATAGGAATCAAGCCATATTTAGACCTTGAAAAATAGCATGGTGGATGACCGATGCCTGACATTATGCCCTCTCAAGAGAGGACACCACAATGCAGTTCCATTTTTTTCATTGTCTGGCCAGGATGATAGTGTCATAGTTTGAGGTTATAATGTAGGACTAGCCCATGCACTTTAACATTGAGTTTCAAAGACACAACAATTTAAATTCATGTGTGATCATACATCATAGTTTAATGTCATATGGTTTGGAATCATGTGGAAGAACAAGGTTCTAAAGGGAATTCACATGGTGTGATAAAGCACACTCAATGTGAATGGGGAGAAGAAAAGTCTACACCACGCCGCATGCAATCCCAAGGAGGGGGGGGGGGAATTGGACAAGGGTCTATAAAAGATAGAAGGACCTGGGGCTAGACCCAAATACAAAATTTCTGGGAATTCCAACATATCCCATAAGGATGGGAATCAAGCCACACATAGTTCTTAAATGTTGTGCAGTTTAACATCTTGCAGTAAGGACAAAGTTGGAAGGGGTGATCTCTGAAGGGGACACAAGACACGGTAGTTGTAAACCTGAAATGAATGAGTACTAATAAGTCCCATCGCACCACACACTTCCAGTAGATATCTCAGGACAAGGGGTCAAATGGAGGATGAACTTGGGGATGGACCCAAATATGATATGTCTGGGCATTTCTGTGTATCCCATGAGGATGATAATCATGCCAAATGTAGTTCTTGAAATTTTGTGTAGTTTAAAATCATGTGATAAGGACGTTAAAGATCTTAGTTTATGGTCATAGAGCTCATATCATAAATTCATAGTCTAAACGTCATGTGTGCGGGACATGAGAATGGTGAGCTCTCAAGAGAGGTACGTGGTGTGGTAGTTATAAACCCAATGTGAATGAGGACATAAGTCCACACCACACCACATACCCTAGAGATAACTTAGGAAAAGAGGCTAATTGAAAGAGAAGGTTTCTAAAGACAGGATCTAGACCCAAAGATGAAATTCTTGGGAATTCATACGTATCCTACGAGGAAAGGAATCAAGCCATACATAGTTATAGAAATTCGATACAGTTTAACATCGTGCAGTAAGGATAATGATGAAGGTGTTCTAAAGGGAGTGAAAATGGTGTGATAGAGTATACCTGACGTGAATGATTATTTGAAGAGTTCACACAACAACACATGCAATCCCAAGAGAGAGTTTGGGCCAAGAGGCCAGAAAGGTTGAGGGACCTGATGTTGGGCCATGGAAGAAAGGTTAGAGCATCGTTACATATCCCATAAGGATTGGAATCAATCCATATGTAGTTCTAGAAATATCATGCAATTTAACATCATGCGGTAAAAATGTAAAATATCTTAGTTTATGGACATATAACTTAGACCATTTTGTAGTTTATCATCATGTGTGATGAGTGTTTGGTGGTTTTATATCCTTTATCCCAAAAATATCACACAGTTTATTATTGTGCGGTAAGGATGGAATCATGTTTTCTTAAGTTAAATAATGCTTTAGAAATTTGGAATTGGTGGGAGGAGTAATGTGCTAACCATCCATAGTGACTAGGGAGTATGTGCCATTGGGGTAAACCTTATGAATGATATAAGGTACCTTCCACTTAGGTTCCAACATTCGAAAATTCCTGCTAGGTACCAATGGAATTATCAGGGCCAATACCATGTCACCTTAAATGAATGAATAGAGATGAACTTTCCAGTTGAAATCTCTAGCTATCATGCTCTGATGCCTCTATATATTGTGCAAGGCTTAGAGTCTATTCACATAAAGAGCTTCTAGTTCATCCATACGAACATCCTCTACCCTGGCCGGTGTCTTATGATCATAAATGACTATGTGAAGTGATGAAAACTAAATCTCTATGGGAAGTACTGCCTCTATTCCATACAATAGGGAATATGGGGTCACCTGGGTGGAATTATGAGTCATCATCCGTTAATCCTAGAGAGTGTTGGGGAGTTTGTCTGGCCAACTCTTCTTATTATGACCAACCATCTTCCTCATGATGCTATAGAGGACTTTGTTGAACACCTCGATCTGCCCATTTTCTTGTGCATGATAGCGAGAGGTGTGATTAGAATGGATATTGTACTTGGCTTACAGTTTCCTCATCTTGACTTCCCGAAAGTTGGTACCATTATCAGTGAGGAGGACGCGAGGGACTCAGTATCAATGGATCATATTGGAGCTCATGAAGTCAATGATAGAACAAGCCTTAACTTCGTTGAGCAGAACTGCCTCTGCCTACATGGAAAAGAAATATGTAGTGGTCAGGATGGACCTGTAGTGGTGAACTATTGCTGGTGGATATGGTCCCACGACATCGAGTCCCCAGACCGCAATGGGATAAGAGTACTTGGTAGTATGGGGAGGGTCTAGCGGCCGATGCACAAAATTAGAATGGATCTAAAATGTGTGGAACCTCTTGGAAAAATCTATGTAGTCATGGCCCATGGTGGGACAAAATATCATAATCATTCAATCTGATGAAAGAGTTTCGGCCCTGCCTGATGGCCCCCATAGGAACTGGCATGAACTTCTTGCATAACCTAAGAAATATCATCTCTTTGAATTAAAAATAGGATAATCCCATCAAACCCACATATTCAGATGATCTTCTCAATACTAGGACCACTCTGGAGGGTGAACTAAAATGTGCGCCGATGAACTCGATTGAGTTCTTCTCGGTCTGTCAAGAGATTAATATGATTGAGATACTTTATAAAGGGATTCATCTAGTCATGGGTCTCCTCTAATGCTATGGTAAGGGGACCTGGAGGTCCTGATGTGGAGGCATTGGTGGTAAGGTGACTTAACTGTTGGTTATCATCATCATCCGGAGTGACATGAGCGATGACTCTTCGATGCACCACATGGATAATAAAATCATCTTGGTCAGGCTCTAGAAGAGATGTGGTGAGGCTGACCAAGGAATTAGCTTGAAAATTCTATAATTGAGGGAAATGAGTAACATCTGGATGAGATGGGAATTGGTCTATAAGTTGATGAGTATGCTCTAACAAAGGTACAAGATCTGACTGCCTGACAACGTAGTCACTGTTGATCTTCTTGATGACCAGATCAGAGTCCCCTTTCACATGCAAATGGGGAACATCAATCTCGAGGGCCAACTCAAGACTAGTGATGAGAGCCTGATACTCTACCTCATTGTTGGTACAACCATCTAAAAACAGGAACAAATAGGGAAGAATAGCTTGTTCAGGAGTTCTGAAGGCAATACCCAGGCCTACTTTGTTGAGTATGGGATCATTGAGTCTCTTACCAGTAGGGGTTCGAGAAGTGCCATCAAAGTGCATATGCTAACATGGTACAAATTGATCCACCAAAAGGATAGATTAATCTAGGAAGTAATGATCCATAGAATATTCTGTAGGGGATGGATGGGAAACAAGAATGTATGCTAATGCCTTCCCCTTAATAGCCTCATAGGGGAAAAACCTGATTTCAAAATTTTGATGGATGACTGCCCACCGAGAAAGATGACCTGTTAACATGGGATTGTTCATGATATAATTCAGTGGATCCACATAGGACACAAGTTTTATCTCATAGTTCTATAAGTAATGTTGCAATTTATGCACTGTAGATACCAGTGCAAGGCATATCTCCTCGATAGAGGAATTTTTGGTGTCAGTATCGAGGAACATGAGGCTGAGATAATATAAATAGTTATCTACCCCTTCATTGTTCTTTTATATGAGAAGGGCACCGATGGATCATTCTAGCATTGTCACATAAAGGACCAGTAGATTCCCAGAGACATGTGGCATCAGAACCAGAGGCTTTAGTAGGTACTGCTTGATTTCCTCAAAAGAATTCTCATAATCCACATCCTACTTATAATCGACACTTTTCATCATGATCTGGGAAAAGGGCTTACACTTTCCATCCAGATTTGCGATGAATCATCATATGTAGGATAAGTGTCCTTGAAATCCTCTAATCTCTTGAATATTACTCGGAGGAGGAATATGACTGATGGCCTTGATATTTTCTGAATCAATCTCAATGCCTTTGTATATGACAAAGAAGTCGAGAAATTTTTTGAAGGTGAACCCAAAGGCACACGTCAAGGGGTTCATCTTTAGAAGGAAGGAACAAAGGAACCCAAATACTTTCTCAAGATCCATGAGATGGTCTAGAAACTGGTGAGATTTAACCACCAGATCATCCATGTAGTATTCCACCAATGTTCCAAGGATCTGCTTGAATTTTTGGTGCATGGAACGCTGATAGGTGGAACCTGCATTGTTTAGACCTAAATGAATTACAAGGAAATAGAAAGTAACTTGTAGTGATCTAAAGGTAGTGGAATATTCATCATCATGGGACAATCATATTTGATTATATTTGGAATACACATCCATGAATGATAGAGCTTGGAAAATAGTAGTAGCATCGATCAACAGCTCTGTCGCCAGAAGGGGAAAATCATCCTTTGGACAGTGACAATTGAGATCCCAGAAGTCGATGCAGACTCTGATCTATCCATTCTTCTTTCAGATTTGAATGATGTTGGATATCCATTTTGGGTACTAGAATTCCATGATTAATTTTACCTTAATAATCTTATCAACTCAGCCTCGAACATGGAACCGTCAGAAGGGTGCATCTTTCAAGGAGGCTGTTTGAACCTGTGATGATTTACTGGGAGATCAATATGGTGGATGGAAACCTGACTATCTAACCCAAGAATATCTTCATAACTTCAGACAAATACATAATGATTCTTCTTTAGAAGATCCACATATCATTGTTTCTCTTCTGTAGGCATAGCTATGTTGATTAGTGTTGGTTTCTGATCCATCTCGGTACCGATATTGACTTGTACCAATTCATCAACCATAGTGGATATGCCCTCTTAGAATGTGTTAGGGGTTTCTTTCAAATCATCTTCTTCCTCCACGATGAGAGGATCATAGGTATGAGGCAAATCTTTTGAGTCGAAAGATCCTGATGAAATGCTAGCACCGACCTGATTGGTGGTAGAATATTTACCAGAGATCTCCCGTATTTCTGAAATCATGGTGACAAAAAGCTATCGAACCGATTCTATTAGGCCTTTGAACCAAGGGTCCATGCTTGATAATATTAAAGTAGTAGTGTCATGTCATATTAAACCAGTTCACCCCAGCCCATTAGAATATACAAGTATGACATATTATTGTTTCCATAGGGTGAACATCCTGAAATTTTATAAAAGTAGAGGGCTATGGGATCACCCAAGCCTGATTTGTGTAGGAATAAGACATGATCTTCTGGAGTTCCTTAGACTTGGTAACATGCTTCCCCCTCATTATAGGGACAAAAAAAACATTGCCCCAAGTCCAGGTTTTTGGCCTCTAATTAGTGAATTAGGAAAATATAGGTGTCATCTAGGTCTATCCATGGGTTATTCACAGTTGTAGCATACTCAACCTCGTTAGCATGAATCTGCTTGTCCTTTCTCTTATAGCAGTCAACATCTTGGTAGCAGGATTCACAAGAGTTAAAAGAAGATAAATCACCTTAGAGTATTCCTACTCTACCCATCAACGCGTTATAAGTGGTGTCTTGTGAGATAACCATGAACTCAGTGATAGAAACTATAAAACCAAACATGGTCTTTAGGCAGATATTTCCAACTGGTGTTTGCTCTATCCAGTCATAAACTTGAATCTTCAGGTAAGAGGGACTCAGATATATTTCAGATAGCCCTATCTTGCAGAGTGTTTGGGTCAGGATATGGTTGATCCCAAAGCCTGTGTTGACAAGACAGCGGTGGAACTCCATGCCATTGAACTGGATAGTGATGTACAGTGCACAAATGTTCCCCTATATAGAATAACCTTCATCTTCTATAGAGAAAGAGATAATGGCATGAAATTCCACATGTTCGACTGCCTCAGTATGGAAGGCTTCTGTGGCTGCTACTTCCATCTCAAAATAGAGGGGTCTCCTTACTTCTTCCACAACAGCTTCACACATATCTGCTGAAATTCAGAGAGCCTCAAGGATAGATATCCTCACAGGAATTCTAGAAAGATGCTTGATGAAATCACATTTCTATGCTAGGAGTACACTTCTGCTGACCAGATATATCTCTGTGGTAGGAGGTATGATGGGCTCTCTTGGTTAAACTGGTAGATTCTAGATGGTGATGGGAATGTCCTGCTGCTCAGTAGCTTAATCACATAGATTGACTACTAGTTGATGACTAGATAAATGGGGTCCATCCACAACAGAACATGACTGATCATAGCATGGTCATGGTGGCTTTTCCTAATCAAGCAACACAAATGGTAGTGTAGGAGGATATGATGAAATGAGATGAGAAGGCTACACGTGTTGAGCTCTGTACTGAGCCTGTTGTTTGATCTCAGCGGCATGAACATCTTGGATTGAATCACTAACCAATGCATTCTGACGATTCACATACCCACGACTTCATTGACACTAGTGTTGAATGAGGTTTTTAGGAGGGTCTTCCTGGAGATCTTCGTCATCGGGAACCATGTAAGGGTTTACCGGCTTGATGGTATTGACAGAAGAGTACCCCTGGTCATCACATGAATAATCCTCCATCATTGGGTAGATTCTAGGGGCAATACCCATCCTTGGGGAATGAAATCTCCAAGAGTACATGATGGATTTGGTATTGATGGAGGGATTTGTCTTCCCTTGCATCGTAGGTGATCACACCCCTGAGATAACGAAGGCTGAGATATTGACACATAGGTAGTAGCCGATGGTAGTGTAGTGATTCTAAAGGCTCATGCCAATTTAAACGTACCCAGATAATACCATGGACATGGGAGAAAACCTTAAAGTCCATCCAAAAATCTTATTTTTGAGACTCATAGTTAGAAACACGTTTCTATTCCCCCTCTCTATCACTGTCAAGATTTATAAACACACATGCCACCTATTCTGGGGCTAGACCCAATCTTACTATGTTGTTATCAACCTGGTCTTAGAGATAGTCTTCAAACACAAATCACTTCTTGAGGGTGTGCCCAAGGAATCAGTTATAGGGGAAATAATTGGGGTGATCATTGAGATATGCCTCTTCAGGCCTCCTACATTCTAGAAACCGTAGGATTCCCTAGTGTATGGCACTTCGGAAATAACTAGGAACCTGACCCCTATTAAATAAGTAGGTATGGTTCCTCTGATCTGGGAAAGGATCTCAAGGATCCTAGCCCTGAAGAAGGGCTGGTGGAGCCTATCGAGGAGGTGGAACCTGATTATCTTACCTAGGTGGAGGCGGCGCGTTACGCGGGGGCGCCTTCCAATTCTGAAGCAGGCGCTGCAGAACCAGAGGCTACACCAGAGGTGGTGGGTCTCAGTGAAGCTATGAAGGTGGCTTTGACAATAACAATTCCAGCTACCTGAGGGCCTCTATTAGTGCTACCATGATAGTCTTGGCCTTGGAGACTCTTCTTGTGGGAGCTACAAGAGGCAGTGGATGTGCTTTCTTGGCTTGCTGCAAGGCTTCCTCTAAATGTTGAGCTTTGTCAAAGAAACCCCATAACCCACCTGGGAAGTTTTGAGTGATTATAGAATGGACCAGTTTAGTCTTCACATTCCCCACACATATCTCTAGATGTTTTTCCTAATTTATAAGCATATCGAGTGAATATTTGAGGCCCTACCACCTAGAGACAAAGTCTGAAATGTGCTTGTCAGGCCTATTCTTTCACATGAAGAGGTCAGAAATACTTGTCTTCTAGGTCATGGAACTAAACTAGTAGTGAAACTTCCTATGAATATCCTCTCAATTGGATAATAACCCAATGGGTAACTGGTTGTACCAGACAAATGTGGACCCTTCTAGTGTCTGTATGAAACATAGGAGCTTGGAGGCCTCCTATTATGCTGGAGTTCCCAGCATGGGTCCACACCTTGAAATAATGTGGGATAGATGCTGCAGTAGATCACCCATCCCATTAAAGGTGGAGAAGGTAGGATTTCTCAAACCCAGGGGTTCTAGAATATTTTCCTCCCATGCCGGATATGGCTTTCCATAAGGAGAGATTTCCACCTCTCGAGTTTCCAGAGCCTCGAGGAGAGCAATAAACACTGCCATCAGATCATCTGGGTGAGGATTCTGATCTTGATGAGGGTCCCTGACCACCAAAACATTGGTAGGTTCCTAAACATGGTAAGTGTGCTCAGTGGATCATGGGGAGACTGGTGAAATTATCCATGGAGTTGGGGGAATAACCTATAGAGCGACCGATGGGACCTGTAGAGCGGCTGGCAGAACCGGAGCCAGGTTCTGGGGCAGGTCATCATGCAACTCAGGTGGATTTAGTGATGTATATCATGACCAATTTCCATAAACACTAATATCTACCCTACCTATATGGGTAGGGTTGTCGATATTTCTAGGAGGCAACTCACCAGGAGAAAGCTGAACCTACCCCTGCTGCCCTGGTCGAGGGTTATCGTAATTGGGTCATTATTCCACGACACACTCGACGAGGAGATATTCATCCATATTTTTCTATTCATCAAGTTGTTGATGCAACATATCCTTTTTAGGGTCATCTTCCATCTTTTGTACTAAGATAGATGGGTCAGAGGGTTTGACAGTCCCAATTTTCTCTTTTCCCTTACTGGGGTCTCGACTGAGAGGCAATGAATTAGAAGGTGAATGGATTCCAAGAGAAGTTCTTTTTTGGTGAGTATTGATGCCTTCAAGATTAGACAAGTGTTTTACTAACCCACTAGGCTATTCCTCTTCTCTAGGCCTTATTCCAATTCCACCTTATGGGTATATCTCAGGAATGACCATGTTCACTGTGACGATGACCAGAGGCATATCATCGATATCATCGGGTGAACCAGGATGGTGCAAGATAGGGCTAAAATATAGGCCATCATACTGCACACAACCACAAATATGGACATGTAGGGTACCCTCATTGACAACTTTGTAGAGAATAGTAAAGCTCTGAATGCATTGTTACTAGAGGGTCTGATGATAACTAGACAACGTAGGGTGATGAGGAATAGGAAGTGAGGCTAACTCGACCAGGTGGAATTGATGGAAAATGTCGTCGTAGTGTTCTTGACTCTTGGGGTAAGAAAACCGTTGACAATAGAGATGAAAATGCATCATCCCTAAGGTTAGACAGAGGCACATAACCTCTTCCTAGGTAAGGGAATCCAGAATGTTTATGTTTGCAGTTGTAACTGGCCAGAACATCTATGGGAAATGTTCCACTGTGAGAGTATTCCATAAAGTTCTTGACTCAGACTCGGGATCCTACCCTTGATTTCCCCACTCTTCAACTAGAGGGAGTTGTGGGACCAATAATAGAATTGAAGCAGACCATTGTGGTGGTAGACTGGTTGGTGGATAGTACGATGTGTGAGCTGACAGGCCACCTCATCTTGGACTGTCTTCCAAAAAATTCACTAATTACACAACCACATCACTATAAGATGGACTAATGACCACTGTTTCCCATGAAGGGGGTGAAATAATTGGTGTTGGGTCATGCTGTTGCTCATCCTCTATTGGTACCTAGAAAAACTCTCTATGATCTTTGGTTTAGGTAGAGAATGATCATGTTGATGATAAGGAGGTTGCACGACCAGGCCTTGGAAAGGTTCCAAATCTTCCTCCTCTAGTATGTACCTTCGGAGGGATGCTGTGATCTAGTGGACCTCAATTTCCAGAAGGATGAGGCTGGTACACCTTGTTCCTTCCCCATCCCCCTATACATAGGATCAGGGTGAAGGTTCCATCATCAAATCACACTCCGATTTAGAATCTGAGAAGCAGGCGAGTTTGATTGCAGTTTGAGGATTCTCAGGATACTTCCTTTGGTGGTAATGACCCACCCTCCTGCCCCGGGATGGTTCTTCATGGAAGGGTAGATCTTTGAAACAGGTAGGACCTCATCTTGGGTTGGTGCTAGAGTGGGGAGGACCTCCACTTAGAAAAACCGCGGTGTGAGGAGCACCTTCACAAATGTCAAATGGAACATGGGGAGGACCTCTGTGATTGAGGGTGCTGGATTGAGGAGGGCCTCTACTAGAGCTAGCATGCACATGGGGAGGACATCCCTGGTGATCATCCATAGTGCGAGGGGAATCTTCATGTTGGCCAGCTCTAGTAGCTGTGGTATGAGGAGGGCCTTCGTACTAACCATACTGGATATGGGAAAGACCATCATAATGATCATCAATGAAGTAGGGAGGTCCTCTGCTGGACTCATGAGCACAGGGAGGACCTCCATGATGATGGGTGACTGGGAGAGGGGAACCCTTATCCTAAGAACATGTTATGTGGGTAAAATTTTCATACCTGAGATTACTGGCACATGGAGGACCTTCAAGCCTTGTGTCAACAAGACGGGTATTATATCCACTTGGTTTGGTGACATTGGCATGTGGAGGACCCCCATACTAGATGCGAGAGTGGGGAGAACCAACACTTTCTCTAATGGCGGTATGGGTAGGGCCTCCATATTGAATGTCTTCATCATGGGTCACCCTATGATGATAGCTACTTGCCCCGATAACTAGGATAGTCAACCCAACCTACTCGTAAGGTGCCTGGTACCTCAAACCTGACCGATCATGGAAGTGTCCTGACTTAGAAACAGGGAGGTGCCTCTACTCAGTAGTAATAGAGGCCAATGGATTGCGCTGATGGTGGATTAGGCCACTGGAGCCATAGAAGATGATTCCTCCTAGCGGGAATCCTTTTGAGTCTGTACCCAACATTGACGTTGGGTCATTCGAACTAGAGATGGATATACATGGGTGTGAAGTACCAGCTTTTTATCCTGTAAGATCGGCTGGCGGTATTGACATGGCCTGGTGGGAGCCATCCTTGGTGACTCCCAGGCTGAAGTCAAAACGAGGGGACTCGGGATTCCCTTACTTCATTGGCATAAGGGAGTGAGTTGTAAGAACACTCCAGGGAGAGGCACCCAAAGATATTGTAGACCAGAGTGGGGAGCAGCGGTTCCCTATGCGGCCCTTGATGGTGGCAGCGATGATGAGGCATAAAAGCCTCTAAATCATGGTGCGCCATGTCCATGGTTGGGATGACACCTTACTATTCTTATTGACGGGAAAGAGTATTAATCACCCTCTATTGAATAATTTTACAGGGTGAGATGGAGTGTGGGCGCCCGGTAGCCATGGTTGTGGGTGTCATCGTAGAAGAGGTGAGGCCCTGCAGGATTTCCACATTTGCATTACCCCTACCCCTACCCCTGCGTGCGTGGATGGGCGATGACCAGTTTCCTACAGCTGTATCTTGGGTCCTATAAAGTAGTAAGATTCAGCCATAAACACATATAGTAGGAAATTAATGAATAGTACCCAAAACTATTCATTCTTCCATGGCTGGATAGAAAGATCCATGATAACAATGTTGCAGACTGAGATACCTAATGATTAACAACCCTTAACATTGGTGAGTTTCATGCTAGGACCACTTTTTACTTGGTGGGACTTGGCACTGGATAACCATATCTGGTGACATGCTCATCTGTTGATGTCTCAAACGGTACTAATCTCCATATTGAGGATAAGAGTTTCATGTCAGGTTCACCATTTTTTATTTCCGATGCTTTCATCAGGGCATGCACATCCGTTTGTCGAGAATGTGTTGATTGTTTGTTTCCCCGCATTACCACTTTCCAAAGGCAAGTGGAATCCATCACTTCTTAAGGGATGTTTTTTCCTTGATTGAAACAAGATGAATGGATTTTGGTCTCTCCTTCCGTGGATCCCTCCTCATAATTATTCACACAGTCTGGGTCTCCCTTAAATATTAAGACATTGTTTGTGAATCTATTCTCGGTGCCATATATTTGTGGATTCCGGTTAAATATGTTTCTTATATCAGGACATTTCAAGGGGCCAAGTTAGAGAAGCAACCTTTGTTCAGGGGAGTAGTCACATTGGGCATCACTGGCATGTATGGATGCTGAAACACTGGTACACCAAAAATTATTCCCCTTATGATAGGGCTCCTCGAGGGTGCGGAAGCCTGAGTCATCCCATGTCAAATGCATGGAATTATATGATGTAGGCATGTATCCAATGTTTTTCTCAGCTTCCCATGTTTAACATGGGGTATGCCGTGGGTTTGGTGTCTAGAAAAGACGGATCAGACTGATCATAACACTGATTAGAGTTGATCGGGTGAGTATATCCCTAGGAGGATAAAAATGGAAGGTTTAATTGATGGATGGATTATAACTCCCAATAAGGACAGACTCTAGGTGGTGTTCCCCATATGGTGAAGATGTCACACCATGGAGGTACATCCAAAAAAGGGATTATTATATAGATGGATTAGAATTCCCAATGAGGGTAGACCTAGGGTGGTGTGTCCCAAAAAGGGATGATGTCACACTATGAATGCTGATCAGGACACCTTTGAGGGTGGATCAGGGATGGTTCACCCCTAGGAGGGGGGGGGAACCAGTTTTTATCATTGGTTGGGATTGAACCTCGTGGAGGCTTCCTATGCACCCTGTGTATAGTATATAGGGGTCAAAACCCACGTAGTATGAAGGGGTG
Source organism: Viscum album (assembly GCA_963277665.1). NCBI lineage: Eukaryota > Viridiplantae > Streptophyta > Magnoliopsida > Santalales > Viscaceae > Viscum > Viscum album. Next base: position 964,183,045 of record OY728157.1, read on the forward strand.
AGGCATAGGATCGGGTTGTATACAATGGAGAACAACCCAAAGGCCTGTTGGGGCTTACACATGGTTAGCTTCTCGAGTTCTATTTGGAGGAGCAAGTAAGTGGGCTACATGATCTCACCAGGATGTAGTGACTTGGGTAAAACCAATATGGATGATGAATTATTTGATGATGTGGATGAGATGAATGGGATAAAACCGATGTGAAGATGACGATGGTGTTGGGATTGAACCTCAGTGAGGATTCCTACATATACTAGGGTGTGGGAATCAAAGTCCATGTAGTTCATTGGGGTGACGAGACACCTGAGAAAGAGTATCATGATAATTAACGCATGGATAGGACCCAAAGTAAGTAGAAACTTCGGGTTGGGGAATGACCTCCCTAAAATAAAAAGGCTCATGGGAGAGACTATTATGGGACATGGATAATTGGATTAAACTTCAGAGAGGCTTCCTACATACCTTACTCAAAAGGGGAAAAGATCAAAGTCTATGTAGTTCTGGTTTGGTGCATTGACTCAGGGTGTACACAAAGAAAAAAAACCTGAAGACATGCTTGGGGATTACACACTGTTAATATCCCATCATATGAGGGAGACTATTGGTCAGAGGAGTATGGATTGAGGGTAGGTCCTATGCATGGTTAGCTTCCTGAGAACTGTTCTAACACCACTAAAGGGAGGACCAATGATATGGGTCCCAACAAAGGGGACAACTAAGTTTACCGGTGTTTGGGGTTGAACCTTAGAGAGGCTTCCTACGTACCCTATTTATGAGACATGGATCAAAACCCACATAGTTTGAAATCATACAGTTTAATGTCATGTGGGATGAAAGGGGGCATACAGTTTAACGTCATGCGGGGCAAGGGTGAGCCGACATGAAACGGTCAGTACCAATGGGTAATGGGCTTAAAACATGGGGAGGCTTCTTACGTACCTTTATTGAAAGGTGGAAAGGATAAAATTCCACATAGTTCAGGAAGAAGGGGCATGGGGATCATGAGAATTTTATGGCCGATATTTACCCTAAGCCCACGTAAGTCATGCTCGATGTGAGAAACAAGAGGCAATAAAGACCCGATGATCACATAGTGAAAGGTGCTTCTACGAGGAATGGGGTGGGTCTTACATGTAGTTTTCAACCCAAAGAAATGAAGGTTAGGACTTACTCCAGGAAGGAAGCCTGAGTCAGGGTACAGATGTATGAGGAGGATATGGCTCTGATACATAGAGCACCCTATAAAGGGGTGTTGGGGCTTATGTAAGGGCTTCCCGAGATGCACATGGCGACAAAGTACAATAGGAGAGTAGAAGTGAGAGGGTGCTGGTGCACATCCCCTTCATGGTCCCCATGAGATTGTCAGTCATGTGGTGATCATAGTTTAACATCGTGTGTTGATGACATGGATTCTTGGTAGTTTAATGTTATGCATCTCAAACAATGAGGATTCACTCCTCACCCCTAGGAATTACATAACTAGTGCACATTAACCCTTGGTGAAGGTAAGGAACCATCAATTCCATATAGAGATGGGGTTGTGGAGTGATCCATTGAGGGGATCATGTTAGAATGGCTATGTGAATAAGAAATAACTATTATCATTCCTATGAAAAGAAACACAAGGCAGTGAAACTCCATAAGAAGTACCACCCAAGGGACTTTGAAATCACTTAGTGAAAGCCTATATGGTTGAACGGGAGAAGTATGTGAAAGATAGGGGTGTTTCATGTAATAGGGGCTCGGACATGGCACCTTAGGGTAAGGATGAAACATAGAGCACACAAAGAGGGTCACATGTAAGATTGAAGGATTGCATGCAAGATGAGAGTCATTGTGCAAGATTGTACAGTTATGTGCAAAATGAGTGGTCGCGTGCAAGCGGTAACCTTGCGCATAAGATGGGAATGACATAAGGGAAAAATTGCATGAAAGTAGAATATTTTTCATGAAATTTTTATGGAGTAAAAGGAAATGGTCGAGAGTAAATCCCTAGTGGACCCACCTGAAGGAGGACCCTTGGGAGACCTGTCACGCAAGATCCAATACCTTGAGGCCATGTATTTCACGTGGTTACATAAGGTTCATCTTTCACGTAGTAGAGTGGTAGTTCATCTTTTGTAACCATTCTCGAAATGATGGGGTACATTTCTATTTATAGTCGAAAACTTTGGTGGAGGTGCGCAAGGTGGGTTGCGTGCAAGATACATTTGACGTCGCATTAGGCGTGGAAGATCTTGAATGCAATTTCCAATCTTATGTGCCAACCAAATTTTATTCTCACTTCTGACTTGGGTGTTTTTAGGACGGTTGACGTGGAATAATCCATTTGACATCGCATTGGGTGTGCAAGATCTTTCCTGAAATTTCTAATCTTGCGCACTAAACTCAGATCTTGTGCGCACCTCCCTTGGGCATCAAATGATTGTTCATTGATTAAAAACATGCCTTTGGTTTTCTGAAAAATATTTATTCATGGAATTAACCAAATTTGGGAACAAACAATAGGTTACCTAAAGTTGGTTTGGGTGTGATTTTGAAAATATTCCTCTATAAATAAAATTATACCAAAACATAAATTCCCCTTACTTTTTTTGGTGCATCTTAACTTATTCAACACTTCTCAACTCATCTATAAACATCACGAATCTTCTTAAAACTTCATCTCTCTTCATAATTCCTTCAAAATCTTCAGTCTAATTATGATACCCCATTTTCATTTAATCATTATGATGCAGAAAGTGGATTCTGTATTACATTTCTATATAACAATTAAAAAACAAATAACCAAACATATTAAAAACAAATGTGTTCTCATTATGATCAATGGAACCAACATCCCATTCTTATTTCCCCCTTTATAACACTTCTACAACTACTTTAACCATCCTTTAAAAATCCCACATGACAAATCTTTTGTGTCTTGTTGAAATAATTCATCTTTTATTCATTTCTTCAGACCGAAGATCTTTATTCCAATTTTTTTTATTGGTGTTATCCCATGTTTTGTGGATTGATATTTACTTCACTTTGACAGTTCAGTGTCATTTCTTATCCGATGGATCTTGACCCAATTGTTACATGCCAAAATATAAATTATCTCATTCCCTAAATGAAAACATATCAAAATTATTCTTTCTATTGACCCACATAAAAATAAAATCATAGAATTTATTTTATCTCAACCCACTTGATATGGAAAACAAAGTTACCATCTGAAAAAATAATTAATTTTCTCAATAGAAATGGTTTACTACATTATTGAATGATCTATGATTTTCTTCATTGTATCGGTCACAAAAAACATTTCTTCTTTTTTGTATTCATTGATTTAAAAAATACCAAATTTAATTTATTTTTCATTGGTACCAACAAATTCAACACTATGAAATTATTTTTTCGAATTACATGAGATGATTGGTGTTAGTATGACTCTGATAATATAGGGAACATCATATTCGATGGACCGATTCTAACAAGTTCAACTTCAGAAACTTCTATCCTTCACTGATTATGATTAACATGATCTTATTTTGTTGAATATTAATTTCTATTAGATTGTTGGTCTAACTGAAAACCAATATCTTCATAAATTCACAATCTGATCAATATAATATGGTCTTCATACTTTCTACATCTTGTGATCTCACACAGATGGACTTAGACCGAAAAGCTTTGGCTTTAGTAAAATTTATTATTTCACAAAATTATTCTTGTAACATTAATTATTAATGAAATTTAATATGTTTAAGATCTTATTAAGAATCCTCTACCTTATATCAGAAAGTATTGTAACTTCCCACCCTTTCTATAAAATTCCTTCTTTCAAACCCTCATTACGGTTGGTAGCACTTTCACATTATTTCATCAAGAATGCATCACAAGTTCCTCAAAACACTTCTGATTTATAAGAACTGTAAGATCCTAAAATCATCATTAGATTTGAATTAGATTAATAAAGAATTTGATTCTCTTCCTCCTTATGATCTTCCATTCATTCCAGACCCAAGGTGTGTCTGATGAGCTGTTTCTTCCAGAAAAAAATATTCCCAATCTAATGGAATTTCTTAAGCATTGTGAGTTTAATGTTATGAATATGATGGTATTTCCAATTGGTATCTTTTAAAAAGTAATTTTTTTTCTTATTTACATTCTTTGACAAAAAAATAATACACAAACATCTTTCAACCATAAAAAACAACTTCCAGCCAACTTGGTATCAGTAATATCCCCCTATTTATTTTTTTGTCAAACAAGATTCATAAATCAATGAATTTTTTAACCTCAAGAAATATATTTGTTATCAAAAATTCTAAGATTATGTGAGATAACTCATAAGGGGAATCAAGAATTTTTAACAACAAATCCATGCTGTCGAAAAGTAGCGACTCATGAAAGCCTCCTCTTTTTTTCTTCAATTTTTTTCACCACATTATTTTCTTATTCAAATTCATATAATTTTTTTATTAAAACCAATCCAATAACCAATTATAATATTTTTTACATTTATAATGCAAGATTCCTAACTTACTCAAAAATCCCCCAATACACATACTTCTTTTAAAGTTTTAGCACATATCAATGGATAGATTTATGAAATTTTTTTCCAACTTTGAAAATAATTTACAAAGACAAGATGAGAGATGGGAAATACACATACCTCATACTTGAAGAGAAAGAGGTTGGATTTCCTTGTTCAGCCTCAATTTTGAAAAAGGTTTATTTAGTAAAGGTTTTGTGAAAATGTCAGCAACTTTTTTTTGATATAGGATAATATTCCAATTTCAATTCATTCTTCTCCACATGCTCATTGATGAAATTATATTTGATATCAATATAGTTTGAATGAGAATTTTGTACTAGGTTTTTTATAAGGATGATTTCACTTTGATTATCAAAACCCAAGAGTAAGGGTAACTTTACATCAACAACTAAGTCTTCCAACCGAGTCCTCATCCAGAGAAGTTGGGTATCATCTTGAGAGAAAGAAACATACTCAACCTCAACCATGATAAGAGTTAATAATTTCTATTTCATTGTGTTCCAAATAAAATAAATATGTCATATAAAGAAAACTCCACTATATTTGAATCTTCTATAATCAACATTTACTTCCCAATCAGTATATGAATACCCAATCAAGTCAATATTTTCCGATCTATCATACCTATTTATGAAATTTGATGCACCATTGATATATCTGAGAATTATTTTTCAAGATAACAAAATTGATTATTTTTCACCACTCTAAAACATTTTACATTAATTAATGCACAAAAAATGCTAGGTCTTAAGCCATTCAAATACAACGAACGTCCTATCAGCTTACTAAACAATTTACAATCAAATTTCTTACATTATCTACCTTTAGTCAACATGGTTCCCACTGAAATTTGGGTGTAAATTGATTTCAAATTTTACATTATTATCTTCTTATGAAGTTCCTTATCATAGTTTTCTTGAGAAAGAAAAACATGTTTCTTATTTTTTAAGATTTGTATCCCAATAAGGTATTTCTTTTCTCATTTCATGAACATATAAAAAAGATTATTCATCTCAATAGTAAAACATTAACATATTCTTTCATATTTACCAGAAAATATAAGTTAATCAGTATAAACAATTACAATGAGGGATGAATTTCTTTGATATATAGATTACTATTAACTCTCATTTCTTAAAACTCATCTTCCTCAAAGAAGTATCCAATTTGGAATATCATTCCCTTGGTGATTGTTTTAGCCCATACAAATATTTCTTTAAATTTCACACATAAAATTCTTATTTAATAACATAAATTCCACATGGTTGTTCAATATAAATATCCTCATAAAGATTACCATTAAAAAATGATGATTTCACATCCATTTGGAAAATTTTGTTACTTTTTTGTGAAGCTATAGAATGAATGATTCTGATTGTTTCTAATATTTACAGTGGAGAAAAATTCTTATAAAAATCATTGCCTTCAATTTTTGAGTTACCATTTCATACTAATATTAATTTTTTTTTCTTATCACTTCACCATATTCATTCATCTTTTTCCTGAAAACCCATTTTGTGTTAATAACATTTTTGTTATTTGGATTAGGTAAAAACTCCCTTTTATCATTTTTTATCTGATCGAACTCTCCATTCATATCCTGAACCAATTCCACATTATCAAAAGCTTCATTCTCATCTTTTGTCTCAAACATTGAATCCAATGAAGTATGTCTGGTAATTTTTGATGTTCTTATTGTTTGAACCTTCTGATGTTGGTCACCAATAATTTTTTAGATTCTACTTGATTCCCTAGCATAGGATATGATTTTGGAGATTCATCCTCATCACTTTAAATAGGTGAGTCTGATTCTTCATCATGAGTAAGACTACCACATTCAGTGTCATTACAAAAGATAGCCACTAGAAATTATTTTAACCCTTTTTTCATCCTTATGAGTATAAGTTTATTTAGCAATTTCTCTTTTTTTTCAATAACATTCACAAAAAAATAATTTAATAATATTACTTTTTATTTTTTGAAACATCAATATCCTCTTCCTTCTAGATAATAGCCCTGAAAAATTCTATATTCACCTATATAATAAAACATTACACAGTTTCCACCTTTTTTCATTATGATTAATGGACTCCCAAAAACTCCTAAGTGCTTATAACGTGTATTTTTGTCATAAAAAATTTCATATAGAGGCATATCTAAACATTTCCTTTAGAAATATTAGTTTGGAATATAAACAATAGTGTTCATGGACTACCACCAAATGTAATGAGATAGACCATGATTAGGTAAGATAGTTCTTCCCATTTCAACCAGCCGTTTATTATTCCTTTCAACAATGAAATTTTGTTGAGGAGTGTATGGTGTACCGAACTCATTCAAAATTAAATTATTCACAATATAACATTAAAATTATTCATTTTGGTATTCACCACTATTTTCAGTTCTCAACATCTTTACTAAATACACACATTTATTCTCAGCTTTCCTCTTAAAACTTTTAAAAAATTCAGAGCATCTAACTTATGTTTCATATAAATAACACATGTAATGAAGGTAAAGTCACCAATGAATGTAATAATACTATTATATACATGAGGTTATTTTTTGATAATTGGACCACAAATTTTAGAAGGTATAAGTTCCAGTGGCCATTTTGAACAAATGTCAGCATTCTTATGCACCGATTTTATTATCATTCCCTTATGACAGATCTTACATAACCAATATCTTCTTCTTGACATATCCTGAATAACCTAGAAACTTTCCCACTTCCATAAATTTATCATGTTTCTCTAACTCATATGACCCATAATTATATACCACAACCAAATTTATTCCACCATACCTAAGTAACAATTTTACTAATCCTCACAAACTTGGAATATGTTTCCTTTTATACATTTTCCTCTTGTAAATATTATTCCATCTTCCTCGATTTTCAAAACAAGCCCATATTTTAAGAAAATAATATTTTTTCCATTCATCACAAAGTTAGGAAAAAATTATAATTTTTTTTTCATACCATCAAAAAATGAATATTTCTTGGATCAAAAATTATTTCCCCAATGCTGGCTGATCTAATACCTTTGATTATGAGAGATTCATCACTTCCAAATGTCACTCTTACTTCATTGAATCCTTTAAATTCCTTAAAATATTTAAATATTCTATAATATGAGAAGAAAAATAGCTATATTGAATCTAAGGTCATTCTATTTCTATTTCTTTGAGAGTAGTTTCTATAAAAAGAGCTTTTTGTTTCCCTTTATAATTATTACATTCTGGCTTCTGAGAATTTCTAACAAAATTTTTTTGTGATGGAAACAAAAAACGACATCCTTTTGCAAGGTGTATAGATTGTTCACATCATTCAAAAATAGATTGTAAATATTGGAATCTATTTTTCAGTTTTCGCAACAACCTTCTTGGGTTTATTAAAAATATCCTTCCAATAATTTTTCCATTGAGATGATTGAATCCCCCTTAATATTGTATTTTTTTAGTTTGTGGAAAAGTAGTAATACTATTTATTAAACCAAAAAATATTTTACTTGTGTCCAAATCCACCAAAATTGTAAAGACCCGTAAATTTCAAGGAATTTTTTTTTCTTAAATTCTTTGGGATTTTTGAGTACATAGTTTCTTACGACACCTGATTCCAAGGCCCAATGTGCCCAGAATCAATTTCTGAAGTTTAGCTCGGGTATGTTCAGTGAACGAACGAGCCGGTTTTTCTATCTTTTGAACCGGTGCTCGGATTTGAAATCTGAGGGCACTGATGGAACCGCAACACCAGTAATTTCTTAAGAGGAGTTTTACCATAGATGCGTTTTCATGGGAGAAGGAGTTTAATTTTGTGGTTTAAATAACAATTGAATAAAAATTATAGAAATTTTTTTATTCTTTATTCTAAGTGGTTATATCCTAAGTGTGGGAGTTGGGGTGGGACCCACTAGTTACTAACTACCCATGTGAGGATAAAGGTGAGGTGGGGCCCACATGAGCCCCACCCCTTCACATTCCTTAAAACCCCTTAAACCCCCCATTAATCTTCTTGTGTTTAATGTTGGAAACCCTTTGTATTTAATTAAGCGACTTCTCCTCTTCCACTTTAATAATGCCAACACACATTAATTTAATTAATTGAACCTCTTCAATTAATTGTGTTATGTGTTTGAATTTTGAAATTTTAAATGCATGGCATGAATTAATAAAATAAGATGATACTTATTTTATTTTGGGGGGTTGGCTTGTTGTATGAGGATTTTGGGAGAGAGATCTAAGTCCCTTTTGAAGAACTTCATCTTCAAACGAAGAACACAAACTCTCCAATAAAGAACGTAGACTCGGCGGCTCGGTTTCTCCATCCCCTTCTTCCTCCGCGACAAGGGAGGATACACCGACGATGACTGAAACGACGCCATCATCTGCGACGCTTGTCAACCACAAACTTCCTTCGAGGTAGGGGTGTGTTTTGATTGATCAACGTTGGTTTTACTTCCATGTTGTTGTTTCTCATAAAACCACTTGATATCAGACTAATGCGGAAGGAACCAGACCAAACTAACATGGTCCTATTCCTCCGCTGTTCTTGTTGTTGTATGGTGTTCTTCAATTGTTCTTCGAGCGGTGAATCAAGTCATGTTTTCGGAGCCGATCGGAGGCCCGAAAACATCGAAAAAGGACTCAGAGCATCGGGGCGACCTGGAAGTGGAAGTTTTGTAGCAAACAGATCATCAGAACGAAGAACGGACATCTCGGGAGGCGTGCTGTCTAGAGGTGTCGTTTCTGGAAAATTCTAGAATACACGGTGTGTACTCCAGGAGCACATGCCGTGTAGTACAAGCGTACTGTGGCTTCCATTTCAGATGTTAGAAAAGTAGTACACGACATGTGACTCTAGACACACGGCGTGTACTCTCCACACTATTTGACAGAGGAGACTTCGATGGACATGGCGTGTATTCAGGGAAAATACACGGACACAGACAGCAATACACAGTCAAGTAACACGGTGTGTATTCTCTTCATAGAAAGGCAGAAGCGGCTTCATGATGCTCGACGTGTAATCTAGGAGATACACGGACACGTGCAGAACCACACGACCAAGAGGCATGGTGTGTACTACCTTCAACATGGCAGAAGCAGCTTCGTGATGACTCGGTGTGTATTCCAGAAATACACGGACACAGGGTGGAGTACACGAGCATGTACTCCACCACACGGCTAGGCATGGCCAGCGCACATGGAACTGACCCTAGAGGTTTAGACACGACATGTAACCATACTACACTCTGTGTACTTACTTATCTACATGACCAACCCTGCGACACGGGCCGTATCACATGGGCAGTACCTGGTGTCTGATGACACGGCATGTATCGCTTACCTACACACCGTGTACTTTAGGAAAATGGCTTGGTATTCTTGTTCTCCGTGACTTGGGCACGTTTTTCATGGTTTTTCCCCTATTACATGGTACAAAACTACGGTATACATCAACTCTGGTCTTTGTGACAGTTGATGTATCGATCTTTGACTCGAGGAGCGGACCCTCCGGGAATCGAGTGTGCTGTGTGTGGGAACCCTAGAGCTAGCTGCGACTGCGATGACGAAGGTGACTGTACTTGGATCCTATGTGGTTTCGACAGCGAGGAAAAATGTACTTGGATCCTCCATGGTTTCGGCAGCAATGACGACTGTACTTGGATCCTACGTGGGTTTGGTAGTGAGGATGCCTATACTTGGATCCTCCGTGGGTTCGGCAACGATGACGACTATACCTAGATCCTATGTGGGTTTGGCAGCGATGACTTTTGTACTTGGATCCTAGATGGGTTCGGTAGAGGAGACGATTCAGAGGCTACATCTAATCATCTCCACCCCTCTTCGTGAGTAGTATACTTGTGTGAGTTGTGTCTTGACTTTCAATCAATATCATCGATATGATTGACTTACCTTCCTGTGTGGACCTGGTTGTGCTTTCCTGTGTGGATTAGGCTGTACTTGGGTTCTTGAGTTGGAGCCGAACTGGAATTGATGACTTAGGTATATGTATGGGAATATACCTAAGTAGAGTTTGATGATACATCGTGTTTATATCTTTTCATTGTGGTATATCCTTTGTGGATTCTGGGAGACATTCGAGAGTCTCGGGGTCCCTACCGAGTATCGTATACTCACCCCTGCACGGGCTATTCCCGCACTATGTTGTGTTGGATACAAACGACAGACAACACTGATTGAGGTGGAGTCTAGTAGAGCGGGATGGTACCTGGAGGTGGACCACTTGGCAGGACGTACACGGAGCGGATGACCGGACCCGAGGAGGTGAGGAGACCATCTGTACCCACCCTTAATGTGGGATATCCGGAGGAAGACATAGTGGTTGCTGGATTACTTTACTGCAGTTGTTCTATCTTTACTGTTGTACTGTACTTTCAGTTGGGTTTGTATTCTGGCCCATTTACCTTCCAACACTTACTTTTGTACTCAGTTTACTTAGTGATTACTTCATCTTGCGTACTCTATTGTGTTTGTTTACTTATATAAAGGCAATGCCTTCCCTTTTTATCGGGATTTACGCCTTTGGTGCTAGTCACCAACCCCTGGCCTATGGAAGGTGGGCTTGGGGTAGTCACGGCACGGGCCCTGAGGACGGGTCATGACAAATTGGTATCAGAGGAGTCGGTTCTACCGCAGAACTCAGGACTCTGAAAATTTCTTCCTGTGAAGTAATAGTGTTAAGGGTATTGAGTGTGGTTATCAGTCTAGGGAGTCCAGTGTTGGTGAAGCGGTCGATGTATCCACACACTAGGACCCTGACTTCTAATTTCCGACTTAGTGCTCGAAAATACTGATTACATGTGTGTTTAAAAAGTTTTCTTTGTGAATACTTTATGTCAGCTCACCAGGTATACTATATTAACCGTGGCACACCTGTTTCTTTTCAGGATGGCCCCACGACGGCAGCCATCTAGGGTTCCTAGTTACGTGCAAGATGGAAGCCCATCGAGCGACGAGGCCTCGGTGCAGGGCCCCATTACAGCGGAGGCACCAGCAATACCTCTACCCGCTGGGCCACCAATACCACCAGCCCCAGCATCGGAGAGAGCACGTCGCCTGAGTGCACTACATAAGTTTCAGCGACAGAGGCCACCCAGGTTCCATGGAGAGACGGACCCTCAGGCATCCAAGGATTGGCTGGAGGCTATCGTCTGATTCTTTAGATTGGTAGGGACACTAGATGACCTTATGATGATCCTTGCGGCGAGTCTCCTGCACGCAGTAGTAGGTAGATGGTGGAGCCTGATGCTCTAGGTGAATGATGAGGCATGACTACTTTGGACGGACTTCGAGAGACTCTTCCGCTCGGAGTATGTTCCGGACACCCTCCATGCGGTGTGCATCCAGGAGTTACTATAGCTGCGACATGGCGGCATGACAGTAGCCCAGTACTCGGAAAGATTTACCGACCTCTCGCGCTACTCCACGGACATGGTATGGGACCCATTCTTCTAGGCCTAGACTTTCAAGTAGGGACTGAGGCATGAGATCAGGGCTTCAATGATCTCCCTCAGCATTCCAACGTAGGCAGGAGTACTAGAGTGAGCCCTTGTGGAGAGCTTCCTTGCTGAGCCTACACCAGCAATGAGGCCTACCGCAGGGCGACACGTAGCGGAGTCTTCTGCAGCCGGCAGTAGACTGATGACGTAGAGGTCCAAGAGAACTAGGCCATCAGGTGGGAGACATTAGGATACTGGTTCGGATGTGCGGGGCACACGCAGCAGAGCCAGTCATACGAGAGGCAGGCAGTGCTATGCATGCGGCGGGCAGGGCCACATGGCTCGTGACTGCCCGAACCGCCATGCAGAGGAGCAGCAGACGGTTGAAGAACCACCCAGTAAAAGGTAGAGGTTCGACCGTGGCAGTCCGTAGGGAGCAGGCGGACGCAGAATATGAGCTGGCTGAGCAGCGGGTGGTGGGAGACACTTTGAGGCTCTACCACCACCACCACTAGGAGGTCCACCCCGACCATAGGGAGCTGGCGGACAGAGGCAAGCTCAGATTCAGGCAGTCAAGTCCTATGACCAAGACACACCTGATATGATTCGAGGTACTATCTGTGTCTACTCCACCCTTGCTGCAGTTCTTATAGACATAGTAGCGAGTCATTATTTTATTGCCGCTGCCCTTATTCGGAGCTCGAAGATTCCAATGGAGTCGTTGGCTCGATCCTTACGGCTAGAGACTCCTACGGGAGTAGAATCGATGATTACGCACTGATTCCGGCAGTGTGAGCTTACTTTGGTAGGAGAGAGCTTCAGCTAGGATCTTCTTGTAGTGGCGTTGAGGCCTTACGACGTCATCTTGGGTATGGACTGGTTGTCTACAGTCCATGCTCAGATCGACTGCATTAGGCGCAAGGTGTGGTGTGTCCACACAGATGGGAGCAGGTTCACCTTCACCGGCAAGAAGGGGGCCTTTGCAATGCAGGATTTACTCATATAGAGGAGAGGACAAATGATCAACCATCAGTTGTCTAGTCTCATTCTCGGAGTGGTTGATGTGCGGAGTCCAAGTTTTCCTGTTGTGGTGGATCAGTTTGCGGACGTTTTCCCTGATGACATTCCAGGACTACCTCCTCACAGAGAGGTAGACTTCTATATTGACCTATACCCCTGGAAAACCCTGATATCTACTCTAGAATATCAGATGGCACCCACTAAGCTTCGAGAGTTGCAGGTACAGTTGGAGGACTTGCAGGGCAAGGGATTCATTCGACCCAGTGTTTTACCCTGGGCTTCTCTGATTTTATTCTCTAAGAAGGCGGATGGGAGTTTATGAATATGTGTCGGTTACTGTCGCCTGAATCAGGTTTCCGTAAAGAACATGTATCCACTCCTGAGGATAGATGACCTCTTTGATCAGATCAAGGGGTCATGATGGTTCTCAAAGATAGACCTCAGGTCAGGCTATCATCAGCTCAGAGTTCGAGACGAGGATGTTCAGAAGACGGCCTTCAGGTGTCGGTATGGCCACTATGAGTTCTTGGTTATGCCTTTCGGTGTAACCAACACTCCAGAAGTGTTCATGAGTCTCATGAATAGGATCTTCCAACCTTACCTCGATCGATTTGTCATAGTCATCATCGACGACATACTAATTTACTCGACTACTGATAAGGATCACGCCTACCACTTGAAGATTGTACTGGACACACTCTGAGAGCATCAGCTTTATGGTAAGCTCTCAAAGTGTCAGTTCTGGATTCGAGAGGTCCACTTCTTGGGGCACGTCATCTCTGAGGCAGGAGTTGCGGTGGATCCTGCGAAGATCAAGGCAGTACTAGCTTGGGAGCCACCTAGGAGCATGACAGAGGTGCAGAGTTTCTTAGGTCTGGCTGGGTACTATCGGAGATTTGTACCATACTTCTCCAAAGTTGCAGCACCGCTTTCATCTTTGAAGAAGAAGGGGAAACCCTTTGTGTGGTCAGATAGATGTCATCAGAGCTTCCAGGAGCTGAGACAGAGATTGACCAGTGCACCCATCTTGAGGCTACCAGAGGAGGGCGTAGGGTACGTAGTTTACTGAGATGCATCAGGGACCGGACTCAGGTGTGTCATGATGAAAGAGCAGGCAGTGATCGCCTATGGTTCATGACAGTTCAGGCAGTATGAACAGAACTACGCTACCCATGAACTGGAGTTAGTAGCAGTGGTCTTCGCCTTGAAGATGTGGCGACACTATCTGATGGGCGAGCGCTTTACAGTCTATTTTGACCACCAGAGTCTCAGGTACATCTTCTCACAGAAGGAACTGAACCTGAGATAGTGGCGATGGCTCGAGTTCCTCCAGGACTATGACTTTGAGATAGTCTATACTCCTGGTAAGGGGAACATAGTAGCTGATGCTCTTAGTAGGAGATCGGGTATTCAGCTACTTGGAGAGGCGACGAAGCAGATAGCCGCGTTGCATATATCTTTCATAGATAGAGATGGAGCATCATTTCTACATTCACTCACAGTAACTCATCCACTACTTCAACGGGTCAGAGAGGCACATCATGGGGACGTTGACTGTGAGACGCGACATGTTCAGATTTCCACAGGGCAGGCGCCTGATGGATTTTTTGAAGGAGCAGAGCATGTCATCCTCTTCAGGGGACGTACCATGGTACCAATTGCATTACAGGAGGAGGCGCTGAGGGAGTTTCACACTTCCCCATTAGCAGTACATCTAGGAGTATCGAAGATGTACCAGGATCTCAGACGACATCACTTGTGGCCAGGTATGAAGAAGGTTGTGGCTGAGTTCGTTTCACGATGTCTCACCTGTCAGCAGGTGAAGGTGGACCACTAGGTACCAGCAGGTTTGGTGCAGCCCTTAGAGGTCCCGGAGTGGAAGTGGGATGGGATATCCATGGATTTCGTGATAGGGCTTCCATGGACTTCCAGAGGACACGACTCCATCTGGGTGATCATCGACCGACTCACCAAGTCGGCCCACTTCCTACCTATCAGAGAGCAGGGCTCAGTGGAGAGCTTGGGATGCCTCTACATTCAGGAGATCATACGGATTCATGGTGTTCCATCATCTATCTTCTCCGATCGAGATGCTCACTTTAATTCCTGGCTATGGAAGGGGTTGCGGGAGGCGTTTGGGACGCAACTACACCTGAGCACTGCCTTTCATCCTCAGATGGATGGCTAGACAGAGAGGACCATTCAGAATCTCAAGGACATGCTCCGTGCACGTGTTATCGACTTTGGTTACAGCTGGGAGGATCACCTACCCTTGGTGGAGTTTGCGTACAACAACAGCTACCACTCCACCATCGGGATGGAACCATACAAGGCACTGTACGGCCGACCTTGCAGATCACCTCTGTGCTGGACAGACCCTGGGGAGTCAGCACTTGTAGGACCAGAGATGGTCCAGTCCATGACAGAGAAGGTGAAGATCATACAGGAGTGGATGAGGACTGCAGAGAGCCGACAGAAGTCCTATGCTGATAGGAGGCAGAGACCACTAGAGTTCGAGGATGGAGACCATGTTTTCTTACGGGTCTCACCTCGACGTGGATTATGGAGATTTGGCTGGGGTAGAAAGTTATCTATGCGCTTCATCAGACCATTTCAGGTCCTCAACAGGGTAGGAAAGGTGGCTTACCATCCGACCCTTCCACCTCAGTTGCACCGGGTGCATGACGTCTTCCACGTATCTCAGTTGAGGAGATACGTGCACGACCCAACGCATATCATTGATCACAGGGAGCTGGACATTGATGACAGGGAAACATTTGCGGAGGTCCCGATGGAGATCAAGGATCGACAGGAGTGGGTCCTACGTGGACGGTCAATTCCTCTAGTGTGCATCAGGTGGAAGCACGGGAACCTCTAGGAGATCACATGGGAGCGGGAGGCTCAGATGTGTGCACAATACCCTCACTTGTTTCCCTAGTTTATGATGTGTCTTTACAGGGATGTAAAGCCCTGAGGTGGGAGTAATTTAAAGACCCATAAATTTCAAGGAATTTTTTTTTCTTAAATTATTTGGGATTTTACGAGTACACAGTTTCTGACAGCACCTGATTCCGAGGCCCGGTGTGCCCGGAATCAATTTTCAAAGTTTAGCTCGGGTACGTTCAGTGAAAAAACGAGCAGGTTTTTCTATATTTTGAACCGGTTCTCAGATTTGAAATCCGAGGGCACCGATGGAACCGCAACACCAATAATTTCTTAAGAGAACTTTTATCGTAGATGCGTTTGCACGGGAGAAGGAGTTTAATTTTGTGGTTTAAATAAGAATTGGATAAAAATTGTAGAACAAATTTTATTCTTTATTCTAAGTGGTTACATCCTAAGTGTGGGAGTTGGCGTGGGACCCACTATTTACTAACTACCCATGTGAGGATAAAGCTGAGGTGGGGCCCATATGAGCCCCACCCCTTCACATTCCTTAAAACCCCTTAAACCCCCCATTAATCTTCTTGTGTTTAATGTTGGAAACCCTTTGTATTTAATTAAGTGGCTTCTCCCCTTCCACTTTAATAATGAAAAAACACATTAATTTAATTAATTGAACCTCTTCAATTAATTAAGTTATGTGTTTGAATTTTGAAATTTTAAACGCATGTCATGAATTAATAAAATAATATGAGACTTATTTTATTTTGGGGGGTTGGCTTGTTGTGTGAGGATTTTGGGAAAGAGCTCTAAGTCTCTTTTGAAGAACTTCATCTTCAAACGAATAACACCAACTCTCTGATGAAGAAAGTCGACTCGGCAGCTCGGTTTCTCCATCCTCTTCTTCCTCCGCGACAAAGGAGGATACACTGATGATGACGGAAACGACGCCATCATCTGCGACGCTTGTCAATCGTGAACTTCCTTCGAGGTAGGGGTGTGTTTTGATTGAGCAACATTGGTTTTCCTTTCATGTTGTTGTTTCTCATAAAACCACTTGATATCAGACTAATACGGAAGGAACCAGACCAAACTAACATAGTCTGATTCCTCTACCGTTCTTTTTGTTTTATGGTGTTCTTCAGCCGTTCTTCGAGCGGTGAATCAAGTCATGTTTTCGGAGCCGACCGGAGGCCCGAAAACATCTAAAAAGGCCTTAGAGCATCGGGGTGACCTAGAAGCGGAAATTTTGTAGCAAACGGATCATCAGAACAAAGAACGGACATCTCGGGAGGCGTGTTGGCCAGAGGCATCGTTTCTGGAAAATTCCAGAATACACGGTGGGTCCTCCAGGAGCACACACCGTGTAGTACAAGCATACTGTGGCTTCTTTTTCAGACGTTAGAAAAGTAGTACACGGTGTGTGACTCTAGACACATGATGTTTACTCTCCACACTATTTGACAGAGGAGACTTCGATGGACATGGAATGTATTCAGGGAAAATACACGGACACAGACAGTAATACACGGTCAAGTAACACGGCGTGTATTCTCTTCATAGAAAGGCAGAAGCGGCTTCGCGAGGCTCGGCGTGTAATCTGGGAGATACATGGACACGGACAGAACCACATGGCCAAGAGGAACGACATGTACTACCTTCACCATGGTAGAAGCGGATTCGTGATGACTTGGTGTGTATTCCGGAAATACACGTACACGGGGTGGAGTACATGGTCATGTACTCCACCACACGGCCAGGCATGGCCAACGCACATGGAACTGACCCTAGAGGTTTAGACATGGCGTGTAACCATACTACACGCCATGTAATTACTTATCTACATGACCATCCCTGTGACACGAGCCGTATCACACGGGTAGTACCCGGTGTCTGATGACACGACGTGTATCACTTACCTACACGCCGTGTACTTTAGGAAAATGGCTTGGTCGTCTTGTTCTTCGTGACTTGTGCACATTTTTCTTGGTTTTTCCCCTATGATGTGGGACGAAACTACGGGATAAATCAACTCTGGTCTTCGTGACAGTTGATGTATCGATCTTTGACTCGAGGAGCGGACCCTACGGGAATCGAGTGTGATGTATGTGGGAACCAGAGAGCTGGTTGCGACTGCGATGACGAAGGCGACTGTACTTGGATCCTACATGGGTTCGATAGCAAGGAAGACTTTACTTGGATCCTCCATGGGTTCGGCAGCAATGAAGACTGTACTTGGATCCTACGTGGGTTCGGCAGCGAGGATGACTGTACATGGATCCTCCGTGGGTTCAGCAGCGATGATGACTATACCTAGATCCTACGTGGGTTCGGCAGCGATGACTTCTGTACTTGGATCCTATGTGGGTTCGGTAGAGGAGATGATTCAGAGGCTACATCTAATCATCACCACCCCTCTTCGTGAGTAGTATACCTGTGTGAGCTGTGTCTTGACTTTCAATCAATATCATCGATATGAATGACTTACCTTATTGTGTGGATTGGGTTGTGCTTTCCTGTGTGGACTAGGTTGTAATCGGGTTCTTGAGTTGGAGTCGAACTGAAATTGATGACTTAGGTATATGTA
Organism: Viscum album; assembly: GCA_963277665.1. Lineage (NCBI taxonomy): Eukaryota > Viridiplantae > Streptophyta > Magnoliopsida > Santalales > Viscaceae > Viscum > Viscum album. The sequence continues at coordinate 964,201,544 of OY728157.1, forward strand.
TGGGCATATACCTAATTAGAGTTGGATGATACTTCATGTTTATATCTTTTCTTTGTGGTATATCCTTTGTGGATTTTGGGAGACCTTCGGGAGTCTCGGGGTCCCTACTGAGTATCGTATACTCACCCCTGCATGGGCTATGCCCGCACTACATTGTGTTTGATGCAGACGACAGACAACACTGATCGAGGTGGAGTCTAGTGGAGCGGGACGGTACCTGGAGGTGGACCACTTGGCGGGACGTACATGGAGCGGACGACCGGATCCGAGGAGCTAAGGAGACCATCTGTACCCACCCTTTAGGTGGGATATCCAGAGGATGACACAGTGGTTGTTGGATTACTTTACTACAGCTGTTCTATCTGTACTGTTGTACTGTACTTTCAGTTGGGTTTGTATTCTGGCCCATTTACCTTCTAGAACTTACTTTTGTACTCAGTTTACTTAGTGATTACTTCAGCTTGCGTACTCTATTGTGTTTGTTTACTTATATAAAGGCAATGCCTTCCCTTTTTATTAGGATTTACGCCTTTGGTGCTAGTCGCCAGCCCCTGGCCTATAGAAGGCGGGCTTGGGGTAGTAATGGAACGGGCCCCGAGGATAGGTCGTGACAAAAAAACCAGTAGTATACATATAATGAGTCTTTTCCTCTGAATCCACCATACTAATTAGAGTTGTAATCATGGTTCTTGAAAACCTTTGTATCCAAAATTTGTTGACCACCAACCTTTCTATTATCGATGTGAATCTTCTTCATCATATCAATTTTCTTTTTATCCTTATTAGAACAAGAAATAATTTTTTTTTCAGATTTAGAATTTTTAGGAACTTCTAATTTCATCACTTTGTTGGTCATGGCCACATACACAACATTCCCAACTCTCTTCTTCTCAGAAACAACATCAACATTATTTTTAGTATTTAAAAACAATTTTTTATCCTTTGTAGGTTTTTCCTTACAGAGCTTTCACCAACACTAGAAATATAATTTTTGTGATATTCAACCCTATTTTTAGATTTATAATACTTTTTTGGACATGTTCCATCTCTTCTTATTATTTTTTCATCTTAACTAGCATATGTTCATTATTATTATTTTATTTAGCTAGATATTTATTCAAATCATAAATCTCTTTTAGTAGCTTGGGATTATCATTAGGAAATAATTCTTGATGTTTTTTTTAAAAACATTAATTTTTAATCTTTCTAATTTCTTTCTCAAGACTCCCAATATTCCTCATAAATTATTTCAATTCTTATTTCAGATGAAATTTTAATTGGGTTTCTTTATCCTCAATACTACTGCTTTCAAATACTTCATTATTTACAATTGCAATGAATGTATTCTCACTATCATTCCCAATAGACTTTTTGGATTCATATTCACATCCTTCTTCATCATATTTATACAAAATTCGTCTCCTTTTAGTTTTAGAGAAATTATTATATTTCCCTTTGGAATAAGATTTATCCTTATCACACTATTTTTTCAATGTTCATATATCTCTTATATCATCTTCACCACTATCATATTATTTATTTATTGGTGTAAAATTATTCACAATGTGATCAATGGATCCACATTCAAAAAAATTCAAGGGTTGTTTCCCCTTATATTTACATATACCTCTTTTCACATATTTAGAAAATAAGGATAAAAATTCATCAAGATGTTTGTGTGCCTCATTTTAAGAATCAAAATCACCAGCTTCTTTATATTCAAGAATATTCCTTATCATTTCATTATTTGATTCTTTGAAAGAAATTCTTGATCATCATTTTTTCCCTTCATAACATTCCCTATTCTGATTTCATAGGTAAAGTGTGTTCCATAAAAGTTATCTATAAATAATGTTTTTGTATCTATATCTTCCAATGAGGAAACTTTAGGATCATGAATGTTAATAAAAATTCCCTAGATAATTTCAATAATTGTAGAATCTCCATTCATTTCAAAAATACATCTGATAGTGATGAAAATTTCATTCACCCTATTAAAGAAGTCACCAAAATATTTATATTCACCCTTCTCGAGATCATCATACTTCAGTATCCAGATTTGTAAATTTCCCTTGATTACTTTTTTTATTGATTTCATAAATATTATCTACTTATCCCAGATACCTTTGTCAATGAGAATATGCTTTACACATAAAAACTCATTTCAATGAGTGATGGTGAAAAATTATTTTTGGCCCTTACATCATTATCAAGTGTCTTATTTTCAACATATGTAAGTGGAAAATTATCATCATTAAGAGGAAAACCATTTTTTGTAGCTTCACGAACATCATACCCAATAGACATAAGATAAGGAAACATTATATCATTCTAGACATCAGAGTTCTTACCATTGAATACTGAAATCCCTTTACTATTTACACAATTTTAATTTTCCTTTACAACTTCATCTTCAAAACATCATCAAAGAGTAAATGAAGAGAACCTTTTCTACGATACTAATTGTAAGAGCCTATTCAAAAATAAAGTATCAATTAGTGGGGGAGGAGGAAAATCCATGAAATCTTTTTCATTTAAGATTCATTTTTTATTAAACAACCTTCACCTCCTATTAATGATTTATCGTTTTCACTAAAAATTAAACAATAAAAAATCCATAGGAAGATAAGATTTTACAAGGTCATAACTAAAATAGAGTTGTTATGTCCTTGGTATGGTATTTAAATAATACGATACCACACAATCTAATACAAAACAATCCATTTGTGTTGCATAAAACAAGTAGGATATTCCCTTACACTTGTGTAACACTATTTTCAATACAATAGTGTGTGTGATCCTTCTAGAACAAATTTTCTAACAAAATTTTGTGTAACCATTTAAGAAACATGTTTATGTGATATAATTTCAATTTTAAAAATATGTTATTCGAAAATATTCTTCAATTTCTTACGCAATAGCAGGAAAGAACATCCAGGATTTCTTAATGATACTTAATCCAATTTCCAAGTCATTTCTACCCAAATCAATTGATTTGTACTATAAAATATTATACCAGAATACCACTAAAACAAATCTGAACTGCATCTTCCTCAATCTAAAAATTCCAGTCCGATTGCTCAGTCTGATTCTAGAAACTTGATTTATGGTCTCATCTCTTCTCCTTTCATCCTATGTCCAACAAACATCCTGAGTAATTATCAATATAGAAACACATTCTCTCTGCAATTATTTAGAAATCAACCTTCTCTCTTTAGTATTACATTACTATAATAAAGTACAAAGTACTTCATCCTTTTATAGGTCAATCGAATTTGGTTTGGGCGGGATTATGAAAATCTATCTTGATCATCCAAATTTTCATGAAACCTAAATTCTCCTTGAATTTTAGATGCATATTGACTTCTTAAATTATTCTCAAATATTCTTGAAACTTATAGAATCTTTAACAACATCATCTTTCTTTAGACTTCCTTCAAAAAATATAGTCTCATTCAGATTCCCCATTCTGATTTCTTCATTATGATTATGATGGTGGATTCGTCATTATGTTTATCTACTCCAATTGAAAAATTAACAACCAAACATTTGAATGAAAAATTTCTTCTCATTATGATCCCCTAAACTAACAAACCATTATAATATCCCCTATTAAAACAATTCAGAAACTACGTCAACCATCATTTCAAGATCCACCTTTACAACTCATTTGTGTCTGGTTGAGAAAATTATTATTTTCTTCATTTCTTTAGACTGAAGATCCTACTTATGATGATGATTATCGATGTTAACCTATTTCTAATGGATCTGTATCCACTTCACTCTAATAGATCGGTGTCATTTATAGTCCTATGTCTCTTTCCCCAATTACTATAAGTCAAAATACAGTTTATCTCATTCCCTAAAGAAAGAATATCCAAATTCTTCTTTCTCTTGAACCACTTGAAAAAAATTTGAGCGTTTATTTTCTATTGAGATACTTAATAAGGAAAAAATACCACATTTTTAAACCATTCAACAATTAATCTTGATGGAAATAGTTGAATACATTATATATTGATCTATTATTTTATTCTTCCTATCGTTCCAAACAAAATTTTCTTCTTCTCTATAGTCATTGATTCCAATAACAACCAATTTCTTTTATTTTTAATTGGTACCAAAATATTCCCCACTAATTTTTTTTTTACTTGAATCTAATGATCAATGCCAGTATGAGTCTGATAATCAGTGGAACACCACATCTGATGGACCAATTATAATAGCTTAGACTTCAAAAACTTCTTTCCTTATATAATTAAAATCGACATCAACTTCTTTCTATTAAGAATTATTTATCATGGATTATTGGTCTTATTAAAAACAATCATCTTCATAACATCACATTATGTTAAATACAATATGGTCTTTATACATTCTATATCCAGTGATCTCACACTAATGGAATGAGACTAGAAAGAATCAACTTCCGAAACTTTTATTATTTCATAATTTTTTACTTGTATCATAAATTTCTTATGACTTTGATTATGTTTAAGATCAGTATCAACACTGTCTGAATTACATTTGAATGTAATGTATCTTCCCATCCTTTTAGTAACTTCCTTCATTACAACTATCAATATGATTGGTATCACTCCACCATTAATTCATAAATCATTAATCAGAAGTTTATTTGAAGACTTATGATTTTTTTAGAACTTCAAGATCATCAAAGCATCATCTGATTTTCATCGAACCCATGACTAATCTGATTCTGTTCCTCATTACTATCTTCCTTTCATTCCAGACACAAGGTGAGTCAACTGGACCTTTTCTTCTAGAAAACATATTCTCAATATGATGGAATTTATTAAGCATTGTGAGTATGATATTCTGAATATGATGGTCAGCCCGATTGGTAGATTTTACATAGTGGATTGATTTATTTTATTCTATACCATCTTTGAAAAAAAGACAACACAAACATCTTCCATCTTTCAGTAATAACTTCCAGCCAACTTGGTCTAAACAAGATCCTCTATTGGGATATTACCAAGTTAGGTTAATGATAGAGGATATCCACAAGAAAAATTTTTATTCATGGAATGAGAACTATGAGTTCATAGTAATGCAATTTGGACTCACTAATGCTCCTAAAATCATTATGAACTTGATGAATAATGTCTTTAGGTATTACCTCACCAAATTTGTTGTAGACTTTATATACAATGTTCTAATATACTCTAAAATCAAGGAGGATAATGAGGTGCATCTGATAACTATACTAAGACCTTATAAAGGTGAAGGTTTATGAGAAGAATAGGAAATTTTATTTATGTTTGAAGGAAGCCTAATTCATTGGGAATATTAACACAAGAAATTTTATATCTATATACCCTTAAAAAATAGAAGTAGTTGAATGATTTGCAAGTAAAATATATGTGATAGATATTCTTAGATCCCATGGATTAACTGGGTACTATCATCTATTTTTGAGAAAATTTTCATGATTGTAAACCCCTCCAACCAACCTAACATATAAGGGACTAAATATTTATAGGAGTGATTAATGTGAATATGGATGCAAGGATTTGAAAAGGAGGCTTATCTTTGCAATAGTACTAACACAACCCACTAGTTTAGAACTATTTATAGTGTTCAAAAATTCTTCAAACAAGGTCTTGGGTTGTGTGTTAATGATGAATGAAAATGTGATAACCTATTCTTCATGGAAATTTAAGGTTGACTAATAGAAATACCCAATGTATGATCTAGAGTTGGACGCATTAATATTCTCATTAAAAATATGTATGCAATGACTCTTAGGGGATAAGTGTGAAATATATACAAATAAAAAAAATCCAAAAATATATATTCATACTAAAAAAGATGAATATGCGCTAATCGTGATGGTTAAATATGATCAAGGACTATGAAAAATCAATTCACTGCCATATTAGGAAATTGAATAAAGTGGTATACAATCTAAGTAGAAAGGATCCAAGAATTCAATCAGTGATGATAATTGAGAAGGATCTAATTTATTAGATTTAAAAATTATGGAAATGGGAATCATAAATAAAGTAAAATCATCAATCTATTCACAAATGATTTCAAAACTGTCTCTTTAAGAGAGGATAAAGGATTCTCAAAGAGATTATTTGGGAATTCAGAAGAAATATGAATATATAAGACATGATAAATCCTCGGAGTTCAATGTTAATAATGAAGGAGTTGTGATATTTGGGTCATGAATATTTGTACCATCAGATCCTGAGTTAAATAAGGATATGTTTAATGATGCATGTATCTCAGCTTTCTCCATCCATCAAGGAAGCACAAAAATGTATAAAGATCACTAAGATGAATATTGGTGGGACATTATGAAGAATTAGATCATAGAATATTAATCATGATGTGTTGTATGTCAGTAAGTTATGGTTTAAAGGAAAAAATACAAGTGTATTAAGAAACCATTAGACATACGTACATGAAAATGGTAAAACATAACCATGTAATTTTTCATAGATCATTTGAAGACATCAAGAGGAAATAATTATATATGGGTTTGGAGTATAATCTTAAAAACACCAATCACTTAATTATAATTCAAGAGGACTTCTCAGTCAATCAATTTGCATGGATATATATTAGGAAAGTGGCAAGGCTTCACAGAACAAAACTATGGATTTCATCTGATCGAGAACCTAGATTTACCTTGATGTTTTGGATGATTCTAAAACATGCTATAAATATGACATTGAACTTCATCATGGATTATCACCCTTAAAATGATTCCCAATATGAGTGGAAAATCTAGAAAAATGAGGAAATATCAAGAGCATACTCAATTGACTTTATATAAGGATGGGATAAACACCTTCCTCTATTTTATTTCTCATAAAATATCAATTTATACTTAAGAATCCATATGGAACCCTATGAAGACCTGTATGGAAAGGGGTGAAGAACACCTGTATATTGGGATAAATTTGGGGAATGAAAATTTCTAGTTCCAGAAATGGTCATGGAAATGGTGGAAATAGTCTAGAGTATTCAGCAGCACATCAAAGTTAATCATAGTTGAAAAAAGAGCTATTCTGAGAATTATCGATGAGACCTAGAGTTTAATGTTGGAAACATGGTATTCATCAATATATATTTTTGGAATAAATTAATTTGTTTTTGGTAAAATAGAAATATTAGTCTATGATACATCGATGCCTTTGAGATCCTTGATTGCGTCAGAGTAGTGACCTATATACTATAACTCCCACATAACTAATCTTATGTACATGATGTATTCTATGATATCCATATTGATAAAGTACATACCATACCCCTCACATGTACTCAATCCCTATGTGGTATCATTGGATAATTATCTCTCATATTTTGAGCAACAATTGATGATCTTTGATCATATAGACAATGTTCTATGAAAAAAGATAGTGGACCTGGTCAAAGTACTGTGGAGAAACCTGAAGTTTGAGGAAGTGATGTGGGAACCCTAATTATCAATGAAACATAATTACCCTCATCTTTTTTATTGTGGGAAAATAAAATTTCAAGGAAAAAATTTATAATGGGGGTATTGTAACGACCCGAACATTTATAAATAAAATTACATTTATGATTTTAATAAATTTTGTATTATGTATTATTCTTATAGTGAACAAATGTGATTATTTGGATTTAATATATACTATCAGATATAAAATACCATTAAGAATCATTAATCTAGATAATATATTCATTAAATAATTATCCAATGATTATTATCAATATAGGTTTTTTAACAAATCCAATTGACCTAGACAAAGGAAGTGATGACCTCAACCAGTAGGATCATAACCCATTATATTCCATTTATCGGAGCTTCCAATGGGAGATAACATCACATAGTTTTCCCTTGAAGAATCCCAAACTAATATCCATCAACTTATGCATTAGTGAATCTATTTATGGGATAAGTTCAAGCTCATTTAGATCATGACCAAACCATGTATGCCGAACCACCACATGAAAGTCTCACCATCTCACACCATATCCTTATGGGATTTTTTGGTGTATTAAATGGATATATATAAATACCATAATAATATGAATATTTATATAGTATTTTAAATAGAATAATTTTCACATTATCTTCTCATCATTACTTACAAAATGTTTTTTATTTTTCTTCAATAAAATAAAAATTTTATTTTTAATTATTATTCAATTTTAGTTAAGACATTTATTTTTATGGATTAATGGTTATTTAGAAAAATATATTTTAATTAAATAATATTAGAAATAAATTTTGTTAAATATAAATGATCATAGAATTTTTATGGAGTAAAATTTAATTTTTATAATGGTTACAAAACCATTATTGTCAAAAAACCCATCATTTCTCAATAATTGCCAATTTTATATTAAAAATAAAAATTCACATATATAGAAAATTATTATTTTTTAAATATTTTTTTTGGAATCATAATATCAAATTTATCCAATGGTGAATATTTTATACTTTTCTGATATAACCGAATTTTCGGTTAAAAAATACATTATAAATATACGGCGTATGATGACATCATAATTACCTAGAAGTGATTTAATAAAAACATTAAAAAAATACAAAACTAAATATATGATTTCACTTTTAAAAAATGTTATTTTATGTTTATTTTTTTTAATTTTATAAAGAATTTAGGAATCCTCTAACACCATTAATATATTTTAAGGCTTTAAAATCATTTATTTAAGAGCATGAATCACTTCCACATCAACAAGGGTATTATTTTACTAGTTTCATCCCATGGAATTATAAAATATTGAAAACTATTCCACAATGGTAGAAAACATGGGGAAAACTATGGGATCATTTTTGTTTTTTGTTATTTTATTATATAGAGTCCAAAAACTCTGTTTCAGAAATGATAAATAATTCCCCACTCATTTCCTATATAAACACACCCACAATCCGATTTCTATATGTTGGGACCGGGCATGCATCGGAAGCCCCAAATAGGTGGGTTTTTAAAAAAATTTGACCGACGGTCGACGTAAACTTGTCGACGTCAGAGAAGAGCAACCCGGTCTTAGCCGAGGACCACGCGTGGAGGATTTTAAGCACAAACATAAACTGTAAAATACCTAGTTTAGATCCGAAGCCACGCATGACGTCTGCTTGTCATTGGAGATTGTTGCTTGAAGAATCTGAAGCCAGATTCCTCTAGATCATCCACATGTGCTTCAAGGAATCTGCGGGAGCACCGTTCGTCGTAGTCCGGGTGCTAGCGTGGAATACCGACGATGCCTTCGACGTTCCAACGATCACCACATCATTTTGCTAGCGATGCCCAAGAGAGAGCTCCATCCGAGCTCCTTGGATCCAGATAATCTCTATCTAGAGTGTGGGAGAGAGGAGAAGAGAGAGAAGCTCCATGAATAGTGTTTATAAAATGCCCCTCCTCTTCTATTTATAGTGCTTAATTAAAATACCCGGCATCGTCTCGCTGGCCCCGAATACTTAATGCACTATCAACGACATTTTACGACTACTTTTCTGAGTCATAAATATTATTATCACTTACTTGTAATATATTAAAATATATTACATAATAATAATTAAGTCATTAACTCGACTCATCGCTCCCATAAATATTAATTAAACCTTGAATAATTTAATATTTGTCAATTAATATTTTTTCATGTATTTACTTAAAACTCATAAATACATTTAATAAATAAATTCAATACTCATTAGTATAAACTCTAATAATATGAATTTATTTATTTCATTGGTGATCGTTTAACTTTGAAAAAATCCTGGACCCCTGTGGCGGGGCCCACTATGTCCAAAACTCCTATTCAACTGAATAGGGTAGATTCTTGAATACGCTATTGTGTGTGACCCTCTAGGCCCTTATTTCAACAGTTACGAATAGTATTCATAACCAAGAGAGAGATCTATCAACCTATCATGGCTCCTGAAGAAATAAGGATTGTCACAGCAGCGAAAACCAACCTACGAACACGCACTGTATAATATAATCTCTTTATCTGTAATATCTCATAAAGCAGGACGCACTCACGTGTCATCGCCCATTTTCTTGCTTTATAGTTTGTTGATTTAACTGGATGGATTTACCCTTGACTACCATGTCCATGGTCTTATAAAGGTACTACCATCCATATCAACATGGTCTGAGATATATTACTTTCATAACCCGGAAGTGACAAATCCTTTCTTGACCATTCAACCAATATCATGCCACCAATGACGCACCTGACACAAACTACCTCGCCACGACTTCATTGCCATGGTTTTCGTCTTTCATCAAAGTATGCAATCAAATGACATACATTGGTAATGATATCAAGTCAGGAGACCATTAAACATGATCGTAGATAGGAACATCCAATGACACCCGAAACATGTGGTGTTCCTATTAGAGGGCCAGTCCTCATGATCTCACTACTAGAGATCACCAAGCACGAAATTCATGAGAAGAAGTCTCAATTCTTATGAGACCCCAATACCCGATGGTCCGAAATATACTATGTCCAATTAGTAAGATGTATCTAGAACATAGAACATATATTTTAGATTAATGTCATAGTATCTAGAGGTTCTCATTATAGCATGGGAACTGCTATAACTTTTCGATATGACAATTAGTCTTTGGACATTACCATTTCAATAGTGGACGCAGAAAAGTCTACACTATAATGGTAAGATGAAATCATGCACATCTTATTGTATACACGATATGGTAATTAAAATCACAAAATAGTTGGGTCTAGGGAACCCACTATTTCAACACTCCCACTTGCACTATAGCCAACTTGCTAACCAAACTTTTTATCTACTCACATGATGAACATCATGTTTCTGCTAAGTAATGGATTTAGAAACTGGGTCTGCCATGGTTCCACCGCATGGCTATTCTGCTATAGAGACCTCATATCCTTGAGTAAAACTTCTCAAGAGATGGTATCCCAAGTATATCCCTTTTTTCCACTATCATAACATGACATCTTGGCTAGTAAGAATATCATAATTTAGATTATAATAATACTTTTCTTACTATGTGAGATTCCAAGAATTGGAACAGATTGTTTCATATTTGCTTCTTAGCTACCTTAGAAGCTACAACGTACTCTATCTTTTTAGGTATGGATACTACTGGATTATATGATCTTGTCTCTTTCATCATCTTAAACTACAATAATAGATCTCTTGATCTATAGAAGACTAGTTTGTATCCCCAAAAACTAGTATCCATTCTTCTCCACTTATCAGGTACATATCTTTTGTACTTTTTGAAGTATAATTATATAGTTCTGACTACATCCCTTGTAGTGCTCTTAGATATAATTGATATTTACCTATTGTAAAATATACCCTGGAAATATTGGTTCTTTTATATATTATGGCATGCATGATTGATCCATTGTTGCGATGTATGGATTGCAATTCACCATGTTTATCTCTTCCCATGTCACGGACAGGTCAACATGGGGAGATTATGCCCTGTGACATAGGCAACAATTCATCTCTTGAATTGATCCAACTTGTATTTTTCAATACAATGTCACTATACGTACGATTGACTATGACCAAGCAACCTATAGATCTACCTCAGTAGATCCCATTCCCTAGAACTTAGATTGCTACTTTAAGTCAATCACTAGAGAATAAATTTCATTTTGGTCTAACTAACTGTGAGTCCAATGTCTGTTTTCCATATGTTTCCAAACATATTTTTTCTTGGAAAACATTGGTGCTCCCACTAACCTCTGGTAAACACATAGAAATCATTTGCTGCAAATGTATATACTATGATCATATTGATTACTTTAATACTAAACTAGATTTCAGTAACTTGTAACCTTTATTAGTATTCTGTGATGTGACTAACCTTTCTGGTTGCATCGTATAGATACCATCCATGATTGGTGGTCATGACATCCAATGATAAATAAATTGATCATAGATATTTTCTATGATAAGTAAAATTCTAACGGATTTGGGAATAAGAACTTGGTGAAACCAATCGAGCCTTATTGGTACTACTCTTTTACCATCCATGTATCAATTCACTTGAATACCCACCACAGTATTCAAAACAATAGCCCCTTTTCACTTTGATACATGTAATCCATTAATTTAATTTTAGTTGGTCTTATCAATTTTAGCTAATTTCCATATACTTCTTAATTATAGGAAATATTATTCACACTGAATAATAGATCACCGACCACGGTGAATATAAAACCATCACTATGGTTTTATCCTTCCTACATAGTATGTGTCTCTAGAACATACTTTATTCCACATGTGCTTGTGGAACTAGTTCCTATGCCAACTATTTTGTGCATCTTGAGCATTGACTAAACACAAGTCAATATAGCTCCCACTATCTCTAATAGAGATGTCCACCCTTATATAGATATGTATTCCCTTACTTGACTACAACTTTTCTATCTTAGTAATTTATGTAATATCCTAAGCAATCGTTAGGATAAGTACCTTAGATGCACAATGTGTTTATCTTGATGCAAGTTTGTTTCTATCTGAACAAACCATTTGCATCCAAACACATGTCCTTATGACATAATGGATTTCTATCATACTATGACTCGTATGATATCCATTTTTCATTATAGTTGGAATATGGTTGTGGGATATCATTTTTATTTGCAAAGCATTTCATGAAATATAATGGAAGTTTCTGCTAGTTTCAACATTGATATTACTTACATCAATTCTTTAATGTATAAAATGTGCATTTAGGAATTAATCCACACTACATTTTGTTGATCAATGTTGATATATAAGGCTTCATCATCAATCCTCCTCATTAGCATCAATGTTGTGTTGTTGATAAGGTAATGTTCATTTAGGAATTGCTCCATGTTACATTATCATGATTGATGAATACTTGGTCGAGATATTCTTCGGTATCCCAACCCGAAGAAACTCATATCTCTTGACCATGAAAATACTTTACTTTTTTATTCCGTAATTACTTAAAGGAATATTATGAAGCATATATAACTCTAGCTTATACTTGGAATAGTTTATGCTTATGTGTTGAACTATTTCTAAAAGCATTGTGACGTACCTTTATTTCTAAAGGCTCCTTTGTCCAAACTAAAGACATCGATAATACCAAAAGTATTTAGCTATGCCCAGACTAAATAGCATAATTGGTATATTCATGACATCCATTTTTAGTATTACTTGACCAAGAATTATCCTATCACAACTGGGTATAAGTCTTAAATTTATATTCATTACTAATTGCCTATGATTCATGTATTACTAAAATAGTGATTGAGTTTACCAAAAACAACATTCATTCCAGAAACTGAAAGAATGTCTCCTTACGTCCAAGGACCAATGAGATTAATGTTTGTGGTTAAACTCAACAATAGTTCAACATGAATATTTCACTTGGTAATTAAAGAAGTCGTGTACTTCTCACCACTGGCCTAGGTATCACCCTTTCATAGCCATTTGGAGAATACACCCAACTTCTAGTAAGGTTTCTATACTAACTTGTTAATCATATTAGAATACACATATGTTACCAGAATATTGTATTTAATACCCAAGTAGTAAAAGGGAAACATTACATTGATTAATACACCTAATGTAGAAGCGACAACTTGCTCATTTAAATCAGGTTATTGCTTTTAAACTTCCATAGTATTATTTTATAATATGCAATGAAAATAACCTCTGTTAATACCTCATTAATTAAAGGACATTGCAAATATTTCATTGTCATTAAATGCCTTTGACCTTTTCACATTGTCTTTCAATTTATCCGCCATAAGAATTAAAGCTTAATTTTCTTTTATTCTTATTCACTTGGTGAACCTTACCTAAATTGGTAATGAAGCGTTTACTCAATACTTGTTCATTTTGTAACTTAAAATGAGACTTGAGTAATGTGGTGAAAATGATATTTAAAGATCATGATCAATCTTTCAATTTACACATGACGGTGTAAACATTGCCTTATTCATATCATTGCTTCTCTTTCTCCTTGCAAACTTCTCAGAGATGAGACTTTATGTTATATCATCTATGTCCTGGTGTAGCGACCACAACTGACACCAGATGTTGATGAAAGCATAATGATATAACTATCATATGCTTTACACATTAGTCTCCTGCAATAATTTTCACCCTCACTTCTTGAGGTAGTTTAACAGTGTTGGGGACACTGACACCTTGAGTTTCCTATATCATAGTACTATGCGCACACGCTTGTACTATTCATGGATACTCGTGTTAGTGTGGAAATTTACATTATAATATTGTAGTTTTAATCTTGTGGTATAACTTTCCATTTTTCTAAAAAAATAAATTTTAGCAGATGAGTGCCTTTTATCCGGATTACTGGTTTAGACATTTTTGATTAATTACTTAAATCATTTTATGTCTCCCACTATTTTATTGGATTCTAGGAACCCTCTGTGCTAGAATCGAAATACTATGTCGCTTGAGTATTCTAGTGGAAAGGATCCCAGAACCACCCCTCATAGTCTACAAGTTATGGCAACACCACTACTTGGAAGGTTCTAGGTAGACTTTTGGCTGGCCGACCACTTTAACTTGCGGCTCCTCGATCTGTTGAGTGATGTCCCAGCTTCATAAAATCAGAACTTGGTTTACTCAACTTTTTCCTCTAAAATTAAAACAAGCTATCTATGGATATTTCTTTGCTGCAATTTTAGTTAAGTCAACCCATCATTCTTATAAGGACTCCCCAGTAGTAAGAGGAACCCTCAGCTATGGCATGACCAGCACCTTAAACAGCTGGTTTTGTCCAAACTTGAATGATGGAAGACGGTTATGTCTTAATATATATTTTGAGGGTTTTTTTATTTTTTAATGTGATGAATGAAATCATTTTCTATTTTTATAAGCATGTACTATGTGATCGCACTCACAAATAACCGTGGAAGAAATAGAAATTTCATCGTGTCACATGTTCATTTTATCTTTCATGCTTGTTTATTATTATACTATGTGATCACGCAATAAATTACACATACACAAAAATAATAAACCATGAAAAAATAAAATGAAAAACCTGATCATGAGCCGATACTATTGGTGGATTCGTTGAGTGAATAACGGACCAACCGAAACCCTAGGGGTAAGTACCTTAAGTCACGTGGCTTGCAACATGAAAGGCGTTGTCTGCTCATGCAATGAATCCAACTACTGTCTGGTGCATCGCCGTCACTTGGAACGAAATGCATCATAACTCATCTCGTCATTATACAACTATACTCACACGTAGGTGAGGGGGTCTCGGGGTATAAATATACAACTATAAGAATGGGAGCACATGCCCTTATACATATAATGACTTGAGATGACATGAAGATCACCTTTTTATTTAATTAAAATAATTATTATAAAACCACATGCAATAATTAAATAAATAATTAAATAAAACACACCAAACATGCATTGGTCGGGCTTAGCTCATGATCAGAATATGCATTAAACCCGCGTATATTAATTAAATGCAGAATAAAATTAAACTTGAATTAAAGTAAACTTGAGGGAATTTAATTGAATTAAAAAACTTCACTCATTTTTTTAATCCAATTTAACGTCGTTCGGTCCCGACTCATTAATTTAATTTTAAACTAAAAATTAAATTAATTAATTAATTTAATTATCTCCCAAATTAAATTAATTCGCCGCATAAAATCATTAATAACCAAAACTAATATTTAATTAATTTAATTATCAACTATAATTAAATTAATTAAATTAATTAAAATTTTGATTAAATTAAATCACCCGGGCCCATTTAACTTCGAGCTAGGCCTGTATGGGTCGGGGCGAACCTACGCAGGCCCAATCCGGGTGATACCGACCACGTGCAGGGGTATTCTAAGCTGGGCTGGTCCGCCAAAGCCTGTTTTGGGCTGGGTAGACCCACCCGGGCCTCTTTTGGGTCAACTAACATGTTACCTCACCCGGATCGCCCGAACTCGTAAAGCCAGCAGCTGTGGATAGTTGGTGGTGGATTTACGGGGTGCTGGTCATACACACACTAGGACGACAGACTTGGGTAGCCAGTGGCTATGGCGGGAGGAAGACTGATCTGGGGAAGTGCACCGGTGCGAACTAGCCGAAAGGGGAGTGTGGCGGGCTACCTAGGTTCAGGTGGCGGTGCCTGCGCCTCCTACTTCGGGAGGAAAACAAGGTGGAAGGGGGTCTTGAAGGGGCCGAGGGTGACGGTCAGGGTGTGCCTCAGTGCACCGGGCAACCTGCTGCATGGGAGAGGCGAATCTCCTGGTGTTGTGCGGTGCAACGCTTCTCCAAGAGGGAGGGAGGCCAATCGGAAGAAGGGGCCTCGGGGTAGCGGCTTGGTCTGTGTGCTGCGGGTCCTCTAGCCCAGAGGTGTGGAGCGCTGCCTGGGAAAAGGGCTAACGGTGAAGACTCCTTCCGAGTGGTCCGGTGGCCACAACAATGCGATTCCTGGTGGATGCTGCGGTGCGCTACGTGGGGCGGGAGAGAGGATAACCATACAGTGCTATTGCAGGGAAGCCATGCACACAGAGGAGCTGCTTCCGGAGGTGGTCTTGGAGCGATGTGCCCATCACCTGGAGCAGAATAGAGATGCAGCCTGGTGCGGTTGTTTTTGAGGGCAAGGAAGGAGGCGGGTCTCTTAGGCACCGCACATGAACAGGGGGGCGCTCCTCCCCCAGCCTGTTTTTTTTTGCATTTTTTTATCGGCTGCTTTTCCCCCTTCCAACATTTTTTTCCTTTTTTTTTTTTTTTATTTTTTTAAAAAAACGTGACCCACTAGAGTCAAGGTCACCTTTTTTTAAGCCTAAGACTTACTTTGAAGTCTTTTATCTCCCCTTTAAATATTTGTTCCAAAGACTATATTAAGATTTGGAAAAATAATAATAATATAATAATAATATTATTATTATAACAATATCAATATTATTATTATAATAAAACCAAATAATTTTATAATTATAATAATAATAAAATTAATTTTAATAAATTAATATCAAAACAAAAATTGATTTTCCAGTGAGTATTTTGTACTAGAAATCAACCTCGAATCCGAATTCTAAATTTCAAATGGCTGCAAACTGGCCATCCGATGTCCGATTCGGGTTCCGTCTGTAGCGTTGGGATCATATCAACGCCCTATATGATGTTTAATGCAGATTTAATTTTTATTTGACTTAAAATTGACACGCACTCGCTCTGATACCACTTTTTGGAACCAGACATGCAGTGGAAGCCCCAAACAGGTGGGTTTTTAAAAAATTTCTACCGACGGTCGACGTAAACTTGTCGACGTTGGAGAAGAGTAGCCCGGTCTTAGCTGAGGACAATACGTGGAGGATTTTAAGCATAAGCATAAACCGTAAAATACCTGGTTTAGATCCGAAGACGCGCGCGACATCTTCTTGTCATTGGCAATTGCTGCTTGAAGAATTCGAAGTGAAATTCCTCTAGATCATCCACACACACTTCAAGGAATCCGCGGGAGCGCCATTCATCATAGTCTGGGTGCTAGTGCAGAATACCGACGATGCCTTCGACGTTCTAATGATCACCGCATCGTTTCACTAGCGATGTCTGAGAGAGAGCTTCATTCGAGCTCCTTGGATCCAGAGCATCTCTCTCTAGAGTGTGGGAGATAGGAGAAGAGAGATAATCTCCATAAATAGTGTTTAGAAAATGCCCCTCCTCTTCTATTTATAGTTCTTAATTAAAATACCCGACATCGCCTCGCCGGCCCCGAATACTTAATACACTATCAACAAAATTTTACTAATACTTGTCTGGGTCATAAATATTATTATCACTTACTTGTAATATATTAAAATATATTACATGGTAATAATTAAGTCATTAACTCGACTCGTCTCTCCCATAAATATTAATTGAACCTTGAATAATTTAATATTCATCAATTAATATTTTTTCATGTATTTACTTAAAACTTGTAAATACATTTAATAAATAAATTCAATACTCATTATTATAAACTTGAATAATATGAATTTATTTATTTCATTGGTGATCGTTTAACTTTGGACAAATCCCGGACCCCTGTGGCGGGACCCACCATTTCCAAAACTTTTATTCAACTGAATAGGTAATATTCTTGAATACTCTATTGTGTGTGACCCTCTAGGACCTTATTTCGACAGTTGTGAATAGTATTCACAGACCAAGAGCGGGATCTAGAAACCCATCATGGACCCTAAAGAAATAAGGATTTTCTTAGCAGCGACAACCAACGTACGAACACACACTGTGTAATATAATCTCTTTGTCTGTAATATCTCATAAAGCAGGATGCACTCACGTGTCATTTCCCTTTTCTTACTTTATAGTTTGTTGATTTAACTGGACGGATTTACCCTTGACTACCATGGCTATGGTCTTATAAAGGTACTACCATCCATATCAACATGGCCTGAGATATATTAATTCCATAACCCGAAAGCGAAAAATATTTTCTTGACCGTTCAACCAATGTCATGCCACCAATGACACACCAGACACAAACTACCTCGCCACAACTTCATTGCCATGGTTTTTATCTTGCATCAAAGTACGCAATCAAATGAAATACATTGGTAATGATCTCAAGTCAGGAGACCATTACACATGATCGTAGATAGGAACATCCAATGACACCTAAAACATGTGGTGTTCCTATTGGCGGGTCAGTCCTCATGATCTCACTACTAGAGATCACCAAGTGCAAACTTCATGAGAAGAAGTCTCAATGCTTATGAGCCCCCACCACCTGATGGTCAGACATCTACTATGTCCAATTAGTAAGATGTATCTAGACCATAGAACAAATGTTTTATATTAATGTCATAGTATCTAGAGGTTCTCATTATAGCCTGGGAACTGATACACCCTTTCGATACGACAATTAATCTTTGGACATTATCATTACAATAGTGGATGCAGAAAATTCTACACTATAATGGTAAGATGACATCATGCATAGCTTATTGTATACATGATATGGTAATCAAAATCACATAATAGTTGGGTCTAGGGTACCCACTATTTCAACACTATAAACAAAAAATCCATTGATCATGTCATTACTCTTCCATACCCTCTATAAAGTCCCCAAAAGGTGTTCCAAGTCTCTTAATAATCCCCTAAAATGGATTTAGTGTCACACTCTCAAGGTAAGGGATCCTCATCATCTCCTCTTAATCAAGTTCCTTCATTATCTTATACCTTATATTTTTAATTCATATTGTTGGGATATTTTTTTCCATGTAACTATTAATTTCCATTTTTGATCCAAATTATGAGAGACCCCTTTCTCTCTTCACCCCATTTTATGAATTTTTATGTGATTCCATTATGTTGCAAAAATTTGTCAACAATTTTCCATGCCAAACAATTTTTTAGTGAATAATCATATCCATTTTCTATCAAGGATGTTAAACTATATGAACTTATAATTATTTATTGGGGACATAAATATATGTATTCAAAACTCTATGTTTTGGAATAAAATATGATGATAAATGATTCCATGTTTTATAATCTGTGTGGAACACTTAAGAATGAGAATGAAATGAATTTGTTGGGTGTTCTAGGAATTATATATCACTCCATTACATTGGGTGATGTTTAGTTTCATGAGACATCATGTTGGGAAAAGGATAAAACTTTATTCCTTTATTATACTTTTTTCAATCTTGATGACTTGGTAGTTATCCATGACCTTTGTCTGTGATGCTATCCTTTATGTTATTTCCACATTTCCCATGTTTCCTTTATATAATCATGTTATATAAAGACTCATTGTTTATGATTGTGATTAACACCCATTTTATGCCCCATTTATATCAATATTATCTAAAAAATACTATATTATTAATCTTATTTCATGTTTATTTACTTACTGGGTTTTATATATCACCCCTTTCATATGTATGTCCCTAGGTTATCTAATACAGTTATAAGTAAGAAGGAATATTATGAACATGTTAAGGGGGTTTTCAATAAATTTGATTTATTAAATATTTTATGTTCTTATGTAATGTACCTCATTCCCAAAGACACTATATTTCTCTATAATCTTGGTTTTATTATGTGTAATATTATGTAATAAATCATTTTTAATGTTTAATAAAGATAATGGTTGTTATAGTAGTAGATTAAACCATTATTATTTAGAGTCTTCATTCAATGAAAACATAGTTATTCCCTAATCAACATGACTCATGTTCTTTTTCACATCCACCAATTTCTTCTAAGATGTGTACAAATCAATGAACCCATGTTTGATACCATTTTTATCAATATGTTTTATGATCTTTATATTTTCAAAATCACTTCCATTATATGATAATATCTTAATCAGGGGTAATTTGGTTTACTTCTTTGTATGTCTAGTGAAACACATGAACAAATCCAGGTCATGTAAAATATGTGATTTGAACATGATTCACATAATCCTTTCAAAAAAAAAATAAATGAAAGTAATAAATATTCTTTTATGTTTTTTTTCAAATGTCGATAAACTTCTAGGTGGATCAAATAAAGAGGTTATGATGTTTTAATTTCAATCCCTTTATTAATTTTTTTCAATATTCTCCATATTTAACCGTATAATGATATTGGAAGCTTCTTTATTTAGAATTCAGATATTCATTAAAAATATTTTCTCAGATAGGTTTCTTCATCTAATTTTACCTGATACGATCATGTATTCTATGCAACAGATTATATTCTTAATGTTGACTTAAATAACAAACTTGTCTTACTTCTTTAACATGTAATTAATTATATAGTGTTCATAACCCCATTGATACAACTACCCCATAATTGACCATAATGAAAAATCATACATTTTTTACATAAGGTAACTTCATTTCAAATAACATATAGTTGTGATAACCTTAATGAATTGTACTATATTTAAGTTACAAACAATGATTTTTTAGACAAATTCCATTATTTTAAATTATATTATTTTCTATCTACAATGAATTTAAATGTTACATAATTCCTATATATCATAAGTTCCCATTTTTGATTCTAAAAAAATATTATTTAGATATAAAGTCATGCGTGATAAACAAAAATTATCCATGATATCAAATATTTCAATTTTATATGAATTAAATTTCACTTCTACAAAATTTTATTGAATTTTTATTTAATTGTATGTTTTATTATTTTAAATCCTATCACATATTTTTTTTATTAATATAAGAAACACACACATAGTATAACAACCCGACTATTTATTATACTTTATTTCATGAAATATTGCTTAAGATTAATCACAATACAATCTTGATGATCAAGATTTCTAATGTATTTGGGAATTGGAGGAATTAAATAAATACTTAAAATAGGAAATACAACATATTTATTTAAAACTTCTTTAAAATGATCATATAATTCCTTCATACCTAACACTATATGTGATAACCTAGGGAGAAACATAAGAAATGAGTGAGCTATAAAGCCCAGAAAGGTAATAATCATGGAATAAGATGAATAAAATAATACATTTTAAACAACTGGCATATCGATGAGATATAAAAAAGGGGAGAGAATAAAAAATATGGACAATGAGGCATGATATAGAATGATAACATTACGACATCCTGGGAAATGTTGCAACAACATATTAAACACTGAATCATAATCATAGGTTAAGGCTAACTGCCAAGACATCATGATGGAAAAATTTCTATGATGGATTAGGTTAACTCCTTAATCCTTTGAATGAAGTCTCATGAGACTAAAACATTACCAAATTCATTGGAGCACTATATAATTCTAGGTACACCCATCACTTTCCTTTTATTCTCATGCTTAAGTGTGCCACATAAATCATACAACATAGACCCATTATTCAACATATTGTATTAGAAAATCAATAATTTTTTAATAAACACATGTAATTAACAAATAAAATAAGTATATGTGCATAAAGGAGAACATATTTTATAGGAAATGTGTGTGGGTATTCATTACACAATTGTTTGGCATGAAAAAACGTGGTAAAATTTCAATAGCATAACAACATTACATAATGTTTAATAAAATGGGTTGATAAGTGTGATAAGTATTTCTCATCATTTTGACATAAAATGGAATGAAATAGTGACATAGAAAACATATCCCAACATATGTAATTGGAAATGTAAGGCATAATATAATAAAGAAACACAAATAAAGAAGAGAAGGAAAGAATCCCTTACAATGAGAGTGTGACTTCAAATTCATGGGAGAAGCGTCTTGAGAGCTTGGGGGAACCTTAGGGGGATTTAGAGAGGGGAGTTAAGAGTAAGGAAATGTTAAAAGGAATTTTAGTGTATAGAAGTGGGATCTTGGGTGAGTTTATATAGGAAATGAGTGGGAAATTCATTATCATTTTTCAAACATAGGGTTTAGACTCTATATAATAACATACCCAAATCCAAGAAGCATCCCATGGTTTTTACCATTATTTCTTCAAAATTTGAGTTTTTTTCATTATTTTATAGATTAAAAAGACTAACTTAATAAAATATTACCCTTTATGATGTGTAAGTGAGTAATACTCCTAAAGAAATGATTTTAAAACCTTAAAATATGTTGATGGTTTTGGATGTTTTATAATGGATTTATGTAATTAGTAAAACAAACATAAATTAGACTTTTTTAAAGTTAAAACATATATTTGGTCTTGGAAACCCTTTATTGTATTTATTATATCACTATTTTTCATTATTATGTCATAATACACACAATATATTAGTACGATATTTAATTTTTTCCAAAAAATTCTACTATCTTTGAAAATTATAGAAAATTATCTATTGGATAATTTCAACATTTTTGATTCCAAAATTAATATTCATTTTTTCAAAAATAAAAATAAAAATATGTGTATTTTCACTTTTAATATAGAATCGACATTTATTGGGAAACTTTGGGTTTTTTTACAATAAAAGTTTTTAAAACCTTATAAAAATTACATTTTAATTCATAAACATTACATAAAAATTTATAATTAACAAATATTATTTAATAATATTATTTTATTAGAATATTATTTATTTCAAAAATCCTTTAATTCATAGAAAATATATGCCTTCATTATAATTGAATATTAATTAATAATACAATTTGTGTTTTATTATATAAAAATAAAAATCATTTATAAAGTAATGATAAGAAGAAAATATGAACATTATTATATTGAAACAATAATATATAAATGAATATTAATATTTTATTAAAATAAATCCCTTTAATACACCAAAAAATACCCTAAGAGTATGGTGTGTGATTGTAGGACTTTCATGGGGTGGTTATGCACACATGGTTTTGGAGGTAACCTCGATGAGCTTGAACATATCCTATAAAAGGTTTCTCTCACGCTTAAGTTGTTGGATCTCATATTGGGATTGATCAAAGGAAAATCCCAGTGATTCTATCTCCCATGGAAGCTATGATAGATGGGATTCATTGCGTGTGATCCTACTAGTTGTGGCCATCACTTCCTTTATCAGTATCAATTGGATTTGTTAAAACCCTATATTTATACTAATCACATGATCACTATTCAAAAAATATGTTATTAATGGAAATGATTCATAAAAGTATTTTATATCCAATAGGATAATATAAAAACAAAGAGGTGCATGTTTTTTCTATAACCATAATACATAATAAGACATTTAATTTAAATCATAAGGGGAATTTTATTTATAAATGTTCAAGTCGTTACAATCAACACCGCTTCAGAAATCTCACGCTAAAATTTTTATTTTCACACACTAAAATATATTAGGGTAATTTTATTTCATCACATACTATAGTTTCCACATCTATACATCAAACATGTGGTTTTTCCATTACAATTTGACCAGGTGAATTGTCTTATTTCATATAACATTGTATCTATGATCTATGATCTTTATTGACTACTCCCCATATAAGATATCATTCTACAATGGTACTAACATTGGATTGATTACATGATAGGGGTATGGTATGAACTTCCTTAATAGGGATATGTGGAATAAACCATGTAATTTACATAGGTTAGGTGGGAGTTGCAGTCGATAGGACACTACTCCCATGTGGTCAAGGATCGTAAAGGGGATAATGTTTCTTGGACTAATATTTCCCTTCTTAATAAACTTAAAGATATTATTCCATGTATATATGTGGAGGAATAACATGTCTCCAACATTAAAATCAAGGTATGAATGATAATTTTCAACATAGTTCTTCTCTTGACTCTGAGTATCCTAGATGTGCTACTGAATGGACTTAACATTTCCCACAATTTCATCAAAAATTTCAAAACCTAGTAGTTTTCATTCCCCAAATTCATCCAAGAATGCATTTTTTATTAAACTCTTCCCATAAAGGGATTTATAAGTATCCATTTGGATAATTTAGTGGAAGTTTTTATTGTATGAGGACTCAAACTGAAGAAGATATTGATCCCATCCCCTTTTTAAGTCAATTGAGAATTCTCTCAAAATTTCCTCAAGTTTTTAGATAGTCAGATCATATTAGCCATTATTTTGAGGGTGATAATATGTGATGAAGTTGAAATCATTATTTATATAATGTTGATGACTCTTATAGAATAAATAGGTATGTCTTGGTTGTCGAACAAATATAATTGATAGTGGTGTTCAACGATGCCTCACTACTTATCTAATTTATATCCATGCAAGTTGATCGAGTGAGAAGTCCTATTGAATTTAAATGAAGTGAGCAGTCTTTGTAAGATGATCCACCATAAACCATGTACCATTATTTCCTCTTGATGTATTTGAAATTCTAGTGAATAAGTCAATGGTGATGTTTTCCTATTTCCATGTATGTATGGGTGATAGTTGCATCACCCCCTTTGTTTTTTTCTTTACTTCTTCATTTTCTAACATACATGAAATCATAATGTTTATTCCATGTTTTTTATTAATATTGTCCCACCAATAGTTCTCTTGGAGATCTTGATATTTATTTATAATTACTATATGGTTTTAGAAAGTCGATCTATGTGCATTATCCAAAAACTCTTTATTTTACTCCTGATTTTATGGTACACCTAGCCATGAATGAAATTTTACATGTCCTTCTTCATTAAAATTAGACTCTGAGGATTTCCCTTTTCTTATAGATTTCATTTTCTTCTAAATTCCCATATCATCACTTTAAGAATCCATTATCCTCTATAGAAGGGACAGTTAAGAAATCTTCTGTGAATGGAATGATTATATTCCTTCCTTTATGATTCCCATGACCATCGTTTTCAAATCTAATAAGATCAGAACCCTCTCAGTTCTCAACAATGATAGAATATTAGGATCCTTTATACTTAAAGTGTCTACCAATTTATTCACCTTTTTAAGATGGTAGTTAATTTAACACTCATTGACATTGAATGGGTCTTGTAGTCTTTTTTTTCACATATTGTTCTCTTTCTGTGTGAATATATACTTGAGTATTTTTTTATCTGTTTATATTTCACACTTCCTCACAATGAGATAATTCCACCATATTTTCAAAGATAAGATCACTTCATCCAACTCCATAGCATGTGTTTATGCAGTTCTATATTTTAATTTTTAAATGTCTTGAACTATATTCTATCAACTTGTCATTTTTCATTAACACACATCCCATTCCCTTCTTTGAAGCATCACTGAATACCAAGAAAAGTTCTCCACTTGAGGGTATTGTGAATATAGGTGTAGTGATATGACTCATTTTCAACTCCTTGAAGCTCTTTTAACATTCATCATTCCATAAAAACTTGACTCATATTAAAGTTATCTTGGTTAGTGGGTTTGAAAATCATTATAAATTTCTCAAAAATATACCATTGTACCCAGTTAATAAAGGTTAACTATGGATATCTATTATAGATTTTGGCTATGCCCATTATTTAATTTCATCTATTTTTGAAGGTTCCACAGATATAATATTTATTGTGATGATATGACCCGAGAATGAGACTTCATTTAACTATAAATCACATTTTTTGTACTTGACATAATGATTCTCCATTCATAAGTTCGTTACCACTTTGCTCAGAAGCTCTTCATACTGATCCTGTCTTTTAGAGTATATTAGAATATCATCTATAAAGACTACCACAAATTTTTTGAGGTAATCAATAAATAATCTATTAATAAATTCCATGATGACTCATCAAGAATTAGTGAGTCCTAATGGAATTACTATGAACTCATAGTTCCTCTACCATGTACAAAAATTAGTCTTAGAGATATCCTCATTGGTCAGCCAAACTTGGTAATATACCGACCATAGATACACCTTGGAGAATTATAGTTCACAATGTAGTTGACCGAACAAGTCATGAATCCATGGAATATGATACATATTATTTATCATGATCATGTTTAGCTCATGATAATCTATGAAAAGGTGCATTGAACCATCTTTATTCTTAATAAAGTGAACTAGTGCACCCCATGATGAAGCACTTGGGTGTATGATCCCTTTATCTATACTCTCTTATAGCTGTTTATTCAACTCCTCATGTTCCAAAACAACCATTCTATATGGAGACATGGATAATGGTAACACCCCATGTATATTCTCTATTGAAAATTCAACCTATTGCTTGGAGGAGGACCATACAATTCCTCGAAAAACACATCAGCATATTTCCTTATAATGGGATTGTCCTCAAGGATTATCCTTTCCTTAGAATTGATCATTTTATCTAGGTACACTTTCTCATAAGGAAATGATATCCATGCTTGAGATTTTGGTTCTAAATAAGATTCATCCCCATCCTTGAACTTGTTAATAATCAGTAATCGATTCAGGATATAGAGAGATATTTCCTTCTCATGGAAATTTATGTTGGATCTATGTAGAGAAAGCCAATCCATATCATGAGTTTCATCAAATTCCACAATTTTTTTTGAAAATATTCATGGAGAAGTTCAGAACACAAATTTTGACATGGGAGGAGTTATATACTTAGGATTCAATAATTTCCTCATTTTATGTTGTCACCAACATATATACTTCCATGATTTGTGGTGTTGTTTTATTAGTTCTACTAATGTTTTGAGACATGATTAAATGTTTATAACTGGAATCAAATAATAAATTATATATTCTTGAACTAATAACTAGTATTCCTATCACCACTTATTTTTTGGGATCCACCTCAGTAGTTGGGATGGAAATGCTCACCCTTGTTTCTTTGGAGGTTGTTGGCGGTCTCAAAAAACCCTTGGATTTGTGCAATGGATTTCAATGTGCCCCTTTTCCCTTGAATTTTATACAACAAACAATTTGTTGAGGGTTGTATGGATAATTTCTTTCCTCAATCACATTAGTGGTTTTATACTAATAGAAATCCACAACAAAAATCCCTTACTTCCCACACATAAAGAATTTTCTTTACCCCCTTAGGAAATTTCTTGGGGTACTTTTTTTTCACCCATCTGACAAGTGGGATGTATAAATTTCTTTGAACCATTAAATTTATCCATCAAAACACCATAATTAAACTCTAATTTGTTCTTATTATCCCCATTATACCCTTGAGATTCACTGATCTCCATCTCGAATTTGAGGTCACATCAGATAATTTTCTCATAGATGTCAAAGTCTCACATCATTAGTGTTTTTTATACACTTGGATTTAGCCTTACAAATAAGAAGTGAACCTTGCATTTATGGGTAACAAAAATTTTGTAGGAGTATAATGAAAGTCTTGTGTTTTTTCCTTGTATTCCCTGATAGATTCATCATCTTTTTGCTTGAGGTCAAGGAAATCCATTTACATTTTATGTCGAATTGATTGAGGAAGATATTTATCAAAAAATATTTTCTATAATTCCTTCCACCCAATCACTTTAATATTTTCATAAAGATTCATGTTCTTTATCAATGTACACCGCTGATTAGATTCTCCCTCTATATGATAGACATCTAGTATAACATTCTCTTTATTAGAACATTGAAGTATGGAAATGATATTATTAATAAATTGGATCTATTGTTCCATAATTAAGGGATCAAATGATCAATTGAATCTTGAGGGACCTTTATCACGTAATGCTCTCAATTGAATCTTCTTAATTCTTAGGAGGATTTGTGCACTCCTCTCGATTTAGGTTTCTATTAAGAACCTGTGTATTATGAGAAATTATCATCATAGAGTTTATGATCTTCACTCCCATTGGTTTTGTAATCTCATTGGGGTAGTAATCAAATTTCTAGTCACATTAACTATTTAGATGATTCCTCAAATTTCCAATAATTTGATAGAATAAAGGGAAAATTAGTGATGGTTATTTTTAAACTACTAAAACCATAAATATTAATTCAATGAAATTAAATAGACAACTTATAAATTACATTTATTTTATTAACATATGAGTTTTATGCTTCAATCTATGTTATTCAAAATATATTTCATAACATATATTATTATGGGTATTTTTATTAATTTAATAATGGGTTATAATCAGATTATGAATTTACCAGATAATATCCTATGGAGTGTTGAACTAAGTGTCTAGTATGGCCCATTGTCATGCAACAGTACCTAGTCGAGTCTAGCTGAACAAAGTTTTCTTGGGTTTTACCCCTATATACATCTATTCTAGAGCCACACCCACTTGTAGAATCTAGAAATAGATGTATTTTATTGATAAAACACTTTCTCAATAATAATAAAAATTTATTTATTTTTTCGTATACATAGTATTATCTGTAAGGCTTTTTATAGAGTTTTCTAATCATATTCCCAAAAATGAATATACTTTCACTTTAATACCAACTATATCAACCCTTCTCTTTACTAAGAATTATTTAATGATTTATTACATAATTTCATAATAAATAAAACCTATAAGATCACGATTCCTAATTTATTTTGGAATTAGGTATATTAAAAATCAACTTAAAAGAGGAAACACAACATATCAATAGAAAACTTATTTAACATGATCATATTATTCAATAATATTTAACACTACATAGGATAACCTGGGGATATACATAAGGAATTTGTTGATATAGAAACCCTAGTAAGGAAATAAAAATTGAATAACATTAAGAAAATAATACATTTTAGACAATAGGTATATCAATTAGACATAAAAGGGATGAGAATACTAAACATGGAAAATGAGGAATGATATAACATCATAACATAATGGAAACATGAGAAATATGGTCACAACTTATCACACTACATCATAAACCTAGATCAAGGCTAACTTATAAGAAATCAATTTGAAAAAATGTTCCATCAGGGATTAGGATAACTCCATAATCCCTTTCATGATGTCTCATGAGACTAAAACATCACTCGATGCATTGGAGTGCTATATAATGTCGAACACACATGTCACTTTCATTTCATTATCATGCTTATGTGTTCCACATATATCATACAACATGGATTAATTTATCAACATATTTTTTCCATAATCACAGATTTTGGAATACATAAAAGTATTTCCTAAATCAATGAAGTATATGTGCATAAATCTGATCACCTTTGATAGGAAATGGGTACGAGTATTCACTACACAATTGTTTGTCATGGAAAATTGTGGTGAAATTTCAATAGCATTAAAACATTACATAATGATTCATAAAATGGGTTTATGGAAGATAAAGGGGTCTCTCAAAATTTAGACATAAAATTGACAGTAATAGGTACATATAAAAACATACACCAACATTAGAAAATTGAAATAGAAGGCATATGATATTAAATAAATTTTGATAACGAAGATAATGAAAGGACCCCTCACCTTAAAAGTGTGACATCAAATTCTTGGAAGGAGATTCTTGAGAGATTGGGGCTACCATGGGATAACTATAGAGAGGGTACTATAGTAAAATGATGTTATCCATGGATTTTGAGTGAATATAATTTTGATCATGGGTGGGATTATGCAGGAAATGAGTGGGGAATTCTTTACTATTTCTGAAACATAGGTATTGGAATCTATATAATAAAATAATGAAAACCACAAACCATACAATGTTTTCTTCCCATGGTTTATGCCAATGGGTATTGGTTATAATTTTTTTATTAGGTCAAGGTATAAACATAATAAAATAATACTCTTTATGATGTGAAAGTGATTCGTACTCTTAAAAAATGAATTTAAAACCGTAAAATATATTAATGGTTATGAAGGATTCATAATGAATTTATAAAACTAATCAAGAAATTAAAATCAAATTATATTAGAGGGAACAAATATATTTTATCCTTGATACCATTTATAGTATTTATTACATTACTTCAAGGTCATTATGATGTCATAATACACACCGTATATTAATACGATATTTAATTTTTACCCGAAAACTCGATTGCCTCAAAAAAATATGAATAATTTACCATTGTATAATATTGAATTTTTAATTCAAAAAATAATATTCATTTTATCAAAATATTTTTCTAAAATTTATATTTTCACTTTTAATATAATAATCGACCTTTATTGAGAAATGTTTTGTTTTTTTGAGAATAATTTTTTTTGAACCCTTAAAAAAATTACATTTGACTTTGTAAAAATTATATGATAATTTATATTTAATAAAAGCTATTTAATATTAATATTTTAATAACATATTATTTATTTTAAAAATCTATTAATTCATGAAAATAATTGTCTTAATTGTAATTAAATACTAATTAAAATTAAAATTTTCATTTAATTGTATAAAAATCAGAATCATTTATAAATTAACGATAAGATGAAAATATAAACATTATTATATTGAAAATAAAATATACATATTCATATTTTTATGTTCTTAATACATATCCCTTTAATACACTAGTAAAAACCCAAAGGTTAAGCTGCACAATGGTGATACTTTCATAGGGTGGTTCTACATACATGGTTTAGGTCATGATATTGATGAGCTTGTTATTTTCCCATAAATGGTTCCGCTCATGAATAAGTTGTTGGATCTCATCATAGTCTTAATAAGAGGAAAATACCAATGATGATATTTCCCTTGGAATCTCTGATAAATGGGCATCATTGGGTATGATCCTACTAGTTGAGGCTATCACTTCCTTTTTCTATATCAATTAGTTTTATGAAAACCATAAATTTATACTAACTATTTGATCAATATTAAACAGATATATTATCAATGATAATGATTATTAATGGTATTTTAAATCTAATAGGATATAATAAAACTAAATAAGTGATTGTGTTTAATATAACCATGATATATAATGATTTTTTTAAAATCATATGGGGAATTTTATTTATAATTTCTTGGGTTATTACATTTAGGATGTTTGTACATCCATGTCACATCATCTACACGCCTCATGAAAAATATCAAAAATTATTCTCTCTTTTAATTTATTCTTAGTTTTTTACTTATATTGAGTTATAATATAATTTTGTTCTCTCCCACATGATTCATGATCCTTTCTAAAGCTTAGTAATGACTTGTTTTCCAATATCTAAACCACAACACCAAAAATAATCTTCAAACAATTTTCTCTGAAAGAATATTTCTTTGATCAATTTTTTATCTTGCACTATTTTCATCTATCATTTGGATTTTTAACATTATGTTTTCTTTTGAATAAAAAATATAAACTTTAGATACTATCATTGGATAAATTTATGAATCATTCTTCTTCCATCCTTGATTTGTTTCTCCCATTCCATCATATTTTATTAAAGGAATTTCATTTTTTCTTATTCTAGTTTCTTTTTGAAATATGAATTTCTTATGAGGTTTATTGTAATGATTTCTTTCAACATATCTTCCAAAATTAATAAAAATATTATTTTTTGTATAATGTTGTTGAAAAAATTATCCAAATTTTTTTTATCATAATTAAAATCAGAACACACCTTTTATATCAGTTTTATTATCGCAAGTCCATTATTCCATTAATTATTGATCTCCAATTTACTATAACTAGTTATATAATCAATTAATTTAGTAATATTTATACTATTTTTAATTATAGGATTCATCTTTACAATTTATCTAACAAAATAGTAATTCTCAAAATGGAGTTCACATTACATGTTTGAGATTTCTTTGATTTGTGTATTGTCTTTTCTCTTCCATATTTTATCATTTAAGAAAAATTTCATTTCCATTCTTATAATGTATTTATTGGGATTATCCACATCCAATATAGTATAATAAATATTGTAATGTGACTCATAATGTAATGAAATATTTTCTCCTTCACGTGCTATAAGAACTATTTTTAGGGTCTTAAGAATGTTTTCACTTCATCAATACCTTCATCACTATTACAATGACCAAATTCAATAGATAAAAAATTTATTTTTAATTATCTAGGAGATATAATTTTGATTCCAATTGACTAGTTTATCATTAGATAATCCCTCACATTGGTTTCATTTATATGTTTTTTTATTATATTCATTTTTCTCCATGATATTCATGGGATTTTTTGTATAATAATGAAAATCTATTAAAAATTAATGAGTTTCAATTTTTTATTATCACTATACATACCTCTCCCAAGTGTAATTCTTATTTTCAATAATGTTATAAAAATTTTCATCATCATTAGGCATGCTATTATCCTCTTCAATTTCCAAATATTTTTATGTATTAATGGAAATATATGTTTTTTCATCAGTGTTTTAGTGCTCTTACGCTTCTCATATCCTAGTTGAAAATTATACTGCGATGTTCATAAATAGTGATTTAATAAAGACATTACTCATCAAGGGAAGATATTTTTATATCACATTTATCAAGTATTGTTTTCATTAGAATCACTAAAAATAAAGAGTAATAGATATTTTCTCATAAACACTAATATTTATAATAATAAGATGAACCCTCATGACGAAATCATTAGTAGATTCATTAACCATCATTTTTTAATCCTAAATCTATTGATTGATAATATGATGCTACATTTATATCAACTTTTATTCCTTTATAAATACATTGAAGTTTATTCCAAACTTAATTGGATATGTTTAAAACCATAACTATTGTTCTATCCTATTTGGATAGACATGATAGTAATGAATTTCAAGTTTCTCCTTCAAACTCAATATTTTTTCAGATATTAAATGGCCTTGTTGAGGTCTTCCATAGAACTATTTTGTGATATAAATTTTAATCTAGTATATAAATCCCAAAATAGTAGAGGTTGGTTACCATTCTCTCTTTTGATGAATGATTTTTTTTTCAATATAATTCTTGAATTATATTATTTTTAAAAAAATATTTTTGATTTGTATTTCCCACATAAGAGAAACACAATATAGTATACCAACATTGATACAAATATAAAGGGTCACATGAATTTTGATAAACATTGAAGGAGGTGTTCAATATGTGTTTAATGATTTTCATAAATACCTTCACCTAAAATTCTTATTTAACACATACTCTCTCATGTTAATAAATTAATCAGAGATATAAGTGAACATTGAAATTCCCTTAAGGATGCTTACCTCATTTAAGTATGATTATTCCCACAGTGTGTTGATGTTATTATCTGGCACACATTTCTACCCTTTTAATACCAAGAATAAAATGGGAAATGGAATAACCCTAGACCCACTTAAATAGAAGGTTCAAATGATAAATGGTTATTCTTAATAAAAACTAAATACTTGAAACCTTTCAATATAACCATATATATCATCTTTTATTATTCCTAAAAATCATCTTATTTCCAAAAATATCATCATGGTTTATTCAGGATCACTTTATGAATGGGTATTTTTAATTCATTTTTCTCAAACCCATCTCTATTTCATTAGTAATGGTTTCTAAAAATAGTTTGCACGTGTGATCCAATTCACTAGAATCTTCTTCAAAATAAAGTGTATTTATTTATAATCAATAACCTTCATATAGTAGTAGTTCCTTGAATTTTATTCTTCACATAACATAAGGTATAAGGATTTTATATTTTTAATCATCCTATAACTATAGTTGTAAAATGATTTTTATTCATCAACATGTTCTGTACAAAAACTCTCTGTTTCATAACTGAGTGGCTCATTTAACCCTACATATTTCATAAGTTGTTACTGTGATTCTCTTATTTGTGTTCCCTTGTGGATCATATAAACAATCTTCTTCACATAACTTGGTATGTATAATTCCTTTATTAGAGTATGTGAAGTCCCAATAGAATATTAATTAGAAGAATATGTGATCATGAAGCTCTGTTTCATGTTGTAGACTAGAATTAGATATCTCAAAAAAATCATAGGATCTCAAATGAAAGGTAAACCCATGATATTTATGGGCACATTCTCCACATTGTCACATCCAAATTTCATGTTTTTAAAATACTAATCTCATGTCTCTCAATGTGTATTTTTATTTAATCATCTTGAGTCTCTTAAAATAATCATTTCTCATTAAATTCAATATAATGTTCAACTCCTCAATTTCAAATTAGAATTAAATATAGTCAATAATAAAATCATGATGTTATCTGATTTTTAATCCCATCCATTAATATTTCAAATTTCCTCATTATCAAAATTTATGGAAATATTTTACGAGAATTTCACAACATGATTTAATTAATTTCATGAATTGAAATATGTTACATGCATGTATCTTGGACTCATATGGGTTATCTCAACATAAAATATCTCTTATATTGATCATTGTGGAATGTAAGCATGAACATAGTGATGATACTACATGAAGAAAACATATAAAAAAGTGTTGGTAGGGTTTCATAGGTTGGTGTTGTATATGAAAACATTAAGTTACTTTGATTAACCTAATTAGGCTGTTATAATTTTTGAGTTATATTTTTTAGTGAAGTATTAATGTATCACAATTACACAATCCCAAATTATTTTACTCCATTGATTTCCTCTACTTTATATGTAAATCATTTATAAGAGTATACTAATTGTGAGTAACGAGGTGTACTCCATGATTTTGATGAAACATACCTAAGTATGAAAATCACTTATACCATGCCACACCACACGATGTTGTGATTTTATCTTGTGTGCTTTATGTTAACATTATGACAAATATCCCCTGCAATATTTCACCCATTCCACCATTGTTTTAACATCCCAAGTTTTTTAAATTGAAATACTAGGTTTGATAGCGTACATGATATTCCTCATTGAGCTTAAACGAATAACTAAATATTATTATTAAAATATTACCATTATAACATAACCATTATAATAGAAATAATGAACAATATTAACTTGAAATGTCCCGACCTAGGTACCATGCAACAGTTCCCCAACCCGGTCGGTCACATGGCCCCTAGCGCGCCTCCCCGTATGATAGAGGGTGGTGACTATCAGTGTGGTTCTGGTAAATCAGTCATGGGGAGACTATACCCTCTTTGATCAGAGTAAAACACCAGAAGAAGTAAACAATAATAAACAAGTGATGAGGAATATAAATAATCATAATAATACCAATGTCACATGATAGTCAAAACAGGAAATAAAATACTCAAAATAAAGGGAAAGCATGATATCACAATAAAAGTGTCAAGTGTCTACAATGCAACTAAAAATAAAGACACAAAAACTCCCAAGAAGGTCCCAAACAATGTTTGGTTCACTCACCCATGATCTATCCCTAATCAAAATATATCGCAGGGCCTTGAACTTATCCTATCATAGAACAACAAAGTCTACTTGGGTACCAATCAGGCAGCTCAAATAGGGTGTGAGTACAACTCAGTAGGCCACCACCAACGACATCTAAAACAAATCCAGTGAAAATATATTGCATGAAATTCTATAAATCAATAAGTAAAATTCATAATTAAATAGTTATCACATTTCCACTTATTATTTAATAATCACATTAGACTCGGGTTTGATTCATGTCTTTAGTTGAACTCACAATTTCATCATTATCATTAGTTTAGTATAGAAGGCCATGTATAACACCTAAAATCTCAATCGGTGTTGATCTCCATGTATAAAACCCCACTTTCTCAATCGGTGTAAATCACCATGTCTACTACCTCACTTCAAAAGCACTTGTATCAACTATTTTGGTAGAACACCATGTCTTACACCCCAACTTCTCAATTGGTCTAGAACGTCATGTCTAGCACTCACTTTCTCAGTCATTTACATCATCTATTAATTCATAAAGAATTAACCATGTCACTCCCTTACTAATACAATGATTAGTTAAATTCATCAAAATCCATTAGTTATCACCACAATTAACTAAGTACACAAACCATTAATTTATTCATCAATTATTTAATCAAACAATCAAAATCTAATTCCCTAATTAATTCTACACAATTAATTATCCAAATAAAATCTGAACTTGTCATAATTAATCTCAAAAATTAATTATCTTAATCAAACATCAAGGAACATAATTAATTCACCATTAATTATCTCAACATAGCCAAATCCTTATCTCATAATTAATTCCCCCAATTAATTATTTCAAACAAAAAAAATTCAATATCTCGAATAAAATATCTCAAATCATAAACTATTTACCCAAATCAATTATATATTTGGGAAGCCCCTTAGTCCCATGATTATATCGTCAATTAATCATTTATATCTCCAAAACACAAAAATGTCAATTGTACATTCCTAATTGAACCAATTTAGGAAAAAAATTACTAAAGAATTATAGTAAATCATTAATCTGACATACACATATTAAATCCATGACTATGGGAGTTTGATTTGGAACACCTACCTCCATTCATTGACAGATGATAGTCCAATGAATCCCAAAAATCTAAAAAGCATAACCACATTGATCAAGATCCATATCTAAATCCCTAAACCCAAAATTAAGATCAAAGGAATAATGATCTTGCAAATCTAGATCTAGATCCACAATCCTAGATCTATATCTTAACACATAGGTTTAAATCCATTGAAATAGTGAAGATATCCCATGAAAAGATCATGGAAAGATATAGGAAATAAATATAGAAGCATCGGGATGAAAAAGCTTACCAGAAAAAGGGAAGATCTTCAATTTAGGGTCTCGATCTCGAAGAACAGTGTTCAAATTTCCTTGGAATCACTTCAGAATGCTCTGGGATCACCTAGAATTCGTTAAGCATGAGACTAGGTCAAAATAGATGGGGTTTGAGGGGTTATGGTGTTTTTAAAACTAATTTTTATAAAAATATATTCCATGCTCACAGTTTCACCGTGCAGGGGTGTAGGGTTAAGGAAACCATGCACAAACCATGCCAACCTGACTGTCCAGGTTTGCACAATTGCACTATTACTTGGGTTTGGGCACACAGTTTGTCAAACTGTGCACAAACCATGAATATCCCTCTATCCATATATTTTTCTTAAAATTTCACCCAAATACACCTCAAAACACAATTCCAAAGCGAAGGTACTTCAAAACAACAAAAGGAACCTGAAAAACGTGCCTGAGATGACTCTCGAAAAGGTCGGGATCTTACAATATCCCCACCTTATAACAACTCATCCTCAATATGTACTCCAAAAATTCACTAAGATCCCGATCCAAAAATATTGGGCCATTTATCCCTCATGTCTACTTCCCATTCTCAAGTTTCCACTTTCACACGTCCATGTCACCATAACACACAAACTATCAGCTTGGTCTTTCCTCGCAATACTTTCTCACTGTGATCCAGCACATGTATCAGATGCTTCTTAAAGGACACATCTATCTCAAGGTCAATATCATCCATATCTATCACATGAGAAGTGTCAGGGTGATACCACCATAGTTTTGAAACATGAAACACATCATGCATAGCACTATATTTTGGTGGAAGAGCCAATCAGTATGCCACTGGTCCGATTCTCTCCACTACCTCAAACAGTCCCACAAACCTGAGCACCAACTTTCACTACCTCCTTACCTTGTGGTGACCCAACCTAGGTGATAATCATATAAATACATGATCAACCTCTGTAATCTCTAGGGGTCATATACTTCTTTAAGCATACACCTTCTTCCTACTCTGAGTTGTAGCCATACGTTTTCAAATCAACTGCACATGCTCTGATGTCTCCTACAGAAGACTCAGTCCCTATAACACTAATTCACCCAAGTCCGTCCAGCATACCAGTGATCTTCATGATCTACCATAAACTGTGTCATATGGTTCCATATGTATAGTTTCCTGATAACTTTAGTTATAGGATAAATCCACTAAATCCAAATGCTTCTCCCAAGAACCACTAAAATCATGCACACATGCCGGCAACATATCCTCTAGAATTTGTATGATACACTCTAACTTCCCATCTATATTTGGGTAGAAGGAAGTACTCAACAAAACCTATGTTCCAAGAAACTTCTACAATCCTCACCATAAGCATGAATTAGAGTGAAAATAATGATCTGAAAAAATAGTCTATGAAACCCCATGAAAATGAACTATCTTCCGAACATACAGTTCTCTCAAATATTCTACTATGAAGGTTTCCCTGATTAGTAAGAAATGTTCTACCTTTTTAAGTCAATCCACAATGACCCAAATAGCATCATTCGTCCTAAGAATCATTGGAATACCTAACAAAAATTCCATAGTCTTGTCATCCCACTTCCATTCTGAAATATGAAACGACTACAATAGACCTTATGATCATTGAGGCTCTGCCTTCACCTAATGACTGGTGAAACACCTCTTCACGAACCTTGCTATTTCCTTTTTCATGCCTGGCCACCAAAACTGTCATCACAGGTCATAGTACATTTTGGTCACACTTGGATGTTCCACCCACTTCGAGCTATGAAATTCTCGTATGAGCACCTCTCGCATGCTCATAGGATTAACAACCCATTTTTTCACATAAATGGTCTAATCCTCATCTATCATCCATTCTAAATGTGTCTCCCCATAGTCAAGGATTTCCCTCAAGGATAAACACTCTAGGTCCTCTTAATTCCTATCCCTGATCCATATCAAGAGAGTATACTCCACTACTACTGAAACCAGAGTAATCTACTCCCAACTCTCTTAAACCAAAACATGCATTTCATCCAAAAAATTCATCATCTTCTACTCTGTACTTGACTCATGTAATAACTAATTCTGAGTTTTATTTCTTAAGGCATCAGCCACACTATTCCCTTTTTTGGGTGTATATGATAATTCAAAATCATAGGGCTGAATAGACTCTACCCATCTTCACTGTTGAAGATTCAAGTCACACTGTGAAAATATGTACTTCAAGCTTTTGTGGTCTGTAAAAAATGTAAAAATTTCACCCAAATGATAGTGTTTACAACACATAAGAGCATAAACCATTGCTACCAACTCGAGGTCATGTGTAGGGTAATTCTATTCATGTGTCCGGAACTATCGAGACCCATAAGCAATGACTCGATTCCCTTTCATCAACACAACTCTGAGTCTGATCCCAGAAGTATCACAATACAATGTGTACTACTCACCTAACTTAGGAAATATCAAGATTGGTGTCGATGACAAGCACTTATTCAACTCATGGAAATTATTATCACATTCTTTTTCCCACTCAAAAATTTATCTCTTTCTTGGTTAAGCCTAAAAACAACACTGATAATTGGGAAAAGTAATGGATGAACCTCTTGTAATATCACGTAAATCCAAAAAAGATTCAGATATCAAAAAAAATCTTGGATTTCTCCTAAGAAATCACTCCATGAACTTTCTATGGGTTCAACGCTATACCATATTCTGAGATGATGTGCCCCAAAAAGTGTACATGGTCAATCCAAAACTGAAACATAGATAACTTGGCGTATAATAAATTCTCTATCAGTGTACTCAGGATGATGTCAAGATGTTGGGATGATCGTCATGAGTCATAGAGTACACCAAGATGTATTCCACAAACACCACCAAAAACTGATCTAGGTACGGGTGAAAGATCCTATTCATCAAGGCCATACACACTGCTGGAGCATTTTTCAATCCAAATGGCATTATGAAAAAATCATAAAGTCCATAACTTCTCCTAAAAGTAGTCCCCGGTATATCAGAAGTCTGAAATCTCACCTAAAGATACCCTGATCTCAAATTGATCTTTAAGAACACACAATCCCCTTCATCTGGTAAAACAGGTAATTGATACATGGAAGTGGATATCATTTCATCACGGTCATTTTTTACAACTTATGATAATAAACACACAAAGTTAAACTCCCATTATCCTTCTTTGAAAACAATATAGGTGATCCCCGGAGTGATGTACTTGGATGGATAAAACCCTTATCCTCTAATTCCTCCAACCAAGTCTTAATCTCTTGAATATCAATCGGTTCCATTATATAAGGTGGAATAGATACTGGATTAAACCTTATAATGATCTCAATAGTGAAATCCACATATGTATCTGGTGGTAACCCTGAGAAGTCTTCAGAAAAAAAACATCCTAAAATAGTTCTACTACTGGTGGAAGGATATCTTTCCTAACACTACCATCATCGAGAAAAAGACTAGCAACTTGGGTTGTTATCTCTGCCAATTGTTAAGTAATTGGCCCTGATTAAATTTCCTGGATATCCCACTCTCCATAATTGACATACTAGTCACCCTTAGGAGATAAAAAGTCCACTATACTCCGATAAAAATCGATGTAGGCTTAGTATGTGACTGACCAGTCCATACCCATGATCATGTCAAAGCTCATCATATCTAGGAAATAGAGGCCCTAAAGGAAACAATACTCTCTGATCTCTAGTGAACATACATTGAATAAAAAAAAATATATAGACTGTGTTCCTAATGATCTATCGATATTCATTACCCTTCCTATAGACTCCACCTCCAGGATCAAACCATTAACAATATTTTCAGATATAAAAGAATGAGAGTAACCAATATCAAACAAGGAACTAGTTGAAGTAGAATCTACTAGAATAGTACCTCTCACTGATGATGGCCCAGCCTCACTCTCCATAAGTATAGGCTACACTGTATGTAATTATCCCACCCCTCTTCCATGTGGCGTCATCAAAATCACATGAGTAGAACCACTCTACTGATACATGCGCTCTTACCCTGAAGCACCACATCCACCACCTCTATCGCCTCTACCAGTAGAAAAAAAACTTCCACACCTATATGGTGTAGAAGACCCCCTTCCCACACTCTAACACTAAGAAGCTTCTTCCTCAACACCAGCCTGTGGATACATCCTGTAGAACCTCTGTAGGTCCCTTGGATTGTCACAAGATTGGCACTCCACTGGTGGTCTATGACAATGTTTATGATAGTGTCCCATCTTATAACACTGGTGGAAAATCATATGATTAAGGTTCGCTACAATTGTTCATCCTAACTATCCACCTTGATTTCCTCTGTTCTGACTAAGGTTCTCATAATGGCTCTTCTTACTCTCGGAAGGTTCACTCCCTGATCATCTGGCGACAACTAACTGTCTAGTACTGTAAGCCTCCTTCAGGTTCCCATCTGAAATGAGATACCCATTTACCACTTTAGAGAACTTCTTCCACCTAAAGATATTTACCTAGGACTTAATGTCACACCTAAGTCTGTCCTGAAATCATTTTTCCAGAGAATCCTCATCTACCACCGACACTGGAGAAAAACAGTGTAAATATATGAAACGTTCATAATAATACATTATGGACATGATTCATTGGGTAAGATGCATAAAATATGAAGCCTTATCTTATCTTAGTGTCTCTGGATAGAAGTGTTCCAAGAACTTCTCCAAAATTTCCTTCAATAACATATCATCAGTCTATCCAGACCGTACCTGAATGTCCCACTAGTGCTTCACTGATCCCCATAGCATATAAGTATCTAGATTGACCCTACTATCTGCTGGTGTCTCCAAATGTTCAAGTATCATCTCTATGGATTAAATCTAGAATTCATCCCCATCAGGTCCACCCTCTATTGAAAAATTTGAAGAGTTATGCAGTTGAAACTCTATTTTCAAATAAGACATGCTTTTAAGAACCTTCCTGGGGTCTCCCTCCATGAATTTCATGAAATGAGAAAATTTCTCTTGGAACTGATACCCATCCACCTTAGTTGGCACTAATGGTGCCTCAATTTCCCTGTCTGGAGGTTCATTCCGAGCCTTACCCCTTAGTATCTCTCTCAACAAGTGTCGTGGAGGCATAATATCTACAATTCCAAACACATATCTCATGTCTCATAACACAACCATATAACACTTATGTAAGAGGAAAAAGAAACAAAACAACTTTCAACATGTTCTTTCCCCATTTCTCGCCACGTGGTCAAAATCCAGGCACTATCACTACCCTTAACCATCATAATCCTAGGTCTTGGTTAACAAGGTTAAGCACATTCACATTAATTAATTCCCAAAATTAATTAATTACATCATTTTAATTAATTAATTAATTAATTTATTAATCAAACCCAATTCATTATTAAAGTTTCTCATTCGACACACATTTATTCTCATTTTTTATCATTTTACAACATAAATCAATTAATGTTAGTCACCTTTTCATTTAAATCTCACAAAAATGAAAACAGTTCAAGTTCAACAACTTACCCACAACCTGTTTTCCCGTGAGTGCCTAAAATGATACATGTCACAATAACCCTGAGTGCATAGAATGGTGCATGCAGACTCAACTCTCATGCCTCTTTAGGCCACAAATAAATAATCAACAATTCTAAAAAACAATTATCACATAACACCACAAGTGCATAACCCAAGGTGATATAATATCCAACTATAACAACAAAAAACAATCACAACAATCGCACCCTGAGTACCCGAATTTTCCCCCATATATGGGTTTGAAATTCCCAAGCATGAGCTCATTACCATGCCTCAACTCTTCCTAGTCTCCTATATACCTTTACAGAATCTACAAGAAAAAAAGAATAAGAAATAATGAAAACTCCTATGATACCACTTTGTAACATCCTGACCCAGGTGCCACGAAACTGTTCCCTGAGCCAGTCTGTCACATTCTATCAAGCGTGCCTCCTCATATGCTATACGGTGCTAACTATTAGCGAGGGTATGATAAATAAGTCATTGGGAGACTATGTCCTCTTTTATCAGAGAAAAACACAAATAGAAGAAAACAAAAATAAACAAGTGTGGAAGTATATAAATAATCAGAACAATACCAATGTCACATGATAATCAAAACAAAAAATACAATACTCAAAAGAAAGGGAAAGCATACTATGATAATCAAGTATCAAGTGTCTATAGTACACCTGAAAGTAACGACACAATGACTTCAAAGTGGGTCCTGAACCACATTTGGTTCCCTCA
The DNA here is from genome assembly GCA_963277665.1 of Viscum album. Classification (NCBI taxonomy): domain Eukaryota; kingdom Viridiplantae; phylum Streptophyta; class Magnoliopsida; order Santalales; family Viscaceae; genus Viscum; species Viscum album. Next base: position 964,244,771 of record OY728157.1, read on the forward strand.
GCCATGCTCCCTCCCTAATCAGCAATATATACCAAGTCCATGCCCTTATCCTATCCTGAAACAACAAAGTCTACTCGAGTGCTGATCAGGCGGCCCAAATAGGGTGTGAGTACAACTCAGTAGGCCACTACCAATAGTGTCTAAAACAAGTCCAGTCAAATGATAGTGAATGCAATTCTATGAAGCAATAAATAAAATGAATAATTAAATAGTCATAACATTATCACTTATTCTTTAATAATGTTTGAAATTCATCATATGTTTTTTTCTAAACATTATATAAGAACTAATCAAATTTTACTCATAAAAGATGTATTTTACTAAAAAGGCAGTTTTCCTTCCTTTTGATTGAGTAATTATTTTAAATCTTGTTTTTGATAATTTTATAAAAATTATTTGACAAAATAAAATTATTATTTAAAATATAAATGTAAGAATTTACTTTGGTTGAAGTTTTGGTATATTTATTTTATGTTTTATTTTTTGATGAATAGTTTAAAAATTGCATTTTAATTGAGAACTTATTTTTTATAAAATTTATTTATATTGAAATATTATATTTTTAATGGTTTTAAATTGCAACATGATATAATTTTTATCATTTAATCCAATTTTGGTAATTTTAATCAATTTAAAATTGAATTTGGATATAAAATCATTTAAATCTTTTGAATGCTTTTACTTTTATAACCCTCTTTATTGTTTTGTCAATGAGATTATTTTTAAATTAATTTTTTTAATTAGGTGTTTTGAATTTTTAAAAATGGATTCAATATTTCTAGTATAATGGTCTATATTTATTAAATATTCCCCTTTTATTTTTGGTAAATATGAATTATAACTATAGTATTTTTTTCTACCAAGATTAAGGGTAAATCAGATAAATAAGGGTGAAAATAATATTATCAATATTATAAAATTACACTAACACTTGCACTATTTTATTTTGACAATTATTTTTTTTCATAATAATTAAAGGACTAGATATGTGACCATTTATCATATTTTAGATGAGATTATAACCTTTATAATTTTATATTCAAAGGAAAGTCAATTTTTTCAAACTTTTATTTTAAACAATAGAAATATTTCTAATATGGGTTTATATAAGGGTTATGTTTGAATATAAATTGTATTAAAAAAACTAAAATGTTTATCTACATCATAATAATTTATTTATAGTTTTTAGGATTAAAATTGCAACCTTATAGAAGACACAACGATGAAGCAATATTTTTTTAATTAAAAGAAATATCGAATAAATCATATTAAAAATACTAAAAAATATAATTTTAGAGAATTAATTTAATAATTTTTTATAGATTATATATAAATGATAGTTTTTATTTAGATTGTTTTTTCAAATTTAAGATATTTTGAAAAATTCAAGTAATGAATAGTGTCATAATTTACATTATTGATATTTTAAAGTAAATAATATTATATTAAATGGTATAAAATTTATAAAAATATAAAATTTGTCCAAATTATTCTGATTAGTCATATAATATCATTGATGAATAATTTATTTTGAATTTTGGAATTTTAGTTTAATTATATTAACCATCATAGTGTACAATATATAATTTTGTAGTAAGAATTAAAAGGGTTAAATAAGGGCTAAAAATGACAAGGATAAAAAAATAATAAAAAATTTACTAATTAACATTAGATGGATTTATTTAGAACCATACTAATCCTATAATATAAAAAACATATTTTTTTGTGGAATTTTGACTTAAATATTAATTTATATTAATTTAATATTTTGAAGAATTCCAAGATCACCCCTCCCCTCTCCTATAAAAGGGAACCCATTATTCTAATTTAAATGCAATTAAGAACCAATTTTTTCAACCTTGATCTTCCCAAATAACTTCCTAGAATCTATCCCCAGTTTTTATATGACTTATTTTAGGCATAACACCCTCCTTAGATGTGTTAGGGTATTAATCAAAGGAGATCGTTCGAGGAAGATGTATCGTTTTTAATCTAGTATTTCTGTTTTACTTTTCTTCCACTTCCTTCAAATATTATTCAACCATTATGAAATAAAAAATAATGTATCCTAAATATTTTTTTTGTTATTCTGTTAATAACATCACCTAAATCAATCTCCAATTTCATAAAATGGGAAATTGATTATTCATTCGTGTGTACAATAGACTACCTCCTCACGGACTGGTATAATTCATTTTCCATCACTATCTCACAAGAATATTTATAATTATAGAAGTAATATTTATATATTATATTAATAAAATATTTACCATTATAAAATAATAATATACCATTCATGTTCTTACATTCCCATGCAGATAAAAATGATAAAATCCTTCATGTGTACGTTTGAACTACCTCCACGAAGGGATGAGATACATTTTTCATCACCACATCACATGGATGATATACATAATTATATTTAAATGATTAATATTTTATTTATAACATTATGTTAATTATAGAAATATATATAATAATTAACTTCTTTTCTTAATGATCATTGAAAAATTAAAAATTCAGTCATGCGTACATACAAAATACCATCTACATGATTATAACGTAGTTAATTTTCATATCCATATTTACTTGATGGAATTAAAATAATAATTGATATATTGAAGTGATAATTATTTTATGAATATTATTTTGGAGATGATTTAATAATGAAAACTTTGATAGTTAACATCATACCAATTTTATTTTGGACTTAGGTATCGAATATCTTCAAAATAGCTGATGCAAACTTAAATTATTAATTATTTATATAAACCTATAAATTAATGATATAAGAGAAATAATATTCATGTATTTTTTGTGTAAATAAAATATAAATTATCTTATTTTTATCATTCATTAATATAAAAAATGTATGTGACACATCAGACTCACGGTAAGGGACTTCGTCTCAATCTCTTTTCATTGAGACATGTCATGATGTGATGCACTTTATTCTTTTATAAGGTGTATATAAATATCATTTGACATGTTATATAAATAAATTTATCCATTTTTATTATATTTAATGATTTTTTTAATTTTATTCTTTATTTATTTTTATGATTAAAATATTTCAATGTGGTATGTGACACATTGATTTAGAAATCTATTTTTATGTGTTTTAAGATTTAATTTCAAAAATATTTTCATTAATGTAAATATTTTTGATATTATTTTATATATAAAGAAAATTTTATGAATATTTTGATTTTCACTCAAAAATTTTCAGAAAATAATATCTTTATGGGCTTTATAAGGAACATTTTCACAAACTACAAAAGGAATGTTCTATTCCTAACATACATGAAGACCATGATTTTTAGCCGCTATGGCCATTATTTTATTTTTGGATTTTTTGTAAGACATAATGTTTCATTTAATTAAAAACCCTCGATATCATTTGTATATTTTTGTATTGATAATATTTTTTTAAAATAAATTAGTATTTTGGGCTGGAAACTAGTTTTTGATAGATAATGGTATTTAAAAGTGATTTTCATATGAGTTTAAAAGATTTTATCAATTAATGAAATGTTTTATTACATGTTGTGGTTCATGGAAATTATAAATGATAGGTGTTCTTAGATAAAACTGAGTGAGGCCATTATATCTTAATTAATGACTGTGTATAATTAATGCTCCAATTAATTAGGTACTCTAAAGATGGAATTCAATTGTATGGTTATTCTATTTGTAAGGGTTCTGTAAAGGTTCTACGTGATGATGTCCCAAGGAACCTACATGAATTATCTATTGTATCTAATTAATTTTATAAAAATCATTAGTTTTTAAAAGGTAAAATAAATGATCTTTATAAAGTAATGATATTTTCCTTCATAGGTAAAATGTTATGTTTTCAAGGAAAATGTTTTTTAAGGGTTTTCATGTTCTAACTGAGATAAAAATTTCCTTTATATTTATATCCCTTATATAGATTTTTCTTCTCATCCCATGTTTTTAAATTTTTTTCCAAATTTTTTAAGAGATATTAGGGACAATGATGATATCAAGGAGAAAAATTTGATGATTTTTCATAAATAGAATCTAGTTTTTATTTTAAATACCATTGTTTTGTAGAAAAAATGGATATAGAGTATAAGTTTACAATTTTAATGTATGGATTTAATTTTTATGAGTTTTTCTTAATTCACTAAAACTCTATACCTAAATATCATTGGGTAAATGAATTGTTTTCTAGTTTTAAAATAACTAGAATATGTAATGTTTAATGTCGGGTCCTTACAGTTGGTATCAGAGAAGGGTTTAGAGAACTATAGGGATTATGATGCTTTATTAAGAGTTTGGTATATCATCAAAATTTTAAAATTTTCAGGATGATCATACGTTCAATGTCTTAAAAGCCCCTCTTGAGGCGTTATATTATTAGATTTTAAGGCGACTAACAATATTTTTTGGAGGAATTCATTTTTTCTAAGTAGGAGTTATTAAAATTTGGAATAAAAATAAAAGGTATGATATAACCTTTATGGTTTAAATATTTTATGGATATTTTAATGATTTTATATATTTTTTTTGAATGTTATAATAATTTTATAGTTTTATAAAAATAACACGTCATAGGATGGGTGTCAATCTGTCACATCCAGCAAGGCCACGAGAATTAAATCCACAACCAAAGGGTGACAATGGTTCATCACGTACCACTTGCCTACATGATGTCCCGTTTAGTATAAATGTTTAATTTTTGTTAAAAAATTTGATGGATGAAGAATAAGTTGAGTTTGAAAATATGTATTTTATTGAGCAAATAACCATTGGATTGAAAAAAATTAGTGATTAAGTGTTTAGTTTTATTTTGGAATAATTTCACTATTTTGGGAAACCAATATGATCATGGTAAATAAAATACCCCATGATTTTATTAGAGAAATAAAGGTTGAATCATCTTTTAGTGTAAAATTTTATTTTATGGTTATTCAGGATATGCATGGAAATGGCTACCATACATGGACATTATATAATTTATGAAGATACATTTTTTCTGTGATTCATTAAGATTGATTGATGCTATTTGAAGATAATTTATAAATTTTTTCTTATAAGACTATCTGATAAAATACTTCTAGATTTTGGGTTTCACTATTAGTCACAATTAATTTGAGTAATTTTAGGGAAAATTATCTATCAAATCATCTTTGATGAACATTGGGTATTACTATTGAATTTGGGATATTGAATTATTTTTTCATCATATATGATTTATTATTTTTGAGGAATTATCTTATCCTGTTCTAACCATTTCAGTGTTTGTTAATGTATAAAGGTAAGATGAATCTATATTTAATATTTTTTTGAATTATGTGATTCTATAGATGCTGATTCTAGTGCTTCAAGAGTGAAAAATCATCATGAATACTCACTATATTAAAAAAAATATGAGTTTTTGTTTGAAATTTATTAAAGGATAAAATTAAAAATTTCATGTAATTATATTTCTGTATGTTATGAGTCTAGGAAGTAAATTAATTCCTCAACTCTATAAAAATGATTTTAAATAAGTAAATTACCCATTTAATTTTCTTAATAAGAAATCAATTTCCTTTTAACCCATAAAAAATTTATGGTTTTATTATTGTTAAATTTATCATGACCACATTCTCAATCACTATCAATCAGAACTTAATAGTTTTTTTGCTTACATGTCCATGTTTTCTTACATTGAACCCTATTTTGTGTTATTTCATGTGACCCTAGTACTTTCCATTATTTATTTTAATGTGGATATTTTATTCACCATTGATCCGATGTGGGATTTTAATAAAGGTATTTTCAAAAGTCAAACCAATGTTACAAAGACCAAATTCAAAAATGTGAGGATGGAATTTCCAAATGGGGTGGGGGAGAATGTAATATCCTATGTTTTTAAATATAAATACTATGTTTGGTAGTGTACATGATAAACCACATCGAGATTAAATAAAAAAAATATTATTATTTGAATATTACCATCATAACCAAGAAATTATAATGGAGGGAATGAAAAAATTAAGTTATTTACAAAAATACAGTTTACACATATATATACAAAATTCATTAAACCATTAATTATAAATGAATGTAAACTGATTTTAAAATAATAGGATATATTTTTTTCTAAAAATATATTTAAATATGAAAAAGTTAGTTTTATTCCAATAAATAATAAAATATTCTTGTTAAATTTTATTAATTAAATTTATAATATATTTAACGTAAGGTTTAAAATTCATCCTCTGTGTTTTCTAGACACGATATAAGCACAAATTCAATTTTACTCATAAAATATATATTTTTATAGAAAGGAATTTTTCAAGTTTTAATGTGTAATTAAAACAATTTTTTATTCTTTAATCCAATTTAGTTTATTGGAATCAATTTAACATTGAATTTGGATATGAAAACATTTCAATATTTTCAATGTTTTTACCTTAAAAACCCTCTTTATCATTCCATAAAAAAGATTAAATTTAAATGAATTTTTGAAATTATATGTTTTGAATTTTCAAAAATAGAATATATATTTGGAATCAGATGCTCCAAATTTAGTAAATTTGTGTCTTTTATTTTTGGGATATATGAATAGTAACTTTAGTAACTTTATTTTGTTTCCACGGTTAAGGGAAAATCAGGTTGTTAAGGGTTAAAATACTATTATAAAAGTTATAAAATTACCCTAACACTTGTCCAAATTTTATTGGATGAGTATTTTTCATCCCTAAGTTTTAAAGGATCATTTATGAGATCATTTATGGAATTTCTTATGAAAATAAAACTCTTATAAATTTATATTCAAAGGAAAGTCAATTTTGTCATACTTTTGATTTTGTCAAAATAATATTTTTAATTTAGGTTAATATAAGGGATATGTTAGAATATAAGTATAATTTAAAAAAATATAATATTTATATACATCATGGTATTTATTTTATAATTTTTAGTGATAAAATAATTACCATAAATGGTGACACAATGATGAAGCAGTAATTTCTTAATTAATCGAAATATAAAATATATGATATTAAAAATACTATAATAAATATAATTTGAGAGAATTAATATCATATGTGATTTTTTTAAATGAAATTTACATGTTAGTCATGGTTTAGAAATCTTGGTTTGATTTTACCTAATTTTTATGGTATTTTAAAAAATTCAAATAATGAATAGTGTCAAAATTTACATTATTGATATTTTAAATAAAATAATATTTTATTAAATTATATAAAATTTTAAAAAAAATATAAATTTATGAAAATTTATTAGAAAAAGTCTTAAAATTTTATCCATGACTCATTTATAGGTATTTTGGTATTTTAGGGTAATTATATTAACCCTCAAAGTGTACAATACATGATTTCACGGTAAGAATTGAAGGGTTAAACAAGTGTTAAAATAAATGATATGGGTACAAAAATAATAAAAAATGGTCCAATTTGTATTGGATGAATTGATTTTGACCCATAATCATCCTATATTCAAGATATAACAATTTTTAAGGAATTTTTATTTAAATATAAATTTTATATTTTGAAGAATTCTAAGAGTCCTCTCTCATCCCCTATAAAAGGGCACCCATTCTTCTCATGTAAATACTCATTAAAAAATATTTTTTTCAGACAATATCTTACTAAATACATTCCTATAATCCATACTCACATTATAGAGGCCATTATTTAGGCAGAAAACCTTCCATAGAAGTGTAAACGTGTTAATCAAAAGAAATCATATGAGGAAGAGGTGTCATTTGTTTATCTAGTATTTCTGTTTTATTTATTCTCCCACTTAATTAAAATCATATAAAACCATGATGAAATAATAAATCTAGTATTATAAATATAATGAGATGTATTATGTTAATATTATCACCCAAATCTATCTCTAATTTCATTAAATGGGAAATGAGTTATTCGTTTGTGTGTACGACGAACAACCACCTTGCAGACTGATATAATTCATTTTCCATCACCATATCTCGATACTAGTTATAATGATTGAATGAATTTATATATATGATATTAATGAATTATTTATAATTAAAATATATTACTATATCATTTATGATATTACCTTTACATTATCATAAAAATGATAATGTCATTCATGCATACATTTGAACTATCACCTTCACGAAGTGACGTGATTCGTTTTTCAACACAACATAACATGGATGATGTATATAAGTATAATTAAGTTTTTTAATATGATATTTATTATATTATTACCATTCTATAACTATTATATAATAATTAAATTATTTTGACAATGATTATTGAAAAATGAAATTGTTACTCATGCATGCGTACAACTTACCGTCTCTATGATTATAACATAGTTTATTTTTCATATCCATATTTAACGGATGAATTTAAAAGTATAATTTATTTATATATTTAGTTATTATTCCATAAATATTATATTGTAGATTATGTACTAATGAACACATTGACTATGGACATCATACCAATTTCATTTTGGACTTAGGTATCGAATATCGTCAAATCGCCTGACTTGAACTGCAATGATTAAGTAATTATATACAAAATAGATATGATTTATATAAAATTAATAATAAACATGGAAAATGGTATCAATAAAATAAAATTTAACCTTTATTTATTATTCAGTAAGATAAATAATGTACATGAGGAGTCAGAATCACAATAAGGGACTTCGTCTCATTCTCATTTTTTTGAGACAAGTCTGGATGCTATGCATTTTATACATTTATAAGGTGTACATGGGCCCCCTTTTAAATGTTATATAATTTGAATTATATATTATCATGATATTTAATATTTTTTTAATTTTATTTTTATTGATTTTTATGATTCAAATATTCAAAGTGTATGAGACACTTTGATTTAGAAATCTATTTTTAAATGGTTTATGATTCAATTTTAGGATCTTATCATCTATGTAAATAGTATTTATATTATTTTATAAATAAATAAAATATTATTACATATTTTAATTTTATTCAATTTTTTACAAAATTACTCTTTTTAGGTGTCCCATATTGAATGTTTTGACAAATGACAAAAGGAATGTTATATTCTAAATGTAAAAGGAAACAATGACTATTCCACCACAATGGAAATTATTTTATTTTATTTATTCCTATAAAATAATTAATGTTTCATTAAATGAAAAAAGTATAAATCTATTAGGTTTTTGGTATTGATGTTTATTTTTCAAAATAAATGGTTATTTTGGGTTGAAAATGGGGTTTTGATATATAATGATATATGAAAGTGATTTTCATATAATTTAAAAGTGTTTTTTAAATGATGAAATGTTTTATTACAAATTGTAGTTATTAGAAATTATAAATTATGGGTGTGCCTAGATAGTACCAAGTGATCCCATTATAGATTTACCAATTAGTGTGCCCTGATATAACTCTGATGCACTAGGTACTCTGAAGATGGAAGTCGGTTGTATGGTTATTCCATTTGTAAGGGTTATATAAGGTTTTAGTAAGGTTTCTATGTGATGGTGTCCCATGGTACCTACATAAATTTTATATTATTTCTAATGAGTTTTTTATGAGAATAATTTGTTTTCAAAAGGTAAAATAAATGATCTTTCTAAATTAAAAATATTTACCTTTGTGGGTAAAATGTGATGTTTCCAAAGAAAGGATTTTTCAAGGGTTTTCATGTTTTTACTGATCTAATGTTTCCTTTTATATTTATATGCCTTATTGAGATTTTTGTGATCATACCATGTTTTAAAATGTTTTTCATAGGGTTAATAGAGATTAAGGACAATGATGATATCAAGGAAAAACTATGAATATTTTTTACAAATAGAAACTGTGTTTTATTTTAAAGAACATAGTTTAGTTAAAAAAATGGATACTGAGTATAAGTGTCCACTTGAAATGTATGGGTTTAATTTGAAAGTATTTTTATTGATTCCCTAAAACTCAATACCTAAAATATAATTCATAAAAGGAAGTGTTTTCTTATTATAGAATAACTATAATATACGATGTTTAAGTCTGGGCCCTTATAGTGGTTGACCTAGTATTTCTTCCACCCAAAAAATTTACCAAGATTACAGTTGTGTATTAGAGGTGGGTCCACAGATGACCATGATATTTCTATATTTATTACATAAATCCCACAAAGAGTTAGTAAAATCTCAATATAATACAAATACCATCCAAAAAGTAATTAAAAATACAAAAATAATCATGAATTTATGTAAATATATTTCATATAACCTTTAACCAATTCGTCAATTAAATTATACTCATGTAAAAAAATAATTTAATGTTGTATAAATAGTATGAAATCTCTAAACAACTCCATCACATGTTTAGAATATTAGTAATTTTAATGTAATTATAAAGATTTTTTGGAATTAAATACAAATAAAACATCAACCTCATAAAAAATAAAATAGAATTAATGATATTAATAAATAAGAAAAATTATTAAATTGTGGACAGGTTTAGATCCATTCAGCTACACATCTATGAATCTTAGCGTCGAATAGAATGTTATGATTACAATTAGTGGTGATATCATGGGTTTGAAGTTTTATACAAGGTATTCCTAATAATATCACCTTCAAATAAAGGGTAAAAAGTTGACTTAAATATACAATTCCTTCAAAATTATTGACTGTATTGGGATAATAGTTTATCGTTTAGTACTTCCACTAAATCTATCTCATGATCACTAATTGTTTTACATATCCATCATTATGATGTAAATACCTGATTTTTAACTTATAACAAACTAAAAATTCCAACCACTATAGAATGATATTTCTTATGAAGAATAATTTATGGATATTCTAGATCAAAAATAGAAAGTTTTGTAGACCAAGACCACCCACCTATTCAGGGAATAACTATGCATTTTATGAATCTATATGGACACATGAAGATTTTATTAGGTATATGAATCATTTTTTTTTTCATTTTGGAGTAAAAAAATTTTAATTTTCAAATTTTTATATCGAGTAGAATGAATCACCCCAAGATTTTATGATATATTTCAATTTAAATAAATTTTGTTTTTTTGATATATTTCATTACATGAAACACTAGGATTAGATAAACAAATGTATAATATTTAATTATTATTTTTTATTATGTCATATATCCCCTAACCTTTGGATTGGTGAGTGTTAATTGCAATATAAAATTATGAAAATATTTTTTCTACATTTATTGAATGAATCCATTGTTTATCAATTGATAAAATCATTTGTATGCATCCAATGCATTTTTATTTTAGTAAAATTAATTATTGACTAATGAATAATTATCATAATTAAATTTATAAATTACATGTTCAATAATATGTTTTAACATTCATCTAATGGTGTTTACAAGATATGGGATAATAATAAACCTGTTATACCCATAAAAACATATTTTTCTAAAAAGGTTATATGTTTTATATTGTGTTCATATTGTAAAATGTATAAATGGATTTTATAGAAATGTAACATTAAAAAATTTATTCCTTATTTGGAATTTGAATGTATAAATTTTGAAAATAGTTCAACATTAATTTTGGTCATAATGAATAACAACTATGGTAAATATTTGTCATCGAAGTATGGGTGAATCATGAAATTAAGGTTTGGAATGTTAGTTTTTGGAAATAAAAATATATAAAACCTATATAATTATAATTTTATATGTGTAGTTAAAAAAAATCCAATATTTTATGTTATGGAAACATGGTTCTACTTTTATTTGATAATGACCTTAATGTTATAATAATTAAAATAAAACAAAAATGTAACTCTCTTAGTTTTAATATATGAAATATCTCTCCGAAGGGATAAAAATTGGTTATATTAATTTTTAAATGGATATAATGAAGATAAATTAAAATTAAATTTTTTTGTTATTTTTCTATTTTTTATTAATCAAATAATTTCCTTAAACTATTGCATAATACTGACAGACTACTTCCTCAAGTAGTAAAAAATAATGTAAATTTTCATTAAAATAAAATGAAATATTTTTCTGAATATTTATTCATTAAAAAGAATTTTTGGGTATATATAATTTATTATAGATCACTACTGGAAAACTAACCTTTACCAACGGTTTGGAACCGTTGGTATAGGCCTCCAAACCGTTGGTATAGCCTATACCAACGGTTTGGAGAACCGTAGCCAAGTAAGCCGTTGGGATAGGTCTATACCAATGGTTTTCCAAAAACCGTTGGTATAGGTAATATGAAATCTATATCAACGGTAATGGAACCGTTGGTATATAAATTCCAAAAATAAAACACCCGGTGGGATTTGATCCTAGGACCTCTAGTTTATAACTAGAAGACTTAACCACTAACCTAACATGACTTTTGTTTACATAATTCCATAAAAATATATATGTATTGTTCTAATTATTTTAAATTTTTATATATATAATGTTCTCCGTAGGATGATTCCAAAAAAAATACTAGACTTTTCCCAACGGTTCTGAAAACCGTTGGGAAAGGCCTAGACTTTTCCCAACGGTTCTCAAAACTGTTGGGAAAAGTCTAGTGTTTTTTTTGGAAATCTTGGCCGAAGGTTGAATTGTGGAGGCCCTTTGACAATGGTTTTGGCAAACCGTTGGGAAAGGGTAGCCTATCCCAACGGTTTTCCAAAACCATTGGCAAAGGGCCTATCCCAACGGTTTGCCAAAACCGTTGGCAAAGGGCCTCCACAATTCAACCTTTCCCAACGGTTTGGCCAAACCGTTGGGAAAAGTGTCCAAAATATGGGCTTTCCCAACGGTTTAGCCAAACCGTTGGGAAAGGGTACCTATTCCAACGGTTTGACAAACCGTTGGTATATAAGCGTTGGGAAAAATCATTTTTCCAGTAGTGGATGTCTTATTTTTTTTATTTCACTTACATTACTTCTTGATATTTTCTCAAATTTAAACTATTTTTAAATTCCCAAAATTGACATTAATTGTATTTTATGTTAAATAAAATTTTATTATATAAATTAAATTTACAAAAATTATTATCTATGGTAAAATAAATGAAATAGTCTCTAGAATATGAAAAAATGTGCAAATAATTATCAATTTCTGTTATATAGTATTAATCATGACCCTTAAAATGTAAAAAAACTGATTTCACGTTATTCTTTAAATGGGATTCCATTGGTGAAAACTAATTTATAATTGTTAAAAAACCATTTATACTTTAAAATTATTAGTTTGGAAGTCTATTTAAACATATCCTCTATAAATTTATTAAATATATCAATTTTTATTCAAAAGAGTATGAATATTAATTTAATTTTTTAAATACTTTATGCAATTACATGGGTGACCGTACCCTCACTGTAATGACCAGCATTTTGAACCGGGTTAAAAAGGGAAAGGAATTTGAACTTTTTCAATCATTGAACTGGTCGAAATTAATATCGGGCTTCAAAATGAGGTTGCGAAGGTTTGGATCCTTCTTTTTAATGTTTTTGGACATGGGCGAGTGCCCGTTAAGTTTTCCGAGTGGCTTGAGGTGTTCCGGGTGCGTCGTACCTGAAGGAGGCTGGTTTTTAAAGAGCAGTAGAAGGCGCACGGTTGGCGCACGGTTTCCCAAACCATGCGGCCCAAACTATGAATCTTAAAATAGGGTGGCAGAGGAGTCCGCACGCCCTGCGCACGGTTTACCCAAACTGTGCGGTCAGCCCGTGCGTGGTGCCCTGGGTGTCCAGAGGGGTGACACATGGTTTGCGCACGGTTTGGAAAACCGTGCGGGATAAACCGTGGGCTGTGCCCAGTTTTGGGTTTTTAAAATATTTAAAAATAAATTAAAATAAAAACCTAAAATCTAAATTATCTCTCCCTCTTCCTCACATAACCCGCACGAACCCCTCCCCCTTGGAGCCGCCGGCCTCACACGCAATCCCCCTCGACCGCACCTCCTTCCTCCTCTGTTCTTGGCGATTCCTCCTTCGAATCTCCATGGTAATCTCCTCCATACTTCCTCTTCTCCTCTTGGCCGATTTTAGGGCTTTTCCTTTGCCCTATTTTCGTTCGGCCGAACCCTAGGGTTAGGATGAGTTTTTGATTTCGCGTTCCTCTTTGTTTCTCTTGTTCTAGGTCGATGCGAAGGGTCCGTTGGGACTCCTTTGGGTGAGATTCAGTGTCCGCTGCCGAAGGCGAGGCAGACTGCGGTTGTTTCGGTCCTCCGGTTTGATTCTGAGGCTTTTGGAATAGTTTCGGGTTGCCAGAGCTTAGGCGGCTCTTAGTTAGAAAGCGCCAAGAGCTGGAGTGGACGTATGGATCCACCTTGAGGTAGGGTCCCTCTCCTTGCCTTTAATTTAAAGTGAAGTATCAATAAGTTGATTCCTACACTGCCTTAGTATTTTAATTCTACAAGTTTGTTGTGATTGAATGCTTCTATGCAAAGTGTGTGAATTGCAAGAATGGGATAAAATGGTTGCTTGGTCACTAAACTAACGATTTAATAATAAAACCCCTCGATCAGTGGTGTGCTATCTTCAAGATAAAAGTAGGAAGTAGACTGTTATGCTTTCCTGCTAAATTCTTGTTATTCTTTGGTTAAACTTGAATGCAATGGATTAGAATGGTAAGACCATGCCTTAGGATAATGGAATAAGCACGAATTATGTTATTGGAATGGGTCTAGTGAGTGGGACTTACCTAGGAGTAGTATTCCTTAGCACCTCTTAATGCTTTGTAAATCCTTATATGTCTTTGAAAAGAAATGAAAGGAATGAAGAATAAATAGGGGGTTAGCCAATACCGTACATGAGCGGGTTTCCTCATGCACCTTATATAAATGTGAGGATTATGTTAATGTCTGGAGATGAATACTTAAGAAGGGATTCCTTAAGTATAAATGGGATGAACATGATAAATGATGTGATAATGAGACTTAAGATGGGTTGCCTTAAGTATAAACGTGAATGTGTTCGCTTATATGTATGTGGTATGATTCTTTTAATGCTTATGAGGTAATGCCATAAGTAGTTTATTATTAACATGTTTGTGATTATGTGATGTCGTGGGATAGAAATGCCACGTTTTATTGATATCAATTTTATAAGAAGTGTATGCCTTATAACCTATATTATTGAATGATAAAGCTTCGGGCCAGGGGTAGACTATGAGAGCTACCCTATGTTACGGCTTCGCGCTAAGGGTAGACTGTGAGAGCTCCCTTGAATCATTCTTAAGCCTTCGGGCCAGGGATAGACCGTGAGATCTTCCCCAAGGTTGGTCCAGGGGTAGGATCGAGAGCGCTGCCCCTGGGTTAAGGACGTCCGTGTGTTCTGTCCCAGTTCTACCTAACGTATTATATATGCCTTACAACCTATACTATTGAATGATAAAGCTTCGGTCTAGGGGTAGACCGTGAGATATCCCCTATGTTACAGCTTCACGCTAAGGGTAGACTGTGAGATCTCCCTTGAACAACTCTTAAGACTTTGGGCCGGGGATAGACTGTGAGAGCTTCCCCAAGGTTGGGCCAGGGGTAGGATCGAGAGCGCTGCCCCTAGGTTAAGGACGTCTGTGAGTTCCGTCCCGGTCCTACCCAACGTATTATATATATATATATATGGTGACATGATCGGGTTACTTTACCAGCAATGAGCCAAAGCTGGTATAGCCATCAGGTTTCCTATGAGAAACTGGGACGGGTGTTGTTATTCTTCTTTGTTCTGTTTATTAAATCTTGCTATACCTACTGACTGCTTTAATTAATATTACACTGTCTGGATTGGGTTAGACACCGGTGGTGCCGGCCTACTGAGATTTTTATCTCACACCCTACTCGGGCTGCCATTGTACTGGGGTACCCGAGTAGACCTTATTGCTTGCAGGACCTAGGTTGTCCACTATACTATTTGTACCTGGGGAGTTTGGATCAAAGGACCAAGCAGGAGCTTGGGATGCTCAGGAGATCGCCCATCGGGCCTTGCTGTCTTTTCTTCATTTCGTTTGTATTGTATTTAAATCATGTTGTACTATTTACCGCTTTTATAAATGTATCATCATTTGTACATACATGTATTGTAACTAGATTTGGCCACCATTTATAAAAGTCATCACTATTTATCTTCCACTGTTGTCTGTTCATTGTTTAACTATTATTTCTTCTGCTATTGAATGTTATTTACTCTGTGATACCCCTGTGAAACTCTGATAAGAGGGTATAGTCTCCCCACTATCACCTCCTGAGACCCTCGCTGCTATTCGGCAGCCTCTGGCGTATGGGGAGATGCACTTGAGGCCATGTGACCCACCAGTCCAGCCACCGATTCTATGGTAGGCCGGGCTGGGATGTTACAAAGTGGTATCAGAGGAGTTTCTTTCTTTTCTAGTTTGTTTTACTGTTCGATGACATTAGAAAGGTATAGGAAGGAAATGGAATTTGGTAATAAGCTGTGCTCAGGAGTAGCTAACCCGTGTACAGGGAAAATCCAAATTGCTTTGAATGGAATTGTTATTTTAATGATTTTGACTATTACAGTTGATCTGATTTCACCGTTGGGTGATGCACATGATTTATCCTAATACTGTTGATGCAATTGTGGGTTCTATTTCAGTTGCAACCCGATGAGACGAGGGTATGTCATCTCATGCATTATATAGACACCTAGTAATAAATATTATGCCATGTATTGTTCTATGCCATCTAGGATGCATTAGTTGATGCCTGCTGTTATGATAGGTGCTGTGATAGCTATTTTATGCTGCTTGTTGCTTTAACATGCCTGATCTATTGTGTACCATGATTTTGTGATATAGCATGTTATGTGCTATTGCTTACGATAACATGCCGTTTTGATTAAAATGAAATTGGTTTTGAATGAAGGGATCAAAATACCAAATTGTAGAGTGTATGGGCGCTTTACAGATTGGTAGGTGGCCACTCTTATAACTGGATGATTGTTATGAGCATGTTAACTTCTAGTATGTGATTTTTTTGTTTAATGGGAGCCAATTTTCAACCCATGGAGTGTATGGCCGCTTCATGAGTTGGGAACTGACAACCCATAATGAATGTAATGGCATGATGTTCTGTGAAATGCTTATATGTGTAAAAGCTGTTTGATTTTGATATGGAATGTTTTGTCTTGCTGGGACCCTTGAAGGTCACCTGTTTTATTTAAAAGTAATTTATTATGATAAATTTCCTGAAAAGATATGGGATGTGTGATAAATGTTTAGTGGTTAAAAGGAAGTTTGTTGAAACTTGCCTGCTTTGCTTTGACTTGTTTTTTAAAAATCAAGTTCCTGGTGACTTTTGGTTTAGAAAGGGTACTTGATGTGTTGAATTTAATCTTTTAAAGTGATTAAATGATAAATGTGAATAAATATAAAGGGCTTGAAAAAAAGAGAACCTGTAGTGGTGTCCTCGGTTTGAAACCCTGTGTGAGGGAAGGTTAAGTTTTTCTTGTGTGGTCTGGGAATGGTAGATCGAGCATTTCCCATAGGTGTGTTTCTTTAGTAATGACTTGAATGTTAGGATTTTGAGCCGGATGAATTTTGTTTGGCGTGACCAAATTCTTGGGTCGACGCTTGTTCTTCGTGAGGGGCTAGCCCGTGGTAGGTAGCACCCTTAGAGATTTTGTGCCTTTCTTGTACGGCGAGTTTCCTGACGTTGGGTACCATTCGGGTGCCGTTGTCCCTCGTAGGAATTTTGGTTTCCAATGACACCCTTGTTCGGATGGGTGTTCATGTTTATTTGGACCTTGTCGTGGACTTGAGCATTAGGTAATGCTCTGTATCAGCTGGTTAGACATGCCTCAGGCATGGTCAGTTGTTTTATTGATCATTTGACCTTTTTCTTTTCTCAGAGATGGATGAATTGACATGTCTCTATCCTAGTGAATGGTTTTATGAGGTAATACGATGTTCAGTTAAATCTCTTGTGCTGCTGTGTACGGTCTTGGGTCATCTCCATGGTAGAGTGACCTGAGCGTTTGAGAATCAAGTGGTATCAATGCTCGGGATGATTTTCGGAAGACTCGGGTGGTTGACATGCCGGTCTTGTTGCTTTGGATTCCTTGTACGTTTGATGTGGTGATCGTGGCTCGGAGGAGCGACGCACGTCCGTTCAGTTGATTATGAAAAATTCTGCTTATGAGCTGCTTGTCTTTCTCCTTTCGATGACACCGACCCTTTTGAGGTGGGAAGCATCGATCCAGTTGAGTAAAGCGTGACCTTCTGGGTAGAAGGAACACGCCAAGAAGGACCATCTTGAAAATGGTCAGGTTTTGCGCGAATGCTTTTGGGTTTTGGTGGTGAGGTTTATTGATGAATGCCTCGTGTGGGAAGAGGCATAGTGATCGGTTGAAATCGTGATGCGTCAGCAGGTGAAGCCAAGTTTCTTACTTAAAGTCGACCAGGGGTGGTTTGACTGATCTCCTTTCCAATTTTTGGGTATAAATAAATGGAATCCATTTCAATACTCTTAGTGTACTTTGCTACATGACAAGCTTGTCCCCTATCTTTCTTTCATCCTGGATGCGCTAAGAGAGCGTCGGTATTACGCCACACTAAAGTTTTAAAAAGATGTTGAGCTTGGTTGGTAGTTCACTTTCGGCGTTGGACACTAAATGTGTGGTTTCATTTGTGGTTTGATCTTTGAGATGTCACCGAGAGTCGGGTATGAGCGTTTTGGTGAACGTCCTCATGGTGAATACAGGATGCCTTGGGAGAAGGCATCGTTGTTCAGCTCGTAAAGCTTCGGCCGCCTAAGCCGGGCGTCTTCTTGAATAGTCAGCCAGAGTGGCTTGACTCTTTTCGACTTGGGTTTAGAGGTCTATGGGGAAATAGACGTTTTGATCATTTCAAAATCACTCTAGGTGCATCGTTGGAACTCTTAGAGCATGCTTTTGAAAGACAGTTCAAAAGGTGGTGGAGCCGTGGTTTAAGTCTTGGCCGTATAACGTGAAAAATATAAGGTGGGAAGTACCTTTTTTTGGTTGCCTGACGAGACAACAGTGTGATCATGTCTCTTGTGGAATGGGCTTGGGTAAGATATTTCATGTTGGTTCAGTGGGAAGACGAGTGTTGGATCGGGTGTTGGCGGCTTAAGTGTCGTGTGCTTAAGTGGATGTTCGTTGGTGTGTGGGACGTTTGGAAACGTGACATGATCGTTTGAGTGAAGCTTCACGACCCTTATAGGTCGAGTGAGGTGTGTGTTGTTCCCGATGGCTTCTCGGGGACGAGAAGTTCTAAGGTGGGAAGTTTTTAATGACCCGCATTTTAAACCGGGTTAAAAAACGAAGGAATTTGAACGTTTTCAATTACTGAACCAGTCGAAATTAAGATCGGGCTTTAGAATGAGGTTTCGAAGATTTGGATCCTTCTTTTTAATGTTTTTGAACATGGGCGAGTGCCCGTTAAGTTTTCCGAGTGGCTTGAGGTGTTATGGGTGAGTCGTACCCGAAGGAGGCTGGTTTTTAAAGAGGAGTAGAAGGCGCACGGTTGGCGCACGGTTTCCCAAACCGAGCGGCCCAAACCGTGTGGCTTAAAATAGGGTGGCAGAGGAGTCCAGACATCCTGCGCACGGTTTACCCAAACCGTGCGGTCAGCCCGTGCGTAGTGCCCTGGGTGTCCAGAGGGGTGCCACACGGTTTGCACATGGTTTAAAAAACCGTGCGGGATAAACCGTGCGCCGTGCCCAATTTTGGGTTATTAAAATATTTAAAAAGAAATTAAAATAAAAAACTAAAATATAAATGATCTCTCCCCTCTTCCTCACATAACCCGCACGAACCCCTCCCCCTTGGAGCTGCCAGCCTCGCGCGCAAGCCCCCTAGGCCGCACCTCCTTCCTCCTCCGTTCTTGGCGATTCCTCATTTGAATCTCCATGGTAAGCTCCTCCCTACTTCCTCTTCTCCTCTTGGACTATTTTAGGGCTTTTCCTTTTCCCTAATTTCTTTCGGCCGAACCCTAGGGTTAGGATGGGTTTTTGATTTCGCGTTCTTCTTTTTTTCTCCTTTTCTAGGTCGATGCGAAGGGTCCGTTGGGACTCCTTTGGGTGAGATTCGGTGTCCGCCGCCGAAGGAGAGGTGGACTGAGGTTGTTTAGGTCCGCCGGTTTGATTCCGAGGCTTTTGGAATGGTTTCAGGTTGCCAGAGATTAGGCGACTCTTAGTTAGAAAGCGCCAAGAGCCGGAGTGGACAGATGGATCCACCTTGAGGTAGGGTCCCTCTCCTTCCCTTTAATTTAAAGTGAAGTATCAATGAGTTGATTACTACATTGCCATAGTATTTTAATTCTGCAAGTTGTTTATGATTGAATGCTTCTATGCAAAGTGTGTGAATTGTAAAAATGAGATAAAATGGTTGCTTGGTCACTAAACTAACAATTTAATAATAAAACCCCTCAATCATAGGTGCGCTATCTTCAAGATAAAAGTAGGAAGTAGAATGTTATGCTTGCCTGCTAAATTCTTGTTATGCTTTGGTTAAAATTGAATGAAATGGATTAGGATGGTAAGACCATGCCTTAGGATAATGGAATACGCACAGATTATGTTATTGGAATGGGTCTAGTGAGTGAGACTTACCTAGGAGGAGGAGTCCTTAGTACCTCTTAATGCTTTGTAAATCCTTATATGTCTTTGAAATGAAATGAAAGGAATGAAGAATAAATAGGGGGTTAGCCAATACCGTATATGAGCGGGTTGCCTCATGCAACTTATATAAATGTGAGGATTATGTTAATGTCTGGAGATGAATACTTAAGAAGGGATGCCTTAAGTATAAATGGTATGAACATGATAAATGATGTGATAATGAGACTTAAGATGGGCTGCCTTAAGTATGAGCGTGAATGTGTTCGCTTATATGTATGTGGTATGATTCTTTGAATGGTTATGAGGTAATGCCATAAGTAGTTTATTATAAACATGTTTGTGATTATGTGATGTTGTGGGATGGAAATGCCATGTTTTATTGATATGAATGTTATAAGAAGTGTATGCCTTATAACATATATTATAGAATGATAAAGCTTCGGGCCAGGGGTAGACTGGGAGAGCTCCCCTATGTTATGGCTTCACGCTAAGGGTAGACTGTGAGAGCTCCCTTGAATCATTATTAAGCCTTAGGGCCGAGGATAGACCGTGAGAGCTTCCCCAAGGTTGGGCTAGGGGTAGGATCGAGAGCGCTGCCCCTGGGTTAAGGACGTCTATGAGTTCCGTCCCAGTCCTACCCAACGTATTATATATGCCTTACAACCTATACTATTGAATGATAAAGCTTCGGGCCAAGGGTGGACCGTGAGAGCTCCCCTATATTACGGCTTCGCGCTAAGGGTAGACTGTGAGAGCTCCCTTGAATAATTATTAAGCCTTCAGGCCGGGGATAGACCGTGAGAGCTTCCCCAAGGTTGGGCCAGGGGTAGGATCGAGAGCGCTGCCCCTGGGTTAAGGACGTCCTTGAGTTCTGTCCCGGTCCTACCCAATGTATTATATATATATATATATATATATAGTGACATGATCGGGTTACTTTACCGGAAATGAGCCGAAGCTGGTATAGCTGTCAGGTTTCCTCTGGGAAACCGGGATGGGTGTTGTTATTCTTCTTTGTTCTGTTTATTGAATCCTGCTATACCTGCTGACTACTTTAATTAATATTACACTGTCTGGATTGGGTTAGACACCGGTGGTGCCGACCCACTGAGATTTATATCTCACACCCTACTCGGGCCGCCATTGCACTGGGGTACCCGAGTAGACCTTCTTGCTTGCAGGACCTAGGTTGTCCATTGTGCTGTTTGTACCTGGGGAGTTAGGAGCAAAGGACCTAGCAGGAGCTTGGGATGCTTAGGAGATCGCCCGTCAGGCCTTGCTATCTTTTCTTCTTTTCGTTTGTATTATATTTAAAGCATGATATACTGTTTACCGCTTTCATAAATGTATTATCATTTGTACATACATGTATTGTAACTGGCTTTGGCCACCTTTTATAAAAAGTCATCACTATTTATCTTCCGATGTTGTCTGTTCATTGTTTAACTATTACTGCTTCCGCTATTGAATGTTATTTACTCTGAGATACCACTGTGCAACTCTGATAATAGGGTATAGTCTCCCCACTATCACCTCCCAAGACCCTCGCTGCTATTCGGTAGCCTCTGGCGTACGGGGAGATGCGCTTGAGGCCATGTGACCCACAGGTCCGGCCACCAGTTCGATGGCAGGCCGGGCCGAGACGTTACACTCACATATAATAGAAAACTTCCAATATATTTTTTTTACAATTTTGATCAATGTATATCAAAAAATATTTTCACTAATACCATATAAAATTCATTATCCACAACCCAAATATTCTTTTATTTCCCAAATAACTTCTTTTCAAGGGTTAACGTGTAAGCTAAAAGTGGTTTCTCGACAAAAAGGTACAACTCATAACTGTGTACCATTAATATTATTTTTATCTTTCTCTTATAAATCAAAGGAATACATTATAAAATAATAATTTTTTATATTAAATATATTTAATTTTTATTATGATTATGAAATAACTATTATTCAATTTATTCCAATCAAACAGGAAATTAAAAAATGACTTGAGCGTATGTATGGAGATGACCTCTGGGAATAAATGCATTTCATATTTTATCACAAATTAACAATAATGGTGATAATTATAAATATTATGAGTTTTATGATATTTATTATAATACTAAATTTATGCAATATAGAATTATTTTTTAATTTTTTGTTCCATTTTAAAAAAAGTGGAAACATTACTCATGCATACATATGGACTAATATCCCCACTAAGCAATGGAATTAATAATTAATTAATGTTTTATATGAATTTATAGAAATTTGTAAATAATAAAAAAATAAAATTATTTTTTGGTTATGATTATTATAATATTTGAAAATATGACCAAGGTGTAAGAATCAAACTGAAACATTCATGGAAAATGGTTCAATTTACACCAGAATAAAAATTTTAAGGAACAATTGATAGTGAAAATATAATAAGAAATTATAAAGGAATATAAAATTGAAATTAATCAATATATAAGGTTCTATAATATAATTATAAAAATATATATTTAGTTTAAAAGAGGTTTTCACATGTATAATGAAATATGGGAATTGAAGTAAGAGTTTTATGTTACAATCTCATTTCTTTGTGGATTGTTTATGTTTAAATTTTTGATGATGGAATTACATGAACTTTCTCTCTAAAATACTTTTTATTTTTTCATATGGTTATATGTAGAGATTAAATTTTTTCCTTTCATTTTACTCTAATTTTATTCTTAAGATAATGAAATAATGTTTTAATTAAAACTGTTATGTTTCTGTATTCGGTCAATAATATATTTTTTCATTTAATATATTTTCATTAAAATGTTTTCAAGAATGTTTTATGTATTATCCTATGATTTTCTAAAGTCATTTTCACATGATTTTTTTAAAAAAATTATCTAAATGGATTTTTTTCAAAGAGAGGTAGCTTTGACCATTTAATCAAAATGTTAATGGAATATTTTTTTAACACAAACAATAGGATAATAATATCATATCATTATAGAAACTAAAAAATTTATGATCTGACCTAACTTTTAGATTGAATTTTTTTTGAAAAAATAATATCTATATTATTTTTTAACGTATTTATATGTTAAATATGTGTGTTTTATGTGATTTTTTTACTATAGAAATATTTTACTGAATTTTTTAATGATACTTTCATATATGATAACATAAATTTATATTACATACACTACACTGGGGATATAAAAAAATATACCATCATTATTATTTCTCATGATGGTTAATGATTATATTTAGAAAATCTTGATAAAACACAGTCTCATTACCATAGGATATTATATAATGAAATGATAAATGTTTTTATTACTATGTAGCATACATATGAATTAATATTGATTATGTTATGTGTGGTTCCTTTATATTTCAGAAATTTATTAAGTAATTAGATATGGATATCTTATTAGAGATAAGTAAGAAGATGATAGAGTACAAATATGTTCTCACATTAATGTATTAATTTTATTGAATCTGATTATACTCATACTATTATGCATGTACATGATTGTGAATGGTATGTACGCATTTTGATGACTTGGTAAAATCAATTTTTTCTATACTCACAAGATTATGAATGGAAAATATTGTGAATATCTAAGTTCAAATAATTATTACACCTTGTGATTATGATTCCACATTCCATTGTTATGATTCTTGAATGATGATTACTAATTAAAAAAACTTATTAATCAGGCATATAGATAATAATTGTTTTTGGAGTTTTTCATTTAGAGTTTCTTGGAATTAGTATTTTTTGTTTATAACATTGACCTAATTGTGTTAAATTACTCTTATGATCATCTTATTCTCTTATGATTTATATCATACATATTTACCATTACTAAGAATATTAGATCTTATATAATCCTATTAACTTTTTGAATAGTTTGTTTTATTCCTTTTCATTTTTCATTGTTTGAGTAGGTCTAGGAAGGAAATGGGAGGATACCTTTAATGGTGATGTTAATGATTTTCTAGGATTTTTAGAAAAAAATCTACAAGTTCACCAGTCTACTAAGGATTTTCATTCCATTTAATGTGGTTACACATTGTGTAATAATCACTTAGTATATGAAATGAAATTGGTTTTACAACATGAATGGTTACATTCCTTGTTTATTTTAAAGGTATTCTAAATATTAAAAATTATTTTTTTATAAATAAGCGATGGTTTTTTGTAGAATCATATAATTGAAAATTATATGATGTGTAATTGAGTTTCATATCATGTAATGTCTATAGTGTGGGTTTTAAGGAAGAACTCAACTAAAATTATTATTACCTTTTCTATAGGTTTCCTTGATCTTGACTTAGCACTATCCCAAAAATATTCTAGTGCCCTCTAACACTCCTAGATCATTTATTTCAATGATTTATCATTATTTCGGTTGTAGTGAGTCTCTATGGGTATGCGGTATCCCTACCGTTATGTCTCTTTTTCAATCCCTCCTTGGAGTTTTATTGAGAGTATTGGTACTGATAGAAATAAAATCTGTGTTGTTGAATCATGTTTCTAGGTTGAGTTATTCAATATTTTGCAGATTCTTTCTTGATTATGAGTCATGTTTCTGGCATTGTGATTCTATGAAAATTTTATGTTTTTATATTTATGATAGACAATTGGTTAATCCTTGATTTTATTATTTTTGAAAATTAATTTCAATTGAATTATGAAAACCATGTTTGATATTGATTGGAGAATGTTTTTTTCTGTGGAATGAATTTTGGAAAAAACCCATAATTCCATATAAATGGGAATTTGTGGCTTGATTTGACATTGATTAAAATTGTGAAATGATCTGAATTTATTTTTTTAGAAAATGGATTAAATTAAAATAATGAAAACCTATGGTTTGTTTTATTTTAAATGGAATTAAATGGTGAAATAATAAACTAATGTCTAGTTTTTTAATGAAAATAGAAAATTAAAACTAGAAAAAAGGAAATTGAATTTGGAACCATTTTGAAAAGATTTTCACATTATTGATTGATTTTTTGAGTATCTGAAATCATGTTTAGTTAGTATTATATTTAGAAAAAACACACTAGGATGGTAATTCCCTAGAAATCGGTTGAGTGCTTAAAACTATAAGAAAAACCTAGTTTGGTGGATCTTATCCGATCCGGGATGTTGATGGGTCCTATTTAGCTTGATCCCGAGGGATGTGTTGGAACATTTCCATTATGAAACATATAAGGGTGTGAGTATCTCTTAACTATATACTATTTTACCTAATGGAAGATGACCATGTTTCTTATTGTGGTATTTTTATTATATAATCTATTGTTTCAGAAACTATTTTTTCTCATTCCTAGTGATTTATATTAACTATTTTATATAAATTTTTTTATTTAAATCATTTTTTAAATATTTTCCATCATTTTAAATGAAAATAACGTTTTTTAAATATTAAAAGGTACTAAGATTCCTATTTTTTTAAATTTAAAGCATGTTTTGGTTTATTTTTATTATGGAATTATATTATAGAACACATGGTGAGACCCTCATAGGATTCTTAGATCACACCCTACCATTACCTTCAGTTCTTTGTATATTTTCTCCTACTACGTATGCGAAATTGGAAATAACCTCTTGTAGGTGGTGGTTTTTATTGATTCCTTTAACCCTGGAGAGGAATTTCCATTGGGATGTTGGGGTATATTGTCTTTTTTCTAGTATTTTGATGGTGTACTGTGCATATTTTTGATATACCTGTTCCATTTTCGTGGTACTATATCCATTTTGTTTTTTTGAGAATAATAAAATGTTTTTTTTCTTATACTATGTTTGGGTAAAATTTGTTCCCATGTTTGTATTTCATAAATTTATGTTCTAGTCAACAACATGTGTAGATTAGGAACACACTTAGTGATATATTGGGATTGGCAAGATTATCAGGGTACCAGGGTATTCAGGATAGTTTGTGACAAAGTGGTCTCAAAGGTGCCAGTTGAGCATCTTTACTTGATGTCAATATAAGATTTTGGAATCTTTTTGTGATTTTGGAGGTTGTTTCCAATGAGTGTCTGACCATTTTTCATCATAATGAGCCTTAAGTACCCCTGGGTTATTTGGGAAAGACATCTTGAGGATTAGTTGAAGTCTTTTCCCTAATCTTTGATTGTATGGTTGAAAGAAAAATCACATTTTCTTATATGATTATATTTTTTCCTTATTTATATGGTTTGAGTGCTAATATAAGTAATTTTTAGTCATATTTAATGATATTTTCTAATGTTGTGTAGCATCATTCCTCTGAGAAGATGTTCAAATATGATATAGGATAAATCTTATGATGAAATACATCAAGAAAATCCTCCATTCGACAAGAATCTAGTTGATTTTGATGTGCATGGTATCCAGGATATTATATTGACACTTTTACCCATTCCCATTCAGGTTGTAGATGTGGAACATTAGAGGTATGGATCTCAAAATCATGCATAGAAGTTAATTCATCATAACCCACATTATTTCCTTGGATCTAGTAATCCTCAAGAGGCTATGGAATGGTTGAGAAAGATTGAAATTATATTTTATTTATTCGAATCACTTGAATCTATTAATTTGATGTGTGATAACATTATGCAAGTGGGATATTGAAGGGTATGTTGATACTCGATGGTGGTAGCAAAGAAGCATGAGGGTTTAGAGTAGAGAGACATTAAACTTCTCATCAATTACTAGTTATATCTAGTGTATATGGTGTTTGATAAGGATATAGAGTATTTTAAACTTGATCAGGCTAACATGACCATGAATGAGTATGAAAATTGCTTTACTGAGCATGTGTAGTATTCTCAAAGGTCACATAAAATGAGAGGATAAAGAATCAATGGTTCGATATGGGACTTTGATCTGATATATTCTCTTTAGTTTTTATACTGACACTCTCCTATTATTCTATAATGATGGATAGGGCATTGTGGGTTGAGATTGGCCTTGATAGTAAGTCAGGGTTGATGGGAAATCCTTTTCCTCTAAGTGGAAGTTTCATGAGTTCCCATCATGGGAAGAGAATATGAGATGAGTTTCATAGTATATTTTGATAGTAGGATTCTTGTATACCTCTTGCGGTCCCTAATAGAGGCCCATTGAAATTCTACGACTTTTGAAAACATGGGTACTCAAAACGGGGTTCAACGGAGGCATAAAAGATATGTGGTTCTTGTTGACTCTTAGGTCAGTTGTATAAGGTTAACTTTTTCTATTTTCCTCCAAACAGTGGTACATGATCATCATAAAAAAATTAGTATGATGTAATCTGATGCTTCAATATCTAAGGGTTTCCTACCACATGAATCCAAAATAAAGCTTCTTCACACAGTGGAAGAGTCTCTAGAAGAACATATGAGTCCAATGACTATGAGAGGTTACAAATTTATTTGATACTTTATCATCTCACTCTTTTATATAAACTTCTATTGTGAATGTAATAATCATCCTATTGTGTGTTTATCTTATGTGATTGATATTACTACACCCATCAAAATGGAGATAGACCAGGTATTCCTTATCCTTATTGTGACTTACCTTTATCAAAGACTGATCATACATGTGATTTTTGGTTCTCGACATGAATCCTCTTAATTTCAATTTTGGTATGTATTAGCTCATTTCTAATAAAGATGAAATTTATTTCTATCATTAACAAGTATCCATTATTACACCCAATGGGTTGTACCATATTTTTCAAGGGAAATGGGACCCGATGTAAAGTAGAGATGAACCATATTATCCAGTATTCGGGAATGTGATATCAATTTTCACTTTTGATCTTTAGTGTGAAACCATGAGGGATGATCACCCTCTAGTTTTCATCAATTTTGATGGTGTTTTTCCTTCACAGTTCTCTAGTTTTACATCATTAAGTGAGGTCAAGTTTTCTATTGTACTTGTGTTAGGTACCCATCCATTATTAATTACTTCTTACCATATGGAATCAGATAATATGAAAGATTTGAGGACTCAATTGGATGGTCTTTTGTTGAAATTATTTATATACTTGGGTGTGTCACTTTGGGCACTGCATGTTCTCTTTTATAAGAAATATGATGGGTCACTTTTCCTTTGTGGTGAATAAAAAAATCTCAATCAAGTTACAATAAAGAACAAGTATCCATTTCATTGGGTTTTTGATATGTTTGACTCATTAAAAGTGGAAAAGTGGTTCTCAAAGATTTATATTCAACCCAGTTATAATCAGTTGATAATAGATTAATCTGTAAGTTAGAAAACTTTCTTCCTAAAAAGGTTTTCCATTATGAGTATCTTTTCATACCATTTGGTCTAACCTATGCTCCTAAAATGTTTTATGGATTTTATGAACAAGATCCATCAATAGTATCTTGATACTTTTGTGATGGTATTTTTGGATGAAATCCATGTTTACTCTAAGTCAATAGAGGATAATGTGGGTTATTAGAGAGTATTTATAGAATTTTTTAAATGTCACCAACATTATTAAAAGAAATCAAAATGCAATTTCATGATTAGGGAGTGAAGTTCATAGGAAATGATATCCTGAAACATGGTATTTTAGTTTAACACGAGAAGGTGAAAACTGTTATTAAATTATAGAAACCACGTTATATTTTTTGAGATTCACATCTTCTTGAGTTTATATGGATATTATCAATGATTTGTAAATAATTTCTCAATTTTTTCTTCTCTAATGACCGATCGTACTCATAAGCGAGTGAGTTTCCTTATGATGTGATATTTCAGTGTTCTTCTATTGAGCTGAAATGTATTCTTACTACTATGCTAGTGTTGACACTTGCATAGTCTGGGTAGGGATATGTGGTATTCTATAATTCATCCAGTTCAGGATTTGTATGTTTTCTTATGTATGGTGATCATTTCATTTCTAATGTCTCTCAGAATATTTGGAAACACGAGAATAATTATGTGACCCATGACCTTGAACATGCAGATTTTATTCACACACTTAAAAGTTGGAGGCAATATATTTTCATAAAAAGGGTTTCTATATATTTCATCCACATTATATTGAGTTATATCTTCTCTAAAAAATATTTGAATCTCATCCAGAGGAATTGGGTGTATTACCTATAATATTTTGATTTCAATATTACCAACAAAATATGAAGATACAATATTATAGAATATTCTTTGAGTAGGAATCTTCCCACCCAAGTCATGAAAGAATCATCAAAATTATGGAAATTGATGGATCTTTTTGCGTAGTTTCATACTGGATTTTAGGAAATTGTGGATGAGGTAGTCTTGGAGAGTGTTTAGTTTAATTTCTCTCTTCATGAGACAAATATTTAGGAACAACAACTTCAGGATGAATTATACAACATTAGAGACTCTTTTAATAGTGGGGTGACCATTACTGAGTGGTCATTATCCACATAGGGTATTATATGTTTTCAAAATTGGTTTCTTGTGCTGTTAGCTATGAATAAATCTATGGTGGTGTATTTCAATAGTTACTAAATGTATGTTCACCTAAGAACCATGAAGATGGTCTATGACATGTGTTGAGGACTCTAGTGGTTAGGTATGAGAATGGGCATTACTGAGTTTATCTCTTATTTTTGTACATGACAATAGGTCATGACCTATTATTAAATACCAACAGGTTTGCTTCATCCAAATCCAATGCCAACATGGAAGTGGATTGAGATTTCTATGGAAACTATGGTTGGGTTGCTACATACCTAGAGAAAGAATAGTTCAATATGGGTTTTCATGGATATACTGACCAAATCATCTCACAACTTACACATTCATTATATAACTAATGTTGAGGAGCTGGTAAATCATTATGTGAGAGATATTATTTATTTTAATAGAGTTTCATCTTCTCTAGTTTTTAATAGAGAACCCCACTTTACATATCAATTTTGGAGAGTCCTTCAAGAGGCACTGGTATTATAGGATTGATTAAGTATATCATACCATTCATAGGGGGATGGAAAGAGAGAGTTATACATATTCTTTAGTATAAGATTCATGAATATACTATTGACTTTGGTGGAGCTTGTGATGAACATATGGGACTAGTTAAGTTTCACTAGGAAAATAGTTACTAGTCCATGAGAAAAATGTATTTTATTGAGGCATTGTACCATCATCCTTTTACATATCTTATTTCTTAGTCAGAGATCAATGAAAGTTACTTGGTTGGATTGAGCTTGGTTCAAGAGGTGACAATGAATAATCAGTTGATTTGTTAACGGTTTTTTCGTGGAAATGTGATAGAATAAATATTATGCTGATCAGTGGGACTGACCATTGGAGTATTAGGTTGGTGATCAGGTGTTATGGAAAGCTTCACCCTATTTTTTTCATCAATATCTTGGAAATAAAGGACTAATTTATCCTCATTTTGTAGGACCTTTTGTGTTTGTTGAGAAGGTGGGGAAAGTGTCTTACTATTTATCACATCACCCAAAGTTGATGTAAACACATTATATGTTCTATATATCGCTATTGAAAATGTATTATTCTGATCAATCTCATGTGGGGAGTTGGAGTGATCTCTATATTGAGGCTAATTTATTCATAACCAAGCATCCAGTCAAGATTGTGGATTTTGAGACCAAGGTACACCATGGGAGGACAACAAGTTTTATCCATGTGTTGTGGTAGAATTGTTCTAATTATCATGAGACATGGGAGTGTGCCGTATTGATGGGATATAAGTTTCATCACCTTTTCAATATGGATTCACGTTGAAAGGATTTCTAGGGACATAAACCTTGTATGGTTGGGGGGATGTATCATCTTGTTACCTTTATAAAAGTTTCATTTTAATAATTTCCATGCCTTTTATTTTTCATTGACTATTTAGTGCTGATATGGAATTTGGAGGATACTTTTAATGGTGATGTCAGAGATTTTTTGGAATTTTCAGAATAAAAACTATGGGTTCCGTAGTCTGGTTGAGATTTAAAGGCCGTGTAATGTAGTTACATGACATGTAATCATTTCTTAGATGATTCCAAGTAATTGGTATATATTTTGAAATGTTACATGCGGTATAATGTTAAAATAAAATTTAAATATTAAAAAAAATGTTTAAAAAAATATGTTATTGGGTTTTCAGTGTTTATGGGACTTGAAAATAACACAATGTGTAATTGGGTTACATTGAACGTTAAGTTTGGAGTGTCAGTTTTATGTAAGCACTCGACTAAAATTATCATTACCTCTCTACCATATTCCCATTATCTTGACTTATATCTATGCCTAAGAGATTATGGATCCCTCGAAACCTCCCAATAATTTTTATTTAGTGATTACTATTCATTTCCGTTGTGGTGCATCTTTCCAGGTAATTGGTCTCCATGTCTATTTGTATCTTTCTCATTCACTCCTTGA
Organism: Viscum album; assembly: GCA_963277665.1. NCBI lineage: Eukaryota > Viridiplantae > Streptophyta > Magnoliopsida > Santalales > Viscaceae > Viscum > Viscum album. Next base: position 964,276,673 of record OY728157.1, read on the forward strand.
ATTTATATATATAATATTGGGATTGATGGTACTAAAATCCATGTTGTTGAATCTGATTTATAAGTTGAGTTCCTAGATATTCTCCACATTTATTCTTATTGGCGAGTCCCATTGCGGGAAATGTGATTCCATAACAAAGGTAATATGTTTCATTAAAGATGGATGATTGATTAAACCTTGATATTATTTTATTTTTAAATTCCATTCAATTGATTTATTAAAACCCAATTTTATATGAATTTTAAATTCAATTTTTTCCATGTTATTCATTTCAGAAAAAACACCTATTTCTAATGGAATTAGAAATTAGGGTATTAGTTAAAATTGATTGAAATTATGAATTGTCCCAAATTAATTTATTTGGAAACTGGATTTAATTAAAATTATGAACACCTGTGGTGGGTTTAATTTGAAAAGGTAATAGTTTATGAATAAAAACCTATTTTTTGTTTTGGAATGAAAATAGAATATTGAAACTTGAAATGGGTAAATTTCATTTGAAAAAAAACTGAAATGATTTTTCTATTGATGATTGATGTATTTGAGAACATGAGTGGAAGAGTAGTTAATATGTTATTTGGTACAAACACTCTTGGATTTTAACCCCTAGAAATGGATTGAAAATTTAAAACTCTAAAATGAACCTAGTTTAGAAGATCATATCCCTAGTGAGATGTTGATGGGTCCTATTCAGCATGAGATTGAGCAATGTGTGTACACATCATAATAATCATTGATATGAGTATTTTAGTATATCATAACTAGAAAAAATCATGCCTCATAAAATATTACCATGTTTTAAATTATGATTACTTTGATTATATATTCCCTTATTTGTGAAAATTATTTCTCTCATGCATAATGATTTATTTAATCTATTAAATAGAATGTGTTTATTTAATCCATTTTTAAATTTTTCCCATCATTTGAAATGAAAAGAATTTTTGATTTTAAATATGAAAATGTTCTACCATTCCTATTTTTTAAATAATTTAACTCATGTTTAGGTTTATATTTATTTTGAAATATTATTATGGGACACTTGGTGAGACCCTACTGGGGTTTTTAGACCACACAAACAATTTCCATCTGTAATTTGTTGATTTTATTCTGCCAAGGCTGAGAAAAGGGAAAACACAACATTGAGGTGGAGGTTGTTCTTGAATCCTTAGAGATTAAAGATGAGTTTACTTTGTTATATCAGTATATCTTGTATGTTTTCTGGTACATTGATGGCATACTGTGTGAGATTTTGATATACTTATTCAGTTTTTTTTGGAACTATCTCCCTTTAAATCTTTTTGAGAAAATAATATTTTTTTATTATATTATGTTTGTGGATAATTAATTTCCACATTTGTTTTTAATGATAACAAGTGCTAGTCACCAACCCATGGAGATCAGGAATACCATTTTGGTAATGTTTGTATCAGCTCAGTTATTAGGGTACTGGGGTATTTGGGATGGTTCGTAACATGTCAATCCTTATCATGTTTTCTTCTAAATTTTTTCATGGAAATTTCTATGAATGATATATCAATATGGTTACTAAAATAATTATAAATATTGTTGATTTTGTAGATTTTTAATGAAATATGTTTGTTATGTATCTAATCCCCAATGAGACATTTTATTTATGATCCTTGAGCATGTATAACAGTGATATATATTGGATATATATCTAAAATGATGTAAAATTTATGTATTTTATACTTGTTTATCCACATATAATGAACTATTTATTCATTAAATTTTAATTCTTCCCCCATACAATGAGGTTGAGTTTTCAAATGAACTTATACCGAGATCCATACCTATCTTAAATAGTCTATATACAATGGATCCAACTAAATATGTGGATTTAATGAAGAAAATACATGATAATATGGACATGGTAATTATACAACCTAGTTCATTACTAAGGGGTTATTAAATCCCCTCTATTAAGAAGATGAAAATATCATTCCTTTTTTTACATTGATTATCATGACCATAATAAAATCACTATCAAAAACATATATCCACTACAACATATTGATAATATTTTTGACTAAAACATATGATATTAATACTAATTTTTAATTGATATTTGATCTAGATATCAATAGTTAGGGAAAAAATTAGAGGATATTTCAATGATATCTTCATTTACTATAAATACCCAATATGAATGTATTATGACTCCCTTAGGGAAAACAAATTCTCCTACTATGTTTATGGATTTAATGAGTATATCACTTAAATAATATCTTGATACTTTTGTTGTTTTATTTATAGAATATATTCTTATACATTAAAAAATAAAGAAAAATCACTAATATCATTTTAATATTGTTTTGAATACTATATGAAAGGGAAAAAGTATGCTAAATTTAATAAGTGTGAATCTTCCCACATAAATTATCATTAATGTGTCATTTAATAAAATTCAATTTAATATCATTAGATCTATAATGGATGGAAGTAATTGAGAAGTGTCCATGAAAATCCACTATTGTAACACCTTGGGCATTTAAAAAAGAACATTATGTTTGATAGTGTATATAACCAACAACACCGAGCATAAAAAACCCATGAAATATAATATTTTAATATGATTGTTATAACATAGCCATTGAATTGGAGGGTTTAATAGGTTTAACCAAATTATGATATATATATATATAACTATGTTAATAAATAAAAATTTATTGATAAATTCTTATTAAATAATCACTAATTTTATTTGTAAAGTCATTTTATGCTTCATTATAAATTTTCTACACCATAGGTTTAATTTTTCATTTTCTATTTATAAATTACAAAGAAATTATATCAATCATATAAATTTAATATTATTAAAATAATATTAATTTTTGAATCATCATATCAAATTATATTACGGAGAAATGTTTAGATTTTCTTGAAAATGGTGGATCTTTAATGAAGAGTGAAACATGCTACCTTATGTAAAACTGGAATTTATTTAGAATTTAAATGTCCCATTAATATTTCCATTTCTTTTCAAAGTATTAAAATTATTATTTATTCTTATTTAAAATAATAATTTTTTTGAACCATCCTTATACTAGATTTTAGAATAAGATTATTTATAGGCTTAAAAAATCATTTTTCTAAAAACTATATTTAAGATCGCAATGATCTAATATTTTAATTAATCAAAATAAACATGTAACGTCCTGACCCGGAAGCCACTCAACCGGTGCTCCGAGCCGGTTTTCCACAAGGCCTCAAGCGCACCTCCACGTACGCTAGAGGCTGCCGACTAGCAGTGAGGGCCTAGGGTGTGATAGTGGGGAGACTATGCCCTCATATAAGAGTAAGAAAACAACGAAAATAACTAAGTATCATACACAACAGAAATTAAATAGAATACAGAATCAATAAAAAATTGAAATAGGACAATCAATAATAGTAAAATGCTGTAAAATCACGAACAGCTATGCAATGCAATAAAAAACTGGTCACCTACCGGGCCAACCATATAGATACAAGTACAAAAGAAACTGAAAGTAAAAGTACATGGCTCTGCTACTAACTCCGAGCCAATCCACGTACCCGATCTCCAAAACACTATCAAACTACAGCAGTCTGATCTGTAAAACCACTCGAGCAACTCCACTCGATCATTCAACACTAGGCCTCAGCCCGATCTACCATGCAACTCATGATCAACCTGAAAATCAGACATAAGGTCTACACGTACACTAAGGTGCACGTGCATGGGTGAGAAATAATCTCAGTAGGGAACCCCGACAAGCAACCTATAACTGTGCTGCTAAAAGTGTATGCAACAGCAATGTGATCAGCCTAGCTGGAACACAACAAAAGGAAGTAAACCAAACATGAAACCACAGTCGAACTCAGGGTATTTAATCCCTGTCAACTAGGCAAGTGCCACCACGGATGTCCATACCTATATACGTACACATGTATAGTACCATACCTATACACATATACATAAATATGAATATTCATGATTATGTGGATCAAATAACAAGAAACCACATCAGAAGTCGATCATTGGAACCATAGGCCCGATCTCCTGGACATCCTGTGCAAGGGCATTAAGCTGGATGTCATGCCACTCAATCCGTGTATCATTAAGTCGATATATGGGTCTGTAACTCCATCGACATGTACCTTGTTCGACTAATGCCGGTAATATATCTCTGAACAAGTTAACCAAAAACAAGTAACCAGTTCAGTATAATTCAATTCTGAGTTTCTCTGAGACTCGGCCTCGACCGACCATCTCCTATACCAAAGCCACAGCAGAAACCACAACAGACTATCAACAAGTCAAGGATAAAACAATTCCAAGCCTGTGATATAGCTTGTAAGGTTCAACAGAAGAAATCACCACAGTGAATATACAAAGTAACCACTGTCCTTATACATGTGAATCCTCACTCTCAAGAAAATAGGAACAAAACCCTTAGGTGACTTCCCTTAGGCATAATGAATACTGCCCTCAGGCATATGAGATACTTCCCTCAGGCACGGAAGCTACTGCCCTTAGGTATAAGAAATGTTTCCCTCAGGCTAAACAAAGCTGCACTCAAGCTAAACAAGCACTGCCCTCAGGCATGAGAAACGTTGCCCTCAGGCTAAACAAACACTCTCCTCATGCGAAATAAGACACTGCCCTCAGGCTAAACAAAATACTTCCCTTAGGCATTCCAAAGTAAAACAAGTAACCGGGACGATCCCAACATAAAAACAATCATTTATATATGTTTCCTCTCAAGAAAACTCAATGCACAAAGTAATCATGGAATACCCTCGGGTAACCTAGCCAAATGGATAAACAGAGGAACGCACCCCTGGGGTGGTCCTGGATCCAAGCAGTGATACCAAATAGCAGTTTAAACTTATTATTATATTATCTACACAAATTTAGATATCTTTTCAGCAAAGGCCTCATCCATACGATACCCCAATCATAGGTTCGTAGAACAACTGCACACAAAAACACACAGCAGTTGGAATTTAAACACCAGACCACATTTTTTTCAGACACACAAGGAAAAGTTGGAATCCCAACAAACAGGAAGGTGCCTCGCGTCAGGCTTAACAGCCACCAACCAGGAAGCACCTCTAGTAACCAGTACATCTCAACAACCCAAGTAAGATATAAAAAAACAAGTGAGGGTGGTCGAACGACCAACCCAACACTAAAAACCTAACCCCACAGGATTACTAGTTTGTCGCGGGTTATATATGACACCCGAACAACTTCTCTACCCAAACCTAATGTAACAACTTAGGTCGGTCAAACAATGGGTCCCCGCCGGGTCTCACAAGTCAAACACCAAGGAGTCATTCTACTCGGGATCCTCCAGATAACTAGAGAGAAAGAATCCTACACAGGATCCTTAGAAAAGAGGAATCCTACATGGGATCATCTAATTAAGAACAAAATAGGCAACCCATAACAGGGGTCCTCTCAATGAAAACAAGAGAGAGTTCCTATAAGGACTCCCTAGTTCAGCACACAAGCAAGGCATCCCTCAGGGGACCCTTAGAAGCATTCGGTCTCACGGCCTCTTAGGCCAGAAGGGAACGTCTCACAATGGGAACTTCCCATAAATAATATGTTATAGAAGATATATCACATCTCATCTCCTATTAAAGGTCTCAACTAAGTTAGTCCAAACACCTAACTTATCATACACGCCAAGTCTCACTCTCAGGTGACAACTGAACTCGATAACTGGAGGAAGAACCCATCCATTTAGATAAAAACCACCAAAACCCCATTTATTTGACCTATAAATGTTAAAAGGATTCCACCATCGCGATCTATGTGAAAAAATTCTCTGAATAGACTACTAACATGCCCAATTCTGACTTCCAGAGCATAAGATATCCCAAAATTACCAAACTGAAGCAGTACATGGCCAGAGCACCTTGGACCTGCCTGTGTAATAGTACAAGACATGTAATTTACTGTACATGGAATGTACTATTCACAAAAAAGTCACACCATGTGCATTTTCATGAAAACACACGCCCAAGTACAACTATATGGCGTGTACTTTACTGTACACAGCGTGTACTTAAAAAAACCACTATTCCGTGTTCTATTCCACACGGTCAGCCACACGGTCACCCACTACATGGAGTGTACTCAAATTAAACGGAGTGTACTTAGAAAAACTTTTTCTTCCCCAAACGGGAAGAACGCACGACATGTTCCTTTGGAATACACGCCGTGTATATTGGGTTTTCCGACGGGAAATCCCAAAAAACGCCCGATTTGCCAGTTTTCGCCCCCAAAACAACAGATCGAGCCCCGTGGGAATACAAGCAAGAAATATATGGATTTAAAAACTTAAAAAAACTTGTTTAAATGGTATCTATGGTGAAAACACAAACTACCTTACCTTTTGGAGGAAACCGCTGAAGCTCCGCTTGATTTTACGGCTCACAGTTGCCCTTCGTGGAATCAGTGCGCCGAGAGCTTCAAATCAATACCCCTTGCGCATCCCAAATCTCCCTCATTCTAGATCTCCCAAATATCCCATGGGACGCAGATAAGGAGGAGTGCATGAGACATGCACAAGGAGGAGGAGGAAAGAAGAGAAGGAAGAAAAGAAAAGAAAAGGAAAAGAAGAAAAAGGGGCCCGGGCCGGCCCTGGCGTCCGACATGAGTTTATGCCTCCCCTAGGATAAACTCCCCATTCCGGACTCAACGATGCAGATGGAATTGCAATCCAACATTCTGTTTAGAATTTATTGACAAATGAACCTGCATGAATAATTTAATATTTAATATAATAATATTAAATATTAAATATTCCGCCAAAATTCGAACAGCTCAGAATTCCTCCAAACTCTTTCCCTAGGGTAATCACCCTATTCCGGGACCAACAGAGTTGTCAGAAAAATTATCCAAGATTATTTGGTAGGGGAAAATGACCATTTTACCCCTCATGAGTGTCCAAAAGTAAAAATATAAATTTCTTCTCAAAACGACTGTCCGAAAAAATACGGGTTCTTACAAACTCCCCACCATAAACCTTCTCGTCCCCGAGAAGCCCAATGAAAGAACAAGCAACCATGCTCCCAACCCGAGCATCTGCACAACCAAGATATCTGGACTGTCCAATGACCTTCCTTAAAGCATTAACAACCACCTTCTACACAGAAGATATTCAACTATAACCAAACTGGTACTCCCCACCATAGGAATACCCTTGTCGTCATTTTAAAGGAAACTATGATCTCAAAAGCTCCTAGAAAACACTGAAGTTTAACCTAAATAATAAGAACCAACCTCAAAAGGCCAATGGTTCACTCTCCACCATATGGATTTCCTTAAAATGCTCCGAGAGCACAACCAGAACACGTTCCATCCTCAACAGGGAAGAACATTAAGAAAGGAAAAATAACTCGATGTAAGGTTGAAGCTCTCTCAACATACTCAAGACGAATCAATATAGAACACGATCGTCTCTAATAAGAGTACACTAAGATTTAACCGAAGGCATGTACAGCTCCCTCCGAGAAACTCTAGCATCCTGCCATAACCCGACTAGGATTCCACCACGGGTCAACCATTTTCACACAGGTTTCCCTAGAACAGAACAGACATCGACCTATAAAGGTTCGAGTCAAAACCAAGGGTCTCTAGGTCTTCCACCTATCCCTACAAAAAAATCCTCACAACTGGGTCACAAGGTCTAACCACATAGACCAAAAGATCCAAAACCTCTCAGAAGACGGTAGAGATCACAAAGAACAAGGAAAAAAAACCAAAACACAACCTACAAGGGCCCTGATCCTCTCCGAGCATCCTTAGAAGGAACTACTCCCTGGAGTTCACAACCCAAGAAGAAGAGAAACTAAACTGAAGCTCATCGGGTATTTGTATACAACAATACCAAAAGGAGGTCCAGTTCACAAGAAAAGCCTTGGTATCTATCGACATTATTCTCAACGGCCCGACTAGATAACCATAGACCCGAGAAACAACACCCAATAAGGGTTGAATAGAAAGGCATCACGTGCCAAAAAGACTAATTGGGGTCACTACACCACCTGTGCATAAGGAAGGAGTCATCATCCTCAAGAAAAACACCTAAACGTAGATCCACTTAACCTTCCATCAGAGTGAAAAGTATGTGTAAGCAGACCAAAAGGTCTCATTCGTCAGTAAAAACACACACTAGCAGGCCTATATGATGTGAATCCTACGTGCCTAGTATGATGCATAAGACACCTCTTGCCTTTGCCGGCCAAGAGTCAAAATACATCCCTGACATCTTACCAATGGCCAAGATCCATAGATCCATAGTAAATCAAAACCCCACACAACATGTGCGTCGCTCAAGGTGAAAATCATATACAACTATAACATCACAAAATTAGAATAGAAATCCCAAACCCTGGAAACCAGGACTTCTTACCGGAACAAGTGTTCTTGATGCACTAGCCCGATATCCATCACAGGTTCTGACACATTCCTAATACTTCTATCTACAATATCCAAAATAGTAAAGACCAGGAAAGAAAACTCCTATGATACCACTTTGTAACATCCCGACCCAGAAGCCACTCAACCGGTGCTCCGAACCGGTTCGCCAAAAGGCCTCAAGCGTGCCTCCCCATATGCTAGAGGCTGCCGACTAGCAGCGAGGGCCTAGGGTGTGATAGTGGGGAGACTATGACCTCATATCAGAGTAAGAAAACAACGAAAATAACTAAGTATCATACACATAGGAAAGTAAACAGAGTGCGGAAGCAATAAACAACTGAAATAGGACAAGAAGTAATAGTAAAATGGTGTAAAAGACCAAACAACTATGCAATGCAATACAACACTGGTCACCCACCGGGCCGACCATACAGATACAAGTACAAAAGAAACTAAAAGTAAAAGTATAGGGCTCTGGTACTAACTGGGAGCCAATCCACGTACCCGATCTCCAAAACACTATCGAACTACATCAGTCTGATCTGTAGAATCACTCAAGCATCTCCACTCAATCATTCAACACTGGGCCTCAGCTCGATCCACTATGGAACTCGTGCTCAACCTGAAAAGAAGACATAAGGTCTACACATAAACCGAGGTGCACATTCAAGGGTGAGAAATAATCTCAGTAGGGAACCCCGACAAGCAACCTATAACTATTCTACTAAAAGTGTATGCAACAACAATGTGCTCAGCCTAGCTGGAATACAACAAAAGGAAGTAAACCAAACGTGAAACCATAGTCGAACTCAGGGTATGTAATCCCTGTCAACTGGGCAAGTGCCACCACAGATTTACATATCTATATACATACACATGTATAGTCCCATAACTATACACATATACATAAATATGAATATTCATGATTATGTGGAGAAAATAACAAGAAACCACATCAGCAGTCAATCATTGGAACCATAGGCCCGATCTCCTAGACATCCTATGCAAGGGCATTAAGATGGATGTCATGCCACTCAAGTCATGTATCATTAAGTTGATATATGGTTCTGTAACCCCATTGACATGTACATACTTTGGCCAATGCCAGTAATATATCTCTAAACAAGTTAACCAAAAACAAGTAACCAGTTCAGTATAATTCAATTCTGAGTTTCTCCAAGACTCGGCCTCGACCGAACATCTCCTATACCAAATCCATAGTAGAAACCACAACAGACTATCAACAATTCAAGGATAAAACAACGCCAAGCCCATGATGTATCTTGGCAGGTTCAACAGAAGAAATCACCAAAGTGAATATACAAAGTAACCACTTTCCTTAGACATGTGAATCCTTGACCTCAGGCAAACAGGAACAAAACCCTCAGGTGACTAACCTAAGGAATAACTAATACTTCCCTCAGTCATATGAGATACCGCCCTCAGGCACGGAAGCTACTGCCCTTAGGTATAAGAAACGTTTCCCTCAGGCTAAACAACGCTGCCCTCAGGCTAAACAAGCACTGTCCTCAGGCATGAGAAACGTTTCCCTCAAGCTAAACAAACACTGCCCTCAGGTGAAAGAAGACACTGCTCTCAGGCTAAAAAAATACTTCCCTCAGGGATTCCAAAGGAAAACAAGTAACCGGACCGATCCCAACATAAAAACAAGCATTTATATATATTTCCTCTCAAGAAAACTCAATGCGCAAAGTAATCATGGCATACCCTCGGGTATCCTGTCCAAACGGATAAACAGAGGAACGCATCCCTGGGGTGGTCCTGGATCCAAGCAGTGATCCCAAATAGAAGTTTAAACTTATCATTATATTATCTACACAAATTTAGATATCTTTTCAGCAAAGGCCTCAGCCATAGGACACCCCAATCATGGGTTCGTAGAACAACGGGACACAAAAACACACAGTAGTTGGAATTTAAACGCCAGACCACCTAATACTTAGGAACACAAGGAAAATTAGGCATCCCAACAAATAGGAAGGTGCCTTGAATCAGGATTAACAACCACCAACCAGGAAGCACCTCTGGTAATCAGTACAACATCAACAACCCAAGTCAGATGTAAACAAACAAGTGAGGGTGGACGGACACCCAACCCAACACTAAAAACATAACCCCACTGGATTAAAAGTTTGGCACGGGTTCTAGATGACACCCGAACACCTTCTCTACCCAAACCCGATGTAACAACTCATGTCGGTCAAACAACGGGCCCCCACCGGGTCCCACAAGTCAAACACCAAGGAGTCATCCTACTCGGGATCCTCCAGATAACTAGAGAGAAGGAATCCTACACGGGATCCTTAGCAAAGAGGAATCATACATGGGATCCTCAAATGAAGAAAAAAAGAGGCAACCCATAATAGGGGTCCTCTCTAAGAAAAAAAGAGAGAGTTCCTACAAGGACTCCCTAGTTCAGCACACAAGTAAGGCATCCCTCAGGGGACCCTTAGAAGCATCTGGTCTCACGACCTCTTAGGCTAGAAGGGCACGTCTCACAAGGGGAATTTCCTCTAAAGAATAATTTATGGAAGATAACTTACAAATCATCTCCTATTAAAGTTCTCAACTAAGTTGGTCTGAACACCCAACTTATCATACACGCCAAGTCTCACTCTCAGGTGTCAACTGAACTCGATAACTGGAGGAAGAACCCCTAAATTTAGATAAAAACCACCAAAACCCCATTTAGGTGACCTATAAATGTCAAAAGGATTCCACCATCGTGATCTATGTAGAAAAACTCTCAGAATCGACTACTGACACACCCAATTATGACTTCCAGAGCATAAGATATCCCAAAATTACCAAACTGAAGTAGTACATGGCTAGAGTACATGGCCAGAGCACCTTGGGCCTGCCTGTGTAATAGTACACGATGTGTAATTTACTGTACATGGAGTGTACTGTTCACAAAAAGTCACATCATGTGTGTTTTCACTAAAACATACGCCCAAGTACCACTACACGACGTGTACATTACTATACACGGTGTGTACTTCAAAAAAAAAACCATTATTCCGTGTTCTATTCCACACGGTCAGCCACACAGTCGCCCACTACACGGCGTGTCTCAATGTACACGGTGTGTACTTAGGAAAAATTTTTCTTCCCCGAATGCGAAGAACACATGGCTTGTTCCCCTGGAACACACCCCGTGTATACTGGGTTTTCCGATGAGAAATCCCTAAAAACGCCCGATTCGCCCGTTTTCACCCCCGAAACTACAGATCGAGCCCCATGGGCATACAAGCAAGCAATATAAGGCTTTAAATACTCTAAAAAACTTTTTTAAAGGGTTTCTATGGTGAAAACACAAATGACCCTACCTTTGGGCAGAAACCGCCGAAGATCCGCTTGATTTTACGGCTCACAGTTTCCCTTCGTGGAATCAGCATGCCGAGAGCTTTGAATCGGTACCCCTAGAGCATCCCAACTCTCCCTCTTTCTCAATCTCCCAAATCTCACATGGGACACAGAAAAGGATGAGCTCATGAGACATGTTCAAGGAGGAGGAGGAAAGAAGAGAAGGAAGAAAAGAAAAGAAAAGGAAAAGAAGAAAAAGGTCCCGGGCCGGCCCCGGTGCCCAACATGAGTTTATGCCTCCCCTAGGCTAAACTCCCCATTTAGGACTCAACGACGCAGATGAAATATCAATCCGACATTCTGTTTATAATTTATTGACAAATGAACCTGCGTGAATAATTTAATATTTAATTTAATAATATTAAATATTAAATATTTCACCAAAATTCGAACAGCTCAGAATTCCTCCAAACTCTTTCCCTGGGGTAAACAAGCTATTCCAGGACCAACAGAGTTGTTAGAAAAATTATCCAAGATTACCTGGTATGGTAAAATGACCATTTTACCCCTCATGAGCGCCTAATAGTAAAAATTCAAATTTCTGCTCAAAACAACTGTCCGGAAAAACACAGGTTCTTACAAAACACATAAAACATTATGTAAATTAAATTTATAGATTATATACCTAAATATTAGGATTCTAATATATATCATGATCATTAACAGTCATATAGTTAATATAATATCATTATATATTTGAAAAATGTATTTATTGAAATATCATTTTAGACAAGATTTGTAGGATTATTTTTAAATTATATTCTACCAATTATTTGAATTAAATGTCATAAAACATATTAAATATGTTGAATAAGAATAATTAATATTATATACCATGGGAAAAGTAAATTTTTATCATAATGATTAATTATGAAGGTAATTTTTTTTACCTTATTTAAGGTTAAAACACAGATTTGTGTGTTACATGCTTTGGTAATAAAATAAAATTTTCAGAAACTTGGTATTTTTTTGATATATCTATTTAATATGAGGAATTAAATTTTTCAATATTTTTGATTGCAATAATTTTATTTTAGTCTAGAAATATTAATTAGAATGGTTAGAAGAACTGATTACGGTTCTAAAAAAATAAAATAGTGGTTTAAGTATGTATACATTAAGGATATGGAATAACATGGTTAAAGCATGTTTCTATTTTTTGGAGATGTATATGAACCATAAAATCAACAAACTACATTATTTATCATTTTTGGAGGTACTTGGGGTTACAATGACATCCCATTAATGAATAGTTTTGGGTATTTACAAAACTTCTACTCCTCCTTAGTTATTAAAGGAAACACCATCCCATGATATCATCCCACATATTAATCTATTTTACAAGAAAACCCCTACAAAAATCACCCCAACATCCATAGACACATTATAGAGTAACTGGTTTTCCCTAAAAAACTATCCCTAGGGTTCATAATATGAAATCTAAAGGAAGTTATTCTAAGTGAATTTAATTGTATTTTCTAAGTTCCATATATTTATTTATTGCTTTTCCACCTTAAATTATTTATTAAAAATTATAAAATAAAAAAAGTAAATCCTAAATATTGATGTTTTTTTTTATTTTTATTCAATAATATTTATCCAAAATTTTATTCACAAAATGGGAAACAAATCCATTACTCATGTGTTCAAGGAACTAAAACCTCACGAATAGATGTAATTTGTTTTCCATCACTAACTACCAATGTTAGTAAAAAAGATAGAAATAATGAATATATATGATAAATATGAAAATATATTAATTATTTGAATTTAATATATCATCCAATCACTTACCCTTTCACCCATTAAGGTAATTATATTGTCTCTCATCTATACATACAACCTACCATCTCTACCATGAGACGTGATTCATCTTCCATTTCTAATATTAATAAATGTTTTTAAAAATATATGAATAAATATGATATTTAAAACTTTAATATAAATCTTGATATGATGGATCTATATCCTATGAAAAATAACATGAACTTTCATGACTAAACATGCATTAAAAAATGAATTAATTAAGACCCGAATGAATGGTAATAATGAAATAGTATTTAAAAATGGGTGACAATAATTTATAATAAGATCATATCATATACTATAAATATGAATATATGTCTAGTGTAAATTAATTACATGTATAATACCATTATATAGGAGGTTAAATAACATTAAAATAAAGGGAAATGTGAGATAAAGTAATTTTTTTAAATTTCCCTTCATTAGGGTATATTTTATTTTTATACGCCTAATTTATTTTATATGGTGTACACAATGACCCTTGTATATATTATATAATTAATCCTTTATAATTCATGGTATTTTATGTTTCAATTCTTATTATTTTACTTGGTGGTATTTGACTTGAATTTTACCAAGTGATATGTGTTTCATAACTCAATTTTTTTCAATGGGTTATATTACATGTCCATTGATTTTGACTTTATATGTTTATGTATATAAGTTATTATGATCGTTTTAGGATGTTTTACATTTTTTATGTGGATTTTTATTTGATACATATGATAAATTCATTGAATAGATTTTAATTAAATTCCATGACCTTTGAAATATATTTCATCTCATTTTCCACTCTATTGAGAAAATTTTGGTATTATGTGAATATATAATTTTTTTGAGGTTTGTCTAGTAAAAAATAGATATGTTGTACAATTAATATCATTATATTATTGATATTAAATTAATAATTTGATGTTATTTCCATCATGGGGATTATGATTCAAATGTTACCAAATCAGTAATAGTTAATGCATCAATATCATCTTCATTGGGATGGTTTATGGCTGAATTTCCAATGAAGAATTGTTTTTGATAATTGTATACTATACCCTTTCATTTTATCCTCATTTTTTAATGGATGAATTTATTGAGATAAAATTTATCAATGTAACATTAAAGTGTTTTTGTGTTGATTGTGTTTATTGATAAAGTGGGTTTCCAAGGTATGTTGTGGAGTTCTAAAGAGATTTCTGACAACGTATGCTGACATGGATCATAGACAAAGGAATAGATACCATAGAGGCAATATAGAAATTTTTTTATACATGGTGGAATTTTTCCCTAGTGTTTTCCAAAATTTTTGGGTCCAAAATTTGTAGGCTGTCTCAATCATCCTGAATGTTGGATTTCCATGAATTACTCACAAAATTATGGAAAAGGAATGAGTTTTCCCATGATAGGAGTTTCAAAAAGGTAAGAAGATTTGAAAATCAATTTGATGCTGTGAATACTGGGTTTCAAGAAGGTGTGGATCATCATTAATGTTTAAAGGTTTGATGGTATTATCCCTGAATATGAGAAGCTTCACAAATAGTGAGATTTTCCTCAGTCATCATAAAATAGGGTTCTTCATGAAAAAATTTGTAGAGCTTCACTAAAAGAAAATTATGCTGATGGAAGATTCTATATTGGGAGTAAATGCCTATAAATAGGCCTCTTCACCCCTTATAAAAGTAGAGTGATACATAACAAAGAATATAAGGCTTTGGGTTTGAGAAGGTGGTTCACAAAGGTTGTTCTTATGATATAGTTCATGAATAATTGAATTTTTTGAAGGCTATATAAATCCAAAAATAACTTGTGAGATTTTAAAATGATAAGTGTGCATTGTGAAAGTGTTTTAGTTTTGTGAAAGGAGGATTATTTGTGAAATATGATTGAGCTTTACAAAATAGTCTATATTCATGGAAGAAGTAGGATTTGCGATAGGTAAGTAAGCTTTATGAAATGAAGGAGCTTCGCAATGGTAGTGAGCATCACGAAAGGTATTACTTAGTGAATCTATGGTAATGTGGTATTCATCATGTGGATTCATGTATAGATTCAACTGATAATCTATAAACAACTTAAGATATATCCATTATTGATAATTAACATACCTAAATGTAAATAAATTATGTGACAATCCTTTCTAGGCCATTTGTTAGTGGAAGAGGAAGAAGGTGATCATTTCCACTGGCAGTGAACCATAAAAAGAGACTCAGTAAATAGCCTTTGGGAAGGTAGTGATCCATCCCTAACCTTGTAAAGGCAGTGAGCCTTGGCATAGAAGTGATCTAGCCCAAATATTGACTTGGTAGTGAGCCATAGTAAATTCAGTACATTAGAAAATTTCTGTTGTATTCTCCTTAGACGTAGCCCCTTGAGAGTGAACCATGTAAAAATCTATGTGTATCATGTATGATTTCATTTCTATTTATACATTTCTATGAGAAAGGGAGAGAAGAATGGGGTTTTAATGATGAAACAAGATATAAAGGGGAAATTGTCTTAATATTTCATACCCGAGTTCACCCACATATTATGGTATTTAACCGAGATGGGATAACACATGTTTCTATTTCATAGTACCATTTCTCATTATTTGGTACTTTAAATGATCGTGAATTTTTTCCAAAATTATTTCTCTTTTCAATCATTTTTTCCCATCCATATAAATATTTTCTAATTTTATTTTCAAGAATTTTGTTATTTGTATCCCATTATAGAATGAAGTCATTTTTACCCATGTATTACCTTTTAAGAAATCATATAAATGTAATATTTGTTTCATTTTATAAACATTATACTTATTAAATTTTACTGAAAATGTTGAAGGAATATTTGTTTTAACATACTATGGATGAATGTAATTTTATACCATCCTAAACTGTCATTTATTTGAATCATTATTTAAATTTTTACAATGATATATTCAAATAAAAGGTATTTCCTACTATTATTGAATTTTTAATTTTCTAAAATTTATTTTAAAAGTCAAAAAGGAATTTTTCCCAAGATTGTTTTTAATTATATTTTTACAGTATTTATATTCATAAAAAATAATAAACCATTATTTTACATTAAATCCACTGGGTATATGTTTTAATGATACCATCCTTATTCATTCTATAGTTAGTTTACTATTAGTTTGATCAGGGGCAGTAATAAAATTAACTTTCTCAATTTATTTTATGGTTTCTAACATTCCATGAAAACATTAAATTTCTTATGTGCATTATACATTAAATTTAAATTAAATTTCCATATTATTTATTATGGACATTCTTGTTCCTTAAACCACTTATCATTTATACATATAATGTTTTAATTTGAATGTTATTTGATTGATTAAGTAAATATTTACAAATCAATATTTTTTACTCAATGCATATTTTTTATTGATAGGGAATATTGTTCATGAATTAAATTGATCATTTTATAATTGAGTAATGAATTTGAAATGTAGTTATGGGTGGTCTATATTTATAGATATCCCCTCAATACATCAATAGTCTCTTGAGGAGAGCCTATAAGATAACATTAAATGAGTTTTTGGTGTATACATACCTAGATATTAAACTGTCTTATTGTAATGACTTGAAGGTATCATTATAATGATATCTAAAAACATGAAATCCAATATTATTAAATCCATTAATTTAGAATTTAGTTATTATTATCTGTGATATTATTTCATTGATATTATCCTAGGATTAATTTTCCCCTTATTATTGGTTAAATGTCATGTATGTTCAATTATTTACCATTCCAAATTAATTATGCATTATCTAATGATTATAGTCATGTTATTTATTAAATTGAATTTTTATTTAGTCAATTACCCTTCCATATTTATTATTCCCTATGGATTCCTGATATCTTTCTCTATATGTAACCCTTACAAAATAGTTCATCTCACCCTTATTTTGTTTAATTTCTATAGGATATGAAGGAGGAAACATTGATTGAGTTCACGGTTGAATAATTATTTACTTCACTATGTTTCATTCCATGTTTTCTAATGTAATGTGATATTCATTTATATTTCAAGTTTACTAATAATAATGAACTACTTGATCATATGTGATATTACTTCTTGTATCTTATGCGAAAGTAGTAATGTTACCATCTTCTCTAGGCTACTGGGGTCGGGGAATTTATACTGGTTATCTGAGAAATTTTAGTAGATACTGTGGGATCTAGATCAGGAAAAAATAAATTATGGAACACATAAAAATTGTAGACATTATGTAGATTTATATAAGAAAGTCATAATGTTTAGGTAAGAAATAGATTATGTGGTTTTCCATAACAATACATCCATTTTGGGATACTACATGTGGATGTGGTTCTAGAATAGTTTTACCTATGGGTAATAACTGTGAAGTACATTCTTTATCCATTAAATCAATAATCACATTTTTCATGTTAAAGGTCCATACTGTACACCTAGTTTGACACCATTATAGGAAAGGAATTGGGTAATTTAGAATTTCATTACTAACCATTATGAAGGATTTGAATAGATGATGATTATTAATGACCAAGGAGAACTCTATGTCATCATTGTTATAAAATCATGATATTATTTGGACATCCTATAAATTAATTTATAGTTTATTATTATGATAATATTAACATACACCATGTTTTTTTGTTTTATTCAATGGGTAGATCCCGATGGAATCTTCTTAAAATTGAATATGATGGAGAATGTGGTGATTATGAGCAACCCACTACGATGATGACTAGAGTAAATAATATAATGATTATTTTTAATTAGTAATCAAAATATATGATTAACACCTTAAAAAATAACCAACTCCCTAACTCATAAACAATAAAATTGATGGATTTTAGTAATGTATTGAGTGAAGTTGACCATAGAGGAATGAGGGATCGATTTCCTCATTGTCAGAAATATGTAATGTATAACCCTAGAGATTATCTCAATGTACAAGAAAATATTATATCTATAGAAATGTATGGTATAGGGTAATAAATTTCCATGGAATAGTTTGGATTTAAATTAATAGAAACACATTTCATATTAGATATCTAATTATAGTTTGTTTTATTATATGCGGGGAAACAAAGAATCATCCGAGTCGATGCCCAATTTTAAAGGATAACTCCTCGACCATGGAATGAATGGGGTTAAAGTAAAATTGTTGAAATATTTATGTATTAGGATTAAATAACTATGTTGTAGAAGGATTTTTTAACAATTACATTTTTTATAAGAATCATGAATGATGTGAGGATTGTATGAATTCAAGAATCATATATGAATTTATCATTGATCAAATCAAGAATTATGTATACCATGAAGGGATTTTGAGATTATGACTGATCATATATTCAATGTCTTAATCACTCCTCTTGAGGATTTTTTTGAATTGGAGTTTATCATGTTTAATAGTATTTTGTGACACATTTCTGGGAATAGAACACATTAGTTTATTATATATTTTAGTGAAGAAATGATTTAAGGAATAATGCATTTAAATTTTGGGCACATAAGTTTAAATATATTGGTAATTGTTAAAGTTTATCTTATGATTGATGTTGTTGTAATTGCAGGATATTATAATTTTGGAAATATATAGGAATTGTATTAATAATTTTTTGGATAAAAGGAAAAACCCACATAGAGGGTGGGAACCCATTTAATCTGAAAAGGCTATAAGTCCATAACCCACAAGTGAAGGATGAAAATGGTTTGGGGGTATACCATTAAAAAATTGGATGTAATCATTAGTGTGAAATTATATTTACTTAAATTATTTGACAAATAGAAACACATTTAATGATTTATATTAAATTTTGGGTGTTACTATTTTAGTTTTATAAACTAATGTAGTATTTTTTCCCATATTAGATGACCCGTTATAATCATTTTGATTTTGTTTTTGACTAGATGAAAATATTTTTTTTCTTTTTTGGATTATATAATATGTTAGATGTTTTTTTAGTGCTTCAAGAATAAAAAAATTATTATTGGGTATTCAATCCTTGGAATAATAGGTGATTTCAAATTTGATAGAATAACAATCAAAGGATTAAATTATGATTATGAAAATAAAAATAAATTAATTATTATAATTTCTAGTGTTATATATCTCAAAAATAAATTAATATCTTGGCATTATGAAAACTATCTTGAAACAAAAAATTATCATGTAACATTTGTATCTGAGGAATCAATGGTCCTATAAGAAATCATTGATTTTTAAGTATCATAGTTTTTGACCTTCTCTTTATAATTAACTTTATTATGATACATAATTTTTATAGCTCTCCATATTATTTATAATTTTCTCCTATCTACATGTTTTTTCATCCCAATAATTATCTCACATTTTGAATCCCTGTTATGTGTTATCCAAGATGTCCTTTATAATTCCCATTTCAACTTTTAATAGGATGTTTTACTAACCCTTTTGTATGATGTGAGTTTTTAATAAATGAATTATCTTATATAATCCCCATAATTTTCATGATTAGGTTCATATTGGGATGACATAATTTATTAATGGTGGGTATAATGTGACACCCTAAAATTTTAAAATTAGAAGACTATGATTGATAGTGTATACAACACACAACGCTGAGCTTAAACAACACACAAAATATATAATTTAAATATGAACATTATAGCATACCCATTTATTTATAGTATATATATATATAAGATTAACTAAATTAATAAATATACATAGAAAGAGATAGAGGTACTAGTTAATAATAATTTACTTATAAAATATTACTAAATAATTACTCATTTTTTTTGTAATGTCAATTTATGCTTCATAATATATTTTATTCAATAATAGTTTTATATATAATATTATGTTTGGAAGTTAAAATTAATTTATAAAAATATTATAAATAAAATTTTATAAAAATAATTTCTTTTTTAAATAATAATATCCAAATTATAATATGATGTTATTTTGGGTTTTTTCTAAATAGAGTTATTTCTCATTGAATAATGAAAAATACTGCTTTTAGTAAAATTGAAATTGATTATCAATTTAAAAGACTATTTATAATATGAATTTGATATAACATAAACCCAAGTATTATTTAGTCATTTATAAAATAATAATTACATTTCAATTATCTTTATACCTAATTTTGATATAAGTTTACTTTGAGTCTTAAAACACATTTATCTAGAAACTGTTTTTATGTGCACAATATTCCTGAATTGTAATTACATAAAATATTAAAAAATAATGAAATATCTAAATGAAATTTATGTATTATATAAATAAATATATTAATTATAATCAATATCATTTATATTAGTAGTCTTATTTTTAATATATGATCATCTTATGCTTGAAAATTAATTTCATGAAAAAACTCTTTTTCAACATGATTTATGGGATTGAATCTAAATTAAATTATACTAGTTATTTGAATTAAATTTAATAAAATGAAATACATATTTTCATTAAAAATAATTAATATTAAATAATATTTCCAAATTTTTTATAAAGTTTAATAATACTATAAAATTTACTTACCGTGATTATGGTTAAAATGGGGTCTTCACGTTACATTAACTAGAAAAAAATTATTTTTTTCATAAAAATAGTATTTTTATTTGTTAATTTGATTTGATATTAATAATTAGCATCTTAAAATTATATATTAAGGAACATTTTATTTTATTATTGAAGGATAACATTCATAGGAGAAAATAATGCACCATTGTGAAAAATAGAATGATAAATATATGTAATCTTATAGGACAAGGAATATCTTTTTTAAAAAATGTTAATAATTTTTTAGTGGAGGTTTGGATAAAAAATAAAATACCTCAACACCTTTATTTATAAATTTTTGAAGAATATGTGGTAATAGTGAATTCCCATTATTGAATACTTTTGTGCATTTACAAAAATGGATCTCCACAGTTATAAAAAAGAAATTCCTACCATTATTTATTCACACAACTATATACATATAAATCGACAAATCCATACCAAAATATCTCTCTAACATCATTATAAACATTATAGATACACTTTTCATACCAAAATTCCATCCATATTGTCCTTAATAAGAGATCAAAAGGGGGCTCTTTTAAGCTAAGGGGATTTTCCTAACTAAGTGCCATTTTTATTTAATCATTTCTGACCCGAAATTATTTCACTAAAATTACAATAATATATAATGTTTCTTATATATACAAAGATTTTATTATATTGAAGGCATAACTGTTTTCCATATACTTTTCCATCAAAGGGTAAAAAAATACATCACTCGTGTTTGCGTCATACTACTACCTCCTAAGATGATGTAATTTGTTTTCCATAACTGACTCATATAGAGAGTTATGATGATGGAAAGAATGAATATATATGATAAAAATGGAATAATATAAATTATTTATATTTTTTTATCATCCAGTTCCTTATGCTTTCACCAATTATAGGAATGATATCATCCCTCATGCGTACGCATAACCAACATTCTCCATGAAGCGATGAGAATCATTTTCCATTTACAACATCTTGAAAGGATTTTAAAATGTCTAAAATAATGAAATATTATATTTTAAAAAACTAATTTAATTCTAGAGATTATGTATCTATATCATATGATGAAGAACCACAACATTCCTAAAAAACATTAATGGTAAAATGAAGAAGTTAACACCCAAATTTTTTTTATAAAGACATATAATTAAAAAATAGGTTATAGGATGATATAATAAGAAAATATATGATATTATGTATATTAATATTATAATGCCTCAGCATTAAGCATTTACTTAATCTTGAGTTAAAACAAGAATTCACATTGAGGATCTTTTCAGGTTTAGAGTTTTAGTGAATTAGTCTATAACTATTACATTACATCTCAAATATTAAAGAGTAGATACTTCTACTCTAACTAATTATTTTCACAACAATAAAAATCTTTAAATAAAAGAAGAATTATTTTCTTGATATAAATATTCTTGAATTCTTTATTTCTCTTACCCTTCCTTATAACCTATGAAAAACATTTAAAAAACATAGGATGAGCATAAGAATCTCATTAAGGGTTATAAAATAAGGAAAGAAAACATCAATCCATCAATTCATACAAATCAATGAAATCATGCTTTTCACTCATATAATATAATCTATTTAACATACCTCATGAAATCATAAGATTTATGAATAACACATAGAAATTATAAATCATAAAGGTAACTTGTGGCATCTATAACATACTTACATTGTAGCTTTCACAACTATATAGGGAGATAAATTTGGAATACCCATCACTGTATATTCCATAAATCTCTTAGGATAAACATTAATGTTTACCTCCATCACCTTACCCAAATAATTGGAGAGCTATCTCAGGATCACCTACCCAAGGTTTATCACAGAACCACCCGTATTTGGTTAATCACATAACCACCCATCAAATTTCCAAGTACCATTAGATAATCATAACACATAAAAGATTGAAATTATAAACATTTCACTCATTAATAACAAAAAATAAATTCAAGATATTGAAATATTCAATCCCTTTCCAAAACCATTTAAAACATTTAATAAAGATATTTTGGAATCAAAGTTTCCCATACCACTATGGAAATTTTGAAATAAATTATCATTTTAAAACATTAATTTTCATATAAAGAAATACTTAAAACCATTTGAAAACATGGAAATTAATGACAAAGATAAATCTTTAAAACATTTAAAATGACATTTTAGTTAAAGAGTCATTTACTACTAGGGAAAATACTAGAATAAAAATAAGTAAAGAATAACATTAAACAAAACTTATAATATCATGAGAATAAGGAGATTCATGATATCATATGTCAAATAGAAGTATATAAACCATATAAAAGTGAATCGGTTCATAATAATAAATAAGTCTCAATGTAATGTAAATTGAGACGAAATCCCTTACAAAGGTCATATAATTGACATAAGAATTTATAAATGGGGTGATTATGTGTAGAAACAGTATAACCACACAAAGGGAAGTGGAAATTACAATATAAAAAAACAAAAAGTGATTCCACACATAATATTGACATAATATAATAAACAAAGTAATCATAAAACAAAATGAGTGGAAATTGAGTTTAGAAATTCCCTTATCAAAATTTGGAAGCCTCATGTCGTCACTTTAAAATTCTGAAAATGAGTTATTGGGAGAGAAAAGGGTCTCTCATCACTTGTACATAAAATTTACAGAAAATATAATAACATATCCCAATATAAGAAAATGGAAATTAAAAGAAATAACATAAAAGAAGTCACTGACTAAAAGATGAGGGTGAAAGTTTCCCTTACCTTGAGTTTGACTCGTCACGTATGTTCCTTGTTCTTACTGAATAATAAACTTAAGTTAATTTATACTTTATTAAGAACATTTTTCAAGTTTATTATTCCTTTTATATAACTTATTACCACATTATAAACATTACATAATTATTTAAGTTAATATCGGTCGTTTTGTTGATATTTGGTACTTGAGTCAAAAATGAACTTGTTATAATTTAAAATTGTTCATGTGGTCAAAATTACATTTTCTCTAGAATGATATTAATGATCTAAATATCATATAAATCCAGTATTTATATGTATTTATAATAGTAAATAACATTTGGAGATATGAAATGAAATGCACCGTTCATGGAGACGGTAAGCCGTACGTACGCATAAATGCTAATTTCATATCATTTTCATATTTAAAGGAATGAAAACTAAACGATAGATTGGTATAATATAATTCCAGTATAATATCATATATAAGTTCACTAAATCTATCCTTTATACTTTTCATGTATTCCATGAATGAGTCATATCACTTTGAGAGGGCAGTAGTCCGCACTTCCTCAAATGAAATTATCGTATTTAACCATTATGGAAACCATAAATGTATGATATAAATGAAAAATACAGAAGAATAGAGACAATATAAATTTAATATATTATATATAAAAATAAATTTCCATCACAATGTCTACCATGATAGGTGGTAGGGGAAAATCGAACAATCATCATTTCGCGAGGCAGTAGTTCCCCGTACACAGAAAGAATATGTTCGTATCCATTAGATGGAGGTGTGTGGAAGTGTAGTTAGAATAATTATCATAAAAAAATAATATTATATTTAATATACTTGTGTTGTTATGAAATAATAAAATAAAGAGAGTTTAGGTGTTGGATAAGGAAAATAAATGAAAGAAGATTAAGAGAAGACATTACCTCAAATCGGGTAACTCCTTTTGATTTAAGTTAAAAGGATTTCTTGAATTTCATTATTCCCAAGGTGAGGCTTCTATGAAGAATATAGGGATGTTTGGAGATTATCTGGTCATAGTTTGGATGATCCAAGGGGATTTAGAGGTTTGAGTAAGGGTTAGAGGTGATTCCCTTTTATAAGAGGAAGGAGGGGCACTTTAGGAATGTCTTGAAATATTATTTTATTATAAACTTAATTTCGATTTAAAAAGGTCCAAAACTCATTTAATACAAATATAAGATGAATATTTTCCTAAATATTCTCAACTAATATGTTTTAGATAAGTTTTGGTTTCAAATTTAGATTTATCTTTTAACTTTGACCCTTAGTTAACTAATTTGACTCTTACCATGTCTTCTTGTATATTCATACTATATGGTTAATATAGTTACCATAAAATGTCAATATAACATAATGTGGTTCATTAATGAAATTTTAAAAATTATATAATTCATTTGGATGAATCTTATATTTTTAGTACTATTATATAATTTAATAAAATAGTATTTGTTTTAAAAACTCATTTATGTCAATTTTTATACTATTCATATCATGACTTTTTACAAATCCATAAAACTTTATTATTTAAAAAAAACTTCATTAATTCAAATATAACAAGTAATAATCATACATAAAATTATTTTATGTCATATAAACTTTCAAAATAAATTTATTTTAATATTTATAATCTCATTTATTTAAATCATTTATTAATAAGGAAATCACTATATCATCATTGTGTAATAAATAAATTTATTTATTTGATGTATATTTTTTTTAATAAAATACAGTGATGTAGGAAATATTTTTATGTTTCTAATGACTATTTATTGTCTAAAATATCACTTATATAACCCCATATAAAAATTGCTTTACTAAAAGATACATGTTTATGTTACATTTTTCTTTACTTTAAATTAATTCTTAAGAAATGTCATTTTCAAATCCAAGTGGATCCATGGGGTCCCAAAAATTGACCCAAGGATTACCATGGTTGGAAATATATCATCCAATAGGATTAAAACATGTTTTAGGGTATTTTAATAATATTATTATTTTTACCCTTATTTACCAGATTTACCCTTTTACCATGGTAAGTAAAATAATTACTCAAGTTACTATTCATAATGTCTAAAAATAATAGGTAAATATTTAAAAAATTTGGACCTCCTGATTCCAAATATGGAATCCATTTTTCCAAATTCAAAACACAGAAGTTTCAGTAATTAATTTAAAATTAATTCCCATTGTCAAAACCAAAAAGCAGGTTTTTAAGAAGTAATAACTATAAAAAGATTGACATGTGTTTATGTCCAATTAAAATGTAAAATTACTTCCAATGACCATAATGGGATTAAATGATAAAAATATAATCTAATAATACTTTAAAAACAATAAAAATGACAATATAACTCTATAAATAAATTAGATGAAAAGACAATTTTGAATTAAAATGTAGTATTTTTCACTATTCATTAAAAAAATGAACTTTATCCAAAAATACAAAAATTTCCTCCAAATAAAATTTTGATGGCCCAATTATAAAGAAGTATTCTATTTTTTCAAATAAAAAATATAAAAGTGACAAAAACTAGATTTAAAATGGGGTTTCCATCAAAAGGCGGTAAAACAACCTTTTAAAAAAAATTAGAGTATTTTATTCTTAAAATCAGATTCATTCTTATTTTAAGCCTCTAAAATTTATTGGATATATTTAAAAACATTTAAAATTTTTTTTAATCATAATATTTTAGTTAGATCTGTTCATTCCCGCTAATACAATGGCTATGCATTAACTGCAATTTTAAAATAATTATAACATTATATTATTTTTCGGTATAACTCAACGTTATGTGCAACATAAGATTTTGGAGAAATATGTTGTTGCATGTTGAGTATTATATCATACATAGAATCCCCTTTAAAGTTAAAATAATATCTTATTCATAAATATTGATAGAAATCAAAAAGTATTATTCTATAAATACCTAGGTTTTTTACATCCTTCCCCCATTTTGGAAATTGCGTCCTTGAAATTTTTAAAATTGGACTCGGAATATTCTTTGAAAGTACCACATCGAAAAAAGAGTCAATAAAATTGTCACTTTAATAGAAATAATGACAAGTACAAAGGTTACCTAAAATAACACATACTAGGATTCCATGTAGGAAAACATGGATATGGAAAAGAAACTAATTGTCAAGTTCAAATAGAGTTTGATAGAAAACATGATCTGGAAAAGTTAGCCACCAGAAAATCACAAAATTATGATAGTTTAAAAAATCTTTGATTTTTCAGTAGGAAAATTAAATGGACAACATTTTTGTTTTAATATCCTTTTTATAAAGTTGAGGAATTTATCCATGAGCCTAACTAAGAACATAAGGAAACATACTTAATTGTTATGTAGACTTTCTTCCTTTACTAAATTTCTATCAGAAACTCATCTTTTCTCAAAATGATGAGTATTCAAGAGGACTTAGTCACATCAAAAGTGATTTAACCAACTTATATAGAATCACTTAATCCATAAAAGATGAACTATATATTTCCCTTGTCTTTAGACATTAACCAAAAACAAAATGGTTAGTACAATATCAGATAATCACCAAAAAGGACAATCCTTTATAAAAAGAAATACCACTCTTAATATCCCAAATTCAACAAACAATACCCAAAGTTCAAAAAAGACCATTCAATACAAAAAGTCCTTACAATTCTTCAAAATAATCCAAAATAAGATTGAAACCCAAAATTCAGAAGAATTTGATCACATATTCATCCACAATAAATCTTAACATTTATCTCCAAATAACATCGACTAATCTCAAAGTATAATAATTAAATGTAATTAACCTAATCATATATTCTCAAATATTGGTTAATCATTAACCCAAATTGCTATAATTTCATAATAAAAACATATATTCTTCCAAAATAAAATTCAACCATTACCCCTCAAATGAAATCCCATAGTATTCTATTTTCTTTAGGCATATAGTTTCCCAAAAGAGAAAAAATCTTCCAAAATAATATTTATCACTTAATCACCAAATCATTTTCCTATACTAAGGGTATCCATTTGATAAAACATAAGTTCCCAAAATCTAATTATTATTGAACCATAAAATAATTCAACTGAAAATAATAAGTCATACTAACCAGGGACTTTGCGTAGGCTGGTGGTAGGCGATGCACCCTTGTCGCCCTTCGGTTGTGGGTTCAATGCCTGTAGCCTTTCTAGACCTGATGGGTTGTCACCCATCTTGCATGTTTTCCCTTTTTATAAAACTCAAAAATAAACCTAACATGATTTTACCTTAATGGTTTTCTTATACCTCTCATTTTTATCTCAACTCATAATGACATTAATATCTTAATTCATGAAGTTATATATATTGACATTTTTTACTTCCATATAATAAAATAACACTATTCCCAAAGAAAGAACATCGTACCATGATCATGGTGTCCACCTAGTTTCATCGTCATCTTGTTCACATAAATAGATGGTCCATGTATTGCAAAAATGATTTAGAGATCCTTCAAAATCATCTACTTCCTTTATCCAAATACACCTCGTACAACTTGGGTCATATGGGTGTTCATAGAAAAATAGTTTTGAAAAATAATCATGTATGAAATATAGTTTCAAAACATCTCATAAAACTTTAATTTTATAAAACAGTCAGACTGAGTTAGAGTTCAAACTTTCAATGAATGGTCCTTTTAAAATACCATAAGTATGTGCTGAAATACTGTAATTTAAAAGTAAATAAAAATAGGTTATTCAAGGGTCTCCTTATTCAACACCTTTTTAAATATCATAATATGCTTTAAAATCTTGGGATAAGGTAAAATATTTGAAAATACCTAGATAATATTTACATGTCTTGAAAAATGATAATATTAAAAAAATAAGTTTTGATTAAATACAACCCATGATCCACAATGGTATCGAGGTTTAACAGAGGTGTTTGATTTCTCAAACAGTTTATTGCGAGTGAGTTGTATGTTAAAAAATGTTTCAGAATTGTCTGGAGATGACTTTGAAATAATTACTACAATAAAGTCATCAGGGAGAGATAGGAATGTCATTTGATATCCTCCTCCTTCTATTTGTAACCGAATTTTCTTGATCTTAAAAAGTTATAAAATAAGGATTTAACTTAAATAGTAGACATAGAGACTAACCATGTGTCTAAAATAACTCATAATCCCTAAAGTTGTCTAAACTGACATATGATACCAACTATAAGGCCCCAAACTTAATCATTTACTTAATCTTGAGTTAAAACCAGAATTCACATTGAGGATCTTTTAAAGTTTAGAGTTTTAGAGAATTAGACCATAACTATTACATTACATCTCAAATATTACAGAGTAGACACTTATACTCTAACCAATTTTTTCCACAACAATAAAACTCCTTAAATAAAATGAGAATTATTTTCTTGATATAGATCTTTTTGAATTCTTCATTTCTCTTACCCTTCCTTATAACCTATGGAAAACATTTCAAAAACTTGGGATGAGCATAAAAATCTCATTAAGTGTTATAAAATAAGGGAAAAAAACATTAGTCCATCAATTCATACAAATCAATGAAATCATGCTTTTCACTCATATAATATAATCTCTTTAACATACCTCATGCAATCATAAGATTTATGAATAACAATTAGAAATCATAAATCATAAAGGTAACTTGTGTCATCCATAATATACTTACATTGTAGATTTCACATCTACCTAGGGAGTTACATTTAGAATACCCATCACAGTATATTCCCTAAATATATTAGGAGAAACATTAAAATTTACCTCTGTCACATTACCCAATGAATTGGAGAGATATCTCAGGATCCCCCGACCTAGGTTTATCATGGAACCACCCATATTTGGTAAATCATGTAACCACCCATCAAATGTCCAAATACCATTACATAATCATAACACATAAAATATTGGAATTATAAACATTTCACTCATCAATCACAATAAATCAATTCAAGATATTGAAATATTCAATCCATTTGGAAAACCATTTAAAACATTTAATAAAGATATTTTTGAATAAAAGTGTCCCATACCACTTTGAAACTTTTGAAACAAATTAACATTTTAAAACATTAATGTCCATATAAAGAAATCCTTAAAACCATTTGAAAACATGGACATCAATAAAAAAGATAAATTTTTAAAACATTTAAAATGATGTTTTTTAAAGAGTCATTTACCACTTGAGAAAATACTTGAATAAAAATAAGTAAATAATAACATTAAACAAAACTTATAATATCATGAGAATAAGGAGATTCATGATATAATATGTAAAAGGGAAGTATATACACCATATAAAAGTAAATTGGTTCATAACAACAAATAAGTCTCAATGGAATGTAAATTGAGATGAAATCCCTTAAAAAGATCATATAAATGACATAAGAATTTATCAATGGGGGTTATTATGTGTAGAAATAGTATATACACCCAAAGGTAAGTGTAAATTACAATATAAATAAACAAATAGTGATTCCACACATAATCTTGGCATAATATAATCAACTAAGTATCCATAAAACCCAATGAGTGGAAATTGAGTTTAGAAATCCCCTTATGAAAATTCGGAAGCCTCACGACGTCACATTAAAATTCAGAAAATGATTTTATAGGAGAGAAAAGGGTATATCATAACTTTTACATAAAATGTAAAAAAAATATAATAACATATCCCAACATAAGAAAATGGAAATTAAAATACATAACATAAAAGAAGTATTTGACTAAAAGAGGAGGGTGGTTCCCTTACATTGAGTCCGACTCATCATTTATGTTCCTTGTTTTTACTGAATAATAAACTTAATTTAATTTATACTTGCTTCATAACCTTTTTCAAGTTTATTTTTCTTTTTATATCATTGATTACCATGTTATAAATATTAAATAATTATTTATGCTAATATCAGTCGTTTTGTCGATATTTGGTACTTGAGTAAAAAATAAACTTGTGATAACTAAAAATTATCCATGTGGTCAAAATTCCATTTTCTCTATAATGATATTAATGATTTAAATATCATATAAATTCTGTATTTATTAGTATTTATAATAGTACATAACATTTGGAGATAAGAAATAAAATGCAACCTTCATGGAGACGGTAAGCCGTACGTACGCATGGACACTACTTTCATTTAATTTTCATATTTAAAGGAATGAAAAATAAATTATACATAGGTATATTATAATTCCAGTATAATATCATATATAAGTTCGTTAATTCCATCCTTTATACATTCCATTAATGGCATAAACTAGTCATATCACATTGAGGGGGCAGTAGTCCGCACTTCCTCGAATGAAATTATCGTATTTACCCATTATGGAAACCATAAAGGTATGTTATAAATGAAAAATACAGAAGCAAAGAGACAATATAAATATAATATATATAACATATAAATACTGTGCCATCATAATGGACTCCATGAGAGGTGGTAGGGGAAAATCGAACAATCATCGTTTCACGAGGCAATAGTTCTCCGTACACAGAAACAGTATGTTCATATCCATTAGATGGAGGTGTGTGGAATTTTAGTTCAAATTATTCTCATAAAAACATCCTATTATATTTAATATACTTTTTATATATAAAATAATGTAATAAATAGAGTTTAGGGGTTGGAGAAGGAAAATAAATCAAAGAATCTTGAGAGAAGAAATTACCTCAAATCAGGTAACTCCTTTTGATTTAAGTTAAAAGGATTTCTTGAATTGCATTATGCCCAAGTTGATGCTCCTAGGAGGAAGAGAAGGATTTTGGGAGATTATTGGGGCAGATTTTGTATGAGACAAGGAGCTTTATAGGTGCGAGTAAGGGTTAGAGGTGACTCCCTTTTATAAGAGGAAGGAGGGGCACTTTCATAATGTCTTGAAATATTATTTTATTATAAACTGAATTTAGATTTCAAAAGGTCAAAAAATAATTTAATTAGAATATAAGATGATGAGTTTTTGAAATAATCTCAACCAATAGGTTTTAGATAAGTTTTGGGTTCAAATTTAACCTTATCTTTTAGCTTTCACCCTTAGTTAACTAATTTGACTCTTACCATGTCTTCTTGTATATTCATACTATAAGGTTAATATAGTTACCATAAAATGAAAATAGAACCTAAAGTGGTTAATTAATGAAATTTTAAACATTATATATTTAATTTTGGAGAATTATAAATTTGTAGGACTATTATATTATTTAATAAAATAGTATTTTTTTTAAAAAATCATTTATGTCAATTTTTATACTATTCATATCATGACTTTTTAAAAATCCATAAAAACATTATTATTTTAAAAAAACTTCATTAATTAAAATATAACAAGTCATAATCATACCTAAAATTCTTTTATGACATAAAAAGTTTCAAAATAAATTTATTTTAGTATTTATAATCTCATTTATTTAAATCATTCATTAATAAGAAAATCACTACATCATCATTGTGTCACAAATAAATTTATTTATTTGATGTCTAAAAATTATAAGTAAAATACCATGACGTAGGAAATATTTTTATATTTTTAATGACTATTTATAGTAGAAATAATCACTTATATAACCCCATATAAATTTTTTTTTTCTAAAAGATACAAGTTTATGTTACATTTTTCTTTACTTTAAATTAATTCTAAAAAAATGTAATTTACACATCCAAGTGGATCCATGGGGTCCCAAAATCGACCCAAGGATGCCCATGGTTTGAAATATATCATACAATAGGATTATAATACATTTTAGGTTAGTTTAATAATTTTATGTTTTTTACTCTTATTTACCTGATTTACCCTTTAACCATGGTAAATAAAATAATTACTGAAGTTACTATTCATAATGTCTAAAAATAAAAGGTACCTATTTAAAAAATTTTGAAATCCTGATTCCAAACATGGAATACATTTTTCCAAATTCAAAACACAGAATTTGCAGCAATTAATTTAAAATTAATTCCCGTTGTCAAAACCATAAAGCGGGTTTTTAAGAAGTAATAACTATCAAAAGATTGACATGTGTTTATGTCCAATTAAAATTTAAAATTGCTTAAAATCAACATAATTGGATTAAATGATAAAAATATAATCCAATTATACTTTAAAACTAATAAAAAGGACAATATAACTATATAAATAAATGATATGAAAAGGCAGTTTTGAATTAAAACGCAGTATTTTCACTATTCATTAAAAAATGTACCTTTGCAAAAAATACTAAAATTTCATCCAAAGTAAATTTTGATGTCCCAATTATAAATAAGGATTTTATTTTTTAAATATAACATATAAAACTGACCAAAAATAGATTTAAAAAGGGGCTTCCATCAAAAGGCGGTAAAACAACCTTTTAAAAAAATTATAGTTTTTTATGCTTAAAATCAGATTCATTATTATTTTAAGCCTCCAAATTTTATTGGATAAATGTAAAAATATTTAACAATCATGTGTAATCATAATATTTTAGTTAGTTCTGTTCATTCCCACCAATACAATGATTATGTGTTAACTACCATTTAAAATAATAATAATAATATATTATTTTTCAGTATAACTCAACATTGTGTGCAACGTAAGATTTCAGAGAAATATATTATTGCATGTTGAGTATGATATCAGACATAGTATCCCATTTAAAGTTAAAATAATATCTTATTAATAAATATTAATAGAAATAAAAAAGTATTATTCTATAAATACCTGGGTTGTTACATATATGATTATTAGATAAATTAATAAAATGTTTATAACCATTATATTAGAGGTCAAACCATGTTTAACTAAAGGAATTGAGATATAAGAGACATCGTCTCAATTTTCCTTCACCGAGGAATACTTTAATATTTGGAAGCTATTTCCTATAATATAGTGTATAAATTTATCCTTTTGATTTTATATAATTAATTCCACTTAATTAATGATATTTCATTTCTCAATTTACATAATTTCATCAAAGGTTACTTTACTTGAATGTTACCAAGTGGTATGTTTATCATAAAAAATTTATTTTCTTTATGTTATATTTAAAATCCAATGTCATTGATATTCTAATATTATGTGTGTAATGTATTGCATCACCCCCGTGGTTATAAAACAAGAATTAAATTTTCTATAGAATATATGACAAGAAAATATTATATGAGAATGTAACACCCTGAGACCTTTTGATATATTTATTTTTATTTAAATTCAATCTCCATGATAGCATGCGATGCACGCAACACCTAGATTAATCGAAACACTATACTCTATTAAAATATTATATTTTAAAACGTGACCATTATAACCTAATTTTTTTTGTTTATTATGAATTAAAATTAAATTATTATAAAAAAGTTGTTAGGTATTGATTAGAAATAAAATAATAATCATTCGAAATAAAAATAAATGTTTCAAAAAACACAATTTTTCTAAAAGACTGTTTCAACCTGATTTTTTTCACCTAAATTAATTAATGTTTAAAAAATTTAGATTTATTTAATTATACTAATAGTTTAATTGAAAATATAAAATTTTTATTAGGTTGATTTTTTTGATTTTTCAGAAATTTTCCACTTTTCGATGAATAGTAAAAAATACTCATTTTTGTCAAACACTATATTTTATTTTAAATTATTAAAAAATATAAATTATATTATAATTATTTTTTAAAATTAAATTCCTTTAAATAAATTTTATTCAATAATATTTATATCATTTTAATTGATTTCTTAATGATTTCTGCTATTAAAAACTTCTCAACTTATGAGGATTATATCTTTGGAAACTTAGATTTTCATTGTGTATGGGGGTATAATATTAAATTGGATTGTTGACCTTTTGAGAATTGAATTTTGAGTAATGTATTAAATTTTGTAGATAAATATTATTTATATTATATTATATTTTAATCTTAATTTTATACCATTATGAATAAATAAATTCGTAAAAATTATCTACCTCAGTTAAGGTAATAACTTATATACCAGTGGATGAAACTAAAAAGTTAAGGGTTAAAATGTCTGAAAAACTTATCTGTCACCAATTTTATTACCATATTTTTACCTTAATACCTATGAGTTTTGATAAATACCAATTTTTATGACTTTATTAAGAAAACAATGTCTATGTAAATGAGTTTTTTCAGAAAATCCATTTGTGTCCTCTCCCCCACTAATAGCAGGCCGCACCATCTATTCCCGTATCAACACTTTAAAATATATTTGGTTATTCCATGTCCTGAAAAAAATTATTCCTTACTTACCTCAAAATATATTATAACCATTTGTTTCATAAAAAATCTATCATTGTATGGATTTTGATGCAAACCTAAAGAGGTCATCTCAAGAAGGGGAAACATTCTAAAATGATCATTTTAATTTTATTTATTCTTCCACATCCTTTAAATATATTTCAATAATGAAATTATAATAAAAAATATAATATTATATATACTTATATGTTATTTTGTTATTGTAATAGCCTCTATCGATCCACTCCTCTATCAAATGGTAAATGAAATATTCGAGTGTGTGTATAGAAAACTACCGCCTCGTGGACCGATGTAGCTCATTTTCCATCAACACATGTAAATATTGTATATAATGATGGATTTAATGTATATATAAATAATATTTATGATATCATAATACATAAATTATTATAAATTCATTATTATCTTCTTAAATTCAATTTCATATAAAATATGACAATGTCGCTCTTATATATGGTAATGTTGTATAGTTTATCATTGGTTCGGGAGAGCTAACCCTACGGCGATGGCGACCGCAGCGAGGGCGATACGCTAACCCTACGGTGATGGCGGTCGCTGTGGCCCCTTCCCCCATCAGGGGGGAGGGGCCTTCGTCTCCAACTCCTGCCTCAGGAGTTGCGCGACTGCGAGGTAGGGACTGCTTTGGACCCTCGCCGGATGCGGGTTTCTTCCTCCCCGCAATCGACGTTGCTCCGAAGGTACCTGGGTGCGTTTCTGGTCAACCTATTGTCCCGGTCTCAGTGAAGGAATTCCATGAAGCTTCAGCTTTACTTTCCTCGGCGCTAATCGTGAGGTTTACGAAGCGGCGACCGCTGGTGGAGCACTTCGACAAAGCAATCAATACGGAGTGGGGTTTGAAACACCGTGCCCTTGTAAGTATACTGGGACCACGTCAATTCCTTATTTTATTTGCGGATGAGGAAGATTTGGTAATGGCTTGGTCGCGAAAGAGGATTCCTTTCTGTGGCCTCCAATTCCACTTACTGCGCTGGTCCTTTGAGGCGCACATGAACCGTGACTCGTCTTACATGGCAATTTGGATTCAATTGCCTGGAATTCCTCTGCCATTTCAGAATATTGGATTATTGAGATTAATAGGAAACTCGATAGGGCGTTTTGTATGCAGTGATCAAAGAACAGCTTCCATGTCTCACCCCTTTTCGGCTAGAATTTGCGTGGAAATGGACCTTGCAAGAGTGCCTCCGGAGCTTGTCTGGATTGTAATTGAAGAAGAGTACAGGTACGCTCAATCAATAGTATATGAATCCTGGATCCCTTTCTACTCCTTTTGTCACAAGCAGGGCCACGATGAACATGGCTGTCGAAGGAGGCTCAGGGGTGGTGGAAGTTTTGATGTGCCAGATGTACCAGCGGGTGTTCCCTCGGAAGGAGAAGTGGTCACCATGGGTGCCGAGAAAGACAGCGATCAGTCTTCACCTGTAGGCAGGCCCCATGTCTGTCACGCTCCCTCCAAATCAGTTGGGGACTTTGAGCCGATGGTTCAGGGGGTGCTGTCAGGGGAGGTAGATGTTCCATTGATAGGAGTACAGGTGGAAGTGAATTAATCTTGGATAAAGGAGACCATATCAGGGGCTGTGGTGTCTACCCCTCTAGAGGTTTCTGGATCGGCCAACCGGGAGAATGGAAAGCAGAATGAACTGAGCCTTGATGCTGCAATCAATATACAGGGCCGGGACATGAATGAAGTATGTAATCTCCAGTATATGGGCAGGGTACTTGAGCTTCAGTAAGGCTTGGGTGAGCCTGAAATGCCAGACCAGAACACCTCAACAAGTCTGATTAAGGTTGGGGTGGATGAGGCTATTCCTTGTTCCCCAAACCGTTTTGATTTACTGGAAAATCCGGATGTTGTAGTGGACCATGTTGGGGAAGATGAGCCAATACCTTGCCATCAACAGAACGAAGGTGATATAACTAATTGTGGCATTTCCCACGGAATGATGGCTAGCCAGTCTGGTGGTGGTGTGGCTGATTCGGAGGGAGTCAACAGGGCCGCATCGGATCAGGTGATTGAGGGGGTTACAACTCAGAAGAATAGTATGAGTTGTAAAAAGAGGAAGGGGAAAAAAGATTACTCCTTGATTCCCCCTCTATTGGAGACCCGCTCTGTGAAGAAACTACCGTTGACAATGTCCAATGTGGTGAATCAGGCTTTAAGCAAGGGGAACATAGATGAAATGGACATTTCTACGGGGAAGATAGGGACTAGAAAGGAACCCATCCTTAGTTTCGAGGAGGATATGGTCAAGGAGTTCCTGTATGTGGACATTCCACAGGAAGAGGCTGACATGATGGGAAGGGCGGTAAGAGTGGAAGTCGATCACGAACAGGAAAAGTGGATTGAAAAGCAAGACTTGATATTAATGAGAGGCTTCAATGACAAGAAAATCAGAAAAGAGGAATATATCCGCACTTGGGAAAAAATGGATAACTATTTGGAAGATGTTATTGGAGAAGATCCTGGGGCTAAGGTATGGATAATACATTGGAATCTCTACAGGGAAGAAAGCAATAATAGGCTAAGGTTGTGTTTTGGTAACATTTCCTTTTCTTATGAGGCTTCGCCCCTGGTTTGACTTGGGAAGTGCAGTTGGGGATTCCTCATCGGGCTAGAGCACTCTACCATTTCCTTGGCAGGTCATTCGGGACATGGCTGATTCGGAGGGATGGCAACATCGGGAGGGACCATGCTTGCATGGGATCGCCGAGTGTCCAGCTTAGAGATGGTGGTGTTGTTGTTGCGTGTATGTGGTAGTTTTTGCTCTTTCTGGTGTTTTTTGGGTTTGTTTGGCTGCTTTGTTGAACTTTTGGTTTCTCACTTTTTCCACAAAAGTGTTTTCTTAATAAAAAAAAAATAATTGTCGTCGTCGCTCTTATATATGGTGGAATATCATCTCCAAAATCAATGTGATTAGTTTTTCAATTACCCATTAAATAGAAAGTAATAAGGATATTATTAATTAATATATGTGATATATATGAAATTATATTTATTATGTAATATTAATATATTACCCACGTACTAACCCTTTCACTTGTTATTGTAATAGCATTGTTGCTCGTGTGTACGTGTAGCCTACCGTCTCTCCAAATCGATGCAATACATTTTCTATTTATAACCTTCAAGATCTATTATAAAAATGTATCTAATGAGTAAATATGATAATTGTAACATTAATATTATTTATAAGATTTCTTAACAATGTAATATTCACATGAACTAGATTTTCATGACAATACATGCATGAGAAAAAAATTAATGACCACCCGATACAATGAACATAATTAAAAAATATCAACAAAAGGGTGGAAAATTATTATAATAGGATCATATATTAAATTATAAATTTGAATATGGTTCTATTATAAATTAATTACATTATTAAAACCATTATAAATGTGGTTAAATCATGTTAAAAAAAAAATTAAGCATGATGTAAGGGACTTCATATTAATATATCTTTATTAATGAATATTGTGATGTTATACACCAAATTGCTTTTATATTATGTATATTGTCACATAAATGACTTATTTTAAAGGTATTTTTCATTTAAATTCCATTATTTCTTTGTTTTAGAGGTTTCCAATGCATTTTTTGAGGAATGTGTGAGTTTTCATGATTTGGGCCAAACCGTGACCTCATTTCCAGATTTGAAAACAAATTTTTTTTCTTTTATAACACTTTAATTTTTCAATATTTTTCACCCATTCCACTTCCAAAATGTCATACCCTGACCTATTAACACCACCATATTAATTTTGACCCTTTAAAAATCCATAATCATGGTGGATTTGGGTTTTTATTTAAGGAATTAGGCCAGCTCAGAAGCCCATTTCCAGTTTTAAAAACAAATTTGGTTTAGTTAATAACTTATTCATTGTTTAATTTTTTTATTTATTCCACCTCCCACTCAAACCCAACATCCATGGAGCGACCCCAGCTTTGATTATCCCTCTTTGGAGCTCATTTCCATCATTTATTAGGGAAAATACTCTGAATCTTTCTCAAATAGTCCAGATTTGAAGAGGTAATTTGTTTCCTTCATAACTCCTTTATTTCTCACTATTTTCCCCCATTATAGTTCCTACATGACCTCCTCATCCTTTTTATAACCTAACTTTCATTTTTGGCTGTTTGAAAGTTCAGCTACTAGTGTATTGTGTGATATTTCTTCAAGATCCCTTAAGTAAGGGGGTTTCCTTCCTTATGGCTCTCATTTTCTTAGGGTTTCTTCCCTTATTCTTGAAGTTACTAATGTATAGAAAGTAGGGTTTGGAAACTAGGGTTTTATCTTGTGTTTCATGGTCTGAAATTCTGGTTTGAGGTCTGTTTTAACTCCTTTGTGGTGCGTAGGTGGTGCAGTTGAGCTTTCCCACAATGATTTGAGGTTTTTGACAATTTTGGTAGGTGATTCCATGTGTATGAAATCCTTGTGACATAAGTTTCCATGTTTATAATATATTATTGTTTATATCATTTTATTATTGGTGAAAAAATTTGTTTTAGTGGTATTTGATAAGAAAATTAAGTTTAAGTTCCATTTTTATATGAAATTGTGGATTTTTCATAGAAATATTTTATTGGTTAATTTGGAGCTTCCCTATAACTACTTAGTTGATTTTATTAAAATTTATTAGGGATTAAAATCATGTTTTGAGTGTTGATATTCTTTAGTTGTTGCTGTGAAATCTAGTTTTGGTGACATTTGATAAGTAAATGATATTTGGGTACCAATTTGGTGTTAAATTGGGTATTTTACATGGCTATTTTATGTTAGACCTATTGGGATTGTTTTATAACTCATGTAATGGGTTTATATAAATGTTTTGGGTGTTTAAAATTCTGTTTTGGTGAATGTTAGTATGCACATGGTGTTCAAAGTGGGGTTTTAAAGGGATTTTTGTGTGCAAAACATTGTTGGCTTTTATGAAGTTGTTTTATTGAAAATCAAAATGTTTTGTTGTGTTTTTAAGTGGTATAAAGTGTTTGTAGCTACTATATTGTTTGTATGTGACCAGTATTTGTGTTTTTATATGAAAAAGGATATATGTAGCATGTTTAAATTGTTTAAGCACAATGGGGGAAGCCCAGGTACCTATGAGGGTAGATATGTATTAGTACACTAGTGATCTAGATGGGTTTTTTTCCCTGTTTCACTTAGCATTTTTGATAACTAAAACTATAACTAAACTAAGTGGATAATGTTTTGGGATAACTAGGTTTTGGGTATGTTCCCTAATAGGGGCTCATGCAAGGGAAATGATTGTGACATGGATATTTTACACTGAGGTACGAGGTACATAGGGCCCGAGACTATCTAGTGCCTAGGGGTATTCCCGGTTTTGGTGATCATTGGATTTTTGGTATTTACCCTTGTCTTAGGGTGTCTTTTTCTATACATTATAGTATCTATAATTTCTTATTTAAATGTGTTAACATTTTAAAAGTTTTATTTTGAAAACTTCCTACAATTGAAAGTTTCATTTCAAGGAATTTGTCATTGCTTTTCCTTACATATCAAAACTGCAAGATTTTCACCTTGTATTGAATACTATTTGGAATATTTGGGTGTTATATTGTTGGGCTTAGTCTCACACCCTACTTACAACCCTTGGGTGTAAGTAGACTTGATTAGTTTTGACACAGGTAAAGGAAAAGCCTCGGGTGAAGGTGATTCAGGTTGTTAGTCCCCTTCTATGGTGCGATGTTATGGAGAAGGCTCAAGGTTGATGACCCCTTGTTGTGTGAAGTATTTGTGGATGATTTTATGCTATTTATATTTATTTTTATACCTCTTGTACTTTATTTAAAACCATGTATTCCGATCTGGTTTCTGTTAAGGCTTGTTTGGCATGAAAATTTCATATTCATATTAATGATTGTTTTTAATGTTTTATGATTTCATACTATGATAAATCCTTCCCAAACCAAATTTATTGATACCTAGGAACTTGTGCCAACCCGTGGGGATAGGGAACACCCTCCAAGACTTTTCATGGTCTGTATTTGGTGCCGGTATTAGTGGAAACCCGATTCAGTTCGTTACAAAATGGTATCAGAGGAGGACAATGTTTTTGGGTTATATTACTATTTTGGGATGAGTTGGGATAGATAGAAGTAAGAACTATTTGGGATCAGGGTTTTGGTCACATGTAGGGTGCCTGGCCTGCACCTCTCGTGGCAGACCTTGATCCACCAGGGGACGTTGGAATTTTCTGATTGACTTCACTTCCAGGTGAGACGTGTGGTCTACAGACCACACGTGGACATTGAGCAGGTGTGGAGTAGTTGTTTATTTTATTAATATAATGTGTTTAGATTTTTTATATATGATTTATTTGATTAAAATTTTCATAATTGTGGTATTTAGTATTGTTTTAGAGACTATTATATTTTTTAGTAACATGCCTCCCCAGAAAGCTCCCATTTTCCCACAGGAGGAAGCTGGAGAGAGTTCTCCCAGATCGATTGATTAGATTCTAGTTGAGGATGTGGTATGGGATGTCCATGATCTATGATAGGGACCAAATCCTATTTCGATTCCTTTTAGGGAAGAATAGATAGGTCCTACAAAAGATAATTCTTAGGAGTTTATGAAAAACAAGCATCCTACTTTATGAGGTAGCATAGAACACCAAGAAGTAGAGGAATTGATCGAGAAGATAGAGCACATGTTAGAGTTCCTGGATACACCAGAGGAGATCAGGGTGAAATGTGCCTCCTTTTTGATGGATTGTCCCAGCCGCATGTGGTGGGATTCAATACTTCAGACTAGGATGAATGGGCACATGCGTTGGGGAGATTTCAAGGCTCTCTTCAATGAACAGTACTACTCTAAGGTCTTGGCATATTCCATGTCCCAAGAGTTCATAGACCT
Source organism: Viscum album (assembly GCA_963277665.1). Lineage (NCBI taxonomy): Eukaryota > Viridiplantae > Streptophyta > Magnoliopsida > Santalales > Viscaceae > Viscum > Viscum album. Next base: position 964,318,756 of record OY728157.1, read on the forward strand.
TGTTCATGGGAATATTTCTGTGATCGAGTACGCTGACCATTTTTCTGAACTAGTTCGGTAAGCTCTTGAAATCGTCTCGAATGAACAAGCGAAGGACCAGAGGTCTAAGAAAGGTTTGCGACCAGAGATATACTCCCAGGTTTTCTTGTTTAAGTAGAGGACCTATACTGAGGTGGTTGATCGAGAATGCATGGTTCAGATTGACAGTAAAGTCAGGGATGGTTTCTCTGGGTCAATATTAGTAGGGGGAACTGGAAGCTCTTCAGATAAGAAAATGATGCAAGAGGAACATGTGAATAAGGGAGGTAGTAGTTCAGGCCACTATTCCATGCAGTTTTCATCCATGGATTCTGATGCGAGATCAGTCTTGTACCACTAGTGTGGGAGGTTTGGGAACATCCAAACAAAATTCCCACTACCAATGTGGAGGTATGGGTCACTTGCATCGCTTTTTCCGGGTGGCACATCCACTTTCGGGTGGGGCAGGGTCAGTAGATTCAAGCTGAGTGCCAGCTCAGTCCGAGCCATCAAGGATAGGGGGATATCATTTTGGTGGCCATGGTGGTAGGTATGGGTCATCTTCTGGGTATATCCAGTTCAGGGCATAGCCACAGACTAATGATCATCCCCAGCCAGAGACCAGATATCTTCATGCGGTGGATCAGGCACCAGTAGGATTAGAGGTGGGACTGTCGACAGTTCAAGGTACCTTTTTGATCACATCTTCTTTAAGTACTGATCTTTTTGATACTGGTGCCTCTATTTCATTGATTTCTTCCCATTTTGTTGACATGCTAAATTTTCCAACCGAGTTGTTGTCTTTTGTGATGGAGTTGGTGATGCTGCTGGGAAAGAAGAAGGAGAAGGGTCTTAGGTTCCCGTCATGTGCGCTTTCTGTGTCAGGGGTTGAGATGGAGTGGGAACTCTTGGTCTTAGATATGGAACTTTTTGACATAATACTTGGCATGGATTGGATAGTAAACTTCCAATCACACATCTATTTCTACATGTGGTGAGTGAGTTTCACGAAACCTGATGAGAGTCGTCAGGTTTTTCGTGGATAATGGGATCCTCAGTCGGGTCACGCAGGAACTCCAATACCAGAGTTATAAAGTCTTATCTTCTCGTTATCATCACTAAAGCTAGAGAAATATGGTGTTTCCCCTGAAGGTGCACTACCTAATGTGGTGAATGAGTTTCTGGAGGTATTCCCAGATAATTTTTCATGTTTTCCCCCAGAGATAGATGTGGAGTTCTCGATTGGTCTGACACCAGGAACACAACCGATATCTCTTCCCTCATATCGTATGTCCCCCACCGAGCTGATGGAATTAAAGATATAGCTGTACAACTTAGAATCCAAAGTATTCATTCAACCGATCATATCTCATTAGGATGCTCTTGTTTTGTTCAAAAAAAAGGCTCACAGATCCCTTCAGCTGTGCATTGACTACCAGAAGCAGAATAAGGTAAAAATTAAGAACAAATACCCTTTTCCCAGAATAGATTATTTTTTAGATCTATTGAAGGGGGAAAAGTGTTTCTCAAAAATTGAGTTCCGTTCAACCTATCATCAACTTAGGGTGAGAGAGGCATATATCCCAAAGACAGCCTTCTAAAGAATGTACGACCACTTTGAGTACTTGGTCATTCCCTTTGGATTGAACAATGCTCCATTGGTCTTTATGGAACTAATGAATAGGGTGTTCCATCAGTATCTCAATTTTTTTTCATCATGTTCATGGATGACATTCTAGTATGCTTTGGATCTGAGGACGAACACGAACATCACTTGATGACTGTTTTGGGAACCTTGCGAGAGCATTGCCTTTATGAAAAGTTTTCCAAATTCCCCTTCTGGATCAAGGAAGTGAAATTTATGGGGCATGTGATCTCAGAGTAGGGGGTTTCAGTGGACCCTGAGAAGATTAGTGTGGTCATGTCATGGGAGAAACCAAAGAATGTGATTGAGAAAAAGAGTTTCCTTGGCCTAGTTGGTTATTATAGGAGATTCATTCTAGATTTCTCTCGGCTTACTTCACCGATGACCGCACTCACCTGAAAATAGGTGAAGTTTGTATGGGGCCTAGAATGTCAGGAATCATTCGAGGAGATGAAGAGGCAGTTGAATACCACCCCCGTTTTGATTTTTTCCGAATTTGGAAAGGGGTATGTGGTGTATTGCGATGCTTCAGGTGTGAGTCTTGGGTGCATGCTTATGCGGGAAGATCATGTGGTGGCGTATGACTCTCACCAACTCTGGCCACATGAAAAGAATTAACCAAACCATGACTTGGAGTTAACAGCTATGATGCATGATTGGAATACTTGGCATCACTACCTCTCTAGGGAGATGTTTGTAGTCTACTCTGATAAAAAAATCTTGGCCTATATCTTCTCGTAGAAGGACCTCAACTTGAGGCAGCATCATTGGATCGAGTACTTACAGGGGTTTGAATTTGACATTGTCTATACCCCAGGAAAGGGTAACGTGGTGGCCGACGCCTTGAGCAGAAGAGTTCCAGTGCAGGATTTGAGGAAGTCCAGTGATGAGTGGTCTTTTACGGGGCTCTTTACTCAGATGAATGTGGAGACCAAGGAGCAAAATGGGGGTGCGTTCTTGGAGAGTGTTCAATTGTATCCTCTCTCTTGGAGTTGATTCAATGGGAATAGCCTATTGATGAGCTTTGTCAGTGGTCAAAGAAGTTTCTTCATGGTGGGTAGATGTCCTATGATTGGTCGTCATCTCTCGAGGGAATCCTGTGCTTTAAGGGCCGTTCAGTAGTGCCGTTATCTCTGCAGAAGGTGGTGATGCAGGATAGCCACCAATCTCAGTGAGATGTCCATCTGGGTGCCACCAAGATGTATTATGATGTCTTTTAGCTGTTCTAGTGTCCTAGTATGAGACTAGACATCATAGACTTCGTGTCGAGATGCTACACATGCCAGAAGGTAAAAGCAAAGCATCAATGGCCCTTCGGTTTTATCCACCTGTTACCCATTCCTACCTAGAAGTGGGACGAGGTCAACATGGACTTCATTGTTGTCTTGACGCATACACCTCAGGGTAATAATTCCATTTAGATGGTGATTGATCATCTTACCAAATCATCCCACTTCATTCCGACCAGAGATATAGCTAAAGTGGATGAGTTGGGCCATTTATATCTTCAGGAGGTGGTAAGGATCCATGGTGTTCCATTAGGAGTCTTCTTAGATAAGGACCCTTGTTTCACTTCTCAGTTTTTGGAAGGCCTTCAGATGGACTTGAGGTCTCAGATTAAGATGATCATGGCATACCATCCTCAAACGGATGGTCAGACAGAGCAGGAAAATTATATTTTGGAGTACATGATTCATGCATGTGTTCTAGACTTTGAAGGTTCTTGGGATAGCCATTTTGTATTGGCTGAGTTTTCTTATAATCACAGTTACCAATCCTTGATTCAAATGGCTTTTTTTGAGGCACTCTATGGTCAGCCTTGTCAGTCACCGCAGTGTTGGGCTGAGGTAGGTGAGACCTCACTGTTGGGGCTGAGTTTGGTGCACGAGACATCTGAAAAGGTCAAGTTGATCAGGAATTTCTTATTGATAGATCATAGTCTCCATAAATCATATTATGACTATAGGCATTGAGACCTAGAGTTTTCTGTGGGTGACATGGTATTCTTGAAAGTGGCCCCTCGTCTGGACCATCGTCGATTGGGAAAGTAAGGGAAGCTGACACCACAGTATATCAGAACTTTTGAGATCAAAGAGTGTATTAGAAAGGTGGTATACATGTTGACCTTACCTTCTCAGTTGAAATCCATCCATGATATCTTCTATGTCTCATAGTTGAATAAATACAACTCAGATTCATCCCATGTATTAAATTGGGAGGAGTTGGATATAGAGCCCAATTTATCTGTTTTTTAGCGGCTGGTGAGAATATTAGACTTCCAAAAAAAGGTGATTTTGGGAAATTATATTCCCCTAGTCTAGGTTCTTTGGCATCATGGGAATTATACACATGAGACATGGGAATGGAAGTCATGGGTTGAGGAAGAGTACCCGTTCTTATTTTCTGATTAAGCATTAGGTTGACTTTATAGGGTGTAAATCCTTTCATGGTGGGGATAATTGTCACATACATGACTTATTTTAAAGGTATTTTTCATTTAATTTCAATTATTTATTTGTTTTGGGGGTTTCCCATGCATTTTTGGAGGAATGGATGAATTTTCATGATTTGGGCCAAACCATGATCCCATTTCCATATTTAAAAACCAATTTGGTTTCCTTTTTAACTCTTTAATTTTTTAGTATTTTTCACCCATTACACTTCCAAAATGTCCTCCCCTAACCTATTAACAACACCATATTAATATTTAACCTTTAGGAATCTATAATCATGGTGGATTTGGGTTTTGATTTAAGGAATTGGGCCAGCCCGGAAGCCCATTTATAGTTTTAAAAACAATTGTTTTTATTTAATAACATATTAATTTTTTACCATTTTTCGGTGATTCAACCTCCCAATAAAATCCAAAATCCCTAGGAACGACCCCATTTTTTCTTATCCCTCTTGGAATCTCATTTACATCGCAGATTAGGGAAAATATTCTAAAGCTTTTTCAAATCATCCATATTTTAAGAGGTAATTTGTTTCCTTCACAACTCCTTTATTTCTCATCGTTTTACCCCATTCAAGTTCCTACATGTCCTCCTAATATTTTTTTAAACCTGAATTTCATTTTTGGCTGTTTGGAAATTCAGATACTGGTGTATTGTGTGATATTTATTCAAGATCCCTCAAGTAAGTGGATTTTATTCCTTCTTGCTCCCATTTTCTTAGGGGTTCTTCCCTTATTCTTGAAGTTCCTAATGTACAAAAAGTAGGGTTTCAAAACTAGGGTTTGATCTTGTGTTTCATGGTCTTAAATTCTGGTTCTAGGTATATTTTAATTCCTTTTTGGCGCAGAGGTGGTGTAGTTGAACTTTCACACAAATATTTGAGGGTTCTGACACTTTTGGTAGGTGACTCCATGTGTATGAAATTCTTGTGACTTATCTTTACATGTTTATAATATTTTCATGTTTATATCATTTTATTATTGGTGAAAAAATTCGTTTTAGTGGTATTTTTAAAGCAAATGAAGTTTAAGTTCCATTTTTATGTGAAATTGGGGGTTTTCAATGAAATCTTTTATTGGTTCATTTGGTGATGCCCTATAAATATTTAGTTTATTTTATCGAAATGTATTAGGGATGAAAATCATGTTTTGAGTGTTCATATCCTTTGGTTGTTGCTGTGAAATCTGGTTTTGGTGATGTTTGTTAAGTAAATGATTTTTGGGTACCAATTTGGTGTTAAATTGGGTGTTTTACATGGCTATTTTAGGTTATGCCTATTGGGGTTGTTTTATAACTCATGTAATTGGTTTATAGAAATGTTTTGGTTGCTGAAAATTCTGTTTTGGTAAATGTGAGTATGCACATGGTGTTAAAAGTTGGATTTTAAAGGGATTTTTGTGTGCAAAACATTGTTGGCTTTTGTGAAGTTTTTTTTATCAAAAATCAAAATTTTTTGTTGTGTGTTTTAAGTGATATAAAGTGTGTATAGATAATATATTATTTTTATGTGACCAGTAGTGGTGTTTTTATATGAAAAGGGATATATGTAAAATTCTGAAATTGTTTGAGTACAAAGGGGGAAGCCCGGGTACCTAGGAGGGCAGATATGTTCTAGTATGCTAGTGATCCAGATGGGTTTTGTCCCTATTTCACTTAGAATTTTGGATAAAAAAACTCTAAAAAAATATGTGGATGATGTTTGGGGACCACTAGGTTGTGGGTATGTTCTATACTAGTGTCTCATGCATGGGAAAGGATTGTGACATGAATATTTTACACCGATGTACAGGGTACATAGGGCCCGATACTATCTAGTGCCTAGGGGTTTTCCCGGTTTTGGTGATCATTGTATTTATGGTATTTAACATTGTCTTAGGGTGTTTTTGGATGTACATTATAGTAGATAACATGTATTATTTAAATTTGTTAACATTCTGAAAGTTTTATTTTGAAAATTGTTTACAATTTAAAGTTTCATTTCTTGGAATTTATCGCCGCTTTTCCTTACATATCAAAACTGCATGCTTTTCACCTCGTATTGAATACTCTTTTGAATATTTGGGTGGTATCCTATTGGGATTAGGTTAACACCCTACTTACACCCCTTGGGTGTATGTATACTTGATTGTGTTTGACACAAGTAAAGGCAAAGCCTCAGGTGAAGGCGGTTCGGGTTGTTAGTCCCCTCCTATGGTGCGATGTTGTGGAGACGACTCAGGGTTGAAGACCCATTTTCATGTGGAGTCTTTGTGGATGATTTTATGTTGTTTCTATTTATGTTTGGACCTCTTTTACTTTATTTAAAACCATGTATTCAGATCTTGTTTCTATTAAGTCTTGTTTCTCATGAAAATTTCAAATTCATATTATTGATTGTTTTTAATGTTTTATGCTTTCAAACTTGAGTAAATTGTTCCCAAAACAAATTTATTGATACCTGGGAACTTATGCCAGACCATTGGGACAGTGAACGCAATTCTGGACTTTTCATGGTATAGATTTGGTTCCAGTATTAGTGGTGACCAGATTCAGTTCATGACATATATAATGACCCGTATGCATAAAATATCATGATTAATTTTTAATTAATGGAATTTCAAGATTAAATTTAAATTATTACTCCATTTGGAATCAATATAACAGTTACCATGTGATAGTTAATTTCATAACTCAATTTATTTTCATTGGATAATATTTCTTCTTCATGGTCCCTAACATTCATTTATTATGTGTGTAAAGAATTTTTAAAATCTATTGATTTATATGATTTTCTTTTCATATTTTGATTTGATCCACATAATCGATGCATTAATTAAATCACAATTCAACATTATGATTTTTGTTAGGGTTTATTTCAAAATTTTAGTTTAATCATGATTATTTATATGTGAATTTACATTAAAAAAAATAAAATTATTATTTTCTAATAAACCCGTTTAATGTTATTATACTATGGTTATTCATGATCTTTTGGAAAAATACTGCCATTTTAATATAAATGGTAATTGTAATTATTGATAAAATGTTTATAAGAAAATATTTCTTTTTTTATCGTTTAGTTAAAAATAATTTTTATACCATATTCATAATTTATAAAATTGGTTTTGAAAATGTTTTTAATATTTTAAAAATGTTTTATTAAATACATTTTTTCCAATGTTTTAATTTTTTCAAAAATTTTCAAAAGGAATTTTATTTTTTCCATACAAGACCTATTTTTCTTTTACTAAAAATGTTAAAAGAATCATTATTTTAACATGTATGATACGTATGGAATTTTATTCCTTAATTACCTATCTATTTTTTAACTATTACATTATATTTTTAAATGTTTTATTTAAAAGATAAGTATTTTCAATTTTTTTAAGTTTTAATTTTTAAAAAATATTTTCATTGAGAAAAGTTTATTTTTTCTAAGGATGTTTTAATGAAAATTTTATGATATTTCTATTTAGAAGAAATCAATTTATTTTTATACTTATGATAAACGGAGGATGTGTTACATTAATACAATAAATATTACATATTTATATGGTTTATGATTAGTTTGACTAGGGAATGTATTGATATTCTATTTTATGATTAATTTTTCCAATCCTTATCTCTCTCTTGAAATATTACATTTTCATTATCTTTGGAAGTACATTTCCCCTAAATATCCATATTATTTTTCACTAATAGAATTATTAATTAATTTTTTTTATAATTTCTATATAGGGTTTATCACACAGATGTATTGTGGTCTGAAGGAAAACATATATTTGTATATGATGATGGTAGAAATCATGGAGCATATCTCTAAATTTTTTATTATCCTACAATAATATCATTAATTAAAATGTTATAAGGTTACGTCAAAATGATTTCCCACACAAACATGGAAATGGAAAAATATCACCATGTATTTCATCATAATAAACCCCAAAACATCAATAGTCCATAAAGCTATTTTGGCTGTAGCCAATCACCTTATAAAGATATTTAATTTTATTACTATTAAATAATATTTATCCCATAAAAAACTATACATGATATATATAATGAAATTCTAGCGTCCACATTAAGATATAATATTCTATGCATATAATATGGATCTTAGTTTTAACTCATGGGGATTGGGAAGTATTGAGAAAAATAATAAATATAGATAAGCTTTAGTAACACATTTCATCCCCATACATATGGACAATATAAGTGGACCATTACATCTCTAGAATACATTCCATGATCATTTTCAATGGATTTCCAAGAATGATTGAATCATCACCTCCCATAGTAGATATATCATATAAGAACAACTTCCATATCAGAATTCATATGGATCCATTTGATTCTACATTTTAGAAGATAAATACTACTTTAATATTATAGGATTATGTTGGAGAGATGAATATGATCATTCTAAACCTTATCCAAGAAATGATGGATAATGTTTAAATCATTCAAAGGCCTATAAAGGTGGGAGTAATATTACAAAAGGGTTATACAGATAATCATTAACATGATCTTGAGTTAATGTTGGTCATAATGTAGTCCTTTTAATATCACCAAAGAAGTGGGTTATGAGGTTTTTGTATGAAATTTAGGATGAACCAATGATACATTAATCCCTTATAAATCATTGATATTTTCATGTTCATAGTGATTATCATAGAATATCCTCAACACCTATATTTTTGGTATGATGTGTTCCATATATCTCTTTTATAGGAAAACATATCAGTTCCATCATATATAATGTGATAATAATTTGTAGAACTAGAACATGTTATTTCAAATAATGAAAAACTTATGGAAATATTTGATTGAATACACAAGTTTATAAGGAACCAAAACACCCATCTAGTCAATTTTCCATGGAAGAATCATAAATTTTTGGATAATATAAGGTTATTGAAAGATGTAATGAAAATGAGTTAAACAAAAATTTGTTTTCCTCAGGGTCTAATTTTTTTTATTAAATTATTTTTTAATGGGGATTAAATATAATGAACCACCATTTTAGTAATTAATATTCCTTAATTAAAAACCATTTCAGTAGTATGTGTTACATGAAACAATGATATAAAATGAATAACCGCAGTATATTAATAAAATTATTACATATTTAATTTTATTATATCTATTAAATTGTAATTAAACATCAGAAGTAACCACATTATGAAAATAATATAAAATTGTAAAATATTATAAATGAATTTATTTTAGAAAATATAAGTTATTAATTTTTTATAGGTGCTATATTAGAATTTTATTTTACTATATTTCAAAATAAAATCAAAGCATACTATCTAAATATTTTTAATCACATGATAAAATTAAGTAATTTTGGAAATATGTTATTCGAAATAATATTATGTTTCAAGGGTAAATACTAGTTACCATGGTAAAATATTATTTGTTTTTAGTGAATGATATATATCTAAATATTGTGCATTTTTCAATTTAATTGATTTTTTAAAATTAAAAGTATAAAATCAATTATATATTTTATGATTAATTAACACTCGTTTAATTGGTAATCAATGTTGTATATGATTTATGAATCTTAATGATTGAAAATTATATTTCTATAAGAATGATTTTTTGATATACTATATGTTTTCTTTTAAAATTTATTTATATACTTTTTATTAATTGTGTAATGTTAAATGGTGCCAAAATAAAAATTCAACAAATATAAATTTAGTATGAAGGATCATCATATTTTTATAGTAAAAAAATTATTAATATCATATATTTTGGTAAAATATTAATGTGGGTAAATCCAGTAAATAAAGTATCTTGAATATTTTATAATTAAAATGATAGTTACACCTTTATGGAAGTCTTATTAGGTAAAAAAATAATAACCACATGTATCAACTAACATTTCTCAACAAAATTCATTTATCTCAACAATTCCACCTAACACCCCATTTGATTTCATTCATACCACATATCCATAATTGGTTAAAATGGAAAAGAGAAACTTCTTCACCTAAAAAAGAGCTCACTATAACCCATTTTATAATATATCTCCACCAAAATGAAATTGATAATGATGTTCCATTCTATAATAACCACTAAATATTTCCGAATGTGTTCAAATGTTTATAAGGATTCCTCCCATGTATTAATCAAATACGTCGTTTTAAATCAATTACTTCATTTGTGATGATCCTTTTGAAAATAAATTTATTACCCTTTAATATTTTCATAATCAAGACATCAATGTCCAACTTATTCACTATTTATGATAGAATACCCTTCAATATCATTAATTTCAATCTATAAATCATTTTGTATAACCCTTATGTTTATAAAATCACTCTTTGATTCTATTACACTTATTTTAAAAACATGAAATTCCTTTATTATATGAATTTACTATTCCTTGAGTTTATGATTCCACATGTTAATAATCAAACCTTTAATTTCCTAATGAATACCTCTTTATGGGAGACTATATTTTTATTTCATTAATTCGTTTCATAATACCTTATCTATAATAATTATACTTACAAAATCATATTTTGATTTTCAAAATAATATATTTTGTTTACTCAAATCTAATATAATTCATGGGTATCCATATAAATTGTTTTTATAAATGGTTTTGGATTTTGAAAAGGATTATTAATTTTTTAATAATATAGTTATGTTTTTTATATAGTTTTTTAGAGTGTGATCATCCATTCCTGAATCTAATGTATGGGTTTTATATAATAAATTTCCGATTCATTAGGTCACATCCTTTCTTACAAAAAATATACTTTTGAGTATTAATTGATCCCACCCATCATATATTTTATTTGGTAATTCCTTTTTTCTATGTTAAAATTTATTATCTTTAGAAATAAATAATTCATTAATAAAATGGTTATGAAAATTAAAGTGTTTATTTGGTAAAAAAACCCTTATTATTAGTAATTAGTTTTCTCATCCATGACCATATATTCATTCACTCCAATATTCTACTATATTTTTGGGGAATTTTAAAATTATTATTTTCAATTATTTTTATAATATTATTTACTTCTTTTCAAAATTAAATTTTAATAATTATTTTTTTATGTGGGTATGGGTCTATCAAGATACTAATGAAAAGGGCCTTCCTTCATTTAAAAATAAAATGTTTTATACTCTAATTCATAATTTTCTTAGATGATATATTTTTTCAAATGTATGTATTTTTTTAATATTTATAATATAGTTTTATAAATTCTTCCCTTTACCTCCTAAAATATGTTAATTAATTTAATTTTTACTTATTTTATTAGGAAAATATTTGAATGGTTTTGTAAAAACATATGAATGCAGACATATATTTTTGTTCCAAATGTTATATCTCATTATGTGATGTTAAAATTTAATCTATATTTTAATATGAGATGATTCATTTTGGATAATGATATTTTAGATATCATTTGATCAATAATGTTTATATTATGTGATTTTTTGGAAGGATTTATAAACTATTTATTTTTCCATGGTTAAATTAAGATATATTTATGGTTGAATTTATGTGGCACACATACGTATATTTAATGATGGTTGGGGTAAAATATCATCTTGAAATTACATTGGTAATTTTCATTACCCATGAGGTATTAAAGAAAATACATAATGTTTTTGTTCACATTGGTGTGGGAATAATGGGTTTTATAACATTTTCAAGCATAGTCAAATTTTTTTATATAGGACAAAGTATAATGGGTTACTTTTAAAAGGAAATCTTATAAATTTCGTTTTCCACAACTTATAATTTTTGTACCAAGTTATTCCAAATTTTTAGGATACATTCCATTTTTATGAAATTCCATGTTTTCATGATTAAGACTTATTTATTGTACTATAAAAATTTATGTCATGTCAAAAAATTTATAAGTTTTTTAGTTTATACTTTACAAATTTTCATTTTAATATTTTATTCTTCTTTAACATGATTTATGATTATCATAAATTTTTAAATCTTTTTTTAGGATATTTATTCTCTTACTCATGTTCTCCATCATGTTTATGATCTAATGCATTATGATATATTTTTGTATTGTTGAGAATTTTATATCACCCATATATTATTATTCAAATCCTCAATACAGAAATATAATTATGTCTTGGGAGGTATCTAGAAAAGGGATAGTTGGATCTCAATTGTAAGGAAATGTTTTCAATTTAAGAAAAACATATTTTTATATTTCTATTATCTATAACATGAATAAATTATTTCTTTTGGTTGTGTGATATTTTTAAATATTATTTATTTAATTCATGACTATAATGCTTTATTTAGACAATTCTTATGTTTTTATCTTTAATACAAGTGCTAGAATACTAATAAAGGATATATATAATGAAATCAATGGAGAATATCATATATACGATAAGTCTGGTATTATTTGAATGAATAGAATATGTTTCTTTTAATCATAAAAACCACATAATATAATATATTTATTTTAACCATGTATTGTAATATTATTAAAGGAAATAATAAAAAATCTTATTTAGAGTTAAAATAAAAGAGTCCTTTCCCTCTTTTACACTCTATAAAATTTATTTACTTCTTATTAAATTTGATAATTTTTATTTTCTTATTATATGTTTTATATAATGTGGAATAATATAGGAGGATAGCTTAATCTTTTTTAAAAACTTTATAGTGGTGATCATAACAAAAATAAGACATAAAATAATTAGCTGGTTGTGTTTTTATTTATAAAAAATTATATTCAATGCATCATTCAAAAATATTTTATGGTTCTTGATCAAATAATATTGATTATGTGGTGGGAAGTATTCATGACTACTTTTGATAAGTTTTATTTATTTTTATGATTTTATATTTGTTGTGCGTAATATATGCATTCTTTACTTTGAATTAGGCGATTTGAATGTTGGTAATACATGGTAGAACCCATTATAGAGTGGAGGTGGTTCAGTAGTTAAGAAATTTTGGAGTTAAATTATTTTTGAATCAATTTGATAATTTCATGATGATAATAGAACTAGGAAATGTGAGTGAAAAGATATTATTTGAATTTAAATTATGACATGATAATAATAGAATATTTAATATAAATCATGGCAACATATAATTTTAGAAAAGGGAACCATAAAGAGAAATATAAAAAGGGATTTGTGTAAATAATTTGAATAAAAAATATTTTTAAATTGGAATCCTATAATAAAATTTTAAGACAATAGGAACTTCATCCATGAGTAAAAAATAACTTGAATATATATAGAATAAATTATTTATAGAATCCAATGAAGAGAGAAATTAAATAAGTGAATAATTTTAGGAAATTAATTCATTATTCTGAGGATAATATTGATCCCAAATGAGAATGTTGGAAATTGGTTTTTAAATATCTCATTTGAGTAGTACCAGTGATTTGGAATGTCTATCTATGGTTTAAAGTACATAGGAATGAGTTATAAATTGATTTGTAAATCTCTAAAATTCAAAATACATGTTATTTTATCTATTTTAAAAATGTAACTACATCTTAATTGAAGTGTTTTAAAAATATCAATTAATTGGAAATGAAGGATAAATAAAAAATATTTGAATATTTAGAATTTTTCTTTCATTTATAGTCTATTTTTTTCAAATATGGTCATATCTATTCAAATAAAAATAGTTCATTAGATTACCCTGGTGTGAATTATTGAGTGTGATTTGGATTGATGAGAACTAATATTTCAAAAAAAAACATAACTGATTTACAATTTTAATTATCCAAATAATTAATATAAATCTTAGGTAAATAATAAATTTTTATTTCTTTATAGTTATGTAGTTAAATGGTAAATGGATTGAAAAATAGACATTAACTGTTTAACTTATTTGTTTTTTATAATTAAATATCAAGACATGAATTATTGTTAAATTTGGGATTAAATTTTAAAATCCTTAATTACATGATTTTTAAATTATTTTACACAAATAATAATTATCAAGATAATTAACTGCATGAAATTGTAAAACATTGACGAGTACATGTTTCTTAGTTTCACTAATATTGATAATGAATTATATCTGAGGGTAACCATTACAACCACATATGTGGGTAACTTATGCTAATAACTACATCAAGTTGAAGGGTGCTCACATGGGGGTAGAAGGTATGATTATCATATAATATTATGGTCTAACCTCACATCCCCTATATAGTGAATGTGATTTTTCAACCAAACATTTAAAGGGACCACATGTTGAAGATCAACTGACCATATATAGCCTTCCAAAATAAGGAATCTCATACTCTATTTCATAGATACCACAAAACTCCACTAAATAATTGGAATGAGGCCTGACCTAACTCATGGACCAATACATAACCATATAAGGTTTTAGAGTGCACTACAATAGTTACATGAAATAGAAGGACCATTTTATAGGATGCATATGTGTTCCACTATGATTAATATACTACATAATGGTAAAGACCATAGTAGATATTCTATGTAAAGTCTATTTTAAGACTAGATTTTCACATGATGGTAGGAACCCATGGTTATAATTCTACGTCAGGTCTAGCATCATAAGTGATGTTTTGTGTAAGGGTCTTCAGTATGGAAGTAACTATAATATAAATATGAACCATTAATTCCATGCGCTTTTTATTTTTCATGTTGATAATTTGAAGGGTATGTTAGGGTCATTACATGGACATGAGAGCTGTTCCAGGGTAATGATCAAGATACGTAATTTTCATTGGTAAATTTAAAGATCTATAGAATGTTAATGTGAATATTATGTATGGTTTATAAGTACACTACCTCTAATGTATGTTTACCCCAAATTATTAAAATTTAATTTCCATAAAAAGTTTTTGGTTGACAAAAAATGAACGTAACATTTATTTTTTTCCTTACTGAAATTAGGAAGAACCATCTAAAACATCTACATGATGTTCATAAAAATGATAATGAGGATTAGGATTATGGGAGTTGAATAATATGAGATGATTTTAGATGATAAATATGAGTTATCTTATTAATTTATTTTTTTACAAGTGGATTCAATCTTTGGAGGATGAAGCCCACAACTCACAGAACTATATACATGAAGGGATAAGAAGGTGCTACCCAAATATTTTAAAATATATTCCAACCCCATATTAATGGGATTTAGAACATATTTTCTATCTATATCTCCAATAATAATTTTATTTTTTTACTATTTTACTTTATGTTTCTCTAGAGAGATTGAATTTCATGCCTTTATTCCCTGTATGGGGAGAATTCCCACACCCCCTATAACTATATTTTATGTTCATTATTATTTCATCTATTTTAGTTCCTCTAGATGTGTTTTAGTGTTTAAAAAAATGTGGATTTCCATTTTTATATGAAGTTAATTTACACTATACTATCACTCTACCTATAACACACATTCAAAATGATTATTCTCCACTAATTATGAGCATATATAATGGAATAGATTAAGAGTAATTAGTATAATTCCAACATTTCTCTATGTGAGGGTAGGGAATAAAACTGATGCTATATTTCTCTATTCATATAAAAATTTATAGCGAGGGAACTTAGATAAGGAGTTAATTATTTTTATGGAGATATTATAAGAATAAATTAAAATATTTATTTAAAAAAATTGTGTATGAGTAATTTATGGTAAATACCCTTCTTGCTTACATATATTTCTATATTCTTCCAAGCATTCCTTCACTATTTAATACCTTCTATCCTTTTTAAATATTTAGGGTATTTATATGATTTTTTAAATTATAATTGTGTATAATTTAAGTTAAATTATTAAAAGATATTTTCCTTCCCCTTTGGATAACAATGGTCTTCCATTAGTCTATATTCCTGGTTTAAAATAAAAAATTTAAGCCAGGACTAGGATAACCTTTGCAAAAATGCTATCATTATTTGATGATTTATTATATAAAACCTAAAAAAATACATAAAGTATATTTCAATCATAGATATTGGTAATTCCATATTCTATATCGAGGTAGAGTCTAGGATTGACTTCTTTGGAATCATCCATTAGCAAAAAAACATATTCCATGGTATGTGTGAAATACTAGTTGAAATGACACAATTGTTTCTCAGATGAATCGATAACTATTAAATTTTCCATTCATGGATGAAAAATTAGTATTATTTTTGAATTCATATGATATAATAATTATTGTTATCATAATTCCATAATCACTTTTGAATGAATATGGTTGACGCGAGAGGATGAGTGTTGAGAGATTTCTAAAAATATACTATCCTTCATAGCACATTATCAACTCATCTTGGATATCAAAACATAGAGTATATTTCAACCATATATATTGGTAATTAAATATTCTATATTGAGTTAGAGTATAGTAATGACTGATTTGGCCTCATCAATTAGCGAAAAAACCTATTCCATGGAATGTGTAAAATACTAGTTGAAATGACACCATGGTTTCTTAGTATAATCGATCAACATTAATTTTTCTATGCATGGATGAAAAATTAGTATTTTTTTAATTCATATGATAGAATAATATTCACTCCCATCATTCCTCAAACACTTTTGGATACATGTGGTTGATGAGATAGGATGAGTGTATGGAGTTTAAAAAAAATATATTATCCTTTAGAGCACATTATCAATTAAACTAGGTCATAAAATGTAAAGAGAATGATCATTTTTAGTTATTCATTAATAAATAAAAATAATACATTTACTATATGGTAAATAACATAAAAAATCAATGATAATTAATTCTATAATTTTTTCTTGAATAACTAAATTATTCATTCAAACATAATGAATGTGTATGAATCCTTTATTTAGAATGTGATAAAGCATAAAATATAAGAACCATGCACATGATACAAAACATACTAAATCCATAACATATATATAATTCATCTAATTTCTTTTTTAATAATTTATTAATTTTATTTACATGAGGCTATTACCTATAATGTATGTCCAATATTTCATATAATGGAGTGGCATTTATAGAGACATGTATATCTCCCTCAATAATGAGTAATTCCTCCACATTTTTATGGATGAAAAAAAGAAAATAATAATTCATCTTTATCAAATGATAATAATATCATATATATGACATATATTCAAAATATCCATACATTTCACTATTAATATGAATTGGTGATGAAATACAACTGACCTCGCTTCTTGTAGGTGGTAGTCTGCACATACACACAAGTGGTGATTTCTTTTATCCTAGATAGAAAGGAGGTTGATAATGGTTGTTCTATAAAGATAGTAATAGTTATGTGTATGGAAGATACCAAATCAGTCATTTTAGAATTGATACCATATATTTAGTAGAGGTAGAGGAATGAATAAAAAATAAAATTACTCAGTTAAAAATTATTTTTGTTCATCGAGAAACCTCGTTTGGCTTATACCGTGAGCCTAAAATGGATTTTATATTAAAAAGAAAAAAATATATCTTGTATGTGGGGAAAAAGTAATTATTGTATTAGGTAATGTCATGGGTGATATATAAGGCTCAAACATTATGAATATCAGAGAATAAGGTGTTCACTTTTTTTAGTGTGGGTAGGGGAACCTTTTGAATTACTGATTCATTTTCAAGGAATAGTTATAAATACTTATTTTATTCAAATTTTTATTTTCATTTCGATGTTTTAGAAAGAAAAATTAAAATTTAGGTTTATTTTAAATTTTATTATATTCAATTTTATTTATAAATGTATAATTATTATTTTTGAAATTAATTTTAAATTTGAATTTATTTTAAAAAATTTCTATAGTAAAAAAGTTTTTTTTATTAAAAATTCAATTTTCATTGAATTTTTTAGATTGATATTAATATAAATTATTTATCTTAATTGTTATAAATTTTGAAAAATTAATTCAATTTTTAGATTTAGAGGGTCCATATTTGGTAAACAAGTCTCTTTTATTTTTTTAAATATATATAGTAACCATATAATTTTTTTCCACGGTAAAGAGTAAATTATATAAGTAAGGGTTAAACATTATATGAAAAGATTTATAAAATTAAATTAATGCAGAGACACATTTTTTTTATCTATAATACATTGATGTATATATATATATATATTTCCAGAGCTATGGTCTTAGATGACATATAATTCTGAGGCTCGGTGTGCCCAAAAATAATTTTATAAAAATTGTGAATATATTTTATATTTCACATGCAAAGATTATTAAATAAAGTGATAGTAATATAAATAAAAATATTTTATTAGAAATATAAGTCCATGGTTGAGTCCATATCACAGTCTTTCAGCTAGGCATGACCTAAAATGGGCCAATGCGAGGCATTTAGACTCCTCAGTTGTTGGAGGTACATTCAGTGAATTAATAAATTATTTTATTTTGATGCAGAAAAATGATCTATAATATTAATTACATGGTGAATTATACAGGGTTATCCACATAAACCCTAGGATAATTCTAGAGCTCTCCATTACATCATTGGTGAATCTCTTCAGATGATAATGAAATACTGGATCAGATCCGATCAGAATGCAGTGAACACAATGGATTCTCTCAATCGTTAGAGAGTTTTTTATTCATCAAAAAATGATCAAAATATTTTTTAGGACACATAATATGATTATTTATAGTATTTGATTATTTTTTTGATCATATCCATCATTTTTATTGGATCCACACTAATTGTGTCCAATTGCATGTGCTCGTGTATTGAATTCTTAATTTAGTTCTTTGTTTTCTAACCTTGAATAACTGTTCCTGATCATTGGCCAGTAAATATTATCCAATGACTGTATAAACCATTTTTATTATGTTTTCCGACTAATTTTATTCACGTTCTTCATTTTTTGGACCCTACAGTCTCGATTCAACTTTTTCAAGCCATATCGAGCCCGATTGAATCCTCAAAACAATGATAGAATCTTGTACATGGAGAGGAAAAATGATATAAGATCAGATCTAGGATTGTAGAAAGGAATGGATTATTTTTTTCATTGTATTAATATGAAGTAATTTATGTAAGGATCCTTAGTGGAGTACGAGACATGTAATTCTCCTATGAAGAACAATAGTGACCGTTTTTATTGAAGGATGATAGAAAATTGTGATTTTCAGCAACATCCACCATTTTCATCCAAAGAGAGAACCATATTTGAAGTAGAGATACTATAATAGAAGCGTCAGAAGATAATATGGTGATCTAGAAATTTTTATGAAAACACAACTACATGCCATGTACAAGGATGACCAGATGGCCCATGGTCCCCTTAGTGGTTTCTTCTAGGGTTTTGGAAAACTTATGGATGAAAAATTGTGTAGTCCTCCCACACTCTATATACCCCATCCCCAGTTGGACAACCCATGTGGAGGATAAAATAGGCAAGAACCCTTTCTTAACTACATGGACATGTACACATCCATGTACCTGAGGATGCAAGCATGGAGTTTGGTATACTGAAATGGAGTCCAGCACACAAACACAACCAAAATGACACGACCCATTCCCGATTAGCCTAGAAAAACCATATATCCCACCAACATGGAATATACTACTACATGGTATGAGAGCCATGTTCCCACTAGGGACATGGTCAAGCGGTGGAGTGGGATGAAACATTGTGTCAGTCCCCTCACATGGTGTGTAACCTTAACCTATTTTGAGGAAACTATAGTCATCCATATCTCCTTTGTTTGAACTTTTATTTTGAAAAATTAATATTTTATCCTAAGTTAATTTTCCATGTATAATGAGATGGTTCCATCAGTTTCTACTATGGATATAATATGTGAAATTTTCTAGGAATGACACTTGTTGAGGTGAAGTTTGATGAGGACTATGATCCAGTATAATCACCAGAGAATACGAAGTTGTAACCTCTAGTAGAGCTGGGAAATGAGTCCTCAATAACCAGAGTGAACCCCCTCTATCACACCAGTGTGTGGGTCATCGATCACAAGAGTGTAAACCCCCATCATCATTGGTGGGAGTCCTATATAGGGACCTCTGGGTGAAACCCCCTATCAGATAGAGTTTAGGTCCTCGATGAAAAGAGTGGAAGCCCCCTATCAGTATAGGACTTATTTTATTATTACACCACTGTGGAATCCCCCTTTCGTAGTGGTGTGGGTCCTCTACATATACTTCAGAGTGGAACCCCCATATATACTAGGGTATAGGTCCTTCACTTCAAGTTTTTGGCCCCTTGACTATGTGGCACATTGATGTGGAGTTTCATGGCTTGGATGGTTAATTCTAGGCATACGAGGGATATGTTGGGTATCATTGATGGACATTTGGAATTGTTGTATACTCTTCTTATTAGGATGATCTCTGAGATGGAGATCCCATTAATCTATTTTTTGGGCATCCTTTTACTGATCATATATATATATATATATCCTCTATATAAACCCCTTGAATTTGGTTACTCTTTTTCTAGGTGATTCAAATATGTGTGTGGCATTCCATGTGCTTTCCATGTTTTGATTCTCATGGTTGGATGAGTCTACTCTCTTGCTATATATATGAAGGAATCGAAGGTTATTTCATCTACACACTATTTTTTTCTCATTATGTTTGGACGAGGTTACTTTAACTCTTTTTTTGGGTTGATATTTTATATTTCACTATATCTTGCATCATGTGTTCTATTATCATTAAATCATGTTGTTTCTATTACTTCTCCACTTTGATATTTTAGGTATCCAACTAAGTTTTTATACACTCACCCCTACATGGGATGTTCCCACACATGTCATTTTTTATGCAGATGATAGACATGTCATCATTGAATTGAAAGGGGCTTAGGGACACTATGTTCTTTAGACCGTGTAGGGTGGTCGTACATTGGGATTTAGTAGTTGGGTTCTATATGCTATTTACTTTACTACTGTTGTCAGTTTGGGACTTATTTCTAGTTGGGTGTGTATTTTTCCTTTTTTTCATTTCAGTTACACTACTGTACTTTTGTACTATATAGATGTTCATTCATGCTTGTTATACATTATAGCAATGTGTAATATTTCAATATTTCCATATTAAAATTTTCATCTATCTTTCTATGTGGGTGCGTACAGGTACATATGAAAAGGCCTTCTCGAATTAGCTATGTATTAAACTCTTGTCACCACCCCTAGCCTATGGAGGCAGACTTGGGGTTGTTGCACCTCGAGCCCTGACTTGGGTTAGATCGTGATATATTGGTATCAGAGTAATTTCATTACATGATTTGTTGTTCGGACTTCCACCCTATGTGTATTTGGTTAGGTTTAGGGAAATAATTTCAAAGTGTATCGAGTGTGTGTCTAGGGACAGGGAGTCCAATGATGGTGCAGGTGAAAAATGTATCCATTTAGCAGGACACAGACTACATGATTTTCGAATCTGTATGCTAAGACAATTATTTTTGGTATAAATGTTACATGCATCATATATGATTGAGTCATTGGTTTCCATTATTAAATCATCACCCATTGATGTTTATATATATATGCTCATTAGACCATGGTATGTCTTGTTAAATCTCAACATGCCTCCATTATGATAGAACTCAAGGATACCAGTTCCCAATTGTGATGATGATCCTATGAGCGATGAGGCCTCAGTTCTGGGTCCATCCTATGATCCCATTCCTTCAGATGGGAAGGTAGAAGAACCCCTATTAATCATAAGATCATTCTAATAGAGTAGTATAAGGATGAAAGTAGGCTTAGCGTGATCTAATAGTTCTAGAACTAGAGGCCACTCAGGTTCCATGGTGGGATAGATCCTTAGGTAGTAGTGGATAAGCTAGAGTAGGTGGTCTTTATCATCAGGATTCTACAGAACCCAATGGATCAATTGGTTTCATGGGAAACTAGCCATTTCCATATAGGAGCTTGGAACTGTTGGAGAATTGTTACATATATCGATGATGAGTCACCACTTTCATGGATAGAGTTATAGAATCTGTTATGTGAGGAGTACTCTACCTCATGCTTGTGCTCATCCTGAATCCATGAGATTCTGAAGCTTCAACAGGGAGGGGTGGAAGTTGATGAGTACGCATCAAGGTTTATATACCATAAATAGCATTCTATTGACATGATATTGGATGGATACTTACAAGAATTAATGTTTGATAAGGGAATCCACATAGATTCCATGCCAGTGTAGTGCCCTTATGCATCCCCAACTATGTTGGTGTGTTTGAGCAGGAACTAGTGATAGAGATATTTTTTCATTAGGGACCTCATAAAGTTGGATCTGGAAGTGGGTACCAAAAAGCTGAGTCGTCTATAGTATCTATAAGAAACCAAATTCTAGGATATCTACATAGGATACCTCCCCATGATCAGACTTAGAAACATGGTCAGAGGTAGCATAGTGCTCCAGGTAATCCCGGAGAGGGGAAGTGATTTACTTGTTATGGGTAAGGTCACATAACATGATATTGTCTATCCATATGTGATGACAAACAAAGTAAGATTATTGATGGGATTCCATGAAATGGAAACACAATTATTAGGGATCTACCAGGTGTGAATAGGGTGGACCCCAAGAAGGAGGAGAAACTGGGTGGCGCACATCAGGCTCATAGAGATAGGGGTCAGGGCCATAGATAGCAATAAGCATTGGAAGTTTTACATCCAGCAACACACAATATGATTAGAGGTACAATATTTGCGTTTTATAATTTTTCTTCAATATTAGTATGCATAGGTTATATTAATTCATTTATCTCTATACTCCTAGTGAAAGAGTTGGAGATCCCAATTGAGACACTACCCTAACAGTTTTTCTTGAGGTTTCTAAAGTGAAAAATTCTTATGTATCATTTATCACCCTGTACTGTGATCTATATTTTGGTGAAGAAAGGTTCATAAAGGACCTAATGGTCATCATGATGGAATCCTATGACATGATCTTGGGTATGTATTAGTAGTCTATTGGTTAAGCCTATATTGACTATCACTAGAGACATGTCAGATGCATATGCACCGATGAGAGAATATTCTCTTTATATTGTGAGAGAGATCTCATGGAAGGAAAAATGGGATCTGATAGTGGGAGGATGCATCCCATCACCCATTAGTTAGTGAGTACAACTATCGGTGTAGCAGGCTCTTCAGGCATATGGAATCCTTTAGCATTGGAGGATTATATAGACATCTTCCTAGAGGATGTCTTAACACTATTGTGGGACTCCTCATGTGTTAATCATGTTTTAATGATAAAAAATTCTATACATTTTTTAAAGCTTATTAATCCTATTTAATCTATCTCAAATCATGTTTACAGATGATTGGTTTATTTATTCTTTAAATAAACCTATTTACAATCTTAAGTGCTATATTTAATTATTGTAAACTATTTTTAATTCGTGTTATAATTAATTTCCTTGATAAATTATTGAGTCAAATCCATTCTATGAATATCACTGTTTAAGTCTATATACAGATATTTGGCTAAGTATGAGAAACCGTGAGTCTGCTATCGGTTATGTTTTTCTGGAAAAGCACCCAGACACCGTGACCAGACACCATGACCTAGACACCGTGACTAGACACCGTGACCCAGACACCATGACTCAAACACCGTGACTCAGACACCGTGACCAGACATCGTGACCCAGACACCTTGACCAGACACCATGACCCAGACATTGTGACCAGTATCTGTGACCTGGACACTGTGACCAGATACCGTGACCTAGACACTGTGACCCAGACACCGTGACCCAGACACCGTGACCAAACACCATAACCAGACACTGTGAATCAGATACCGTGATCAGTCACTGTGATCTTAACATCACATTTGTGCTACCAGTTCTAGATCTCTATACAACTATACCATCATAACTATCTCATCGCTCAATGAAAAAGAAGGAGACACCATTTCAAGGAGACACCATTTCAAGGATAAACCATTTTATGGAGACACCGTTTCATGAAGACACCATTTTTAGACATACCGTGACACCATTTCTTAATCTATTTTGTTGTTTTTCAATATCCAACAGTCATATTTGAAGCTTTTAAATGCACTAAAATAATTAATGTTTCTTTGTAGACATGTCACTTGACAATATAATGTACGAGATGGAGAATTCATGCATCCTATCATCTCTAACACATGATTTCTAAGAATAAATAGAACAGTGATCCCAGAAGACAATAGGGATAAAAGTGACAATAATGTCAAAAGAGAGAAAATTGTGTGCACGATAACAAAAAAGAACAAGCATTCTTGAAAGAAGAACTGAAACATGAAACCTGAAACTACTGAATAACACACGAAGAATACTCGAATCCTAGAGTTGAGAACATCTTCGCACTATCAACTCCATGAAGAACATGAGCCAAATCTAGCTGACTTTCTATACTTTGTTTTCTGCACGAGCAATCAATTTAAACATCTTCTTTATCCTAGAAGTCCAGAGCTATATATACTAACACTTAGAGAACTTCTAACCTTATCTCATCGTTTTTGCTCAGTTATGTATTATTTTTATCTTACGAGAAGTGTGTGTGTCTGTATAAAAACACAAACTATCTCTTGAATTAAACTGAAGGATACAAGATATCCTTTCTCATATATCTTTTTACACTTTTGTATTACCACATAGAAGTGTAGAAGAGGTCCCTGTGTGACCTATTATTTCATACCCATGAAGAACTATGGAAGAGGTCATGTGACCTGGACTATCCTGTGTACTTTTGTTAACCCCGATCCAGGGAGTGGATCAAGTTTATTTATATAAACTGCTTGGTGTCAGGTGATCACCAAGTGGAGTGGATTAGGTCTCATATAGAGACTAAACCACTTTTTTATATCCTTTGTGATTTTTAATTTATTTTTCTCTGTTTTACTATATAATTTAGAAATCACTAAATTAACTTTGATAGTTAATCTTGGAAAGAAGTTATAATTGTTTTTCCTTATTATAATTTCTTAAAAAGTAATCTTAATAACTGATATTGAGATTATTGAGAATTAATTAATCTTTTGAGACTTTATTTAAATAGTCAAACTTTCATAACTGTATTACTTTGATTAACTATGTTGTATTTAAATTTATTGGGGATCCTTTTTAAGAATACTTTTTAAACATAAATTTTTATAGATACTCAATTCACCCCCCTCTTGAGTACTATACTCCAACCAAAATTTGGTATCAAAGGGGTTTCTTTTTATTTCTATTATGACTCTATTTTTAACCTTATTCAACTATGATTTTAGTTTTACTTTAATGATCTATAAATTTCTATTAATTCTAAATTTATAGCTCTTTAAAAGTATTTATTTATCATGGATAATAGATTGGAAGGTGCTGCAATAAATAGAACACCATTCTTTAATGGAACAAATTATGCTCAATGGAAAATCAAAATGAAAATACATTTAGAAAGTATGAGTTTTGAAATTTGGTATTCAGTTATAGATGAATATATGATTTCTAATACTGACAGAATCACTTCAGATGACCCTACCAAGATCGAATTCAATAAAAATTGTAAATCTAGAAATGCTTTATATTTCTCTTTAGGATATGAGGAATTTAATATAATTTCTACATGTAAAACTGCCCATGAAATTTGGGATACTTTGTCTATTTCACATGAAGGAACTTCTAGTATGAAAGAAATGAGACTTAATACTTATACTATTAAATACGATAAATTTAAAATGAAACATAATGAGCCTATTTCTGACACGTATCTCAGGTTCAATGAAATTTTCAACACAATGATTTCTCTTGGAATAGAAATCACTACTAAAGAATAGATCATGAGGATTCTAATATGAAAACCTGACAGATAGAGAGGAACCTATGTCTCTATTAGAGAATCATGTGACATCAGAAAAATACCAGTAAAAGAACTCATTGGAAAATTGATTATGTATGAAGAGGAGATGAAAGTAAACAAGTAAGAGGAGGATGAACCCAAAATAAAATCATCTGCGTTCAAAACCACCACCTCTAAACACAAGGAGAAAGGAAATTTAGAAGTCTTTATAGAAGGTTCCAGTAGTGAACAATCATCACCTGACAGTGATGAGGAGATGGCTCAATTATCTATAAGTTTTATGAGATTTTACAAGAAGAAAAAATTATTTAGAATTCCTAACTTTAAGGGAAGATATGATAAAAAAGGAAGCTGGAAGAAATATTGGAAAAGAAATGAAAAGTCTGATGAGATAGTCTGCTATAAATGTAAGTGAAAGGGAGATATCAAGGCTAACTTTCCCAAGCTCAAGTATAAAAAAAAATATGAGGAAAAATATAGAAAGTTTAAAAAGGAAATAAAATCAACATGGAGTGCTTATAAGGATAGTTCAAGTAACTTAGAATCTTCACATGATGAACAGGATAACAAATCCAATATGTGTTTTATGAAAAACTTATCTAAGGAAACACTAGAATCTCCTGCACACAATTCCTATTATTATAGAGATGAGAGTGACTATGAAAATATATATAATGAAGAAATTTTTTAGTACTGTAATATGATTGAAGATACATGCAATAAAATAAAAGATAAATACAAGTATTTAAGGAAAAAACATGCTCTTACCTCAACTGTTAAAATTGAAATCACTGTAGAAAGGGATAAAAATGATCAATTATTCAAAGAAAACAATGAACTAAAACTATCTAATGAGAAATTGAAAAAGGATCTTTAAGGGTTTACTAATGGTAAAGATACCTTGGTACAAATTCTTGGTAAACAGATTGCTCCTAAATATACTACTGGAATTGGATATCAACCGGGTAAAAGAAATTTTGGAAGAAATATTTTTTTGTCTAAATATAGGACATACAACTTTACTCTGAGTTCTGGAAAACATTCATCTAGTTCAAATTATGATACACTCTCTACTGTTTCAATATTTTTTGGACCAAATAGATTTTATTTTTCAAATACTTTACATAATTCTTATAGGAAACCTATGTTGCATATATGGGTTCCTAAAGCACTAGTCACTAATATTACTAGACCCAAACAAGTATGGGTACCCAAATCTGATTTCATTTGACCATTTTTTAGGAATGTTGCATATAGAGTTCTTGTAAAATATTATGGTACTTGGATAGTGGGTGTTCAAGACATATGACATGAGACTATTTATGATTCAATAACTTAATAAAAATTGATGGTGGGAATTTCACCTTTGGTGACAATTCCAAAGGAAAGATTATTGGCCTTGGCCAAATCGGTAACTCTAACTCAGTTTTGATTTCCAAAGTACTTTTTGTTGATGGATTGAAATATAATCTACTTAGTATTTCACAACTATGTGATGATGGATTTCATGTTAAATTTGAAAATGATGCTTTCAATGTTTTCAATTCTAAAAATGAATTAGTATTTTCTACTTTAAAAAATGAAAATGTATATTCTGTTAACTTAGATTCTTTAGTTTCTAAAAATGATTCATGTTTAAGTGTATTTCACAAAGAATATTTGCTTTGGAATAGGAGACTAGGAAACTATAATATTCACTCTCTTATAAAGTTAACTATAAAATGTGTAGTCAAAGACCTACCCAAACTTGAGTTTCCAAATGATAAAGTGTGTAATCCTTGTCAAAAGGGAAAGCAAAAAAAAATTTCCTTCAAACCAAAGAAAGAAGTGTCAACTTCTCAACCTCTCGAATTGGTTCACATGGATTTGTTTGGAACATCTAGAGTTTATAGTTTAAATGGAAAGAAATATGTTTATTTTCTTGTAGATGAATTTTATAGATATACTTGGACTTTATTTTTGGCTCACAAAAGTTAAGCCTTCTCTCATTTTACCAAATATTCCAAAACTATAGAAAATATTAGTGGACTTATAATTAAATCCTTAGGAAGTGATCATGGATGTGAGTTTGAAAATAAAGAGTTTGAATCCTTTTTCCCACAAACTGGATATAGTCATAATTTATCTATCCCTAGAACACCTTAATAGAATGGAGTTGTGGAAAGAAGAAATAGAACCCTAAAAGAGATTGCTAGAAAAATTCTTAGTGAATATGACTTACCTATTTATTTTTGGACTGAAGCTGTAAATACAGCAAGCTATATTATTAATAGAGTGTGGATTAGACCTATTCTTAAAAGAACTCCACATGATTTATGGAACAATAGAAAACCCAGAGTAAGCTAATTCAAAGTTTTTGGTTACGAAGTGTATATCCTTAATACTAAGGACAATCTAGACAAATTTTCATCCAAGAGTGATGAATGAATCTTTTTACAATATTCAATATTTAGTAAAGCCTATAGAGTGTTTAACAAAAAAACTAAATGTGTGGAAGAATCTGTCCATGTAAAATTTGATAAAACAAATCCACATGAGATTAAGACCACTCTAAAGAACCTAGAGGACGATGTATCAAATTTGGAAATTAATTCAAAATCCTCTAACCATCCTATAAAGGAATCTGTGAAAAATTCAAGTTCTAGAAATTCTTTAGATTCAAGTCACAATGAACCTGAACCTGTTGAAGAACCTGAAATCACTAGTCCTTCTTTTTCTAGAGCTGTTAGAACTCTTAAGAACCATCCTTTAGATACTGTTTTAGGAGAATTAGATAAAGGAACTCAAACTAGAGCTTCTCTTATAAATCAGGTTGAACATCAAGTCTTCTTGTCACAACTTGAACCTAAAAACCTTAATGATTCTATCAATGATGAATTTTGGGTGATGGCTATGGAAGAATAACTTAATCAATTTGAAAGGAAAAAAGTTTGGAAACTTGTTGACAAACTCAAATACACATTTACCATAGGCACTAAATGGATGTTTAGAAATAAGGTAGATGAAGCTTGTAATATAGTTAGAAACAAGGCTAGATTGGTTTCACATAGCTATAGTCAAGAAGAAGTAATTGACTATTTCAAATGGATGTAAAAAGTGCATTCTTGAATGAGTATATATATGTGGATTTCTTTGTTGAACAACCCCATGGTTTTAAAAATCCTCATTTTCCAAATCATATTTTAAAATTATCAAAAGATTTATATGGTATAAAACAAGCTCCAAGAGCTTGGTATGATAGACTGAGTACTAATATTATTTCCAAAGGTTTTACAATAGGAATATATGATCCTACCCTTTTTATTATATGGATTTCCAATGATATTTTAGTAGTTCAAATTTATGTAGATGAAATTATATTTGGATCTTCAAAAAATTATTTATGTATTGAATTTTCTAAAATTATGCAAAATGAATTTGAAATGAGTTTAATGGGTGAACTCAAATTCTTTCTTGGATTTCAAATATTTCAAAATAATGATGGTATTATTTTAAATCAAAGAAAATATACTAGAGATCTTATAATTTTTTTTGTTTTGGATAGAACTAAAATTAGTGACACTCTAATTAGTACTACTTGTACATTGGATCTTGATGAAGATGGAAAATCTGTTGATCAAACCACTTACATAGGAATGATTGGAAGCTTATTTTACTTAATTGCTAGATGACCTGAAATTATGTTTAGTGTGTGTATGTGTGCTCGTTTTCAAAAAAATACTAAGGAATCTCATTTAAATTCTGTTAAAATAATCTTCAAATACCTCAAGCATACACCCAATCTTGGATTGTTCTATCCCAGAGGACATTCATTTGAGTTAGTGAGTTATTCTGATGTTGACTTCAGTGGTTGAAAGTTAGATAGAAAAATCACCTCTGGAACATGTCACGTTTTAGGTAAGTCACTAGTATCATGGTGTAGTGAGAAACAAAATTCTATTGCAATATCTACTGCAGAAGCTGAATACATAACTGTTGGTAGTTATTGTGCACAAATTTTGTGGATGAAACACACATTACTAGATTATGGATATCAATTAATGAATGTACCTATAAATTGTGACAATACATGTGCTATTAAGATCTCAAAAAATCTTGTTTCACACTCTAGGAAAAAACATATTGATGTAATAAATCACTTTTTGAGAGATCATTATCAAAAAGGTGAAATCACTTTGGAGTTTGTTGGAACTGAATATCAGCTTGCTGATATATTTACCAAACCATTAAATTATGAAAGAATAAATTACAACATACATGAATTGGGAATGATAAATCTTAAGTAGTAAGTATACAATTTCATAGTTTAATGTTTCACAGTTTATGGTTTCACAAGTCACTATCTAACAGTTCTGTAATTTTAAAGTCATAAGAATTGCTGTTTCATGTTTATGGTCTCACTATGAAATCCAGTCATAGTCTCACTGTGAAAACCTATTACGGTCTCACTGTGAAATCCATTTATATTCTCACCGTGAAAGTTGATTACGGTGTCATTGTAAAGATGCTTTATTGTTTTATTTATACATTATAACCTGTATCGCGATAAGTAATTATTTTACCCTTTTACTTTCCCGCGTTTTGATCCCACAATGCTTGATATCCCTAAATGATAAAATAAAAGAAGTTTCACTCCTTTATTCACTCGTGCTCTCTTCTCTCAAACCATAACCCCTCTCTCAACCCTTCGGTTCTCTCTCTCTCTCTCAAACCTTCATTTAATTCCCAAGATGAAACTTCCATCGTTGTGAACTCCTGAGAAGCGCAGCTCAAAGAAGAAGTTGAAAATCGTGCCAAAGATAGCGCCCGAAGGTCCTCTGAATCCAAATATAGTAGACAAAATAATAGTACCTAAAAAGGAGATATACCCCAAGTTTCTTCTATCAAGTAAGTATTTGGTATTGAAAGTACTTAGAGAGAAAGGATGGATGGATTGGTTCATAAAGGAGGATATACCAATTTACCTGAAACTAGTTTCACAGTTTTATCAGTATGTTAAATTCTCTTTTGATATAGAAGTTGGCTATGTTGTGAGAAGCTAGATAAATAGCCAGATATGTACCTTTTCTTCAAGGTTATGGGTTGCATGCCTTAGAATACCTCATGAGGGAATTTTTGAGGACTACCAGAGAGGTCCTCCACCTCTAAGTGAGTTCTTTGTTTTGGAAGAAGCATTGGGAAGCTAACTGGGAATGAAACAAAGTGAAGGGCCATAACTGTTGTGATAGATGGTGAAACCAGACTTCTATTTAAGTTTTTTAAGAATATTATTATCCCCAGAAAAGGTGACTTTTCTACACTCAAGTATCATGATGTATTTTTGATACATCCATGAAAAATGGACATTAGTTCAACCTATGAAAATATGTTATACTCCATATGTGTGAGTTGATCAAAATAACCTCAAAGTCAACCTCCCAATTCTATTCAAGTATTATCTCATCTATGCTTCATGAAAAATGGTTGGCTGGACTAGATGAATAATCTATTATGGATTATGAGTTTTTTATTTCAAAAGTTACAGTAAAGAGAATCAAAATTAGTTAGAATCCATGGAGAAAATCTTGGGTGGAAGATAATGACAGGGTTTATGAAAAGTTTAATCTAGTGGAAAATTATTCAATACCTAGGGATATTTATGATCCTGGTTTGGAACCAGATGAAATTGATGAGTATTCTGATGAGAAAGAAGAGGAAGAGGCTGTTGTACCTTTAAGGTAAACTTTTTTTGATGAGAAAGATAGTGAATCTGTTCTCCAAGACATAACTAAGAAGGAAATACCTGTTCCTGAAGAAGTTATTGATTTGGAACAACAACCTGCTGCTAAAGAAGTATTTTTTGTTGTTGTAAATGAAAAGGATTTTTATAAGAGCATATAAAAGAAGATATTTCTGTTGTGCAAGAAGCTGCTCTTGAGGAACACCCAGAAGAAACAATTTGTTCCTGAAATTATTCCATCTGCTGAAGAGAGAATGGAGAAAGACATTAAGTTTTCTAGAAAGGAAATGGGTGAGGATATCAGGGATGAAATCTTGGAAATAGATCAAGGATATAAATCTCTCAGTCCTGAGAAATATGCACCTATTTAGGGGGATCAACCTCCTAGTATGGAAAGTGTTGAATTACCAAATCCGATTGATCCAAGCTCAGTGGATACATGGTATAAATATTCTAGTTATTTTGATGTAAATGACTCCTCCAAAGCCTTAGTGAAAGGTATAGATTTGTCTACTATATTTAAATTGATACCAATATCTGCTCTTGATGTTATAGATGTAAAGGATTATGAGCCTATCTCAACCCTCTTTAGACAACGATCTGCTCAGAATAATTGTCAAAGAAAAAATTCAATCTATGCTTAGTGGATTTGACAATGAATCTCTATCTGATGTTGTTAAGAACAATGAAACAATTATTGGTTTGGTGAGAATTAATTCCAAGATTTCCAATGATTCTCAATAAGAAATTTCTAAGAAGGTGTATTTCTACTTTAATCGGATCTTCTCTAAGAATGAAATGACCAAACACTTCAAGTACCTTGTAGAGAATTTGAGAATCCCTCCTGTCACTCAAGCTTTCAAAAATCATGTCCAAAAGCTCAAAGATTTCACCCCTTTGTTTGATAAGTTTATGCCAAACAAGGATTACTCTGAGAAATCCATGCAATATGTTGGTGAGATCATTGTTGACTTCATCAAGATTTTGAGGCCTTACCTTCATGTCCAGAGTACTGGCATTGTCGCTCCTACAGCTACAACCCTGAGATCTAGATTGATTACCTTCTCATCCTCTGTCCTTTCCTCTACTTCTATGTCCGTCTCTTAGGATCTGAGTTAGATTAGACTGGTTATTCTTGATCAATAGTTGCCTCAGTCTTCCACTACACCTACCTTGGCCCCTTCTATTTTTGAAGGACTTCCTTTACCTTTTCTGTCCATTGATTCACTCCCTTATTCAACTTCTACCTCTATTCCTATGGATTCCTCTTTTTATGTTGTTACTAAGGGCAAAGAGAAGACAAGACAGTGCTGAAGAAAAGTGACTATTATCTTTTGATAGGGATGATTTATATAATCTTGTTACTTATTGTTTGTAATGAAACTTTTTATCCATCTGATGCATTGTGAAAATTTATTGTCTATTTCTTATTTAACCCTTTTGATAATCCCAAAAGGGGGATAAATATGTATTCTATATGCACACTAAGCAATATACACATTACCTAAGAATAAATCTCTCACTCACATGATTTTTGATCATAAAAAAGGGGGATATTGTTTAAATCCTCATGTGTAAATCATGTTTTAATGATAAAAAATCCTATACATTTTGTAAATCTTGTTAATCCTATTTAATCTGTCTCAAATCATCTATACATATGATATGTTTCTTTATGTTTTAAATAAACCTATCAAATATCTTAAGTTCTATATTTAATTATTGTAAAATATTTTTAATTCGTTTTATAATTAATTTACTTGATAAATGATTGAGTCAAATCCAATAAATGAATATCATTGTTTAAGTCTATATATAGATATTTGGCTATGTATGAGAAACCATGAGTCTTCCACTGGTTATGTTTTTTTGGAAAAGGACCCAGACACCGTGACCAAACACCATGACCCAGACACTATGACCAGACACCGTGACCCAGACATCATGACCAGACACCGTGACCCAAACACCATGACCCGAACACAATTACCGGACACTATGACCTAGACACCATGACCAGATACCGTGACCCAGACACCGTGACCCAGACACCGTGACCAGATACTTTGACTAGACATTGTGAATCAGATACCATGACCAAACACCGTGATCCTAACACCGCATCTGTGCTATCGGTTCCTGATTTCTATACTAATGTGCCATCATAGATGTCTCATCGCTCAAAGTCAAAGAAAGAGACACCGTTTCAAGGAGACACCATTTCAAGGAGACACCATTTCAAGGAGACACCATTTCAAGGAGACACCATTTCAAGGAGACACAATTTCAAGGAGACACCGTTTCCTGAAGACACCAATTCCAGACAGACTGTGACACCCTTTCTTAATCTATTTTGTCATTTTTCAATCTCTAATGGTCATATTTAAAGCTTTTAAATGCACTAATATAATTAATGTTTCTTTATAGACATGTCACCTCATAGTACGAGGTACGAGGTGAAGAATAAATGCATCCTGTCGGCTCCAACACATGAATTCTAAGAATAAAAAGAACAAAGTGGCTAGAATACAATAGGGAGAATAGCAACAATAGTGTCAATAGAGAAACAAGTTTGTGCGTAATAAAGAATAATCACAAGAATTCTTGAAAGAATAACTGACACATGAAACCCGACGCTACTGAAGAACACACGAAGCATACTCGAATCCTAGAGTCGAGAAAATATTCACACTATTAACTCCATGAAGAACACGAGCCAGATTTAGCTAACTTGCGATACTCTATTTCCGCAAGAGGACTCGGTTCGGCATCTGCTTCAACCTAGAAGTCCAGAGCTTCATAGACTAACACTCAGAGCACTTCTATCGTTATCTCATCATTTTTTCTCTGTTGTGTATTATTTTTATCTTTCGAGAAGTGTGTGTGTGTCTGTATAAAAACATGAACCGTCTCTTACATTAAACAGAAGGATACAAGATATCCTTTCTCATGATTATTTTTAAACTTGTGTATTCCCACAGATAAGTGTGTAAGAGGTCCCTTTGTGACCTGTTAGTTCATACCCACGAAGAACTTTGGAAGAGGTCATGTGACTTGGATAGCCCTGTGTACTGTTGTTAACCCCAATCTAGGGTGCGGATAAAGTTTATTTATATAAACTACTTGGTGGAAGAGGATCACCAAGTGGAGTGGATTAGGTCTCGGCTTGAGACTGAACCATTTTTTTTAATATTTTTTGTGCTATTTAATTTAGTTTTATCTATTTTACTGTATAATTCATAAATCACTAAATAAACTTTGATAGTTAATCTTGGAAAGAAGTTATAATTGTTTTTCCTTATTATAATTGCTTCAAAAGTAATGTGAATAAATTATATATTAATATTACTAATAATTAATCAATATTATGATAAGTTATTTAAATATTTAATCTTTTATAACCGTATTACTTTGATTAATTGGGTTGTATTTAAATTTAGTGGGGAACCTTTTTAAGAATACTTTTTAAACAGAAATTTTTATAGATACTCAATTCACCCCCTCTTGAGTACTCTACTCTGACTAAAAACTATCACAAAGGTGGGATATGGATTTTTTCATTGATTTTCATCCCGAAATTGCTCTGATATATTTTCTGCATATCAGACAGACCCTACAAAGATTTGGTAGTTGTGGTTCCAATTGGAAAACCATTGATGGAAGGGTTTCAGTAGACCTAGAGTTTCCCTCTAGGAAGAACCATGGTTGTTTTTAAAAAACATTGATAGGAGCTTGTGACTTTGGTCGGATTATCATCCCCTAAAGTAGGTTATGATGAAGAAAACATACCCATTACTAAGGATTAAAAATATCATTTTCCAATTGCATGGTGCGACATGATTATCAAATATTGATCTCAGTTATGGTTACCACAAGTTGATGGTTAACACTGTTGATATTCCTAAGATGGAATTATACTATCACTATAGACTTTATGAGTTACTAGTGATTCCATTCAATGTGAAGAATTTCATATTCATGTTTATGGATTTAATGAACCAATTATTCTAGCCATACATGTACCAATTTGTTCCTATCTTCATCAATGAAATACTAATAAAAATTTCATCATTTTAGGATCATTTAGTGAACTTGGATATTTTCCTTTATTTTATTTGAGAGAATGATCTTTATGAAATTCTATAGAAGTAATAGTTTTAGATTCATGAGGTTCAATTTTTGGGGCATGTCATTTCTAAGCATGGTTTACGCATGGAACTATCAAACATAGATGCTGTGATTTTTTGGGATCCACACAATATCCTCTCAGATGTGTGATGTTTTCTTGGATTGGAGGGGTACTACAAGAGGTTTATGGAATACCAATCCATAATCACATTTCACTTGAACACATTGACTTCAAAAGAGTAGATGTTAACCTATAATAAAAAGTGATTGTGCGAATATGAGGAGATGGGGATGTGTTTAATGATTTATCAAGTGTTAATGCTACTAGAGGAAGGATTTGAGTTTATAGTGTATTGTGATACCTTAGGAATTAGGATCAGCTGCACATTGATTCAGCGACATGTAGTTATTAGATACTGATCGAGGTAGTTGAGACCCCATGAGATGAAATACAACACTCATGACCTAGAATTGTATGAATTAGTCTTCTCCCTAAGTATATGGTGGACATACCTTCTTATAGAGTGATTTTTGGTTTACATAGACCACCAGTGTCTCAGGTACGCCATCACACAGAGGTACTAGAACCAAAGATAACGGTTATGGTTGAAGTTTCTACAATACTATTACATCAATACAGTCTATAATCTAGGTAATGAAAACATTGAAGTGTATACCCTTAGAAATAAATCCCAAGCTCACTTAACGTAGGTGGATTTAGAGTAATGGTCCTCCTTATAGCTGACCATGGTGGAGCAAGAGTGTACAACTTTTATATAATTGATGGTGTTTACTACTCATCTTCAAGAGAATGTGAGAGAGTCCCAAATTAGAAACATTTAATATGTGGTCTTATGTGATCAGATATCCATTAGAGACTCACCAGATAGATATTTTGAAGGATAGAACCACTTCATCATTTTCTAGGGACAAATTCTAGTCTGAGTCATGTTGTGGGAGGGGGCGATACGAGAGTTCCATAGATCTTATCTACCAGTACGTACTGGTGTGTGGAATATATATAGTGACCTTTTAAAAAAATTTCAACAGTCTAATATGATTTGAATATTATCTGAGTTTTTCTCTCAATTTCACTCTTGTTAATAGGTGAAGGTTGAGTACCATGTTCTGAATGGTTTGTTATAGTACCTTGGGATCCCAGAGTGGAAATGAGATGAAATATCCATGGACATTGTTCCATATATCCCACACACTACCAATGTACATGATTACATCTTGGGGACATTAGAATAAATTATGAAGTATTCACACATCGTTTCCATTAGGGGTTGAGTTGGGTAGATATTTTGGGTTAGCTATATGTTCGGGAGATCATTCTCCTTCATGGGGTACCCTCGACTATTGTCTATGATCATGATGCACTGTTTACATTAAGATTATGAAGAATCCTGTAGGGGGAATTTAGGATGCAAATGAGGATGTGTATAACCATTCACCTCGATACATATGGGGAGATCGAGTCCATTATCTAGGTTTTGGAGGACATACTGAGGACTTGCGTGTTAGAAATTGGGCAGAGTTGGGAGGATTTATGTGGCACTTTTTTTACATAGTTTTGCCACATATTTTTACTTAATTTTTAATGATTTAATTAGTCATTTAATCACTTTTTACTAAATATTTGTACATTTTTATATTTATAATTAAATTTGTTATTTAAATAATTTTTATAATTAATTAAGTATTTTAATTCTTTAAATTAATTATTTTAATCTTACTTTACTTTTATAATTTATTTATTTCTTAATTAGTTTGGTTAATTAAAATATGATTGACTTTTTAATAAATTAACATCTATTTTAAACAATTATTTAATCCTCATTTTTCTATTTATCTAACTTAGTCTTTATTTTAATATTTTATCCTATAGTTTAGTTTCATTAAAATATATTAAGTTCATTAATTAATATGTTTAACCATCCTACTTATTAATTAAGTTAATAATTTGAGTTTAAATTAAATGAAATAATGTGTTTTTAATTTTATGTATTCTATTGTTTTTTTAATTAATTGATTTAGAGTTTTTAAATATTAATTATTTAATCCTAAGTATGCAATTTAATTATTTATTCATTAAATTTTGTATTTAGTTTATCGGTGAGGAATACGTGAGCTATCAGTGACTTATTAAGTCACTGATGCTATCCTTTTATACTCTTTATAGAATAAATAATAATTTTCATTTAGGTATTTATCAATTTAGTTTATCAAATATCCAGTTCTTAATTTAAGTGTTATCAGTTAATAATTTTAATTGTGAATTTAAAGTTTAAAGTCTAATAATAATCCTATTTTAAAATTATGGTGTTTAGCTTTCTTTTAATTTATTTTTTCAATCTTTTTAACTTCAATTAACTTAAGTTTTAATTTTAAGTTTGATTTATGAAGTTTTAATTTTTTGTCTTACCGTTAGTTTTTTATGTCACCATTGTAGATTATGTTTTGCATCGGTAACCACATGTTTTAACTGATGAAATTTTCTTTTTATGGATTTTGGTGAGACTTAAATTTTATAATCACTGATAAACTTTTATTTTAACTATCGGTAACCATTTATTTTAACTAATGGTGACCCTTTGTTCTATCAGTAACCTTTAACGACACCAGTGACCATTTATTTTAAGTATCAGTGACATTTTATAATGGTGACTATTTAGCCTATTAGTGACCTTTTCCCTATCAGTAGCCTTTTTTATTTATCTATTGATGACATTTTTTCTTTTTTGTGCAACGGTGACCTTGCGGTGCTCCTCACACGGTTCCTCCCCTACACCTCACCGTTAGTTTTCTTCGACCGATGCCTAACCAATTTCTCACTGTTCACACAGTTAAGAAACAATGTCTCATGAGGAACCACTACTTTCAACCCACACTCGCGGATTCTCCACCTCCTCATATCGATGTTCAACAAACCATAACAAGGATACCGAATCAACACCAATAGAACTAGAAATTTACATCAATTTGAATACTTAAATCTTAAATTTCAATCCATTTCTGAACTTTAATCCAAAGTCATTCGCTTTTCTCAAATAGGATGAATCTTCATGGTCCGCCACACCTTCCCTAACCTGAACCACCCACCGCTTGCTGTGTAAAGCCATGCTGCTGATCTGGTGAAGCATATGGAGGAAGTAGTCATGCCACTATTGGAGAGCCTGTACTCACAAATCCGAAGACTTTGTAGTTTAGGGAGGAATTGACGCTGCTTAGCCGAAGCCACTATTGGATCGTCTTTCATTGTAACCCAAGACCCTTACTGTGCGCCACAGGTGGACAGGATCACGACATTGGAGTCAAAGTTGGTTCTCGGTGGAAGAAGCCCTCACTGCGGCTTGGTTTAGCATTAAAATAGAGCCCCTTCTCCCTCCCTTAAGATAGTGCATAGAAGATGAATTGAGGGAGAAGACCTAAATTAATTAATTAAAAAAAATAATTTTAAAAAATAAATTAAAAGAAAACTATAATAAAAACATAACCTTAAAAATAACTAAACTAAAATCTTGAATAATAATAATTTTAAATGTATAATAAATATAGGATATTTAATATTTATAGAACAAAATATTTAATTTAATTAACTTTAAAAAAATTTAATTAAACTAAATAAGTTTATAATAACTTATAAATTAAAATAAATAAACTATAATAATCTCTTTAATTTTAATTTAATGATTCATATTAAATAATTATAATTATCTATTAAAAAAACTAATAATAATTTAGAAATTTAAACAATATAAATTGATAGATTAATTTAGAATGGTAAATAATTTTAATTTTCAAAATAATAATAAACTTAATAATTATTATTAACATTAATAATAATAATTAATCATAAATATCAACTTAACCTTTTAATATAATATTTAGAACTAAAATTTTAACAACATATAAATTTAAATAAAGTAACTTTATTTGATTCATTAATGAACCAATATATTTCATTTTCTTAAATAAAATTAACATTAATAAATATATTAAATTAAATAAGTTAATTACGTAATTACTTAATAATAATATTTAGTAATTAATAATTTATGTTTTTAGAAAAAATAGATAAATATCCAGCTAATAATTGATTAGGTGATTTATCTATTATTGTCAGCTGTTTCACTATCGTGTTTTAACAATTTTAACTTTGTTTAGTTGTTATTTATTTTATAGGTTCACAATAAATCCTAAAACATGTCCAGGTTCACTCAAATAACTCAGTGGGAGTTAGTTTCAAGGGAAAAACTAGCACGATGTGTCAGTCATGAAAAAACACACATGTGCGGAGCAATAGTAAAAGACAAGTTTAAGTTGGTGAAGAGTGGCATTGATGAGCAGAAAAAGATAGTGGGTAATTAAAACAGAGGAAGAAGCAGTTTTGGGAGATGGAGAGAAGGCACAATGGAGCAAGAGCACCATTAGTGATTCGATAGCTTCTCTCTCATCAGATCGGAGAGATCTGGTGGGCTGAGCACATCATTGAGGAGTTCTTATTCCCTCATTTCTAAATATTTTGTACTCTGTTCTAGCATGTTTCCATTTTCTTTATTGATAATTAAAAAGATAGTGGGATAAACCTTTGTTTTCGGGGAATTACAAAAAATTATACTGGTATCTTTTCTTCCTTTTCATTTTATTAATTCAATGTATCCAGAATTGATCGGTGAGATTAGTTCTGAACACATTATACAGCATTATACCACTAGTACTTTATTTCTAACTCCACAATCATTCGGAGAGATTGATTGTGGATATATATTTAAAAAGTAAACAAATTTAAAAAACATTAGAACTTACAGTGAGTTAGTTCTGTAGTCTTTTTCAAATCACAATTTTTACAGGCAATTTATCTTGGAGTGGTGAACTCCAGGATTGATCAACTGAATGAATTAACTCTTGGAAAGGGAAGTGAGTCATATTTTCTTTTAGTGGTTCATTGCATCAACTTTAAAGTGAATTAGAATAATCTAAAAGCCAGTGGAATTAAATTTTTCCTCGAGCTTATTTTCTTCATTGACATTTATCTGCACTTTATATCTCTGTTACATACTATTTTTAGTATGTTTCTTGTTTCGTTATAGTTTAGTAATAAAAAATAAAAAGGATTGTGGTGTGTCATTTGTGCCTTAAAATAAACAAAATAAAAAGAAATATAAAAATTAAAAAAAAAATAGATTCCACTACATTGCTAACAATGGTGGAGTTTTTGGATGTTTTTTTAGAAGAATAGTGGTAAAAAATTTCCTTCTCTATGGGTTCTACCCTACTTTCCACATATATAGTAGTTAGTAGGATTATAAATTTTAAAAATTGAAAAACATAAATGATGATCCAATTCAAGTTTTTGGCACCGTTTCTGGGGAAGAAACGAGCCATTATTTCTAAAAAAACTAAAAAAAATTCCAATAAAAACCTCAAAAAAATTAGAAAATTTGAAAACTATAAAAAATCTATTTCTTATCTTGCAGAATTATTACTGCTGAGTAATGACTGCTATTGTTTGCATGAGCACAAGAAATTATGGTGTTATATTAGAGCCTCTAAACCCTGAATTAGATAAACATATAACTGCTCTAAGAAAGAAAAACAAATTTGAAATTGAAAATCTAGATGAGAGAGTTCCTGCACCTAACAACTTCCAAAATCATCTGGAACACATAGATAAAAATGAAAGGCCTAGGATGGGGGAGTTCGAACTTCCTCAAGTTTCAAGAAATACTTATTCTATTAGGTTATCTCCTAGGTCCCAGAACTATCAACTAAAACAATCACACATTTCACTACTGCCTAATTTTAATGTGCTCTCTAATGAGGATTCTCTTGCCTACATTAAATACTTTTATAATACTGTACAATAGATACCTCTTTTAGGACTCATAGAAAATAATAAAATAATGATATTCTTTCCATTTTTCCTAAAATTGAATTCTAGGAATTAGTTTTTGAGTCTAGATGAGAATATTTTTGAAAATTGGGATCAAGTGTAGAATTATTTCATAATGAAATTTTATCCCCAAAGACTTAAAGGTGAACTTAGAACTAAAATAACTAGTTTTTATTCAGAGGATGGAGAATCTTTTGACAAAGCTTGGGATAGATTTAGGAATTTTCTTAGGCAGTGTCCCCATTATTAACTCCCATATCAGCTTCTCATGGACACCTTCTATGAAGGGCTGTAATTCTCTGGATAGAATATAGTTGATCAGGCTTCTGGGGGTAATTATATTGACAAGACAGATGAAGAACTTAGACAAATATTTAATAATATTGAACTGAATACACAACATAAAAATCCAATAAGGAAATTAGTCAATAGAAATGTTAATTAGAACACTGGTTCAACAAATGAAACTCAAGCCCAACTTGCTGAAATCACCAACCAATTTCAATCTTTAATGAACAAAAACTCTAAGAAAACTGTTAATAGACTTGGCTAT
Organism: Viscum album; assembly: GCA_963277665.1. Taxonomy (NCBI): domain Eukaryota; kingdom Viridiplantae; phylum Streptophyta; class Magnoliopsida; order Santalales; family Viscaceae; genus Viscum; species Viscum album. The sequence goes on from OY728157.1 coordinate 964,360,931, forward strand.
CGAAACACCAATCAATATTTAAGAGAATAGTGTGTCCAATATGGTATTTTTGGGCATACAAAAACTTTTTTCCTAATTTTGATATGCCGTCCCAACAGCAAGAGAACTGTAACTTTGTTAACTATGGTCCTAAAATGCCTCCTAATGAAAATCCATTTTCAAACAATTATAATCAAGGCTATAGGAACCATCCAAATTTATCTTGGAAAGATCAAAGCTTAATTAAACAATCCACTGCCCTTAATTACTCTAACCAACCAAGAAAAAATTTTCAAAATCAAAAAAGGGGAGAGTCTTCAAATTTACAAGGAAACAATGATAATAAAATTTATTCTAAGCTTGATCTAATCTTGAACAAAATTGACTCTCAAGAGGAAAGATAAATGAATCAACTAACCAAAAATCAAAATCAATACGAGTCAGATAGAATGAAAACTGATGTGATAATGTAGAACATGGAAAATAAACTTGGACAACTTGATAAATATTTTTCATCGAGGTAAAAAGGTAAACTTACAAGTACCACTGAACTTAACCGTAGAGAGAATGCCATGGTGGTAGTAACTAGAAGTGGTATTAATACTCAAAATGTTGTTGAAAAAGAAATTTAAAATGCCCAAAATAAAAATATGCTTCAATCTGGTAATGAAAACATGCTTTGTTCACATGTTGGAAATTCACAGAAAGCTGTTGAAAATGATCAAAATCTGAATTTATCATCTGAATCACAAGGTGATTTTTTTTCTAAAAATCATAAGAATAAAGGAAAAGAAAAAGTTAAGTAAGAGGTGAGGGATATACATACTGTCCTTAAATTTTTCCCCACCCATCCCTTTCCCTGAGAAGTTGAAACCACAAAGTAACACCAGGGATGAACTTCTTCAGTTCCTTGGTCTCCTTTTGAAACATCAAGTAAATATTCAATTCATTCAATCCTTAATTAAAATATCATATTACTTGAAATCTCTTAAGAAAATTGTTTCTAACGAAAATACCCTGGAATAATTTGATACTTACAACCTCACTGAAGAGTGCAATACTGTACTCCAAAAGAAAATCCCACCTAAACTGAAAGACCCAGGTATCTTTGTCATTACCTATACCTTAGGAAATTATGATCAGCTCAACTATTTGTGTGACTTAAGTGATAGAATTAATCTGCTCCCATGCTCAATGTTTCGACAGTTGAGGATAGGTGACCTTTAACCCACCACAATCATATTTCAGTTGGTTGATTGATCTTTCACTCATTCTGTGGGTAGGATAGATGACTTGCTAGTTGGGTTAAGGAAACTGTTTTTACCTACATAATTTTTAGTCTTAGATATGGAGTGTGATCAAGAGGTACCCATCATCTTGGGTAGGCCCTTCTTGGCTACAGGTGGTGCTGCTATTAATGTGTCTATGGTTTAGTTAATTTTTAGAATTGGTTAACAATAAGAAAAGTTCAATGTGTTTAAAAATGTTAAAGGAGCAACTTTTTCTGAAAACTATTCAATGGTAGAGTCCTTAGAAGTTGATAACTCAATTGGAAAATTTGAAAAATCTGAAAAAAAATCCTCTACTGAAGAAAATAATTTAGAATCTAAAAATACTATTGAACCTGTCTTAGATGTTCAAAATTCTGCTCAAACACCTAAGCTGTAAAATTTTCCAGAACTGGACAACTATCCAATTTCAACTTTATAAGAGTCCTCAATTACTGAACTTAAGATCTTTTTGAGTGATTTTGAGGGTGTTTTTGTTAATAAAAACCTTGATAAACACTTTGATGACGTTGATGGAGAACTTATAAGACAACTTGATGATTATTCTTTGATTAAATTGTTGAATCATGATCTTGAAAGTCTAGAAAATATGCTACCCACTTTGGATAGCAACACTGTTATTTATGAATATGAACATGAAATCAAGAATCCTTCGTCATTCAATACTCTTTACAAGAGATATGTTGAAGATCTTGGACCTCCCAGGACTAAGAGTATTTCTTTGAGTATATAACTACCCACTCTTGAATTAAAACCAATAACTTCCCATCTTAAATATTCATTTCTGGGTGAGAATTCCACTTTTCCTATCATTATTTCTTCTGAACTTAATGAAAATCAAGAACAAAGATCGTTGAGTGTGTTGAATAAATTTAAATCTTCCATTAGATAGACCATAACTGAAATAAAGGGTTTTTAGTCCCTCATTCTTCATGCATAAAATACCTATGGAGCCTAACTATAAGCCTAGGGTAGAGTGTCAAAGAAGATTGAATCCGAACATGAAATAATTTTTGAGAGAGGAAGTGATCAAACTACTAAACACTGGAATGATATATCCCATTTGTGATAGTGCTTGGGTCAGCCCTGTCCAGGTTTTCCCCAAGAAGGGAGGTTTCACTGTAGTTAAAAAAAGAAAAAAATGATGAAATCCAAGTTAGGAAAGCCACAAAATGGAGAGTCTGTATTGATTACAGAAAGCTGAATACAACCACTAGGAATGATCATTTTCCAATGCCCTTCTTGGATCAAATGCTTGAGAGGCTTGCTGGAAATGTTTTTTTTCTGTTTCCTGGATGTGTATTATGGTTACAACCAGATCCTGTTTCTCTAGAGGATCAGGAAAAGACCACTTTCACATGCCCCTTTGGGACATTTTCCTACAGGAGAATGCCCTTTGGATTGTTTGGAGCTTCATGCACCTTTTAAAGGTGTATGATGGCTATTTGTTTAGATATGATTGAAAGAATCATTGAGGTTTTCATGGATGATTTCTCTAGTGTGGGTATCACTTTTGATATTTTTTTGGAAATCTTGAGTTAGTTTTGGAGAGGTGCATTGAAACCAACCTTGTTCTTAATTGGGAGAAGAGTCAATTCAAGGTCATAGAGGGTATAGTTCTTGGTCATAAGGTGTCCAAGAGAGGTCTAGAAGTTGATATTTCTATGATTGATGTTATTCAAAAACCGCCACCTCTTGAAAATGTAAAAGGTATTATAATTTTTCTAGGGCATGCTAATTTTACCGGAGATTCATAAAATACTTTTAAAAAATCAGTAATCCCTTGTGTTATTTTCTAGTCAAGGATGCACCTTTCAATTTTGATGAGAACTATTTTAAATAATTTAATATATTAAAAACAAAAATCACTACATCACCCATTATCACTGCACCTGACTGAAAACTACCTTTTGAGATTATGTGTGATGCTAGTGACATGGTTGTAGGTACTGTCCTTAGATAGAGGAAATATAGAAAGTTACATGTGGTGTATTATGCTAGTATATTTCTATATGAGGCCCAAAATAATTACACCACTATAGAAAAAGAATTGGTAGCTGTTGTGTTTGCTTTAGAGAAGTTTAAACAGTATCTCTTAGGCTAAAAAGTCACCATTTCACTGATCATTCTACTTTAAAGTATTTTGTGTCTAAGAAGGAAACTAAACCCATGCTTATTAGATGGATTCTGTTGCTACAAGAGTTTTATTTAGAAATTAGGGATACATAAGAAGCTGAAAATTTAGTTACTAACCACTTATCTAGGCTACCACTTACTCAATTTGAATATGAATATCCTAGGGAGATAAACTCTTCCATTCCTAATGAGAAGCTACTTACTGTGTCAATCAGGCAATCTTCTTGGTTTGCATATTTTTCCAACTTCCTGGCAACAGGTATCTTTCCCAAAAATTTATCCAATAACCAAATAATGAAATTCATTTCTGAGCTTAAATACTACCTTTTGGATGATCCCCTACTGTTTAAGAGGTGTGATGATGGTATTCTTAGGAGGTGTGTGCCTGAATAAGAGATGATTCCTGTCTGAGAGATTTGTCACTCCTCGCCTTAGGGAGGTTACCATGGTGGTGAAAGAATTACTCAAAAAGTCCTACAATCTGGTTTCTATTGGCCTACTTTTTTTAAGGATGCTAGGAGTTATGTGGTTGGTTGTGATAGATGTCAGAGACTAGGAAATGTGGGTAGGAAGCAAGAGTTACCCCAAAAAGGAATCCTAGATGTTGAGATTTTTGATGTTTGGGGTTTAGATTTCATGGGTCCATTTCCATCATCTCATGGGAATGAGTACATTCTTGTTGCTGTTGATTATGTGTCAAAGTGGGTTGAGGCAGTTGCACTGCCCAACAATCAAGCCAACTCTGTAATAAAATTTGTCAAAGAGAACATATATTCTAGATTTGGAGTTCCAAAAGCCTTTATCACAGATAATGGAACACACTTTAAGAACTAAAGGTTTAAAGATTTGATGGAAAAATATGGTTATGTTCATAAAACTGGTACTCCTTATCATCCACAGTCCAGTGGAAAAGTGGAAATTTCAAACAGAGAACTAAAACAAATACTTTAGAAAACTATTTCAATCTCTAGGAAGGACTGGTATCTCAAATTGGATGAAGCTTTATGGGATTATAGAACTGCTTTCAAGACCTTAATAGGTATGTCTTCTTACAGGTTGTTTTTTGGGAAATGTTGTCATTTACCAATGGAGTTGCAACACAAGTATTATTGAGAAGTTAAGGATCTAAAATTAGACTTTAAGAGTGATGGTGAGAGGATATTACTTGAGTTAAGTAAACTTGATGAGATTAAGAGAGAGAGTTATGATAATTCAATTATTTATAAATAAAATACTAAATTTTTTCATGATTCTATCATACAAACCAAATAATTTAAACATGTACAAAAGGTCCTTCTCTTTAACTCTAGACTTAAACTCTTTCCTGTAAAACTTAAGTCCAAGTGGTCTGGACCTTTTAATATAGTGAGAGTGATAAAGAATGGAGTTGTTGAAATTATAGGTAAAGAAAATATACACATGTTAGTTAATGGGTAGATAGTGAAGTTGTATTTTGAGGGACAACCAAAGGGCTTGGCTGCCTTCACAGTGCTTGAAAATTGATCTTAAATAAAGTCTGGCTGAAAACATTAAAACATAGCACTACATGAGAGGAAACCCATTGGTTTTGTTTGTCTTTTTTTTTATTTAATTGTTGTAATTTTAAATAAAAATACTACGTGCCCTGCTTTTGGGAAGTCCTTGTTTCTGCTTGTTCTTATTCTCTTGTTGTTCTGTCTCAAAGTTATCAAGAAGCTATTGTTGTGTCGTTTATGGAGTGAAACTCCCATGTTGAAGGGTAATTCACAAACATATATAGGGAAGTTATTTCACTTTACTTTTTCACTTATTTATTCTCTTGTTTTCTATTAAAAACTTCTGTTTGTACTGTAAGAAAACATGATGCATGTCTTACTTGCTTGCAAAATTTTGCTTGTATAAGAAATTATACATGTTCCTCCTTAAAAAAAACAGAATTTCATTTCTATTAAAATATTTTCACTACTTAAAACTAAGTGTAGGGGGCGGGTACATGTTTCTACTCTTTTTGATTCTATTTTTTTAGTTTGGGGTTTTTAGCATAAACTTTGTTTACTGTATTGAACATCCAAATGAATCATTGTTTCTGAACATGTTTACACCCTATCCACTGTGCACCCATAAGTTATATGATAATTTTTTTACTGAATTGAAAATTATTCACTGGAATTAAACGTTAATGCATGTATTTTCTAATGAACCTGATATTTAAATTATTCATTGTGGAAAACAACATTTTTTAAAATCAAAGAGACCCTTTATTCATGTCCTAAATCTACCTAATTGGAAATCTGTTTTAAACAATTAATTGTTTAATTGTTCTTCTCCACTTTAGAAGTAAACTTTGGAGAAAAATTTGGGTTTTAAGTGTAGGGGAGGGGGTAAATTCTCGACTATGATGAACTATTCTTAATTGGAAGCCCATCAATTCCCACTAAAATTTCAAACTTTTTGTAAAAAATTGGTTAATTTTTTTAAAATTATTTCATAATTTTAGGCTGTTCACTATTTTTCAAATGAGTATTGCATAGGGGTAGTTTTTCTTTGGTAGTTAAGTATTTCTTTGAGAATGAAATTATTGAGGATAGATAATTACTGAGTGGCCTTTCTTAGTGGTTTTATGGAAATTTGGTTTAGGGACTATTTTTGAGAGTAATATGGGTGACTTTTTAGTGGAGTTATGATCATAATCTTTAGAACTGGAAGTTTGATGTTGATTCTAGGGAACTTATTTCCTTTTAATTATTAAATTAATTTATTTAATGAGACTATGTAAATTCTTTTCATAAAAATCCTTTGAAAATGGAGTAGTCTGGGAATCTGGGATCCGATGGTGAATCATTGAGACCCTAGATACTAGGTGTGTTTTTGTTTAGTATAATCCCTCTTTACTTCTATAATAAGTGCATTACACAGTGATTAGCGCATGATACATGGCTTGAGAAAAATTAAAAAAGTGTCCAGGGTCAAAAATGAGTTCATTAAGGTGAGGGGAATGATGAACGCCAAATGAAGAAGGGTTAAATTGGTTTTTTATTAGAGTCATTTAGGTTGCATCATTAAGGTGATTCAAAAAAATATATTTATTATTGGAACCTAGGTGATGAGTCAAAGTACAAGGTTCCTCTGTTATGTTTTTGACTCCACTGATTTTTTTACCTCTTGTCACTCTTGAGCTTAGAACTTAGGCTTGAATTGAAATGATCACTAAGCAGAGTTGCGTTTGAGGCATGACACTTTATTTTATTGATTAATCTTTGCTATCTTGATTACCCTTTGAGTAATCGTTCGAGGGAAAAATTTATTTGAAAATATCTTTTCAAAAGCTTGATTTCACGTTCTGTCCTCTTTTCTTAAGTGCTGGACAGGTCACAATTTGAGATGGATCATAAATACTATAATATGTTTTTAAAAGATAACAACACATGAAATTGTTGGAAGAAAAAAATGCTTAAGTGTGGGGGAATTTTATGTGGCTCTATTTTTACATAGTTTTTGCAACATCTTTTTTACTTAATGTTTAGTGATTTAATTATTTATTTAAGCACTTTTTACTAAATATTTTTACATTTGTATTTTTATAATTAAATATATAAATTAATTTTTTTTTATAATTAATTAAGTATTTTTAGTCTTTAAATTAATTATTTCAATCTTAATTTATTTTTCTAATTTATTTATTTCTTAATTAGATTGGTTAACTAAAATCTGCTTGACTTTTTAATAAATTAACATCTATTATAAACAATTATTTAATCATCATCTTTCTGTTTATCTAACTTAGTCTTTATTTTAATATTTTATCCTATAGTTTAGTTTCATTAAAATATATTAACTTCATTAATTTATATGTTTAACCATCCCGCTTATTAATTAAGTTAAGAATTTGAGTTTAAATTAAATGAAATAATGTGTTTTTAATTTTATGTATTCACTCGTTTTTGTAAATTAATTAATATAGAGTTTTTAAATATTAATTATTTAATCCTAAGTATGCAGTTTAATTATATATTCATTAACTTTTGTATTTAGTTTACCGGTGAGGCAGACATGAGCTATCAATGACTTATTTAGTCATCGATGCTATCCTTCAAAACTCTTTATAGACCCTTTAATAATTTTTGTTTAAGTCTTTTATCAATTTAGTTTATCAAATATCCAGTTATTAATTTAAGTGTTATCAATTAATAATTTTAATTGTGACTTTAATGTTTAAAGTTTAATAATAATACTTTTTTAAATTTATGGTGTTCAGATTTCTTTTAATTTATTTTTTCAATCTTTTTAACTTTAATTAACTTAATTTTTAATTTTAAGTTTGATTTATGCAGTTTTAATTTTTTGTCTTACCGTTAGTTTTTTTATGTCACCGTTGCGGATTATGTTTTGCATCGGTAACTTGAAGTTTGCACTGGTGACCTTTTCTTTATTATGGCTATCTATGAGCCTTAAATTTTATAATCACCAGTAACCTTTTATTTTAACTACTGATAACCTTTTATTTTAACTAATGGCGACCCTTTGTTCTATCAGTAACCTTTAACTGCACCGGTGACCTTTTATTTTAAGTATTAGTGACCTTTTATAATGGTGACTATTTAGTCTATCAGTGACCTTTTCCCTATGGGTAATCTTTTTTATTTATCTATCAGTGACCTTTTTTTTGCACAACGGTGACCATTCGGTGATCCTCACATGGTTCCTCCCCTGTATCTCACCATTAGTTTTCTTCGATCGATGCCTCCCCTACTTCTCAATGTTTACACACAGTTTAGCTAAGATGTCTCGTGAGACACCACTACTTTCAACACACACTCACTGATTCTCCACCTCCTCATACCGATGTGCAACAAACCATAACAAGGATACCAAATCAACACCAATTGAACCAGAAATTTACATCAATTTGAATACCTAAATCAAAAATCTCAAGCCATTTCTGAAATTTAATCCACTATCATTCACTTTTCTCAAATAGGATGAATCTTCATGGTCCTCCGCACCTTGCCTAACCCGAACCACCCACTACTCACTATGGAAATCCGCGTCACTGATCTGGTGAAGCGGATGGAGGAAGTAGTCGTTCCACTACTAGAGAGTCGGTACTCACAGATCCGAAGATGGTGTAGTTTTGGGGGGAATTGACACTACTTAGCCGAAGCCACTATTGGAGCGGCTTGAATTGTAACCTGAGACCCTTGTTATGTGCCACAGGTGGATAGGATCTCGACATTGGAGTTGAAGTCGGTGCCGGGTGGAAGAAGCCTTCGCTGCGGCTCGATGTAACTCCAAAATAGAACCCTTTCTACCTCCCTTAAGAGAACTTATAGAAGATGAATTGGGGGAGAAGACCTAAATTAATTAATTAAAAATAATAATTAAAAAAAATAAATTAAAATAAAACAATAATAAAAACATAACCTTAAAAATAACTAAACTAAAATCTTGAATAATAATAATTTTAAATGTATAATAAATATAGGATATTTAATATTTATAGAATAGAATATTAAATTTTATTAACTTTAATAAAACATTAATTAAACTAAATAAGTTTATAATAACTTTTAAATTAAAATAAATAAATTATAACAAGCTCTTTAATCTTAATTTAACGATTCATATTAAATAATTATAATTATCTATTATAAAAAAAATAATTTATAAATTTAATCAATATAAATTGATAGATTAATTTAGAATGGTAACTAATTTTAAATTTAAAATATTAATAAACTTAATAATTATTATTAACATTATTAATAATAATTAATCATAAATATCAGCTTACCTTTTTAATATAATATTTAGAATTAAATTTTTAAAAACTTATAAATTTAAATAAAGTAACATAATTTGATTCATTAATGAACCAATAGATTTCTTTTTCGTAACTAAGATTAAAATTAATAAATATATTAAATTAAATAATTTAATTACTTAATTACTTAATAATAAAATTTAATAATTTATAATTTAAGTTTTTAGAATAAATAGATAAAATATCCTGCTAATAATTGATTAGGTGATTTATCTATTATTGTCAACTATTTCACTATCATGTTTTAACAGTTTTAACTTTTTTAGTTTTTCTTTATTTTGAATGTTCACACCAAAGCCTAAAAATTATCCAAGTTCACTCAACTAACTCAGTAGGAGTTAGTTACAAGGGCCAAACTAGCACGACACGTCATTCGTGAAAAAACACACATGTACGGAACAACAGTAAAAGACGAGTTTAAGTCGGTGAAGAGTGGTGATGACGAGTAGAAAAAGATAGTAGGTACTTAAAAAAAAGAAAGCAGTAGTTTTAAGAGATGGAGAGAAGACATGATGGAGAAAAAAACCCCATTAGAGATTTGAGAGCTTCTATCTCATCAGATCGGAGAGATCCGGTGGGTAGAGCACAACATTGGGGAGTTCTTCTTCCCTCATTTCTGAATATTTTGTACTCTGTTATAGAATGTTTCCATTTTCTATATTGATAATGAAAAATATAGTGGTATAAACCTTTGAGTTTGGGGAATTACAAAAAATTCTACTGGTATCATTTCTTCCTTTTCATTTTATCAATTCAATGTATCCAGAATTGATCGGTGAGATCAGTTCTAAACACATTCTACTACATCATACCACTAGTAATTTATTTCTAACTACACAATCATTCAGAGATATTTATTGTGAAAACATCATTCAGAATTAAACAAATTCAGGTAATTTCATAACTTATGGCGAGTTAGTTCTGTTGTCTTTTTCCAATCAAAATTTTTGCAGTCGATTTATCTCGGAGTGGCGAACTCCAAGATTGATTGACTGAATGAATTAACTCCCGGAGAGGGGAGTGAGTCATATTTTTTTAGTGTTTCATTTCAAAAAGTTTAAAGTGAATTGGAATACTCTAAAATATAGTAGAATTAAAATTTTCCCCAATCATATTTTCTTCATTGACATTTATCAGCACTTTATATCTCTATTACATACAGCTTTTAGTCTATTTCTTGTTTCATTATAGTTTAGTACTAAAAAACTAAAATGTATTGTGGTGTGTCTTTTGTGACTTATAATAAAAAAATAAAAATAAATATAAAAATTAGAAAAAAAGAGATTCCACTCCACTGCGGACAACAGTGGAGTTTTTGAAAGTTTTTTTAGAGGAATAGTGGTGAAAAAATTTCCTTCTCTGTGGGTTCAAACCTGCTTGCCACATATACAGTAGTTAGTAGGATTATAAATTTTAAACTTTGACCTAATTAAATGACAGTCCATGTCAAGGATCACCATACCTTTGTAGAGTTTGATATAATAACAACTACTACTCTACCATCAACATGAATCATTTTGAGGCCCTGCACGAGAGACCCTAAAAGTTACCCTTGCACTGGAAAGAGATTGGTGATACGTAGAAGTTGGTGGCCTAGAACCAACTAGTTGTACTTTGATTACATGTATATTTAATGTATTTAAATATTAAACATCTTATTATATATTTTTCATTGTTCTTCATGATTATGATGTAATAATGTCCTAGAGTATTTGTTGCATTGATAAGGTCAGGGTCGTTCCCCACTATGATGAGAACCTTGAAATTCTATAAAAATATTCTTAAATATAGTTCTAAGGTTGGATTCAATACTATTAAGGGAAACATAGCATGAAAACATCCAGGTTCAAGTAATCATAATCAGATGATACTTACTCTCATGAAGTTCTCAATTGGTAATCTCCAAGACAAGAGATTATGAGAACATACTCTCTAGTAGGAATTCTGCATGTTTTGGTGTCATCAGATATTTATATCTATGAGCATGTGTAATGATCCTTAAACTTTAAGATTATCATTAATACGTGTCACGACTTGTGCACTTTGATTTACTAACAAGAAACCGCCACATAGACAGTTGGAGGGAAGTAGGGTAATTTGGGTGCATCACGAGTGAAATGATATTAATGGATAAGTAAAGGAAGGATTTTTCCCTTCTATTTATAGAAGTTGATATATTATCCCTTTGATTGAAATAGAACCGTCACATGAAATTCCATGGCCATGGTGTAATGACGAGTTTATTTCAGGTAGTCAACGAATGACGTATCAAGAATAAAGTTTGATGAAACTATCCTGAAACCTACTTGATGAGATATTGAGATAAATGGATTATATTACACCGTGATCATTCATATGTGGATGTCATTGTTGTGACTTTATGTTCTTTCTCTTGGGTGCGTTGACCCATTTATAGGCAATACTATTGGACTTTAGGCAATCCCGCCTAATGCCAATGAGAAAGAATACTAGAGGGTCATACACTAAATGTTTCTGGTGGTCCCGGTTAAATTATATTTGAATTTAATTAATGTAATAAATATTATTCTCAAGACTGTGGAATAATTTTATTCAAGTTAAGATGTTCACATAAATTAACTAAAATATATTTATTTATTTTATTGAACATTTAAAAAATATTTATTTACTAGTTTGTAAAAAAAATATTTATTTAAGAGAATAAATTATTTAATTGTTTATTTAGGTGTTCAATAAATGGAAGTGGAGTTCGAGTGGACTAAGGCCGGTCCGGTAGTAAAATAATTATTTTCAAGATGGTAAATAATTATTAGTTGGGACAAGTTAAAATAATATTGACGCTGCTATTATTTTTTGATGCGGAATTTTATTCAAAATTTGGTTTTGTAGAAGTAGGCGAACCATAAATAACGACGTGGTATTATTATTACGAGCATGTGTTTTCTCTAATTTCATTAATGTATTTAATTTCTAATATGAAATTAAATATTGTAAGAGAAGTTCCTTGTATATAAATAGACAGGTACTTCTATTGTTCCATATTGAACACACCGCACGCTTGTTGAATTGTGAATTGTTGAGCTAAACAATTTCTCTCTCGAATCCTCTTTCCGTCCCTCTCAAGAATGAGATACGTTCTTTAAGGCTGAAGAACAAGTGATCAAGAACAACCGACACAAGACACTCACTTCACCGTGCTAGTACTTGGAGAATGAGTGGTGTGGATTAGAGGCCATCACAGCACATGTGGATCACTGCTAGGGGGATTCTTTTTTGGATCCTCACAAGAAAAATGAGATAATTTACGCATTTAATAATTTAGTTATTTCAATTCAAGGTAATCATTATGAAAATATGAATCTTGATATCTATTCCTCCTCTTTCATTTCTTGTTTGCCTAACATAAACGATCTTTTATTTTAATTTTGATTGAAGTAAAACAGAGGATCTCATCCGGAGGTGCCGAAGGTTCTTTGATGCACAACACCATGACACACGACATGTATTCGATAGTAAATGCCATGTAGCCAAGGTTGAATGCATCAGGTCTGGTCTGCTAAACCAAGATGTGTCATTAGAGTTTGTCTAAGTCTTAATGACTCAGTGTGTTGACCAGGAATAAGTGGCATGTGGTTTCTGGTTTACACAATATGTTAGGGTTGGACCATGTACTCTGCACATGGATTTACCAGATGGAGACCGTATAATGTGAAAGTACACAGTGTGTGGCTCACTGGACACACCGTGTACTCTGAAGATTTCCAAAGTACACTCATAGGCTGTTTCACTAGGTGTGTACTTTGGATGGATGATGAAAAATAGTACATGCCGTGTAATTGGAACTACACGCCGAGTACTCATCCAAATAACACAGATTTATTAAAATTTATTACTATATTATACAAACCCTTAAGATGTGTACAATCGTGTGGGCGTAAAGCTGAGGCACAACACATGATAGGTGTTTTATATATACGTGTTTAATTTAACATCTGTGTAATGTTCATTTCTAATCATTAGGTAGTTATGAATAAGAATTCACTGGGTTTCCTCCATGGTACAAGTTACATAAAAAGATAATTTTAAATGAATTTATTTTTTTAAAATTATGATGGATGAGAATCTCAAGGAAACTTAGAAAAGGGTTTAAGATAAAAGGGTTGATTAATTAAAGATAACAATTAATTGATTTGAGCATGATTTATATTAAACAAGAATGATTAAAGAATTGAATGCTAGTTTTATTTATGTGTAAATATCATAGCATATATGGATGATCATGATCTAGGAAAATACCTTTGTATGTGGATGGTTTCTTTTAATTAATTTATTTAAATTATTTTTTTTGGCTTGCGAGCCTTTTCCTCATTAATATGAAGGGCCTGCATGCACAAGGTTTCTTTTATGTAAAACCCCCTTTTACCCCTCACCTTCATGTGAGTTAAAAAAGGAATATGTAATAGATGGAACTCCCAAGATAGTAGTGGCGGTTCAAGCTGGATCCGAGATGAAACCAATCCCAAGAGATATAGAGGTGGACAGGTGGAAAACTGTAAACATGAACCCAAAGGGTTCAAGATGTTTCTCCTCTAGGTCAAGGTTAGTTTATCAACTTCTAGATAAACTAACTATTAGAAAATATTACGATCATTTCCTTTATTTTATTTTAGTTAGTTGCATGGTTTATCATTATGGATGTTTTGTAACGGTCACATAATTAATAAATTAAAAAAGTATGTAAGATGGAACTAAAATAAACCAGAATTATCCATAAATATTATCATGACATGGTTAATCACTTATGTAAGTTCCACTTAATATTAACAATCATGTGATAATGATAATAAGAAATTCACTCATAAGAGATAAAAATACCTCAAATAAAATATTAAGTCAGACGAAGCCTTCCGTTACTTGATTAAGGGAAAATCACAATAAAACTACGTGTTTGACCAACCCTTGTTAGGACACTTAATTTTATACAAGAAGCCCTTATGAAAGGTTTTGGGTTGACTTAACAATATTACATTAAGAGGAGTAGCCCTTGCTAGACTTGGAGTAATATTGGATACAAGAGTTGAGGAAATCCAAAAGTCATGATTTCAGGATTGGGGAGTCCACTCAACAGGTTAAGGAGATGCAAGCCCATAGTTGGCAAAGACCTGCCTACCTAAATACCTTCTAATAGCTTTACCAACTCATTTTGGTGTTATGCAAAGGGGAATATGGATCCTTTCCATTATAATTTCATAGAAAATGGACATTTTGAGTTCAATGGTGAGGTTCATTGGGGCTCGATAAAATAGTGGGAGACTTAATAAAAATTTATTATTTCTCATAAAATGTAATTAAGAAAGTACTAATGATTTTCTATTTTACTTGTAGAATAAAAATGACAAGCTCATCAACCACACCATCCCTACGATAAATTCTGGATAAATACAACATCCTCACTGGAAGTAACTTCTAGGAATGGTTTAGGTGACTTCGGGTTATCCTACGCCCTGAACGGAAGTCTTACGTGCTAGAGTCAACATTTCCTGATCGGCCTACCAAAGAGGTGAGTGATGAGGATTTATTGGTCTATGATAAACATATGAACGACGCAGTCGATGTTCAATTTTTGATTCTATCATTAATGTCTAGTTATCTCATGAAGTCTCATGAAAACATGGATTATTATACCATACTCGAGCACCTCTGTGGTCTTTACTAGGAGAGAGTAAGACAAGAAATGTTTGATATCTCTAAGGCACTCTTTAGGAGTAAGCTTGGAGAAGGTTCCCCAGTTGGGCCTCATGTAGCCAAGCTCATTAGCTACATTGAGCACCTAGAGGTTCTAGGGTTTAAACACCCCGAAGAACTTGGAATCGATCTCATTCTCACATCACTCCCTCAGATCTTCTCTAAAATTATTGTCAATTTCAAAATGAACAACATTGATAAGTATCTATGTAATCTTCTTATCCTCATTCTCCAAGTGGACAAATATATGAAGCGTGAAAAGCCATCTATCCTTATAGTGAATAAGAGTAAAGGGAAGACAAAGAACTTTAAGCCCAAATCTTCTTCACAGCCTTCCCAAAAAGGAAGATCAAAGGGGAGGAAAAGGAACAAGAGGCTATTTGTTTCACATGTGGAAAGAAGGTCCACTGGAAGAAGAACTGCACCCAGCCTAAGAAGGAATGGGAAGCTTCAGGTGCATTTGTTATCAAATAAAATCTATCTATTTCTACAAAATGGGTATTAGATACAACTTGTGGTGATCACATATGTATTCAAATATAGGAAACAAGCATATTCATGAAGATTGACTGTGGGGAGGTATATCTACAAGCATCCAACGAAGCCATACATGCTGTTGTAGCTGTCGGGGACTACCAGCTCACGTTTCCAACTGGGATGATATTGGTGTTAAAGGGTTTTTATTATGTTCTGTCTGTTACTAAAAAAATTATTTATGTATCCATATTAGATTCATATGGTTTTGTTTTCATGTTTTGAAATTAATGTTTCTTATTTTACAAAGATAACATTTTTTTGGGTAGGGAACATTTATACAATGGTCTTTATGTGTTAGATTACACAAACCAAGTAATGGAAATTGATAACAAATATACTTCACATGACTCATACCACACCCAACTTTGGCATCACCGACTAGGTCATATAAATGAGAAATTATTGACAAAGTTACATCAAGATGAATATTTAGATTCTTTCGAACTAAAACCACTTGGCATATGTCATGCATGTTTACAAGGAAAAATGACAAAATCTCCATTTAGTGGGAAAGGTGAAAGGGATAAAGAACTTCTTGAATTGGTTTATAACAATGTGTATGGACCATTTACAGTTTAAGAAAGGGGAGGGTAATCATACATCATAACTTTTACTGATGATTTTAGTAGATATGGATATATCTACTTAATGAGGTATTAGTCATAATCTTTTGATAAGTTCAAATAATACAAGAATAAAGTTGATAACCATCTTGGTAAGAAGATTAAGAAGCTCCACTCAGACCAAGGTAGAGAATATCTTAATAAAGACTTCATTGATTACTTACAGGAGTTTGGGATCCTATCCCAACACACTCCTCTATACATGCTCCAGTGGAATGGTGTGAGCGAAAGGAGGAACTGCACCCTATTGGACAGGGTGAGATCAATGATGAGTTATACGAGTCTTCCATTATCCTTTTGGGGATATGTGTTACAAACAACAGAACACATACTAAACCAAGTACCAAATAAATTGATAAATGGTATTCCATATGAGTTATGGAGTGGAAGAAAATCCATGTTATTGAATTTACATGTGTGGGGTAGAGAAGCATTTGTTAAGGCCTCTTCAGGTAACAAACATGCACCCGAGGCACAAAGTGTACCTTTTTAGGATACCCCAAGGAAACAAGAGGATATTACCTATAAAAACCCTCATACAAAAAGGTTATAGTGGCAAGAAATTCCATATTCCTTGAGAGGGAGCACATATCCAAAAGGGATAGTGGAATAAAGATAGACTTCGATGAAGTTGAGGCTCAAGGTACACAAGAGTTGGTAAATGAACAGATTCCACGAAGCCCCGTGGAAGAAGAATCTATTCTAGAGGCACAAGTATTGCATAGGAGTATAAGAGAGGTTAGAGAACCAGAACAATATGGGTTTCTATTTACTGAGGATGGTGACTCATTATTAGTTGCTAATAATGATCCTCTAACATAAAAGGAAGCAGTAAGTGGCACAGACATTTCCAAGTGGAAAGAAGCCATGAATTCTGAAATGGATTCCATGTACCAAAACCAAGTCTAGATTTTGGTAGATACTCCAGTTGATGTAAAGCCTATTGGTTTAAAATGGGTATTCAAGAAGAAACTGAACATGGAAGGACAAGTTACTACCTATAAGGCATGACTAGTTGCAAAAGGGTTTAAACAACATCAAGGAATTAACTACAATGAAACCTTTTTACCAGTTGCAATGTTGAAATCCATCAGAATTAGACTTGCCATTGTGGCTTACCGTGACTATGAGATTTGGAAAATGGATGTCAAAACAACCTTCCTTAATGGGAAACTTCAGGAATATGTCTATATGACACAACCCGAAGGGTTTGTGACTCCAAAGGATTCCAATAAGGTATGAAAGTTGCGAAAATATATTTATGGATTAAAGCAAGCATCCAAGTCATGGAATATTCATTTTGATGAAGCCATAATAGAATTTGGTTTTATAAATAATGAATGCGTGCCTTGTGTCTACAAACAGGTTAGTGTGTGTGCATTAATTTTCCTAATAGTATATGTTTACGACATATTACTTATTGGAAATGAGATACAAATCTTACAGTACTTTAACGAATGGTTTAATCAATACTTCTCCATAAAGGACTTGGGAGAGGTAGCATATATTCTTGGGATCAAGATCCATCATGATAGATCCAAGAGATTTCTGGGCCTAAGTCAAAGTACATACATTGATATGATACTAAAGATATTTAGAATGAAACAATCCAAGAGAGGGTTGTTTCCAATGTCACATGGCATTCATATTTCCAAGAAAACGTGTCATAAGACACCTAAGTAAAGAATGATAATGGCAAGGAATCCATACACATCAGTGATTGGGTCAGTCATGTATGCCATGATAAGTACTAGGCTAGATGTCACCTATGTATTAAGTGTGGTAGGCAGATATCAAGCTGACCCAAGTGACTTCCATTAGATGGAAGTCAAGACTATCCTAAAGAATATGAGGCATACAAAGGATATGTTCCTATTTTATATATGAGATTAAGAACTAGTTATCAGATAATATGTATATTCTAGTTACCAAACTGATCCAGATGACATGAAGTCACAAATGGGATACATCTTCACTTTGAATGGAGGTGCAGTGAGCTGGAAGAGCTCAAAGAAGAGTGTGGTCGTAGATTCTACAGTAGAGTCTGAGTATATCGTGGATTCTGAGGCAACTAAAGAAGTGATTTGGATGCGAGGTTTCATCTAGGAATTAGACGTGATAACTAGAAGTAAAGATCCCATCACACTGTACTGTGATAATACTACAGCGGTGGATCTTACAAAAGAGCCAAGGTCACATCAGTGGATGAATCACATACTTTAGATGTATCATATATTGAGTTATTTTTCTTAGAGAGGTGAAGTTACAATGATCAGTATTTCCATGGAAGACAATGTGGTGGACCCCTTGACTGAAACCTTGACCCAGTAGAAACATGATCACCATGTGAGGTCTACGGGACTGAAAGTCATAGAAAGTTGGATCTAGTACAAGTGGGAGTTTGTAAGAGTTGGTATCCTAGAACCAATTTGTTGTACTCTAATTACATGGATATTTAATGTATTTAAATATTAAACATCTTATTAAATATTGTTCATTGTTCTACATGACTATGATGTAATAATGTTCTAGAGTATTTGTTGCATTGATAAGTCATGGACATTCCCCTCTATGATGAGAGCATTGAAATTCTATAACAATATTCTTATGTATAGTTCTACGGTTGCATGACATACTATGAAGGGACACATAGTATGCAGACCATCAGGTGTGAGTACTCGTAAATAGATGAGACTTCCTCTTATGAAGTTATCTCTTGGTAATCTCCAAGATAGGAGATTATGAGAATAGACCCGCCCGTCATAATTCTACATGTTTTGGTGTCATTATATATTTCTATCTGCAAGCACGTTTAATGATAATTAGACTTTAATATCATCATTAATACGAGTCACAACTCACACACTTTGATTTACTGATGAAAACCGTAATGCAGACAGTTGGCGGGAAGTATGATACATTGGCTGCATCATGAGTGATATGATATTAATGGATAACTCGATGAATGATTTATACCTTCCATTTATAGAAGTTGATATCTCAGCCCTTTGATTGAAATATAACCATCATGTGAAATTCCATGGCCACGGTGTAATGAAAAGTTTATTTTAGGCATTCAAAGAATGACGCATCATGAATAAAGGTTAATGAAACTATTATGAAACCTGCTTGAGGAGATATTGAGACCAAGGGATTATATTACATAGTGAGCATTCGTAAGTGGTTGTCATTGTTGCAACTTTACATTCTTTCTCTTGGGTGCCTTGACCCATTGATAGATAGTACTCTTGGACTTTAGGAAATCCCACCTAATAGCAATAAGAAATAATCCTAGAGGGTCACACACTAAGTGTTTTTGGTAGTCTTGGTTAAATTATATTTGAATTTAATTAATGAAATAAATATTATTCTCAAGACTGAGGAATAATTTTATTCAAGTTAAGATGATCTCATAAATTCAATAAAATATATTTATTTATTTTATTGAACATTTAATAAATATTTATTTACTAGTTTTAAATAAAATATTTATTTAAGAGAATAAATTTTTTATGTATTTATTCGGGTGTTCAATAACTGGAAATGGAGTTCGAGCGGACCAAGGCCGGTCCAATAGTAAAATAATTATTTTCAAGATGGTAAATAATTATTAGTTGGTACAAGTTATAATAATAATAATGTTGCTCTTATTTTGTGACGCAGATTTTTATTCATAATTTTGTTTTTCTCAAGTTGGCGCACCACAAATAATGATGCAATATTATTATTATGAGCACGAGTTTTCTCTAAGTTCATGAATGTATTTAATTGATTTTATGAAATTAAATATTGTAATATAAGTTCCATGAATATAAATAGACAAGTACGTCTATTGTGCCTTAGTGAACACACTGCACACTTGGTGAATTGAGAATTGTTGAGATAAAAAATTTCTCTCTCGAATCCTCTTCCCTCTCCTCTCAAGAACGAGAGACATTCTTTAAGGCTGAAGAACAAGTGATCAAGAATGACCGAAACAAGACACTCACTTCACCAAGCTAGCACCCGGATAATGAGTGGTGTCGATCGGAGGCAATCTCAACATGTGTGGATCACCGCTAGAGGGATTCTAGTTTGGATACTCGCAATCGCAACGAGATAGTCAGGAAGGATCCTTCTGAATGATCAACGTCATCAGTGAAGAAAATACCGAAGATCCAGGTCTTCTTTTATTTATGAAATTAATTTAATTAATTATAAACATGATGCGAAGGATACTCTCTAAAGGTTTTGATCCTCTTCCTTCTTTATCTAAATCATTGATTCTATTCCGTGGAGACTAGCATTTATTGTCGTATTGATCCCAGAATAATCATTGATCATGGTAAAAATTAATGTTGGGTTCCGGCCCAGCCATGATTCTTCTACGCCTGAAACCTTCATGAGACATATATTATTATCTTAGAATTTGTGTAGGTGACTACAGAGAAAGTATATGTCATCTGTGAGTCGATGAGGACTATAATGACCTGAACTGTTATAAAATAATTCTCATTTTTTTATTTAAATATCATATTATGTATTATGGTTAAAGAAAACACATGAAATTCCTTGTTATTAATATATCATATTTAAATGACCCTTAATAATCATTACTATTGATATTATAACTATTGAATAGTGATCACATGATTAGAATAAATATAGGGTTTTAACAAATCCAATTGAAACAGAAAAATGAAGTGATGGCTTGAACCAATAGGATCATACCATATGAATCACATTTGTCATAGCATATGAGGGAGACAACATCATTTGCATTTTCTATTGACCAAACCAATGTTGAGATCCACAAACTTAAGAATGAGTGAAACTTTTTAAAGGATAAGTTCAAGCTTGTCAAGATCACAACCCAAATCATGTACACCGAATCACCCCATGAAAGTATCACCACCACACACCTTACTCTTAGTTATTTTTCTTGTGTATTAAATGAATATATATTAAAACCCAAGTTGTATTATTTTATACATTATATTTTAAAAAATATTTAATATATTTTCATCCTATTAGTTTTACTTTATAAATGAAATTTATTTTGGTGCAATAACAAAATTGCCTTTTTATTTAGTATTCAGTTTCATTTAAGGCATTTTTTATGAATTAATGGATTTTTGAAATAAATAACATTTTAATAAAATATTAGTCTTGAATAATTTTTATTAAATATAATATATTGTATAATTTTGATGAATTCAAAGGTAATTTAAAAAATGATTATAAAATTGTTATTTTCAAAAAACAAGAATTTTCAATAAATATTGATTCTTATTTTAAAATTTAAAATAAAAATATTAAAAATTTATTATGATGAAATGAATTTTATTTCATGAATCATAATGTTTAAATTATCCAACACTATATTTTTCATATTTTTTAGAGATAGTCAAAATATTTGGTAGAAATTAAATACTATATAAATAAACGGTGTGTATTACAACATCATAATGACCCATAAGTAATGTAATAAATACTATAAAAGTTATCCATTACCAAAATAAATGTTTTCTATTTAAAATAATGTGATTTTATCTTTTTTTTATTATTACTTTTTTAAAATCCATTATGAATCCTCTAAAACTAGTAATATATTTTTAAAATAACTCCTTTATGAGTATGACTCAATTCCTTATAATAAAGGTAATAATTAATTGTTTTCTACCCTTGGAATAATAAAATAATGAAAACCACTCCACTTTGGAAAAAAACATTGGAAAAACCATGGTATGGTTTGTGGTTGAGGTCCTTTTATTATACAGAGTCCAAAAACTAGGTTTTAGAAATCACAAAGAATTTCCTAGTCATTTCCTACTTAAACCCACAAAATTTCACATTTATCTTCATGGTAAATCCTTTCTGTAATTTCATTATCTACCATTTCCTCTGTAAAGTCCTCCTTAGGTTCCCCCATTCTCTTAGGTATCCCCTCCAAAGAATTTGTATTCACACACTCAAGTGAGGGATCCTCACCTTCTTTTCTTTATTCAAGTTTCATTATTATCTTATGCCTTCTATTTACAATTCCTAATGATGGGACATGCGTTTCCATGTCCCTATTACTACCCATTTTATGTTCAAACTATGAGATATCCCATTCCCACTCATAAACCGATTTTATAAATTTTTATGTGATGTTGTTATGCTGGTAAAATTTCACCACTAATTTCTGTGAAAACATTTCTATAGTGAATAAAATACCCATTTCCTAACAACAATGTTCACCTTTATACAAATATAGTTATTTTAATTCATACATTCATGGATGTATTAAAAACTCCAAGGTCATGGAATACGGTATGATTATGAATAAATCCATTTTGTATAATCTATGTTTCACACATAAGAATTAGAATGAAAGTAATGTGAGAGGTGCACTTGAAATTATATATCACTCTAATGAATTGAGTGATGTTTACTCATAGGATACATCATATTGGTATAAGGAGTGAAACTAATTCCTTTATCTAACATTGTCCATCATGATTTCTAGTAATTTATCCTTGACTTATATTTACGATGTAGTGTTTTATATTTTTTCCATATTTCCCATGTTATGGTTATCATGATATATCATGCCTTATTATTCATATTTATGATTCTCACACCTTATCCCCTAGTGATTTGACTATTCTAAAACATGTATCATCTAATTCCATGTTTATCCCATTATTGGTCTTTATATATCACCCATTTATTTTGTATTCACCCAGGATATTCCATGATGTTTTAAAAGCCACGTGATTTGAGAATAATGTTATAGAAATTTTCAATAAAGATGGTGTATCCCATGTTCAAGATTTTATGATATATACCTAATTCCCAATGAAACTATACATCTCAATCATATGGGTTGTATTATATGTACTTTAATATAATAAATCATGAAATAATGTGTAATAAATTAAAGGGTTATCTTAATGATGGCCTAGGAAAGAAATAAATACTATGAAGATCACTGTCATAGGATAATGGATTTTGATAAGGGAGATTACATTTTAGGGAAAATATTCCCACTATGAAGATTATGGTGGTTTGATCGGGGAGGCAAGATATCCTTGAGGTTCATCATGCTGGTTGGGGTCATGTAGAAGGTTGGTGAGGTTGTTTACCATGCCACTCTACCCCCATATCTAGAGCGAGTGTATGACGTCATCCACACATCATAGATGAAAAAAATATGTGAATGACTTTATACATGTTATTTACAGGGGATATTTGGACATCGAGGATGGAGCCTCCATTTCAAAGAACCTGGTGGCGATCGATGATTGAATGTATAGGAACCCTACATGGACGAACTATCCCCATGGCCCATATGTTATGGAAGTACGAGAACATGTAAGAGTATTACTAAGAGAAGGAGAGCCATGTTTGATATTAGTATACAATGTTTTTTATTTAGTTTTTAATTTTAGGGAAGAAAATCATGAAGGATGTAATTATATATAGACCTAGTTTTTTCCATTAAGAATTTTAAATATTTATTTAAATATTTTTTGATCTTGAAGCTGAGACAACATGAATTTCTCAGGCCAAGTTTTCCCAAAATTAATTTTATGAACATATTAAAAATATTTTATTTTGTACACATGAAACATCATAAAAAAATAGGATAACTATTAAAATTAAGCTCTAATAAGAAATATGAGATACTAGTTGAGTCCGAAATGCGGTGTTTACCCTAGGCATGAAAAAAAATGGGTTGGTGAAGGGCGTTCAGAGTCCTCACATGTTGGTGGTACATTCGTTGAAGTAAGTAAGTAAGTAAATAAATAAATAAATAAATAAATAATTAATTAATTTTTATATTTTGATATAGTGAAATGATCTATAAGAATTGATCCTCCCAGCTGCAACTGAAGTTGAGGACATAAGCACACATCATGTCCTCGAGGATCTGAATGGTCCGCTCAGTCTGGCCATTAGTTTGAGGATGGAAGGCGGTGATCAAACGAAGATGCGTCCCAAAAGCCTCCTGCAACCCCTTACATAGTCGAGAAGTAAAACATGCATCATGATTGGAGACAATCTTTGAGGGTACTCTTTGTAGATGCACAATCTCGTGCACATAGAGGCATCCCAATCTCTCTACTGAACCCTTATCTCTGATCGGTATGAAGTGGGGTGACTTGGTGAGTCGGTCAATGATCACACAGATAGAGTTATGACCTCTATATGTACATGGAAGTCTTATCACGAAGTCCATGGATATCCCATACCACTTCCACTCTGGGACCTCCAAAGGCTGGACCAAGCCTGCTGGTACGTGATGCTCTGCCTTCACTTGCTGACAAGTGAGGCACCAAGAGAAAAACTCTGCAACTGCTTTGTTCATACCCAGCAACCATTACTATCGTCGGAGATACTGGTACATCTTTTCCACTCCTGGATGTACCGTCATAGGGGACGTGTGAAACTCCCTCAACACTTCCTCCCGAAGTGACACTGGTACCATGGTACGTCCTCTGAAGTGGATGACATGCTACCCACCAACAGAAAATCCATCAGGTGCCTGCCCTGTGGATATCTGAGCACGTTAAGTATCACAGTCAGTGTCTCAATGCTGTGCCTCCCTGAATCACTAAAGAAGCGGGGGAGTGACTATAAGGGATTGAAGGAAAGCTGCTCCATCCCGATCCACAAAGGATATCTGCAAAGCAGCCAGCTGCTCCGTTTCCTCGCCTAGTAGCTGTATACCAGATCTTCCGCTGGGTGTATCTGCTACAACATTCCCCTTACAAAGAGTATAGACTATATTGAAGTCATAGTCCTGGAGGAACTCTAGAAAACGTCGCTATCTCAGGTTCAGGTCCTTCTGAGAGAAGATATACCTAAGACTCTTGTGATCAGAGTACACTGTAAAATTCTCACCCATAAAGTAATGTCGCCACATATTCAAGGTGCATACCACTGCTGCTAACTCTAGGTCATGGGTAGCGTAGTTATTCTCATTCTGTCTCAACTGTCGAGATCTATATGCGATCACTTCTTTCTCCTGCATCAGGACACATCCGAGTTCGGTCCCTGATGCGTCGCAGTAGACTACGTACCCTACGCCCTCCTCTAGAAGCCTTAAGATGGGGGCACTAGTCAACCTCTACCTTATCTATTGAAAACTAATCTGGCATATCTATGACCACATAAAGGGTTCCCCCTTCTTCATCAATGCTGATAGTGGTGCTACAACTCTGGAGAAATCTGGCACAAATCTCAGGTAGTATCCGGCCAAACCTTGGGAACTCCGTATCTCCGTCACACTCTCGGGTGGCTCCCAAGAAAGTACCAACTCAATATTCACTAGATCCACTACAAATCTAGCCTATTATATGACATGTCCCAAAAACTGAACCTCTCGGATCCATAACTGGCACTTTGAGAGCTTACCATAAAGCTGGTGCTCTCGGAGTGTGTCCAGTACTACCCGAAAATGACAGGCATGATCCTCCTTAGTAACCGAGTAGATCATAATGTCATCAATGAAGACTTCTACAAAGCGATCAAGGTATGGCTAAAAGATCCTGTTCATGAGTCCCATGAACACTGCTGCAGCGTTGGTTACACCGAATGGCATAACCAAGAACTCGTAGTGTCCGTACCGAAATCTGAAAGCCATCTTCTTCATATCATTGTCTTGTACTCTGAGCTAGTGATAGCCTGATATGAGGTCTATCTTTGAGAACCACGGTTCTCCCTTCAGCTAATCAAAGAGGTCGCAAATCCTTAGAAGTTGGTACTTGTTCTTCACAGTCACTTGGTTCAGGCACCGATAGTCGACAAAAAGTCTCAAGCTCCCATCCGCCTTCTTGGCGAACAAAATCAGGGCTTACCAAGGAGAAACACTAGGCCAGATGAATCCCTTCCCCTGCAAGTCCTCCAACTATACCCGTAGCTCACGAAGCTCCGCAAGAGCCATCCGACACGCTGGTGTAGATATCGGTGCTGTCCTGGGGTACAAGTCAATGTAAAAGTCCACCTATCTGCGAGGAGGTAGACCAGGAACATCATTAGGGAAGACATACGCATACTGGTCCACCACTACAGGATAGCTCGAACTCTCCACATCAACCGCTCCAAGGGTAATGGTAGCCAACTTATTAGTGATCAACTGCACCCTCCTATAGGTAAGTCCATCATGTGCTGCAAAGGATCCCTTGTCACCGGTGAAGGTAAACTTGGTCCCATCCATATGGACACACCGCACTTTGCACCTAATAGATTCAATCTGTGTATGGACTGTAGATAACCAGTCCATACCCAAGATGATGTCTTAAGGCCTTGACACTGCTACTAGAAGATCCCATCCAAAGCTTTTGCCTCCTAGAGTAAGCTCAAACTACTAGAACTAGTGCATAATCATCGAATCCGCTCCCGTAGGAGTCTCTAGCTATAAGGATCGAGCCAACGGCTCCGTCGGAATCTTTGAGATCCGAACGAGGGCAGTGGAAATAAAAGAATGACTGGAAATTGTTTCTATAAGTTCTGCAGCTAAGGTGGAATAGACATAGATCGTACCTCGTATCATCTCCGGTGCGCCATGATCGTAGGCCTCAGCTTCCTGGAGCTGATCTCTCCCCTATCCACCTGCTCCCTGCGGTTGGGGTGGACCACCTGGTGGTGGTGACAAATAACATATTGAATCATCACCCACCACCAACTGCATGACCAACTCCTCTACCATGTCCGCCTGCTCCCTGCAGACCTCATCGATCGAAGATCTGTCTCTGCCTGGGCGGTCTTTTGACCATCTGCTGATCATCCGTACAGTGGTTCAGACAGTCACAAGAAATGTGACCCTGCCCGCCACATGCGTAACACTACCCACTCCTGGCATGACTAGTTCTGCCTCGGGTGCCTCACACAACCGACCATGAATTCTGCGGTCTTCCACCTATAGGTCTGGTTCTCTTGAACCTCTATGTCAACTATCTACTATGAGCTGCAGAGGAATACGTTACATGATGAATGGTAGTGGGTCTCACTGCTGGTGACTGCTCATCAAGGAAACTCTCCACTAAAAGGGCTCTCTCTAACACGCTCTCCTATGTCAGGATGCTCAGTGAGATCATCGAAGCCCTGATCTCCTTCCTGAGTCCCTACTCGAAGGTTCGAGCCACGAATAATGGGTCATGCACCATATCTATGGAGTAGTATGAGAGGTTAGTGAACCTCCCTAAGTACTGAGCCACAGTCATGCCGCCCTGCGGCAGATGAAGTAGATCCTGAATGCGCACTACGTGAAGAGTCGTTGGGACAAAATCTACCCGAAACAGGCTCTCGAAGTCTGCCCATAGAAGAGTCACCTCGTCATGAGCCTGGATAATCAAGCTCCTCCATTTTTCTGCTACTGCCTATAGAAGACTGGAGGCAAGGATCACCATGAGATCGGCTGGTGTCCCTATCAGTCGAAATAATCTCTCCACAGCCTCCATCCAATCCTCAGCCGCCTGTGGGTCCGTCTCTCCCCTGAACCTAGGTGGCCTCTAGCACTAGAACTCATGCAACGCGCTCAAGCAGCGTTCACCCTCTGCTACTGGGGCTGTTGGCATTGGTATCCCAACAAGTGATGGTACCGCTGGTGCCTCTACTGAAAAAGGGCCATGCACTGAGGCCTCGTTGCTCAATTGACTATCAGTGCATACTACTCTCAGAACCATAGATGGTTGTCTGCATGGAGGCATCCTAAAAAGAAATAGGTGTGCCATGATCAATAAGTTATACTTGGTGAGATAACTCAAAGATATATCAAAAAAACTCTTGAAACACACAGGCAATTAGTGTTTTCGTGCACTGAGTTCAAAATCAGAAGTCAGGGTCCTGGTGTATGGATACATCAGTTGTCGCACCAACGCTGGATTCCCTAAACTAATAAGCACACTCACTACACTTAACCCTATTTCTGTTAAAAGAAATATCAGAGTCCTATGTTCTATGGTAGAACCAAATCCTCTGATACCAATTTGTTACGACCTGTCCCCCCAGGATCTTACCGTGACTACCCCAAGCCCGCCTTCCATAGGCCAAGGGCTGGAGTCTAGCACCGAAGGAGTATTATATAAAACTGGGAAGGTATTTCCTTTATAACCTGTAACACACACAACTAAGAACACAAAAAGATACAAACTCAAGTAAACTAAATAGTAAATAGAGTGAGTGCAGTAAGTAAAAAGGGGCCATATTACAAGACCAACTGGAATGTATAAGGAAAACTAGAAAGTAAAAGATGGCTGATAGGTGGAAAGAAACCCCTAGATCATCCACCATGGATCCTACCTGAAGGGTAGGTAAAACTCATGAATGGCCATCTCTATGGTTCACCTCGTCTAATGTCCACCTCCGAGCTACCTCTCGTCCTAGTACCCTCGTCCTCAGTCAGTGTTGTCTGTCATCTGCACCAAACACAATGAAGTGAGGGCATATCCCATGCATGGGTGAGTATAACGATACTTGGTAGCGACCCCGAGACCCTCAAGGTCTCACAAAATCCACAATGGATAAACCGCAAAGAAAGGATACAATTGATAACCCTACTTAGGTATACACCCATACATATACCTAAGTTATCAGGTAAACCCATCTCAATCATGAGGAAAACATAGAGTCCAACTCCAAAGCCCCAAGCTCAAATGTTCCACAAAGGAATTAATACCACAAAGGCAAGTACCACACATGTACTCCACAAAGAATAATACCACCAAGGTATTACCACGAAGGAAAGTACCACACAGGTATAGACTCAGCTCGCACCTGGTAGAACTTAGGTACAGTAGTAGAGATGAATAGATTTAACTACTGAATCATCTTAATATTTTAAGAGGCAGACCCATGAAGGATCTTTAATTATCATCAGACCCATATAGGATCTCTAGGTGCTGACCCACACATGATCGCTCGGTGCTGACCCACATAAGATCGCTCGGTGCTGACCCACACAGAATCGCTAGGTGCTGACCCACATAGGATCGCTAAGTGCTGAACCACACATGATCACTTGGGTAGTCCCGCATGGAATCCTAGAGTTGTTCCATATAATACCCTCAATCTCAGACCCACAAAGTATCTCTTCCTTAAGTCACAGCCAGCTACTGGGTTCCCACGCTAAGATCGCTCGTCTCCGGGAGGGTCCGATCCACAACCCACTGGTCGATACTCCAATTGCCACTAAGTCTCATGAAGAAGTATCCCAAAGGACTGCCACATCATAGGGGTCTCAAGACAATATATGATGCGTTAATCGGATGGCCGATCTAAGAGTTATTAGCCTTTTAGTCCCAAGGGCCCTATTGGATTCATGCTCAATCCAACTTGACCATTTCCCAAATTTATCCAAAACTCTAGTGGGGTATACCAAATGGACCTTCTCAATCCAAGGTTTCCATCTCCACTGACGGTTCATCAAATGGACGTTCGGTGCCCAAGTTATGGCCAAAAGAGTGTAATGGGTCGAAGTGGGTCTGGGTCCGGTCTGACCCGGTTGGACCGACCCAGACCGACCTGGACTGGGCCGACCCGGTATGGGTCAAACTGGCCTGACCTGCTCGGTTCAGCCTGGCCTACTGTGCGGCCCAGCCTGCTGGGCAGCCCGACCTGTGCTCGGCAGACCGACCTGCTGGTCCGGCCAGGCCCACGCTGGGCGGCCCGGCCTGGGCGGCGCGGGGGCTGTAGGACCGCGAGGATAGCGAAGCCACGAGGTGAAGTGGAGGGGTCGTGGATGGAAGAGCCATGGGGTGGCATGATAGGGCCACGGGCGGTGCGGCGGGGTCGCGGGGCACCGTGGGTGGCGAGGCCGCGGGGTGGCCTTGGGTGGTGTGAGCGGCGAGGCCGCGAGGCGTGCAAGGTACTGTGGGCGGCGAGGGCGCGGGGTGGCAAGGGCTGAGGGGCGGTGCGGAGGGGCTGCGGATGCCACAAAGTGGTAGCGGGTAGCGTGATGGGGCCGCGGGCGGCATGGCGGGGCCGCGGGACGACAGAGCCACAGGGCGGCGGAGCCACAGACACCGCGAGGGCGTGGGGCGGCGGTGACCATGGGGTGGCGTCGTTGTCTTCATCGCAAACGGCAGTGGTGCTAGCCGCCATTCTCGTGTTCCACCGGTGCAAAACGCCGACACCGGTTGCCGTTACCATCATGAAGAACACACAAAAGAAGAATGACAGAGGGGTCGGGTCGTGTTTGTTTGGACCACACCCTCTGTGTTGGAGCGGTATCAATTGGTTCACAAATTTGAATCCAGAATGTGTATGGAAGATATTTAAAACCATCAATCCCCACAACCTTCATCAATCACTATTCCCAATCCCGCAAAAGTGAACATCCGTGTATGAACTCTTTTATGAGAGTTTGATCCACGTTCTTAGTTTAGAAGAGAAGAACACGGGAAGTAATAATCACTTAGAAATAAACCCCTACTTCGAAGATTTGTCGATGGAGTCCGCAAGGAAGGAGACGATATCATTCGGGATGGAAAGAGCTTGGTGACATCGATGTTTCCTCGATCGTCGGGAGCGTTCTTCACTGGGGATCATGTTCTTTGTTGGAGAATGCATTCTTCGTTGGAGAGAATAATCCTCCAAGCTCTCTCCCAATTCCCTTTTTCCAATCCTCTCCCCAATTTCACCAAAAAGAAAAGAAATAGACAACACAAATATTAAATAATAACTTAACATTTAATTTTATGTTGACACATAAAATTAATTTATAACTTAACATTTAATTTTATGTTGACACATTAAATTAATTGGGGGAGATGAGATGATTTCTCCCCCATTTAGAGGGGTTGGGTGATCCCCACCCCTAAATTCAAAATTGGGAGGTTTTTAGGACTCGGGTGGTCCCCACAACCATAACCCATGTAGAGGAGGTTTCAAAAAATAAAATAAAATAGAAGTATATATTTTCTTTTCATTTCCACGAAAAACCCAAATTCTATCTTTCACCCTCGACCTACTGCGGTCGAGGTGAAGGTCCCTTTAAGTGAATATAAACTCTGCGAGTTCAACGGTGCCCTCAAATTTTAATTCCGAGCACCATTTCAAAAGTTACAAAAAAACCCACTCATATGTTTACTGAATGTACTCGAAAAGAAGTTCAGAAATTCATTCCGGGCACATCAGGCATCAGAATCACACGCCATAAATTTTCCCAGACTCGTAAAATTACCATATATTAAAAAAATTACATGGAAATTCAGGGTCTTTACAAACATTTATATTGAACAATTTATGCTAAAATTGATCATAGATGGGGAAATTATCATATCCATGATAAATAATTTTCATATTTTGGGTAAATTTAATGTCTAGTGATTAAAGAGATTTGAATATTTCATATAAATTTTATTTACCACAAAAATGAACCAAGGAAGAAAATGTAGATATTTTACTTTGTCAAAATGATCATAAAACATACATAAGATGAATACAGATGGTATCAATACAACATATAACAATTGGAGTAACAATAAAGGATTTATGTCATTGATAAATATAAATTCTATAAAGATATGTTTAAAACAATTTTGAAGAAAATATCATTTTCATTTTGATAATATATTGAAAATCCTTTTGATTGAAAATCACATTTTAAAATATTTTCTTCAAAAAGATATAAATAAACATGAAAATGGGTTTTCATAGACATTATGGTCATATAGGTGGGTAATTCTACACATTCCATAAAGAACATTCCATTTACATGGAAAAAAGGTTAGATCATTTCCTTGTTCATAAAAATTAAATAATATTCATTGAAAAACAATTTCAAGGAATGAAAAATCAGTAAAAATGCCATTAAATATTATTGAATTGCTAAATAACACCATTTTTAATACATTTGTATAAAACATGGTATTGTAATAAAATATATTTTCAACCAAAGAGAAAAATGAAGTTGGATATTATTAAATAAATCTCAATAATTTTATGTATCGATGTTTATAAAAATTATAATATCACAAGAAAAACCTAATTA
The DNA here is from genome assembly GCA_963277665.1 of Viscum album. Taxonomy (NCBI): domain Eukaryota; kingdom Viridiplantae; phylum Streptophyta; class Magnoliopsida; order Santalales; family Viscaceae; genus Viscum; species Viscum album. The sequence continues at coordinate 964,392,980 of OY728157.1, forward strand.
ATAACTAGATTATAATAAAATAATTTTTTTATTAAAAAATTATAATATAATATCCATTAATGGAAATTCATGAATAAAAAAATCTTGATTAGAATAAAATTTTGAAGTAAAACCTTAAAATGATCGTCACACTAAATTAAGAAATAACCAAAGAATCGATTATGTGTATCAACTATAAATACAAAAAAAAACTAGTTATAATACAACAATATAAATTATTAATTAATTATAATAATAATAATATATTATCTATGATAATTAATATGTAATATAATCATATGAAAAGAAATTGAGTTATGGAATTTATTTACTAATTGAAAATTTTATGCTCGAGTCCCCTTATATGATATAATTTTATTTTAAGCATAAAATAAATTGATTAATGAATTATTTTTTTGTATTAAAAGTCAAAAGGTTCCTATATATACACCATATATAGTTAATTTAGTTCATAATTACAATATTCCTCAATGAAATGAATTTGAGATGAAATCCCTAACCTCAAGCTTTCCTTTTTTTGTCGTACTTGATAGGTTTAAAACTTGTTATTAACATATAAAACAACCATATTAACAAGTATTATTTAATAAATGATTATTTTATAACATATTACTATATCTCTATTAATAATATTTCATTAATTTTATTTTTTTGGGTGTTAGTTTCATTGTTTTTAGTATGTTTTGACCTGTTATTTTTTCAATCAATTTGATCATGATTAAATCATCTATAAAATGTAAAACAATGCATATATATAATATATATTCATTATATATGTATTTAGTGTAATACTTAAATTTTGGTTATATGGAATGAAATACACCATTCATGGAGATGGTATGTCGTTCATACATATGAACATTTCTTCCATTTGCTTGTAGTATTAAAATAATGAAAATCAAATGATATATATATATATTAATTATAGAATCCTATTTATGTATAATATATCACATAGTTTTATTAAACTCATAATTAATATATTCCACGTAAATCCTTAAGGAATCACATTTCTTCCCAAAGCGGTAATCATCTGTACACTTGAGAAATGTTATTGTATTCCCACAAAATGGAAAGAATGAAGGTATGTGTGATAAATAATATATAAGTTATGATAAAATAATGAATATAATATATATCATATATATACTACAAATCCATCATTATATTCAACCTTTAAATGTGTTAATATAAGAACGGATGACTTTAGTTTATGAGGCTCTAGTCCACCATACACACGAATAATTATTTCATAACCCATTTGAAGGAAGTGTGTGAAGTTGTAGGTTATACCCATAAAATAATAAAATATTAGTATATTAATGATATTTAAGTTATTATAGAATTATTATATAAATGGAATTGAAGAAGGTAGAGATGGAAATGAAATAAAAAATGCTTATAGAACAACATTACATCTTCTTCTGATATTCTCATTAGGTTTGCACTAATGCCTTCAAATGTTGGATTTTTTCCCAAGATAATGCTACTATGATGAGGTGAGGTAATTTATATTTAATGTTTTTTCTGATTAAATGTGGTTTTCTGGTGTGAAGAAGAACCTAGTTGGGTGTCCTTTTATTAGATGGGGAGAGGACACACTTGGTAGTTTTAAAATGATGTTTGGTTTACCCAAATTTTTAACTAAAAAATGGTCTTAATAATGAATAAAATTCAATAAATGTCATTATTGGGGATACATAATTCCATATAGTGGGAGTTTGAAAACATTTGTGTCTCTTTTAAAACTTTTATTTTTTGTTTAACCACCAAGTAAACTCGCTTTCTCCCCGATCGTATTATTTTATTTTACCATCGTTCACTAATCATCAGGGTAAATAAATACGTTAACCAAATTATAAATTATAAACTATGATAATTAGATATATGAAATCCATTTATGATACTAAATTCACAAAAATTCCAAAATTAAATATTATATTAGTCCTGCTAACAGGGTGAGAAAGAAGTTGTTTTATGTAAAAATGTTCAAAAGATTACTATGATTTTATATTTGAATTCAATAAAAAATAATTATAGTGAAATAAATTGGATTTATAGGTCAATAAATTATATAGTTTTTCTTTTAATCTATTTTAAAATTTATTTTAAAATTATAAATTATTTATATGAAAATTTATTTTTTAATTAATGTTTAGTATTTTCAATTTTCATTCAAAAATATACTTTCTTCTACAAATAAGAAAAATTAACACTAAGATTATGTTTAAATTATTTATTAATAAAAAATTTTATTTTTTCAAATAATATTTATAAAATTTAAGCAATTTATTTTTAAATTAATTATGCCTCTCAAAGGTGGGAAAAATGATTTTATAAAAAGATAACTTTATATTCACAAAATTTGATTTGTTTTTATTATTCCAAACATATTTATTGGATTAATTTGAAAATATTTTTTTGAATATGTTTCTGTATGATCATCCATTAATAATATTTCATTTATTTATTAATAAAAACCATATTTTCTGCATAAAAATAGTTTTATATAAAAATATACCTTTTATATTCAAATGTGTTTTATATTAATTTCAAATTATATGGTAGCTAATGTATTCAACAATATATTTTAATATGTTATTTAATAATATTATTAATATATAGATTAATTTATAGGAGACAATTTTTATTTAAAATAATCATATTAAGAGTATTCAATAAAACTCGGTCTTGTGTGTAACAGAATCCATCGAAGAAAGTCATTAATTCCTCCAACCCAATCTAACACAATATTGCACGAATTGAATGATATTGAATATATATAATTTATATAAAATTGTAAATATATATTAATGTTTTAAGTTGTTATATTTTCTTATATTCTTCCAGTTTTATGTCACGTATGGTATCAAATAAAGGGTTATTCTTTAATAATTTCATGGTGTTAAAGTTGGAATTTTATTTAAATAAATTTTCTAGATAATTTCATGTTCATAGGAGTGAATATTTATACTATTAAATGAAAATTCCTAGAATAACTATTAGATAAAAAACTATAATGGGTTTAAAGGATAAGTTCAACAAAGGATTGCTCAATGGAAATTTACCATAGCCAATATTTGAAAGAAATAATATTCTTACAAAACCCATACCTCTCATATCATATTTCATCATACGAGTTCAAATCACCTATAAAATTAATTTATATTTATTAAAAATATTATATTGTACAATATTATTACATATTTTACAATATATCATTTTATTATAACATTATATCAACTATATACTAACGATTCGTTATTAAAATCACTATTATGAGTGATAACTGTTTCGTTTTTCGTGTGTTTAGATTCACTAGTTCACATACCTAGTCATTATTCATGGTGTATTCCTATATATAAAGTTATTATTAACATAATTATCAAATTTATTCACTATATAATGTTTTAAAACTATTTATATATTGTAGGGATGATAAATTAATTTCATCACTTCATGTTTATGGTATTTAGTATGTACATAGAAGTGATGTTTCCACAATTTGATTTATATAAAAAAGAAATGTAAATACTTATTTAATAATAAAAATTCATTAACATTTCATAAAATTAATATAAAATAATTAAAAATATACTTATTACCATCCATCTACAATGTAAATAAAAAAACACATTGCTCTGTAGAGGAGGTAGTCCAGATGTATGCATGAGAAACATTAGATTTTTCAAATAGATAGGAAGGTATGAAGGTAGAAATGATAATATAGCTTTAGAATATTATTTTGGTCATAAATATAATATATATAAAAAATATATCATAACAAACATCCTTAAAATGTGGAAATGGAAAATAAATCATATTACAATGTTGAGGCGGTAGTCCACATATACACATGAGATATATGTTCATTTTCCATTTGATGGAATAAAGGTGGAATATGGTTGCTCCATAATAATAATAAAATAATAAGGTATTGATGATACTTTATTAGTCATGTTATTATGGATACAATAGGTTTATGGAAGGTTGAAGAAGAAATACAATTGAATGTACTTCCATAAGATTTATACTTATACACAGATAAAACTCAATTAACATAAACATCAATCCTTTAAAGGATGAAATTATTATAAAAATAAGTACCTATAGAACATAGGGATGGATTTTAGGAAATTAGTTTGGTATGATTATTCTCTAATAAGTGGCTATTGAAATGTGGAAAATAGATGATAAATGGAATCCTTTTATAAGATAAAGAGTGGAGACATGTGGAAATTTTCAAGAGATAGAAATATATTATTTTATAATTCAAGAGAAATTGATATAAAATGAGTAACCATAAAGGTTACCAATATATAGGGTTAAAATATAAAAATATAATAGTAATGTGAAAATTTTAAATTATTTTAACCCTTATTAATTATTTTATCCCTTTTTACTCAATTAAATCATATCGTTGCGAATTTTTAACAATGTTACGATTCATTATTATAAAAATTAAGTTGAAAATATTAAATTATATTATTTACGAAGAATAAAAATATGGGATCCATATTAAAATATTAAATTTCAATATTTTTTAAAAATTGATTTTAAAATAGGTATCCAAAATGAAAAAAGAAACTATTTTTGATAAAATAAATTTTCAATAATAAAATATTGGTTACTTTGATTCCCTTCCATGAAAAAATAGAACTAATGTAAAATTATTTTATTTAATATATAATTTAAACATTTTGTTAAAATAATTTAATAATAGTTATGAATTTAATTTATTAATATGAAAACACATTTCAAACATAAATATAGTTTTTCTAAAAAAATATTTTCAACATTCAAATAATAATATTTTAATTTATAAAAAATTTATATCATATGATTAAATTTTATACATGATGAAAATTTAATTTTTCATAATATATTTATTCATATTCATAAAAACTGTCTAAAAATATAGGGATTATTATCAACTTAAATAATAATAATTCAATAGTATATCATGGTTTTCTATACATGGTGTTCCATGTAAATAAAGATAACAGAGAAAAAAATTATTTAAATATGAGAATATCATAAAATCCTATGGTGTAACATTCAAGCACCGTATATGAATGTATTCCGTGAAATTTCATCACCCTGATTCAAATAAATTATGACATATCTAATTATATGTATATTTAAAGCATTTATCTATAATACATACAAATGGAGTCATTTATAAAATAAATTTTTATATAAAATTATTTTTTTAGACACACCATTATCACAATTTTTAAAATAAATTAAAATAATCAACCAATTTTCCCTAGAATAATCAAGGTTCTAAACACCACCATTGTGACTGTGCCTTGAAAAAAATAGTTTTAAATAACTTAGAAACTACATATATTATTTATGTGATTTTTTTTGTAACTTCACAATAAAATATATTTTAACCAATATTTTATGTGAAATGGACCCCATTTAAAAATTCATTTGAAAATACTTTAGAAACCTTTGGAATGTGAATGATATTTATTAAAATCAAATTGGACAATTTCACTATCGATCAACATATGAATGATATAATACCATAATTGAAAAACATATTCTAAATACTAAAATGATTCCATTTCTTGGAAACCATAATAAATCCATATTTTATACAAATAAATACAATATATTATTTAAATAAAAACATTTTAACATTTAAAATGTCACAAACCAAGCCAGGATACCGTCCTACCCGACACCTTACTCGGGTTGAGACATGGACCAAAGGGAATTACAGATCCCCACGAGATGGAAACTAGTGCTGGTTATCAAAACACACAAGTGGGAATGATTTAAAAAATAAATAAATAACCAGTATCAACAAAATAAACGAGAAAAGAAAATAAATGATCACTGATCATAAGTAAAAACACAAGATTGTCTAGTTACAAAATAAAACTAAAAGGAAACAAAAGAAAATTGAAACAAAGTCAAACTGGACTTCCACCCATGTCCTCTATGCAACCACTAGGTCACTTGTAACCATCGGATCAAACCTTCTCTAACAAAGATCACATAAGACCGAAAACATGAACAATGAGAACTAGTCATGGGAACAACCCTAGGCACTCTCTAGCTATGGGGCCTAGGTATATCTTATCTATATGTAAAAGTAACCATATCCAATAACCTTCTCATGCATGATCCATTAGGATAGAAAACCCCAATTGTAATAACCCGATATTTTATGATAAGTATTTATTTTAATTTATTTGATGTCATGTTTTTTATGCTACAACAAGATTATCTTGTGCTATATGCAACACCGTATTAGCTTTCAGTATACGCAACACTATTCTTAGATTGTGTTACACACAATTTCAAGTTCATTTGATAATAGTCATTCTACGCAACATTGAGTGTATATATATATCTATATATTCAATGTATAAATGAAAAATGGTTTTATTCTGTTATAACGAAACAAAAAAGGAGTATTTCACAACACGCAACCCTGACTTGGCTTGAATTACACGCAATCGCGACCTTCCGCGATAGCGTGTGTTGTACGCAATACCGAGTTTCACTAAACAACGATATATGGTTATAATATTATCACGAACTAGCAGTTATGAATAGTATTAACTATATTTTGAATTTTATAACATTATTATTCATCTTATAAATTTTCTAAAACATTTTATGTGAAAAAAATAAAATTTTCAGGTAAAATAAGTTTTTTTTTCTTCATAAAATGAACTTTCGCCACCTTTTGATGACGCACCCACTTTAAATATAGTTTTTGACATGTTTATAAGTTCAATTTGAAAAAATAAAATTCTTCTTTGGAATCAGGATATAAAAATTTACTTTGGATAAAATTTTCATATTATTATGATAACTTTCATATTTTAATGAATAGTAAAAATACGGTATATTTTAATTAAAAACAACTTTTTTCATCGTAATAATTTATGTGGTTAAATTATAATATTGAATGGTTTTAAAGTATAAATAGAATATATTTTTACCATTTAATATAATGTATGTCATTGGCATTTATTTTACCTTGAATTCGTCGGTTAAATCAATCCAATCTTTTGCAATGTTTTAAACAAAAACCTGTTTTCTTGCGACAACGAGATTAATTTTAATTTAATTTCTGCAACCTTTTTGTATTGAATTTGGAAAAATGGATTCCATATTTTGAATCAGGGGGTCCAAATTATGTTAACAAGCTACTTTTTATTTTTGGGAATTATGAATAGTAACTACGGTAAATTTTATTTACCATAGTTAAAGGTAAATCAGGTAATTAAGGGTAAATATAAGATTATAAAATTACCCTAACACCTGCCAAAATCCTATTGGATGACTAAAAGTCGACCCATATCACCTAAGGGTCTGATTAGATTCATTTAATGGAATTTTTTCCATGAAAATAATTTAATTATTATTAAAACCAAAGAAAGTGACAACATGTCACTTTCTTAAATCTTAAAAGTATAATAATTTTAGTTTTGTGATAAAATCAATAAAAATTCATATATAAATACTCTCCAGAAATATAATAAAATTATCTACATCATATGAATTTATTTATAATTTTTAAAGATTAAATAATTATCATTAAAGGTGACATAATAGTGATGTTGAAATTATTTTATTAATAGAAATATCAAATACATGGTTTTAAAAATATTAAAATAAATATTATATGAACTATTTAATGTTCTCCACTAATTTTCTAGATAAATATGACATGTTATGAATCTATTAAATCTTTTATTTCGAACATATCTTCTGTATATTGTTTATTTAAATTCAAATAAAATAAAAGTATCAAAATTGATATACTATTGTTAGTTTATAAAAATAACATATTATAAAATTGTTTAAAAATCACAAAAATATTTTAAAATTATAAATTTAAATTTATATGGTCGAAAATGTCATAAAGTGTCAAATTATGGAAAATTCACAACACATATGTAATTATTTATAATAATTTAAAATTTAGAATATTATTACCACAAATAAAATTAAATTGATAAATAAGGATAAATCAAGTTGATAATGTTTAAAATAAATTCATAACATGTATAAATTTTTTTGGTTGACTATATTACAACCCTATATCATCTAATCTTAGGATATGAGTCATTATGAAAGTTTTTAAGTGGGGTTGGGATTTAATATAAACTAATATTTCTTATATTTCCAAAGGTGCCCCTCTCCTCCCTTATAAAAGGGAACCTCCTCCCTCTCCTCCTCACACCAATTTGAGCCTTCAAGATCGACCAAAACCTACCCATTTCACTTCCCCACTTCTTTAGAAATCTACTATAGGTACTGGTTTTCTCAAAAGACTAACTCTATTTCCCTAAGAGAAATTTTAAAGGAGGCACTTCGAGAAAGAGGTAATATCTTCTACCATTTTCTTCAGGTTCCATTCTTCTTCTACTCCCTCTTCTTTAGTTGTTTCATTATGAAGTAATAACATCAGTATCTCTCATATACTGATATGTTATTATAAATATGAAACAAACCTATTTCACCTTCTATCCATCCTACGGAAAACAAAATCACCGCGCGTGCGTACGTACGGAATACCGTCTCCACGCCGTGGTGTAATCTGTTTTTCCACCAACACATTACATGGGTGGGTATAATGGTGTAAAAAATTAATATATATGGTTATTATAACATCATAATGATTCTGATATATTATACCATCCACTCCAATTCTATTCAATAATTATGGGAACGATATCATCACTCGTGCGTACGTACGGACTACCATCTCCACGACGCGATGAGATTCATTCTCAATGTTAACCATAAATGAATGATCATAAAGTTTATATAATGAATAATAATAAAATACATTAAATAATAATGCTACTGGATTTATGTATATATATATGTATGTCATCTATTTAGTTTCATTCAATTCAATAAGGAAACGAAAACAACGTTCATGCGTACGTACGGCCTACCGTCTCCATGAACGGTGTATTTCATTCCTTTTATCGATCTATAATATATATGTATATGATGAATATATATTATATATAAATCATGTTTTACATTATAGAATTATGTAAATTAGGATATAAGTAATAATATCAAGAACGACAAGTCGAAACACATACGATAAATGAAATGATTTTACCCAAAACGCTGCTTTAACATGGAATTTACAAAAGAACGGGTAAATAAAGTCATAAGTGAAACATATATGATATAATAGAAATGAATATGATTATTTAATAAGTCAATGAAATTATTTAAATCATTGTACAGGAGGTTCAGATCCATACGAAGCATATCGGACCTAAGGTAAGGGATAATTATTCCAATCTCATTCTTATCCAAGATTGTTTACTCGTAAGTATTTACTAGGGGTTATGTTTATAATCCATGTCCATATGCTCTCAAAATGTTTTCATAAAATGTTTACTTTCCTTCCATGTATGTTTAAGACATTTTTACCATTTTCTTACTTTTACCACATCATATGGAAGGAATATTTCTTTTGTTTACCATACGAGGTACTTTTTGAATTTTCCGACAAAAGTATGAGGAGATTGTTATTTTTAGCTTATACTGCGTGAACGAATTTTTACAGTTTTATAAAGCCTTATTTTCATGAAGCTTCCTCCAAAATATTTCCTTACTATTTTCAACAAAATCCTTTTCTTTTAAAATTTCATGACATTTTGTGAAAAGAAAATGATTTTAAAGAATAAAGGATATTTTCCTCAAGAATTCATTTCAAGTGTTTTATCAAAACCATTTTCCATATAATATGACATTATTTTATATGTGTATGTTTCAAGTATAATGTATCTATGATTTACATGGTTTCAATTTTCTTATTATGAAATGATATCCATTTCTTTTATATGGATTATGTGATGATGGGATTATGTTTTTGAAACCCATTTTATTCATTGGGTTATTATGAATGATGTATGTTTATTTTGTGGCACAAGTAAGAATGATTTCATTATGAGATGAGTGGGACCTATATATCCCTCCAATGCATTGGGTAAATATTTATATCTCATGATATATAAATGGATGGAACAACAAGTTAAACCGGTTCAATAATACAGGACTGGAACGAGGAGTGAACTCGATTTAGAAAGGAACTTTGTCCACTAAGATGGTCTTGGAAGCAATGCCATGACTACTATAGAAATCATAACATGTGCTTAATGGTTGCCACAATTACATGTTTTATTCCCATGCTATTTTATCATGCTTAATTTTTCTTTATGATCTATGCCTTACGTACTTCCATGTTTTATGTCATTGCTCAAGCTTTTGATGTTTAAACATCATGTTCATGTTTTTAAGTTCAAATTTATATGATTTGTTTTATTTTATCCATGCTTACCCTTAATGAGCATTTGATCTCACCCTTTATATGTTTTATTTTCCCCACGATATAAAGAAAGGTTTTAGGTAAGAAAACAAAATGGAAATATCTTTATGGGAGATTTTGAAGATCTTTCACCACGATTAGAAGATTATTTTTCCGAGTTTCCAAAGACACTAAACTATTATGGTCCTTGTGTGTCTGTTTTTGTTATGTATTCAGTATTCTGAAAAAGTAATGTAATGTCCATGTAAGGCAAGCTTCGGGTCTCTACATTTGGTATTAGAGGAAAGGTTTAGTCAACCTTTGGAAACTAGGATGCAAAAACGTTTGTGAGATCCCTAGAGATATTTCTAAGGTATGTCTAGGGATGTCCCTAAGGATAAGTATACGTATAGGATATAGTCCTAGAACTACGGTAACAATATTAGAATTTAACCTAAGATGTTATATATTGAGGGTAATCCCCCTTTACTATGTTGTTTTCCCTAGCATGATTTTTGCCTCCCACACTATTCTTTTTGGGTTTTATAAAATGGATGGAAACATGAAGATTCACGATAATGGAGGATATGACGGACAATGGAATGATATTCTTCATGAGCAACCAAATGAAACGGGATTTGTAAGTACAAAAATCGTTATTATGCCTAATCATCAATCTCATAATATGATAAATAATCTCAACTTTGGTAAGTTTCTTGACACAGATAATAAGAGAAATATGGAGTTTCATGATGATCATAGAGGAAAGAAAGTTCAATTTCCCTCATGTAAATCATGTGGGAAGAGGCATCAGGGAGATTATTTCAAAGGAACTGGAAGATGGTTTGGGTGCGGAAAAGAAGGACACAAATCCAGTAAGTGTAAAGGAAAAGGTTTTGTTAACACCATGGATAAGTATAATGGTATTGCTACGACATCAAAAATGATTAGATGTTTTAAATGTGGAATATATGGGCATTATGAAAACCAATGCCCTAAGGGAAAATCTCATGAAGAGAATCAACATGGTCATATGAGTAGTATTTATGTGGATGATGATGAAGAGACTATAAATGAAATATAAGATGAAAGAAATAATGAAGCTCAGTCAGTGGTTTAAGAAGTTAGTGGAATGATTATATGTTTATAAAGAATAATGTATGGTACTATGGAATAAAGAATCATCTAAGGATTGTTACACTATTGTTTTTCCTAAAGTATTTGAAAGTATATATTGAATGGTACCGGTAACCATGGAAGGTTATATAGATATTTTTGGAAAGTAGATGATATGCACATAATGAAGGGATAAAAAGATAATGAGATGTTTGATTGTATTCATGAGATCATGACTGATATAAGGACTAAGTGATATTATGGTTTGATTATATAGATTTTTTGGGATTTTGGTATGTGGAAAGAGTTAAATTTTGACAGTATTCATGTTTTCACTAAGGTTATATGGTAATTTATGTTTCAAGAGAATATATTACTAACGTATTCATGTGTTTGGAATACAACCAACAAGATATATCTTATGATATATGTGGGATAAATTCTTGTATTCACATTCTTGGTAGATAACCTTTATAGTAATTGTTTTCTTTATTCTATGAGCTTGAACCGAAGTATTTTAGATAAGCCTAAATATTGGAATGGATTATGTTGGACATAAGTTAGTATTGTTTAAGGATAAAACATTTTTCGATATTATTGATGGGATGTTATAGTAATGTAGTTTTAGAAAAAGAACAACCTGCAGGACGGGTGACAACCCATCGCGTCGGACAAGGCTGTGGGAATCAAACCCACAACTGAAGTGCGACTGGCCTTTATCGCATACCAATGGCCTAGAGGAAGTCCCTTGTTAGTTGAAACTAGTTTTATTTTATTAAGCTACATGATAGATGAAGTATAAGTTCATTTTTGGAACCATATACGATTAATCTCACCATAAGATAGACTTATAACTTTTGCTAACATTTTGTTTGAAACAGATGGAATGACCCATCATTATATCACATGATCTTCTAATGCTTCACGAAAAAAAATCAACTTCATTTATTTAAGAGTTTAAGTGGAAATTGTTCAATTCATGAACAATAGTGAGATTGTACCAAAATCATGTAAGTATTTCTTTTAATTCATCAACTTTAGGGAAACGATCCTGAAAACCAAAAATGTTGTCCTAGTGTCCTTATATCTGATGAATCAGATGGTACCTTAGATCATCACAAATTTATGGCTTTGTGATTGTTTGCTTTTTCATAGCCATGTTCTCTACCACTCTCCATCAGAACATGATGGTTAGATTTCTCTTCCATATCCATATTTTCACCTATGTTCTCTTATGTGGAAACCCAATGATTAGTTAATTTGGGTAACTGTTATGTTTCATACTTTAGTTTTTAAAGTTAAGTTTTGGTATTTCAATTTACGATGCGGGTTTCAATTATAGAAACTTTCAAGTAGAAAACCACGTATAACCCCGACGAATTTTGAGGGCGAAATTCATTTTAAGGGGGGTAGAATGTAACAAACCAATGTTTTATGATAAGTATTCTTTTTAATTTATTTGATGTCATGTGTTTTATGCTACGAAAAGATTATCTTGTGCTATTCACAACACCGTATTAACTTTCAGTATACGCAACACTATTCTTAGATTGTGTTACACACAATTTCAAGTTCGTTTGATAATAGTCATTCTACGCAACATTGAGTTTATATATATATATATATATATATTCAATGTATAAATGAAAAATGGTTGGATTCTGTTATAACGAAACAAAAAAGGAGTCTTTCACAACACACAACCCTAACTTGGCTTGCATTACACACAATCGCGACCTTCCTCGATAGCGTGTGTTGTACGCAATACCGGGTTTCACTAAACAACGATATATGGTTATAATATTATCACGAACTAGCCATTGTGAATAGTATTAACTAAATTTTGAATTTTATAACATTATTATTCATCTTATAAATTTTGTAAAACATTTTATGTGAACAAAATAAAATTTTCAGGTAAAATAAGTTTTTTTTCCCTAAAATGCAGTTTCGCCGCCTTTTGATGGCGCACCCACTTTAAATCTAGTTTTTGACATGTTTGTAAGTTCAATTTGAAAAAATAAAATTCTTATTTGGAATAAGGATATAAAAATTTACTTTGGATAAAATTTTCATATTATTATGATAACTTTCATATTTTAATGAATAGTAAAAACACGCTATATTTTAAATAAAAACAACGTTTTTCATCGTAATAATTTATGTGGTTAAATTATAATATTGAATGGTTTTAAAGTATAAATAGAATATATTTTCACCATTTAATATAATTTATGTCATTAGCATTGATTTTACCTTGAATTCATAGGTTAAATCAATTCAATCTTTTGCAATGTTTTAAACAAAAACCCGTTTTCTTACGACACCGTGATTAATTTTAATTTAATTTATGCAACTTTTGTGTATTGAATTTGGAAAAATGGATTCCATATTTGGAATCAGTGGGTCCAAATTATGTTAATAAGCTATTTTTTATTTTTGGGCATTATGAATAGTAACTACGGTAAATTTTATTTACCATAGTTAAAGGTAAATCGGGTAATTAAGGGTAAATATAAGATTATAAAATTACCCTAACACCTGAAAAAATGCTATTGGATGACTAAAATTAGACCTATATCACCTAAGGGTTGGATTAGATTCATTTAATGGACTTTTTTCCATGAAAATAATTTAATTATTATTAAAACCAAAGAAAGTGACAACATGTCACTTTCTTAAATCTTATAAGTATAATAATTTTAGTTTAGTGATAATGTTCATGAAAATTAGGATATAAATAGTCTACAAAAATCTAATACAATTATATACATAATATGAATTTATTTATAATTTTTATGGATTAAATAATTATCATTAAAGGTGACATAATAGTGATGTTAAAATTATTTTATTAAGAGAAATATCAAATAAATGGTTTAAAAATATTAAAATAAATATTATATGAACAATTTAATGTGCTCCACTAATTTTATAGATACATATTACATATTATGAATCTATTAAATCTTTTATTTAGAAAATATCTTCTGTATATTGTTTATTTAAATTCAAATAAATGAATAGTGTCAAAATTGATACTATTGTTATTTTATAAAAATAACATATTATAAAATTGTTTAAAAATCACAAAAATATTTAAAAATTATAAATTTAAAAATATATGGTCTAAAATTTCCTAAAATGTCTAATTATGGAAAATTAACAACACATATGTAATTATTTATAATAATTTAAAATTTAGAATATTATTACCACAAATAAAATTAAATCGATAAATAAGGATAAATCAAGTTGATAATGTTTAAAATAAATTCCTAACATGTGTAAATTTTATTGGTTGATGATATTACAACCCTATCACATCTAATATTTGTATATGAGTCATTTTGGAAGTTTTTAAGTGGGGTTGGGATTTAATATAAACTAATATTTCTTATATTTCCAAAGGTGCCCCTCTCCTCCCTTATAAAGGGAACCTCCTTCCTATCCTCCTCACACAAATTTGAGCCTTCAAGCTTGGATAAACCCTGCCCATTTCACTTCCCCACTTCCTTAGAAACCTACTAGAGGTACTGGTCTTCTCAAAATACCAACTCTAGTGCCCTAAGAGAAAGTTTAAAGGAGGCACTTTGAGAAAGAGGTAATACCTTCTACCGTTTTCTTCAAGTTCCATTCTTCTTCTACTCCATATTATTTAGTTGTTTCATTATGAAGTAATAACATCAGTATACCTCATATACTGATATGTTATTATAAATTCTAAACAACCCTATTTCACCTTCTATCCATCCTACGGAAAACAAAATCACCGCGCGTGCGTACGTACGGAATACCGTCTCCACGCCGTGGTGTAATCTGTTTTTCCACCAACACCTTACATGGATGGGTATAATGGTGTAAATAATAACAATATATGGTTATTATAACATCATACTAATTATGATATATTATACCATCCAATCCAATTCTATTCAATAATTATGGTAACGATATCATCGCTCGTGCGTACGTACGGACTACCGTCTCTACAACGCGATGAGATTCTTTCTATATGTTAACCATACATGAATGATCATAAAGTTTATATAATGAATAATAATGAAATATATGAAATAATAATTCTACTAGATTTATGTATATATATATGTATGTCATCTATTTAGTTTCATTAAATTAAATAAGGAAATGAAAACAGGGTTCATGCGTACGCACGACCTACGGTCTCCATGATCGGTGTATTTCATTCCTTTTATCGATCTATAATATATATGTATATGATGAATATATATTATATATATATCATGTTTTAAATTATAGAATTATGTAAATCAGGATATAAGTAATAATATCAAGAATGACAAGTCGAAACACATACGATAAATAAAATGATTTTACCCAAAACGCTACTTTAACATGGAATTTACAAAAGAACGGGTAAATAAAGTCATAAGTGAAACATATATGATATAATAACAATTAATATGATTTTTTAATAAGTCAATGACATTATTTAAATCATTATACAGGAGGTTCGGATCCATACGAAGCATATCAGACCTATGGTAAGAGATAATTATTCCAATCTCATTCTTATCCGAGATTGTTTACTCGTAAGTATTTACTGGGGGTTATGTTTATAATCCATGTCCATATGATCTCAAAATGTTTTCATAAAAATTTTAATTTCCTCCCATTTATGTTTAAGACATTTTTACCCTTTTCTTACTTTTACCACATCGTATGGAAGGAATCTTTCTTTTGTTTACCATACGAGGTACTTTTTGACTTTTCCGACAAAAGTACGAGGAGATTGTTATTTTTAACTTATACAGCATGAACGGATTTTTACAGTTTTATAAAGCCTTATTTTCATGAAGCTTCCTCCAAAATATTTCATTACTATTTTCAAAAAAATCATTTTCTTTTGAAATTGCATGACATTTTGTGAAAAGAAAATGATTTTGAAGAAGAAAGGATATTTTCCTCAAGAATTAATTTCAAGTGTTTTATCAAAACCATTTTCTATCTAAGATGACATTATTTCATATGTGTATGTTTCAAGTATAATGTCTCTATGATTTAAATGGTTTCAGTTTTCTTATTATGAAATGATATCCATTTCTTTTATATGGATTATGTGATGATGGGATTATGTTTATGAAACCCATTTTATTCGTTGGGTTATTATGAATGATGTATGTTTATTTTGTGGCACAAGTAAGAATGATTTCATTATTATATGGGTGAGACCTATATCTACTTCCAATGCATTGGGTAAAGATTTATATCTCATGAGATAGACATGGCTGGAACGATAAGTTAAACCGGTTCAGTAATACAGGACTGGAACGAGGAGTGGACTCGATTCAGAAAGTGACTTTGTCCACTAAGATGGTCTTGGAAGTAATGCCATGGCTACTATGGAAATCATAACATGTGCTTAATGGTTGCCACAATTACATGTTTTATTCCCATGCTATTTTATCATGCGTAATGTTTCTTTATGATCTATGCATTACATACTTCCATGTTTTATGTCATTGCTCAATCTTTTTATGTTTAAACATCATGTTCATGTTTTTAAGTTCAAATGTATATGATTTGTTTTATTTTATCCATGCCTACCCTTACTAAGCATTTGAGATCACCCTTTATATGTTTTCTTTTCCCCAGGATATAAAGAAAGGTTTTAGGTAAGAAAACTAAAGGGGAAGATCTTTATGGGAGATGTTGAAGATCTTTCACCACGATTAGAAGATTATTTTTCCGAGTTTCCAAAGACACTAAACTATTATTGTCCTTGTGTGTCTGTTTTTGTTATGTATTAAGTATTCCGAAAAAGTAATGTAATGTACATGTTTGTCAAGCTTCGGGTCTCTACACCAATGGCCATGTGGTCCCCAAACACCTTCATATTTTAGTTAGTGTTGTCTTCATTAATCTTGATATGTTAAACAGGGATGGGGCCACTACCAGATCACTTGAATACAAGTCCCAGTTCGGCCACCTAGATACCTAATTTTCCCTTTTCTACTCAATAATGATTCACACATCATTTAATACCATTTACACAATTTGATAACAAAAATAAGAATCACATATCATAAACCACCACTGGAACATCACAAACCCATTCTTGAAAACTTACGCATACTAAAACCTTTACAAATTACTTCAAAAACCATGAGGGACACCAATTCCCCAATAATTTTCTAAAAAAGGATTTGCACATTTTAGGGAAAACATACAACTCTAAAAACATGAAAAATTGGAATTTATGTTTACACACCCAAATAAATTTACCAAAACATTTCGAAATCATTTTTGAAAACCATCTTCAAGTGTAAAATGCCAAACAACCCCTAAATCCAAATTTTTTTCAAAAAATAGACACAAAATTCCATATGGGCATACCCTTTATGATTCCATTTTAAACCACATTTAGAAACTACACAACAAATCCAACATCATTTAGAAATATAAATCATTTGGGAAACCAAGGACTCAAGAAAAAAACCAATTTAAAACACCATTATCATTTAAAAACACATCCATGTTTTTACCTAGTGAATCTATGGATGTACCAACATCAAATGGAAGACCAAACATCCAAGGGGTCAATGAAAAACCATATCTAAAAAGTCATGAATTTTTTCAAAACCAAATCCAACCACCCATGTTATTTAGAGAGTGAAAATCATCTCATTGTAATCAGAAAACCCTTATAAAAAACTTTTTAATACAATTACATATCAATTATTAAAATCTACACACCAAACCAAATTAAAAAACAACCCATACCATACCAATACAATTAAATTTAAACATTTCATAAAAACATCTAATTTCACTTTAAAATGACAATGGCATTTCAACAAACACATTAGGTGACATAAACCAAGATATTTCACAAAAATAACACTGAAAACACATTTTTAGTAAATTCTACTAACACAAAATCACTATTTACATCAAGATATAGGTATATTGGAGGTGGGAAATACATTTAAAAATTAAATTAATACAAAAAAGTTACCATGGGTTGTGCCGGAAAGTAAAATGACAGAAACACCTACCTCAACCATGTGTGGATGGGATAAAACACTAAGGAGGAAAAAATGATCCATACAGATGATCCACACACACTATAAACAAGAAATCAACCAAAAATTATCCAACCCTAAACTTAGGGTTTTACCAAATAGGAACCCCAAAAGAGAAACCCCATAAACCAATAGGGGAAGATAAAGAGGGAAGAGGAGAAGAAGAAACCATGAAGAACCACCAAACTTTGTTGATAAATTGCCCCAAAAGTGTCCCAAAAATGATGGATAATGAATGGGGAGGGGGTTCCCTATGGTTGATAGACAACACCTATGGCTCTAAGTGGGAGGTGGAATAACTCAAATTTGGTTATTATGTTAAATTTATTAAGCCTATAATATGATTCTTGGTTTTGTAAATCGTGTAAAAACCAAGAAAATGATACTAGAAAACTTTTACAACTTTGCAGGTTTAAGTTTCATGGTTTGGGAAAAGCATGATCAAACCATGTGACCTGAAAAATTGGCAAAAAATGTAAATGGAACCCCATAAACTATTGAATCCTACCCAATGAATCATGAACACCTGCTCTCATTTTGCTTTGTTTTCTTTTGTTTCAATGAAAAGGGCCTTGGCCCTCACCTTTAAAAAAAATAATATAGTGACATCGTGGGTTTCATAAAATCTCTACCATGAATCATTCTCCCAATAACATTCACTATAACTGTGAGTAGGTCTATAAGAAAACAAAAAACCACCAAAACAAAAGAATTTTTTGAGGCACTCAACTCAAACCACAACCAAAAGATCCAACATCAAGAAAAATATAAAAACAAATGAAAACCATGTTTGGGTTGTGAAAATTCTCCCAACCACAAAACAGTTCTGCCCCCAGAAATTCACCCAACCAATGGTTAACAAAAACTCGAATCCAAGCCCCATCAAGACCAAAAGAAACCATGAACCCCATTATGAATACTCACTCCACATGTCACACCCTACCGATCAAGATTAAATCACAATACAAGAATGAGGATGAGGGGATAACATTAGTGGGTTCTCCCCACCATAATAACTCATATAATACAGACAACATGTAAACCCTAAACAACACCCTCAGCACAACATGGAACTTGGGATTCTAATATTTATCATTTCTGGGAATGTCACACAGTTTGGTGGCATAGTTCAAAAAATAGTATGCCAACTGTGCGCAAGATAATGGAAGGAAGCAGCACCCCACAATGCATGTTCATACTATTTCAAAACTATGGGCCAATCGTGCCAACCGCCTATGTCATAAAATGACACAAAGTCACACGGTTACCTATGAAAGGTACACTATTCCCCTGACCATGCACATACCATTACCCGGATAAAAATTCACCAAAAAATCACAAAATTTGTAAATTTTAACTGGGAATCAAACTAAACATCCTTGTATAGGATAGAAACTACTTCCACCAAAAATAAGGAATCTTTAACACGAACTGAACCCACAATACATCAATTCTAAAAAACTCAAGCATCTCCAAATGAGCAGTACTTATAGTTAAAACTGGGAAATGCCTACACAAAGGAAAGACGCACTCAAAGGAGCATGAAAAAAAAATCAAAAGGCCACATTTAGATATACTAAACCAATTGGGTTACAATTGAATAAGTCCATCATTTTTTATAGTAAAAATATGAACTTACAGTAACCGGAAAAAAATCTAGACTGAGGTTCGACACAATGCTGGGAACTCCTAACTATGCGTGATCATCACCCTAAGACCTGTGGTTGGGGCGCTTATGGATGAAGCATATCCTGCCTCACAATCAGGAACTAGTATCCTCCTATCATAACGTCTTCTTTAGGTGACACTTACTACAAAAATTCTTCCAATTATTAATGAGATGCACACTATTTCCAACCACATTCACTCCAAAAACCAACTCAACTAGAAAATTTTCATTCACTAGCTTCTAAAAATGAATCCCATTTAATGAGAGTACCTCTGATCCCCCCATTGGAAAAAAGGAAACCAACTACTTGGAATGGTCAACATAGGCCATCACTATCTACTGGCCCTATTGAATACTCATGAGATCTTCCATTTTTTTCTTCACCTCTTAAAGTATGAACAATTAGACAAGGAATAATTCAAAAACATCCTATAAATCCCAAATCACATCAATGGCAGGGAAATAAACACCCATTAATCCAAATATAGACCCTTAAACAACCCCCAAACAATGAAAACTCCAACGACCCAAGAGTTCCCAATGATATAAAGAAAAAATATACCTCTTCAAGCCACACAAATGCCTCTAATAGACCTCGATCATCATGAAGAATATGAAACACACAAGAATAATTAAAAACTTGGCATGAATCATTAATTTTTTTGGGACTTTTTAGGAAACATACAATGAAAAAAAGAACACTAATTCAAAACCAACATCAATATGAAGCACATTTAGAAGGAATATCTCATTCCTAAAAAGAAGTCTCGTAGACCAATCATATACAAAACAACCAAAAATCACTTTTCCAAAATACACCTTTTAATTTAAAATTCAAAAATTCCTCCCCCCTTAGGACACTTTAGAAATATGGAAACCCAATTTTAAAAGAATAAATCCACATTCTAAAAAAACTGAATTCTAGAATCATTTATAAAAATCCAAAACAAGCCTTTGGTTTCAAAACCCCACCCATGGAATCCTAATAACCACAAAATATGTGTTCAACCACTTTCACTTATGTCATCCCACATGATCCATGTGCACATTCCATACATACCCACACATGAGAATGTTTATAAGGAATACCAATGGTCAAAATTTTATCCCATCATCAAATCCAATCATTTAGAAAATACTCAATCCAAAACCATTCTTTTAAAACTATTTTTACCAATTTCAAAACTAATTGAAAGATAACATTTTTCTTTTTCATAAACCAGTTTGATTTTAAAATCTTACTCATATCAACCTAGACTAAAATGAAGCATGAATCAATCCAAACCACCGAAATGTTAAACTAGAGTGTATGACTAACTCGGAAACATGGTAGTGATCCATTACCCAAGTAAGAAACGAAACTAATAAGACCTTGATCCATGAACTCATATTCCACATGGGTCACTACTGCATGTGGTACCATGACTGGAAACTAGCTCACCTCTATTGTCATTCGTCAATCCAAAACAAACTAATATCTGAGAAGGACTCAATTCCCAGACAAACCCTGGTAACTCAGGTCTCCTCATGAGTGGTGGTGATTAGGAACCAACCCATTACCTACATCTTGAACCCCAAAAATAAAAATCTCCAACTACCAAACACCACAGATAATAAGAACCTACCTCTGATACCATTTTGTCATGAACCACGCTGGGATACCATCTTTCCCGATAGCCGACCTAGTCAGAGAAATGGTCCGAAGGGGGTTCTCAGTCCCCATGGGATGAAAACTAGTAACGACCATAAAAAAAACAAGTGGGAACAATTTAGGCCCAAAATAAATAAACATGATCAACAAAATAAATATAACATGAAAAAAATGATCACTGATCATAAGTAAAAACAAAATCTAGTCCAGTTACAAAATACAACTGAAAGGAAACAAAACTGAAAATGAAAACAAGTCAAACTAGACTACCACCCACAACCTCCATGTGACATAAAGGTCACCTCAAACCATAGGATCAAATTTTTTCCAACAATTAGAACCTGATTCAGAAAACCTAAAAAAAATATGAGCCTGCAAAATAGATTGGGTCTACCAACATCGAGTGGTATAGGTAGGGTGTGAGCTAGATAGGTCAGTAGGAAACCACCAAAGAATCCCAAAATTTACTTTCCCAAAACAATCCATTAACACTAGTTTGAAGTATAATTATAAGCATATATTTTTCATATTTTATTAAAAAAGACAACTTTAGAGTTTTAAAGGCCAACACACACCACTATCTATCTTTCAAGAAAACTTCCATTTTATAAAAAAACCCAAACCAAAAAATAATAGTAACAAATTTTCATTGGAAAAAAATTTAAATTGAAAACACCCCTAAAGATAAAAAAACATTATAGAAAAGAACTTTATTTTGGAGCTACCAACCAAACATACTGTATGATCACTGTAAGTACGGAATATTCAATGAGGAATAGTCACTGGAACACCACTAGGCACTAGCTAGCTGTGGGGCCCTAAGTACATCGTATCTTAGTGTAAAAGTAACCATAAACAATAAACTTATCATGCACGAGCCACCAGTAGGGGAAACCCCAATGGTATAGTGGTCCCCAAACATTTTATAGTTTAGTTATAGTTGTCATCATAAATCTTTCTAAGTGAAATAGGGATGAGTCCACTACTAGATCACTAGTATACTGGTCATAGTCCTCCTACCTAGATACATGGGTTTCCCTTTTGTGCTCAATAAAGTTCCACACATTACTTAGTACCGCTTGCACAATTTATCAACCAAACCAAGCTTCACATATAATTAAACATTAATTTCACATCACAAACCCATTCATGAAAACATATGCACATCAAAACCTTTACAATTCACTTCAAAAAACCGTAAGGGACATCACTTACCAAATAATTTTCTAATCAAGACTTTACACATTTTAGGGAAGACATGAAACTCAAAAAACATATTGAACAAGACATTATGTTTACACACAAAAATACATATTCCAAAAAATATCCAAATCATTTATAAAACCATCTTAAAGTGTTCAATTCCAAACGACCCCTCAAGACAAATTTTTTCCAAAACACACACACCAAAAGTAAAATAATAATTCCCTCTAATATTTCATTTTAAACAACATTTAGAAACCCCCAAAAGTATCCAATGTCATTTAGAAACATGAATCATTTTGGAAACCAAGGACTCAAGAGAATACCAACATAAAACACAATTTTAATTTGAAAACACATCCTTGTCTGCACCTAGGGCACCGATGGATGAAACAACATTAAATGGAACACAAAACATCCAAGGGAACACTCAAAATCCATATCCAAAAAAATCATTAATTTCTTAAAAACCATATCCAACCACCCACATTATTTAGAGAATGAAAATCATCTCATTTTTCACGACCCACCTTCACCAAAAGGAGGTAAGGGTCATCAGATTGTCAGGCCCTTCCTTCTTTAAGTAGAAGGAGATATAATGACCCCCAAAACCTGCCTTCAATAGGTCCTGGAGTGGAGACCAAAACCAAGTGTATAAAATCACACACTAAATGGAAGGCATTACCCTTTTTCTTTTAATAGGATAGGGAGATAAGATAGTAAATCCCACAACACCAAAACTAAAAGTGAAAATACGACTGAAAATAAACCACTCTCACAAGCATGTTCAAAGGTAAAGATACAAGTCACAAAACTCCAAAGGTAAAAAGATACCAAGAAAAAGGGAAACAGCAACAGAAACTGCCCCAAAGGTCCAAGCTAGTATGGTTCCGCGTGATCCTTGAAGTTCTCCTGGAAACCTGAAAGTAGTTTTATATACGTAGGGTGAGCATACAAGTATACTCAGTAGGGAAAACCGAAGACTCTCGTGCACAAGTGGGGAGGCATACTAATGCCCTATGAGAAAAAAGATAACCAAAACCCAACAAGGAAACGAACCAACCAAACCTCACCAAGGAACACTGATGTTATTAATATTTTCATGACTTATTTTATTCCCTCTTTACTTATTTTATATTAAATGTGCATAATTTGTGTGAAATATTAATGTTTTAATATTAAGTATAATTTTCGAGCATTTTTAGAAGTAGTCCAATTGAGTCAGTTTAATATTTTAATAATAACTATCACTATACTGATCCAAATTGTGTGGTTTATGTTTTTTAGGATTCCCCTTGAAATATAAAACATTTCATTAGAAGGTACCATGAGCCAATTATTCCATTTGAAGGGTCATATGGTCCTCACAAACAAGACCGAAGAATATGTGAAGAAACAAGACTAGCCTTGAAGATTGATTTACTGGGATCAATCCAGAAGTCCGAAAACATTAACTATCCACAATAATTTGTGGGACACTACATTTCATCTTTGATAAAACTTTCAAGTCCCAAATCTAAGTACAATGGGCCCAAATAAAGCTTTGAAGTCCATCCCACCATTCTGGCCGATAATTAAAATTATTATAGTTGGCATGACATATCTCACGATGTAAGAAGAAAATCGAGCTGATATTTTACGGTGTGAAAGAGGAGATATAGGTGGACGAATTTGTTGAAGAACCCATTCGGATTCGAAGGAATCTTGATATTCAAAAACCCTTTCACATTCTAGACTTCAAAAAGACTGGACTGAAATGGACAGTTTTACTTTGTTTAATAAAATGGCCATAACTTTTGATCCTTAAGTCCAAATGACTCCACATTTTGGGAGTAGTCGTAAAACTATATTATCTACAACTTTGAAGAAGGAGATTTCTCGAGATCCGGCTTTCATGATGTCAATATCTTCGAGCCAATTGGAGGGGTATTGCTGGAATGTAAACAGTCCACTCCTTGGGATATAAATACTCTCCCCTTCCCTCCTTGAGAGGGGTTGGAATTTAAGAAGAGAGGAGATCATATTGGCACAAAAAATGCTTTAAAAAAGGCTTTGGAGGACCTTACATACTCAAGTTTTTACTTTATAGACCTTTCCTCCTCTTTTTTTTTGTTTTCACTTACTTTTGCGTTCTTCATTTTTGTAATTTTGTAAGTCCTTTCTTTTGTAATTCTGTTTTAATGAAAGTTTCTTCTTCAATATCTCTTATTCTCCTCCACCTTATATATTTTAATATTAATGTTCTTGAAATAGTTTAAATTCAGTTTAATCTACCTCCCTTATTTTTATTCCTCATTCAATCAAAAATCTATTTTTAATTATCATCATTGTTTGTGTGTGTGTGTTCGACGTACCACTCTTTTCTAATCCCTTTCTTTTCTTCTATTCTTAATTTATCATCATAATTATTATAACCATAATATTAAACACCCAAATGGATGATTAAATATCTCATTTGGGTGAGTCAAAATTTAGGTATGTTAAGTGATTGAGAGTATTTTCTCGATGAGTATTCATTAATTTAACATTGTGTATGTTGGACTTAATATGTCATGGATTAATGACATATTTTATTTAGCATGTGGTTTCCATGGATTATTGGAACCATAAATACACTACCATAAACAAGTAATGATTGATTTTATAATCCTAGTTAAGTTAAGGCTTGGATTAAAGCTTTAACACTTAGGAATTCTAATCGACGTCAACTTGTGAAGTGGGTGTTAATTTAAATGCAATATAAAGAAAAGCACAAGGATATCACAAGCTTAACTCCTTAATAATGAACTCACCCCAATATTTATCAATTTTTTAAATAAATTATAGTCAATCAATCATTTCAATTAAGCTCTGCAACAAACCCCCCTAATCAAAATACAATCAACTAAAAACAAACGACTACTACAAAGTCTCATCACCGAGGATTCAACCCGAGTGCTGCTATACACATTAGCAGAGCACCGAAACTTTGACCGGTCGATAGGCAACAATCAGATGTGCATTTAAAATGGCGCCGTTGTCGGGGATGGTGCTTTAAGTAGTCATTAATTTCTAGTTATTGTAAAAAAAACCAAAAAAAAAACCAAAATTAAAAAACAAAATTGAAAAAAAATCACAAAGAAAAACCCGTCTTCTCATAAAAATCATAAACTGAAAAAAATACAAAGAAAAAATCATCTTCCTCTTTCTTCCAAAATCCCTCTGATTGTCCCATAGTCTTCTAAACAATCCCTCAGATTTGTTTGACCCTAAAATTGAGCGAACACTTCGCCAAGTTAGGAGGAACATCAGGGATACTCAAATGATTCAAGAACCAGTCCTCATCCAACCAATTGAATTCAATATGGCCAATCCTAGGGAACAAAAATTGAAAGAACTTGTTGCCCCTGATATGAATTACCAACCCCTTGGTATTCAATATCCAAACATAGAGGCTGACTTCGAACTCAAATCAGGTTTGATTCATCTTCTACCTCATTTACATAGGCTAGCCGGTGAGGATCCACATATACATCTCAAAGAGTTCCAGGTGGTGTGCTCTACCATGAAGCCTCAAGGGGTTTCTGAAGAACAAATAAAAATCCGAGCATTCCCTTTTTCCCTAGCTGACTCTGCCAAGTCATGTCTCTACTACCCCCCTCCTAGTTCCATAACTACATGGAATGACATGAAGCGTCTCTTTATAGAAAAATTCTTTCCTGCTTCTTGTACCGCTTCCATCCGAAAGGAAATAAGTGGTATCAGTCAATTCCCAAATGAATCACTCCATGATTCCTGGTAGAGGTTCAAAAATCTTGTTGCAACCTGCCCACACCACCAAATTCCTGACCAACTCTTGATCCAATACTTCTATGAGGGGTTATTGGATATGGAGGGAACTCTCATTGATGCTGCAAGTGGCGGTGCTCTGGTTGATAAAACTCCCGCAGCTTCAAGAGATCTCATAAGTAACATGGCTGCAAACACACAACAATTCCATACTCGAGCACATGCTCAATTCAAAAAAGCCCAAGATAATCAATCCATAGAGCCTAACAAGATGACTGAGTGGATGAGTGAACTTACAGGTCTTGTGCGTCAACTAGCGGTGGCTACCAAAGCCCCAACCTCATCTTCTCCACAATCACTATTCCCTAGACCTATCAAGAATTGTGGAATATGTAGCTCCCCATCTCATCCAATAGACACATGTCCACAACTTCAAGAGGATCAATTCGATTCATCCGAACCAATGGAGCTCAATGTAGCATATGCTCAGCGGAACCCCAACCCTCAACAATCAGGTCAGTTTGTTAGAAACTTCAACCAACCTCACTCTGAGCCTTTCTCTTCTAACTTTAACCCAGGCTTGAGGTATGGTAATACCATCTCTCATCCCCCTCAATTCCCTCCTCAAAACCCAAACCAATTCCAATATGGTCAAGGTGGTGGTAACTTCCATCAACCTTATCCTTTTGTTCCTCAACATCAAAGGAACAATCCTCCTCCTGGATTCCACTATCTGAATGAGCCTTCCCAATTCCCAACCCAATACAATCGCTTTACCAAGAACCAAAATCAAGGCAATCCCAATCCGGGAGCCTCTTCTTCCAAGAAACCATGGGAAAGTGCAGCGGAAGATCTTTCCTCCTTCACCTATTATAGCATTAAAAACATTGAAACTCAAAATAGGTAACTTGCATCCCACCTGAGCCAGCAACAACAATCAAATTCTTCCTAACTCCCAGCTCAACCATTACCCAACCCCAAGGGTAATGTAAGTGCAATTGCACTTAGATCGGGAAAGCACATTGCTATGCCTCAAGATAAATCCTCAAACCCTCTTTTGAATGTTGAACTAGAAAATGGAAAGAAAAAGAAAATTGAAAAGGAATCTGAATCCATTCCATCACCTCCTTCCATTCCACTTAGGAATCCAATTCCTTTTCCTCAAGCTGTTTCTAAGACAAGGAAGTCCTTTGAACCTGATCCTGAAATGCTTGACATGTTTAAACGTGTTGAAGTCAACATTCCCCTATTAGATGCCAAAAAACAAATTCCTAAGTATGCAAAGTTTCTCAAGGAGTTTTGTACCCACAAGAGGCAACTTATGACCTTTGAAAATGTTTCCACCCAGTAGTCCATACCCATTAAGTGCAAAGATCCAGGTACCTTTACGGTTCCATGCCAAATTGGAAGTTCCAACTTTGATGATTCACTCATAGACCTAGGAGCCTCAATTAATGTCATGCACAAATCCATATTCTCCAACCTTGGTCTAGGTACCTTGCACCCAACGGGTGCTGTCATTCAGTTAGCCAATCGAAGCGTAGCCAGTCCTGAGGGAATAATTGAGGACGTCCTTATCCAAGTCAATGATCTTATCTTTCCTGCTGATTTCTATGTTCTTGACATGGAAGGTGAGGAGAACTCTTCTTGATCTCCTCTAATTCTAGGAAGACCATTCCTCATGACTGCGAGAACCAAGATTGATGTCCATTTAGGCATCTTATCCATGGAATTTGGTGACCAACTGGTCAAGTTCAACATTTTCCAAGCCATGCGATACCCATCTAAGGATCACTCTGCATTCTCAATCCATGCTTCTGAGGACACTTCTAAGAGTCAATCAAACCCCAATCCACCATGTTATTTATGTTCTAATGACAAAGGATCTTGTGAAATCTGCACCATGATTAACAAAGTCATAACTGGTGAAATTGATGTTGACATTACAAATGCAAACTCCATTGATCTAAAGGATCTTGTAAACTCTTTGGAATCTC
Organism: Viscum album; assembly: GCA_963277665.1. Classification (NCBI taxonomy): domain Eukaryota; kingdom Viridiplantae; phylum Streptophyta; class Magnoliopsida; order Santalales; family Viscaceae; genus Viscum; species Viscum album. Next base: position 964,421,760 of record OY728157.1, read on the forward strand.
ATCTCACCCCTGACCTCCAATGCTCCAACATGAATAGTAATAAATAAAATGAACTTGAATGCTCATTTATTGATTCAAATATGATTATCCCATATTCATCCTTTCTTATCCATGATTCTGAAAATTCTGTTATATGTGAAGTGAACTCTGAACCAATGTGTTTATATTGTCCTGATGGTAGTGATGTTTGTGATATTTGTACCCTAATTAATAAAGTGATCACTGGTGAGGTTGAAATTAGCAATTCTTTGGAAAAAAATATTGAAATAAAGGATATTGAAAATTTTATTTAGTCTTATGACTCCACTGATCCTCATTACTCTACATCGGTAAGTGATGAAATAAATGAGTCAAAAACAATTGGGATCTCATACTCTGATTTTTTGTTATCTGATCCTTAAATAAATGAACCATCAGAATTGAGCCATCTTACTAAATTTCCAAGAATAGAAAACCACCACTTTGGGGATAACATCATTCCTCAGGTTGAAGACCAAAGCGAGGATAGAAATATTCTCTTTCTAACCCCATTGAATTGCAAGCACACCAACAAGGATGGGAAGAAATTATCCAATGAATCATCAGGCCTCCCAAAGAAAATGTTTTTCTGGAATCACACTGGAGTTGAGATAATACGATGGCCACCGTCAGACTACGAGTAGTCCACTGCAATTGTCCAGCTGTAGAAAAATAAATACATCGCTTCTTGGGAGGCAACCCATGTTTTATTTTACTTTTATGAAATTTAAATTTCTTTTTAGTTTTTCATTATATGAATAATGAATTTTCATTTTTAGGTAACTTCCCACTGTCCTGGAACCACCTCAACTTCCACTTAATCCCCAAATTCTCTAGCCGACCCACCACTAGATGGAGATGGAAACCCACCAAATCTAAACCAGGGGGCACCTCTTTCCCTTTGACTCTTCTTCTCCCTCTCTCCCTCTCTCTCTCTTTCTTCTTCTTCCTCTCTCTTTCATTTTTTTACCACTTTCTTCATCAAACCCTTTTTTTATATTTTGTGTGGGTTTGTATTTTAAAAAAAACCTTAAAAACTAAAAAAACCAAAAAAAAAAATCACTTAAAAAAATACAAAAAAAAGAGTCATGCTTTCTCACCATCGTGTTTTGAAATTTTGTCCAACCATCTTGGAAAGTTAACAGACATGTTTTCATCTCAAAAATTTTTTATTTTCATCATGACTTTGGATAAATAATTTTGTGTCAAAATTTACAAATTTTGAATGCTCACTTTTTGATTTGGAAAATGATTTTCCCGAACCGTGAGGAACAACATTTTCTTTCATGCCAAGGCCACCTATGGCCATCTTTTCAAAATGTGTGTTTTCAACCCCATTTGTGAGTCTTGATTTTGTGGACCTTCGAGCTGAATTTCCTACCTTAGTGTGTATTAATATGATAGAGGCAATTTTCTGAACCACATGAGAATCACAATAGCCAAATAGCCTCCCATTTCCCTTACATTAATCCTCCTTTTGAAAGCCCCTTAGAGCCTATGAAAACCTTTTCTTTGATAGCCACATTACAATCCCAATACCTTATCCCACCCAATATCAACATGGATTTTCATTTCATAAGTTTTTGAAATGTAAGTGTGGGTGGGGGAATGGATTTCATTTTTGGGTATCATTTCCTTACTTTTTGGTGTGTTATCATATGCTTGAGGGAAAGCATCCATTTTAGTGTGTGGGGGAGGTTGTTATTCAGTGGTATTTGGGAATTTATTGTACAAATGATATTGAAAAGTGTTCAAAAAAAAATCAAAAAAAATCAAAATAAAAAAAAGAAAAAAAAAAATGAAAAAATGGGTTGTGTCTTGGGTAGGTCAAAAATCACTCTTCCTAAACCTTTGATCTTGTTACAAATATTACAATTAGTGTTGTGAGGAGATCAAACATGGGTTGGGATATGAGTGTGAGATCTATTTCAAGGTCAACTTTCGAAAAAACAAAGAAAAGAAAAGAAAAGAAAAAAAAGAACACTTGCATTATATTCTTATTCGGAGAAGTTTTTTGTTTTGTAAATATTCCATATTCTCATTACCTTCATATTTTCTTCCTCTATTGTGTCTTTCTTCACACAATCATTCCCTTGTAAATATGTGTTTTCATTTCCTTCCATGTTTTATTTCAAAAAAATGTGCATTGCTTTTTTTATGTTGGTATTTTAACCCTCTTCTTCTCTCTCTTGGAAATTATATTCCTACCATCCCATAGCCATAGAAAAACCCCATTAAAAAGACCTCTTGATTCTTGTTCACTATGGATAGGGATTGTAAGCTGAGAGCTCTTTTCAAACTCTAAGATTTTCACTTTTGGTTGGTGAAAGAGTGAACCTCCACAAATAAATTTTATCATCTTGAGAGGTGTGAGTTTTGAGTGTCCACATTTTCCATTTCTAAATTTGAGCATGGAAAAATGAATTAGTTTTGGAACATTATTTCTGTAACAACTTGTGGTGGATTTCAAAATGGATGAGTGAAATAGTCTAAACCTCCCCTGATTGGAGAAAACAAAATTTTAATATTTGTTGGTGAGTAAAAATGATTTTGTCATGTTTTTATATTTGTTGCACATGAGGACATGCACAAAACTAAGTGTGGGGGAGTTGATGTTATTAATATTTTCATGACTTATTGTATTACCACTTTACTTATTTTATATGAGATGTGCATAATTTGTGTGAAATATTAATGTTTTAATATTGAGTATAACTTTCGAGCATTTTTAGAAGTAGTCCAATTGAGTCAGTTTAATGTTTTAATAATAACTATCCATATACTGATCCAAATTGTGTGATTCTTGTTTTTTAGGATTCTCCTTTACATATACAACATTTAATTAGAAGGTACCATGAACCAATTATTCCATTTGAAGGGTCATATGGTCCTCACAAACAAGACCAAATAATCTGTGAATAAACTAGAACAGCCTTGAAGATTGATTTACTGGGCTCAATCTAGAAGTCCAAAAACATTAACTCTCCACAATAATTCTGGGGACACTACATGTCATCTTGGATAAAAATTTCAAGGCCCAAATCTAATTAAAATGGGCCCAAATGAAGCTTTGAAGTCCAGCCCACCATTCTGGATGAGAATTAAACTTAGTATAGTATGCATGACATATCTCATGATGTAAGAAGAAAAGAGAGCTTATATTTTTTAGTGTGAAAGAGGAGATATAGGCGGCCGACTTTGTTGAAGAACCCATTCGGATTTGAAGGAATCTTCATATTCAAAAACCCTTTCACATTCTAGACTTCAAAACGACTGGATTGAAATGGACAGTTTTACTTTGTTCAATAAACTGGCCATAAATTTTTCTCCTTAAGTCCAAATGACTCCAAATTTTTAGAGTAGTCGACCATCTTTATTATCTACAACTTTGAAGAAGGATATTTCTCGAGATCCGGCTGTCATAATGTCCATATCTGCGACCCAATTTGAGGGGTATTGCTGGACTGTAAACAGTCCACTCCTTGGGCTATAAATACTCTCCCCTTCTCTCCTTGAGAGGGGTTGGAATTTCAGAAGAGATGAGATCATATTGACATGACCAATGATTTTAAAAAGTCTTGGGAGGACCTTTCATACTCATGTTTTCACTTGATAGACCTTTCCTCCTCTTTTTTTTTGTTTTCACTTACTTTTGTGTTCTTCATTTTTGTAATTTTGTAAGTCCTTTCTTTTGTAATTCTGTTTAATGAAAGTTTTTCTTCAATATCTCTTATTATCCTCCACCTTCTGTATTTTAATATTAATGTTCTTAAAATAGTTTAAATTCAGTTGAATCTCCTTCCCTTATTTTGATTCCCCATTCAATCAAAAATCTATTTTTAATTATCATCATTGTTCGTGTGTGTGTGTTCGATGTACCACTCTTTTCTAATCCCTTTATTTTCTTCTATTCTTAAATTATCATCATAATTATTATAACCAGAATATTAAACACCCAAATGGATGAGTAAATATCTCATTTGGGTGAGTCAAAATTTAGGGATGTTAAGTGATTGAGAGTATTTGCTCGATGAGTATTCATTAATTTAACATTGTGTATGTTGGACTTAATATGTCATGGATTAATGAAATCTTTTGTTTAGAATGTGGTTTCCATGGATTATTGGAACCATAAATACACTATCATAAACAATTACTGATTGATTTTATAATCCTAGTTAAGTTAAGGCTTGGATTAAAGCTTTAACACTTAGGAATTCTAATCGACGTCAACTTGTGAAGTGGGTGTTAATTTAAATGCAATATAAAGCAATGCTCAAGGATATCACAAGCTTAACTCCCTAATAATGAACTCACCCCAATATTTAACAATTTGTTAAATCAATTATAGTCAATCAATCATTTCAATTAAGCTCTGCAACAAACCCCCCTAATCAAAATACAATCAACTAAAAACAAACGACTACTACAAAGTATCATCACTGAGGATTCGACCCGAGTGCTGCTATACACATTAGAAGAGCACCGAAACTTTGACTGGTCGATAGGAGACAATCGGTTGTGCGTTTCAAACACTCCCCAAATAACGCAAGTCAAGTAATGTATAATAAAATCACATTGATGTTTGGGTACCCCACGCCCCTTTCCCACTGGTTATTGAGGACATCCTATGCATCAAACCAATCTCGCCATTCTCGCCGCAGTCCCACTGCCACACCCTGCCCACACACATCTAGGCTATATCCTCACACCATCCCACTGCCAAACCCCGCCCGCAAACACCTGGGCCACAACTATCACACGTAACAATGCCTGAAAACACCTTGGCCAGAACAACCACCGCCATGCCCGAAGACACCTTGGCCTCATCCCGAAGACACTTGGGAAACCACATACCCGCACACACCTGGGCCAACCACCACACTACCCTGCCCAAAGATTCTTGGGCTAATAATGGAATTCAGGTCATCACAGCCTGCCCGTAGAGTCTTGGGCTATTCGGGAAAGGGAGCAGAAAAGGATCTAATAACCAGCCACACATAGAAGTGTTAGGAAAAACACCCTCCCCCATGAAATGGGGGTGTTCGACACTAAGTGATCAACTTGGGTGGGGCGCGAACAAGAAACACAAAACTACAAGTATATGTATAGGTAACAAGCACTCACCCAAATCTAGGTTTTTCTTCAGCCAACCTAAAGAACACAATCAGCACCCATGTCAAAGTCACAACTCACACCAAACCAAAACCCATTTGTCCCATCCTTGTTTTCATGTTCATTAATAATGTTTAAATAAGTTTTTACACCTACTTGGGCAACTAGCAAGCATAAGCACAAGCCAAGGAAAGAGTAAAATCAAACATCAACTTAAACGTTCACAAACGATTCTCTTATAAAGTCACAACCACAAAAATGGATAAGTGAGATCCCTCAAATTACTGGAACCAAGGAAACCCCAAGATACAACCCCATGTTCTCAAAACTCAGGATCCAACGGTTTCTCAACAACAGAGGATTCTACCCCAATTCTTGATTTAAGCAAAGTAACCACACGACCTCAAATTCACAACCAACGAAACCATAATAAAAGGAGATCCTATCCCCACCCACATCACCCAACAATCAGCCTGTGAATGAAAAACAACCAAACCACTACCACCAACACAAAGCATTCCCATGACGGTATTTTCAGATTTAAAATATTTAAAACACTCCATGATTCCAATTCCGCTTTACTTTAACTGGGGTTATCACAGAAAAGGATTGATCCTGGTGCTTTCAATTTTTTTTATCCGAATATACATAATTAACCAATTTCCTTTACACCACCAACACAAGAGGTATGGGTTTATTAGTTCATAGAGAAATACCACCAACGACCATAATTTTCAGTAGGCGTAAGCCCGCACAGATCAGAAATCATTAATCATGAAAGAGGAGAAAAACATACCAGCGTCATCGGTCAAACCCCTCCCCTTAATTCTTTAGAATCCATTTATTATATTCATTAAAGTTTGGTTCATCCAATTCTATAGAAGCAATAGCATAACCACCCTGCAAGATACATAGAAAGGGGAGACAAAGGTGAAACCCCTACTTGATTGATCAACGATGGAAGCTTCCCTTCACGCGTGAGGAACATGGGGTGTGCAAATTGAAGGGGTGTGACCTCAGGAACTCAAGGACGAGCAGACGAATCGATCGCAGGGTGATCGAGAGAAAGAAACCCAGGGAGAACCCTTTAGTTTATAAGGGCCAGGGACGGTTGAGATACTGAGATAAGAATGCAAAACCGCGTAAGGAGAGGGGTCGTGGGTTAACCACATGGACCCACACATTATTAAAGGGTCCCCGCCTTTAGGGGTTGTTTAAACTGACGCACACTAGGGTACCTCATCAAACACTTAATTAAATGCCATTAATGGGCGTTAATGGGCTTTAAAACGGGCTTAAAGGGGTCAAAACAAGGTTTAAAACCCAATTTGCGCAAAAAGGAGGCGCTATTGGAAAACCCGTGGGGGTAGGCAAGAGCGACCGGTAGCCGAGAGCTACTGGTGGGCGACATCCACCGGTAGATGAGAGCTACCAGTGGCTGACAGCGACCGGTAGCCAAGAGCTACTGGTGGTAGACAACGACCGGTAGCCAAGAGATACCGCTTGCTGAGAGCGACCGGTAGACCAAGGCTACCTCTAGGAGTCACCGAGAAGCTGGGATGACCTTCCAGACCACCCGGAACACCTCAAACATCAGGTTTTTACTAAGTAATGGACCTCCAAGAACCCAGACCATTACATCATTGAAGTCATAAAGCCCTTTCCAAAACCCTTTTTAATACAATTACCAAGATATATCAATTTCCAAAATCTAAAAACCAAACCAAATTCCCAAACAACTCATAGAATACCAACATAATTAAAGATAAAAATATCATAAAAACATCTAATTTCACATTAAAATATTAATAGAATATCAAAAAAACTCTGGCTGCCATAAACCAATACATTGCACACAAATAACATTGAAAACACATTTCTAGTAAATTCTACCAACAAAAAATCTCAATTTACTTGAATCTATAGGTATATTAGAGGTTTTAAAGACATTTAAAAATTAAATAAAAACACAAAAGTGACCATGGGTTGTGTCAGAAAGGAAAAAGTCTAAAACACCTACCTCAACCACATGTAGATGGGATAAAACTCCAAAGAGATGAAGAGCTGATCTATACAAACGATCCACACACCCTAGCCACAATAAATCACACAAAAAATAGCCAAGACTAACACTAGGGGTTTTCATAGAATAAAACCCCCAAATAGAAACTCCAGAAACCAATAGGGGAAGAGAAAGATAGAATAGGAGAAGAGGAAACCATGAAGAACCACTAACCTTTGGTGATAAATCACCCAAAAGTGGCCCAAAAGAATAGAAAACAAAGGGGGGGGGGGGATTTGGTCGATAGCCAAAACCCAGGGATTCAAATGGGAGGTAGAATCACTGAAATCAGGTTTTTTGGATAAATTTTATTAATCCCATAATGGGATGAATGGTTTTTTAAACCATGTGCAAACCGTGTGAATGATACTGGAAAACTTCTGAAACTTTGAAAGTTTAAGTTGCACAGTTTGGGAAAATCGTGCTCAATCTATGTGACCTAAAAAATTGGTCAAAAAACACTTAAATGAAACCCCAAGCACTATATAATCCAACCTAATAAACCATGAATGATTTAAAAACAATTTAGCGACACTGTGGGTGTCAAAAACACTCCACCATGAATATTTCTCCCAATACCATTCACTATATCCATAGATAGGTCTAGAAGAAAATATAAACCACTAAAATAGAAGGAAATTAGTTGGACACTCAACCGAAACCTCAACCAAAAGATCCAACATCAAGAAGTAAATAAAAACAAATAAAAACCATGGTTGAGGTGCGAGATAAAATATGAAATTAGGTACTAATAAATCATTGATTACAATATTATTAGACAAGACATCTGGAAACATACCCAAAATAATTGGAAGATATCCCCGAGATTTCAACCATCAATGGATGGATTCATGGAGGATATCAAAATCCATGTATGATATGAAACAAATTAAAAATAAAATCAACCAAAAATATTGGGATTGGATAACATAGGAGTGCATATTGAAGAAGAAAACCATGAAGAATAAATATATGGATAAGGAGGAGTCCAAACCAATATGTTTTAATACTAAATCAAAATGAAACCCAAAAAAAATAAACAAGGTATGTGGTGGATTAACGAGAGGGAGGAGTGGCCCATATGATCATCTATATGGGGATGTGGTTCATGATGTATAGGGTTATGAGAAAATGGAAATCTCACAGTAGGTGATCTGGTTCTCTGTTGAAGAAGGGATATCGTGGAGGTGAGATGGCGTGCGTTGGAAGAGCTTATCTAGGAGGAGTCCATGCATAGAATCCCCCTTGTAGATGGGTGTGTGATTCATTAGTTGAGGGAAGGAAGGAGGCCATAATATGGTTATTATTAATATTTATTATTATTTTTATTTCATTTACATCATTTATTCATTTATCCTATAAATGAAAACCATAAAAAGGGGAAGAAGATTAATAAACCTACAAAATTAAAATTCCTAGCACGAAACTTCTATGAATATCAAAAAATAATAATTACAAAATAACTAATTTAGGTTATAACAAAATAAATTAAATACGTATTTCTGATAGGTGGGTTTCACATATACTCACCCATCGAGATATATCATGCTCATGTATCATTTGGTTTAACCACCAACATGAATAATGCTATAAAACAAATCGTGGTTGAAAATATGAACTAAAATAATTATAATATCATAATTTTTTATTAAATTAATTATTTCATTTCATTCAAGAATGGTTATATTATTTATTCAGCATATTATTAAAAAATCATATTAAATAGCTAAATATCCTAAAATAATTTGACACCAATTCAATTTCCATAAAAATATAATAAAAATAAATATTATAAATAAATTACATATTATAAAAAGTGATTTATATTTTATTTAATATAGAATAATAAGTTTCATATGAAGGTGTCCAATAAATATTCTTTGATTATTTTTGAGGATCGGACTATGTGATGAATAATTCGAGAACAATGTAATGGCTTCATCCCAAAATCACATTATTTTAAAAACATTTACATTTATTATAAAGGTTTCACTTAAATATTATGTATAATTCAAATTGTAATTATAATATCATGGATTATCATTATTCATGATTTTTGAAAATCAACTTTTAACTTTTAATCATTAATGTGGTTTTTACTAAAATGTTTTTAATCTATAAGGGTTTCTTTCTCAATCATCCTTCATAGGGGCATGCATTGATTTTTGTACAAGTATTTATTTATATTTCATAACTACTACACTATTAAACTATAATGTTATATATTAATTTTGAACATGGAAACTTCACATCAGTTCATTTAGTTCCTTATCATGGACTATTACTAATGTGTAATGTAAAATATAGTTGTTCATTTATAACCCAGTCTAAAATCATTAGTTGTAATGTATCTCCATAAATTCCATCATTCGTATAATATGGTATATCTTATTTTCATCTTCTTATAATAACTATTTTTTCAAATACTCTTTATTTATTAGATTTTTTTACTTATTATAAATACATTTATGTTACTAATAACAATCATTAACATAAAAAATGGGTTCCCCTCAATTATTATAATTTATCCTCCACCCAATATTATTATTATTTTTATTATAAAACTAATTATAGATTATATCAGATTTCCTTCAAAATCCCTTAATTATATATTCAAATTAATGCATCATCACCCCTTCTTTTAATTATGGATATCAAATAAATAATTTTGAAAGGGATTTCTTTCACTGATAGTTTTTTGAATCCTCTATACCATATTCATGACTTGTTGGTTATGAAATAAAATTATTTTTTCATTTTAATTTATTATTATAATCCTATAAATATTATATTTTTGAACATATTTTTCTTCCATACATACCTAGATAATATTCCTTATCAATTCCATGGTAATACATGTTTATTGTTCCCACTAAAATTTTCACTGTTATGTAATAATGATATGAGGGATCATTATCATTTCATGTATCATGTTAAGAATCAACCATAAAATATTTTCATGAAAACAAAAATAGTTTTATAAAATTTTATTATTTTAAAAAATCCCTATTTGTTAAATTCTATATTTATGTTAAACATTAAGGTCCTTCCATCATTCAAAATTTCAATTACTTAAAAATCATCACCCTTGTGTTATGTTAATATTATTTCAACTCACATATCATTACCATGATCTCACTATATTTGACCAAAATGTTCGTTAACTATATTTAATTTTCAAATTTTAACACCCCAAATGATTTAATTCAGTTTTATCTATGTACTTCTTTTGATTTCTCCCTCATTTATTCCTTGATTCAAAAATTATGAAATCCAATTTAATTTCAGGGTTTAGATCATGAGTTTGATTTATATATGATTAATTTTTGTCATTTGAAATGAATATATTTGATTTTATTTTAATTTATTGGTGGGAAAAGATTATAAATCCCCAAAATAAATTTGTTAATGCATTAAAACTAATGAGTCATTACGTATGGGGTCATATATAGAGCCAAATACCTTATGGGGTATTTTCTCCATTATGATGATGAACATTATATTGATCCTTAGATTATGTTTATGATACCTTTTTTTATGTTTTCACCACATTTTAGTAATTAAATAATATTATAATTTCATTTTCATAGACTATATATCTATTCCTATGATAATTCTCTTTATGATATCATTTTATTTCTCTTGGCTCTCATGTTATTGTTTATTTCAAGGTTTGTTCCCTTAATAGGTTTTTATCCCACTCCTTTCCATATGTATGTTAAATAGTGTGTGCTATGTAGTTTTTAAGATCCATGGGTGTTAGGATCACTATATGATTCTTTAAATAAATATAATGTTTTTATTTATAATATTATTCATTTATGTTTAAAATCATCCAATGACATCAGAAAACTATATTAATGTTTTTTTTCAGAATAGTATATTAAGAAAAATTATGTAATATGTGTTCAAGGATGATACCAAATATGAGGTTATATGAGTAATTAATGAACATTTTTTTATTCAAAATTTACACACGTACAATTTGGAATATATCTTCATCTTCCTCAGGTACATGAGCACAACCCAAAAAAATTCTTCACTCTATTCTTTACTCTTATAAAAATAAAGAATAAGGTTAATCTATAAAGACTATATTCATTAAATCAATGATTATATAAATAGTGTTGGTAAGTCTATATTGTATTACTATAAATTGATAATTATCATACCATATACAGAAAGATGTGTTTGGTATATCATCCTTCTGGAACTTTATCTGTAATCTCCAGGTCAAAGATCAACTGTTGAAAAATATCAAAGTCCAAATTATTTATCATATATATAATTGATATGGGGTTTAGGAAAAATGATTGTTATAGTGTTCTTATTATGTTCTTAATAATCAATGAAAATACACACTTACATTTATTCAAATTAAGAAAATCAACCGGAGCATTACAAGGCAAGGATCTAGTAAGAATGAATTACTTATCTATATTCCAACTGAGTGTCACTTCAATAATTATAAATCAATTATATACATTGTTTATGTATTCTCTTAAATAAGTTAACCAATGATAATTAGTTTCACTAAAAACTAAAACTCAAGATTCCGAGAAATACATGAGATGTCCCAAGTAAATACATTATAATATTACTAATCAATAGCAAATTCATAAATATTTTGTTCTACACCCAAATTTGTTGTTAAATAACCCTAATTAATAGAACAAAAAACCCAATTGATGGATGAAATTTTGATTATTATTTCAAGGTTATCTCGACAAGTATAGATTATTGAAGGTTAATAAAGAACAATGATTATAACTTATATTCACCAGAAATTTATATAGGCTCTATACTAATAGATCCAATACATTCCCAAAATGACATCAAAATTAACTATAGTAAGAATAATGACATGTTTAAAAGAATATTACCCCAATATTCTATAATAAAGGAGTTATAAACATGATATGAAATAATCTTACAATTATGTGTTTTCATTTCTATAGAAACATCGAATCATTGGGGGGTGAGTTGATACCCATAAAAAAGTATACTGTTATAAAAGAGTGGGTAGAACAAAAATCAATTAAAAGAATTGAAATTCCATTATTGATTACAAGTGTACATTTATCCACATCATTCCCCTTTCAAACATTAGATGTTTTTTATTTTAAAAGGTTTCCATCATTCTGTAAACTTGATAGGTTATTGAGTATTTTTATACATATCATTACTTGTATTGGGTCCTTGATTAGCTTAATTAAAAAACACAATATATCTAAAAAACTAATGTGATGGTAGTGTACTTAGCTATGTTTTTTCTCTATTCATTTCATATGAATCCTCTTCTCATAATGGTGATAAAATGTTTCTTTATGGAAAGTTATCCCCTAGTTGAAACACCATTTAATTCATTTCACAAAAGTACATAACTATTCCATCCTACATTTTTGTATTTAGGTGGTCGAAACTTCTTCTTCCCAATATGATACATACAAATAAAGCACCCAAGAGATGCTATCATAATATTTTAAAATATAGAACCATTAAAATTAGAGTTTCAAGAACATATTTCAACTCTGGCTGCACATCAAAAAATCTCATTAGAACTTCAAAACAATCTTATAGATAATTATTTTCGAGGATATATTTTCAAAAAACTAAAGTGTTGATCATTCATGATTTCTAGTTTAATGAAAATTCCTAATGACTACCTCATATGTCTTGTACTTTTTTCTTCATAGGTACTAAGGTATTCGACATACTTATACAAAAATTGATGAAGTTACTTCAATAATGCAGTATGAATAAAATGTGTATTGTACAATTTTATAAATAATCTCTTATTGTACACCCATTCATTGCATTTTATTTCTTCTTATTTTCATTAATTATTTATACATGTCCTCCATTTATCATCTTATCCTTAAAATTGAATCAATACTAATACAACATCTACATTGTTTGAGAAATGAAAGATAGAAAATATTACTTAAATCATATTGATCCACTTCATATAAAATAGTGAACTATAAGACACATGGATGAAGCATAGTTGTTATCTCATCAAAGAATCAATGGCATGTTTCTTCCTCTTTGGTGCATATGATAACTCATCATGATCCAAATTACCTCTTATATCTTGATAGAGATGAGTTACCATAGTAAGAAGATATTTTATCCCAACTCCCAATCCTTTTGGTTTCATGTATCATACCATCAACATGATCAGGTATTTTTTCCTTTTTCTATGTTTCCTTTTGGTTCAAATCCTAGAGAATATGTTTTCTATATTTTTTGTAGGATGGAGAGTAGGTACATGTCATATACTAGCTATTGTGTACAAGTCGTGAAAGGGGAGATCACACTATGAACGGATATACATCCTGAATGGTGGGTACACATCATGTAGGGTGAAAATGACCTATTTTTAATATGAGGAGAATCGTTTTTCAGTGTACTTATCCAACGTGACCAACACAAAATGACCACGGGTTACATGTTGTGACCTAGCCCGTGCCCTGGTTAAAGTCCCGTGTTTGGAATTTTTTATTGGTCATTTCTTTCCAGACCCTATTGAACTCTATGCTAGAATATTCCTAGGTGATTTTTAGAGGTGACTCTCTTTCCAGATTTATCCGATCAGCTTTGGATCTTCCATGCATCTGCGGTGCATCTCTTCGGGTAACTGGTCTTTCCGGTTCTTCATTGTGTTTCATTGCGATAGTGCACTAACTTTGCGGTATTGGATCTTTTTATCTAAGTTGGATGATTCATCTCAGTTTCTTCTATATCCATTGTGAGATCTCATTCCAAAGGCCATTTCCTTCATTTTTCATGGTGAAACAGGCGTTCGTATTCAAGGTATGTGGGTTTAATCTCTTCCATAAACATCTTGTGTTTATATTTGAATCAATCATATGATGTTTGGGTTCTATTATATGTTCTTCATTGTCATCTTTGTATTTCTTTGTTGATGAATTCCATTGCGGGTGTGTGTAACCCACACTTTGAGGTAGGTGGTTCCGTATCTAGCCTATGTTTATGAACCTAATTATTTTTCTCTAGCAATTGTTTTTTATATTGATTTTGGAATTTTTTTTGTGTGTTTTGAAAAGAGGTTTGAATGAAAAATGATCTTTCCCTTTTTATTGTCAAATGTAAATAAAATTGGTATTTTAAAAGCATGGAAATGTAATTTGTGAAATAGTTCTAAAAACATCGGAATGAATTGTGAAAAAGAGAACATGGATTACCTTTGATACATAGGTTGAAGATTTATCTTGATTACATTGTCCATTGTTTTGTGATTATATAGGTGGTTTGTCTTGGTTCATTTCTATGTTTCGTAGGCCCGTTTTTTAAGAGACTAATATTGAAATTTTTGGGGGTTTACTCATGGGGTATTCTTTTTATTTCTAAGAAAGTTGTTCTAGGATTGGATTTTTGTACTTGATTAATTTTCTACAAGTATTCTACTATCTAGACCTATAGTATTCCATGGTTTTGTGATACTTGTTCTTCTATTTTTTACTGCATGAATGTCTGAGTTATCTTTGATATGTGTGTTTGTTCTAGTGAGAAATGTTATGGAAAATATTCTTTAAAAATGATATATCTTCTTTTGTTTAGAAATTTGGAAAAATGTAAATTTTTACCATGTATTCTATAAAACTTCTGTACTATATATCATACCATGATTTATTTTAAAATGAGAATACTAGGTTTTTTATACAGACAGTTGTTATGGAACACCTGGGTGGGATCCTATTGAGCATGTTGGCTCACACCTTGTTCCCCTCATCTGTAGTGCGTCGACCATTGTTTTTCTTCCAGTGAAGGGAAATTCAAGGAACTAAAGTGAGGTTCCATGGATTGTGTCAGCTGGTTAGGTCACTGGTGGTGATATAGTGGGAGTTTTTCCATGCCATCATTTGGAGTAGATTCTTGGTTTTTAGTCCTTCGATGTTGGACTTGTCATGGAGTTTAAGCTACTCTTGATGTTTCATGTTTATATTGTTTTCTTACAGTGATGGCATATAAATATTATTTATCTTCAATTATTCCTTCTTGCTTAGTACATATATTCTATGTGTTTGATCAGGTTGGGAGAAATCGTTCCCTTTATTATGTTGTTCGATGGCTTGGTGCTATTTTCCACCCCATGGGGACCGAGAATTCCCTTTGGGTATGTGATGGATCAAGTCAAGTTCTAATTGAGGGTAATTTGGGTTAGTTCATTACAATTTACTATTAATTACTACTAATTAACACTACTAATTACTAATTTCCTCTAGTTATTTATATTTATTACTAATTATCGTTAATAATTCCAAATTAGCACTAATTATTAATAATTATCACTAATAATTTTAATTTATTACTACAAATAAATAATGACAACAAAATAATCTAAATATAATTTAATTACAACTAATTAACAATAATTAAAATTAATATAAAAAATTAAATAAATATTAAATTAAATAAAATGTAAATACCTTTAAACTTGATCTCTTATAGTTGAAAACGACTTCAAAATCCCTTCATAAAAAAAATTAAACGGAGAGAAATTTTAACTCTAAAATTAGAGTTTAGAGAGAGAGAGAGAGAGAGAAATTATGAATAGAGAGAAAGAATGAAAAAAACTAATGCGGGGTATATATAGGTTAGATTATTTGCGACGAGGATATTTGTGATGGGACCCACCACAAATACCTTCGGCTGCATTTATTACCGTCGGCGGTTAAAAGGGTATTTTTGATGGGACCCATAGAAAATAGTGACCTACCGACACATTATTTGTGATAGGGGTATATCCCGTCATAAATAATTTCACCACTTCTGATTATTTTTGACGTGGGGTGCCTACCCATCTCAAATATTATTTAACGCCGCCAGGTATTTGCGATGGAGAGGAACCCTCATCGCAAATTCCCTTCGCACGGTTTGGCGTGCAAACCGTGCCAAACCTTTTTCCATAAGAGACCTTTTATCATCACAAATAACAAATTATCTACGATTGGATGATTCCCCCATTGTAAATAACCTTTTTGACAGACTATTTGCAATAGGATCTATTCCTGTCGCAAATAACCCATCGCAAAAGGGTGTTTTTTCCCATAGTGTTGGGACTTCTGTTAGACAATAGATATGATTTTTGGGACTTGAGAGGTTTGTTGTGATGAGTGTATGGA
Organism: Viscum album; assembly: GCA_963277665.1. Classification (NCBI taxonomy): domain Eukaryota; kingdom Viridiplantae; phylum Streptophyta; class Magnoliopsida; order Santalales; family Viscaceae; genus Viscum; species Viscum album. The sequence goes on from OY728157.1 coordinate 964,438,104, forward strand.
TATATCTTATCATAACAAGAGTCATGTTTCCATGGGACATTGGGATATGTGTCTCTAGTATTGTTTTTTGTTTTTAAAATATCAGTTTTCTCTTATGGGTTTTCTTATTTTAAATGAGATTTGTTCTATGCCGGAGCATTCTTATGTTTTAGTGTGCAGTAGTACGCCTCCGAGAAATCTTCCACAGGTTCCTTAGGAAGGTAAAACTGATGATCCACAAGGAAATACACCTATGGATCAAAATATCATCTATAATATTATATTAAATGCCTGTGATGTTGATCAAGATATTCCATGAGTCTAGACCACAGTGGGTAAAGTACAACTAGAAGTTGGAGGGGAGAGAAATCAATCACGTGAGTTCTTGAATGAGAAGCTACCATCATTCAAATTAATGACTAAACCTCAATAGGAATATTATTGGATGTATATGATCGATAAAATATTTTACATCCTGGAGACACCTGAGAATATTAGGGTGAAGTGTGCAGCGTTCAGACTCGAGGGTTTCACCAAGCATTTGTGGGATTCCATGGTCCAAGTAGATAGACATGTGGGGTTATATTGGAAGGTTTTAAAAAATATGGTCATTCAGAAAGTTTTCCTAGATTCTATGATGTTGTAAAAGTCTCTTGATTTCCTATCGTTGTATAAAGAAAAATGTTTGGTGTCGACATATATCCATCGTTTTGTGGAGCCTGTCCATTTTTCTCTGGGCAAGGTAAAAAATATCAACTAAAGGCTCAGAAATATCTATATGGTTTGTGACCAGATATCAAATCACATGTGTTCATGTTGAATCTTTCTTCCTAGGCATAGATAGTAGATAGAGCAATGATGGTAGAGATGAAAATGGCAGGCAATGGTCATATTTTCCTCCTCTTCTCTTTCAATAGGTGAAAGATTCAGTGGAATTTATGGGAAGAATAGAAAGTGGAAAGACCATCAAAGAAGTGGTAGAGGTGGGTCTTAATAGAAATCCTCCTCTGCACCATCTGCTATAGCTAGAAGTGTGCCTATGACTTGTTATTAGTGCACCAATGGAGGGAAAACAAATTTTTTCCCTATGCACTTGAATATGTGCAACAAATATAGATGTGTTGGTCACTTGCAAAATTTCTGTCAAGCTATGAATACACCTCATTATGGTTATGGTTTGTTAGCTCCAAAGGCTAATATAGTGCAGTCAAAAGATTTAACGACTATATAGCTATAACCACATGCCATAGGAGTGAATCATTTACATTTCGTAGATGAGTGGCCAATGGAATTTGATGCATATGTAGAAACAGTGAGAGGTATGATCATTATTGCATCTCCAGTATCAATTGCAGTGTTTGATACTGGTTACTCCCACTCATTTATATCCTTATTCTTTTTTTATTCCCATAAACATCTAATATAACTTCTTCCATTTACAATGGGGTTAGCAAAACCTCTTGGGAGGAGGAAAGAGAAGGGGTTTCAGTTTCCTTCTTGTTCGTTAACAATAACTGATATGGAGTTGGTCTTGGATTTTATCATTCTTGATGTTTATATATTTGAAATCAACATTAGTATGGATTGACTTATCACTCATCAAGTGAGGATTATTTTTATCATCGACGTGTTTTTTTTCTTACTAAATATGGGATCTCTCATGTGTTTCAGGGGGATTGGGACCTAAGGTCTAGTCATGTTGGAGCTTCCCTCCTGGAGCTCCAGAGTTTTTTGGTTACTATCTCATTTGATCCTAATGGAATTTCTTCCATTGATAGTCTTCCTATTTTTGTTCAAGACTGTCCTGGCATTTTCCCAAATGATTTCACTAGTTTTACTCTCGAGAGAGAGGTATATTTTATGATTGACCTGGTGCTAGGTATGCAGCCGATATGAATTCTTTCTTATCGCATGACACCAGTGGAGTTGAAATAACTCATGATTCAGTTGGAAGACCCGTTAGAGAAATGTTTCATTATCCTTAGAGTCTCTCCATGGGTAGCCCCTCTGCTCTTTTACAAGAAATAAGATGATTCTATTAGGTTATGTATTGACTTTCAAATGTTGAACTAGGTAATAGTTATGAAAAAATATCCTTTCCCTCATGTGGATGATTTGATTGATCAAATTAAGGGGGGAAAGTGGTTCTTGAAGATTTATCTTTGATTAGGATATCATTAGCTCAAAGTTTGAGAGTCTGATATACCGAAGAAGGCCTTCAAGAGTAGGTATGGCCATTTTGAATATCCTATGATTCCTTTTGGTCTGACTAACTCTTTAGAAATTTTAAGGTCTTGATGAATCAAATATTATACAAATATCTTGACACTTTTGTGGTAGTATTCATGGATGATATTCTAGTTTATTCAAAATCTAAGTGTGGGAAAAATCACCATCTATGTTTGGTTTTGTAAATTTAGATAAATCAGTCTATGTGAAATGATTTAAAAATGTAGTTTTCAGATTCCAATAGTGATGTCCAGGGGAATATAATTTCATAACATGGATCATGAGGTGATCTAGAGAAGGTAAAGGCTGTTATGTCTTGAAATGAACTATAGGACATCTTTAAAATTCAAATCCTTCTTTTTCATACTGGATATTATCAAAGGTTTGTTAAGTATTTATCTAAGATGGAATCACCTTTGAATGGTCTTACCAAGAAAGTTGTAAAATTTTCATGGGATGCGAAGTGTCAATTTTTTTGATAAAATAAAATGAATTTGAACATTGGATCCAATTTTGATCTTACATGAGATCATTAAGGGGTACATAGTGTTTTGTGATGCATCTGGTGCTAGTTTTGGATGTGTAATAATACATGATGATCATGTGTTAGATTACGATACTCTTCATCTCTTATTGCATGAGAATCAATACCCCACTCATGATTTAGAGCTTGTTGAAGTTATTCATGTGCTTACATGTTGGCGGAACTATCTCATAGGGGAGAATTTCAGAGTCTTATCTGGTTATAAAAGTCTGACCTATATCTTCTATCTTAATGACTTACATCTCAGTTAGAGAAGATGGATAGAATACCTTCAGACATTTGAATTAGACATCTTCTACAACCCGGGGAAAGGAAACATTGTTGCAGATGCACTTAGTAGGAAGGTACCGTCAAAGGCTATTTTGGAAACAATGGACGAGTGGAATCTTGTGGGGATTTTTACTTAGTTGCACTTGGAAACTTAAGATTATGTTTTAGGTATGGTTATGACCAGTGCAGAGTTATCATAATCTATCATAGAGACTATTTTTCAAATTCAGCAGTAGGATGGTGAGTTTCAGAATAATCAAGATAGCCTTTATGGTGGGAAGACCTTTTCGGGTTATTATCTTTCTTCAGATGGCATGCTTCAATTCAAGAAGAGAGTTCTCATCCTGGTACCTGTGAGAAGTTTAGTATTATTTTATTATCATAAATCTTCATGAGACATTCATCAAAGATTTTTAAAGATATATTATGACATGAGAATAAGATTATGGGGGTTGGGTTTAAAGTGTGTCATTTCCGAATATGTGTCTCACTATTACACCTACCAACAGATAATGGAAGAGCCCTTGAAACATTCTAGATTTCTTTAGCCTCCTTTGGTGACAGTTTGGAAATGGGATGAGTTATCCATGGATTTTTTTGCGGGGTTTCCAAATACACCACAAGGGAAAAATTCTATATGGGTCGTTATTGATCGGTTGATGAAGTCTGCTCATTTCATTTTGATCAAAGGCACCACTAAAGTCAAATATTTGGGTAAGCTGTACATGCATCAGATCATGAGGTTATATGGGAGTCCATATTCCATTGTTTCAGATAGGGATCCCAGTTTTAACTCGGTGTTTTGGTGAAGTCTTCATGAGGAAATAAGAACTCAGATCAAGTTGATCACAACTTACCATCCATAGATAGACGGTTATATGGATCATGTAATTCTAATACTAGAAGACATACTTTTTTCCTACATCTTAGATTTCATAGAATCATGGGATATCCATCTGGGACTTGTTGATTCTGTTTATAACAACAATTATCATTCTTTGATAAGAATGGTTACTTTCTTGGAATTGTATTGTCTCCCATTAAAATCACCACTTTTTTGTGCAGAGGTGGGAGAAGTAGCTTTTGTTGGACCAAGATTGGTTCAGGAGATGTCAGTGAAGATTCAAGATGTGGGACGACATCTGGTCATATACCAGAGTTGAAAGAAATCGTATGCATATCTTCGACATCATCCTTTGTAGTTTTCCATAGGTTACCAGGTTTTCTTGATAGTTTCTCCTTATTTGGTTCACCGTCGCCTTGAAAAATAGGGAAAGTTGGATTCAAGATATGTTAGACCATTTGAGATCATTAAAAAGTTCAGACATGTTTCTTTTCAATTAGCACTACCGGTTTAGTTAACAGACATCTATGATGTTTCCCACATGACTTCCCATGGATGGAAAGTCTTTATGGTGGGGAGTTTGTAACATCTTGTTACCTTGATCAAGTATTTTCACCCTTTTTTTCTATGTTTTATTTTGGTTCAAATCCTGTAGAATCCGTTTTCAGTATTTTATCCATGTTTAAGAGTAGGTACACGTCTTGTACCTGAGGTACACATCATTTACCTGAGGTACACATCGTGTACTGGCTCCTCTATAAAAGTTGTGAAAGGGTAGACCATGTTGTGAACCAGTAAATGTCGTGAATGGTAGGTACATGTTGTGTAGGGTGTAAATGATGGATTTTTAATCCAAGGATATGGTTTTTCCCCATACTTATCCAGCATGGAAACATGATGTGACCAAGGATTACACGTCGTGACCCAGACTGCGCCCATGATTAAGTCACGCATTCAAAATTTTTGCTTAGTCTTTTATTTCTAGACACTTTTTCTCTGAACCAGAGACTTTTCCTAGGAGATTTTTAGATGTGACTCTCTTTCTCAATAAATATGATCAGATTTGGATCTTCATTGCATATGTGGTGTCTCTATCTAGGTAAGTCTTCTTTGCAGTTATTCATTGCCTTTGATCATGATAGTGCCCTAGATTTGAAGAACCAGATTCATTGATCTTGTTTACAAGTGTTGTTTTCAACAATACTATGTATTTTTATGATGATTTTGATGTTCAAAAATACCCTTATTTGTTATTCTAATGATTTTACTTTGATTATATTTCAGGAAGTTAATATTATTTATTTCTCTATTTTGAAATAATCTTTAACCATTTTAATATATGTGGAATATTTGTCAACGTGTTTGGAAATCACTTTAGCATGTTCTGGAAAAACCTTTCATACAATAAGTGTTAAAAAATCAATTTAGCATGTTTGGGAAACACTATTCATACCCTACATTGAGGAATGTAGTGTAAGGATGAAAACCGTTGCTTACGGATTATCAGAAAACTATGGTTAAGTAACCATACGTTATCAGAAAATTATGGAAGAAGAACCCTACATTTGGAAACAACCTTACATTTAGAATATCAGAAAATTATGGAAGAAGAATATTTTTTTAATATGGAATGTCATGTTTATTTCTAAAAAGTACGGATCATCAACCTTAATTTTGTGAAAAACCTTACATTGGATTATTTACCTTTTATTTTGAAGATGACAAAAGTTTGGATTATATATCGTATGTTTGAAAGATGAAGAGAAAATAATTTGTGATCAACCTTACGTTTGTGATCAACCTTACATTTTTGATCAACCTTACCTTGTAAAGATTATATTCAGAGAATATATGCTATGCAGTTCAACCCTACGTTTGGCATCTGAGATTTAAATTATGACTTTATTAAAACAACGATCTTTATGTAGATTATCAGGCTAATTTCAAGCCAGATTAGAATCCCAAATCTAAAGCACATCTCTAACTGATTCAAAGCCTTTTATTTATGATTTAAAGGATCGATTTAAGATGATATTTTCATAGATAATTTTATGGGGAGTTACAACTGCTCTGTTATTCAAATATTTGAATAACGCGATTCTAAAGGTGACTTTTGTGGGTCTAAATTTAAAAGAATATTGATTGTATTTATTCTATATATGACTATATTATTTTGTTTTACATATATAGAATAAAATCATATAAAAGAAGAAAAATTTATAAATAAATCTCTTGAGTTTTTCACTGCAATAGTTTACAGAGACAATCGAGTCTTATAGATCTTCTGTTACGAAGAGAGACAAAGATCTGTTCTCTAAAGAAGAAGAAACATGATTGAAGATTAACTAATTCTATATCTAATATCTTTTGTGAATTGACTTTTGTTAAAGTTTAGAATTATATTTCAAGAGCTACTACATCCAGATCAACTTAGAACTACTCTTTACTTGAAGAACATCATTTCTGAAATTGACGATCCATCGACTGTCAATTTCTTCCTATTGCAACTGTGAAGAACAACTGGAAAGTATTTCAAAGAACAAATAATATTTTACTTTGAGTGAATGGATTCTTGTACTAAGCTGTGTGTTCGGTTCTGTGTATGAACCACAAGGCTCTATTTTTTCTTAATGTTGTAATGATGTCAACTGCCTGCACTCAGTTGTGGAAAAATCTGTGGATAAGAGGACCAGATAGTGAAAATCACCAAGCTTGTGGAGTAAAGCGTCAGTATAGAGGACTAGGGGGTCTTTTGTTCCCTGAACCACTATACATCATGCTTCCTTTGATATTTATTTTCCGCTTCTTAATCATTCTGATAAAGTTAAAAGGATAGATTACGATCTTGCGAAGAAATTGTAATACACACAATTCACCCACCTCTTGTGTATATTTGGTATAACCCGATCCAGCAATTGGTATCAGAGGTATTTATTTTGATAAAGCTATAATAAGTTGAAAGTTTTTGGATTATATAATGATCGATGGATGATACCTAAGACAATATGTCAATGGTTCGAGCTCCCTACTTCAATGGTGAAAATTATGGATGTTGGAAATCAAGAATGATTATTTATTTAAAGAAACTTGGATATATAGTCTACTCAAAAATTCTAACTCCCTATGTGATTCCAAAGAAACCTGAAACATGGACTGCTGATACAGAAGTAGAGTACGACATAAACTCGAAAGATATGAATACTTTCATCTATGGTTTTGGACCAAATGAATTCAACAGAGTATCTTAGTGCCCGAAAGCTTATGAAATGTGTCAGACAATTGCAGTTGCTTATGAAGGAACCGACAATGTCAGACAAATGAGGTATTCCACAACTAAATTAAAATATGACACATTCATAATGTTTGAAGGAGAAAGTATCACCCAGATGAATGGAATACTTATATAAATTTTCAATAACATAACTGCCTTGGGAGATCCTATCAAACAAGAAGATCATGCCCTAAAAGTTTTAATAGTACTACCACCAAGATGGAATGGAATTTTGGCTGCCATTAGAAAATCATCACCAATCAAAAATATTACAATGAGAGAGTTAATTAGAACTCTTATGATGTATGAATCTGAGATAAAAGATTAAGCAAATGAGCATAAAGTTTTAATCAAAAAGTAAAATACTTCTTTGAAGGTAACATCTCAAAAGAAAAGAAGAAAAATGAAGAACGAAATCAAAGTGAAATTAAAGAAGTCTAATTCATATGATTTAGATGTGGAACTGGCTCATATGACCAGAAAGTTCTGTAAATTATATAGAAATAAGAAAGTATTTAGAAAATCCTTCAAAAAGGATGAAAAATAACCAAAGAAAGTTAGATGCTATGAAAGCAAAAAGATGGGTCACATCGGACCTGACTGTCCTCAATTAAAGGAAGATAAGAAAAAGAAATTCTTCATGAGAAATGAATATGAGAAGAAAGAAAATAAGGCAATGAAAGTTTCATGGAGTGTTTTTGAAGTCTCCTTTAGCTCATCAATGTATTACTCAAAAAAAAAAGAATCAAATCTGAAAGCAAACATGTTCTCTATGGCAGAAGCTGATGAGGTACAATACTATTACTCATATAATTCAGATTCTAGTTCTAGATGTTCAAATAATAAACTTAAAACCTACTATAATATTCTAAAAGAGAAATATGATTCCTTATTTAAGAAACATAAATCTCTGGAAAATATTCATACTACTGTTTTAGGAGAAAGAGACACTCTGCTAAAACAACATCAAGTGTTAATTGAAAAATATAACTCATCAAACACAAACTATATAGATAATGAAACTAAAATAAAAAAACTGCAAATAGAAGTAGATCCATACAAAGGGGCAGCTCTTATTTTTTCAAAAGGATAAAATACACTAATTGAAATACTTGGAAAGAATGTGATTAAAAAGGAAATATATGGAATAAGCAGTAAAGGTGAAAAACCTAAGCAATATAAAAATTACTTTGTTCCTAGTACTAGAAAAGTAATCTATAATTATTTTGGAACAAGAGGACACATATGTAAAAATTGTTATTTAAGGAAACCCAAAATAAGTGGGATTAATAATGACTTTGTTGCAAGAATTTTTTATGATTTTGTTGACTATAGAAAAACAAAGAAAGTCTGGACTCCCAGATCTCTGCTAACTAACACTACTGGACCCAACAGAATATGGGTACCAAAAAAAATCCTTGTTTAAATGCCATTGTAGGAAGTAGGCCACAGAATCCAAACTGAAATATGGTATATGGACAGTGGATTCTCTAGGAATATGAGTGTAAATTCATCAAATTTCATAACTCTAACTCAAAAGGATGGTGGTCTAGTAACATTTAGTGATAATGATAAAGGTAATATTATTGGCATTGGAACAGTAGGAGATCCAGAAGCAGCCTCAATCAATAATGTACTTTATGTACAAGTATTGAAACAAAAACTGATAAGTATCTCTCAACTCTATGATGATGGTTATTTTGTTGATTTTTCTAATAACTGTGGTTCTTTTTTAAAGATAAATTGCTTAAATTTAGATCACCAAGAACTGATATTGTTTACACCCTGGACATAAATTCTTTATGTAAACAAAAAGTGAAATGCTTAACTGCTAAGATAAATGAATCTTGGATCTGGCATAGAAGACTTAGACATTACAATATATATTCTTTACATAAGTTATCTATGAAATAATTAGTTTCTGGTTTTCCTAGTCTCAAATTTGAAAGTGATAGATTCTGTGATGCATGTCAACTTGGCAAGCAACACAAATCATCCTTCAAATCTGTTAACAAAATTGCTACATCTAAACCTCTAGAACTCATTAAGATGGATTGGTTTGGACCTTCAAGGTTAGAAATCGTGGATGGTAAATTATATGTATATGTTTTAGTTGATGACTATTCTAGATTTACTTGGATTTATTTTCTAAAATATAAAAATGAAGATTTTTCAATATTTTAAAGTTTTTGAAAAGTTATTCAAAATAAAAAATATCCTAAAATAATTTCATTAATAAGTGATCATGGTGGAGATTTTGAGAATCAGGAATTTAATTCCTTCTTCTCAAATATTGGTATTAAAAACACCTTCTCTGCACCAAGAACACCTAAAAAAAAGGAATTGTTGAAAGAAGAAATAAGACTATTCAAGAAATGGCTAGGACTATGATAAAAGAATATAGTCTTCCTACTTATTTCTGGGAATAAGTTGTAAGAAAAACCTATTATATAATGAATAATGTTTTAATCAGAATTTTTTTAAAAAGACACCCTATGAACTCTGGAATAACAGAAAACCTAAAGTAAATTACTTTAAATTTTTTGGATGCAAGGTTTACACCTTAAACACCAAGGAAAATCTTGGTAAGTTTGATCCAAAATATGATTAAGATATTTTCTTAGGATATTCTACTACTTCCAAATCTTATAGAGTTTTTAATGAAAATTCAAGGATTATTGAAGAATTAGTTCATGTGAAATTTGATGAATCTGATACCTTTGAGAAAAGGAAAGCACAAATTGATGAATCTGACTCTAATGATAAGAAGAGACTTGAGAACTTGAAAGATTATTTTGAAAAAGATATAAATGAAAACTGGAAGAAGACCTAGACACTGGAATAAAAACCAGAATAAATGTTGGAAATCTTGTTTAATTCTCTACATTTATATCCCAATTAGAACCTAAGACATTAGAAGAATACTTAGTTGATGAAAGTTGGATGATAGCAATGTAAGAAGAACTAAAACAATTCAAGATAAATGATGTTTGGAATTTAGTTGAAAGACCTCAGAACTATCTAGTTATAGGAACCAAATGGGTCTTTAGAAATAAACAAGATGATCAAGGAATAATAACTAGAAAAAAATAAATAATTGTAGCTAAAGGTTACAATCAAGAAGAAGGTATAGATTATGATGAGACCTTTTCACCTGTAGCTAGATTAGAATCCATTAGGATCCTTTTAGCATATGCATCTCATATGAAGTTTAAATTATTTCAGATGGATGTTAAGTCTGCCTTTTTAAATGGTTACTTATTGGAAGAAGTTTATGTTGAGAAACCTCCTGGTTTTGAAAATTCAAAAAAAAAAACTACATTATGTTTTTAAAATTACTAAAGCTCTTTATGGCCTTAAACAAGCACCTAGAGCTTGGTATGAAATATTATATTCTTTTCTTTGAAAAAATGATTTTACTATTGGGATGGCAGATCCAAATTTGTTTAAGAAAACTATCTAATCTAATATTTTATTTCTTCAAATTTATGTTGATTATGTAATTTTTGGTTCAACAAAAAAACCTTTGTCATGAGTTTTCCAATTTAATGAAAAAATAATTTGAAATGAGTATGATGGGAGAATTAAATTTATTTTTGGGGATTAAACTTTATCAAAAAGATTTTGAAAATGTTTTAAATCAAAGAAAATACATTACTAATTTACTAAAGAAATTTGGACTTGAATATAACAAGACATATTCAACTTCTATGAGTACTAATATAAAACATGATTTGGATGACACCGGAAAATTAGTTGAAAAAAATTTATATAGAGGTATGATTGGTAGTTTATTATATCTTACTACTAGCAAGATATATATAATTTACTCAATCTTTTTTTGTTCCATAGTTCAATCTTATCCAAAAGAATCTCACTTAAGTTCTATCAAAAGAATCTTTAGATATTTAAAAGGAACTATTTTTCAATATCTTCTCTATCCAAAAACTTATGATTTTAATTTAATTTATTATTCAGATGAAGAATTTGGAGGTTGTAGATTAGATATAAAAAGCTCCTCAGGTACTTGTCACTTTTTAGAAAAATCCTTAGTGTCAGGTCTAATAAGAAACAACACTCAGTTGCTCTGTGAACAGCCAAAGCAGAATATATATCTGCTGGCAGTTTTTGGGCAAAAGTTTTGCGGATGAAAAACATTATTATTGATTTTGGAATAAATTTTAATAATAAACCTATTTTATGTGACAAAACTAGTGCTATAAATATTTCAAAAAACCCTACTAATCATTCTAGAACTAAGAATATTGATATCATACATCACTTTCTAAGATATCATGTTCTTAAAAAGGATATATTCTTAGAATTTGTAAGCACTAGAATTCAATTAGCTAATATTTTTACTAAACCACTTCCCACTACAAGGTTTTATTTTGTTGAGGGGGGAGTTATGTTTATTTATTTTTAAATATTTTTTTAAAATTATTTATTTTAATTCGTATTTTATCTTATTTTGTTGTATTTATTAATTTAAAAATATGGTCAGTTTTGATTTAAACTTTTACCGTGTAAGTTTTTACTTTTAAATAATGCAATAATTACTATGTGCATAATGACATGGGAATAAAGGATGTCAAAAAACGTTTCCTATTCCAAAACTATTTATTTTCTCAAAACCCTTCAAAACCCTGAGAACTTCTACCACTCTACTATATCTGCACCTGAACCTTTGAAAGCCTAGCTTTTAAAACCTTCATAAATCTGTGATAAAAATGGAAAAAATCAAAAGGACTGATGAGATAGAAACTAGCAACACCAAGCGGCAATGATTGTCAGGATGCCAGATTTTTCAAGGAAAAGTGATCGATCTAGAATTGTTGTACCAGACAGATCTGGTGTTGAGGAAAGCCCTAGCAGTTCAGAAACTTGAGAAAACCTTCAATGGGGACTATATAGAATTTTTATATGAGATAGAACTTTGTCACTTTTTTAAATCAGTTCATTTTAGTCTAGGAGAAGATGAAGATTCATTAGTAGCTAAGATCGAGGATAGAGATTTTTTGATTTCGTCTATGGAGATAACCAAAATTCGTCACTGCCCTCATGAGGGAGTTTTCCATTTTGATTTAAAGAATTTTAGTGATAATTTCCATAAGTATGATGTCATTATGTATTTTCTGTTTGCCTCTACAAATATAAGGAAGATGTAAGTGAAAGATCTAGAGCCTGACTAGAATATTTTAGTTAAATTTGTGCAAACATGTATTGCACCTAGAATTTTAGGTATGGAGAAAATATTGTACCATGATATGTACATAATGTTTCTATTTATGAGTGATATACAATTTAATTTTCTGATATTTATGATTAGATATCTCAACTACTACTTCCAACCAGAAGTGAGGATGACTTTATATCCCTTTGGAAGGTTCATCTGAAAGATCTTATTTAATTCAGATATGATAAAGCTGCTGGATGCCCAAGTGAAATGTCACTCTAACAACATTTTTATTGCTGGCACATTGAGGAAGATTGGTTTCTTTTGGAGCACAATAAAAGGAAAACTCATGCCTGTAAGAGAAGAAGAAGAACAAGAGAGTGCTTAGGAGCTACCTGCAAAATCAAAGGAAGGTGTAGCTGAATCTTGAACTAGGGGCATATCAAGGAGGATACAGTTTGAGATAGTGGATACACCTGCTGATGAGGAAAGTCAAGAAGGACTTCAGTGAAGAAGGCCAAGAGTAGCTCAAGATAATGAGGAATCAGTTCAAGAAAATATTTGAACAACTGAACCTCTTATAATCTATAGTTTTATTAGAGAATCTGCAATACAACAAGTTTGTCAACCAATATTTTCTTAGACGGTGGTGACTCCCCAAGTAGAAAAATAAATTGTGCATCCAATAGTTGAAAAGCCTGGAGAAGTTGAAGTGGATAGATCTAAAAATTTAAAACCTACTGAAATTTTCTGAGAAGAATTAGCTTATGAGGAACCTATATTAGAGGAACCTTTCTTGGAGGAAACCAATGAAGCAGATTCTCTAGACGAGCAAGAATCTAACCTAGCAGAGATCCCTTATGAAATTCACACTGAAATTATTGGTGAGGATTTTGTGGTGGATGAGTTAGAAAATGAATCGAAGGAAAAACAAGTGGCAAATCTAGTATAGAGGAATGATGAAGAGAAGTAAGATGCTGAATGCCTACCTCTAGCATTGATAAATCTAGTGGAATATGAGAATAAGAATCAAGACCAATGTGCCTCTGATTATGATAATGATTATGTGGAGGATTTGATCCAAAAATTTAATACAGTTCAAGCCAAAAATTCTTCTTTAATAAGAGAATTAGAAAAGTAACATCTAAAATTTCAAAGACTGAAATCTAGTTCTGTTTCTAAGAAAGAAGTTGAAAATTTCAAGAAGGAAATGTTGGCTAAAGTTGAAAATCTCAAATTTGAAATGGTGATGAAGTTAGATTTACTAGTGTTTAAATCTTTCATGGAGAAACAATTTGTTGTTGTTCGAAATAGTAAAGAAAGTACATCAGGTAGTTCAAATGATCTGATCAGAATATTTAAGGATATTACAATAGCTATGAGCAATATGAATGACAGATTGCAGGACCTTCAATGCAATAGTGCTCCTTTATCTATGTTGTTGGAAAATCAGAAGTTTCTTATTGACCAGTTGACTTCAAATTAACCTAGAATTAGAGTTTTTCTGAATCAGTTCACTGATAAGTTAACTCTTTTTATGGAAAAGGAAGAGAGTTTACATTAGTTTTTTAGAGTTAATTTAATTGAATACATTAATCTGACTCAGGAAGGAAGAGATCTCATAGTCAAGTTAGGTGATGGATTGATGAAAGGGTTGAGACTATAGATGTCAGAGCTCAACGAAATCATTTAGAGGCACTGAAACCCATTTTACAAACCTTTATATCCCAACCTTGATTCTCATCATCATTACTGTACTTGTAATTATGTTTTCAATAACATATATTTTAATCACATGTTTATGTGTCATTAATTTGTTTTACTGTACTGTCTATGTTCTAATTCCAGTAATCCAGATTCAAATATTGATAACTAGCTTACCATAGAATTTACTTAAGTTTACTGCTACATTAAAACGTGTTACATTACTTCTTCTATCATTCTTTTCGATATCACAAAAGGGGAAAAATTTGGATAAACACAACATTTTTTTTGGGAGAATGTTTTTTGGTTAAACTCAAAATTCATTATTTGTAAAGGAGGACATATTATTTTACTTTATAAAGAGGGAGAAAATGTAAAAATTAGGAAATAATTTTGTTAAAATAAAATATTGTTTTTATCTTTTCAAAATTCTAATTTATATGCAATTAATTTAGTAAGATAATTTTATTGGTTTTTAGGGGTTTTATGATCATCAAATAGGGGGAGATTGTTGAGCAAGTGTTGTTTTCAACAATAATCTGTCTTTTTTATGATGATTGTGATGTTCAAAAATACCCTTGTCTATTATTCTAATGATTTTACTTTGAGTATATTTCATGAAATTAATATTATTTATTTCTCTATTTTGAAATAATCTTTTAGTGTTTTAATTTGTGTGGAATATTTGTCAATGTGTTTGAAAATCACTTTACCCTATTCTAGAAACACTATTCATACTCTATGTGTTGGGAAATCACATTTGCGTGTTCTTGAAATAGTGTTCATAGCCTAAATTGAGGAACATAGTGTATGGATGAAAACTATCACTTACGGGTTATCAAAAAATTATTGTTAAGTAGTCATACGTTATCAGAAAAGTATGGAAGAAGAACCCTATGTTTGGAAGGAACCTTACATTTGGAATATCAAAAAAGTATGGAAGAAGAATCTTTTGTTAATATGGAATGTCATGTTTGTTTCTCAAAATTATGGATCATCAACCTTACATTTGTGAACAACCTTACGTTGGATTATTTGACTTCCATTTAGAATCTGATAAATGTTTGGATTATATATCGTATATTTGAAAGATGAAGAGAAAATCATTTGTGATAAACCTTACGTTTAGGATCAAACTTACGTTTGTGATAAACCTTATTCTTGTGATCAACCTTATGTTGTAAACCTTACATTCAGAGAATTTATGCTATGTAGTTCAACCCTACGTTTGACATCAGAGATTTAAATTACAACTTTATTAAAGCAACGATCTTTATGCGGATTATCAGGCTGATTTCAAGCCATATTAAAAGACTGAATCTAAAGCGCATCTTTGACTAATTAAAATCCATTCATTTATGGTTTAAAGGATCGATTTAAGATGATATTTTCATGGAGAATTTTAAGGGGAGTTATGACTGCTCGGTTATTCAAATATTTGAATATCATGATTCTAAAGGAGACTTTTGTAGATTTAAATTTAAAAGGAGATTTCTCATATTTATTCTATATATACTTGTAGTACTTTTTTTACATATATAGAGGCAAATCATAGAAAAGAAGAAAAATATATATATCAAGCTCTTGAGTTTTCCACTGCTAAAGTTTACAAAGACAATCGAGTCTTACCGATCTTCTATTACGAAGAGCAACAAATCTTATTTATCTGAAGAAAAAGAAACACGATTAAAGATTCACCGATTCTACATTGAATATCATTTGTGAATTGACTATTGTTAAAGTTGTGAATTATATTTCAAGATCTACTACAACTGGATCAACATAGAACTACTCTTTACCTTAATAACATCATTTCTGAAATTGATCATCCATCGACTGTCAATTTCTTGCTGTTGCAATTGTGAAGAACAATTGGAAAGTATTTCAAAGAACAAATACTCTTTTACTTTGAGTGAGAAACTTATCATAATAAGCAATGTGTTCAGTTCTGTTTATGAACCAGAAGGCTCTATTTTTCCATAAAGTTTTAAAGGTGTCAACTGTATGCACTCAATTGTGGAACGGTTTGTTGATAAGAGGACTAAATTGTGAAAATCACCAAGCTCATGGAGTAGGGAATTGATGGAGTGGACTTGGGGCCTTCTTTTTCCCGAACCACTATACATCGTGCGAGCTTTACTATTTATTTTCTACTGCTTAATAATTCTAATAAAGTTAAAAGTATAGATTACGATATTGTGAAGAAATTTTAATACACACAATTCACCCCCTCTTGTGTATATTTGGTATAACTCGATCCAACAGATCTATGTTGGATGCTTCTTCTTGGTTTCTTCTAGATCTTTTGTGAGATCGCATTACAAAGGAATTTTCCTTCATTGGTCCTGGTGTGGTGGGAATTTTTCTTCAAGGTATGTGGGTTTCTTCAATTCCACCAACCTCTTGTGATTAGATTTGAATCAATCCTAAAATGTATGGGCTATATTCCAGGTCCTTCATTGTTGTCGTTGGATTTTATTGTTGGTGGATTTTTTTTGTGTGTATGTGCGACCAGAGCTTTAAGGTAGGTGGTTCCTTATCTAGCCTATATTGATTAACCTAATTGTTTTTCTTTACCAACTATTTTTTCTATTGAAATTTTTTATGAATGGTTTGTGTGTATTGAAAAGGTTTGGAATGAAAAATAGTCTTTCCTAGGTTATTGATAAATAAAAAGAAAATGGGTATTTTTAAAGCATTCAAATTGAAATTGTGAAATGGTTTTGAAATGGGTTTCAAAAAATTATAATGAATAGTGAAAAAAGTCACATCAGTTACTTGGGTTACATAGGTGGAAGGTTTAGATTGAGGCCATCATCCATTGTTTTGTGATTATTAATGAGGTTGGTCTTGTGACTTTCTTATGTTTCCTAGGACGATTGTTCTAAGAGACTGATATTAAATTGGGGGGGGGGGGGGAGGGGTAACTCACGGGGAATTCATCTTCTTCCTAGGCCCATTATAGGATTATATTTGTTCACTTGATTATTGTGGTATGAGTAGTCTACTGCCTAGACTTGTAGTATTAATTGGTGTTGTGATACTTGGGATTCTATTTTTTACTTCTCATCCTTTTAAGTAAGCCTTGATATGCATGTTTTTGGTTGTGGAAAATGTTATGGAAAATATGATTTGAAATTGAAATATCTATTTTTATTTAGAACTCTAGAAAATGGGAAATGATTACCATATTTTATATAAAACCGATTTAGTTGTTATCATTCCATGTTTTATTTTAAAATGAGCATACTGAATGTTTTATATAGATAATTGTTATGGAACACCTGGTTGGGATCCTACTATGCTTATTATCTCACACCCTGAACACCTATTTGGTGGTTCATAGACATTTTTTTTTCTTCTAGTGTAGGGAAAGGCAAGGCACTGTAGTGAGGCAACAAGGTTTCTGTCAGTTGGTTGGGTAGCTGGTGGTGAGATGGTGGGAGTTTATCCATGCCATCATTTGGAGTAGCTATTTGGTTTTTATTCCTTTATTGTTGGAATTGTCTTGGAGTTTTAACTACTTTTGCAGTTGTCTGTTTCTGCTATTTTCTTATAGTTATGGCATATAAATATTCTTCATTTTCTACTGTTCCTTTTTGTTTAGTACATTTATGCCATTAGTATGCCCATTTTTGGAGAAATTGTTCCATTTATTATGTTTTTTGATGCTCGGGTTCTTGTTGCTAGATTGTGGGGATCAGGAACACCCTTTGGGTATGTAAAGGATCAGGTCGGGTGCCAGTTTAGGGTAATTTGGGCCGGTTCTTTACATTTCATGTCATAATTATTTTTCAATTGGTTGTTACCCTCTACCTTTACATAACTATGCATTGTGGTAGTCATTGAATAAAACAAAAATGACTTTCTAATCATCAAGTTACAATAATTTCTATTAACAACCATACATTCATGAAAATAATTCCCAAGATACTCAAAATAACTACACATTAATTTCAACCTATGACTCTTTATGTTTAACCAATTTTACAAATGTCCATAATTTATTCACATCCTTATTAATGTTTTATATATAGAATTTGAATTTACCAAAGAATACCCCCATATCTGTTACTAAATGAGGTTACCTAATCATATCATACATAATTATTAAATCATATCAATTGAATATTCAATACTGCTGAAAAATATTTTTTATTTGCTTATCAAATCACTTTGTAAGGAAAGTGAGAAACCGTAATGTCCAGCATAAAAACCAAATAAAATAAATAAAATTCCCAAGCACATAAAGATTCTACCTCTGCCCAAAATTTTCATCCTGAATGGGTCCGCCACCAAGACATGAGCACTCAGACGGTCCCGTGCAAAGATGCGCAAGCACAATCCCGATGGAAAGGCCATACCCTCTCAGAGTCCCAGTGCCATGCCGAAGTGGTGAACTCGTGCTCTAAACCTCATATGAAGTAGAACCAGAAAAATTCTGGGAATATAACCCCAAATTCACCTTAATCCCACTACTTGAAGATAGGTCCTCATAATCAAACACTCAATCAAAATGAAAGACCGAACATTAGTCAGAAAATGAGAGAATAGAGTCATTGAAAATATATGTAAATATATTATTGGATTACACATCTTTAACATATCCCTCGTCATTATTAACATTATTACCCTTCTATAAATATCTTACAAAGAATTATCCATTAAATCATTGGAATGTAAAATATTAGAAAGGATGAGATTAGATGTTCTGTGAGGATAAAAATAAGTGATGGGAATTAATGATCATGTGTGAGCATAGAATCCCGAGAGTATAATCTTAACATAATAATGTCATATCCTTAAAATTAAATATAAATTTTAATGAGTAATGATAAATGTTTTTGTATAAAAATATAAAAATGTAATAAGAGCATGAAATTTTAAAAAATCAACCATGAACCATGAGAGTATGTCAAAAATATAGTAATATGATATTAAAAATATATTATATCATTGTGAAAATATATAAATTGTAATAGGATAACTCGTTATGTTAAGGAAATGAAATATAGTACTTTCATAAACATTATGGACATGAATCCAGTTCAATACATAAAATTAAAGAAATGAAACGCGTTCCGCACATAATTTTGTGAACAAGAATCACCTTTCAAGAAGAACATTGTTATCTCATGTAATACCCATATTTAGAAGATACATTGGAAATATATATAATTATAGAACCACTCATTATATAATTAACACCACACATATGTGTTCCATAAGATCATAAAACCTTCATTATATTGTCATTCCAAAACATATAGAATGGAAAAATTATTCAAAATGTTTTCATCATATCATGGTTAACCTAAGGGAAAGAATCATATCTCATAGAACCAACCTTTATTAATCAGCACATAAACATTCCAGAGAATTATATATGTTGTATAATGAGATAATATTATTTATGAAGCATAAATTAATTAAATGATATATACATAGAAAAAAATTCCTATAAATAAACATTTAAAACATTTATTAAATACAAAAGGAAAATACCATTTTCTAAAAAAAGTAATTTCACATAAAATTACTAGAAGATTATGAAATTTATTCTATTTAAAAATAAAAATTGAATATTTTAAATTATTCTTTGATGGATAGAACAGTCTAGATGGTAGGATGATCCATTTAAACTGTATATTTTATAAGATACATATTTTTATATATATTTAAAAAAAGGTTGAAAATAACATGTTTAAAAACATTTAGAAATATTAATTTTTAATTTTTTTCATTAATATAAAGGGTTTTGAAAATGAAAATTTTAAAATATTTCAATTGTAGGTAATGAAATTAAAAAATTTATATTTTCGAGTATAGAAAATTAAGAAAATGTTCATCGACTAAAGAAAAAATATGGTCATATTTTCAATAAAAACATTTTCTCAATCATTTTATGTTCCAAATAGATAAAAATGTACTAATTCATGAAAAATATTGGAATAATTAGAGGGTGAAACAATATGTGTTGTTTAATGGATATGATCAACAAGTTTCCCCACAATGATGTTTTTGTGTGGCCAATGTGGAAAGAAATTTGATTGTAACACAAACACTTAACATAAGTCTCAAATTTATTCATATGGGTTCAAATAAACTGTAAACTAAATATAAATTTACAATGAATATAATATATAATCCAATTAATACATTAAATATGTTATAGGATCTACTTATATGAACTTATATATCATTTATTAACAATAAGTTATTAAAATCACATTTTTAGGTGAATGTTGTTTTTTTCATGCATTTTTCGTTTTGACTGCTGTGGTACTTGTATAATGATAATTGATCCACCATATCTATAATTACAACAATATAAAATGTATAACAATAAATAATTATTTACACTTTCATAACTATTCATATATAGTGTTGATGACTAATGAATTTCATTACTTTATATAGATGGTAATTCATTTGTACACAAAAGTGAATGCTCCTATATTAGATAGATGGAATTAAAGATAAATATTAATTAAACATTATGGAATGATTTTTATATAATATATATCATATATAACCATTAAATATTTACTTATTACAATCCATATAATATGGAAATGAAAAATTTAATTACATTATATTTGGGAAGTGTTTGTCGCCTTCTATGCATGAACGATGTTATCGTTTTGCAATGGCTGGGAATGTAACAATATAGATTAGATATCATATTTTAAGATTAAAAATTCTATCATAAATATAATATATGAACATATAATAAGTCATAAAATCCATCAATGAATGATGTTTATGGAAAATGAATCATATTTCAATGTGGAGGTAGTATTCCAAACGTACTCTCAAGTCATACACTAATTTCCCATTTGAGGTATAATAGGTGGAATATGGTTATAAAATAAACATAAGAGAAACTTAGTATATCTATGAGAATATATTAATCATTATATTATAGAAAAAATTTATATATAGTTTAAGAATTAATTGATATGAGTTTATTGTGTTAAATGTTATACCACTTATTTGATAAACCTCATTTGTTTTAGACATTAAGTATTGAAAATATGATAATCTGATCAACCCAGGACCTCATAAAAATGGAGAGGATTTTTCAGATATAATATTGGTGGTATAATATTGCCCAATTGGCTATTTATCTGTGGATAAGAGAGTAGATTTGATATTATTAATAAGTGAGGAGGATTTCACACATGGAATTCATTAAAATATTAAATAATATTAATTTATTATTTATGCCTATTTTATCAAATAGGAAACGAAATTTATGATTTTACAAGATAAAAACATAATATGAAAATAAAATAGTAGTTAAATTATTTTCTAGAAACTTTCACCCTTAAAATATTTTTATCTCTTTTAACATGTTTTGACTCTTTCCATGGAAGTTGATTTTTTACAAAATTTACTATTCACAGTGAAAAAAATAATTCTAATATTTTAAATAATATATTGTATATTGATTCTATCTATAGAATTAGTTTTAAATGATTCTATTTTTATAGTTGGAAGATAACTATTTTATAATAAATGTGCAAAATATAACCAAATCATTTTTATGAAATTAATTTTTAAGAATAAAATTAAGGTCAATTTTATTCCATCAATTTTAAAACATATAAAAAATTTGATTTATTATAAAATATATTATTTTTAATATAAAAATTAAACAATATTTATTGCATTATCTTGTTAAAATTTTAAAAAATTATGAGGATTAAGACAATTTTCATAAATTTCTTTTACTTTCAAATGAATTTATTTTATAATATATATATTTGATAAGAAAAGATTTAATTTTATACATGTGTAAAAATTAAATTTTCAAAATTAAGTTATACAATAAATTTCCACCAATTCAATCTATAGGTGATGAATTGAACATTTAATATTAATATATTGAAAATAAATAATTAATCATTTAAACACATTGTTGCATTTAATAAAATCTATCAAACTAATAAAATTAATTTTAATAAAATTATATGATAGAATATCTTAGTTTTAAAATTAAAATTTGATACAATAATATTATAACTGGTTACTTATCATGGTGCTTTCTTATTTTTATGATTTTGGATAGATTTCCTTAAGCCATAAAAAATTGACGTACATATTATGAAGTATTGGATGAGAGTAGAAATATATATTCACCAATAAACTGGGAAATGTCTTCATATCATGATATACGATGTATTTTTCATGCGATATTAGCCTAGGGAAATGGATGTTTTCTTCTTTCCAGTGAGCTTTCAATTATGACTATGATTTTATCTTCTATGTTTTTTCTATATTTTAAAAATGACCTGATCTGTCAAAATCATCATTCTTATAATTTTTTTTATTTTTCTCATATATATGATCCTCCTAATTAATAAATTCATTTTATTACTCTTGACTTGTATGGTAAACATCACGAAAAAATTTATTCACATACTAGGCCTCATTACACTTCTTTTTCAATATGTATATTATAATAGAATGATATTTTATAATATAATTTCAATGTTATACAGCAGAATATTATTGATATTTCAATATATATTTTTCAATTTAATATTAGGATTATGTTTTATGTGTCCAATCCCCCAAATAAACCATTCCTTTATATTTTTTTAGTAGTGTATTCTAGAAATTTGTATTTAGAATACTATAATAGTGTTTTTATGAGACTAGTGAAGAAATTGTTGGTATTTGAGAAAGAAATATATTTTTTTGGAATATGGATTCGGGACCAAATAGTATTCATATAATGACAAAATTAAAAGCAAAATTAAATATTCATATTGTTAGAATACATATTATTTATGATTTATTCTGTCTATGTTATTAGTTTTTACTTTTTTATCCAGATTTTTTTATTATTCTCATCTATAATTATTTTTTGTTTTAGGAAATTGATGGAAATAGTATAAACCATCCCAAAAAATGATGTTATGATCAATTTAATGACTTTCGAAATAATTTTTCATATATTGAGGGAGTGATAGTTGAAATCATCATTATGGTACTTACTCAAATAAAAAAGTTTTGTACAATATCTTGATTTACATTAAATTAATTCTTTCTCCTAATTGTGAACAAGATGCAACATAGTTTTTATTTACCATATTCTTTACTCTTTTTTTTCGGTTATATGTTCATAAAATTCCAAAAAAATGGATTAATTTTATTTTTTAATATATTAAGCATCCCTATATGATATATTAAATAGAATATTATACAGTCCATCTATCAAATAGATGGATAATCCAATTAGTAGGAAACATTATTCCAAAATTTTAATCCCTAAGGAATATGTAGAATCAAAACTGTTTGATGAATTAAATAAATTATTTTTCAATAAAAATTTCCATAAAATCTCTATCTTATAATTTAATTGAAGTAATTTGGTAATTTTGTAAAGGGATGATGAATGAATATGGTACAATTAGGTAAAAATCACAATGATTGTATGGTATACCTTTGGATCTTTTATTGATATCTAATGTTTGGTCAGACACTTCCTTGGAAAATTTTAATTCCCTGTTAAAAAATTAGAGTTTGATATGTTAATATCTACAAGGAAATGTTAATATGTGACCACAAAGATGGTAAGTGGATTTTTGATTCTGAATTGTATCATGGGACTGGTGGTAAAAATTAGTGAATATTTTGTTTTTTGAGAAACAATGAAAAATACCATAGAGGTTAGAAATATATTGT
The DNA here is from genome assembly GCA_963277665.1 of Viscum album. Taxonomy (NCBI): domain Eukaryota; kingdom Viridiplantae; phylum Streptophyta; class Magnoliopsida; order Santalales; family Viscaceae; genus Viscum; species Viscum album. The sequence continues at coordinate 964,461,817 of OY728157.1, forward strand.
CCCACATCTAAAATGTGTGGGACAAAGATTTAGGGTAATTATCTCAATGGAACAAGGTGATCAATCTTATATGCAATATATATGAATCATTCTAATAAATGTTTAATGGAGATTAATAATCCAAATAACATGATTGGTTACCTATGGGTATGATCAATCCTCAACATATGTTATACTGATTTAATTTTAAGGATCATGGAAAATATACATGTTAGTTTGCTAAGACAAGGGTTATTTTGGATAAATGATTATAATAATATAAAATTTTTATATAGAATTTTAGATCAAACACTATCACTACATATAAGGTAGACCATGAAAATGATGTCATTCTAGGCACACATGTTATTCACAAAGGACTAGAAAATGCTTTATTTGATTCCTTCTCTATTAATTGTTTCATTGATTTAATGATTAATAGATCCATTAACAACCACCTGATGAAATATATATATTTTTTTGGAAAAAAACCACATGATTTAATTTTTATATAAAATATAAATAACTCCTCCCAGTCCCAAACATCCCTTGGACACCTAAGAACTAGGTACCAATGCCATCCCCTAGAAATACCGAAAAGGAATTATTTAATACCACGTGCTAGAAGAAGATCCGTAGGCATAAAAATTAATGCATTAGTAATAAAAGTTATAAATAAATAGAATAAAAAGTAAATAAATAAATAAATAAGTTTGTAATTAGAAACTTAAATATATTAAATACATTTTCATGAATACAATATACTAGAAAAACAATGATTCCAAATATTTCAAAAAACTAGAAAACAAGTAAGTTATGACACTGAAACTATGTCCCCATGTTCAATTGATTAAGTGTCACATGTACATCTATAGTAACCCATAGTGAGAGATATATACATATTGGATACTATTTTTTAATCTATGAAAAAATAATATATTAATGTTTGAAAAACATCCTAGTAAGACTACACACATAATAAAAATCCTAGTACTATGGAAAAAAATTTATTTCAAAATTGATCGAAAATAATTCTATCAAATTTCAATTCTAGGTATTCTTTAAAAAAGAATCATAACATTTTCCATGGAAATAAAACTTTTTATACAACTATAGATCTTTACACTTAAACGATCCATTTTTTTCACTAAAAAAGGAATAAAAAATTATACCTAACACAATTTTAATGAAATCTATTATTTAATATAGAACAACATTCCATAAAAATCATGATGAGCCTAATTTGGGAAAATAAATATATATCATTTTTATGGAATCTTAAGTGCTCACAGGGTAAAATATACAATAAATAAAATATAATAACCAATGAATAAAATTATTTATCTCTAGAAAACAACTACACATCAATAAAACCCTCAATTAAACCTTTTCATATATTTCATGGCCAAACTAAAGGGAAACTACCCATAATATTTTGTATGTCCCACATATGTCCACTAATCAGAGAATAATACTATATTAGTGTGAAATTGTACCCAAACAACCCACATATCTATATATGTAATCCCATGACATATTAAAAAGGACATTAGTATTTCAATTTAATATCAATCCACATAATCATTTTAGAATGAAAAACATTAATATTCTCAGACCTCAAAATGGAAGCATTGGAATTCCCCATTTATCTCAACAAAATAATATAAATAAAATTTCCTCAATGTTGGAATTTATCATAATCATTCAGGGATATATATATATATAATCACATATAAAGTATCCATCTCATATAGGTTCTCATTTTCAAGATAAACCAAGAAATGCGAATAACGTTCCTTTGAATCATTCATTAAGAAAATATCCATGAAAAATCATATGTAAATATAATATCATAACTCATAATATGATTACATTACCAAATACAAGAATTCAATGAGTTCTCAAAATGGATAAACACAACAAATATTTAAAAAAACATAATTATTATTCTTTTAGAATATCAACTAGAAATGAAATTTCAAGAAAAAAATATTAATATTCTAATAAAAAATATTCATTTCTAAATTAATGTATTAAGGAATTTAAATAATTTTACACACCCAGTCATATAAATGATTCAATTTTTACAATTTTTAAACGATCATGGAAGAAATATCCTTTGATATAGACACATAATATAAGTTAATAAATTTAAATCTATATAAAAAACATCACAAAGGGAAAAGATATCAATTATTTAATTTATATGTGGGGTGTCTAGAAGACCAGATGTGAATCTCACAACATTTTCATATAGTGAGGATAAATCATCACAATGGGACATAAGAAGGTCTATAAGACCATGGAGATCCTTTATGAAAAATATATCAAAAAAATACCCCAATAAATTAATGATACATTAAATCATTGGTCTCTTAGACTAGATTAGGGTAGAAAAAATAGAATGAATGAAGAATAAAGTGTTGAGATGAGGATGGATAGGGTTACCTTGAATAAATGAAAACAAATATGATTGGAAACAAAAATGTCATATAGATGATGAGATGAATTATGGGAGGAATTTAAGATTTCTAAAGACATAAAATGTGAGGGAAAAAAGACACCTAGATAACATAATTCAATATATAGGTATATGTGTAAAAAATGTGTATTCAATAGAAAACAATTAATGTATTTATAATTATATTCACAATATGATTATCTTTTTATAGATTTTTGGATTACATTTTGTAGAATATTCATTCACTAAAAGACCCATTCACTAACCCCAATGTTATAGCCAAAATTTTTACCTCATCAGAACCCAAAAATCACCGCCCTTGAACTTTAGATAAACCCAAAAGAACATAAAATACCCCCGAAAACATTAAATAATGACATCAACTGAAGAATGAGTCGATGAAAATTCTCCCCACAATATATATTTAAATTTTTATTATCTATCATGGTTAATAACATATCAAAATGAATATTAAATTTACAGCTCAATAAGAAATTATAGAATAGAACAGAATTAAATAATATAAAATAAACCAAATCCTGAGTGACTCTAATAACAAATCTCTAGAAAATACACAATTGTGAACCTGACACTAGAATTCAAAAAAATCCTCAAAATAAAATAAAATGGATAATTATTTGTCACTAACCCTAAAAATGAGGAGAACAAAAATAATTATACTGACTACTAGAGATTAAAAAAATAAATCTACATCTATATGTGAAAAGAAATTAGTTGAACATTTTATATAAAGTTGATCACAATATAGGGAATCTTCATAGAGTGGCCTCCACACTATTTGAGATTTCCACAAAGAAAATAGTACACCCAAAACTACTAGTCTCTACCAATGACCTTATAATGTGACAAAATTTAATGAATATGTAAGAATCCCAAAATATAAAACATTAACTAATAATGATTTATGTTTTAAATAATGATTAATCAACAACACAATCAGATCATAACCATTGAAAACACGATGAAGCCTCAATACACCTCACCAGAAAAACTCATGAATAACCTTGTAATAAGATACTTGAATTGACTTCAACCCATGAAAATAAATTGATATTGATTATTAAATATAAGAACATGAATAAATTTAAAATTACAAAAATAGATTCATTTCTCAATATGAGCTTCATAGTATATTCATGGATCATGTGAGGCTTACCTGAGACCACACATAAGGAAAACTTGATACTAGTGAATCGAATTAAGAATTTGGTTATAAAAAACATTGGATTACACTAACCCCATCATATACTCTTGAATTCCAATACATATTCCATTCCAAATTAACAGTCCAAGTTATGGTACAAATCATAAAATGTGAAGACAATTCACACTAGTGATATAGGAAAAATAATTTTCAAAGAAACTATTATACGTTATAGGATATTAAAGAGATATTTCTAGTGAAAAATTTATAATATTTCATACAGAATACTAATTCTTAAATCATTTATGGAGAATCCATCAATAACATTGGGAATTTAAAAAACATCATCACAAAACATTGAAATAATGAAAATAAAACTTCTGACAAAATAAAAATAAAAATAAAAGACAAATAAAATTATAAAAACTCAATATATCTTCATAGTATTATCTATTTTTTTATGATGGATCATATAAACATTAAAATTTATTGATTTAGATACCAAATTATTCCATGAAACTCATCAACATAAACATTTCAGATAACACGAGTGTGTGAAATAATTAAAATTTCCAACTGATTCTTGACCAGAAAGTTTTTTATGACTTAAATTTTATTTGTGATATAAAATATGGATTCTTTTCCTTGAAAAAATATGTGATTTTATAAAATATGGTCTTGTTATAACACCACTAACTAGGTTTTATTTTTACACATACGTTTTCATTTTATGAATCTTCCCCCATAACACATAGGAATTAGTGAAACTTTTATTATATACATTACTTGGAGAGATGATCTTTATGGGGCATGCTAGGTCTTCTTCACTAATTCCACGATGGCGGCAGCCTCTGGGCTGGTCCCTCCCTCGCCGAGGGAGGGACCTCTATCATCCTTCGAGGGAGCGGTGACCTCTTTCTCCCCCTTTTCCAATCCCGATATCCTTCCCCATTTCCCTCAATGTTTGTTGTGTCCTTAAGTTCCGGAGCTACATAAAGGATGCTCGAATCTTTTGCTTTGGATTTCCAAATTCAAAGAAGCTTCTTCACCCCATAATCTGACTTTAATCGCTCAATTCTATCAACGAAGTCCTTTGGTGGATTCATTTGACAGGTTTGTCTTTGGCTCATGAGATTTACAGGATAGGGAAACCGTGGGACTGATCGACAATAAGAATATCATGGTTCGTTTTTCTTCAGAAGAGGACTTGATTAAAGCTTGGTCTAGCGCACCCCGCCACTTCAAGGGTTATCACTTTTACCTCCACAGAAGGACCTACAACTTCCACATGAAGCGTGATTCACCTTCGATTGTGATATGGGTTAGTCTTCCCAACTTGCCTTTACCATTTCAAAATCCATCCATAGTTAGGATGCTTGTAAACCTTGTATAGAGGTATTTCTGCTATGATAGCTGAACCAATTGGATTTTTCATCTGGTTGACCCATTAATTTGTGTGGAAGTTGATGCATCAGGGGTGCCTCTCTACTTTTTTTGGATCATAGTGGCTGATGAGTTCCGATGTAAACATCAGGTTGTTTATGAATATTGGGTTGATTTCTGTTCCGTTTACGAACGCATGGGCCACTCTTATGCGGCCTTTAGGCGGGGCTCTAGGTTTTCAGATAGGCAAGGTGATGGGGGTGCATCAAGAAGTGTCAATCCCCTTGTGACCAGTACGGTAGCGGGAGTGGAGGCCGCAACCAGGGGCGCTCATTCACGGGAAGACAGTCAGTTGGGATTTCACCAAATAGTTGTAGATGTCTCGGTGAAGCAATCAGAAGTGGAAATTGGGGCTGAAACTGGGAGTACCCAGGATTGATGCAGAGTTAAGCCTCCAAGGGTGGAAGAGGGAGGTCCCAAGGATCTCCTAGGTGTCTCATATGTTAATGCTATGTGATCAAGGAGTGGTAAATGTTTGATAGTGTCTCTAAATGAATAAGGAGAGGGTGATTATTCAAGTTTCAGACCCAGTCCTAGCAAGGAGTTGGCTGTTATTGAGTTGGGAAACCATTTTGATAGCCTTCATAACACGGACCTTGTTATGGATGAGCAGGAGGAGCCCAGGTTATCCATAGATGGGAAGAAGGTCCTCAAGTCTGGTGATGGCAGATCTAGTCAGCCTACAGATGAAGTTGAGGGCAAGAAATGGGTTCAGGGTAAAGGACTCTTAAGTACAAGGATGGGTAGTACCCGAAAGGGAAACTGAAAACTGAGAAAAGAATACTCATACTTTCCACTCCCTATGGAGACACAGTCAATGAAGAGTTCAAAATACATACTGGGGGACCGGGAGGAGGAAACCATTGAAACAAGTAAGAAAAAATCTGCTGGAGAAATCAGCCTGAGGGCTAATAGGAGTAACAGGAGGTGTAGGGGTAGGAAGGTCTACTCTTCCTTTCCACCCCCTTTGAATAATCGGCCAACAAGAAAGAAAATTGAGGAGAGGATGGACATGGAGGCCATGCGTCAACTAAAACCATATAGTCAGCTCGATTTTTTTGGGATCTGATTCTATGTTCGGATGATGATGTGATGGAGCAGGTTCTGTTTCTCAATTAATCCAAATAGGACGCGACTAAGATGATGGGTTGAGTCATTGAAGTGACTCTGAATGGGGAACAATATTCCTGGGTTGAAAATAGGATTAAATTCTGGTTTGGGGTTTTAACAAGGGGTTGACCAGCATCGAGGAGTATATACTGGTTTGGGATACACTATCTTATGCATTTGAAGACCTGTTAAGCGGAGATTAGCACATCCAGGTATCCGCTATATCCTGGATGTTGTTTAGAGATACAATTTCCGGAAGAATTATTTTTTTCTTCAATGATTCTGCCATATACCTTTCTGGCTAATTATTGGTTTCCCTTAAATCATTTGAAAGGGGGTATTTTATAATTAGGCTATGTGTTTTGAGAATAATTTGGGTGTTTCGTTTCTAGCTTGTTTCCTGGTTCCACTTCAGATGCGGTTCCGAGCATGAGTCCATCACTTCAGCATGACACTTGGAGTGGAAGACTGAGAGGGTATGACTTGGCCATCGATTCCATGCCCGTGAATTTTTTCACGTGAATTTATGCTGAGTGCTCATGATTTGGTATAGGGCCTTCACTTTTTTTAGCTGCTAGGGAGAGGTGGAACCATTTTTTTTTCTGATTAGATTTTTCTATGATTTTTATTTTAGCTGCTTTGATGAATCTGGTGGTTTTTCGCTTTCTCCTTAAAAGTGATTTGATAATCAAATAAAAAATAATTTTCAGTTAGTCATTATATACATTAATCTTTACAATACATGGTTAAAATGGAAAACATACATCACAATATCCTTATTTGAGTGAAGGAAAATAGAGTATTCTACAAGTGATATATCTATTTGAAGAAAATTAATAAAAATTAATCCATTAAAGGTTCAAATAATGGTTGTTAAGGAAAATATTATAGTAACCTAATAAAATGACTTGAATACTCAAACACTATTTTATCACTATACTAGAATCCATAAAAATCCCTACCCATTAGAAAATTCACTTTTTATTAATTTTGAAGTGATATGTACCATGATATTTCCCCAAGAATTGTTCTTATTTAGCGTAGTTCCAATGAAATATTTCGACCATTTCCAACATGTACGCTCTGGTATGATGGTATGAAACATAATATTTAGAGATTAAGGAAGTTAAAACTAGAAAAATAATTTGAAAACTTGTACGGTTATATAAATTATATATAATAATCTTTTGGAATAATGTTTCTTGGATGATTTGGGTTTAATAATTCATGAATGAAATGATCATTATACGGATTGAGAGTAATAACCTTAGAATTTTAGACTAGAGTAGTTCCAATAAATATCATTGAAAAATAATAATCAACTATATAGTATATTAAATTTTAGAAGAGACTTACTTGACAAAAATGATTATAAATCCGATAAAAATACAACTAAAACCCCATGATTTAGAATATATATCATTTAGAATTCTCAAAACAATATTAAAAAATCCTCATATCCCTTACATTATTAATGTATGATAAAAAAAATACTTGAATACCATGAATATAATTTAGATAATACCATTTTTAAATTTCAGTAATAATAATTTAAATAAAAAATCATAATTTTAAATCTAAATAATTTTAGAAACAATATCAATAGAAAATATCATTTTGAAAGAGTAATCATTTTTTTTATAAAAACCTGTTTCTTCTAAAAATCAATTCTCAAACACTTTAATTTTAAAAATCCATTAAAATTATTCCATAATAAAAAAAATCAGAATATACTAAAATAAATAAGAATAAATCTAAATGAAAATGGAAATTTCAGAAATCAAAAAAGAATAATATATTCCAAAGTTATTGAATCCTATGAGAGAAAAATAATTAACATCACAATCAAATTAACTACATTATAATAATAAAATTTCTAATAAAAGTTACTTATCTCACAAATTTTTTTAAATTTTTTAGAAATTCTATACATGTATCACTTACCCATGTCCTCTCCCAATATCAGACTCAAATCAAAAATCAACTTTAAAATAATGAGGAGTCATCTATAAAGCAAATTCAACTCAAGAATCATGACAAGAAATTAACATACCTCATAACTATATAAATACATATCTCATCATGAAATGTGGTGATATATAATGTACTCATGATTTACCACTTATGAAAAAAAATATATCTTTCATACCAAATATACCCATGTATGAGGAATTTCCATCCTATTTATACTAATTTATTAGGAACCAACCTAGACCACCCTCGAACAAGGTACCTGAGCTGGCCCATGGTAAGGAACGAGAGGAATTATAGACCCCCACATGATGGTGATAAATATCTCTGATTAAATAGGAACTCTTTAGGAAATGATTTCAAACTACGCAAATAATAAATTAATAATAGAGAAATAAATAAAAAACATATTAATATGGAACTAAAATATAGTAAACAAATCATTTTTAATTCAAGATACTAAAAAATTATGATAACCAATATTATTGACAATAAGAAAAAGATATGATAAGTCAATTAAATAATGTCTCTATACACATGTGATGTTGTAAAACATGTACCTCCACCACAACCTGACCTAAGATATACATGGTTATCCCCTACATCATGCATCGTAATAAGCTTGTAATATATTATAGTGATCTAAATATCCTGGTATGTCACCATACACAAACCCAAATAATAACACGTTAAAGGAAATTATATTACATGGAATTTTAAAAATATCAATATCAAATTTCTAATCTAGGATTTCAATTTAAAAATAAAATAAAATAGTTTTCCTTTAAAACATTATATTTTATAAAACCAAGTCACCTTATAAAAAAAATTTAATTTTTATTCATTTAACAAAATAAATATTAAATTTCAAAAAAAACTTTTTTAAGGAAGGCCTTGAATGAAAATAGAACACTATTATATAAAATGAGATATAACCATATATTGGTAATATATATTTTTATATATATATCATAGTTATGTAACCCTATGTTCTTAATGTGAACACATCTTGAATAGATAAATAATGGTCATCAATGAACCTATGGTCAACATGCTGAAAGGAAACCACAAGTAAATCAGACCAACTGTAACACTTATTATCATCCTTTGAAGAATAACTGAGTGAAAACTACACGTAGGTTGTCCTAGTTCCTATCCATGGGAACTTACTATAGAATAATTATATAACACCATGCATGTGTAACTAAACAACCAAACAAGGCAACTATGTCTACCCATAAAATAATGAAAACATGGTGAGCATTTAAAAGTAATCTCATAAAATATAACTATATCATAAGATATAAATTTTAAATACTCAATCCTCTTAACACTAATATAATAATACCATTTTTTTAAAATAATTATTGGTTTCTTAAAATTCCCCTAAAAGGTAAATTTATCTCAAGCATTTTTTAAAGAAAAATTTACAGAACATAAAAAAAAGGAAATGTTCTATGGGATTTTTTATCAGAATAAATACAATAAAATTGACAAATAATCCTTAGAATACTTGTCATAGATTAATCCATGTAAAAACCATTATAAAAAAATTATGATTTTTTTTTATTTTTTTATTATGTACAGTATTTCAATGAGTATTTATAAACATGATATACAGTTTTAATAAATAGTATTCTATCGATTGTGAAAATATAACAACAAGAAATTTTAGGATAAATATATTAAATTCCCTTCAATAAATTTATAATTATATGTTATGGTATTGAACCATTAATTTTTTTTTCACATCCAACCAAATGAAAACCCCATTTTCACATTTATTGAAATGTCACAAAAACACAATCATTTGATATAGATACAAAATATAAGTGACAAAACTAAAATTAATTTAAAATTCATCATAGAATCACTTGAAATCAATGATTTTTTTAATTATAGAATCACTGGAAACCTACCTAGACTATGGATAAATTCTCAAAAAGAAATGATAAATTACCAACATTGGATGGAATATAGTTAGGATATCAATGGGGTGAAAATAAAAACACTAGAATTGAAAAATTAATAAATCAAATTTTATATAAATGGGATTGTTGTTCAACGACACATGTTTATAGAAGAAATAAGAGATGGATTGTGAAAAGATAGAATATGACGAATCTATGTGAGGTTACCAAGATAAATCTAACCAAAAATAGGAAGAATACTATGAAGTCCACCAAATCATGTAGGCCATGTTCCATAAAGGATAATTGTTTTTTCTGAAGGGGCCCTGTTGGTCAGAATTTTGTCAGAGGATCCTGAGATGCCCAAAATGTCACTATTACTTTTTATGGAAGGACATTAGGTGGCCCTGGAAACTTGTTTGAATGATCTCTTCTCCCCAACGGTGTCTCCGCTCATTCTAGGAATAAGTGCATTCTCCTTTGTGTGTGTTGCTTTTTGCATTCCTAGAGAGATTCCGCCTCCTCCATCAGGTGTCCACATGTCTTCTTGTCTTTCACCCGAAGGCCGGAACCTATCATTATCCACTTCGGTGGGATGTTTCAAAGCTTCCAATGAAGTTTCTATGAAGTTCATGTTGCAACATGGTTCTAGGAATTATGTGTTTCCAGATGAGGTGGAAAGGGAAATACTAGTTATGTGAATTTCTCCTTCTTGTTTGTTTTTGGTTTCCTTGCTTTAGGAGGAGTTAGTTCCAGCCTCGCCACGTACTTCTTCAAGGAATAGGTTCTCACTACTAGAGTATTCAGACAACCCATTAAAGAATAATTTCTTGGTTCCTAATAAGGGTTTGTTTTCAGAAGGCTCTTCCAGGCCGGTCACATGTTCAATGGCTAAGGATGATTTTTGTAGAAGCTTGTTTGATCTGAGTTCATGTAACATCGGCCGTAAGGCCAAGATACCTTGTTGTTAATTCTATCTCTACTTATATGAAATGATCAGGGTCTGTGAGTTCATGCTAAATGAGATTTCTTGGTTTCTAAGTCTCATAGATCTTGTGCTTCTATGGATGTCATTCTTGAACTATAGAATGATATTAGAAAAATCAAATCTTATGAAAATAAGATGAGAATAGGTTATACTTGCATGGATAGCCTTCGAATAATCACATTTGGATATTTTGGAAAAAAATATCCTGGTGAATTTATTCCAGGTTACAATTTAGTTCATTATGGTGAAGATCGAGTCCAAAGGGTTTGAAGTTTTTTCCCTTTTATATATGCCAGTTGTGATGTGATGGAAAAAAGGCTTCTTTGGGACTATCTTGATTCTTTTGATTTAGTGGGTTTACTGTGGTTCCTTGGGGGGGGGACTTCAACCCAATTGTTGATGTTTTAGAAAAGAGGGGTGGTTTAGAGAATTTTTCTAACAAAATGAATAATTTTAGGAGCCTCATTTCTAGAAAGGGTCTTCTAGACCTAGGATTTAGAAAGAGAAAGTAAACTTGGTGTAATAACCATAGAAGAACATGCCACATATAGAGCTTATTGGATAGATTTGTATCAAACATTCAAGGGATTTATTCTTTTCCTCAATCTTCCATTTCTCACCTTTGTCGATCTATATAGGACCATGCACCCCTTATGGTCAAGCTTAAACAAGGGGGTCGAGATAGAAAACATTTCCTGTATTGGGTGAGCTGGCATCAACTAGATAGCTTCATGTAGATATTGAGGAACTCATGGGAGTAGGATTTTGATGGGAGGGAATGAGTTGGGATCATTGGGTGATTAAATTTTCTTAAGGATGATATTTCTTAGTGAATCAGGATAAAATCTGTTGTGGAAACTCTGGTGGAAACTCTTTAATCCAAGATTGATATTATGGAGGAGCAGCTGCAACAACGGCGGGATGATGACATTATCTTGGAGTTATGTGATAAACATGGTTCCTTTTCTGAGAGGTTTCTTTATGTCGAAAAGAATTACAAACATTGGTCTTGGACCAAGTGGCTGAAGGTGGGAGACCACAACACAACGTTCTTTCATGCATGATTGAAGGAACACAATAAGTAGAAAATAAATATTAAGATGGAGGATGTCTCATACACTTTTGATGTTAATGTTGTTGGTGGTTTGGCTTTTGGTCACTTCGTGTCCTTGCTGTTTGGTGACATCCAGCGTCCTAGGAATCACGAGGTTAGGGGGGAGTAGGAGGCTTTTATAAATTGTATTACTAGGTGCGTTGGGGTTGAGGATAACAACTCCCTTATGGCTGTCCTTAATAATATTTTGGTTTGGAACACAGTTCGTAGAATTCCATTGGATAGCGCGCTAGGTCTAGCCAGTTTTCTTGGGATTTTCTTCGTGGCGGCTTGATATTTTGTGGGGTGACATGTGATTAAGGTTGTGCAAGACTTTTTTCAGGGGGTGGGGGTGACGTAAATAGCTAGAGTGATTCTTCTCCCCATAATCTAGGATCCCACTTATATTGACCATTTTAGGCCCGTAAGTATGTGTAATGTTTCTTATAAGATTTTGGAAAGTATGCTGGCAAAGAGTCGTAACAATGTGGTTCCTAAGGTTATTTCTCTAGAGCAACATGGGTATATTAATGGAAGAGGTATTTAGGGTGTGATTGGAATTTCCAAAGAATTTGTGGACGACATTAACAAAAGAGGGATTATATCCAATATTATTATTCAAGTGGATATGGATAAATCCCATGAAAACATGGACTGGAGTTTCATTATCTAAACCATGAGAAATCTTAGGTTCCATGAATGGATGTGTGACCTTTGCTTCATGTGTTATTCTTCTCCATGTATATTCATTTCTCTTCTGGGGAAAGGCTTTAGATTTTTCAAGTGTTCAGGGGTGTGAGGTAGAGAGACCCTCTATCCCCCATTACCTTAATCATTTCATAGGAGGCCCTATCTTGTAATCTGCACAGAGGCATAAAAGAGAGAAAGATATGGCCTTACCTCTCCAAAGCATCAGATGGTTCCTTTTCCCTTATTTTGTTGGATAATGCTATTCTTATTTTCTTAAATGGTAGGATATTTTCTCTTCATGGATTGATAGATATTATCGGTACCTATGGTGTTCTAAGTGGACAACGTATCAATGATAGAAAGATTATTGTTTTTATTTCAAATAATTGTTCTAGAAGTAGAGTTCGGGACATCCAAGTCATCTAGGGGATCCAATGGAGGCAGCTTCCAATGATCTTTCTTGGTGATCTGATTTCAAATGGTCGAGTTAAAAAGTGTTTCTTAGATGATCTCATAAACCAGATGCTTGGGAGGATTATTAATGGGAAAGTGAGGTTCCTATCCTTTGATGTCTAGGTAGCTCTGATCAATGATGTATTATCTTCAATACCCATGCATGTACTGTCCATCATCACTCCTCCCAAAGGGGTTATCTCTATAATGGAGAATATTATGTATGGTTTTCTTTGGGATGCCAATGCCTCTGGTAGATCCCACTGCGCCTCCTGGCACTGGTTGGTGAAATAAATTGAAGAGGGTGGTGTTGGTCTCAGGGGTGTATCAATCTCCATGCAGTCCATATAGGCTCGTCTAGCATGGGATCTCATTACCGCCAATTCTCTTTTGGCCAAAATCTTGTGTATCAAATATGGGAAGCATTGGGAATTGTGGGACAGATGGAAATTTTCTAGGCAGACTATAAGAATCGTGTTTCATTTGTAAATCCTCTAAGATATGTCATTTTGGGTGGTGGGGAGAGTGAATGTTAATTTGTGGTAGGACAATTGGGTGGGTGTCAAGCTGTTTTTCTTGAACTACCCTATGCCGAACATGATAGTTAAGGAGGCAAGAATTCACCCTCGTTTTCGTGATGAGATCTTAAGCAAGGAATAGATGGACACATTCAAATATATGTTTTTTCTAAGGAAGTGGATCACTGTTGTTTTACTGGTTCTACTTCTGGTGACTTCATCGAGCATGATTACATGCGGCTCCTTCGATATGGAGGGGTTTGAGTTGAATGGGCCACTCATTTTTGGGGAAAAGAGGTTCCCAAGAGGATGGATTTCCTTGTTTGGAGGGTGAGAAACCAGACCTTACCAATTGAAGATAACATCTAGAGGAAGAGTATATCTTTGGGGTCTCGTTTTCAGTGCTACACGAACCTGCATCAGGAGTCAATCATCCATGTATTTATCAAGAGTGATTGGGCCACCTACCTTTGGTAGATTATGGATAGTTGGGGTCATCTCAACTCTACATGCACATCTATCTAGGTGTTTACCTATAGCTGGTTTTCAGGCTCAGATCCATAGGAGATGGCAGGCTAGATCCATGGTATCATTATGATTTCCCTCTTATGAACTTTATGGGAGGCAAGAAATAAGGTGCGTATTGAAGCACATCCTTCATTAATCTTCATGCAAGTGAGGATGAAGGAATTGATTCATGAACTGGGCTCTTCAGTTAAAGGAGGTTAGTATTCATTTAACCTTTTCAAACTCATGAACAATGCAGTTTATCTTGTTGGTTCCCAGGGGTGTTGGATTAAGTGGAGGCCACTATGGTGGGGTTGTAAGCTCAATGTGGACGGGTCTATCATGAATGGGAAGATGTGAGGGGGAGGCCTTTTACAGGATGTGAATGGATCGATGCTTCTTTCATTCAGTTGTTTCTATGGTATGAGGAGTTTATTATGTGCAGAAGTGAAGGTATTACACATAGGTTTCATGCTGTGTAAGAGCTTTGATTTAACGGGTTTCGAGGTGGAGTCAGGCTCCAAGGTTGTTGTTTGTACATTTCATGGTTAGGTGACAGATCCTTGGCACCTGTTTTACATTTTTCAAAGTTTCTATTTAAAGATCGGTCATGATTTCTCCGTGCATCATATTCCAAGAGAGGCCAACTTCACTGCAGATGCCCTGTCTAGAAGGAGTTTTCTAGAGGATCTGTTTATCATGTATTCTAGTTTGGGCTCTCTCCCTCAGGATTGTTGTATTTTTTTCCAAGGGGACGCCCTAGGACTACCCCACTTTAGACCACCATGATCTATTCTTGACTACTTTTCATTTTTTCCCATTGTTTAATAAAAAAGAAACTTTTGATCAATCATTACATAACATAATGATCCATTACAGAATAATATATGGCTTGTATGATTGGATTAATAGACACAAAAAAATTGGTTCATTATTGATGTACATCATCACACACTAAGTTCTTCATAACTAGAACCCTTGTTGTACTTTTCATACATAATACCTTTCTTCATAACAAAAGAAAAGGAACCACATGAAAGGATGAGCATGGCTTCATAATAACTGTTTGTAAGGGAGTTATCAACATAACTTGAGAATAAGTGTATGATAACATGCGAATAACAATTGAAAACCATTCTGTACAAGTCATCAACTATTAATACGAGTCATGGAATAAATTGTGCGCATTAATTGGACATGGTTTGTAATGGAATCAAAGAACATAATCCCTAATAGAAAACTATTACCAAAATAAATATATTTTTAGCATACACATAAGTATAAAACATTATATATCAAGGTTTCCCACCAAGAAATTAATAACTTGTTAGGATTTGACTCACCATAATTGAACCTACACCGGACTTGGGATAACCTCCCATGTAGACTATCATGGCCTTAGGATAAACTTTTCTGCACCCTATATTTTTTGGTTTTGGATATCCCTTTGTGTACCCATTTTTATCATTGTATAACATATCATTCAC
The DNA here is from genome assembly GCA_963277665.1 of Viscum album. Taxonomy (NCBI): domain Eukaryota; kingdom Viridiplantae; phylum Streptophyta; class Magnoliopsida; order Santalales; family Viscaceae; genus Viscum; species Viscum album. The sequence goes on from OY728157.1 coordinate 964,477,592, forward strand.
CCTTAGATATCATATAACATTAACCTTTACCCAATCTATTGGAGAAAGATATTGGTCCCACACATAAAATTAATAAAAACATACATATGTTGTAAAGACCTGTAAATTTCAAGGAAATTTTTTTCTTAATTTTCTTTGGAATTTTACAAGAACGCAGTTTCTGACGGCACCTGATTCCGAGGCCCGGTGTGCCCGGAATCATTTTCCAATGTTTGGCTCGGGTACGTTTAGTGAACGAATGAGCGGGTTTTTCTAAATTTTGAACCGGTGCTCGGAATCGAATTCCGAGGGCACCGATGGAATCGCAATGCCGGTTTTTTCTTAGAAACGCCTCTCCCGGAGTTGCGTTTGCTCGGGTGTGGTTTTTAATTTTTGGGATTTAAGTTAAGAAATAAAATAATGTGATACGACAAACTTTATTTTATTTCACTTAAAGCCGCTTTAAGCCACTTAAAGATGCTTAAGCTAAGTTGAAGCGGATGGGGTGCAATTCAAAATATCCTACCCTCTTGGTAGGATATTTGTGGGGTGGGGCCCGCACGAGCCCCACTGTTTCTTTTCCGCTAAGTAACGCACCCGCAAAAACCCTTTTTAATGAAGTCAACTGGGGCGTTTTCTTAAACTCTTAAACGCTCCTATTAATTGGGCGGTTTATTCGTTGAAATTAATTCTATGAATTAATGGGTCGTTACTTTGTTTTTCAATTTGTTGGCATGTTAATAAAATAAGACCAACACACCTGTCTTATGGAGGTTTTTTCGTTGAGAGGATTTTACAGAAACCTTAAGTCCTTCAACCTCCTTCGCGAAGAACGCGAAGAACGCGAAGAACGCCGACCTCCAACGAAGGGCGACGAAGAACGCCGAGCCCTCAGAGATCGACGACACGACGCCAAGTACCGTGACGCCGACGATTCTTCTCCCGCGATGTTCTTCTGCGACGTTCCTTCTTCCACGACAAATCTTCGATCATCCGTTGAGATCGTCGACGCGTCACCCTTCCGCGATGACGCGACGCCCTTCCGCGACGCGACGATCACCTCCTACCGCGACGGTCAATTCCGCGACGTGCTCGCACTCGTCTGAAGACAGCTACGAGGTAGGGGTCATTTTTAAAATGATTTTACCTATGCTTGTTTTCCTCCAAGGCAAGAATATTATTGAGGGACGTGGTTTATCAATTGCTGGGATTTATGGTCTTGTTTCAAACCGCTAACGCGGTGGGTGCGGACCAACGAACAAGTCCGAAACCACTGCCCTTTGTTTCTTGGTGTGCGGAATGGCGAACGAAGATAAAACGTGCCGCAGAGACGATTTGTTGATTCCGCAGTGAAGAATGGGACCCGGGATGAGCTACGACGCAGAGACAAAAGAAATCGGACCACCAGAGCAACTCTGGTGGCCCGCGAACTCCACCGGCGGCGCCCCGGCGCGCCGCCGGACGGAGCCGCCGCGACTGAAGCCGCGGAGGCGGCGGCTGACCAGGCTCGCGACCGCGCGGGTCCGGCGAGACACGGGACGCGGCTCTGCCGTGTCCACTGACCAAGCACGACCCCATGCGGGGCCGCAACTCCTCTTCCCGCGGGTACATCACACCCCGCGGCTCCCTTTGCTCGGCCGCTTGGCCGAGCCGAGCCGAGCCGAGCCAAGCCGACCCGCCAGCCAGGTCACGCCCAGGCCGGGCCGGGTCGCCCCCATCCGGGTCAGACCCAGACCCAGTTCGGGTCGACCCGGTTCGGGCCGACCCAGGGGGGGTTGGGCCGGGTCGGTCCGGGCCCAGATCCCCCGTTTCCGAACCTTTTCGGTCTTTTGCTCATAACATGAGCTACGGGCCTACGAACGACGCGCCGTCAGTGGCGATGCGATCCTTGGATCGAGACGGTCGTTTCGGTATATCAAACTCAAGGTTTAGGAATACTTTGGGTTCGGCTGGGTTGGTTTGTACACGAAACCAACCGGGCCCTCAGAGCGGAAACGCTCATATCTTGAGCTTCGGGCGTCCGATTGACGTGCCGTCGACTTTGTTGAATTCCTCTAAGTGAGACGGATCTTTTGGATTACTCCGCCCGAGGTTTGGACGCAGGTGGAGTACGGTCGAGTTGGTTTTTCCTTAAAAAACCAACCGGGCCCCTAGGACGAAAAAACCAATAACTCTCAGACCGGGCGTCCGATTGACGCGCCGTCTGCGACGTTGAGTTCCTGTTGATGATACAGAACTTTTGGATACATCAAATCTGGACTATGTGTCAGTTGATGTATCAGCCTCTCGGCTCGTGGGGCGGACCCCCCCGAATGAGCTTGCTGTGTGCGGGAACCCTAGAGCTGGCTGCAACTGCTACTGTGATGACTACGACTGTACAAAGATCCTCAGTGGATTCAACTGCGACGATGATGAAAACAGTACGGGAATCCTCTGTGTTTTCAGCAGTGACCACTACGGTACATCTTGGGATACGTCAACTCAAGACTACATGTCAGTTGATGCATCGACCTCTTAGCTCGTGGAGTGGACCCTCCCGGAACGAGAATGATGTGTGCGTAAATCCTAGAGCCGGTTGAGACATGACGACTGCTGATCGAACGACTCGGTGTGTTACGGATAGCCCAGTGGGGAGCGCTTGGTTGTAGCGGCAGACCGACGGCGGAGGAGCGCTTGGTTGTAGCGGCAGACCCACAGTACTCAACAGAAGGAGTACCTATGGAGGCTATGAGGGGGAGCGCTTGGCTTTAGCGGCAGACCCACGACGGAGGAGCGCTTGATTGTAGCAGCACGGGGGAGTTCTTAGCTGTAGCGGTAGACCCACGACGGAGGAGCGCTTGGTTGTAGCAGCACGGGGGAGCGCTTGGTTGTAGCGGTAGACCCACGGTGGAGGAGCGCTTGGTTGTAGCGGCTGACCCGTGGTACTCAACAGAAGGAGTACCTCTAGAGGCTATGAGGGTGAGCGCTTGGTTGTAGCAGCAGACCCATGGTGGGAAGCACTTGGTTGTAGCAGCAGGCCCACAGTACTCGATAGGTGGAGTACTACAGCAGTCCAAGGTGAGAGGAAAGCGCTTGGTTGTAGCAGCATAACCACTGTACTTGATGGAGAAGGAGTTTCCCATTATATTTGGGTTCAGCTTCATGATCGATCCTTTCTGGGTCATTGCGGGGGTTAGTACCTATCGATCCTTTGTGGGTCTGACGACTTAGATGAATCAGTGGAAATACCTGATCATCTCTATCGTCATACAAGAAGTATTCCTGTGTGAGCTGAATCCTGTTTTTCTTTCCTATGTGGATTGTGTTGTGCTATCCTGTGTGGATTTACCTTTTGCTTTCCTATGTGGATTGTGTTGTGCTATCCTGTGTGGATTTACATTTTTCTTTCTTGTGTGGACTGGGTTGTACTTGGGTTTGGATGTTGGAGCCGAACGAGAATTGATGACTTAGGTATATGTATGGGAATATACCTTAGCCATGTCAGATGTTACTTTGTGATTGTATCTTTCCCTTGTGGTTTATCCTTTGTGGATTCAGGGAAACCTTCGGGGGTCTCGGGGTCCCTACTGAGTAGCTTATAGCAAGGAAGGCTCAGGGCCAGGCTATTCCTGACTCCCCCAAAATTTATTAGAAAAAGACACAAAGACACAGCAGACAAGGGAGGGGCGGGGTCAAACGACCCACACCCAAAAACCCCTTACAACCCACGCCAAAAAAAGAAAAATCAAAAAAGAAAAGAAAAACCAAGCAAGCACACCAAGGTCCAAACAACAACCAACACCCTCATCCAGCAGTATGCAGCATCCAACAGCTTGCTACCAAGAACTGACCAGCTTCCATCCTTACAAAAACCAGCATCCAACAACTTCTCACCAGAACAATCCACCACCAGCAACACATAACCATCAGCACCAGAATCACACAAAAACCAGCAACCAGAGCTCACATCCTTGCAACAACCATCATCCATTCCCACAAAATCTGGTATCCAGCACCTCCTGGAGGTGGACCACAGGGCGGAAACTTACTCGGAGCGAACGGCTAGACCCAAGGAGCAGTGGAGGCTATCTGTACCCATCCTTCAGGTGGGATTTCCAGTGGACAGCTCGACATTGCAGCTTTGCTTTTCAGTTGCTGTTTTTCCCTTTCCAGTTGTACTTTACTTTCAGTTTGGGTTTGTATACTGGCCCACTTACTTTCCGCACTTATTGTTGTACCAGTTTTTACTTAGTGTTTACTCTGCCTTCTTGCTCTGTAGTGTTTGTTGTTTTCTTTACAAAGGCAATGCCTTTCCTTTTTCCAGGATTTTCGCCTTGGTGCTAGTCGCCAGCCCCTGGCCTATGGAAGGCGGGCTTGGGGTAGTCACGGAACAGGCCCTGAAGACGGGTCGTGACAAATTGGTATCAGAGGAGTTCGGTTCTACCGCAGACTCTGATCTTTTCTATGTGAAGCAATAATGTTTAGCGTATTGGGTGTGGTTATCAGTCCAGGGAGTCCAGTGTTGGTGCGGCGGCCGACGTATTCGTACACCAGGACCCTGACTTCTGATTTCCGACTTAATGCACGAAAACATTGACTGCGTGTGTGTTTCAAGTTTTCTTTGTGATTACTTGTGTCAGCTCACCAGGTATACTGTTCTGCCCGTGGCGCACCTGTTTCTTTTTCAGGATGGCCCCACAACGGCAGCCAGCTAGGGTTCTGAGAGTTGTACGTGACGACAGCCCACCGAGCGACAAGGCCTCAGTACAGGGCCCTTTGACAGCTGTGGTACCGGTGGTACCTTTACCTGCCGAGCCACCGATGCTTCCAGCCGCAGCTGCTGAAGATGCACGTCGCCTTAGTGCACTGCATGAGTTCCAGCGCCAGAGACCGCCCAGGTTCCACGGGGAGACAGACCCCCAGGCAGTCGAGGACTGGCTGGAGGTGGTTGTATGAGTTTTCCGGTTAGTGAGGACACCAGCAGACCTCATGGTGATCATCGCAGCGAGCCTACTACACGCAGCAGCGGGCCGATGGTGGAGCTTGATGCTCCAGGTGCACAACGAGGCATCACTCCTTTGGACGGACTTTGAGAGCCTTTTTCTCTCAGAGTTCGTCCCAGCCACTCTCCGAGCGGTGCGCATCCAGGAGCTACTACAGCTGCGGCAAGGCAGCATGACAGTAGCCCAATATGCGGCGAGGTTTACCGATCTCTCGCGCTATTCCACGGACATGGTACGGGACCCATTCTTCAGGGCCCGAACCTTCGAGCAGGGGATCAAGTGAGAGATCAGAGCTTCAGTTGTTTCTCATAGCATTCTGACATAGACAGGGGTGTTGGAACGAGCCCTCTTAGTGGAGAGTTTCCTTGCTGAGTATTCTCCAGAAGCAGGACCCACCACTAGCTGGCATGCGGCAGAGTCTTCTGCAGCGGGCAGTAGATAGATGACACAAGGGTCCAAGAGGACTAGACCTACCGGTGGTTGACCGCGTGACACAGGATCGTTTGTGCGAGGCACCTGGGGTGGAAAACGACTTATCGTGAGTGGACAGTGTTACTCCTGCGGCGGGGTTGGTCACATGGCTTGTGACTATCCGACCTGCCATATGGATGAAAAGCAGATGAACGAAGGACCTCCCAGGCAGAGGCAGAGGTTCGATCGAGGCGGATCGCATGGAGCAGGAGACCGTGGCAGGGGAGATGGCCATGAAGCTGGAGGTGGACGACGCTTTGAGGTGTTGCCACCACCACCACTAGGAGGTCCACCCCGACCGCAGGGAGCTGATGGACATGGGAGAGCTCAGCTTCAGGCAGCTGAGGCCTACGATCATGGAGCTCCGAGAGAAGATGGACAGGAGCAGGACTAGCTCCAGACCTGGAGACTTCTGTTTATGCTGCTTCTAGCATTGTTTATGTTTGTTTGTAGATGTTTTGTGTCTTTGTACTTTGAGCTGCAATAATAAAAGACACTTTTCTTAGGGCATTTACCTTCCTTTCCTCTCTTTTAGATGTTACTAAGAGGTTCCGGTTTAAAAACCATTGACTTGACCCTCACTTTGAGATGCCTACTGGAGGATACCCAGTGACTACACACTGATGCCGACAGTGTGACTCAACCCTTGGAGGCGAGAGTAACGGTTGGATCTCTTGGTAGTAGCGTAGAGGCCTTACGACGTCATCCTTGGTATGGAATAGTATCATCCATGTCAGGATTGACTGTATTAGGTGAAGAACATGGTTCATCCAGGGGATGAGACTGGATTTCTCTTATCGGCAAAGAAGAAATCTTAGCAGCTCTTGTAGGACCAGAGAAGGTCCAGGTCATCCAGGAGCGGATGAGGACAGCTCAGAGCCGACAAAAGTCTTATGCTGACAGGAGGCGGAGACCACTAGAGTTAGAGGATGGAGACCACGTCTTCTTGCGTGTCTCACCTCGACGTGGTTTAGGGAGATTTGGCCGAGACGACAAGTTGTCTCCACGCTTCATCGAACCTTTCCAGGTCCTCAGCAGGATCGGCGAGGTGGCTTATCGCCTGGATCTACCACCTAAGTTGCACCGGGTACACGACGTCTTCCACGTATCTCAGATGAGGAGATACGTGCACGACCCGATGCATATCATTGACCATGGGGAGCTAGATGTTGTTGATGGGGAGACTTTTGCGAAGGTCTCAGTGGAGATCGAGGATCGACAGGAGCAGGTCCTACATGGATGGTCGATTCCTCTAGTGCACATCAGATGGCAGCACGAGAACCTACAGGAGAGCACTTGGGAGCGGGAGGCTCAGATGCATGCTCAGTACCCACATTTGTTTCCCTAGTTTATGATGTATCTTTACGGGGACGTAAAGCCCTGAGGTGGGAGTGATGTAAAGACCCGTAAATTTCAAAGAAATTTTTTTCTTAATTTTCTTTGGAATTTTACAAGAACACAGTTTCTGATGACACCTGATTCCGAGGCTCGGTGTGCCTGGAATAATTTTCCAAAGTTTGACTCGGGTACGTTTAGTGAACGAATGAGCGGGTTTTTCTAACTTTTGAACCGGTGCTCAGAATCGAATTCCGAGGGCACCGATGGAATCGCAGTGCCGGTTTTTGGTTAGAAACGCCTCTTCCGGAGTTGCGTTTTCTCGGGTGTGGTTTTTAATTTGTGGGCTTTAAGTTAAGAAATAAAATAATGTGATACGATAAAGTTTATTTTATTTCACTTAAAGCCGCTTCAAGCCACTTAAAGCTGCTTAAGATGAGTTGAACCGGATGGGGTGCAATTCAAAATATCCTACCCTCTTGGTAGGATATTTGTGGGGTGGGGCCCGCATGAGCCCCACCGTTTCTTTTCCACTAAGTAACGCACCCATGAAAACACTTTTTAATGATGTCAACTGGGGAGTTTTCTTAAACTCTTAAATTCTCCTTTTAATTGGGCGGTTTATTTATTGAAATTAATTCTATGAATTAATGGGTCGTTACTTAGTTTGTTTTTCAATTTGTTGGCATGTTAATAAAATAAGACCAACACACCTGTCTTCTGGAGGTTTGTTCGTTGAGAGGATTTGATAGAAAACTTAAGTCCTTCAACCTCCTTTGCGAAGAACGCGAAGAACGCGAAGAACACGAAGAACGCGAAGAATGCCGGCCTCCAACGAAGGGCGACGAAGAACGCCGAGCCCTCGGAGATCGACGACGCGATACCAAGTACCGCGATGCCGATGATTCTTCTCCCGCGACGTTCTTCTGCGACGTTCCTTCTTTCGCAACAAATCTTTGATCATCCATTGAGATTGTCGACGCGACGCCCTACCGCGGCGACGCGACGCCCTTCCGCGACACGACGATCACCTCCTACCACGACGGTCAATTCCGCAACGTGCTCGCACTCGTCCGACGACAGCTACGAGGTAGGGGTCATTTTTAAAATGATTTTACCTATGCTAGTTTTCCTCCAAGGCAAGAATATTATTTCGGGACGTGGTTTATCAATTGTTAGGATTTATGGTCTTGTTTCAAACCGCTAATGCGGTGGGTGCAAACCAACGAACAAGTCCGAACCCACCTCCCTTTGTTTCTTGGTGTGCGGAATGGCGGACGACGACAAAACGTGCCGCAAATACGATTTGTTGATTCCGCAGTGAAAAACGGGACCCAGGATGAGCTACGGCGCAGACAGAAAAGAAATCGGACCACCGGAGCAACTCCGGTGGCCCGCGAACTCCACCGGCGACGCCACGGCGCGCCGCCAGACGGAGCCGCCATGGCTGAAGCCGCGACGGCGGTGACTGACCAGACCCGCGACCGCGTGGGTCCAGCGAGACACGGGATGCGGCTCTGCCGCTTCCGCTGACCAAGCGCGGCCCCACGCGGGGCCGCGTCTCCTCTTCCCGCGGGGGCAGCACGCCCCGCGGCTCCCTTTGCTCGGCCGCTCGGCCGAGCCGAGCCGAACCGGGCCGAGCCGACCAGCCGGCTGGGTCGCACCCAGGCCGGGCCGGGTCGCCCTCGCCGGGCCGGGTCATGCCCATCCGGGTCGGGTCGACCCGGTTCGGGCCGACCCAGGGGGTTGTGCCGGGTCGGTCCGGGCCCAGACCCCCCCGTTTCCGGACCTTTTCGGTATTTTGCTCATTACTTGAGCTACGAGCCTCCGAATGACGCGCTGTCAGCGGCGATGCGATCCTTGGATAGAGACGGTCGTTTCGGTATATCACACTCAAGGTTTCTGAATACATTGGGTTCGGCCAGGTTGGTTCGTACACGAAACCAACTGGGCCCTCGGAGCAGAAACACTCATATCTTGAGCTTCGAACATCCGATTGACGTGCCGTGGACTTTCTTGAATTCCTCTAAGTGAGACAGATCTTTTGTCTTTCTCCGCCCGAGGTTTGGACGCAGGTGGAGTACGGTCGGGTTGGTTTTTCCTTAAAAAACCAACCGGGCCCCTAGGACGAAAAAACCAATAACTCTCAGACCGGGCATCCGATTGATGCACCGGCTGCGACGTTGAGTTCCTGTTGACGATACGGAACTTTTGGATACATCAACTCTGGACTATGTGTCAGTTGATGTATCAGCCTCTCGGCTCGTGGGACGGACCCTCCCGAATGAGCTTACTGTCTGCGGGAACCCTAGAGCTGGCTGCAACTGCTACTGTGATGACGACGACTGTACAGAGATCATTAGTGGATTCGACTGTGACGATGATGAAAACAGTACGGGAATCCTCTGTGTTTTCGGTAGTGACCACTATGGTACATCTTGGTATACGTCAACTCTGGACTACATGTCAGTTGATGCATCGACCTCTTAGCTCGTGGAGTGGACACTCCCGGAACGAGCATGTTGTGTGCGGAAATCCTAGAGCCGGTTGAGACTTGACGACTACTGATCGAACGACTCAGTGTGTTACAGATAGCCTGGTGGGGAGCGCTTGGTTGTAGCGGCAGACCCACAGCGGAGGAGCGCTTGATTGTAACGGTAGACCCGCGGTACGCAACAGAAGGAGTACCTCTGGAGGCTATGAGGGGGAGCGCTTGGCTGTAGCAGCAGACCCACGATGGAGGAGCGCTTGGTTGGAGCAGCACAGGGGAGTGCTTGGCTATAGCGGCAGACCCACGACGGAGGAGCGCTTGGTTGTAGCAGCACGGGGGAGTGCTTGGTTGTAGCGGCAGACCCACGGCGGAGGAGCGCTTGGTTGTAGCGGCTGACCCGTGGTACTCAACAGAAGGAGTACATCTAGAGGCTATGAGGGGGAGCGCTTGGTTGTAGCGGCAGACCCATGGTGGGAAGCGCTTGGTTGTAGCAGCAGGCCCACAGTACTTGATAGGTGGAGTACTACAACAGTCCAAGGTGAGAGGAAAGTGCTTGGTTGTAGCGACATAACAACTATACTTGATAGAGAAGGAGTTTCCCAATAGCTTTGGGTTCAACTTCATGATCAATCCTTTGTGGGTCATTGCGGGGGTTAGTACCTATCGATCCTTTGTGGGTCCGATAACTTAGATGAATCAGTGGTAATACCTGATCATCTCTATCGTCATACAAGAAGTATTCCTATGTGAGCTGAATCCTGTTTTTCTTTCCTATGTGGATTATGTTGTGCTATCCTGTGTGGATTTACGTTTTGCTTTCCTATGTGGATTGTGTTGTGCTATCCTATGTGGATTTACGTTTTGCTTTCCTATGTGGACTGGGTTGTACTTGGGTTCGGATGTTGGAGCCAAACGAGAATTGATGACTTAGGTATATGTATGGGCATATACCTAAGCTGTGTCAGATGTTACTTTGTGATTGTATCTTTCCCTTGTGGTTTATCCTTTGTGGATTCAGGGAAACCTTTGGGGGTCTCGGGGTCCCTACTGAGTAGCTTATACTCACCCCTGTATGGGCTACGCCCGCACTACGTCGTGTTGGTTGCAGACGACAGACAGCGCTGATCGTGGTTGAGGCTTGCGGATCAGGACGGTACCTGGAGGTGGACCACTGGGTGGAAACGTACTCGGAGCGGACGGCTGGACCCAAGGAGCAGTGGAGGCTATTTGTACCCACCCTTCAGGTGGGATTTCTAGTGGACAACTCGACATTGCGGATTTGCTTTTCAGTTGCTATTTTTCCCTTTCCAGTTGTACTTTACTTTCAGTTTGGGTTTGTATATTGGCCCACTTACTTTCCACACTTACTGCTGTACCAGTTTTTACTTAGTGTTTACTCTGCCTGCTTGCTCTGTAGTGTTTGTTGTTTTCTTTACAAAGGCAATGCCTTCCCTTTTTCCGGGATTTTCGCCTTGGTGCTAGTCGCCAGCCCCTGGCCTATGGAAGGCGGGCTAGGGGTAGTCACGGCACGGTCCCCAAGGATGGGTCGTGACATATGTATTCCATAATATTATAAATCATCTATCATATCATAACCCATGAAAAGGAAATGGGTGCCATAATAATTTTTTCATAGCATAACGTATGGAAGAAATGGTTTTTATAAATATTGAATAATAGTGTAAATAATGGGAATGAAAAAAGTTTCATAACCATCTTGTATTTATAGTCTTGGACTATCTGGAGATAGATTAAGAATGGTACACTTGGATAATATTCTTAAAAATTAATAACAAAATACAATGGTTGTTTTTGTTGATGAATAAGAATTCCATAAAAGTCCCTTAAAACATTGTCGAGGAAAATATCCTTTAAATATTGAAATCACTTAATTAAAATAAAAATTTCCCATATATTATACAAACCATTTATTTGAATAGACCATTGGAATGTTTTATGGGATGATCTAAATAATTTATTATACATTGTAATACCCCTAGGCTGTATGAAATGTATATTTTTCAATCAGATTTAATTTTATCAAAATCATGTGTTACAATAAAAAATGAGTTTAAAGGAGCTTTGATAAATTATTAAATATTATTATGTGACCTTTATATCATAGTCTTCAATTTGGACTGAACAAATAAGATTAAATAAATTTTTAAATATATACAATGATCCAAATAAATTTAAATTTAATTATTAATTATTATTAAATAAGAATTCAATTATTATAATAGATATATTATGTTCAAAAATTAATTTCCCTCAAAAATATTTTTATTATTTTTTATGAGAAAATTTATATTTAATTTATGATACATTTAAAAATTATATTTAGTAAAAGTGAAGAAATATGTCAAGTCCCAATTTTAAAATTATACTTGAATTATTGGGATTTTTCTAAAAGGATTGATTTTTCAGTGAATAGTAAAAAATATAGATTTTTATTGAAAAATTTATCTTTGTTTAAAGAATTTAAAAATTTACATTTTATATTAAAATTATATACAAGATTAAATTAGTTATAATTTTTTAAAATAGATTTATTTTTATTTTAATTAATTCTGTGTTATAATTTGTTATAAAAAATTAATACATTAAAATGGGATTTTTATGGAAAAATATCATTTTTATAATCACAATGTGATTTTCAATATTCATAAATTAATTATATTAAATTTTTTGGATGATTCTAATTTAATTTATATATTATATATTAAATATAAAAATTTAATGATTATTTAATATTTTTCTAATCATGATATAATAATTAACCATGTTTTATGAATCAAAATATATTTCTTAAAAAATATGTTTTCATCATGTGTTGTGGGATTATATTAAAATTATTTCCATCCACTTATATTTGTTTATTTTTTAAATATTAATTCCATATTTGTAATTCGTATGATCAAATTTGGTAAATTGGCCCTTTTTATTTTTGTTCGATATGAATTGTGACTATGGTAAAATGTAACACCTTGATATAGGGTGAATCAGGATAATATTAATTTAAAATATTATTTAAGGAAATAAATTTTCAGCATAGTTGTTATTAGATGATGTTAATTTGACCATTATTACAAAAGTCTTAAAATTGATTTTTTAATGGTCATTCTTCGAGGAAATTTATGAATAAAATATTTAATGAAACGAGATATACAAAATGTTACTGTATTAGTTTTAATTATTTATAATTTTTTACAAATGGGTAAAAAACAAGATATTAATGAATATAAATGTTTATATTGATCTTAATAAAATTATTTTCATGATAGTAATTAGTTTTTAATACTTAGTACTTATAAAATTATCTTAAAATTTTGTGAAACACTAATACAATATTTATTAAGTTAACATGAAAATAAAATAAATTATTTTAAAAAAAATTAAAGAAATATAAATTGAATTATTTAAAATTTATCTTTAATTTTATAGATCCATAAGACAAATTATATAGGGATTAAATCATTTTAATATAATTACCCCTTTATATTGATGTATTTAAAGTAAAATTAAAGGGATTTTGTTCATAATTACATTAATCACATTATATAATAAATAAAATTTTATTTAACATTAAAAAAAATAAAAAATGTCATATATTTAGTAACATGAATGGAATATGGTTTTAAGAATCAATCATGGTACATTTTTTCACCTTTTTTAATTTTATTGTATCATTATGATCCCTTAAATAGTTGAAAACATTAATTTTACGGTAATTGTCAAAATTTTTAACAAAGTATTAGAACAAAAAAAGTGTAAAAATATAATACAAACATATTTGGATAGTAATTTTTGAGTTTATATAGACTCATACAATTATAATACTTGATCATTATCAATATAGATCAAATTACACATCAAAATTAATTTTTATTAATTTAATATTATACAAAATTCCAAGAGTTTCCCCCCCTTCAATTCATAAAGGGAACCCGTGCTAACTCTTCCCAAAAAATAATTGAGCCATCTAGTTAAAAAGTTTCTATAATAAACCCCCATGGAACATTCAATAAGTCTTGGTCTTCTAAAATGATAAACCCTCAAGCCCTTGGGATGATATCTAAAGGAGTTAATTCAAAGAAGTGTTAATTACCTTAACAAACCGCTTTATTTTTAATTATTCTTATAGATCATATAAATATATTGTATCCTTAATAAAAGAGTTGCCTAAATATCCCATGTATACTTAATTATTATTATTTTTTTATTGAAAAACCTTTATTTAGCCTCTTTTCATCAAATGAGATGTGAAAATATCACTTAGTGGTAAGTATGAATTGCCATCTCTAGGTTTTGATAAAATTAATTTCTCATAACCGTATTTTATGGATTGGTATTTTTGATTGGTTTAATTTTTATATTTGGTGTTAATAAAAAAATTACTCTTCTTTGGTGATAATTTCCTATCTATCTTCTTATCTTACAAAATGTTGGAAAACAATAACATCGATCATGCGTATGTCATGACTACCACCTCCACAAGGAAAAGTGGTTAGTTTTTTATTTATATATTATTTTTATGGTAATAGAGATTGATTTGATGAATATATAAGATTTATATGATATAATAAATATTTATTAATGGTTTGTTATTATTTACCATTCTTTCATACAATTTTTCAAAAAATGAAACCAACATTCTTACGTATGTACGACCTAGTGTCTCTATGAATTGCGTAATTCATTTTAAATATTTACCACTTATGAATGAATATAAAAACATGTATAATGATATATATATATATATAATATTTCTATAATTTTAACCATTCTATAACTAATGGGACATAGATAAGAAATACCCAATCTACAAGAGTGAAATATATATTAAAATGAAATAGATATCACCCAAAAAACAGTTATTATAATAAAAATATTTTAACCAATAGGGGATGAAAGGTTATAAGTAAATGAGTTATATACTGATATATATTAGTATTATACTATTATATTTTTATATTAAATTCATAATTATTATTCCGGATGTTTAAATGTTTAAGAAGGAAGTCAGATCTATGGTAACAGATTTTTGACTCACTATTATTTTTTGCGAGACACATTCCTTATAGAAAAATTGTTATTTTATGTATTGTTTATAATTCCCATTAATTCCTTTTATGATGATTTCTATAAATGTTATAGTGATTTTAATTTCCACATAAGGTTATTTATTTCACATGAATTATAATTCAAATGTTTCCAAAGCTGTAAGGGTTTTATGTTGTAATATCATTATTTTTCGAGATTATTTTTTGTTATGTTATGATGATGAAATTGTTTGATATATTGTGATGTCAATTAAATAATTTTCATCTCCTATATTTATTCGTAGAAAATAAATTTTTTCCTTTCATTTTACTCACAATAATTTCTTGAGATACAAAAAATACATCTTTATAAGAAATCGACATCATTTGTCTCTTTATTTGAATTTTTTATTACATATCATTTTTTATAAATAACTAATAATGATGGGTTTTTATAATATATTTTTATTTTTTAATTTCATTTTTAAATAATTTTTTACGTTTTAAAAAATGGTTTTGATGGTATCTTCTTTTTTGTTTTATGAATTTGATATATTTGGAATTTTTTACGAAAAAGTGTAAAATGAATGATTTATTTTAATATATATGGAATATTTTTTTTTTCTTTTTGATGAATTATCATATCTTTGAATATTCCATTAAATGATTCCATGGTTATATTAAAAGTAATTTTTTTACAAATTATTTTTAAAATTTTTAGATTTTAATGAAGTGATTCTCTAATTTAAATGACATTTTAATCAATAATGTATTAATATGTCTTTATTGGTATTTGTATTCATAAAAGTAAATAACCATTAACATAACATATTATTTATTTGGGATATGATTCAAGGAGACTATCCTTTTTATTTTTATCATTGGTTTATTTTTATGATGACAATTATTTTCCAAATATCATTTCTTTTTTATGGGTTATGCTATGAATAAATGACTATGAAACACATTTAATTTAATGGGATCTGATATGATGAATGTTTTATGATATTTTGGAAAAAATGTATGTATTTAACTATTATAAGATGGTACCATTATAACTATGTATGTCTATTAAATCATAACTCTGGAAAATGTTTTTTTATAACTGAGAAATATGGTTACGTTATAATTGAAAATATAGTTTACATTATAACCAAGGATTGTGGTCCTATTATAACGAAGGACGGGTGGGACCTATAAGTCCATCCACTGAATTAGGTGAAAATTTGTAGCTCATGAGATAAATATGATTAGAATTGATGTGAATGTAGTTTCATAAGGGACCATTTACTCTGTGAGAGTCTTGTTAGTGAACCATGAATACTATGATGGTTAGGGTAGTGAACCCATTCCAGAATGATATTCTTATCAATGAACCTTGACTACAAAAGAAAATATTTACTATAATATTTATATAACTAAAACATTTGTATCATTCTAATTTTTATTCTCACGTGGATCATGTTCATTTATTTCCTGATGAATCATGTCTTATGAAGAATAAATATTTATTCCATGACTCAAGAGTTAGATCTATGATATGGATGGTGTGTCTTCCAAATGTTAGGTGCATTTTATCATACCCGTATATTCATGGTATGATAATGTGATCATTGAAATAGTTCTTGATTCCCTTAATATATGACATACATAACCAATTCTATGATTCTATTTTCCAGATTATTAATAGTGGTACTAATTAATATTTGTCTAATATGATTTATATTTATGAATAACAAAGTGGGATATGATTTAGATAATTTATGAAATAATTGTATATGTGTCAAGGTTTCAAAATATACTAAAACTATATTATTATGGCATGAATCATTAGGTTATGTGATCATAATTAGTATATTAAGATGTGATATATATGTATGAAATGTACGAGTCTCCATAGTTTCAATCAGAGAGTGGTTTTGTAAATATTTGGAAATAAGGATAAGAAAATTTTTGAGAGAGCATAGGGGATATTTTTATTTAAATTATAAAAACCTAATGTCTTAGAAAAAATCATATATGACCTTGGTTAGAAATTTTTTTCATAGATTTAATATTTGGTGTCATGATTTTGACATACTATAAGTGATTTTTCATGATCATATGATTGTACATAATTACTAATTTTTCTCAGACTACATTATTCAGTTTTTGTCAATCACATGAACCTAAATAAACCTTTTTAATATTTAATTTGATTAGAAATTTAATTATTGTTCTCCAATTATACTAAATTTATTATAAAATATAAATCAAAATATATTTTGTATGATAAAAAAACATTCCAAGATACGAATTATACTAAAAATCTAAATGTGGAATGACAAGAATAAATATGTTTTGAGTTATTCATGAGAAATGATCCACATTTTTTTAATGGTTATTATGATCCAATAGTTTTTGAGTAATGGATCATTTTCATTGAAAATATATTATTAATTATTCAGTGCATTGAACATGAAATATTTTTCCAAGACATTTATCCTTTAGAAGGAGAATAATATCAATGTTGGAATATTATTATGAATACATTAAAACAGGAATATATTAAAAAAAATTGTTTGATGAGTTTAATATATTTTTTAAAATTAGTAATTTAAATTTACTCTTCAAATGATGGTGTAAAATGAATTACATGCGTTAAATTAGGTAGATGAAAACAATGTTGGTACCTTTGATTAAATTATTATAATAATAGAGAGTTGTGCCTATAGAATTTTCATCCAAATAATAATGTTTGGTTGATTTATTTTTAAGTGGAATAAATCCAACTACCTTAATAGAATTATCCATAAAAAAACATCACTATCAATGAATAAGTAATTAAATGATCCATAATGGTAGATATGGATATTGGAGTTACCCAATAATGTCATGGATTTATTAAGAAAACTATCATTGAAATCAAATGGAATTCTAAAAAACGATTGGAAAATAAGACACGAATTATTTTTTGAGAAATGTTTTGGGAGAGAACATGATGTAAATTTACCTTAGTGAATTTTTAAATTTTTATTATCTGTAATGGATAGTTATTGGTAAATTAAATGAAAAAATGATGTAAAGAAGATAAATAAGGATGAGAATATGAAGAAGTCACCAAAGAAAACCCTACCCCCACACTAGTGTTTTAAATGAATGGAGTTTGGGATCTCTATGATTTAATTCCCAAATCCAAGTCCATTAAGAGGATAATGAGTGAAAATGTCATTTGAAGTCAAAATATGAAGGATAAATCTTATGAAATCACAATAGTTTAAGTGATTCCTGACAATAGGGTATGTTTATACTCAACTCCCATGTTTAGGATCCAATGCTCAAAATTTTTGTAATGAGATTATTTATTATTGAAATAATATTTGATATTATGAATCAACTATTATCCATCTATTGGTTAACACATGAATTGAAACTTCCAATTTTAATGTTTTTGGTTATGAAAGTAGATTAATAATTTTTTGGCATGTGAATTGTTTGTTGGAAGAATATGTGATTTTATTATGACTTAATTTTAGGAAATTATTAGCGTATATAGATTTTGGATTTATAAATATTTGGTGATTATAATTAATCCCTAATAATTTTTATGTTTCTTGTTGTAGGTTATGAAATAAAATCTTTACAATCCTTGGGATTCATTCTTGGTTAGAAATATTATTATGGTTCCTCATGGTTAGTTATTTATGGAGTGGATTAAGTTAATACATGGTAGTTAGTGGATAACATGTTATATAAATCTTGGTTTTTTATATATTTTAAGGTATAAGTAATGACATGTGGATATTATGTTTTGTAAAATTTTAATTTTGGGCTTCACACATGAAGAAAAATTAATCATTAATATTCATTTTTGGGAGTAAGTGATGATATTAGAAATTATAAAATAACAACCAAAGGATGATATTAGATAAATAATTATATTTTTATATAGACTATTTGAGAAATTAAAAAACATATTTAGATCCATTTAGTAGAATATCATGAAAAATCAGTGTTGAAATAAATGTTATAATGAAAATCTTTGGCATGATATAGATTTTGATGTTGGTGGAAGGTTTTCAATTGAATTTATCTATGGAATAAGGTTTTGATATTTAGAAAAAAATTTAATATGATCCATAGGAATATATAGACTTTAATTATTATTCATCATGTAGGGACAATATCTTATGGCTTGATAATTCCACTGAAAAACTCTAAAGTTCACACGTTGTTCAATATTTATATCATGAGGAAGTACATATATAATCCAACACATTTACTAAAATTAGAGGTTGTAACACTATAAAATGATATTTTATATAAGGAATAATTATTATAAATATGGGACTATAGTGATAAAGTAAAATTAAGTAATAATACGCACCTAGTGAAGGTTTTATAGGGAAATCACGAATTCGGTGAAACTACATGGGAACCCAAGGATATAATGATACAAATATATCATAATTTTTTTTTCATGAGAGTGAATAATTTCATGGGTGAAATGTGTTTTAATGTCTATGGAATGTAAAACCCTGATATGTTATGAATCACATATTTTTAAAATGGATTTAATATCATCGATAGCTTTCATTAAAAGTAACATAATGTTTAAATTATTAATAATACATTATTTATATATTATTATGTGACCATTTTATTCTAGAAAATAAATTAAAGGACATTAATAAGTTTAAATAAATTATGGAATATATAGACAGATCCTACTGAATGTAAATGTATTTCTTAATTATTTCGAAGTAAGCATTCAATTTATAATAAAGTTATAACGTGCTTACAAAAAATTGATTTGCTTCGAAATGTTTTTATATTTTTTTTGGAAGAATTTTTATATTTAATTATTAATGTATTTAAAAATTATATTTCATAAAACTAACTATATTTATCAAATTTCAAAATACAATTAGCTTATTGTGGAATTCTGGTATTTTCTTGAAAATATTATTTTTCCTCTAAATAGTGGAAAATGCTTATTTTTATTAAAATTTTTATCTTTGATTCAATCATATATAAAGATCATTTTTATTTTAAAATAAATTAAAAATAAGAACACTTTATGTGTATAAAATGCTATTTTATCTTAATAAATAAAATTAATAACTATTTGGTGATTTTATTAATTATATTCATATATAATATATTCAATAATATTTTTTAACAACCATTAAATTTTTTTCTATTCAAGGGGTAAGAATAAATTCAGTTTTTTTCTTAAGAGTGTATTGTTATAAATAGGGGAATTCAACTCATCTTGAGCACTTATTTTTTAATTATATTATGGCACTTATTGTTCGTGGATTTGAAAAAATTAATTCCATTTTAGAATCTTGAGGATAAAATTTAGATAACAAGACCTATTTTTTTCAATATTAATAGTAACATTGGTGTAATTTATAACCTCTATCAAGGGTGTGTAAGGATAATATAGGTTAAAACTAAGTAAAAAGTAAATATTTTTTCAACATATTTGTTATTGGATGAAGGGAATTCGTCCCTTATGACCCTATGATTTAAATTGTTCATTTTAATGGACACATGTCCATTAAAATGAAAAATGTAATATTTATATCAACCAGAGTTACAGAATGTCAGTCACTATATTATAAATTACAATTATAATTCCATATTAGAAAAAAAGAATGTTATGAAGGAGTAAATTGATTATATAGGGATTAATGATTTTTTTTCATGATATAGTTATATTTTTAATTTTTAGTAGTTATATAATTATATAAAATCATTGAAAAATGATAATACTATATTGATTCAATTAACATAAAAAGAAAATAAATGATTTAAAAAATAGTAAAATTGATATGATTTAAAGCAGTTTTAATGTACCCCAAAATTTTTATAATTTTATGAAATATTATGGAGGATAGAAAGAAATATATTTTAAATCCAAATATTTTTTTATTTATTTAAAGTCAAATTGTATGAATAATGTTAAAATTTGAAATAATGATAATCCATAATAAATATTATTTAATTAAATGATATAGAATTGATAAGAAAATAATATATTCATCCAAAGAAATTATATATAGTTTTAAACAATATTAATGGTCCATTTAAGTATCTTTTTTCGTTTTAGAGTAATATTATTAACCCTTAAGTGGTATAATAAATTATTATTACAATAATTATCCAAAGAATTAAGGAAGGGTTTAAAAAGGGAATAAGTGGCCATAAACATTTATGAATATTATTATAGTAAATTAATATGTCTCATAATAATCATATAATCTAATAATATCAATTTGAATCAGCTTGAAGATTAAAATTAATTAAAATTAATTTAATACATCAGGAAATTTCAAGAGTTCCCCTCTACTCAATTATAAAATGGAACCATTCGTGTCCCATCTTAATAACAAATCATGCCCTATAACAAAAAAAAATCTTCAATGTTCTCTTATAAAATCATGTAGAAATATAATATAAGTTTCTTTCTTCCCAAAAGTCCAACCTAAATCCCTTTTAGAAAATCTAAATGAGTTATTTAATCAAAGTGGTAATTTCATTAAAAGATCACTTTCATTTTAAATATTTTGTTATATATTTTAAATATACTATATTCATCCTAAAATATTATTTTAAATGTAATAAAAATATATAAATGTAATTATCAATAATAAACCACTTTTATTCACCCTCTTTCCATAAAATGGGATGTGAAATTTCAAATCATGTGTACGTGTGGCTTTATGTCTTTCTGTAGCGATACAATTCAAATATCATCAACATATTTTCCTGGAGGTGTATTTAGATGGTATTAGTGAATATATATTTAAAAACTGATATAATTATACTTATTTAATTATTATATAATATCTGGATTGTTTTCTATCCTTTTTTTGGAAAATTATAACATCGATCATGTGGACGTGTGGACTAACACATCCACGATGACATGAGAATCATTTTTCATTTCAATTTTTCATTTATAGTAATAAGTATGGATTTAATAAATATTATATATATATATATGATAGATTAATTATTATATAATTTTTATTTATTATCTTCCTTTATTTCAATCCATCTATTGAAAAATGAAATCAATATTTATGTGTATATTCGGCCTACCGTGTCCATGAACTGTGTAATTAATTATTCAATCTCAATAATTTATGAATGAATATATTCATGTTTATATTATATATATATATATATATGATCTTTATATCATGATTATCTTTTTTGAAATGTTGGAACCTTGATCAAAATATGAGGAAAAAAACATTGAACAAAAAATTACATGAAAAACAATGTAGATATCACCCAAAATAACAATTTTAATAATGTAGTGTAAAAAAAGGGTGATAAAAGGTTATAGTTATGTCATATAAATTATTTTATATATGTTTATGAATAAATTATGTTTTTATAATAAATCTATATTAGTGATACAAGAAACATGTACAAATGCAGTCAGACCAAAGGTAATGTAATTTCTCCTCATATTTATTTCTATGGGACACATGCCGTATACACCACTTGTACTTTTATGTTGTGTATATAGTTACCATTAATATATATTATTTTTAATATTATTAATATTATTTATATTTACATATCAATATAAGGTTCTTTCATTCAAGGGAATTATGAATCAAATGTTACTAAATCAGTAAGGATTTTATGTAATAATCTCATTATTTAGGGTGATTTTTAGGGTAAACTTATGATGAGGAAATATGATGACCTATCTATAAATAAGATCATAAATTTTATTCTCCTCTAGTGATATCAATAAAATAATGGTTTCCAACAATTTTACTCACCTTAATTACTCGAGATATTGAAAATATGGTTTTAAGGAAAATATAAATTATTTGTCTCTTCAGTCGAAAAAACCATCTACTACATTTTTTTCTTATACATGTTTTAAGGAAGATTAATAAAAATATTCAATGTTTATTTAAATCCATGAGTACCCATGTTTGTCTTCATAATCAATTATTATAAATTAATATTCTTTCAGTTTTCTTAATAGGATACTTTTTTATTTTTTTGAAGTGTAAAAGGAATGTATTCTTTTCACTTATACAACAAGAATGGAATTTTCCTCTATCTGGACCACTTACCTATTTTAATATTCCTACAATTTTTTACATGTTAATTTTATAAGAAAAATTTTAAAAATTATTTTGTAACTTTTTATAATTTAAAAATTGTTATTTTAAAATAGATTGTATATTTTTTTTCTGAATGTTTCAATGATATTTTAAGGTTATTTCTGTTGATCATAGATAGAATCCTCATATATCAATTATTATATAAAAGGGATAATATCTAAGGATTCCATAATTATTCATTACCAATAGGGTTTGTGTTTATAATGACAAAATATTTATGGAATCTATTTATTTTGTACATGTTTTGTTATGATGAAATGTGTGTAAAACCCATTTCCTTTCATGGGTTCTAATAATAAAAATTTATTTTGATTCCATATCACACATAGTTATGATTTTTATTTTGGGATAATGGTTGATTTATAACCAATGATGGTGGTCACATTATAATCATGAATAATTGAAATATTATAACAAAGGATAATAGTTACATTATAACCATGGATTGTGGTCATTTTATTAATAAGTATGGGTGGGACCTCTATCTTCATTAAATGCATTGGGAAGATGCTGAAATATGATGTGACAAACATGAGTAGAATGGGTGTGAACCTAATTTGGTAATGGAATATGTCCATTATGATAGTCTTGGTAGTAAACCATAAATACTATGATTGTTTGGGGAATGAATCCATTCCACTATGATAGTCTTGGAAATTATCCTTGACTACTAAGTAATAGATTTTCTATGATTTTGTTTATAAAAAAACTTACTTATCATTCCAGTGTTATGATATCAGGGTTTATTTTATATGATTCCATTAGGATTCATCTATTTTGAACTACCATGATTTATGCCACGAATCATGGTTAGATATATGATATATACTGTGCAATTTTCCAAATGCAATCTCATGTTACCATACACTTATGTTCATGTTATGCTATAGAAATAACTGACATCTCCCTTGACTACCATTACTAAGTATATAATCTTGTAATTTCATCTATTTTATTTTCCCATGTTATGAAGAAATGTTCTATGTATGATATTTTAAATAAGGGTGCTACATATAACTAACTTAGTTAGAATGATTTAGATCTTTTATAAATAATTTTTTATGTGTCATTGTTTCCAAAGGAAATAATCCTGTACGGTTCTATAATGGATAATTATTTTTTTGATGATAATTCCAATATTTATATGTGACACCAATGTTTGAAATGTATGGGTAACTATTGTAGGTCTAATAGAAAGATTCAGTTAGCCTTTGGAAACTTGGATGATAATAAATTTATGATAATCTTAGAGATAATTATAAGTATAATATAACACCATAATGAATTTTTAATTGGTATAGATGGCCTTGTTTAAACATATTGTGTAATAGGATAAAAATAAAATTTCTTTATTTAGACATCATTTAAATTATTTATCATTTTAGGGTATTTTAGACTATGATTATTGTTTCTCACACTAGTATTTTTTGTTTTATTCAATGGCTAGAACCCGAAAGAATTTTGTTAATGATTACTATGATAGAAAAGATAATGATAGTACTCCTATGTAACCAAACTATATTGGATATGGAATTTAAAATTTTACCTATATTCTTACTAAAAATTACCAATCTATGAATCAAACTAAACATCTAAATGCAAAATGGATGGAATAATGTTCTATTAAGCCCTTCATGAGGAAAAATCCACCATCTTTTAGGGGTTCTATAGATCCAATAGTTACTAAAAAATTGATCAGTACCATTGTAAAAATATTCTATATTCTCTAGTTCATAAAATATGAAAATATATTCCTATACATTTTTGATTTGAAGGTGAATAAGATCAATGGTGGAATCATGTTATGAACATGGGTTAATAGGAATAATCTGACTCTATTAATTGGGATGAGTTGAAGTGATTTTATTTTTAAGATTTCTATTACTCATATTATTTTTATGATAATGAAGAAATAATTATATGGGGAAAATCATAAAGATAATCAATCTGTTGGTACATATGAGGAAAATTTTATAACACCTTAAATGTACACATCTGGAATTGTAATACAACATGAAATAATTTTTTATAGATTCATGATTGCCTTAAAAACCAATATCCAAAGTTTTTTATTCATATGATAAATCAATATCCATTAAGAAATAATTTTATTTTAAATTAATGGGGATATGGAGGCTTTGTTTAACCATCAATAAAATAGTTTTTATAAGAAAAGAAATACCAAATTTAAAAAGGATTCTAAAAATCATAGAAAAAATAATTTTATCCTTTGTTCATGATCATTGTTTTTGAGGAATCAGGGCAGAAATTTCATTCTGGTAACGGTAAAATGATTTATATATAAAAAATAATTTTATCATATATTTTAATGATGAAATGATGGAAGGAAGTTGTATAATGATGAAAATAGTGATAAATAACTATAGAATGCACCAACCACATTTATGTGTTTTAAAATCTTGGTGTTTCGACATTAAAAAATGAACAAATCTAAGGGATACCAAGGAAAAAGATATAAAAATCCATTATGTAAAATAATTAAGGGAAATATTTTTAAGTCAACATAGTTGAAGTGAATCATGATAGTTAGGGAACATTTATCATCCACTTAGAGGT
Source organism: Viscum album (assembly GCA_963277665.1). NCBI lineage: Eukaryota > Viridiplantae > Streptophyta > Magnoliopsida > Santalales > Viscaceae > Viscum > Viscum album. The sequence continues at coordinate 964,502,613 of OY728157.1, forward strand.
TAATGATTTCATGAGGAAGTTTGTAAAAATATTATCTAGGAAAATTTTATTTATTATACTTTAGTTAAATTTTATGATCTTCTAAGAGTTAGTTAGATCTATCTACATAAATTATAGAATATATAAATAAAATTTGGTATTATGAATCTTCTTAGTAATCTCTAATGGTTCATGTATGAACCCAAACATCCAATAAAATTTTTTTCGATAATAAATGAGATAATTTAAATAATAAAAAGTTATATTATCATTTTAAAGAATTTTTTTTTTGTGAATTAATATTGGGAAATGATTGGGATATATTTATATATTTCACTATGAGACATTTTGAGTGATAAATACTATTTCAATATAATATTTATGTTGATCATAGATGGATACGAGATCAAATAATTCTGGTTTTTTTAATCAATTTTAGTCATTAATATTATGAAGGATCCTTAAGATTGTTGATTTATAAAATGGATTAAGTTGAACCTTGGATTTCATTAGATAAAAATGGACAAAAATTTTCCTTAATATTTAGAGGTAGATGGAATGTTTTTTGATATTAAGATTTGATAAAAGATAATTTTATGCCTCTATGCTTTAGAGAAATTATTCTTTAATATTCATTTCATGTAGTAAGAGATGATGTTTAAATTCATAAATTCATAAATAATGAATTATGTAATAAAAATAAATCTATTGGGATCTATGATAGATGAGTAAATTACAAATAATTCCAAATACAATTAGTAGAAAACTATGTCATCTCAAAGTTGACATAAATGTAATATTGATAATCATCAATGTGACCTAGAATTTAAAGATGTAAAGAAGGATTTTCTATAATTTTTGTTCATTTTACAAGGTCATGATCTTCATAAATCGGGTAATGTTGATCCATCGATATATTAACCCTTTCATGATTCAATATTGTGTAGGGATGGTAGCTTACATCTTGGAATTTCCACCGAACAACTACACAGACCATGATGTATTCCATGTATTTCTCTTGAGGAAGTAAATACTTGATCTATAATATCTACTAAATATAGAGGTCATAACACCAGAACATGATCTTATATATGAATAAAAAAACAAGAAATCCTAGAACATTGAGATAATGAGATACAAAATAAGACTACTCCCCTGGTGAATGTTCAATTGAGAAATAAAAAATTTGAATATGCAACCTCATAACTCAATGATTCAATGAAATAAAGATACCCTCAATTTTTTGTATCAGTGTGATGAATTTATAAAGGGAAATTAATTTTCAAAGGGGTGGAATATAACACCACGAGATTTTTTGAATTCTTTTTCAAATAGATTCAATTTTATTGGTAGCTTGAATTATATGAAACTATAATTTTATATTATCACTGATATATTGTAAAAATATTTTCATGCAACCATTATAAAATTTCATTTAAATTGGTGGATTTTATAGAAATGACTAATTTATGATATTTAAAAAAAATATCCTAATGAATATAATTTTTTAATTAATGCATATTAAATTAAAATTATATTATTTTCAGATTTATATTTTTATTAAATCATCATATCAAAATTAATTTATATTTAAATCATCATAAAAAATTATATTATGTTTAATATATAGGATTTTTATGAATAGGTTGATTTTTTAGTGAATTTTAAAAAATACAATATTTAATTGAAACTGTATTTTTGTTACAATTATGTAAAAAATATTATTTTTATTTAAAATGATTTCATATTAAAATAAAATTCTTTTATTTTTAAAATAATTAAATTATGTTATTTGAGATAAATTTTATATTTGAATTTGGTATAACAACATTTTTATGCAAATGTCACATTTGTAAAAAAACATTATATATGGAATATGTTTTTTTATAAATAAAATGAATTAATCTCTATTGGTGAATTATTTTAGGAATAATAATATATATAATATTAGATAAATTATTTATTATTTACATAATATAATTATTACCAAGGTACAAGAATAAACAATGTGTTATGCTGAAAGATATATTATTTTAAAATGTAGTTTTCATCGAGTGTTGAGTGATTATTTTTAAATTAATTCAATAAACATATTGTTACTTATTTTGATAATATAGCTTCCATATTTTCTGTATGTATTTTCAAATTTTAAAAACAGAACCAATTTATTTTTTCCAATATGTATAATAACCTTGGTAAAACATATCACATCTATAAAGGGAATTTTGGGTTAATGTAGGTTAAAAGTATGCGACAAGGACCTCAATTTTAATTTTATTTATCAATCGATGAAGTAAAATTGAAAATTTCTCCTTTTTTATAAAAATTTATTTGTCTAATGGAATAATTTCTATTGAAATTATGTATATAACAATGAATGAAAAGCATGATACGAAATGTCACTATCTAAGATTTAAGTACCTCTTATATGTCCACATAGGGACAACATCATGATATAAATGAATAAAAAAATATCTTTTATATTAATAAAATTAATTCATATTTTTTATAAATAATATAATTACCTTAAAATATTTTAAAATGCTAATATAATAGTTATTAAATTAAATAGAAAATAAAATAAATGATTTCAAAAATGTTAAAGTGATATAATTGGAAAGATTTAGTATGTCCCACCAATTTTATATATCTATTTGAATAATTAAAGAGGTGACCAATAATTATATTCAAAATCCACCGTTTTCATGATTTATTAATATTCTAATTAAATTAGTAGTGTTAAAAATGACATTAATTATATTTTGAAATGAAAAATATTTTATTAAATGATATAAAATTCCCAAAAAATCAAGGTTTTATAATAAAATGGGATATGGTTTTAATAATATCCAATTATCCATTTTTGGGGTTTTATCATTTCATAGTAACATTATTACTCTTAAACTGTAGAACAAATTAAAATTATGGTAATTCTAAAAATAGACAGTGAAGGGTTAAAATAAGAAGATAATGGTAAAAGTGGCATAAAAAATGTACAAATATTATTTTTAAAGTGAATTTATAATAATATTTATATTATCATGAATTCAATCAATTTCAATCCTTTTAGAACTTGAAATTAATTTATATTAATTTTATATTTTATAAAATTAAAAGAGTGCCTGTCTACTCAATTATAAAAAGAAACCCCTATTTTCTCTTATTCAAACAACATTGAACCTTATATCATGACCATACTATATCAATTTATTTATTAAACTATACTAGACATATTCTATTGTTTTTTCCTTCTCCAAAGAAAAAACCAAATTCCCTTAAGAGGAGATCTAATAAAGTTATTTCAAAGTAGATGTAATCACCTTAACTGATATTTATTTTTAATTATTATTTCAAATATTATAAATATATTATATTATTTATAAAAATTAAATAAATTATAATAAAATAATTTAAATTTAATTTTGATCATTAAATAACCTTTATTCCTTTTCTTCCCAAAATGGGAAGTGAATATACCACTTTTGTGTATGTATGGATTTCTAACATCACATAATGTTATAATTAATTTCCCATAACCATAATTAGTGGAAGGATATTATTGATGGTTTAATTTTTATATATAATCACAATTACATAATTATACTTTTGGAAGGATAATATCATATCTAACTTATTACTTTTTAAACCATGGGAGAATAATAATGTTGACAGTCCATATCTGGGGACAACATCCCCTACAAAGCAATATGGCTCATTTTTCATTCCCATTTTATTTGGATAGTAATAAATATGGATTTAATAAATAAATATGATATATAATATAGAATAATTATTCTTAAATGGTGATGAATATTTTATATTTCATTTATCCCATTCGTCAAAACATGGAAATATTGTTCATTCATACACACTGTTTACAATCTAAATGAAAGATGAACTCATTACTCTATCGATATAATTTATGAATATATATAAAAATTTATATAATTATTATTTATATATGATATTTATTTAATTATTATAATTCTATAAATTATGTAATCATGATTAAAATAAAAAAACCATAACTACTGAACTAGAACATACATAAGAACGATTCAAAAATTACCCAGAACAATTATTATAATAAAGAAGAGTTAACAAATGATTTATAAAAGGTTATAAGTAAATCATATATTTTATGATATAAATTATTATTGTTCCATGTTTTGTGCATAATAAATATATATTTAATATATAGGTGGTTCAAACTTGTATGATGGAATTTCGTCTTAATGTAATGGATTTTTTTCTCACATTTATTTATGTGAAGAACATTCTTTATACAATTGTTTTTCATTTATTTGGTTTATATACATTCCAATAATATATTTTATTATTCTTATAATTAATTTTATTGAAAGTTAAATATCCAGATATGGTTATCTTTTCATTAGAATTAATATTCATATGTGACAAAAATGGTACATGTTTTTTTGTCAGAATATTATTATTTATATTAATTATTTTTAGATAAGTTATGATGATGAAATATTATGACATATCAATCTTTAAAATTTAAAATTTTCTTATACTTTATATATTTAAATAAAATTCACGTTTTCCATTCATTTACCACACTATATGTACTCCAAAGAATTTTTTAAAAGGGAAATCAACCTTATTTTTCACTTGAGACAAAACCATTTTCTTCCATATCAATGTTTTATAATTTTTTTAAGGTTGAATTTTTCTATTCTCACATGAATTTATATTTTCATGATTACCCTTGTATTAATTGTTATTAAATGGTTCAAAATGAATACTCTTGTGTTTGTTTTCGAATGAGTTACTTTTTCAATTTTTTTGATGTGAAAAAGTAATGTTTCCTTGAACGTATACATAATTAAAGAAATTTACCATTATCATAACTTATTAATATATCTAATATTACTTTATAGGATTCCATTTTAATTTTAAAAGAAACTAATTATTGTAATACTTTTTATATTTTTAGATTTTAAAAATGTTATTTCAAAAATGAAATCATAATTCCCATTTGAATTTTTTTAATGATATAAAATTTATTTATATTAATATAAGATAAAAAACCTTGATAATATTTCTTATTTATATTGTATATGATCCAAAGATATCAACCTTATTATTTATCTATATTCTTTATGGCAATTATTCCATGATGTTTGTGAAACTAGTTTGTTTTCCACGTGTTGTGATATGATGAAATATTTATAAAACCGTTTTGTTTTTTATTTGTTCTTATATGATGACTATTTTATATCCTTGTGGAAATCATATGTATAGATTTAATTATTTGAGTTTGAGTACACTATAACTTAGGGTTGTAGATATGTTATATACTTGGAAGATGCTTACACTGAAAGCAACCATGATGGTTACATTATATCCAAGGATATTGGTCGTGTTATTCCAATGGTTGTGTGGGACTACATCTACCTTAAATGAATTGGGTATGGATTGATATCATATGATATAGAAATTGTGGAATGTGTTTGAAACTGGATTATTAAGGGAATGTTTTAACTAATATAGTATTGGTAGTGAGCCTTGACAACCATGATGGATTTGGGTGTTTACTCATTAAAATAAGATAATCATCGTAATCAGCCTTGATCACTAAGTAAATGATTTTATATTATTATGTTTATGTAATAAAACTTTTTATTTTTCACCTATTTTGATATCAGGGATCATGATCCTTGATTAAATTATGATTGATCTCTAATGAACTACCATGATTTATTCTGGGACTTAATATTATCATATATAACAGGAAGGGTATGATTAGAAAATTTTGTGGGCATGTTCTCATAACATAGGCTCATGTAATTCTTAGGTAATCATTGATATTTCCCATATTTATCCATCATGTGAATCTGATAACACCCTTTATTATTTTTTCCTTTTATTGAGATCTATATAATTTTACTAATTTTCATATGTCTATAAAGGGTACTAGTTATGAAAAAATTAGTTGGACACAATGTAGATCTTTTATAAAATAGTTTTATATACCTCAAAATATTTAATGTAACTGAACCTATGGAATTATAGAATGGATATTTATTTTGTTTTATGTCAATTCATCAATAAATATGTGATATTTATGTATAAAAAGTTTAAGTCATTATTTTCATGATAATGATAAATATGGTTTAGGTCAAACACGATAAAATATGGATTCTATTCACAATTTAGTAAAAATTAAAATGAGCCTCATCTTGAAAATAAAAAGTATATACCATTCAAAAAATTGTGTAAAAATTCATAAAATGTAAAAAAAAATCATTTAAAAATTATTATATGATATTAAAAATCTTCATTACAAAAAATTCAGAAAATGTGGATTCAGAATAAAATAGATTTTTGATGGAAGAATGATATAAAGTTAATTTTTATTAATATAAAATTTTCCTCTATTTAATCATTAGAATAAAGGAAAATAAAAGTTAAAAATTAATTCTCTATAAAAAAGTTAATAATAATCTTGATGTTTCATGAGAGGAAGATAACATGATTTCATCATTTAATGATGAATCATAATATATCCCGATAAACATTGATATTTTAACATAAGACCATAACAACATTGGTAAAATTTTATCATAATCCCCATGTAATAAAGAACATTATATTGATATGTATAAACCCTATTTTTTATAATAATTATCATAAAATATGTTCATTGGTTGTGCATACACAAAAAATGAATCAATTCAGGAATATGGAATGTGTCACATAGAAATAAAAGTTAGATAAAAATATCTTTCATAATGTATGGAATTTCATCATACATGTTCAAAACTCCTATATAATATATATACTCTTATAATAAATTAATTACATAACCATAATATTATATATCATACCATATATTATTTTATTTAAACATATTTTCAAATTTTTGTTAATGATTCCTTGTTAAAAATCATCTTTTGTGTAGTAATTACTTAATTTATCATGTATGTTACGGTTTGGAATTTTATGTCATTTTAAAATGATGTTGATTCCATCATACCATGAAATATAACCTTGATAAATGTATATTATATACCCCTAAAATATTTATTTGGTTTTAACTATTGTCATTAGAATTATAAAATTTATCCAACTATTCAAGGAGACGGCAGATCGTACATACATGATAACATTGTTTCCATTTTCTCATTGGATGGAATTAAAAAATGGTAAATGATTTATAAACCATATAGAATCTTTTTTTGTATTATTATCATGTATATTCATTGACTATAGCATTATTACAATCTATTTCAAAATATAATAATAAATTAGTCACATCGATTTGTGGAGGTGGTTATCAAAAGATACGCATGAATTCCATTATCATTATCCAATAGATTGGATGGTAAGAAGGTATATTTGATAATATAATGTTTGGAGTATAAATATTTCAAAAATATCATTATCTATAAGGACACGTCATTATATATTACATAATCTAGTAAATTCAGCTAGTAAATCTATTTTTACATTACTAAAGATCTTTTCGGTTCAGAGTTTTAGATAATTAGGTCATAATTTATACATTATAACTCACAAAATTACTATGTAGGAATACTCTATTTTATGGAGATAAATTTTAATTTAATTTATTATATTATATAAAAATAATTAAATAAAAATTAATGTTTCACAAAAATAACAACACTTAAATTATTTTTTCAAAACATTGATATAAATAAACCCTATTTTAACTTATAAGATACATAAAATTTATATATACCATTATATGTGGGGTTATTATTATATTAGGATATATTCTTTAATTTCCTTAAATACCTATTATTTCAGAATACATTTATAATGAATTTAACTATTTCACTTCAGAAAGTAAAAAATTATTTTATAAGTACAAGGGATGTTACATTATCCACCCTCTAGAACTTGAATCCATGAAATTTAATCCACTTATAAAACAATTGATGAAAAATTTCTATAATATAATTTTCATTTTCTGATGTTTCTTTATCCAACATATGGTTTCTCCACAAAATTTTAACTTGGGGAATTTCCAAATTCCATAATACATTATTTATACAGTTAAGGATCTCAATATATTTTTCCTCATATGAAAGTTTATTTTCAAATTGATCAATCTCAAGGATCAGAACAAGAGATGAATCTAGAACTTATTTTCATGAAATTGAAATATGAATAAGATTATGTTCTTGGGATAAAATCGAATGAAAAAACAACTTGGAAGGAAAAGGATCCAAATTTCTTCAGTATTTCTTAGGGTCCAATGAAAAGTGGACTCAAATTCAATTTCTTAGCAAAATGAACCACAATTGTTTGTGGACAATCTTTGAGAAAGTCATGAAGAAGTTCCACGAAAGGTTGATCCCTCCTCTAGTTGTCTATATAAATTTTCATCGTGCTCTGGGATTATTTCATTTAATGTTGGATCACCTTTAGTTTCTCATCCACTTACTCTACTAATTATGGTCCCCTCATCTTCCCTTCAATTACATCATCCCAAAATGACAGAATTTGATATTACTTTTCATATAATTCCTCAAAAGGATCTATTTTTATACTATAATGAACACTATTATTATGAGAAAAATCAACTAAAGTAATACTTTAATCACAACATCCCTAGTAATCCATTGAAAAAGAACATAATATTTCATCAACTGTATGAATTTTTCAGTTCTTCGGAACATCAAATTGGGGATGAAAATCTATGCTAAAATTTAATTTTGTTCCCAATTACTTATGAAGGCCTTTCCAAAAGAAAAAAGTGGATCCGGGATCATAGTAAGATACAATATATAGATGAAATCCATGTAAAATGATTGTCTCTTTAAGGTATAGTCGATAATTTTTGTTAAATGACATAGAATATTGAATGAGAAGAAAATTTAAAAATTTAGTTCATCGATGAAAAATAATAGAAATCACAGTGTTACCTTAAGAATTATTTGGTTCTCTCACCACAAAATATATGCATATATTTCCCCATTTCTTCTATGGAACTGAAAATGGTTGAAACATCATAATTCATAGTTTTCATTCTACTTTAACCTTTTGAAAAGTCAAACATTTCAGGGTAAAATCTGCAATATCACATTCCATTTCATCCTAATAGTAATATTACAAATGGTTTATGTACATCATCATGATTCTAGGTTAAACTGAATAATAATAACAATTAGATTCAATTAACAACTCTTTATTCAACTTTGAATCACAACAAATACATAATATCTTCCCAAATATTAAAAAACAATGTTTATTAATGATAAATTTTGGAAACCTCCCCTTTTTAACCAATTCTATCTTTTTCTGTGACTTAATGTCTTGCTTTTGTACTTTCTTAATGTAGGATCAAAATGATACTGATTGTAGTATCAGAATAATTATGCAGATGCTCAATATACAAGAGGGTGGGTGGGGGGTGAATTGTATACTTTAAAAAAATCCTTTGGAACTTTTAAAGACGGTAATGTTTAACAAAGTAAACAAGGTAAATTCGCAAAACCTCTTAGTTCTACAAACCTTCTTGATTCCGGAAATGTGGTTCCAGAAATGAAAATTACAAAATATGTTTACAAAGATAAAGATTCTACCTTAAAGTGTATAGAATATCACTAATCAGAGTACAAGTATAAAAAAGTATAAGATATTTATACTTTCCTCAACAACCAAAATGCAGCAGAAAACTTGAAACAATACTAGTAACAAGTAGTAAATCTTTTAACCCAAAGAGAAGGGTATACAACAACCTTGGATAAATGTACCTTCATTTATAATTTCAATAAAGTCTATCTTACCCACACTAGAGTAAGCCCTCGATATGAATATCGGAGTCTGTCATGCTATCGCCGAAAGCCCTTGAACTTCAAGGTAGTCGACACCTCTGTCTTCCTATCCCCAGAATCCCTCAAAAGTACTCAGCAACATTCAGAGTTGCACGAAGCAATTCTGAACAAGATGTTCAGTACACACTAAGCATGGGAGTCTCTCTCTAGAAATCACTTCATCATGTAATCTCTAGATTTATCGAATAGTCATCAAAAGTTGTTATTATGAGCTCTTTCAAATGAGATCCTATTTATAGAAACATCTTCAACAGTCCGCTCCCTCCTCCAATGGTCATATTTTTCCTTGAATTTCAGAGGGACCTATACATGTGCCAATCAAACAACGGTTGGTTAGAAACAGAATGCATGACATCATTTTATAACTATAAAAAGAGTAAGAAAAAATATGGTTGCCTAACCAAAGCCATTTTTCAGAATGTAAGGAAAAATAAAAGTTTGGAATCTGATAAAAAAAGCATTCGATGTCTATAATACATGAATATTCAGATTCTGTCTTCAAAATAATTCAGAACCTAAATTCTATAGAATTCCAGAGTTTGAACTCATAAGAATTTGGAATCTTAATTCATAGAATTTAGAGTCTGAACTCAGAAATTTCGGAGTCTGAATTCAAAGAATTCAGAGTCTGAACTCAGAAAGTTAGGAGTCTAAATTTAGAAAATTTGGAGTCTGAATTGAGATCCTGAAAAAATAATAATCTATATCTCAGTATTTATAATATTATGAGGTTTTAGTTACAAAACCGAATTTTACAATTGGAAGGAAAATGAGTTAGATTGTAATATGAACAATGAAAACATGGTAAGGATAAATTTCCTTAGAGAAGGAAAATTTTTCTTATGAAAGAAAAACTGGGTAAGGATAGAATTTTCTTGAGGATAGAAATTTTCCTTAAGGAAGAAAAATTTTATTTATCAAGATAAAACATATGGGAAATAAAATTTTCCTTATTATAGAGTGTTTGTGATTTTCAAAACAATAAGGAATGGAAAAGTCATAAGGAAACCTTATTGAATCAATAATCCCCCTCTTTTTGGAAAGCACAAACATCCTTATGAAAAAGAATATAAGGACTTAGAAAATATTTTTCTAGACTTTGAAAAATAAAACTTATTTCCCTTTACAAATGGGAAAAGATGAATACTACTACCTCCCCCTTATGCTTTGGAAACACTAAGGATCATATTCTTGATTTACGGATTGAGACTTAACATTTTATTGTATACAAAAATCTTTTTGGATAAGAAATCCCCCTTATATGAACTCCCCATTACTTAGGGAATTTTATTCTTTTACTGAGTATTATTTTTTATCATTCCTTTCTCCCCCTTTGTGATTTTCAAAAAGGATTAAAGGGAATGGAAAATAAAATATGTTACCTAAAAAATTAGTTCTAAAAAAACCAAAAATATAAAGCGCAACCCAACATTTCATTATGATTGGATAAATTTATACAAGTAAGGAATACAACAATGGATTTGAATTGAACAAGATTATTCTTCCTTATCATTTAACATCAACTACTTTACTATGGTTTTGAGATTCTTGAGCTCCTTGTGATCTTCCTCCTCACATTTGATAAGTTGATCCTGGTCTTCTGTTTCCTTCTCTACGGCTTTGATTTTTTCTTCCGGAGCCTTAAGAGATTCTGCTTACCCCTTTAGAACTTCTTATTTCTTAACAAAATTTTCCTCAAGTTCGATTCTAAGATCTCTTTCCCTCTTCCAACTCTGAGCAACTTAATACAACTTCCCATTTAGATCATTCACTTTTTGAATCCGAGAATTCTGTTCCAGAGTTACCTTTTCATCAAAACTATTTGTGAGATCCTTGATCTTCACATATTCTATGTCAAATTCATCCTTGACACTTTATTTGAATCATGAATAATTATCATGTCTTCTATAGTTTTCTTTGACCAGCTGGTCATTTTATTGCAAGATCTTTTGTGGGATTCTTAGTATATGAAAAGGGTTTTGAAATCGACCTAAATATTGATGCACTTATCCATTACCATAGATACTAAATCTGATTTATAATTTATGGAGTGTTGATGCATTTGGAATCTCGAGTCTATACCAGGAAATACTTGTATAGTACAAACAAGATTCTTCAAAGACTAGACTACAAAATCATGTCCAAGGGAGGATGATTCTGAATCAGAGATTTTTCTTGGTGAGGTTTCTTTTTCTAACTTAGCATCTTTGTTATTTGAAGAACCACCAACATATTTCTTCTTTACCATAGCCTTGGTAGGGGTATCAACTACTACCTATTTTCCCTTATCAACCTTTAGAATGACATCCTCTTGATCAAGAGATTCATTTTCACTATCAGATATCTAAATGATTTTGTCTTCATCAAATTCTTCCTTTTTGGATCCTGACTTAGCATCCTGTGGGTGAATAAAATCTTTACTGATGCTTTATTCTTCAGATGTTTTGTATACTTATTCTTCATACTTCTCTTCATCTTTCTTAGGAGTAGCAAGCTTTTATGATTCATCTTGAGAGGTTCAAAATGATAATTTCTCAGAAGGGATTTCCTTCTCATGAAAATACTCAACATGCTTTATCAGATCTATGGTATCACCACTCCCTTATTCTTCTTTTTCTAATTATTTTTCTTCTACTTATTTTTCTTGGATTTTTTCCGGAGTCTCTATTAAAGGTTCAATCAGGAAGGATTCTGGTACCAGAATATTCTCGGATGCTTTCTCAGCAGCCTTCAGAAGTGATTAGACTATCTCTGCCTCAGACAACGTTTTCTCCTCCCTCTTTTATTTCTCTTTCTTCTCAATCTCTTCAGCTGCCTTTTCATTCAAATATTTTTCTTTTGTAAGGTCTAACCCAAAATTAGGACCCCCTTCTTTCTAATTTCTCTTTCCTTCTCCCCATTTAGTCACAACCGCATCAGGATAGGCTTTTCTGCTTCTTTGGATTCAGAGGTGAAGATTGGGATTCCTTAGCCATTGGGGTTTTTGCCTTATCTTCCACATCCTTCAACTTACTCTTCCTTCCACCCTTTTTATAGGTCTCATCCACCACCCATTTCTTTTAAATATCTTATACTTACTCTTCAGGAAAGTCATATAATTCTTCGGATTCTATGGAAAATCCAACTTTCATTATTCTCAAAGTGTTGTCACACAACAACATAACTTTTTAATTACTTTAATTAGATGTACAAGGAATTTCGAAGGATTATAGACACTGAACAATCATCTTTAAAAGAATGGATGGATACATAATAATCTGACACTTCATATTTCTATTCTTTATGTTCTCAATCATAACCAAGATATGCTTAACCACGTTTATCTTCCTTAGGTTTAAAAGGAAATCCAAAATGTACATATAACTTTTTTTTCAAAGTATCCTTGTCTCCTTTTCTCGATATTATGAATTCCTGAACCCACAATTCAAGAATCTGATAATTTATAGTCAGGTGAAGAATCTTCAGAGTCTTTACTTCTGAGATACCAAGGAAAGCCATGTCCTTGTCCTTATCAAAACAACCTTGATCATCAGGAAGCTTATGAGAACAAAAAATAGATTCCCATTCATAAGGAATACCAACCAAGATTGCAGCGTTGGTGTATGAAAGTGAATTTGTCTTTCCATAACACTTGAAATAAATCTTACTCCTCCCTTCTTCCTTGAAGAAAATTACTGACTCATAGACTTCTATTAACAAATCTGGATATACCAAATCCCCAGATTTTGATTTTGAAAGGAAAACACTTTCCCACCCATTAACCTTTATATTTGTAGAGATAATATAATCATACTTTGTGAAAAACTTCAGATAAACTAACATTTCTCTATATATATTCTATTCAGATATTGTTTTAACAATTGACATATATTTCTGAGAGGAGACTTCAACAAACATTCAGAAGTAAGAAAGATCTGAGGAGTTTGGAACGAGATTATATAGGAGGGTCATGCTTCTGCATGCAAAGGCTTGAGTTTCGATGAGGGATAACCATCAGGGGTCCTTTATATAAGAAATTGAGGTGACGGTTCAACTTACATACTCAATCCAATGGTTGAAAAACCTTTTGATAAGATCTAACGGTTGAGATGATAGCCAGATGAAAATTTTGATAGAATCTAAAATTTTGAGGTTTTTTTAAGAAAAACATTCAGATTTAAGAAAAAGTGGATACAAAAATTTAAAAACAGATGAAAATACCAACAAGTAAAAGATGATTACGAAATTTTAGGAAAGGAAACATACCATTCGGATTTCTAGGAAGATTATTCGTAATGAGGAAAATTCTTCTTGAAGAACATTAGATTCCGAAAATTTTGATTACAATAATTTTCAATATGAAAATCTCTATTACAAAAATTTTAAGTATGAAAATCTTCATTACGAAAATTTTAAGTACGAAAATCTTCATTACGAAAATTTTAATTACGGAAATCTTCATTATGAAAATTTTAAGTACACAAATCTTCATTTTGAAAATTTTATGTATGAAAATATTCATTACAAAAATTTTAAGTACCAAAGTCTTCATTACGAAAATTTTAAGACTACAAAAAAATTTATACTACAGAAAAAAATGTAGACTTCAAAAAGATTTAGACTACGAAAAAAAATTAGACTATGAAAAAAAATTGATTACATAATAAGAAAATGTACTCCCCCTATGAAAAATAATTTGTTACTGCAAGGATATAAGTATCAATAAGAAGTTAACATGGAATATTACCGTATGGTTATAATTCCTAACTTATGTTTAATGTAATAAAATCTATTGGAGTGTAAAGATTTTTTGAAAATATCAGCAAGTTGATCTTTCGTTCTGATAAATTGAAGAATGATATCTCATTTTTGTGTGTGATCTCTAAGAAAGTGATTCCTAATACATATGTGTTTTGAACGAGGGTGATGTGTAGGGTTTTTACTTATGTCAATGAAACTAGTATTATTACAAAAAAAATTTTCTTTGGAAAAACTAATACCATAGTCTGTGTGTGTGTTGCATCCATAACACTTGAGCACAACAACTTCCAGTTGCTACATATTCAACTTCAGCAGTGGAAAGTGCTACTGAGTGCTGCTTTTTCCATGACCAATAAACTAATTAATCTCTTAAGAAATGACATATTCTGGATGTACTTTTCTTATCCATTCTACATCCACAAAAATTAGCATCTGAAAAAGTTTTAAAAAAAATCATTTCTAGAAGTGTAAAAGAGTCCTAGATCCATGGTTCCCTTTAAGTACCGAAAAATCCTTTTCACTTCCTTTAAATAAGATTCCTTAGAATTGGATTGATATATTGCACATAAGCATACTGAAAACATTAAGTCTGGATGACTAGCTGTAAAGTACAGTAGACTTCCTATCATACATCTAAAAGATTTTTGATATACTGGTTTCCCAGCTTCATTAAGATCAAGTGAATTTGAGGTACCAATGGGATTACTTATATTATTAGTGTTTTCATATCCATACTTTTTAAGAATATCTTTAATGTACTTATGTTGGGATATATATATTCCTTCTGGTTTTTGAGAAATTTGAAAACCAATGAAAAATGTTAACTCGCCCATCATAATCATTTCAAACTCAAATTTCATTAGATTCACAAAGGAATAAGTTAAATTTTGTTGAGTTGAACCAAATATAATTTCATCAACATAAATTTGAACAATCAAAACATTTTTCATATATTTATTTATAAAAAGGGTTGTATCAGAATTTACTTTAACATAATTATTATGAAGCAAATATCCTGTAAGTCTATCATACCAAGCTCAAGAGGCTTTCTTAAGTCTATAAAAAGCTTTGGTAAGTTTGTAAACATGTTCAAGATGTTTTGAATCTTAAAAACCATGAGGTTGTTCAATAAAAATATCCTCTTGTACAAAACCATTAAGTAAAGAACATTTATCATCCATTTGAAGTAATTTAAAATTGAAGAATGCTGCAAAGACAAGTAGAATACGAATAGATTCAAATCTAGATACTAGAGCATATGTTTATTCATAGTCTATTATTTCTTGTTGATTATATCCTTTAGCAACCAATCTAGCTCTATTTCTGACTATGATTCATTTTCATCACATTTATTTCTGAAGACCCATTTTATTACAACAATAGAAGTTTTCTTAGGTCTTTCAACCAATCTCCAGACTTTATTCCTTTTGAATTCATTTATCTCATCTTGCGTATATTTTATCTAATCATCATCACCCAAAGCTTCATTAGTTTTTTTTGGTTTTAATTTAGAAATGAATGAAAGATGTTCCACTTTATTTCATAAGGAACTTATAGTCCTTACAGGTTGATTTAAATCACCAATGATACTATCACTAGGATGATTTGTTATAAACAACTGATTTGGGTTTTGTAAAACCTGTTCATCAATATAGGGTATGAAGTCTTCTAGGGTAATTGCTTCAGAAATATTTTCTTGAACATTTTCCTTATTAGAAGGATCTTCTAAAAAAGGTTGATAATTAGTTTTTGAAAACACATCCGAATATGTAGGTTGAGGTTTTAAAAAAAATAAAAGGATCCGTTTCATCAAATTTGATATGTACTATTTCTTCAACAGTACAAGTAATTTTATTGAAGACTCTATAAGCCTTATAAGTTGTGGAGTAGCCTAAGAAAATTCCTTCATTAGATTTTGGTGTAAATTTTTGTAGATTATCTTTAGTTTTCAGAATGAATACCTTGCAACCAAAAACCTTGAAATAGTAATGTCTAAGTTTTCTACCATTCCATAACTCATAAAGAGTTTTATTAAGAAAAGGTCTAATCAAAAAAATTTATAGTATAACAACCAGTAATTACAGCTTCAACCCAAAAATGTTTGACTACCGAATATTCACTCAACATGGTTCTTGTTATCTCTTGAATAATTCTATTTCTTCTTTCAGCAACACCAATTATTTGTGGTGTTCTAGGTGTTGAGAAGTTATGAGAAATGCATTTTCTATTACAAAAAGTTTCAAAATCAGAATTTTGAAATTCTCCTCCATTATCACTATGAATAGTTATCAAAGGAAGGTTTTTCTCATTTTTAACTCGAGCTCTAAAACTTTTAAAATAATAAAAAGCTTCAGATTTATTTTCTAGAAAATAGACCCACATAAATCTAGTATAATCATAAACTAAGAAAAATACATAATATTTTCCTCCAATGCTTCCAGTTTGTGTTGGACCAAAAAAATCTATATGCACCAACTGTAATGCATCAGTGGTTGATACTTCACCAACTAATTTAAAACTTGATTTATGTTTCTTTCCATACTGAAAAGGATCAATTTTTTTTGAAGAATCAAATCTATGATCTGGTTAATCCTTAACTATACTTTTCTTAGAGATCTTTCATAGGTTCTTAAGGTTACAATGTCCTAACCTTCTATACCACAACCAAGAATGATCTTACATTTCACTTAGGCAAGGTAGTTTTTGGATCCTAAGGTCTTCTAAGTTTACTGTGTATACATTCTCTTTCCTATGGGCAGAAAGAATAATCTCTTCATTGGAATAGTGTACTAAGCACTTTTCATTCTTAAAATTAACAAGGTAACCTTCATCACATAATTACATTATACTAATGAGGTTGTTATTAAGACCCTTAACAAATAAAACATTTGAAATCAATGTTTTTCTAAGAAGAATAATGTTACCTATACCAATAATTTCTCCCTTAGCATTATCTTCAAAAATTACTTCTCCACCTTTCATCTTGATAATATTTTCAAAGAAGTTTTTGTTACCAGTCATATGCCGGGAACATCCACTATCCATGTACCATGTATTTCTATTGGTACTTTCTTTGTTTTCCTGAAAATAAGAGTGTTAGACTTTCAGAACCTGAAATTTCTTGGATCCGAAAACTTCAGAAAGAAAAATTTTAGGTATGCACATTTTCTTTGAAAAATATGCTATATGAAAACCTAAAAACTGAGTTTTTTTTAAGGAACAATTTTTTCCCAATGCCCACCACACTGACACTTAGTGCAGAATGGAGCACTTTGAGGAACGAAATAATTGCCACTAAAAAATGGTTTTGAACTAATATAACCAAATCCATAATTATTCCTTAGAGGTCGAATTTGGGAATACATTTTATCCAAATTTTCCTTACCTAAGGTAAAGTTTGACAAAAACTTCCTCAAAGATAATATTTCCAACTTAGGTCTAATAACTAAGTTCTTATCCTCAAAAAAATCAGTTTTGGCACTATAGTTAGGCTCGAAAACATTTTTCTTTGAAATTACTTTTTTTAGATCCTTAGAAAGTTTATCCTTCTCAGAATTAACTTCCTCAAGTTTTTTTTGAAATAGTTTTGAAATCAAAAGTTTTCTTATCAAGATATTTAGAAAGATATGATATTTACTTAGTAAGAAAAGAAATCCTAGAATTTACCTTATCATGATTTTTCTTGAATTTATAATTTTCATTATCAAGGAGCTTAGAAAACCTATAAACTTCTTCATAGGTAGGTAAAGTATTATCTTCATCAAAATATAATTCTTCATCCGAGGATTCATAGTATTTAATATCAATATAATTAGCATTCAATGATACATTGGTGATGGATTCAGCATTGTGTACCTTAGCTATTAAACAATGATTTTCAATAGAGAGTCTGGCTATTAGACCAAGATTCTTCTGTCTAGAAGATTCGTAATATGAGGACTCCTTAAAAGAGTCTCCACAACTAGCATTCCAAGTGTCATTAGTTTTTAAAACTTTCTTAGCATTAACTTTCTATTACTTATTTCTATTTCTCTCATAATTATTGTCCTTTCTATATTTTCTCTTAAGCATAGGACAATCTGGCCTTATATGTCCAACTCTTTTGCATTCATAACAAGTGACTTCAGAGTATTTCTTATCCTTTATTTATTTCTTCTTTTATATATACTGAAAGTATTTCTTCACAACTATCTTGTTCATCTTTCGAGCAAGATTAGTTAGTTCATTCTCATAATGTTCACTTTCACTTGATTCAGATAAAATAGCAACCTTCTTAGACTTAGATATTGTAATTCTCTCAGGAGTCTTGGATTTCATATGATTTGAAGTAGTTGTAAAAGAAACACTTCCATTCCCATTTTTCTTCTTAACATTGTCAGCATCTCTCTTCATTCTAGTCTCCTATTGAATAAGATTTTCAAAAATTTCATCAAGAGTAATCTGTGAGACATTCCTATTCTCATCTATAGCTGTCCTCTTGGTTTCTATCTCATTAGGAATGTTGTCTATAATATTTTATACAAGTACATCATAATCCAAACCTTTTTCACCCATGCATGGTAAGCTATTGACAATAGTCATAAATCTCTATTGTACCTTACATATAGGTTCTCCATAAGGAAAGAAAAAACCATGGTACTCATCTCTAAGCATAGCTCTTCTAGCTTCAATAACATTGTAAGTACCGAAATGTGTTACTTCATGTTTCTTCCCAATGAAATTCGTAGCTTCACAAGAAGAAATATGGCTATATATATTCCTGGTCATTGAACATAAAAAAGTATTGTGTACCTTGTAGTTAAGTTGATATTCAGACTTCTCTTGATTAATAAAATTTCTGACTTCCTTATTTGGAATCTTGTAATCTCCAGTAAGCATAACAGAGTTGTCCACTCTAGTGTTAATAACAAAAGTCTTCATACGATCTCTCCAATATTCATAATCATTCCCATAAAAAATAGGTGGTCTAGTAGGATTAAGATTTTCAATTGAACCTACATTCATTCCTTCCATCTTAAATAAAATATTTCCACACAAAATTTTCATTAATAAGAGTTTGTAAACAAGGATAAAAATATCCTAACAAGTAAAATATAGAACAATGAAAAACTTGGGCATGAAAACTTATATGCGAATATAAGTGTTTCAGAAACCCGCTCTGATACCAATTGTAGGATCGAAATGATATTGGTTGTAGTATCAGAATAATTATATAGATTCTCAATATACAAGATGGGGGGGGGGGGTGAATTATATGCTTTAAAAAGAATCCTTTGGAACTTTTAAATATTGTAATGTTTAACAAAGTTAAACCAGGTAAATTCACAAAACCACTTAGTTCTACAAACTTTCTTGATTCCAGAAATGTGGTTCCGGAAATGAAACTTAATAAAAGTTTAAAAAGGTAAAGATTCTACCTTAAAGTGTATAGAATTTCACTAATCAGAGTACAAGTATAAGAAAGTATAAGATAGTTTTAGTTTCCTCAACAACCAAAATGTAGTGGAAAACTTGAAATAATACAAGTAACAAGTAGTAAATCTTTTAACCCAAAGAAAAGGGAGTCAAACAACCTTGGATAAAGGTCCCTTGATTTATACTTTCAAGAAAGTTTGTCTTACCCACACTTGGGTAAGCCCTCAATATGAATATCAGAGTCTTTCTTGCTATCCCTGCGAACCCTCAAACTTCAAGGTAGTTAGTACCTCTGCCTTCCTATCCCCGAAAGGCATCAAATGTACTGAGAAACATTCGGAGTCGCACGAAGAAATTCTGAACAAGATGTTCAGAACGCATTAAGCATGAGAGTCTCTCTCTAGAAATCACTTCAGCATGTAATCTCTGTATTTCTTGAACAATCATAATTTTTTTTATTCTGAGCTCCTTCAAATGAACTCCTATTTATAGGAACATCTTAAACGGTCTGATCCATCCTCCAACGATCATATTTTTCCTTGGATTTCAGAGGGACCTGTACACGTGTCACTGAAATGACGGTTGGTTAGAAATATAATGCCTGACATCATTTTATAACTATAACAAGAGTAAGAAAAAATATGGTTCCTTAACTAAAACAATTTTTCGGAATGTAAGGAAAAATAAAAGTTTACAGTCTAATAAAAAAACCATTTGGTGTCTATAATACATGAATATTCGGATTGTGTCTTCAAAAGAATTCGGAACCTGAATTCTATAGAATTATGGAGTCGGAACTCATAAGAATTCATAATATGAATTCATAAAATTTAGAGTTTAAACTCAGAATGTTCAGAGTCTGGATTCAGAGAATTTGGAGTCTGAACTCAGAAAGTTCAGAGTTTGAATTCAAAGAATTCAGAGTTTGAATTTGGATCCTCAAAATAGAATGCTCTATATTAAAGTATTTATAGGATTCCGTTGTTTTATTTATGAAACCGAATTTTACACTTAGAAGGAAAATAAGTTATATTATAATATGAACAATGAAAACATGGTAAAGAAAAATTTCCGTAGAGAAGGAAAATTTCCCTTATGAAAGAAAAACTAGGTAAGGATAAAATTTTCTTTTGGAAGGAAAATTTCCTTAAGAAATTTTTTCCTTATCATGATAAAACATGGGGGAAAAGAAATTTTCATTAAGATAGAGTGTTTGTGATTTTCAAAACAAGAAGGAATGGAAAAGTCATAAGGAAACCTTATTGAATAAATAATTAATTCTATCTATTAAAGACAATTTAACTAACACATGAAACAAAATAAAGGAATATCCATCACCAAAAACATCCAAGACAAAATTAATCATATCAAAATACAACGGGTCATGTTCCAAATGTTACATAGTTAATATAGAATATTGTTTTCAACTAATGGAATCCACCACTATGTTTAATTTTCCAAGAAGGTTATGATCAGGAAATCATAATCCTTTATCAGTTTAATCCATATTATATTCTTCATGTTCAATTCCATATGAGTGAATATATAATTTATTCTTTTATGGTTAATATATATTTCACATTTTGATCCATATAAATGATATCTAAATTTTTTTAAAGTTAAAACCAAATATTATAATTACAAATAATCATTGGGATAATTTAAATCATGAGGGTTCCATTTTCATTAAGCATAAGAAATTACTTGATAATTCTACATCATAACACAATAAAGTACTTCCAATGAAGTATCACTATAGGTGAAAAGATCTTCATTTTTGGAAGGAAATCCAAAACTAGAGGATTTAGAAATCTTCTTTTTTAGTTCCTAAAACATAACATCACAGTCTTTTTTCCAAATAATTTTTAACCCCTTTTATTGTTTTACTAGTTAGCAAGCTAGATAACAATGAAATGTTATTAAAAAAATGTCACCAATAGACTACTAATCCCAAAAAACCATGAATTTGAGTAAAATTTATATTTCTTGTTAATTCACCCACTAATTTTATTTTGGAAGGATTAACTATTATTTCTTCCTAATTTATAATTTTCCCAATAAAAGAAATCCGTTTCATCCAAAAATCCCATTTTCTAAATTTCTCGTATAACTTATTTTCATTAAGGGTTTGAAGAAAAATACTTATAATGTTTTCATGATTCTCATAACTTTTTGAACAAACCAAAATATAATCAATGAAAAAAACATATCCAAACAATAGAAATATATTATATTCATAAGATCCATGAATAAATTGGAGAATTTGTCAAACCAACGAGCAAACCAACAAACTCATAATGCCCATACCTAATTTAGAACACTGTTTATGAAATTTCATCCTCATTTAACTTCAAATGATGGTACCCAGATCACAATTCAACCTTAGAAGAATACTGAGCTCTGTAGAGCTAATAAAACATGTAATCAATATTAAGAAATTGATATTGATTCTCAACAGTAATGTTATTCAAAGATCTATAATCAATCAGATGACTCATAGAACCATATTTTTTAATAGAAAAAATCAGAGCACCACATGATGATGTTCCATATTGAATGATGCCTTTATTAAGAAACTAAAATAACTGCTCATTAAATTATAGATGTTCTACTAGAGCAATTCGATAAGGTTGTTTTGAAATTGGAATAGAATCCAGAACTAATTCTATATTAAATGAAACTACCCAATCAGGTTTAACTCCATGAAACTCATACTAAGAATCATCCATGTATACATTTATCATTATAACATCATTAATACGAATAGTTCCATTGATTTCAACAATATATTCATGATTACTTTCATTTCCATATTTTTATAGTTTCTTAGCTTCCTTATATGTTATCAATAGTATGGTTTCATTCCTGTATACAAACAGAAAATCATTATGAACATAATATTTATCTCTAAAATCAATATTATCTTTATAAATAGACAACAATTACATACCCATAATAAAACCAAACTATACTATAGGAAAACAAAAAAAATTTAGGTAATTCAATTCCATAGTCAACAAAATGATGATAAATATATTTCCTTTTTTCATTAATATATTCCCTTTTGGGTTTCACCAGATCTTGTTGTTTCATTTCTTGATGTGAAATTTCTATTTTACTATAAAATGGTTCGGAAATAAAAGAATTTTGTGTCCTGTATCAAAAAAGACATTCGAAAAATCCGAGTAAACACATAATGTACCTAATATAACTTTATTGGATGGACCCACATCTTCTGAAATTGTCACAAAGGATTTAATTACACCTTTCTGCTTAGAGTCCAACCAATTCCCATCATTATGAACCTTCTTTGGGAATATGTGTGCATAATACCCATCTCACCATATTTAAAACACTTTAAACTTTCTTATCAGAATTAAACATACCAACACTACAATCATTTTCACTATAATCTCATTTTATATGTATAAACTTACAACATCAGAAACACTTCCCATAATTGTAAAGGCATTCCCCTGTGTGATTTTTACTACACATTCCAAAAAATTAAAATTGGATTTTCCTACCTTCATATTTATTTGATTGATTCTCCCATATTTCTTTCCATACTTACCTATTCTTATGCATTTTTTCAAATTAATCATGATCATCAAAAAAATAACTTCCCCACTCTCATCACATCAAACATTTTTATCACAACTTTTTAATTACTGGGAAGCCGATGAAATTTGATATATTGGCATAAATCTTGAGAAAAAATTATTTATTTTACTTTCATGATCCCAAGTAATATTTAGAACATACAATGCCAATCAAGTGACATTTTATTCATACACATCCACCGAGTCTTTCTACTTTTATTTTGAATCAATTAATTTATTTTCCATCTAATGTCGAACTGATTACATGTAGTATTTTTCAAGGAAAATATTATTAAATGCATCCCATTCCATGCCATGAATCACATCTATTTCCCTAATATTATTATCCATTTTCCACCACGGGTTAGCATCTCA
This sequence comes from Viscum album, assembly GCA_963277665.1. NCBI lineage: Eukaryota > Viridiplantae > Streptophyta > Magnoliopsida > Santalales > Viscaceae > Viscum > Viscum album. The sequence goes on from OY728157.1 coordinate 964,526,551, forward strand.
TTAAAAATGATTAATGGAAATTAAAAAATTTTGATTATAAAAAAAACCCAATGAAATTGATTATGATTTCAAAAGATTTAATGAATCCATCATCCACCACTGTGTAATAAGATTAACTAAATGCGCGAGGGTGTTTCCTCATAAACATTTCCAATATAATCAGGTTCCTTTCTGGTAGCTCTGCATGTTATCATGCATTTATCACACAACCATTTATGTCCTATATCTAGTGATCCATTACTATAAAAACTAGTCATTTTCAATTCCCACTATTCCAAGTTGCGAATTCGGAAAGACATCATCTCATCGGTGCATTCCCACTTTAGCATCCATGTTTCTTCTAGGAAGAACCATTCTAAATAGATAGAATTTTGTTGAAGAAACATGATAATCTTCAATTTCTATATCATTTCAACTTAACCATATAGTAAAAATTATTCACAATATTTTATTAACATCATCCTAACCCCTAAATTTATGTAATCCGTACTCTAACAAAAACTATAAGGAACCCACCTTATACATTACACAATCTTGTAAATTCAACGAAAAATTAATTTTTTACATTCCCAATGATCTTTTCCATTTTTAGTTTTATATATTTTTTCATAATATATACATAAGAAATCATATATTACAATGTAGAAAATTCTACTCAATATCCTTTATTTTTAAAATATGAAACTTTTAAAAACAAAATATTCTTTATTTCCATAAAAAACTTCTTGGATTTAAGCATGAATTCTTCTTTTCCTATACCCATCCTCAAACAATATGAAAAACAATTTAAAACTTATGTTTATCATAAAAAACATAGCATGGGACATAAAAATAATTAATTAATAAGAAACATACAATTACATTGTATAAACATGAGATTTTCATAAAATATAGTTAGCATAAAAAATATTTAGGTAACATGTGGCATAATTTTTATAACATACATACTTATGATTGTCACCCTTAAAGAAAGAATTTAATTTTTAAGCATCACCTCTACATTAGAATGTAACCCTAATGGATACCATATGATGTAACTATCACTCTTACACTTAGAATAACCATTACAATCATCATCCAACATACCCAATGCATTGGAGGGATATCACTGACCCACCAATCTTTGGTTTATAACAGAACCACCTATCAATATATATAATTCCCATGAATCAAAATATAATCATAAAACATGAATAATTAAATCTAAATAACAATTATTGAGGAAAATAACTTAATTTAAAAGAGTACTTTACACCTGAAAAGGAAAAAAATTAATTTTAAAATAAAAAATATATATTTTAAATAAGGTTTCAAAACAATAAGGCCTCAAGAAATTGAAAAATGTATAATATTCTGTTAATGATAAAAAAATCTCATTTTAGTTTTTTAAAAAGAGGTAATAAAGTGGATTTGTAAATGAATTTCTATTACCTCACATCGGAAATCCTTCACACATGTTCAGAATTCCTCTTGATTTATTATACTAGAGAACCTCCTTAGGGAAGTTTTTTGGTATCTTACTAGAGTAATGGATTCTGGACATGGGGAAGAGTCTTGGTAAGATACATGAAATGAATTATGATATGATTCGATGATTTGGAGGAGTGATTAGAATACTTGGTGGGGGTGGGGTATTTATAGTTGAGGAGAGGGGTGTTTTTTGATTATTATAATCATTAGTTTGTTATTTTGTCTCAAGAATATGAACAGTTTTCATTAACAAGAATAAATCTACTAAGTAGAGATGGATAGTTGAGATTAACATTCTTACATAAACACTGATGCGATGGCACCACGCCCTTTCGACTCTACCTCCGATGTCAAGACAAAGTGAACAACAACAAAAGGGGGGGGGGGGGGAGGGTCAGACAATGTTCGTGCGGTCAGAACCCTCCTCTTACATTGCTAACATTTGGCATCAAGAGAAAAACACAGAATGAGGAAAGAAGAGTATAACTCATACATAAAAACAATCGAATTTCCCCTACCGCGTATTTGTCATTGTACGTTAACATGTCGCGGAAGAGGGGTATCGTGGAAGACAGACGTAATTTCATCAACGTCGGAGGGAGTAGAACTCGGTGAAGTCAAGTCAAGAAGACACCCTCGGTGTACTTCGTGGGCGGCGGTTCTTCCCTTCCTTTCTCCGATTGAAGAAGATAGAAGATGTTGCTTCACGTTCTTCGGAGACGTGGAGCATTCTTCGTCGAGAGGATGGTGTTCTTCAAAGAGTTCTCCCAAACTCTCCAACGATTATGCCAACCCAAAATAACAGATTATATTCAGTTATTTTAACATTGACATAATGAATTCAAAAGAATTAAAACACTCAAATTAATTAATTAATTCATTAATTAATTGTGTTGGCACCATTAAGGGGAAGTCCAAGAGTTTCCGCTAATAATGGGGATCTCAAGGGGTTCAAAGGGGTGTTTAAGGGGGTTGAGCGTGTGTGGGCCCCACCACATAATATCCTCCCATGGGAGGTTATGTGGGGGTGGGAACCACCTCCAACTTCCCTTTGGAGGATTAAACCGCCACCTACATAAAAATATGTTAGTCATATTTTTATTTTATTTGTTTAGAAAACCCCCAAAATTAACTTCCGCTCTAGACCAAACGCAACTATGGAAAATGTCTCCTTAAGAGAATACCGGTGTTGCGAGTTCATCGGTGTCCTCAGATTTCAATTCTGAGCACTGGTTCAAAAGATATAAAATCCCACACGTACGTTTACTGAACGTACCCAAAAATTCAGAAATTGATTCCGGGCACACCAGGCCTCCGAATCAAGAGTCGTCAGAAACTTGGAACTCATAAAATCTCCATGTATTTAAGAAAAAATTTTCAATAGGATTTCCGTGTCTTTACATTCTCCCCACGTCTGGGATTTACGTCCCCATAAACTACTACACACACTAGGGAATCAAATGGGGGTATTGAGCACGCATCTGAGCCTCCCGCTCCCATGTACTCTCCTAAAGGTTCCCGTGCTGCCAGCGAATTCGCACCAGAGGAATCAACCATCCACGTAGGACCCACTCCTGTTGATTCTCAATCTCCACAGGAACCTCTGTGAATGTCTCCCCTTCATCGATGTCCAGCTCCCCATGGTTGATGATATGGGACGGGTCGTGCACGTGTCTCCTTAGATGAGATACGTGGAAGACGTCGTGCACCTAGTGCAACTGAGGTGGAAGGGCCAGACGATAATCCACCTCACCTACTCTGCTGAGGACCTAGAATGGTCCAATGAATCGCGGAGACAACTTGCCACCTCGGTCAAATCATCAAAGACCTCATCGAGGTGACTCCCATAGGAAGACATGGTCACCATCCTCGAACTTCAGTGGTCTCCGCCTCCTATCAGTATAAGACTTCTGTCTGCTCTGTGCAGTCTTCATCTACTCCTGGATATTCTGCACCTTATCCATCGTAGCCTGCACCATCTTTGGTCGTACAAGTGATGACTCCCCTGGGTCATTCTAGCACAGAGGTGATCCGAAAGGTCGACCATACAATGCCTTGTAAGATTCCATCCCGATGGTAGAGTGGTAGATGTTATTATACGCAAACTCTACCAAGGGAAAGTGATCCTCCCAGCTACGACCAAAGTCGAGGACGCATGCACGAAGTATATCCTCGAGATTCTAAATGGTCCTCTTAGTCTGGCCATTCGTCTGAGGATGGAAGGAGGTGCCCAAGTGAAGCTGCGTCCCAAAATCCTCTTGCAACCCCTTCCATAGCCGGGAAGTGAAACAGGCATCTCGATCTGAGAAGATCGTCGATGGCACACCATGAATCCGTACGATATCTTGTACGTAGAGGCGTCCCAATATCTCTACTAAGCCCTGCTATCTGATTGATAGGAAGTGGGCCGACTTGGTGAGTCAGTCATAAATCACCCAGATAGAGTCGTGTTCTCTAGATGTATGTGGAATTCCCGTCACAAAATCCATGGATATCCCATCCAACTTCCACTCTGGGACCTCTAAGGGATGAACCATGCCTGCTGGAACCTGGTGCTCCACCTTCACTTGCAGACAAGTGAGGCATCACAATACAAACTCTGCTATCACCTTCTTCATACCCGGCCACCAGTGCTATCATCTGAGGTCCTGATACATCTTCACCACTTCTGGATGTACCACTAAAGGGGAAGTGTGGAAATCCCTCAAAACATCCTCTTGTAGTGAAATTGGTACCATGGTACGTCCTTTGAAGAGGATGATATGATCCCCACCTTCAGAAAACCGATCAGGTGCCTGCCCAAAGGATATCTGAGCAGGTCGCGTGTCACAGTCAACGTCCCCATGTTGTGCCTCTCTCACTTGCTGAAGAAATGGAGGAGTGACTGAGAGAGAATGTAGAAAGTCTACTCCATCTCTATCCACAAAGGATATCTGCAATGCGGCTAGCTTCTCTATCGCCTCTCCTAGTATCCGAATGCCTAATCTACTACTGAGATCATCTGCTAAAATGTTCCACTTTCCAGGAGTATATACTATCTCGAAGTCATAGTCCTGGAGGAACTCGAGCCATCATCGTTGTCTCAGGTTCAGTTCGTTATGTGAGAAGATGTACCTGAGACTCTGGTGGTCAGAGTACACTGTAAAAATCTTTCCAATCAGATATTGCCACCACATATTCAAGGGGAATACCACTGATGCTAACTACAGTTCATGGGTAGTGTAGTGTTTCTCATGCTGTCACAACTGTTGTGATCCATATGTGATCACTGCTCGCTCCTGCACTAGGACACACCCAAGTCCGGTCCCTGATGCATTGTAGTAAACTATTTACCCTATGCCCTCCTCCGGTAGCCTCAAGATGGGCACACAGGTCAACCTCTGCCTCATCTCCTGAAAGTTGTGCTGGCATCTATCTGACCACACGAAGGGTTTTACCTTCTTCGACAATGATAAAAGCATTGCTAGAGAAGTCTGGAACAAATCTACGGTAGTACCCAGCCAGTCCTAAGAAACTCCACACCCCCGTCACACTTCTGGGTGGCTCCCAAGAAAGTACACCCTCGATCTTTACTGGATCAACTACAACATGAGCCTCCAAGAGGATGTGTCCTAAGAAATTAACCTCTCGAATCCAGAACTGGCACATAGAGAGCTTACCATAAAGATGGTGCTCTCGGAGTGTGTCTAGTACTACCTGCAAATGGTAGGCATGCTCCTCCTCAGTAGTCGAGTAGATCAGTATGTCATCGATGATAACTACGAAAAAGCGATAGAGGTATGGAGGGAAGATCCTGTTCACGAGACTCATAAACACTACTGGTTCATTGGTTATGCCGATGGGAATAACCAAGAACTCTTAGTGGCCATACCGATGCCTGAAGGCCGTCTTCTATACATCCTCGTCTCGAACTCTGAGCTGGTGATAGCCTGACCTGAGGTCTATCTTCGAGAACCATCATGCTCCCTTGAGCTGATCAAAGAGGTCGTCAATCCTTGGGAGTGGGTACTTGTTCTTCATGGTCACCTGATTCAGGAGATGGTAGTTGACACACAGTCGCAAGATCCCATCCACATTCTTGGAAAACAAAATCTTAGATGCTCTGGGTGAAACACTGGGTAAGATAAATCCTTTCCCCTACAAGTCCTCCAGCTGTACCCGCATCTCACGAAGCTCGGAGGGAGCCATCCGATATGCTGGAGTAGATATCAGTGCCGTCCCGGGGTACAGGTCAATGCAGAAGTCTACGTCTCTACGAGGAGGTAGTCCTGGAAAATCGTCAGGGAAAACATCCATGTACTGATCCACCACAACAGAAAAACTCGGACTCTGCACATCAGCCGCTCCGAGGATTAGACTAGCCAACTGATGTGTGATCAGCTGCCCCCTCCTCTGCGTAAGTCCATCCCGTGCTGCAAAGGCTCCCTTCTCACTGGTGAAGGTGAACCTAGTCCCATCCGTGCGGATACACTGCACTTTGGGCCTAATACATTCAATCAGAGTATGAACTGTGGATTACCAGTCTATACACAAGATGAAATCGTAAGGCCTCTACGCCACTACAAGAAGATCCCAACTGAAGCTCTCTCCTCCTAGAGTAATCTCACACTACCAGCACCGGTGCGTAATTGTCGAGTATGCTTCCGTAGAAGTCTTTAGCCGTAAGGATCAAGCCAACGGTTTTGTCAGAATTTTTAAACTTTGAATGAGGACAGTGGAAATAAAATAATGAATCGCACCTGTGTCTATAAGTACTGCATCAAGGGTGGAGTAGATACCGTTAGTACCTAGAATCATCTCAGGTGTGCCGTGGTTATAGGCCTTGACTGCCTAGAGCTTAGCCTGCCTCTATCTACCAGATCCCTGTGGTCGGGGTGGACCTCCTGGTGGTGGTGGTAGAGCCTCGAAACATCGTCCACCACCTGCTGCTCGACCATCTCCTCTGCCATGTCCACCTTCTCTTGGCAGACCACTACGGTCGAACCTCTACCTCTGCCTGGGAGGTCCCTCTACTCTCTTCTGCTCATCTGCATGGCGGGTCAGGTAGTCTCGAGCCATGTGGATCTACCCTCCGCATGCATAGAACTGCCAACTCCTTGTATATCTGGCGCTGTCTTATGTTCCCCACACAACCCAACCTATATCCTGGGGTCACCCACCTAATGTCCTGGTCCTCTTTGACCTATGCGACATCTGTCTACTGTCGGCTACCGAAGACTCCTCTACATGTCTCCCTATTGTGGGTCTCGCTACTGGTGACTGCACATCAAGAAAACTCTCCACTAGAAGGGCTTGCTCCAGCACCCCCTCCCGCGTCAGGATGTTGAGGGGAATCATCGAAGCCCTAATCTCATGCCTGAGTCCCTACTCGAAGGTCCGGGCCCTGAAGAATGGGTCATGCACCATATCCGTGGAGTAGCATGGGAGGTCAGTGAACCTCACTGAGTACTAAGCTACTATTATGCCGCCCTACTACAGATGAAGTAACTCCTGAATCCACACCGCACTAAGGGTGGATGGAACAAACTCTGAGTGAAAGAGACTCTCGAAGTCTATCCAGAGTAATGATGCCTCGTCATGCACCTAGAGCATCAAGATCCACTATCTGCCTGCTGCTACGTGTAGGAGACTTGTGAAAAAGATCACCACGAGGTTGACTATTTTCCCTACCAATATGAAAACTCTCACGACAACCTCCCGCCAATCCTCAGCTGCCTGTGGGTCCGTCTCTCCCTGGAACCTGGGCGGCCTCTGGCACTAGAACTCATGCAACAAAATCAGTCGGAGTGCACTCTCTACTACTGGAGCTGGTGGTATCGGTGGCCCAACGGGTAATGGTACCACTGGTACCTCTGCTGTGATGGGGCCCTACACCGAGGCCTCGTCGCTAGGTGGGATACCATCTCGTACAAGACTCGAAACCCTAGCTGGCTCCCTTCGTGGGGCCATCCTGAAAAGAAACAGGTGGACCACGGTTAAAATAATATAACTGGTGAGATGACTCAAAGAGTTCAAAAATAATACTCTTGAAAACACTCTCGCAATCAGAGTTTTCGTGCACTGAGTCGGAAATCAGAAATCAGAGTCCTGGTGTATAGATATGTCGACCGCCGCACCAGCACTGGACTCCCTGGACTGAAAACTACACTAAATAATCTTAACCCTATTGCTTAATAGAAAATAAATATCAGAGTCCTATGTTCTGTGGTAGAACCGACTCCTCTGATACCAATTTGTCACGACCCGTCCTCGGGGCCCGTGCCATGACTACCCCATGCCCGCCTTCCATAGGCCAAGGGCTGGCGACTAGCTCCAAAGGTGTAATCTCGAAAAAAGGGAAGGCATTTCCTCTTAACCTGTAACACACACACACACACACAGTCTAAACACAAGTAATAGAGTAAAAAAGTACTAAAATAGTAAATTAAGGTGTACTGAAAGTAAGTGGGCCAGTATATAAACCCAACTGAACAATAAGAACAAGTAAATAAAAAAACAACTCCTGGATCATCCTCCGAGGAATCCTACCTGAAGGGTAGGTACAGAACTTGAACAACTCGTCCCTACGGTACTTCCCATATAAGGCCCCAGCATTAAACCTTACTTAATCTTGAGTTATTACAAGATTACACATTGAGGATCTTTTCGGGTTTAGAGTTTTAGAGAATTAGATCATAAAACTTGCATTACATTCCACATATAAACAAAGTGGTTACATAAAGATAGTATTCTTCATTCTCATCAATGGAAACACATTTAAAATAAAACATGGATTATTTCTTGACACTTCCTTGACACTATCATCATATCATGTACCTTTCCCTTGACCTGTGAAAAACATTTAAAAAAAACATGGGATGAGCATAAAAAGCTCAGTATGGGTTATAAAAACATGGAAAGGAAACATGAGATCATATATACATAAGAATGAAATCATACTTTACCCATAAAACATAGGCACTTTAACATACCTCATAAAATCATGAATAAATCATAGAAATCATAAGACATAAAGGTAACTTGAGGCATTCATAACATTCTTACGTAGGGAGTAACCCTCTTGGTTACGTTTGGAATACCCATCATAGTATATTACCTAAAATCTCTTCGGAGAAACCTTAACGATTCACTCCTTCGCGTTACCCAATGCATTGGAGAGCTATATCGGGCTCACCCACCCTTAGTTTATCACGGAACCACCCGTCTTCATAATAATGCCCAAGAATCATAACATAATCATATCACATAAAACATGCATAAAGGAAACATAAAATTTCGACATTTCAATCACGAGATATCAATACAACACAAAAAAAATTGTGAAAACCATTTCTAATACCAAAATAAAAGAAAAGTAAAACATGGTATTTATTTTTCTTTAAAAAAAAGGTATGGCTTGTAGAGGAAGCTGAAACTCAAATAACGGTTACGACGGCGGAGAAGTCGTTGTCGCCGCATACGTACGACAAAAACATTCCCTTTTTGTCGTTTAGTAAATTCTTCGTATAAAAAAGATTCCTTTTGAATAAACGTAAAAGTCAAAGGGGTTTATACACTGTATAAAAGAAAGTTGTGTATAAAATAAAATATTCCTCAACGAAAGGAGATTGAGACGAAGTCCCATACCTCGTATCCGACTTGACCCGACCGTTCTTTAATCTCCTGAATAATAAACTTGAGTTAATCTCTACTTTCTTATGAATCTTTTTCAAGTTCATTATTCCTTTTATACCATGTTATGAACATCATGTAATCAGTTAAGTTAATAATGTTCATTTTGTCGGTATTTGGTTCTTAAGTCAAAAATAGACTTCTTACACTTACATGTTGTTAATTTGGTCATAGGTTCGTTATATCCAGAATGATATTCATGATGTAGATATCATATATGTCATATATATATATCCAGTACATACATGCATTTATAATATTACATAATCATTTAGAGGTAAGAAATGAAATGCACCGTTCATGGAGACGGTAAGCCGTACGTACGCATGAACGCTACTTTCATTTCTATTTCGTATTTTATAGAATGGAATCATAATGATATAAAGGTATATTATAATTCCAGTATAATATCATATATAATATCATAGTTCCATCCTTTATATGTCCCACATATGGTATTAACGAATCAAATCACTTTTAGGGGGCGGTAGTCCGCACTTCCTAAAATGAAGATATCGTGTTTACCCATAATGGAAACCATAAAGGTATGCCCAAAATGAAAAAAACAGAAGCTTAAGGAAACCATAAACATATTATATATCATATATAAAAATAGTGACATCATAATGGCCACCTTTGAAGGTGTTAAATGAGTATTGAACAATCATCGTTTCGGGAGGCAGAATTTCGCCATCCACGGAAACCGTATGTTCTTTAACCATTTGATGTAGTTGTCTAAGAGTGTAGCTCAAATATATCTTATAACAACATCCTAGTATATTGAATATACTGGTGTTGTTACAAAATAAGTAAATAAAAAGAGTTTAGGGGGTTGGAGAAGCAAAATAAAACAAATGAACATGAGAGAATGAATTACCTTAAAAAGTGTAACTCCTTTTGATTTGAGCCTAAAGGCTTCCTTTGAAAGGATTATTCCCAAAGGGAATCCTCTAGGATGAGGAGAGGTATTTGGAGAGAGTAAATGGGCAGGGGTTGGCCGAGCCAAAGGCTTGAGAAGTGTGTGAAATGAGGTAGAGGTGGGGGCCTTTTATAAGAGGAGAGGAGGGGCACTTTTGGAAAGTAAAGAAATATTACTTTATTTGAAAATGTGTTTCGGTTTTAAAAGGTCCCAAATTGATATAATTCGTGGATAAGGTGATAAGGGTTCGAAATACACTCATCCAATTGGTTTTGGACATGTGTAGTTCATATATTTTATATTATCTTTCCATTTTATTTAAATCGTCAAATAATGATGTCATCGCTGCATCATTATTATGTCATAAATAATTTAATTTATTTAATGTCTAAAAATCATAAAAAAATACTATGATGTAGGAAATCTTTTTATCTTTCCAATGACTATTTATAATAAAAAATATAATCTTTATAACCCCATGTAAAAATTGTTTTCGTAAAACATCTCTTGTTTGTGTCATTTTTACTTTAACATTTAATAAAAAGTTATTTATGTCATTTCCAAACCAAAGTGTCCCCATGGGGTCCCCAAGTTGACCCATGGCTTGTCTCGGTCGGCCATGACACAACCAATAAGGTTGGGACATGTGTCTAGGTCATTTCCTATTATTAAAGCATTATTTATACCTTAAACTACCCTAATTACCACTAATCGCGATTAAGAACTTAATAAGTTACTATTCACCAAAAAATTATTTTAATCTCATCGAACCACATTTTACTTCTTAATGACAACCATGTATGTCGGATTTTCAAAATTCAATACACATTAGTGGTAAACTTTCATTTAACTGAAAAATCAGTTTGCTTGATTACCACTTAGTGGTTTCACTATTCATCAAAAATTGAAGTTTTTCAGAAAATTACCAAAAATTCACCCGAAGCTATATTTGATATTCTGAATTCAAAAATGAAGTCTATTTTAAAAAATTCAAATCATATAAGTCACATTAATTAATTTAATAATTAATTCCCGCTGCCAGAGCAAATAGCGTGTTTTTACAAAACAATAAGTATCAAAATATTGACACCAGTTTAAGTCTAATTTCAAAGTGAAATTGATTCCAATGACCACCATTGGATAAAATGGTAAAAATATATTCTAATTTCACTTCAAAACCAATTCAAAACATAATCTAATCATATAAATAAATTAGATTAAAAAGTTGTTTTGATGTAAAATGCAGTATTTTTCACTATTCATTAAAAAAAATGAACATTGTCAGAAAAATACCAAAAATTCACACAAAGTAAATTTTGATGTCCCAATAATAAAGGATAAGTTTATTTTGACAAACATAGTTTATAAAACTGTCAAAATATAGATTCAGAAATGGTTTTCCATCAAAAGGCAGTAAAACAATCTTTTAAGAATATTAGTGTATTCCATGCATAAGATTGTATTTATTTTCATTTTAAGCCTCTATAACACTATCTTAATCATTAATAGACATAGATAAAAATATCTTTTATTCATTACTTACTTGGGATGTTACATCCTTCCCCCTTTAGAAAATTGCGTCCCCGCAATTTATTTACTTATCGAATAAATGGGGGTACTTATCCCTCATTGCATTTTCAGATTCCCATGTTGCCTCTTCAATCATGTGGTTTTTCCACAAAACCTTTACCTGGTGAATCACCTTATTCCGTAACACTTGCTCCCTGTGGTCAAGAATCTGGACCGGTTGTTCCTCATAAGATAGGTTCTCTTCCAGCTGAACTACCTCTAGACTCAAAACATGAGATGGATCTGGCATATACTTTCTCAACATCGAAACGTGAAAAACATTGTGTACCTGAGATAAACTCGGAGGTAAAGCCACTCGGTATACAACTGATCCAACTCTTTCCAGAATTTCGTATGGTCTAATGAACCTTGGACTCAACTTTCCTTTCTTACCAAATCTCATCGCACTTTTCCAAGGAGAAACCTTGAGAAAAACATGATCACCTACCTCGAAAGATAGATCCTTCCTCCGGTTATCCGCATAACTCTTCTGCCTGCTCTGAGCTGTTATCATGTGTTTCTGAATCAGATGAACTTTTTCTGGCATCTCTTCTACCAATTCTGGTCCCATCAACTTCCTTTCACCCACTTCATCCCAGAAAGCTGGAGTTCGACACCGCTTCCCATATAATGCCTGAAATGGTGCCATCTGTATACTAGAATGGAAACTGTTATTATATGAAAATTTAACCAAAGAAAGATGTTGGTCCCAACTTCCCTGATAATCCATAGAACAAGCTCGTAGCATATCCTCCAATGTCTGAATTGTTCATTCTGACTGCCCATCTGATTGAGGATGAAAAGCTGTACTAAAATTTAATTCAGTACCCAACGACTTCTGAAGGCCTTTCCAAAAGTTAGAAGTAAACCTGGGATCACGATCCGATACAATGGAGAGAGGAACTCCATGTAACCTGACTATCTCTTTTAGATACAAACGGGAAAGTTGATCAAGAGAGAAAGTATCTCGTATAGCAAGGAAATGAGCAGATTTGGTCAAGCGATCAACAATAACCCAGATTGCATTATTACCTCGAGATGTCTTTGGTAATCCAACAACAAAGTCCATGGATATATTCTCCCATTTCCACTCTGGCACTGGTAAAGGTTGAAGCATCCCTTTCGGTAACTGCCGCTCTGCTTTAACCTGCTGACAAGTCAAACACTTCACAGTAAAATCAGCAATGTCTCTTTTCATTCCATACCACCCATAATACTCCCGCAGATCTCTATACATCTTAGTACTGCCCGGATGAACTGAAAACGGAGAACTATGAGCTTCACATAACAACTCTCTCTTCAACTGTGAATCACAAGGCACACACAATCTCTTCCCAAATCTCAAAACGCAATCATTATCAATGTTGAATTTAGGCAACTTACCTTTCTGAACCAACTCTACCTTTTTCTGCAACTCACTGTCTTGCTTCTGTGCTTGCTTGATTCTATCTGATAGAGAAGATCTCACTGATACCTGAAACAAAACAGAAGGACTTACTGCACCAACAACTTCTATGCCAAAGTTCATCAAATCCTTAACCAAAGGATCACGTTCCAAACGCAACATTGTTAATGAAGCATTACTTTTTCGACTAAAAGCATCAGCCACTTTATTTGCTTTTCCCGGATGGTAATGAATTGTACAATCATAATCCTTGATTAATTCCAGCCATCTCCTTTGTCTCATGTTTAACTCTTTCTGAGTGAATATATACTTTAAACTTTTGTGATCGGTATATATTTCACACTTTACTCCATACAAATAATGCCTCCAAATTTTTAAAGCAAAAACAACAGCAGCTAGTTCCAAATCATGTGTAGGGTAATTTACCTCATGAGTTTTCAACTGTCATGAAGCATAAGCAATTACCTGATCATTCTGCATTAGGACGCAACCAAGTCCTTTCAATGAAGCATCACTGTATATAACAAACTCACCATTCCTGGAAGGTAGTGCCAAAACTGGAGCATTCACCAATCTTCTTTTCAATTCCTGAAAACAATCATCACATTCTTTTGTCCAGATAAACTTAACACCCTTCCGAGTTAGCTTAGTCATTGGACTAGATAACCGTGAAAAATTTCTAACAAACCTTCGGTAATAGCCCGCCAAACCAAGGAAGCTACGAATCTCGGTTACATTTGTGGGTCTTGGCCATTCTTCCACAACTTCTGTTTTTGCAGGATCAACAGTTATTCCATCTTTAGAAACAATGTGACCAAGGAAAGAAATTTGTTGCAACCAAAACTCACACTTGCTGAATTTCCCATACAATTTCTTTTCTTTTAAGGTTTTCAAGATAACCCTTAAATGTTTTTCATGCTCCTCTTTACTTTTAGAAAACTCCAAAATATCATCAATGAAAACCACCACAAACTTATCCAAGAACTCATGGAAAATTCTATTCATTAAGTCCATGAATACAGCAGGTGCATTGGTTAGCCCAAAAGGCATTACTACAAATTCATAATGGACATATCTCGAACGGAACGCGGTCTTCGGAATATCTGCCTCCTTTACCTTCAGCTGATGGTACCCCGATCTCAAGTCAATCTTTGAAAAAAACTGAGCTCCCTGGAGCTGATCAAACAAATCATCGATATGAGGCAAAGGATATTTGTTCTTAATAGTGATATTATTCAAGGCTCTATAATCAATGCAAAGTCTCATAGAACCATCTTTCTTTTTAACAAATAAAACAGGAGCACCCCATGGTGATGTGCTAGGTCTAATGAAACCTTTCTCTAATAAATCTTGCAATTGCTCCTTCAACTCTAAAAGTTCAATTTGTGCCATTCGATAAGGGGGTTTTGAAATTGTCTTAGCATCAGGAACTAAGTCAACAGTAAACTCAACTTCCCGATCAGGTATTATTCCAGGCAACTCATCAGGAAAAACATCAGGATACTCATTTACCACTGGCACATCATTAATCTGAACAGTTCCTTTATTTTCAACGACGCGTGCAAGGTAACATTCATTTCCATATTTTACAAGTTTCTCGGCCTCTTGATATTTTATCAAAAGTAAGGGTTCATTCTTGTAAACAAACTGAAAGTCTTCCTGAAAAGAAACGTCTTTAGCTCTACAGTCAATCTTAGCATGGTAAATAGAGAGCCAATCCATACCCAGGATAACATCAAACTCTACTAGAGGTAGAACAATAAGGTTTGCAAGTAGGTTCTTTCCACAGATAAGGATAGGAAGATTCTTATAAATTCTTTTTGCCTCGACATTTCCCCCAGGTGTTTTTACCAAATGTTCAGGAGTCATTTCTTGAGATGGTATTCCCATTTTACTAGAAAAGGTTTCAGAGATGAAAGAATGTGTAGACCCCGAATCAAACAACACACTCGCATAATCTGAAAAAATAAACAAAGTACCTGATACAACTTCATTTGATGGACCGACATCTTCTGAAGTAGTTGCAAAGGATTTCACCACCCCTTTCTGCTT
Organism: Viscum album; assembly: GCA_963277665.1. NCBI lineage: Eukaryota > Viridiplantae > Streptophyta > Magnoliopsida > Santalales > Viscaceae > Viscum > Viscum album. Next base: position 964,541,637 of record OY728157.1, read on the forward strand.
GTAGTCTAACTGCTTCACATCACTCAAGCTCCTTGTCGGACACTCGTTTGCATAGTGACCCATCTCATTGCACTTATAACATTTCACTAACTGTAAGTCAAATTTGTTCTTACCTTCACCTTGATCCTTTTCAGTGCAATCACGAGCCTTATGTTCCATCTTACCACATCGGTAGCACTTCCCAGAAATCAGAAGACATTCCCCAGCATGCCTTTTTCCACATTTATCACAAACTGGAAACTTAGTTCTCTTACCATCAGACTTTTTTGAAGAATTCTTACCTTTCTCCTGCCACCTCGGTCTCTTCTTCTGCTGGTTGTTATAGAACACTTGGTCATCGGAAAACTCCATTTCCACCTTCTCAGCACATCGAACAAGCTTTTCATAACTTTTAAACTCACGAGAAGCTAATGCCCTTCGATATTTTGGCTTTAATCCTGAGTAAAAATGATTTATTTTACTATCAAGGTCCCAGATAAAATTCGGAGCATACCTTGCCATTCGAGTGAACCTTTCTTCATAGGCAGCCACTGAGTCTTCCTCTTGCCTCAATTCCAAGAATTACTTTTCCATCCTAAGTCGAACAGCCTTAGGAAAATACTTCTCAAGAAACATACCTTTGAATTCATCCCAGTCAAGAGCATCAATCTCATCGGCATCCCTGATATTTTTAACCATAAACCACCACTGATCTGCTTCACCCTCCAAACGGTAAATAGAAAGACTAACCTTTTGATTGTCTGAACACCCCATGACATCAAAAATCTTCTCCAGTGCTTTAATCCACCCTTCAGCTAGCACAGGGTCAGATGATCCTCTGAATGATGGTGGATGTTGCCTCATGAAATGTTCCACCACTGACACGTTCCTCTGCGGTTGTTCTGGCTGATCTCGTGCATGGATACCACCGCCATTTATCACTTGAGTCAACTGCGCCATTACTGCAACAAACTGTTCAGTTCCAATTCCGACCATTTCTGGATGCTGATTCGGAAGGTTATTTCCTTCTGTATGCCTTCCTAGCACTGCTCCCCTGTTTCCTCTGCGGAAAACCATTATGAACAAACATGTCTTAGATGAAGCAACATGGTAATCTTTAAATGCTATATCATTTAGAAAAAAAAATATTTTTGGGTAATCATTTAATAGAATTATAACTCCTAAAGTTATCTAAACCTCCCTTTGATACCAACTATAATGCCCCAGCCTTAAACCTTACTTAATCTTGAGTTATTACAAGATTACACATTGAGGATCTTTTCGGGTTTAGAGTTTTAGAGAAATAGATCATAAAACTTTCATTACATTCCACATATAAACAAAGTGGTTACATAAAGATAGTATTCTTCATTCCCATCAATGGAAACACATTTAAAATAAAACATGGATTATTTCTTGACACTTCCTTGACACTATCATCATATCATGTACCTTTCCCTTGACCTGTGAAAAACATTTCAAAAAAACTTGGGATGAGCATAAAAAGCTCAGTATGGGTTATAAAAACATGGAAAGGAAACATGAGATCATATATACATAAGAATGAAATCATACTTTACCCATAAAACATAGGCACTTTAACATACCTCATAAAATCATGAATAAATCATAGAAATCATAATACATAAAGGTAACTTGAGGTATTCATAACATTCTTACGTAGGGAGTAACCCTCTTGGTTACGTTTGGAATACCCATCACAGTATATTCCCTAAAATCTCTTCGGAGAAACCTTAACGTTTCACTCCTTTGCGTTACCCAATGCATTGGAGAGCTATATCGGGCTCACCCGCCCTTAGTTTATCACGGAACCACCCGTCTTCATAATAATGCCCAAGAACCATAACATAATCATATCACATAAAACATGCATAAAGGAAACATAAAATTTCCACATTTCAATCACGAGATATCAATACAACACAAAAAACATTGTGAAAACCATTTCTAATACCAAAATAAAAGAAAAGTAAAACATGGTATTTATTTTTCTTTTAAAAAAAGGTATGGCTTGTAGAGGAAGCCGAAACTCAAATAACGGTTACGATGGCAGAGAAGTCGTTTTCGCCGCATACGTACGACAAAAACATTCCCTTTTTGTCGTTTAGTAAACGCTTCATATAAAAAATATTCCTTTTGAATAAATGTAAAAGTCAAAGGGGTTTATACACTGTATAAAAGAAAGTTGTGTATAAAATAAAATATGCCTCAACGAAAGGAGATTGAGACGAAGTCCCATACCTCGTATCCGACTTGACCCGACCGTTCTTTAATCTCCTGAATAATAAACATGAGTTAATCTCTACTTGCTTATGAATCTTTTTCAAGTTCATTATTCCTTTTATACCATGTTATGAACATCATGTAATCAGTTAAGTTAATAATGTTCATTTTGTCGGTATTTGGTTCTTAAGTCAAAAATAGACTTCTTACACTTACATGTTGTTAATTTGGTCATAGGTTCGTTATATCCATAATGGTATTCATGATTTAGATATCATATATGTCATATATATATATCCAGTACATACATGCATTTATAATATTACATAATCATTTATAGGTAAGAAATGAAATGCACCGTTCATGGAGACGGTAAGCCGTACGTACGCATGAACGCTACTTTCATTTATATTTCGTATTTTATAGAATGGAATCATAATGATATAAAGGTATATTATAATTCCAGTATAATATCATATATAATATCATAGTTCCATCCTTTATATGTCCCACATATGGTATTAACGAATCAAATCACTTTTAGGGGGCGGTAGTCCGCACTTCCTAAAATGAAGATATCGTGTTTACCCATAATGGAAACCATAAAGGTATGCCCAAAATGAAAAAAACAGAAGATTAAGGAAAACATAAACATATTATATATCATATATAAAAATAGTGACATCATAATGGCCACCTTTGAAGGTGTTAAATGAGTATTGAACAATCATCGTTTCGGGAGGCAGAATTTCGCCATCCACGGAAACCGTATGTTCTTTAACCATTTGATGTAGTTGTGTGAGAGTGTAGCTCAAATATATCTTATAACAACATCCTAGTATATTGAAGATACTGGTTTTGTTACAAAATAATTAAATAAAAAGAGTTTAGGGGGTTGGAGAAGCAAAATAAAACAAATGAACATGAGAGAATGAATTACCTTAAAAAGTGTAACTCCTTTTGATTTGAGCCTAAAGGCTTACTTTGAAAGGATTATTCCCAAAGGGAATCCTCTAGGATGAGGAGAGGGATTTGGAGAGAGTAAATGGGCAGGGGTTGGCCGATCCAAAGGCTTGAGAAGTGTGTGAAATGAGGTAGAGGTGGGGGCCTTTTATAAGAGGAGAGGAGGGGCACTTTTGGAAAGTAAAGAAATATTACTTTATTTGAAAATGTGTTTCGGTTTTAAAAGGTCCCACATTGATATAATTCGTGGATAAGGTGATAAGGGTTCGAAATCCACTCATCCAATTGGTTTTGGACATGTGTAGTTCATAGATTTTATATTATATTTCAATTTTATTTAAATCATCAAATAATGATGTCATCGCTGCATCATTATTATGTCATAAATAATTTAACTTATTTAATGTCTAAAAATCATAAAAAAATACTATGATGTAGGAAATCTTTTTATATTTCCAATGACTATTTATAATAAAAAATATGATCTTTATAACCCCATGTAAAAATTGTTTTCGTAAAACATCTCTTGTTTGTGTCATTTTTACTTTAACATTTAATAAAAAGTTATTTATGTCATTTCCAAACCAAAGTGTCTCCATGGGGTCCCCAAGTTAACCCATGGCTTGTCTTGGTCTGCCATGACACAACCAATAAGGTTGGGACATGTGTCTAGGTCATTTCCTATTATTAAAGCATTATTTATACCTTAAACTATCCTAATTACCACTAATCGCGATTAAGAACTTAATAAGTTACTATTCACCAAAAAATTATTTTAATCTCATTGAACCACATTTTACTTCTTAATGACAACCATGTATGTCGGATTTTCAAAATTCAATACACATTAGTGGTAAAATTTCATTTAACTGAAAAATCAGTTTGCTTGATTACCACTTAGTGGTTTCACTATTCATCAAAAATTGAAGTTTTTCAGAAAATTACCAAAAATTCACCCTAAGCTATATTTGATATTCCGAATTCAAAAATGAAGTCTATTTTAAAAAATTCAAATCATATAAGTCACATTAATTAATTTAATAATTAATTCCCTCTGCCAGAGCAAATAGCTTGTTTTTACAAAACAATAAGTATCAAAAGATTGACACAAGTTTAAGTCTAATTTCAAAGTGAAATTGATTCCAATGACCACCATTGGATAAAATGGTAAAAATATATTCTAATTTCACTTCAAAACCAATTCAAAACAAAATCTAATCATATAAATAAATTAGATTAAAAAGTAGTTTTGATGTAAAATGCAGTATTTTTCACTATTCATTAAAAAAATGCACATTGTCAGAAAAATACCAAAAATTCACACAAAGTAAATTTTGATGTCCCAATCATAAAGGATAAGTTTATTTTGAAAAACATAGTTTATAAAATTGTCAAAATATAGATTCAGAAATGGTTTGCCATCAAAAGGCAGTAAAACAATCTTTTAAGAATATTAGTGTATTCCATGCATAAGATTGTATTTATTTTCATTTTAAGCCTCTATAACACTATCTTAATCATTAATAGACATAGATAAAAATATCTTTTATTAATTACTTACTTGGGATGTTACATCCCATCTATTCCAGCTCTGAGCAGCCTCCCATTCATCACCCTCAGCCTTGATCACTCCTGTTCGTTGTCTTCACAGAACACAACAAGGTGTGGGTGAAGCCCGTGCAGGGGTAAGTATAACAATACTCAGTATTGGACCCCGAGACCCCCTAAAGTCTCCCAGAATCTACTAAGGATAAAACACAGAATAAAGATTCAATCACGAAGTATCAACCAATCCTACTTAGATATATGCCCAAACATATACCAAAGTTATCAATCACTGTCCGGATCCAACTCTCGAGGCCATGCAAAACCCATTCCATAAAGGAAGCAAAGTAGATCACCACGATTATAATGGTTAAAAGACATGACTCACCTCACACAGGTATACATCTTTTGTAGAGTGATAGAGATGATCAGATGTAGTCACTGATTCATCTAAGATGTCGGACCCACACATGATACAGGACCAACTAAGATGTTGGACCCACACAGGATATAGAACCAGCTATTCTGTCGGACCCCCACAGAACACAGGAACAAAAGTTAGAACTATCGGACCCATGGAGGATCCTGGTACAGTAGTCATCACTGTCGAACCCACGGAGGATTCTGGTACAATAGTCATCACCGTCGAACCCACGTAGGATTCCAATACAATAGTTGTCGCTGTCAGACCCACAGAGGATTCTGGGACACTATTCACTACTGTCGAACCCACGGAGGAATACGATACAATATTCATCGCTATCGAACCCACAGAGTATTGTAGTACAATAACGTCGCAGCCAGCCCTAGGGTTTCCGCACACAGCATGCTCAATTCCAGGAGGGTCCGCTCCTCGATTCAAGTTTCGATACATCAACTATCATGAAGACATGAGTTAATGTATCTCGTAGTTCCGTATCATCAAAAGAAACCCAACGCGATATACGGTGCATCAATTGGACGCCCGGTCTGAGAGTTATTGGCATTTTCATTCCTGGGGCTCGGTTGAATTTATGCTCGATCCAAACCAAGTTGTTTTCCAAATTCGTCCAAAACTCACTTAGGGTAATGAAAAAGGACCGCCTCGTCACGAGGGTCGCAGTTCTGCAGACTATGCGTCAATCGGACATGCAGTCTAGGAGATATTCACATTTAAGTGAAGTCGGGCCCGACCCAATGGGGTACGACCCACCTGCGGACCCGGTCCGCACTATGGGCCTGTCCGGTTTTCTCGGCGGCGCTGCCTCCTCCTATGCCCAACCAGCAATAGCCGGCCGGTTCGGCCTGGAGCATGCGGCCCACACTGCGGGCCGCGGTTATTCTCATGCGACGCCTGCGGGCGCCGCAGTTCTCCAGCCTAGCTGGCACGCGGTCGGCCGGTTTTCCCAACCAAGCAGCCCGCAAACGCGGGCCGTATCCTCCTCCACGCAGCGGCTACAGGTGCCGCGGTTCTCCATCCCGGCCGCCAAGCGGACGACCAGTTCTTCCAGCTGAGCGGCCCGTGGATGCGGGCCGCAGTCTCCCTCCACGTATTACTTTCGTGCGCCATGGCTCCTACAGACGGACCGGCCAGATCGGCCGGCCGGTTGTCCCGCAGACCATGCTACTCGAGCGGCCATTGTTCCCTCCACATGGCCGGCGCGCGGGCGCCATTGCCGCCGCCGCCTCTGGTTGGCGGCACCGCCGCCTCCATTTTCCAGCACCGTCGCCTCTTCTGTCCTCCACGGCCCGCATGCCCGCGACCCCCTTTTGTCCTCTGCAGTTCTTCTTTGGCGCGGTGCGACGACACCACGCCATTTCAACTCCACCTCCGACGTCATGAAAAAGTGAACAACAACAGGGGGGGTGGTTCCGACCGTGTTCGTGCGGTCCGAACCCTCCTCATTACATTTATAACATTCGGCATCAATAACACAAAAAATGATGAGGAAAGAAGAGTATAACTCATACATAAAAACAATCCAATTTCCCACTACCTCGTATTTGTCGTTGTACGTTGACGTATCGCAGAAGACGGGCATCGCGGATGACAGACGCCATTCTATCAACGTCGGAGGGAGTAGAGCTTGGTGAATTCGAGTCGAGATGGCACACTCAGTGTACTTCGTGGGCGGCAGTGCTTCTCTTCCTTGATCTGGTTGAAGAAGATAGAATATGTTGCTTCACGTTCTTCGGAGATGTGGAGCGTTCTTCGTCGAGGGGATGGTGTTCTTCAAAGAGTTATCCCAAAATCTCCAATGATTATGCCAACCCAAAATAAAAGATTATGTTCACTTATTTTAATGTTGTAATAATGAATTCAAAATAATTCAAACACTCAAATTAATTAATTAAGTCATTAATTAATTGTGTTGGCACCATTAAGGGGAAGTCCAAGAGTTTCCCCTATTAATGGGGAGCTCAAGGGGTTCAATGGGGGGGTTTAAGGGGGTTGATCTCTTGTGGGACCCACCACATAATATCCTCCCATGGGAGGTTATGTGGGGGTGGACCCCACCTCCAACTTCCCTTTGGAGTATTAAACCACTACCTACATACAAATATGTTAGTCATATTTTAATTTAATTTATTTAGAAAACCCCCAAAATTAACTGCCACCCTCAGCAAAATGCAACTACAGTAAAGGTCTCCTTAAGAAAATACCGGCGTTGCAAGTTCATTGGTGTCCTCAGATTTCAATTCCGAGCACTAGTTCAAATGATATAAAATCCCGCACGTATGTTTACTGAATGTACCCAAACAAAACTTCAGAAATTGATTCCGGACACACCGGGGCTCGGAATCATGCGCCGTTAGAAAGTGCAGACTCGTAAAATTCCCATGTATTTAAGAAAAACTTTTCCATAGGATTTTCAGGTTTTTACATATTTAATTCTATAATGGAAATAAATAATTTTATAATTACCTGAGATTTTACATTTATACATATTCAATCCATAATTATCTCCATCTCTAAGAGTTGGTGATAGAAAATAAATTACATAAGTTTGCAAGGTGGTAGTCTGTCATTAACATGATGGATAGTTTCATTCCAAGTATGATAGAGGATGATATGTATATCGGTTATTCAATTAGACATAATAAAATTTAAGTATATTAATGAATACAATGATTTTATTTTACCATAGTTGAATAATAATTGTATGAGGTGGATGAAGAGTAAAAAAACAATTGTTTGAGAACACAGACTCTAATTCATAAAAATTTCTATTGTTTACACCAAAATAATTTATAGGTTGGTATCCATGTTAGAATAATTACTCTAGGTTGTGGGGAGGGAAGTAAAGAAGTTATTTTGAAAGGGGTTGGGTGATAATAAAGTATTTGGATGTTTTTATTCGAGAAGAGAAGGGGTGAAATTCAATAAGTGGAGGAGAGTACATACTTGGAATCTTCTAGGAGAAAAATTAATACACATGTTTTAAGCATTATAAAAGATAAAAAACTATGAATTCAAAACTAAGTATTAGATAAGGTAAAAATAAGGAGAGAATATAGTAGTTGGAAATGTTTTTAGGTTATTTTATACTCATAGTAAGCCCATTTATACATTAACCATGTTAAATAATTTTTAATTTTTTTTATTATTAATGAAGAAAATAATTAATTCTAATTTTTATATAATTTTAATAATGATGATTCCAAATACTGAATCCCTTTTTCTAAATTCAATTAATTTATTTATAAAATAAACCCATAGATGTGAAGAAAGAACTATTTTAAAATGAAAATTATTCCATAAGTGTAAAATGTTTGTAATTTACAATTAAACATGAAATTAATACCAATGATCCAAATTGGATTAATAATAATATAATTTAACAATTTTAAATTTTAATCCAATTTAATTAAATATGTAAAATTTAAATTGAATCAAATAATTTAAAATTTTTAAATAGTATATTTCACTCTTCAATGAAAAATAATTCATTTTCGAAAAATCTCAAAAATTCCACCATATCCATATTGAAATATTTCTTTTAATAATAAAGATCATTTTTTTCAAATGAAATTTATAAATTTTTAAACATAATTTTTATTGTTTGTTCAAAAATATTAATTTTTTTGAAATAATAAATTTTAATGCATATAACGAAATTATTAACAAACTATAAACTTATAATAAATATGTGTTCTTTATATAAAACCATTATATATAAAATTAAAAATGGGTTTATTACGATTTATACATCGATATATAATGTCTAACATAGATCAAATATTATTAAATATATATATTTATGGTATATTACAGTTTGATAGAACTCAGTGATGTGTGTAACACAAGCTATTAATGAATTAAATATATTTGATGGATAATATTTCATAAAATATCAGTGTGTAAAATAATGTCACCCTATAAAATAATGTCTCCCTCAATACTCCATCACACTGATAAAACCAATTGATGATACTTTATCATCATCATAGCATTAGGATTCCACATATCATTGCCGAGTTGGTGGTTTTTCCACATATCATTGACCAGGTGACTAGTCAAGTTTTGTAGAACTGCCACTTTGGGATAAAAAATATCCATATGTTTTTCATCATAGAAATTATCGTTATCCAAGGGTATGACCTCTCAATTAAGTACATGTGATGGATCAGGTATGTAAATTCTAAGGATAGATACATGTAACACATCATAGACTTGAGAAAGGTTTGGAGGATGCATCAAGTGATATGAAACCGTCTCTAATTGATCAAGAATAAAAAATTGAAAGAAATATGGCTCAAAAGTACATTATATCCAAATATCATAACCTCAATCCATGTGTAAATTCATAGGAAAATGTTATCACCATCTTCATAATCTAGATCATGATGATGATTTTTATAATATCATTTTGTCGATTATGAGTTGTCTTAATGTATTAATGAATAAATGTGAAAATATATAAAATTTAATCAACTACATTAAGAAAAAATTTATTTATTTTTCTAAATTCATCCAATCATTTAAGATTTAGACACTTATTTCAGTCAATGAATTCATAAAGCTACTTCCAAATGATTTGATGAATTATTTTTTTCTTTAAAGACACAACTAGAGGACTGTGTTCATCTGAAAAAATTGATATCCAATGAGAAATATCTCTACATATCTTATAGGGTTTAAATGATTCTCTCATATTTACGGTATTTATGAGGATGATACATAGTGATGAATCTCAATTTCATATCAATTTCTTTCTCAAGAATTCATCTAAAAATTAAGTTAAATATCAGATCCCAATGAAACACAATTGAACGTGGTACTCCTAGAATCTTTATTCTTCATTAAGTTATACTAGTGAAAGATGATCCAAATAATATCATCAATTAAGGTGATGATATGTTTTGAATTTTTAAGGTTATCAACTACACCACAAACAAAATTATTCCCTTTATAGAGTTTTTCTGGAGTCCGATGGAGAAAATCAATGATGTCGGTTTTACATTTCCATTCTAGTAGAGGTATTTTTTTTAAAATACCATTATAGCCTTTTCTCTTATCCTTAAATCGGTGACATACCAAGCATCCATATAAAAATTATTCAGTATCCCTCTTCATGTTTTCCAAAAAGAAATACTGTCTCAGGTATCTTCACATCATCACACGTTATTGATGAATAACGAATGAAAAAATATGACCTCCTTTATTCCCCCCTTCATTTAATCTAATACAAATGGAACACATGAATAGTTTATTATCCTTATCATTATTATGAAATCATGATTAAAATCATGAACATTTTTCATCTTCGTATGTAGCTCTATTCCTTTAATATATGAAGATTTAATATTATCTTAGATATATGGAATATTATCATTTTATAAAGATAATCAATCCCCATTATATCAGGATTTCTATATCAATCAATTGAAAATACCATATATTGGATCTTTTGTGATCCTCATCATATTTTTTTATCATGATATTTTTACCTGAAATCATATCCCCCTTGTTCACTTTTTTGATGTGGTATTGTGCTGAGAAATCATAATCATTAATTAGCTCGAACAATCTTCTCTGGCGCATGTTCAACTATTTTTTAAAAACGTAAATTGATATAATATGATCAATATTTCAATCACACCACTAAACATAAGTATAATTAATCCATATTTTTTGTAACAGCCTGAGATTTTATGAAAAATATTCTTTTAATTTCATTATTGTCTTGTGTTGTATGCTACACCAAGATTACCTTGTGCTATACGCAACACCGTATTAGCTTGCAGTATACGCAACACTATTCTTGGATCGTGTTACACACAATTTTGATAATAGTTATTCTACGCAACATTGAGTATATATATATATATATATTCAATGTATAAATGAAATATGGTTGGATTCTATTACACGAAACAACGAAGGATTCTTGCACAACACGCAACCCTGACTTGGCTTGCATTACACACAATCACGACCTTCCTCGATAGCGTGTGTTGTACGCAATACCGGGTTTTACTAAACAACAATATATTATTATAATATTATTATGAACTAGCCGTTATGAATAGTATTAACTAAAATTTTAATTTTATAACATTATTATTCATCTTACACATTTTCTAGAACATGGTATAAGAACAAAATAAAATTTTCTGGTAAAATAAGTATTTTTCAAAAAATGCAGTTTTGCCGCCTTTTGATGGTGTACCCACTTTAAATCTAGTTTTTGACATGTTTATAAGTTCAATTTTACAAAAAAATTATTCTTTGGAATCAGGATATAAAATTTTACATTGGATAAATTTTTCATATTATTCTGATAACTTTTATATTTTAATGAATAGTAAAAACACGCTATATTTTAATTAAAAACAACTTTTTTCATCGTAATAACTTATTTGGTTATATTATAATATTAAATGGTTTTAAAGTATAAATAGAATATACTTTTATCATTTAATATAATTTATTTCATTAGAATTGATTTTACCTTGAATTCGTAGGTTAAATCAATTCAATCTTTTGCAATGTTTTAAAGAGAAACCCGTTTTATTTCGACAATGGGATTAATTTTAATTTAATTGCTGCAACTTTTGTGTATTGAATTTGGAAAAATGGATTCCATATTTGGAATCAGTAGGTCCAAATTATGTTAATAATCTACTTTTTATTTTTGGGCTTTATGAATAGTAACTACGGTAAATTTTATTTACCATAGTTAAAGGTAAATCGGGTAATTAAGGGTAATTATAAGATTATAAAATTAACCTAACACTTTCCAAAATCCTATTGGATGACTAAAAGTAGACCCATATAACATAAGGGTCGGATTAGAATCATTTTATGGACTTTTGTCTATGAAAATAACTTAATTATTATTAAAACCAAAGAAAGTGACAACATGTCACTCTCTTAAATCTTATAAGTATAATAATTTCAATTTAGTGATAAACATAATAAAACATAAAAAATGAATAGTCTCCAAAAATATAATAACATTATATACATCATGATAATTTATTTAGATTTTTTATGGATTAAATAATTATCATTAATGGTGATACATTAATGATGTAGAAATTATTTATTAAGTGAAAAATCAGTAATATAGTTTTTATTGAAATAATTATACCCATTAAAAGGCCCACAAACCTGACCCAAACTTATTTGTAGTGTATATATAAACCATAATAATCTAATGACCTAATATATAACCGTTTGGAGTCTTATAAAAGTGATTATGACACTTATATTATTTTATTTTAAATGATGCCAAAGTTCTCACCTTCTTAATTTAATAAATATAACAATTTAAATATTGTTATTTTAAGACGATAAATTTGAGTAAAAGTTTTATTGTTAAAGGTAATAGATCTATATTCATCATAGGATTTTATTTTTAATTTTTATGCAACAAATAAGTATATTAAATAATTATACAAAAATGTTGTAGTAATTATTTTATTAAGAGATAAACCAAATAAATGTTTTTAAAATAATAAAATAAATATTATATGAACTATTTAATGTGCTCCACTAATTTCCTAGACACATATGGCCTTTTATGAATCTATTAAAGATTTTATTTCGAACATATCTTCTGTATATATTTTATTTAAATTCATATAAATGAATAGTGTCAAAGTTGACACTATTGTTATTTTATAAAAATAACATATTATAAAGTTGTTTAAAAATCACAAAAATATTTAAAAATTATAAATTTAAATTTATATGGTATAAAATGTTATACATTAACCAATTATGGATAATTCACAACAAATAAGTAATTATTTTTTATAATTTAAAATTTAGAATGTTATTACCACAAATAAAATTAAATTGATTAAGTAAGGATAAATCAAGTTGATAATGTTTAAAATAAATTCCTAACATGTCTAAATTATATTGGTTAATGAGATTACAACCCTATATCATCTAATATTAGAATATGAGTCATTTTTGGAGGTTTTTAAGTGGGATTAGATTTATTATAAATTAATATTTTTAAGATCTCCAAAGGTGCCCCTCTCCTGTCTTATAAAAGGGAACCTCCTCCCTCCCTTCCTCACACTAATTTGAGCCTTCATGTTCAGAAAAACGCTGCCAAATTATCTTATCCACTTACCTAGAAACATCCTAGAGGTCCTTGTCTTCTTCAAAGACCACTTTTAGTGACCTAAGTAGAGGTCTCAAAGAGGCGCTTCAAAGAAGAGGTAATGTCTGTTACTGATTCTTTCAAATTTATTTCTTCTTCTAATTCTTCTTCTTTAGTTGTTTCATTATGAAGTAATAACATAAGTATCAATAATATACTGATATGTTATTATAAGTATGAAAAAACCCAATTTCACCATCTATCCATCCTACGGAAAACGAAATCACCGCTCGTGCGTACGTACGGAATACCGTCTCCACGCTGTGGTGTAATCTGTTTTTCCAACACTACCTTACTTGGATGGGTATAATGGTGTAAAGAATAACTATAAATAGTTATTATAACATCATACTGATTATGATATATTTTATCATCCTATCCAATTCAATTCAATAATTATGGGAATGATATCATCGCTCGTGAGTACGTACGGACTACCGTCTCCACGATGCGATGAGATTCATTCTCTATGTTAACCATTTAAGAATGATTATAACGTATATATAAGAAATAATAATGAAATATATGACATTATAAAGCTACTGGATTTATGTATATATATATATGTATGTCATCAACTTAATTACATTCAACTCAATAAGGAAACGAAAACAGCGTTCATGCGTACGTATGACCTACCGTCTCCATGAACGGTGTATTTCTTTCCATTTGTCGATATATTATATATATATGTATATTATGAATATATATTATATATAAATCATGTTTTATATTCTGGAATTAAGAAATCATTATCTAAGTAATCATATGTATAATTAAAAGTCAAAACATGAACGACAAATGAAACGATTTTACCCAAAACGCTCTTTGACATGGAATTTATAAAAGAACGGGTAATATAAAGTCATAAGTTAACCATATATGATATCATAACAATGAATATGATTCTGTAATAAGTCAATAACATTATATAAATCATTATACAGGAGGTTTGGACACTTACGAAGCGAATCAGACCTAAGGCAAGGGAAAATATCACAATCTCATTTTTACCCGAGATTGTTTATACTTTGTATTTACTGGGGTGTATTTTATCATCCACATCCATGTTCCCTCAATATGTAATATTTTTTCCATCCACCTAAAATTGTTTAAATCCAATTTTACCCTTAGATGAGTTTTTAGTAAAGTATATGAAAGGAATCTTTTATCGTTTTTCATACGAGGTACTTTTTGACTTTTTCGGCAAAAGTACGAGGAGAATGTTTTTTTAACTTATACGGCACGAACGTATTTTTACGGTTTTATAAAGCTTTATTTTCATGGAGCTTCCTCAAAAATATTTCCTGAATATTTTCAAGAAAATCCTTTTTCTTTTAAAAATGCATGACATTTTGTGAAAAGAAAACGATTTTAAAGAAGAAAGGATATTTTCCTCAAGAATTCATTTCAAGTATTTTATCAAAACCATTTTCCATCTAAAATGAAATTATCTCATATTTGTATGTTTCAAGTATAATGTCTCTATGATTTACATGGTTTCAGTTTCCTTATTATGAAATGATATCCATTTCTTTTATATGGATTATGTGATGATGGGATGATTCTTATGAAACCCATTTTATTTATTGGGTTATTATGAATAATGTATGTTTATTTTGTGGCACAAGTAAGAATGATTTCATTATGAGATGGGTGGGACCTATATCTCCCTCCAATGCATTGGGTAAAGATTTATATCTCATGAGATAGACATGGCTGGAACAGAAAGTTAAACCAGTTCAGTAATACAAGACTGGAACGAGGAGTGAACTCGATTCGGAAAGGGACTTTGTCCACTAAGATGGTCTTGCCAGTAATGCCTTGGATAGTATGGAAATCATATAATGTGCTTAATGGTTTCCAAAATTAAATGTTTTATTCCCATGCTATTTTATCATTCTTAATGTTTCTTTATGATCTATGCCTTACATACTTCCATGTCTTATGTCATTGCTCAAGCTTTTGATGTTTAAACATTATGTTCATGTTTTTTAGTTCAAATGTATACGGTATGTTTTATTTTATCCATTCTTACCCTTACTGAGAATTTGAGCTCACCCTTTTTATGTTTTCTTTTCCCCAGGATATAAAAAAAGTTTTTAGGTAAGAGAAAAAAAGGGTAAGATCTTTATGGGAGATGTTGAAGATCTTTCACCACGATTAGAAGATTACATTCCAAGTTTCCAAAGACACTAAACTATTACGGTCCTTGTGTGTCTGTTTTTTTATGTATTAAGTATTCCGCCAAAGTAATGTAATGTTCATGTACGTCAAGCTTCGGGTCTCTACATTTTTATGAAAAAATTCCCCATTTTATTAAAAAGAATGAGTTCATAAATTTTTATCATGATCTTACAATTTTCAAGATGAAGAATTTATCACCAAAGAATTCTATAAGAGAATTCTTCCAAATAACTTATTTTATGAATCAGTATACATTGAAAATTATACTCCATTATATGGTAATTTATGAATAGGATCAATATCTATCCTTATCTTTAGTTCATTGAAATTTTCCTCTCATTCATCTTCTGTATAACATTTTTACCCAGTAGAGTTAAAATTTTAAGTGTATTTGATAGGGATGAGATAGATTTTACAATGAATCTATTATATCCATCCAAACCAATAAAACTATTTATCTTAGTCACTTTTATAATTCTATGACAATGTTCAATAGCCTTTATCATTTATGGAAGTTCCAATATAGCATTTTTTGAGATTATATGAAAAACAGATTATACTTTAATTATAAAAAATTCACAATTGGTACATTTTTCATATAGATTATCCTTACAGATGTTCTTTAGTA
This sequence comes from Viscum album, assembly GCA_963277665.1. Classification (NCBI taxonomy): domain Eukaryota; kingdom Viridiplantae; phylum Streptophyta; class Magnoliopsida; order Santalales; family Viscaceae; genus Viscum; species Viscum album. The sequence continues at coordinate 964,557,786 of OY728157.1, forward strand.
CACTCTCATGTGAGCATAATTCCCTTTTTTAATATATTAATCAATAGTATTACAAAATAGAAATACTACCATGAACTAATAAATTTAATATATAAACAATGTATTAATAAAATACATGAATATTAGCCGCATTTGTATAGAAAAAGTGAATTACTATATAATAATAGTGACCATACCTTATATGAATTTTTTTCTTTTTTATATCATCCTTAAAGACCACCAATTTAAGATATCTAAAATTAAGATCATTCTGAAAAAATTATTGATTACTATATAGTTAATCATTAAAACATCAATAAGGTATAGAAGGACCATTTTCATAATTCTAACATTTTAGAATTCTTGATAATCAATGCAGATTAAAATCCATACATAATTGATTTTAACAAAATAAACTAATGAACCCTATGGAGACACACATGGATGAATAAATATATTATCATGACTGTTATGGAGTTGTATTTTCAAGTCCTATAACTCAATTGGTGAAATTATTTAGGATGTTTATGAAATAAGTGTAGCTCTATGCGTGAAATTCATTGACAACAAAAATTAATGATTTAACGAATTATAAGGAAATAATTCTATAAATAAATCAATAAATTTCTAAAAAATAGAAATATTACCGATGATGAGTTTCTCCACAACCATCAAAGAGAAATACCCATTTTAATAGGAATATAAACCCATAAAATGGATGTGATTGCAAGTTGATGTTCATATTTATCTTCACACTAGTATAAAATCATAGGATGGTTTGGAATTTCGAAAATTATTTCCCTTCCTTGGAAATTGAGTTTGGATTTATAAATAAAATTCTAATCCATTCCTAAGAAAAAATTCTATCTAACTATAGGAATAATGAAATTTTTTTCGAAAGAAAATTTCTATAAACATAAACTTGAGAATAGTCATATACATGAGGTATGATCATTGTAATATTGGGTTTTATCACTACTAATTCAAAATAAAATACATTGGTTTCATTATTAAAACTTTATGAAATTAAATAGTTATAAAATTTTCATCATGTATTCAATAAAATAAGACATTAGTTGTAATAGAGTGGAAGGTAAGTGCACCTTTCACCATGTCATTATCGTACCCCTCATAAAATATAATTACCTCATGATATTTTTTTCTATCTATAGACTTATGAAGTTTCTAGAAACAATCACTATCATTAATATCTAGTTTTTATTACAAGTAAGAACAATTCCCAAACTCTATGCATTTTGAACACTGAAGTGTTGGTGCTGTATTTTGGGGAAATTTAGGATTATTCTTATCAACAGAACACTTCATAACATATATTTAACATTAATCTACATGATAAAATTACTTTTCAAACATAAAACATTTTCTTTGACCATTAAGACAATTTAATCCAAGCTTCCTTCCAAACATTGATCATAATGGAAATCTAATCTTCTTCTAACCATGGGTTTGATAATTTTGTGTGATTTCTATATATTATTTCTTATCAAATACATGATATTTTGGGTAACTCTAATCTATATTTCCACCATGATATCAAATTGAATTATTCAATCATATCTACTATATTCCCTTATACGTAACACCATTTAGAGAGTTGTTATTATGAAACTAAAGAACCTACCAAAATTACTTTCAGTTTGGATGATAATACAAAGGCATACCTCCCATGCCTTGTAACATGTTCTTCATAGGAACTAACTAATTAATAATCCATCTACATTACCTCAAGTTATTAGATCTCCATTTCTTTTAAAGAATACCATTAATGTAATTAATGTAAAATAATATCTTAAAATCATCTAAAATCATGGTGTAGATTTATTCATTTATATTTGTATTTTTTATAAGATTTCTCAATTGGCCTTATTATCCTTCAAAATAATAGATATATAGAAAAAAATTTCATTCTCTAAATACTAGAAAATTGAAAATATCATTTTAAATTGAATTTTCCATTTCTCAGAAACTAGTGGGTCATCAAAACCACTAAAATAGAGTTTACGTTTCCATATAAATGAATCAAAATAATGTCTTTCTATAATTTTATCATTTAAAAGTTCACCATTATTCATAGGTTGATAAGGTTATGTTAAAATAAAAAAGTTTTTTTTATTCTATATTCCAAAACATTTTATTTCCTAAGAGGACAATGATAACATTTTTCGTTGTATTAGGCATTTACATGGTTCCTTAGAGTTATATACATTGAAAAAAAACCAATAATAAAATTAGAAGAAACAATTAACAAAATAGGGAACCATATATTCATGATAAATAAGTTATTAGATGTTTAAATATTGAAAAAATAATTTAAATATAGAAAAAATTAGGCATAACCTAGGAAATTAATATTCAATATCCTAAACCTTCAAATAAAGATATCACATATTGTTATATAAATATTGATTACATAACACGACTATGATCATTATAATCTTATAGGTCCAGTATCAGTGGAGAGATGGACATGTAGACAACTGGTCCGTAATTGGACCACATTATCTTCTACTAAGTTCTTCATAACTAGCTCCCTTCATAGACATACTATACAAAAATACCATCATTCATAAACATAGGAAGGGAAAATTTAGAATGTGTGACTTTAGATGCTCAATAAGGTTATGTAAGGAATATATTAAAATAACATGATCATAAGTGTATGAGAACATGGTAATAACATTTGAAAACGTTACATATAGATCACAGATCAAGAACATAAATCATGGAATAAATCATGGAAATTCATATTACATGATTCATAATGGAATCAAAGAACATAATCCATTAAAACATAGAACTATCATAGTACAATGATTTTTGGAATATACATAACTATATATTACATTATTTCAAGGATACCAATGAATACACTCATACCATGATAGGATTTTTCTAAAAAATAATGTGCTTACTCTGGGATTGGGATAACCTACAGTGTACCATATGTTTGGATTTGGATAACCTATCATATACCCTCTTATTTTTGGATTAGGAAAATTTTCTATATATCCTCTTTTGTGATTGGGATAACCTCTCATGTACCATTTGAAATCATGGAATAAAAATATTCTTCCACAAAATTAGAGGAATATATATGTGTCATCTGTTAAATAATGAAAATCATAAATATGTGTGCCAAAATATAAAAAATAATTAAATATATCAAACCCCATTAAAAGGAAATGTGTTTTATAATCATTTTTTCTTTGCATTACCATTTAAAAAGAATTGGGTTTCTCAAAAAATTCATCATAAAACAACCCTTAGGAATGAAACTGGTTTCATGTGCATCTTGTCATCCTAATATTAGACAATTTAGATAAATAATAAGGATTTTACCATTTGATTGTATTCCTAATAAAACATAAAAACACAAATGGATGTTGTCATTTATAAATTAAAATTCCACAAATAATCATCAAATCATTGTTTAGTAAAATATCCTTTCAATTTTGAAATATATTTTTTAAAATCAATTTTTTTTCCAAATATTAATGAAATTATAATATTTGATAATAACCATGGAAAATTTTATTTGAATCATTAAATTAAAGAGATGTCAATATGTTGATAATTACCATTCATGGCATACATGTTAATAAAATGATTCCATTCACATTTAATGTAAGAATTCAAAAATTCCCTATCTAGAAAATAAAGTAATAATATATTCAAAATATTATTTAAAAACTCTATCAAGTTTAAAAATTTCCTTAATCAATCATTGGGGATTACTAAAAAACATTATTTAAAATTTAATTATAAAATATCGGCATAGAAGAAAAATAATTTTCAATCAAAGAAAAATGAAATGTGGATTTTTTCATAAAAAATAATATTTCAGTCTCTATAGTCCTTAATGAAAGGAAACTTAAAGGAAAACGTCTCATAATAAGAAATAAATAAATGAGAACAATATTTTTGATGTATATTGAGAGGTAGATAATATGAATTCATAATTTGAATATTAATCATAAACTGTTACTTCCTAAAAAACTTAGAATATTAATAAGTGATTATTGAATCACTTATTTTTTAATTTAAATAAATAAAAATAAATTTTCATTATATGGTATGATTAAATGTTTAAAATTATATAAATATAGATATGAATAATATTACATTATATTTTTTTTAATGGAACAATAATTTATTAATGAATAATGTAAGTAAAGAAATAAAGTGAATTATGATGACACACTTAAAATGAAAATTTAAAAATATTTTTTTAATAATAAAATTTTATATTTTAATATAATATATTAAAAATGGTTGTGTGTATTAATTTATAATTAATAAATCAACTTTTTTTAAAATAAATTTTTTTATTGAATCTTTTAAAATTAGTTTTAATCAAAATTTATTGCGGTAATTTAAATTATATATATACATATATATATATTAGTTATGAAAGATGATATTTTCGTGTTAAAAATTTATAAATTTTAATTAGGAGTAAAATTTTTCAAAATATATAAAATTAAAAAAAATTAGAAAATTATAGTGAGTTTGATTTAATAAATTTTGAATATTAAGGCAATTATATGATACATGAAATTATAAATAATATATGTTACATGAATGTTCATATTTTAGAATCTTAAATTTAATAAAATTTAGAAATTTAAATAATTAGTAAAATTATGAAATGAATCTAAATTATTAATACACATTAATTTATATACAAAATTATGAAAATTATGAAAATTATGAAAATATAAATATTAATTATTATTATTATTATAATTATCATTTTAATCAATCGGAAAATGAATAATAAATAACAAATATAAAATATATTAAAAAAGATATTGAGATAATGGGGAATTGCGTTTGAGAATTTGTTATTTCATCGAGAGGACATAGAGGAGATCAACTTTGTTTCTTGGAGTCGAGCAGGTGGTCTCAATCATATTTTTTGGAGGAACCTATGGGTCAACCAGAGTGAAGTGAGATGATCTAGGAGGTGCATCTTCTTCTTTGTGAGGAACCAAGGACTTCAATTTTGACTAAGGGATCCTTCTTAGAAGAAGGGATCGAATGCCAAAGAAAGGATCAAGTTTGGTTTCAACTTCTATAATATAGACAATTTTTTGAATACTCAAAAGCTTCAAAGACCATATCTGAGCAATGGTCATAACAAAAGATTAGAGGTAGGAGTTTAATTTAATTTTATGATGTCATAATAATCTTGAAGAACCTATTTATCGAATCATTTTAGGGTTAGTTATTCTATATCTTGTTAGCAACACCCTATTATTGTGTTTTTTGGATTTTTCTTCTTTAATAATTTTCGACCAAATCTATGAAATATACATATTTTATTAAATTTATTCATCCATTCATCATAGTTTGTACTATGTGTGTTAATTATTTCTTTTTTTAACATTTTACATGGACATATCTCATATCAAAGTCACATCGTGAAGAAGAATTCATATAAAAAATAAGATAAATAATAATAACTAAAGGTTGTTTACTTATACTTTTTTTCTTTTCCCATGATATCGTTATACTAGAAATATAGTATATATATATATGTCATATTTCCTCATCTATATGAAATTTTAGATCATCTGAAAACCTATATTTGAATTATTATGCACCTATCATTATTTTGAAATTTTTAAAAATATGCTTTGGTCTACCGATAACGATTCTACTAATTGTATATCTATATTTAACATCACTATATGTATATAGTAATATGAGACCATTAATGATTTAGATATCAAAATCATAAGCCTCAATTTTAAAACAGAATAATTTTTTTTTATTTTAAACAATGCATTAATATAAAACGACATTCCTGGGTCATTCCCTAATATTATATAGTATAATTATGGATATTAAGAAGAAGCTCCATCACAATCTTCTTAGAACTCTAGAAAACACGATAATAGCAAGACTAAGAGACATATATAATATAGGGACCTATTTGTCGAAAAACATGGTCCTCTATTGAGGTTTGATATTAATTATTTTTTCCATGATTTTAACTTCATATGAAATTATTATTAGGAGTGTAATAATAATTATTTAAAAAATAATATTTTTAATTCCATAATTTTTTTTTTTTCAGAATTTATAATATGTTTTAATAAAATCAGTAATGGTGTAATCTATTCATGTATATGTTATTTTTAATGATTATTAAGACATTCAATTCAAGACTTCTAATTGTCAATTTATTTTTAAGTAATGGTGAATACATATAAGTATATATTATTTTCTAATTTCATGTTAATATATTCAATACAATATACATATTGTTTATTCAATTTCATTTTTTTTGTGAATTATAATTCCATGCTCCTAATTTTTAAATATTGTTACATTAATTTTTTAAACATATATTTCAATATTATAATTTAAAATTATGATAATATGGAATTACATTACATATAAAACATAATTTTTTCAATATCAGGTATTCTATTAACAAAATGAATGTATTATTTTCATGTAATAGAAGTGTGTCATTTCAAGTTATCACTTTTTTTAAACATGTCATTCATGAACATAATTATGATCATATTTATTTATTTTTTCAAACATTATATATATATATATATATATATCTGTGTGTGTGTGATTATGTATTTATATATATATATATATATAAGAATTAGCATGAATTATATTATTCATTTAAACAAAACCACATTCAAAATGAATTCTATGAGTTTTATGAATGAAAATTCTAATACATGAGTGTTAATGAATTTAAGGTAATGTTATTTTTCAAGATATTTGGTTTTTCAAATATAGCGTATGTTTTCTTATGAAATTATATATATAAAAAAATTTATATGTATTTAAACATGTAAAAATGAATTTAAAAGTTTAGAAATTAAAAATATTTAGTGTAAATTTTTTATATATATAAGTCTTAGAAAAAATGCTTTATAAATGTTCTCACTTGAACTTTGTAAACATGATTGGGAATTGGGGAGAATGTTCCTCCCCCTCAAAGTGGTTATGGATAGATAATATAAAGAGTTTCAAGTGGCCCCATCATTTTTTCCTCAAAGCATGCTTAATATTTTCTGATAAATCACAAGATTATTTTAAGAACAAAAGTATTTTAAAAATTATTATTATTTTCCAAGGGAAAAAATTTTTATTTTCCAAGATATAATTTGGAATCCCCAACATTATAATTTGAAGTATGTTTTCAAATTAGTTTTCAACGGATTTTCAAAGAAGGTTTTTTTCAAAAATATTTATTAACTTGTTTTAAAACTCTTTATTTGGAAATTTAGTCCACATCCCATTATTGAAAAATATTTTCAAAGGTTTCTTAGAAACTTTAAGGTGGGTGGATTTACTTTTGGTGTTGGAAAATAATATATGAGATATTCATTTTATTCTAATTTTTTGAAGCTGCGATAAATTGTATAATGTTGTCTAATACTTCAAATCAAGGACTAAAAAATGTACTCGAATATATAATGTATTGTGTAATTTTAAGTTATATTGTATAAAAATGATATAAACCTTATTTGTATCACTGAATATAGAAGTGCATGTTCCAGGTCATTAAATTTGGTATCAAATGAAAGTTTATAAAATATTGGGGATTAGTCATTGTCATTTGAGTGAAGAAATGTATGCAACATAAATTTATTTTAAACATCTAAGTAAATACTTGTACGAATATATATGTCTATTCCTTATAATTCTGATTATGGAAATTTAAAATTCCATTATGTCCAATGAAAAAATTATGAGGGAATAATTCTTTGTTGGGGGGGGGGGTGAATGTAACATCCTTAAAATTTTAGAATATTAATAAGTTCTTATTATTTGTGTGTTTATAATATAAAAAAATCCTAACAAATTTTCTTTATTAGTTATGATTATGTTATTAATATTTTACAAAAATACGTATAAATAATTTTACTTTATATTATTTTTAAATAAAAATTAATTTCTCAAAAAATAATTATAGTAAATAAATAATGAGATTTATGACAACACACTTAGAATGGTAATTTCATAATAATTTTTAATAATTAAATTTTATCTAGTAATTTTTTTACAAAAAAATGGTTATGAATATTAAGTTATCATTAAGAAATTAATGCTTTGATAAATTATTTTCTTTCCAATTATTTTTAATGTTTGATTATAAAAAAATTTATTTTTTTAATTAATCTTTTATACATATATATATATATATAATATTTAATATTAATGATAATGTTTGGTTAAAAATATACAAATTATAATTAAAAGTATATAATTATATATATATATATATATGAAATAATAATTTAACATAATTAAGATAATTATAATGATTTTTATTTAATAAATTATGAATATTAATGTAATTATTAGATATATGAAATTATAATCAATATAAGAAATTTTAATGTTCATATTTTGGAATATTATATTTAATAAAATTTATAAATTTAATTAATTATTATATTTTTTAAATTAAAATAAATTATGAAAACGAAAATAAAATTATATATGAAATTATTAAAAATTTTGAAATAAAAATATTTTTTGTATTATTTATTTTAAATAAATCGAAATTTGAATGATATATAACAATTATTTCTTTTATAGAAAATGATATTGATATAATAAGGGAATCAGGTTTCAGTTTTTGGGTTTTGTTGAGAGGAAAAAAAGGGGACCGACTTCGTTTCTTGGAGTTGAGAAGGAGGTATGAATCTGATTTTTTGGAGGAACCCATGGGTCCAGCCAAGGAAAGGCAGCTAAGAAAGGTGATGAATATTATTCCTTTCAAGTAACCAAGGAATTTGATTTTGACTAAGGGATCAAGCTCTCATAAAGTGATTGGCCTCCAAAAAATGCTTTAGGTTGGGTTTTGACTGCCATATGTTAATCGGTTTTTGAACACCGATATGCTTCAATGACTAGATCTCAGCGAGGGTCTCAATCGATGATGAGATTTTTTTGAGTATTTTTATTCTTAGGTGTTCTGATTTTCCTCAACAACCTATTTCTTGAATCATTTCATGGTTAATAAATTTTAATGTCATCAGAATCACTCTGTTTTTTTGTGATTTTATTCTTAGAAAATTTCCACTAAATCAGTGGAATATTCATATTTTCTTTGATTTTTTCTTTATTTATTCATCATTTATCCAATTTTCATCAATTCTTTATCTGTCAAAAAATTTAATGTGGCGATATTTCAGTTCAAAGAAACTTATCGAAGAAACATTCAGATAACAAACAAGATAAATAATATTAATTGTAGTGTATTTGATTCATATTATTCATTTTTTCTCTTAAGATCATTCTATATAGAATATATATATATATAAGTTTGATATTTTTCTTTACTAGTATCAATTTTTTTATCAGATAAACACCTAACTTTGAATTTTTGTTTAGATGTATTTGTATTGATATTTCTACAAATCTATGTTGGTTTGGTAACAGTGGTTCCACTAAATGTATATATATATATCATCATTTTACGTATACAACATTATGAGACCATGATTTATTCAGATATTCAAATCTTAAGCCATAATTTTCCAATAGAACTCAATAATTTCATTTTAAACGATTCATCAGTATAAAATGATGTACCGCGTTCTACTTTTAATAATATATTTGAAACTTATGGCTCTAAATAGGAAGATGCATCGACTGCTTAGAAAAATTATAAAAATAATGTAAAGAGGTACTCTAAGAGAAATAGAGATGATAGGGTCCTCTTTTTACAGGAATATATACTTCTTCTAATGTATGAGATTAGTAATTTTTAATACTTTTTTTATGTTTATATAAAAATTCTTATTAGGGGTGTCATAAGTTCCTTATTAATATTCTATTTTCAAATCCTTATATAGGAATTTATTTTCATAATTTTGATCATGTTTTAATAAAATTAGTAATTGTGTAATATATTCTTGTATATATTATTTTCAAACATTATCAAAACACTCAATTTAAGTCCTCTAATCTCAAATTTATTTTTATTTAAGGGTTTACACATAAAAGTATATATTATTTTAAAATTTAAAGTTAAACTAATCAATCACACACACATACATATATATATATATATATGATTCATTTAATTTTTTATGTTCATTTATTTTTGTAATGCTTTCAATTTCTTTTTTATAATTATGTAAATTAGTTATAATACTTCTTTAAAACATATATTTTACTATTATAATCTCAAATTATGATTATATGGTATTAATTTATGTACAAAACTTAATTTATTCACTATCTTTTATATTATGAAAAAATGGAAATATTATTTTTTATAATGGAATCATATCAATTCACATTATAAATTTTATACAAAGTCATTCAGGATAATAATTAGGGCCATATTTATTGATTTTTCATGACATTCCATATAGAAATACACACACACACACAGATATATATATATATATATATAAATTTTTATACATATTATTAAACAAATATATATATATAAGCATGATGGTTTGATAAATTATTAAGTTTTAGGAAAAAACACTAAAAATGTATTGTATGAGTTTTATGAATGAAATTATTAATAATTTCATGTTAATTAATTTATGAAAATTGAAATTTTCATTTTATTTTGTTGCGTATAATATAGAAAATGTTTCCCTATGAAATTATATATATAAAATATAAAAATGTAGGTAAATAGTTAAAATTGAACTACAATGTTTAAAAAAAACTGGTAAGAAATATATATATATATAAGGAAAGAAAAAAACATTTTACAAAATTTTTAACTTGGATATTATAACATGATATGTAATTTGGGACTGAGACCGTCCCTCAGAAAGTGGGTAGACCCAGGCAACATACAAATTTTCAAGTGTCTGCATTGTTTTCCCCCAAAGATTGTATTATGTTTTATTATAACTAACTACATTATTTTATTAAGAAAATAATTTTCATTATTATAATTATTTTTTAAGGGTAACAAATATGTTTATGAAAATAATAATTTTAATACCACAAAATTATAATGTGAATAAAATATTCAACTTAGTTTACAGAATTATTTTCAAGAAGGTTTTTTCAAATTGATTTTTTTCATTGGTTTTAAAAATCCTTAGTAAACAATTTAATGCAAATATCATTATTTAAAAATATTTTAATAGGTATATTTTAAATTCTAAGATAGACAACATTACTTTTTGAGTTAGCATATATGAAACGAGATAGTCATTTTCTATAATTTTTTACATTTTTGATAAATTTTATATTATTATCCAATTTATCAAAAACTTGATAGAAAAAAGGTCCTATATTATTCTGTTAATTTTGTAATATTAATATATAATTAATTAAAAATATACATATTATTTCTATAAATGAATCCCAAATAGTGTGTTCTAGGTAATTATATAAAAAATCAAGATCAATAATGATATTGTAACATAAAACTTTCAACACATGGTATCTTTTGAATCATAAAACCCATGAAATAAAGAACCATATATTCATATTTATATCCCACAATTTTCATGATATTAATTATAAAATAACATAATGTTATGTATAAACATGACCTAAAATAAAAAATTGAAAATATGGCATGTGTCCCATTGAAATAAGAGTGAGAAAAAAATACATTACATCAAGTCTCTATGTCATAATAACATGGTTGAAACTCTTATATAATTTTTATATTTTTATTATAAATCTACATAAGATCCATTTTCATATATATGATACCATATATGAATTAATTTTATCCTCTTAACACCCATTTGTAAATAATTCCTTATTAATAATAGAATTTTCTGTATTGACTACAATTATTTCACGTTTGTTTTTTATTATTATTATTATTAGTGCTATTACATTGATCATAGTTACCACTTATCTTGAATGATGAAAATGAAATAAATATAATATATATTATTTATATATGTATTTGAAGTAATCCATTTATGTTAATGATAGAAAATAATTAAATAGTTTATAAAGATGGTTGGTGGTATGTATGCATGAACACCTTTTCAATTATCTCTACAGAAGTAATAAAAGAAATTTAAATAATATTTATCCTTTATAAATTCATTTTTGATTCTTATATATCAATGAAATTTATTAAATATATCCTTATTACCAACAATGATCATATAATATGATAAATAGTTCATATCGATTCATAGAGGCACCAATCAATAAGTAAGCATAAACGATGTTATCGTTTTCCCAATGATTGGTAGGTAAGAAGGTAGAAATGATTTTCGAATTTAATTACTCTAAAAAATTCATAAATATCATTCATAAAAATAAACTCAATCAATATAACTGTCTATCATATGCATTTATTAAAAAGGTATTACATTTATTTTTGAGGGGGTATCCCTTTGTACACATGATCAACTATTTCATTCCCCATTTGATAGAGGTGGATATGAATACAGGTTATTCCATTAACATATTAAATTCTAAATGTATGGTAGAAAATCCTGATTTTATATTATAATAATTTAATATTATATGGAATATGTGTAAGAAGAAATAAAAAAATTCTTTATAAAAAATCATACTTATTCTTCATATAAACTATTTTGGTTATCACCAAAATCATTGATAAGATGGGATTCCTACTCTAACTAAGTAAATAATAAAGTGGGGAGGGAATTAAGGAAGATATGTTTTTAGGGATTGGATAAAAAATGGGTTTGGATGTATAAAGATGAGGCCATTGGGTGTTATCTTTTATAAGGGGGAGAGAAGACACATATGGAATTTTTTAAAAGAAAAATTTATACCCACATCTTACTGCTAAAAAAATACTCCAGAATTTATCATTATCAAATAATAGATGACTTAATATTGATATATGGGTATAAAATAGGAGTTGGATGAATATTTTAGTTCATTTTTTCACTTATATTTTTAGTTTACACCCACATATACCCATTTTAGCCTTAATCTTAGTAATTATGTTTTCAGTTTTAGTAATAATTATGACCAATAAAAAAGTAGAAATAATTATATAATAATAATGATTTTGATTCAAAATTCACAATGCTTTTTTACTAAATTAAATTCACATATGTGTATTAATATATTGACATGTTCCTAGAGAGCTTGAAGTTAGTGTCTATAACCATTACATTGGCATGATTACAAAGAATAAAATCTCGTTGGACCAAAGATTATAGTAGTCTTGGTAAAATAGATACATACATGAATCCTGAATAAACAATGAATACATTGATTAGAACGTATTTTTTTTCATTTGAGGATAACATTATTCTATATAGTATATCTATCCATATCTCTCATTGTACGATTCTTAGATTTGTTGGGGAAGGAAACAAAATAAGGGTGATCTCAAATTCCTTGAAAGGGAAAATTATAATAGATGAAATAATGAATAGAAGATAATTATAATTAGGTAAAGATAAATTACAGAACCCACATACCCTGTAGTCAGAAAACTATGAATAAAGTTCATAAACAATATGGAAAGGAAATAATAATAAACACATGCCATTCAATATACTTGAAAGGTAAAATTAATATAGAAAGGTAAGAAACTTAATCACATTAAATTTAATAAATAAATTGAGAATAAAACAAATCCATAAACATTTTCATATTGAAAATCTCATGGATAAAAAAAATTGAATCAAAATGAATGAAATCATTAATTATTAAAGATCATGTATCAGGAACATGGACCACAATTCCGTCAAGATCTATACTCAAGATATTTTATGTATATGGGTTGAAATCTGTCTATTATCTATAGAAACAAACTTGAAGGGTTTGCCACCAACTAATTTTTTCTCATGTGATTTTCAATGCATCCAGGGGGGGTGGCTATATAAAGTTTGGACCCAAACCATCACTACATATCGAAATCATTCCTTTTATATAAAATAATTATTTTTATAAAAAAAATGTGGATGATCTAATATCCATATTAAAAAAAGAATACAAGTTTCTCAAAGTTTCCCCAAATAATAAAATAACTTTCAAAGAAGACAGCTTATGGAAAACTGTATAGGATTTAGGAAATAATATTATCATGTCAAAAAGATATAAGTAAATGTGGTAAATTAAATTTACAATGATCAATGGAAATTTCATATTTCAAGGGGACTAAAAAGAAATCAAATATGTGAATGTCAATATTGTCCTTGGAAAAATCAATCATAAACCATCTAGAGGGGGGATAATGATGATATCAATACAATATATCACTAGTGGAGTAAAATTAAAGGGATTTTGTGGTTGATGAATATAAATACTATAAAAAGATCTTTTACAAATATTCTTGAATAAAATATAAATTTTTTGAATTTTTTTTAAAACAATTTATCACTCAAAGTCACTATTGCCATCATTTTGAATAGAATGTAACATTTTAAACATGTAAATGAAGTTCAAAATAAATAATATTTGGTAAATATATACATGTAATATGAGGTAAAATGATACTTCCTATTACATGGTTAAAAGGTTTGAATAATACTTGTTTAGAAAGAGATATGAAGATTCCATTATAAACATTGTTAAAATACAAAAATGGCAAAAAATTATTTATGAAATCATTTTGGAAGGATAAAAAATATTTTTTGAAAACATGTTTAGAAAAAAAAAGTTTTTAGAAGAAAGGAGTCTCTGAAATAAAGGGAGAACAACATTTGGCTTTACTAAAAGAATTCAAAACCTTTTTAAGTATGAAGAGTGAAAAAAGGATAAAAATACTTGAAAAAGGCCATGAATAACTAGATAAGTGTAAAATTAAAGGGTTTATTGAAAAATGGTATTATAATTTTCTTTTATTGGAAATGAAATATCATTAAAATTATTCTTTTTTGAAAATAATATTTAAAAATTCTAAATTGTCCTGTACTACTTTAAACATTTTAAATCCTAATACTCATGATGGAATAAAATTAAATAACAGTTTTAAATACCATTAAGATAAAAGTAGTAATTATATAACATATTATAAGGGGATTTATATACACTACAAAAAATAAGTAAATTGTGAATATGACACTTATCCCAAGATTCAATAAAGTTACATGAAAATCCCTTACCTTGAGTCCAGTTGGTCTCTTGTGTCTTTATATTCATGTATAATAAAATTATGTTAATTATTTACTTTATTTGGAACCTTTTTCATGTTTATCATTACTATTATTTCAAATATTACCATGTTTTGTACAACTACTCAAATAATTATGTTTATCATAAGAGTTTTTACCAAATTCGGATTACGTTTTTAAAAAATTATAGGTAAACTATTGTAAAAGGGGTCATAATATATCATCTCTAAAATAATTATCACATTAATATATTATATTTACAAATAAATTAGACTATTAAAAACAATAATTTAATATGCTTATAAAAAATAAACCAAGGGTATAATCATGGAGACTGTAGGCCCTACGTACGCATGAGTAATGTTCCCATTTTTCAATAATCGCTACTGAAAGAAGGTATGTAACATTAATATTTCTAGAAATCTATTTATATAATAAATACCATATTATATAATCATATATACTTAAATATATAGTTAGGTTATGTTAAATTAATCACATCTTGTCGAGGATATGGTAGTCCACACATCCACGAAATACGTTATCACTTTTTATGTGTGTGAAAGGGTAGTAAAGAAAATGATATATATTATAACCGTAGGAAGATTATTATGTAATAAATATCATATAGATATTGTTTATGTAACATTTTTTAATTAAAAAAATCTTTTATAAATTCCATGTGTCTTGTGATTGAATCAAACTGCATTTTGGAGGCTGTAGTCCGCACTTCCACAAACGATGTTATCATATTTACAGAAAATGCTCACCATAAAGGTATTTCGAATATAAAAAGTACATAAGAATACGTTAATTATAAAAATAATATATATCATATATAAATATAATGTCTATCATAATTTCCACTATCATTGGTGGTAAAGAAAGAAAAAAAAATCATCATTTTGTGAGGTAATAGTTCTCCATACACATAAACAAAAAGTGTTTTACCCATTTGATGGAAGTGTTTGTATTTTTAGGTCGAAAAATTAATAAAAAAACATATAAGTATATTTAGGATTATTTTTGTGTTATATAATAATAGAATAATATGATTTTAGTGGGGGTAGGATGTATATAATAATAAAAATCTTGAGGAAAAATGTTACACCTTCTTTGGGAATCTCCATTCAGGTTGCACCAAAGGGATTCCTTGAATGGGGTTAATAACCAAGGGATACTTCTAGGATGAGTTTATGTATTTGAATGAGATATTGTTTAGTTATTTTTCAATCCAATTTTTTAGATAGGTGTGATAATGTGGGTGGCTTTAGTTCCTTTTTAAAGTGGAGGAGGAGTGACACTCTTATAAATTTTGGAAAAGGGTGTTCCACCCACGTTTTTCCCATTTAATGTGGATCAAATAATGATCCAAATTAATTAAATTGGATTATTGGGTCGATACATGTCCTTAAAATTTATTTCAGACAACTTTATTGTTAATCTATGCCTCAATTTTAATGATAAGTACTTTGTAAAGAATTTTTTTTTCTCTTAATCAATTTAATTAATTTTTATTTCATTCAGTAATATTTTTTTTAAAAAACTATCTTGAAATTATTATACCATAAAAATTATTCTTATTATAAATATTTAATCAATTTTAAAAAATTCCAATCAAATAATTAGAAGATTTTAATATAAAATTAATCCTACTGATGGGATGGGAATGGAGGGTTTTAAAGTAAAAACATCGAAACATTTCTTAAGTTTTATTTCAAATTTGAAAGTTAATTTGACACAAATGACATAAATTTGATTATTTAATAAAATATTTATATTATTAAACTTTGAAACCAATTTAAAATATAATTTATCCTTATAAATAAAATATATGAAAAATCAGTTTTGAATTAAAATTCACTTCTTTCACTATTCATTAAAAAAGTAAAATCTCACAAAAAAATACCAAAAAATCATCCTAAGCTACATTTAATGTTTAAATTTAAAATATTAAGTTAGTTATTATATATAAAATCAATAAAATTTGAAAAAATTGTATTTAAAAATATTTCTTCATTAAGAGGTGATAAAACTACCTTTATAAAAATATTGATCTCCGAAATAGTGATCTTGTTCTCATCATATTCTTATAAAATATATTAGATGAATGTAAAAAATATTTCATTTAATAATAATATATTTTTATATATATATTACATTTATATCACTATCTAATTTTAATTACTTTAATTTGTTAGGATAAATTTCTGGTTGTAAAAATACTTTTCAACAAAAAACCCCCCTTTATATTCAACTAGTTTTTGTACTAATTTCTAATTAAACTGTAACCAATGAATTAAATATATATTTATTAAACAATATATTTTCTTAAGTTATATAATATAATTTCTAAGGAATAATTTTAATGGATAGGTTACGTCTTATTATTTTAAATAATAATATTTTAATAATATATTATTGCTTGGTAAAACTAGGTATTATGTGTAACACAAGTCAGTGAATAAAATTATTCTTGTGTGTGACAAACACTATAAGGAATTGGTCAGGGTTATCCTCAAACATGGAACCTGACCTTATCTGTCACATACTCGAAGTCCGTTCTCGATCCTTATAGGCTGGCGACAAGCAACCAGGCATCAAACAACAAAATAGAGGGAACAATTTCTCCCAACCTAAAAAAACACAATTATTATATTTATATATACACATGGAACAAAAGGAATTGTGAAATTCTAATAAAATATATATGCCATAATAGTGAGAAAATATTAGAAACAAAATGACTGTAAAATTATCAAAACTCTCCAATACATAAGTCCAACTGCGAAGGAAAATAATCGAACAACTACTCCATGTGATGGTGTGGAAAAAATCCTACCATATCACAACCAACTACCTGACTTAGTTAACACAAAACTTCACTACCTCACTATGGTGCCTAGCATTTCTTGGCATTAGAGGACATACAATGTTCTATGCACCACTGAATATGTTCACAGGGTGTGAGCTAAGAGGCTTAAAAGGATCCCACCCAGGTGTTCCATAACAAGTATCTATATAGAAATTCATGTATTCTCCTTTTAAATATAAAATGGATTGATAAGTAGTAAATTAGTTTTATTGAAAATATGATAAACATTACTTCTTTTCATATTTTAGAAACAAAATAAGGTATATCAATTTCAAAAAAAACCCATTTCTATATGATCTTTCACAAGAATAAACATGCATATAAAAACAAAATCAGAGAGACAATAAATAAAAATACAGTAGAAAAAGTATCATCCCCAAGGATAACTATAGGTTAGACTAACAGACTATGGAGAAAAGGAATACCCCATGAGTAAACCACCCATAAAATTTTCAATACCAGTGACCTAAACCAATGGTCCTAGGAAATAGAGGAAATCCCCATGAGAAAACCACCTGATAATTACAAAAAATAGATGATGGACTCAAGATAAACCTTCCACCTAAGTACCCATGGTAACTAATGTGGTCATTTTCACATTTTATTTAAATTATTTGAAAACCATTTCTAAACGATTTCACAAATCCATTTCAATGATTTGAAAATACCCCTTTTCATTCCATTTATCAATAACGAGGGAAAATCATTTTTCCTTCCAAACACTTTTCAACACACACAAAATAATCAGGTAAATTCCATGTTTTAATGAAGGAAGAAACATAAGGTTCATTAATATATCCTAGATATGGGACCACCTACCTCAAAACTCAGGTCGTACATGGCCGCAATAGGATTCAATGACAATGAAAACCCAATGATGTCAATGAAGGCCATATAATCCAATCCAAACATCTCAAGATTGATCTAATTAAGAAGGAAAGTAAGTGGAGAAGGGGAAACACCACCGACATCAACAACGAAAATTCTCCACACCACAATTGACAAAGGAATGACATTCATAAGGATACCACGCAAAAAATCTTGGAAAAAGACAAGAAGAAACACCAATTTAGATCAATGGATCTGATTACTCAACTAAATAGCACTTTTGTGATCAATAGCAACAAATAACCAGAATTATTACTCACCTAGAGAGACAAATAACAACTGTAACAAATATTGAACATTGAAAAAAATCATTCAGTAAGGAATAATGAGTTTAAAAATCATCGAAGAAGAGATTTGGTTTGAGAAAAAGGAGAACACGCCATCAAATGTGCACGAAAAAACTCAAAAGTCACCCAAAAACTTCTATACCTAAGGAATTACAGGATGTGTATCTTTGTTACATGTCATAAAACCCACAATGTTCTAGTATGAGGAAAAATACATAGCCTCAAATTAAAATTTTGATATCTAAATTACTCATGAAATTAAATAAATCTTTACATCATGTAACCTTTCACAATGTCAATCCCTTTCATGGATTAAACCCAGTAACTATTACAAATCATGTAACCTAGTTAAACATTGTGAAATACTCCTACAAACTACAAAAATACTAGATCAAGTATATATTCCAACAAGTCAATGAATTCACCATCACAGGTATCCTTCTAATTCCTTCTCGGCCCTATATAGACAATGAAAAAGGGAAAACCACTATGAGGTTAAAGATGCACCTAAAAGATCGGTAATGTGATGTTACAAACTCACCACCATAAATACATTACATCCCTAAGAAGTCATGTGGAAGAAATAATCCCTAGACAATGATGAGGTCACTACTCCCTCATCAACAATTCACAGTCCAAAGTATCATGGGAATCTGATCCATGTCTCTATAGAACTCTCACTGATGAAATCAAATTCCCATGAATGGACATCATTTGAGAGTCAACGATCTCAACTGGTTTCTCCAAAAAAATATAGATCTAACTAAATATCATTCAAACTAAAAACAAGAGAAAAATCAGGATGATACATCCTCATCTGATACATGTGTAAAATATCATGAATACCTATCAACTGAATGAACAATGATAACCGATAAGTAACCTATCCCATTCACTCAGTGTCCTCAAATGGTCTATCATATCTCGAATCCAAATTTAAAATTTTAACAAGAATAAAATGAACTAAATGAGGATAAAAATTCATGAATACCCATTCACCAATGTAAATCTCCAAAGGATGATTCCAATGATCTTCATATGAATTCGGTCGACTCTGGGCTATAGCTAGACATCGTTGTACATCCAGAATCATCAAAGATGTCTCCTAAACCAAAATTTTTATGTAATACCCCAAGATTTAATGATATGTATTATTTTAATGTCTTGTGTTATACACTACACCAAGATTAGTTTTCTCTATACGAAACACCATATTAGCTTGTAGTATATGGAACACTATTCTTGGCTTATGTTGCACACAATTTCAAGTTCTTTTGATAGAATTAATTTCATGAAACACTGAGTATATATTTTGATCAATGTATAAAATAATTAGGATTGGATTATGTTATACGCAACACCAAAGGAAGCTTTCACTACACACAACACTTACTTGGCTTAAGTTACACGCAATAGTGACCTTCCTCCATAGCTTGCTTTGTACACAATACCAAGTTTCACTAAACAATGATATAATATTAAAATTTTATATAACTAGAAATTATGAATAATATCAACCAAATTTTAAATTTTATATAAAATTATCATTCATCTTACACATTTTCTAGAACATGATATGAGAACAAAAAACATTTTTCTAATAAAAAAAGCATTTTTCAAAAAATGTTGTTTTACCGCCTCTTGATGGCGCACCAATTTTAAATATATTTTTTCCCACATTTATAAGTTAAATTTGAAAAATATAAACTTCTTATTTGTAATAGGAATATAAAAATTTACTTTTTCTGAATTTTTGATATTTTTCTAAAAAAATTTAAATTTTAATGAATAGTGAAAAATACTACATTTTAACTTGAAACTACCTTTTTATCTAATTTATTTATATAGTTATATTATCTTTTAATTGGTTTTAAAGAATAATTTGATTATATTTTTATAATTTAATACAATTATGATCATTACAAGTAATATCACTTTTAAATTTAACATAAGAACATGTCAATCTTTTGATATTTATTTTTTCTTAAAAACTAGCTTTTTAGTTTTGACAATGAGATTTAATTTTAAATTAATTTCTATAAGTTCAATGTTTTGAATATAGAAAAATTTATTCCATATTTTTAATCATAAGATTCAATTTGTCTAAATATGTACCTTTTATTTTTAGGGATTACAAATAGTAACTTCAGTAATTATTTTATTTACCATGGTTAAAAGGGTAAATCTAGTAAATGATTGTAATAAATAATATTATAATAATATTAAAATACCCTAACACATGTACTAATCCTATTTTATGAGATATTTTCAATCTTTGGAATCCTTGGGTCGATTTTGGGACCCCATGGATTCACTTGGATGTGAAAATGTCATTTTATAAGAATTAATTTTATATAAAGATAATTATAGCCTAAACATATATCTCTCACTAAATCTATTTTAATATAGGTTTATATAGATGAACTCTATCACTATAAATATTAATTAAAATATAAAAATATTTACTACATCATTTGATTTTATTTATAATTTTTAGACATTAGATAAATATATTTATTTATGACACAATTAGGATGTACTAATTACCTCAATAATGAAAGATTCAAATAAATGAAATTATAAATACTAAAATAAATTTAACATGACTATTTTTATTCCATAAACGAATTTTATATAAGAAATTGACATATTAGGGACGATTTAATTCATTTGGTTCTATGGAATAATGTTTCAAGGATTTTTAGAAAAATTCATGTCTGAATAGTATCCAAAATTGACATAATTCATAACTTAAAATATAAAATAGTTTATTATATGATATAAAATTATGAAAAATATAATATTCGTATAAACAGTTAATATAATTCCAAATATGTCATAAATAACTATTTTGGGTCGTTTGACATTATATGGTAATTACATTAACCCACAATGTGTAAATAACATGATATCACAGTAATATTAAAAAGGGTAAAATAGGGGTTAAACAAAAAAGACAAGGATACACAAATATTAAAAACTTGTCAAAAAATTACTGGGAGACGGGTATTATAACAAAAAATCTATTATATTATAATTAAATATTTTTTTACCATATTAAATCTAAATTTAATTTATAAGAAATTAATATTTTAAGACTTTTCTAAAGTGCCCCGCTTCTCTCTTACAAAAGGGAACCTCCTCCATCTCCTATTAACTCTATCTTGATCATTAAATATCAGCCAAAACCTGACCACTTTTCTTCTAAAATTACCTAGTAACATTATAGAGTTGATTGTATTCTCAAAAGACTAACTCTGGTTCCCTAAGAGGAAGTTTAAAGGAGGCACGTTGAGGAAGAGGTAATCTCTTCTACCGATTCATTCAAATTTCTTTCTTTTTCTACTTCCTCTTTATTAGTTATTATATTATAAATTAATAACATATGTATCAATAATATAATTATATGTTTTTATAAATATTAAACAATAGTATTTTACCTTCTATCCGTCCTATTAAAAACAATATCACCACACGTACGTATGCACGACTCACCATCTCCACGTCGTGGTGTAATCTGTTTTTCACCACCACCTAACTTGGATGAGTATAATGGTGGAAATAATAAATATATATGATTATTATTACATGATACCAATTATTATATATAATACACCAGCCAATTCAATACCATTCAATAATTAGGGGAATGATATCATTGCTCATGCGTACGTACGACTTTCCGTTTTTACGACACGATGAGATTCATTCTCCATGATAAGCATTCAAGAATGATTATAAAGTATATATAATTAATAATCATGAAATAAAATACATAATAATTATACTGGATTTATTTATATATATATGTCATTTAATTACTTCTATTCAATTTAATAAGGAAATGAAAACAACATTCAAGCGTACGTACGACCTACCGTCTCCATGAACGGTGTATTCCATTTCATTAATCTACCTATTATATATATATATATATATATATATATATATTTATATACGGAATATATATGTTATATAAATCATGTTTTAAAATCTGGAAGTACATAAATCATGATATAATTAATAATATCACGAATAACAATTCAATACATGTACGCCAAATAAAACCATTATTACCCAAAACGTTGCTTTAACATGGAATTGAGAACTGAACGGGTAATATAATGTCGTATGTGAATCATATATGATATCACAAATATTATTATGGTTCTGTTACAACTTAATAATATGTTTAAACCCACTATACAAGAGTTTCTGACAAATACAGATGAAATTGGACCTAAGGTAGGGGATAACTTTGCAAATCTCATTTTTATATGAGATTTTTTACACATAAGTATTTACTGGGGGTATATTTATCATCCATTTCCATGTTTTATAATATTATTCTCATAAAACTTTTACAATTAAAATATGTTATTTTAAATTTACTTTTACCCATTTTGACTTTTACTATAAGGTTTGGAAGGAATCTTTCTTACGTTTCCCATTTGAGGTACTTTTTGACTTTTCTTACAAAAGTACGAGGAGAATGTTTTTTAACTTATATGGAATGAATGTATTTTTATGGTTTCATGATGAATTAATTCCATGAAGCTTCTTCTATGTTATTTCAAGTTAATTTTTTCATAAAAATTTTTCTTTTAAAATTGCATAAAATTTAGGGAAAAGAAAACATTTTTGAAAAAGAAAATATATTTTCCTTAGGAATTTTGTTCAGGTGTTTTATCAAAATTACTTTCTATCTAAGATATCACTATTAAATAGATTTATGTTTCTATCCCTATTATAACTATGACTGGATTATGTTAATGATGAAATGATCTTTTGTATGTATTATATTTTTATGTAATTATGTTTAATAAAATCCATTTTATTTCATGGGTTATGATATGATGAATGATTTATGTTTTTGTGGCACATGTAAGAATGATTTCATTTTAAGATGGGTGGGACCTATATCTCCCTCTGATGAATTGGGTAAATATTTATATCTCATGAGATTGACATAACTAGATCTACAAGTAAATCTAGTTTAGTAATATAGGATTGGAATGACAAGTAAATCTGGTTCAGTAATACATGGATGAAATGACAAGTAAACCTGGTTTAGTAATGAACTATGTCCACTAATATGGTATTGGAAGTAATTCCTTGTCTACTATAGAAATCATAATATGTTCTTATTATTTTTCCAAACTTACATGTTTTATTCCAATTATATTCTATCATGGTTAATGTTTCTTTATGACATATTCCTTATATATTTCCAAGATTTATTTCACGAATCATGAGTTTGATGTTTTTTGTTCATGTTTTTATGTTCAAATGTTTATGGTTTATTTTATGTCCTCCACGTTTACCCTTACAGAGAATTTGGGAACACCTTTTCAATGTTTTATTTTCCTCAGTATATAATGAAAGGTTTTAGGTAGGAAAAAGGGGAAGTTATTTATGGGAGATGTTTAAGATCATTCACCATGAGTATAAGATTTTGTTTCGAGTTTCTAAAGACACTTAACTAATAAAATATTTGGGAGTCTATTTGTTCCATGTATTAAGTATTCCAAAAAAGAAATTTAATGGTCATGTATATAAAGATTTAGTCTCTACAGTTTTTATCAGAGAGAATGTTTAGTTATCCTTTGTAAACTAGGATGGAAAATCTTTAGTGACATCCCTAGAGATATTTTTAAGGTATGTCTGGGGATGCACCTAAGGGTAAGTCTAACTACAAGCTATAGTCTTATAATTATGGTAACGATCATGAATAACCTAGAATTAAACCTATGTTATCATAGATTGAAATATTATAAGAAATTTACCCTACTTAGGTGTTTTTAATCTTTGATATGTATTTATAAAACTTTTCTTTATAGTCTTAGTCAATAACCATAAGTACATAAAACACTATTAACCATTGAATATTTCAGATGTAAAAATTCTGAGAATTATGAAGATTGATTTCCAAAGTGGAAATATCATGAATAGAATTATGATGCTAGTACGACTATTGGTCATACTACTGAGGATAAAGAGATTGTAAATGACATTTGAAAGGTATGTTATGTTCTTACAATATTATTTACATTAAACTTAAGAAAATTATGGTTGATAAACCTTACAATATGATTTATATATTTGGGAAAAAAGAAGATAATGGATCCTGAGTAATGGTTGAAGAGTAAAGTTTGATGATTGAGGTGTATATTTTTTGGATTTCAAAGACTATGTTATATGAATCCTGAAATATATAAGTGTTTTCAGTATAAGTTTTTTTAT
The DNA here is from genome assembly GCA_963277665.1 of Viscum album. Taxonomy (NCBI): domain Eukaryota; kingdom Viridiplantae; phylum Streptophyta; class Magnoliopsida; order Santalales; family Viscaceae; genus Viscum; species Viscum album. The sequence goes on from OY728157.1 coordinate 964,583,120, forward strand.
TAAGGATTGGAAAGGATATATTGAATAGTTATAAGGATCCAAAATGTGATTTATGGGTAAGGTGATATACTTTGAGAATTCTTGATTGAGGGGAATATAACCCTTAATATTGCCCTTATTTTTATATAATGATGTTGGGATATATATAAATATATATTGTATTTGAATAAGTAAATAGAACGATTCTTGTTTCTTGAGAACTAATTATGGAGTTTTTGAAAATAGGGTTATGATACCATGGATGAAGTGTACCACTTTTTGGGACTTAAGGAATACATCCTATAAGTTTTGTAATAAGGAAACATGCATGTTTTCAATAAGTATATCTTATAATTCAGGTTGTTATTATTACTAAAGAGATTACATGATTAAGGAATTCACATGTTTGGAATGTGACAACCAAGAACTACCATATGAGATATGGGATATAAATGTCATGTTGATTTAGTTCACTTCTTTCAACATTTTATATTTTTTTAATGGATTGTAATGTTATCCATTTATGGATTGTATATGTTATATTCTAGTTGATGTTTATTAGATTAATGTATTATCTAAATATAGGTGGACTTATGCATATTAGATTTCCTGTGATGAACTTTATGTTGAGACAAATGGAATGACCTATCATTTTATCACATTATCTGCTAACACTTCAAGAATGGCCAATTTGAATTCATTTCTTTATATAAGATATGTAGTGGAAATTTTTCAAGGCACAAACAATGATGAGATTGTACCAAAATCATGTAAGTATTTATTATCAGGCAAAATTCTTTAACTTTAGGGAAATGATCCTAAAAAGAAAAAATTTTATCCTATTACCCTCTTTTCTGATGAATCACATGGTCCCTTAAATCATCATAGATTTATGTCTTTCTAGTAGTTAACTTTCTCTAAACCTTATTCACAATCACTATCCATCAGAACATGATGGTTATATTTCTTCTCCTTATCCATGTTTTCACTTCCCAGTTATGTTCTCATATATGGAAACCCAGTGATGTGTTACTTTGGGTAGCCGTTATGTTTTTAAATTTACATTTTAAAATGATGTTTTATTATTCCTTTTTACTATGTGGGTTTCTATGAAAGAAGCTTTCAAGTTGTAAACCATTTATAACCCCAATGAATTTAAAGGGAGAAATTAATTTTAAGGGGGGTAGAATGTAACACCGTGAGATTTTATGAGATAGATTCTTTTAATGTCTTGTGTTTTACACTACTCCATGATTTTTTGTGCTATACGAAACACTGTATTAGCTTGCAGTATACACTACACTATTCTTGGATTTTGTTGCACACAATTTCAAGTTCTTTTGATAGAATTAATTTCATGCAACACCGAGTATAGATTTTGTTCAGTGTATAAAATAACTATGTTTGGATTATGTTATATGAAATACCAAAAGAATCTTGCACTATACACCACACTGACTTGGATTGCGTTACACACAAGAGCAACCTTGCTCGATATCTTGAGTTGTACGCAATACCGAGTTTCACTAAACAACAATATATTATTAAAATATTATATAATTAGATGTTATGAATACTATTAACCATATTTTTAATTTTATATATCATTATCATTTATCTTACACATTTTTTAGAACATGATTTGAGAACAAAATCAATTTTTCGGATAAAAGTCGTATTTTTCAAAATATGAAATTTTACCTCCTTTTGATGGTGGACCCATTTTAAATATAGTTTTTGACACTTTTAGAAGTTAAATTTTACAAAATAAACTTATTATTTGGAGGTATTATATAAAAATTTCTTTTTTTTGAATTTTTGGTATTTTTCTATTAAAATTAAAATTTTAAGAAACAATGAAAAATACTGCACTTTAACTCAAAAATGAATTTTTATCTAATTTATTAATATAGATAGATTATATTTTTAAATGGTTTTAAAAAGTAGTTGGATTATATTTTTGTCATTTAATCTAATTTTTTTCATTTTAAGTAATTTCACTTTTAAATTAGACATTAACACATGTCAATCTTTTGATATTTATTACTTTTTAAAAACCTTTTTTTGGGATCTAACAATGAGAATTAATTTTAAATTAATTATATAATCTTTTGTGTTTTTAATTTGGGAAAATTGATTCCATATTTGGAATCATAAGTTTCAAATTGTTTAAATATGCACCTTTTATTTTTAGACATTATGAATAGTAACTTTAGTAATTATTTTACTTACCATGGTTAAAAGGGTAAATCTGGTAAATAAGGTTAAAAAAATAATATTACAATAATATTAAACAACCCTATCACTTGTCCTAATCCTATTGGATGGGATATTTTTAACCATGGGAATTCTTGGGTCGATTTTGGGACCCCATGGATTCACATGGATATGAAAATGACACTTTATAAGAATTAATTTAAAGTAAAGATAATTATAACCTAAACATATATCTTTTACTAAATTGATTTTAATATAGGTTAATATAACTGATCTCTATAACTATAAATAGTAATTATAATGATAAAAATATTTAATAAATCATGGTATTTTTTTATAATTTTTTGACATTAGATGAATATATTTATTTATGACATAATTATGATCCAGTGATTACCTCATTAATTAAAGATTCAAATAAATGAATTTATAAATATAAAACTAATATGATATCATGGTAAGATTAAAAAGCAAAAAATAAGGGTTAAACCAAATAGATAAGGATAACAAAATATTCCAAACTTGTCTAATAATTATTAGATGATGGTTATTCAATCCAAAAACATATTATATTAGAATCAAAAATGTTTTGGCCCTTATTAAATTGAAATTGAATTTTTAATAAATTAATATTTTAAGACTTCCCTAAAGTGACCCTCTCCTCTCCTATAAAAGGTCACCTCCTCCCTATTCTCTTCAATCAATTTTGAGCCTTCATTCTCAGAAAAACCCTACCCATTTCTGTTCTAAACTTCCCTAGTTACATTCTATAGGTGCTGTACTTCTCAAAAGACCAACTCTAGTTCCCTAAGAGGAAATTTAAAGGAGGCACGTCGAGGAATAGGTAATCTATTCTACCGATTTTTTTCAAATTTATTTGTTTTTCTAATTCATCTTAATTAGTTTTTTCATTAAAAATTACTAACTTCAATATATCTAATATAATTATATGTTATTATAAATATGAATCAAAACTATTTAACCTTCTATACATACTATGAAAAATGAAATCACCACACGTGCGTACGTATGGCATACCATCTCCACATCATGGTGTAATCAATTTTTCACCACCACCATACTTGGAAGAGTATAATGGTGGAAATAATAACTTTATATGATTATTATAACATGATACTAATTTTGAGATATTATACATCATTTTATTCAAAACCATTCAACAATTATGGGAACAATATCGTCACTCGTGCATACGTATGGCTTACCGTCTCCACGACACAATGGGATTTATTCTCCATGTTAACCATTCAAGAATGATTATAATGTATATATTATAAATAATCATTAAATATATGACATACTAATGATACCAAATTTATATATATATATATATGTCATTTAATTACTTCCATTCAATTTATTAAGGAAACGAAAACATCGTTCAGGCGTACGTATGACCTATTGTCTCTATGAATGGTGTATTCCATTTCATTTATCTATATATTATATATATAATTATATACTGAATATATATGATATATAAAAAATATTTTACAATATTGAGGTATGTAAATCATTTTATATATAATAATATCAAGAATAACAATTCAAAACACATATGATAAATAAAACAATTATTACCCAAAACATTGCTTTTACATGGAATTAAAAAATGAGTGGGTAATATAAAGTCGTAAGTGAATCATATATGATATCATAAATATTAATATGGTTCTATTATAATTTAATAATATTTTTTAATCCACTATATAGGAGTTTCAGACACATACTGAAGAAATCATACCTAAGGTAAGGGATAACTTTGGAAATCTCATTTTTATCTGTGATTATTTACATGCAAGTATTTATTGGGGGTATATATATCATCCATTTCCATGTTTTATAAGAATATTAGCATAAATTGTTTACTTTTATTATATGTATGTTTAAATTATTTTTTATCCATTTTGAATTTTACTACAAGGTTTTTATGGAATCTTTCTTATGTTTACAATATGAGTACTTTTTGACTTTTCCAACAAAAGTATGAGGAGAATGTTATTTTAACATGTATAGTGAGAATAGATTTCTACGGTTTCATGACAAATTATTTCCATGAAGCTTACTCTACACTATTTGAAGTTAATTTACAACTAAATTATTTTCTTTTAAAATGGTGTGGCATTTTGGGAAAAGAAAACATATTTGAAAAAGAAAGGATATTTTCTTGAGGAATTAAGTTCATGTGTTTTATCAAAATTATTTTCCATCCAAGATGACACTATTAAATATGATTATTTTTCTATCACTATTATAACTATTATTTGATTGTGTTAATTATGGAATGATATTTTATATGG